>CM061030.1:35230000-36525422 GCA_030763125.1 Hippophae gyantsensis
GTTTCTTTTGTTTTTACATTTAGTACAATGTTTGTGGCTATCATTGCTCAAAATCCTCACGAGACTCAGGCTTCGTCCACTAGGGCAACCTAGGGGTTTAAAGGCTTGTTGCATAGGCTAAATGCAACCGTGTCAATCCACGGAAGTGATTTAGGATAGTTTAATTTTTAGTTTTTTATCGCTTCTCTTTGCTAAGGGACTAGCGAAGGCAGTTAAGGAGTTGTGATGAGTGCTTTCAAAAGCACTAAAATAACCATGATTTTATGCACATTAATTGATTAAAAATATATATATTTATATGTTTTATCATATATTTATATAAATTTGTCTTTTCGAATCACGGGTATTTTTATTATTTTTGAATTATTTTGGCTTAAAAACTTAATTTAAAGACTCAAAGAAGAATACTTGAAGCAATACATCACAAATAAATTAATAAATAAGTGGAAAAAGGTCAACAAACATCGGAAAATGGGACAAAGTGGGTCGAAAACGTCAAAAATGTCAAAAAGCAGAAAAAGCAGCGCGCGCGCATGTTCAACCGCGCCAGCACGGCGCAGCTCCGCCCAAAACTGCGCGCGCGGGTTACTGTTCATGCGCGCAGCACTGCGCGCGGGTTACTGTTCACGCGCGCGCGCAGCACCAGCAGCCCAGCAGCGCGCCATAGCGTTTTTGACCCATTTTTCACGTGCAGCCCCCATGACGTCATCGCCGACGCGTCATTGATGACTCAGCCAGGTCCAAAACACGTTTTTATTTTTTTTAATATTTTTTTTAACATTTTTTTAATCATTTTTTTTCTCCATCATCACCTATAAATAGCCCCCTTCCATTCACTTCAAAACACACCTGCCAACCTCAGCTTTCTCTTCTCTCTTTCTCTTATTTTTTATTTTTTGTGTTTTCTTTAGTTTCTTTCTTAGTTTCTAAGCTTTTCTTAGTTTTTCTCTTAGTTTTTAGTTCAATTGTCTTAGGTTTTAGAGTTCTTTCTTTTTGAGAGGAACTTGTAATGTTTTGTAATAATTTAGATTTTTGATTCAATAAATGGAAGTGCAAATTCCGCTTGGAGGTTTTCTAGCAAGCGGGAATAGCATCGAGAAGTTCTGTAAGGATTTTATTTTCTTCTGATTATTTTTATGCTTTATTCTTACATGTTATATTCAATTTGTCTGTGATTAAATTTAAGCGTGCTAGTCAATTGTTTATAATCATGATATAATAATAACGTTGTTATGCTTGCGAAATATTAAATAGGTGAAAATTTCTAAAATGAATTGATTTTATTTTTTATTCAAGATTTTATATTAAGGATGTTAGAGAGAAATATATTATTTTTTCATTACAAACTTAAATCTGAAAATTAGATTTTAAGGTTTAGTTATCCGGTCTAATTTAGAGTAGTGCTCTTTTTATTTGTTGTACAATCGGTAGTTAGAGTGAAGCTCTATTTCAAAAGTTTTTATAAGAATTATTATCTGAAAATGTATTGACAACATATTTTTCGGTAGTGGTTTTTAAAACTTGAAAGTTAGTACTTCGGATAACTAAATTCTTAGGTTTAATTTGGACACTTGAATAAAGTTTAAAGTTTCAACCACCAAAAGGTGGCATTTAAATGGTTCATTTTCAATCTCTTAGAAAAAGGAATTAATTTAATTAATCAAATTAGTTATCAACCCCACCCATGGGTGTTAATTGATTTGTTTAGTTAACAAAGAATATCTAACCCGCCCAAAATTGGTATTCATATAAAAAGAGAATCAATAAATATCAATTCATATCTTTAATAACCTAAATAACATGAGCAAGCATAATTAACTTAGTTATTATATCCATAAATACTCCGCTAATATAAATGATAAAAATTTGCATGAATATTTATTGAATCAGATATATGTTTATTATTTATTGAATTTGTATATATGTTTATTAATTATTGAATTTGTATATATGTTTATTTATTTTATGTTATTAGATTAGGAACACAAAAACCAAAACTATCGACGGGATGTTTAGGATTTAATTTCGTTTTTAAAAGTTTGAATAATAAATTAAAAACCACATACATTCCTTCCTTAGATCGACCTTGGGAGTATACTTATCATTTTCTACGAAATGATTCGTGCACTTGCGAGAGTTTTACAAATATTAAAACCAAAGTATTTGCGAGAATTGGCGATGCCGGTTTTCGCTCATCAATCACTAATGTATATGTTTCGTTATTTAAAAACAAAGAAAAGGAAAATATGACACAATGCAGCTTAGTTCTACTTGATTTATTGGACCATCTCTTTCAAAAGTGACATGACCTTTAAAAAAAAACAACACTCTTTTAAAAGTGGCTTGAGCTGTAAAAGTACGTTTACACTACCTGATGATGTTTGATGATTAGATCAACGAGATTTACAATGCTTTACCTTAATTACCTCATTGAGCTCGTAGTAAATATTAGTAACGTTGATATAAAGCAGTCATTATCTGCACAAAATACATGTCGGCTGATGTTTTCTACTTCTGTACACGGTTAGCCAAAGAGTGCGCTTGTAATAAAGGGGCTTCTGAAAAAAAGCACTAGAAGTGCTGCAGAAGTGGCCCCATTCGCCTTAAAGTTAAAAGTGCTTTTCTCCTTGCTGCCAAATGCATTTAAAAAAAAAACATACTTGTGCCTCTATAACCACTTTTCAGTTGTGATTCTGATTACACTTTTAAGTCTCTAATTAATCTGAAAATGTTTGTCTACTGAAGATATCTTCTTTACTCTGCTACTTCCTGACTCTATCTGGTTTTATCTGTCTGTCATGCAGTCAGATGACCATTGTTGTAACTCATGTGAAGCAGTTCGGGAAGCATATAGTAAAAAAGGTTGGGCACTGACGAATGCTGATCTGATAGACCAGGTTGGTCTAATACTCTGATTTTTTCTTATTTTATGGGTACAACAGGGTAACTGTATGACCAACATGCATGCTATTGCTTAAACTAGGTTGCAAAGATGACTAATTTTCACTTGACGGAACACATTCAACCTGAGTACATTTTTGCTTGATGGACTTATGTTTTCATTTAAAACTCCTCCATTTATAAGGAACTGTTCTCAAATTAACTCTGGTCGTAGCCACACCTCAATATGCAAGAGAGAAAAAAGAACAAAGGTAGTTAAAATACAGCATGATCAGATTGCCTTTTTCCTTACCTGTTTATATATATATTCCCCTACATTGTCTTCGAGTTATAATGCCTAATGGGAGAAAAAAAAGACAATTATTGTTGCCACAGGTTGCAGAAAAGAGGAAATAACCATGGTTTTTGGGGCGGAAAAGTAGAAAGATGAAGGATGTGGATTATTTTTTATCGATAAAGATTTGAAATTTGATGTTAGAAAAGGGGGCAGACATTCAACTATAGATCTCTTTTTGTATCACGTCTGTACATCTCATTATTGTGCTGTATTACATTTTTACCTTATATTATGCCAAGGATAGCTACATGTAACATATTATTATTTACAAGACATACTGAACGTCTAAAATTTGTTAAAGTTGAACTCAAAGTAATAATCTCGTAGAGAAAAGTATCCTCTTTATCATAAAAACTAAATAAAATCATTGAAACAACTAGTTTACTTTCTCCAACCATATTCATCCCTGCCCCCTTCACCATCTTCTATGATATCTCATCCCAAGCCATGACCATCATTCAGATTTGTATCTATACCCCATCCTTTGCTATCAATCTGGATTGATCTTATTATGTCTATATTTGCTATCTTTATCTTTGAAGAGTAAAAAGAAGGGAAAAAAATCTGGAGTCTTAAGCTTGTGTGCAAAAATACACTAAATTAAACAGGGTCAATTTCTGTGTAGCTTAGCAAATAAGGTATTCAATGATGGTTGCATTACAAACTGAGCACTAGATACTTGATAAAGGTTTTTGAAAGGAATAATAGTTCCCTAGATTCCATAGATGGATGACCTTCTCAACAATGTTGTCACTTTGATACAGGGGAGCTGCAGAACCTACTAAAAAAAAATTCCAAGTACCATAGCCTTTCTTGTTTACTTCTGTCACTACTCACTAACCACTTAAAAATTTTAATATTTGAAGGACACATTAATGAGAGTAATGATGTTACCAGCCCCTTCCAGCTTTTTCCCAATTGATAAACATATTGCAACTTATTAGGGAAGGATCCTATTTAAGAAAAAGGATGACATATTATATTGATCGAAAGATAAGGTTGATGATGTGAAGCAACCAACTAAAACAACCATCAAGTATCTAATATTTTTTGATTTGGCAACTTTTTCATAGTTTACTGGTGTTTGGTTTGTTTCCCTGTTTCTTAACAATATTGAATTAGCCTAATATACGTGGCGAGTGTTCCTTTAATTTGAACATGACACGTTTCACTAATCAACACTTTGTCATGGAATAAGGTCTGACAAAATTGATGACTAGAATCCTCATTTAAAAACTCATTTGCAAAGTTCAATGTGAATGCTCATAGTCTTCTATTTTTATCAAGCTTCACAAGCGTGAAGATCTATTTACTAAGGATTTTGAGCATCTTGTGTCCTTTGGCTTTCAGTGCAAGCGAGAAGGTTTTATCCAACAGATAAAAGATGAAGATGGTGAAGGGTGTAATGTGCAAGGATCACTTGAAGTCAACAAAGTGGCAGGAAATATTCATTTTACACCTGGGAAAACCTTCCATCAGCATACTGGCGTGCTTGACTTGCTATTGTTTGACAGAGAGAGCCATAATGTAACTATGAAATTTTAATTGGTTTATCCAATTTTTTTATTAGGTCAATCTTTTATTTTAAATTATTTTATGATATTTTGCATTTCTTCTAAACTTGTCTTGCTTGATACAGATAAGTCACAAGATAAATAAATTAGCTTTTGGTGATTACATCCCTGGTGTGGTCAATCCCCTTGCTGGGTAATTATTTCTTTCCACAGCTGCAGAGCTATTTATATTGTTAGATATTTTCCATCTAGCATCATCTTTGTGCTGGTTGAAATTCTGAAAGTCTAAATAGAAATTCTATGTGGTTTTCTTCCTATTTTGAAACTATGTGCCTGTTAGGTCATGTACACTGTTGAAGGATTATATTGTCCTACATCGACTAGACGTTCGGTTGTAGTGCAGTTTATAAGTATGGACAACCCTTAACTCAATGAGATCTTATTGGGTTGAGTTAGGTCTTGGGCTTATATAACTTGGTATCAAAGCTAGGCCCTGAGTTCATCGTGGTTTGTGGCCTTTGTTGCCCCTGTTTGATGTGAGGGGGGGTGTTGAAAGATTATATTGTCCTACATCGACTAGGCATTCGACTGTAGTGCAGTTTAAGAGTAGACAACTATTAACTCAATCCAATAAGATCTCATTGAGTTAGGTTTTGGGCTTATATAACGTACACAAACATTATGCATGTTACACTTATACACCCATAAATTTTTATTTTTTGCTAAGTAACATACATATATTTATTGATTTCTTTGCCTCATCCTTCAAAGGTGAGCAATTATTCTTCAACTTTTTGGATGCCATCTTTGTGGTCTTCTATGAAATAATTTGTATATGGAGTATCTATTAGTGAATTAGATGACAATTTTGTGGAGAAATTTCTGTTTTTGTTGTCATCATGGGCTTCAATTTTTAATAAATTGAATGATTATTACAAGTTTCTCATAAGTTTAATTGGGGCGTTTTTATATCCCCATTGGGTTTTGGAGCCATGTAATGGACAAGGCATATAACTATTATTTGGTATAGCTTGGTGCTTCCTTGATAAGTGGATTATTGGTTCATTTTGTAATTTTGTAATTATTACATATAATAATTAACATAGCGTTTCTTATTTTGAAATAGGTTCAGTAACCTTAATAAACTTAACTCTATTATGTACATAGAATTGTTCTTTTTCACTTAAAATAACATTCATAGAATGTATTATCAGGATACAGTGGGTTCAACAAACGCCAAATGGTGTGTACCAGTATTTCGTTAAGGTTGGTATTACCTTGATGCTAAACTGTCCTGTGTTTTGCATCTTCTGCATCATAAGATTTTGGCAAACCTTGTTCTGTATCTGTCCATTCTTGTTCTCTTTCTTTCTCGTCACTCACACACAAGTGCGTTGATGGTTATAAGGATAACTATATCTAGCTGTATCAATTGATTAAATAAAGAAATGTGTAGATGTTTTGGAAACTTGAAATAAAAACAACAGTTTGACAGGTATAGTTCAAGCTCCCTTCCCGGCATCTAATAAAAAGTAATCTCATTTGGAGAGTGGCTCTTTTTTTCTAAAACCATAGATGTAAGAAGAATTAAGAAGAATATCTATTTTTTTAACTGTCTAAAGAACTTCCGTTGAATTCTTTGGATTATGCATTTGCACGTATAAGGATGTTTTGTTGCATCTGTGTGTTCTGCCCTTACAGGTTCTGTACACACATGCGTTATCATATGTGAATATGTTTAAACTCATAATTTAATCTTTACAGGTGGTGCCAACAACATACACCAATCTAAGGAGGCGTAGCATCCACTCAAATCAGGTATGTAAGACATTCTATATTAGCTTTTGTTGATTACACGTTATTTGTATACTAAAATGCTTGCTATATGTACTCTGCAGTACTCTGTCACAGAACATTTTAAGAGTTTAGAATATGGACACCTTCAATCGCTACCTGGAGTTTACTTCTACTATGACCTTTCACCAATTAAGGTGGGTTTACTTATATGCACACGATTCAGTTTAGCTCTAACTCCTTCAATATTTTGGCTAACACAGTTTTGCTGGCACATCTTGTGAGAGAGATGAACAGCACACCATATTTAACAGGAAAATGCTAAATTATACTGAAGCAACAACTATTAAAATCCTCATTATACATGCTTATCTACCTCCGCAATCATTTCAATTTTTGTTTTCCTATTTATCATCTCTGATCTAGTCTTTTGCCATTCTTTCACATCCTATAATTAATATGATTTACTTCAGAATGCCACTGTTTGATTACTTTGGATAGCCCCTTATCTTATTCTTCTGTTGCTTTACCTCCTAAAATTAATTTGATTTGTTGCCCTATAAGATGCTTTAGTTTTTTTCTTTTTTTGACGCCTCACTTACCTGTTTCTCTTAGTGCTTTTCAGGATGTCAAATACTTTCTATTGAGAATCCTTTATTGTATCATTGTATGCGAAATTATATGACTGAGACTAACATTTAAAGCACCGAACTTTTGATGTAAAAAGTAAATTAACAACCCAAACTAGCTTTTGTGATTACCACTGCACCAAAAATTAGTTGTGTTTTAACCATTTTTTTCATTTAGAAAGAGCTTTCTTTTTGTACCCTGGAGCTATGTTAGACCATGGAAAGTCCATTTGAAAGCTAGCCTGGGTTCAAATTGAGGCAAGTACTAGTTAAACCATAACAGACGGAAAAAATGCTGACAAATTGGTAGTTGTATTGACATCATCAACACAAGCAAAAAGTTTTTATCATTGTGACAAGTTGAATAAAGTTTTGATTTTATTTGTTGCAGGTGACGTTCAAAGAAGAACACCCTCCCTTTTTCCACTTTGTGACCCACATTTGTGCCATAATTGGAGGTAGTGCTCTCTCTCATGTTTCCCTTCTCTAGTATATATGCCTCTATCATGTTTCCTTCCATAACGATGTCACTTATTTAAGAGAAATTATTCATTATTTTTGAAATATTTGATGACGTAATACTTCAGGTCAATAAATTTAAGATTATTATAACTTCATTTTTGAAAAAAGAAGACACAAATGGCCAATACTTGATTGAGTGAGAAAACAATGTTATTAATATGGAGTATATTTCAAGAGTAATGAATAACTCTTCCTTAGTTATATCCTAGAATTTCTATTCATTGATGTGATTATTGCTCATTATCTAACAACTTTCTTTCTTTTCTTTTTTTGGCTGAATTATGTAAACAACTTTTTAATTGAGTATTAATTGGATGAACTTTTTTGTATTCACTACCCTTAACCCAAGTTATTGTAAGAATCTAGGATTGAGATTTTTGCTACTTTGATAAAACTGATTAGCAATATTTATCTCTAAGTTTTCATATATTTGACCCAAAAATATCTCTCAATTATTTACATTTATAGGTATCTTCACAATTGCGGGAATTGTAGACTCATTCATATACCATGGTCAAAAAGCAATCAAGAAGAAGAAGGGAATTGGGAGATTTGACTGATCTCTTTTGGTAGTTCTTGTTTTTCATCACTCCATTTGCTTTGCACCCAAAATGTAAAGAGTTTAAATCTCCCTCTTCATAGTATGTGTATTACAAATTTACATTGGCTAGCTGTAGATCCATTCATTTGAGCTTACTTCCCGAGATTCTGTAACTAATAGATGCAGTGAATGTAATTTTATTTATACGCATCAATACTATCGTAACTTGCTATATTTCAAATGAGGTTTAATCATTTAATGACGATTTTGAAATGACATTACAAATATCTCCTCCTAGATTTCTAAAATTGCGAAGGAATTACTAATACATCCTTAAAAGTGACTTTTTATATTTATGTAAAGTCTGAAATAATTTTAAGGAAATCGTGGTGCTTTAGCACATATTTAGTGATGTAATTGCATATTTTTCGAAGCTAGAGCACGTTTTTTATTTCAATTTTCATCAAATCCAAAGGACTTGGGAGTTCGACACTTTAGTATCTTTCTTCATACAAAAAAATATATGCACGTGAATTTATTTTTATTTTAAATATGTAAATAATTTAAAATTAAGATTTAATTAAAAATTTAAGCTATGATATATATGGACAAAAAATGAATCATAATTCATCTTTAAAATAATTAAATAATAAAAATTTCTTTAAAAACATTATTAACCTAAAAAATTCAATTTAAGATGGAATCAAGAATTATAGAGATAGTATTGAAAAAAATTCTAAAAATTGTACAATTAATTTATGATAAATATTTAGGGTTTTTTTTCAAATCAATGCCTAAAAAATTTATAACTTTAATATTGTAAGGTTTATAAGTGTTGGTTATATTTTTGGACAAAATGTTTACATGTAAACTTTTTTAAGCTCACTATCAAGTTAATCAAGCAAAATCGAAGAAACGTCATAGTTCAAGATAAACGTACTTCAGGTATATCTTTTATAACTATCACATATAGAATTGCACTTATTTATTTACTACCATATGTCCATAACATAAATCAAGATAACATGTATCGTGTCCTACAAAAAGTGCTCAAATGATTCATATTTAGGTATTATTGCATGCATATTTAAGTGCATTTAATATATGTTTTTGGTTAAATTAATTATGATGTTGTATGATTAAGTTATAAGCTTTTTTAAATAGAGGGATCAATCCCCTAGTAGATGAATTGATCCCAATATGAAATGATCTCTAAATAATCATTAACTTGTGTAACTTTAAAAAATGAGGTCTTGAGAGATGGATCGATCCCCTCTTATGTTTGTGTAACTTTTTTTTAGAGGAATCTATCCCTCTCATAGAGAGATCGACTACCCTTAGAGGGATTGATCACATGAGTGATGTTTTTCTATCTAGATTTTCTTTAAATACATCATTTTCTCTTATAATTAACACACATAACTATAGGACAGTTTTTAAGAAGCATATATTCTAACAGTTAGTTTTTCTTATTTTTCACTCTTCTTTATTCAGGGTAAGCTTCACCATCTCATCTTATATCTTCATATAATTATGCTAGCATAGATCTTAGTCTTTTCATTTATTTTGAATCTTTGATTTTATATGATTTTGTTAGCATAGATCTGAGTCTATTTGTTTCATATTTTCATGCTTATATAACTTCTTCTTAATTAGGTCATATTGTGAACTTTCACTTGGTATTAAATCCAACACTAGATACAACAAGTATTGTTCCTAGGTATATTTATTATGAATCATTTTATTGAGAGTGATAACATCGAAGATAATACTAGCTTAAATGTAAAAATAGAAAAATTAAATGAACAACTTGAGATACATGAAAGCTTTTTTAATAAATTAAAAAAGAAGAAGAATATTTTGTAAGAATAAAATAATACTTTGAATTTGAGTTTAGTAAGTTTGAAAAAAAAGCTTGTTGCATATAATAAAAAAATGGTGCAAGAGCTCAAAGAATCATGTGAAGCAGTAGAGAAACTTACCATTAGAGCTCAACGCTTAGATAAAATTTTGAGTATTGGTAAGTCACATGGTGATACACATGGCCTTAGTTATAAGTAGGGGTGAGTAGCGGATCAAAATTGCCTGTTTTTGACCAATCTGAATCTGAACTAATTCGAACGAATTTAAAGATTTTCAATCCAAATCCAATTTGATGATATAATCAATACAAACAGATCAAGTTTTTTGGATCATATAAAGTCAGATTGATATTAAAATTTATTTATGAATTATTGTCATATATAAAAAACGATATACATAAATTTAAATATATAAAAAACGATATACATAAATTTAAATCTTAATCTGAAATTTTTGTAACAAATATTATTATTTATAGTTATAACTAAAAAAATCAAAAGAATAAGAAGTATGTATGTACAACTATTAATTTT
Source organism: Hippophae gyantsensis (assembly GCA_030763125.1). Classification (NCBI taxonomy): domain Eukaryota; kingdom Viridiplantae; phylum Streptophyta; class Magnoliopsida; order Rosales; family Elaeagnaceae; genus Hippophae; species Hippophae gyantsensis. The sequence goes on from CM061030.1 coordinate 35,240,635, forward strand.
TTATAAACATTTATATTTATTTTTAAGCTAAAATAATTATGGTATGTAAAATATTTAAATATAATATATCATAAAATAAAATATGTATTTATTTATAATTTAATAGTAATTCGGTTCAGATAGTATACAACGGATTATAAAATCAGTCGATTTAAATCTGATTATTAATTTTTGATGGATCAAATCGAATTTTTTAATTTAAACGGATTAATCGAATTATTTTTTCATCCCTAGTTATAAGGATAAGATTTCCACACCTTCAATATCAAAAACCATATTTATAAGGCTTTCTAACTACACTTCTACTGTTACTTATTATGTACAAAGAACTATTAATAAAAAAACTGTTAAATTTATGCCTATTCGTCATCATTGTGATAGGAAAGATCATATAAGGCCTACGTATAAATTCTTATTAACAAATGATAGCTACCTATTCTAATAATATCTTACATGTTTCTAGCTATAAGACTCATTATTATCATCTATCTATGCATATTATATCCAATAATTCTACTAGAATGCATTAAGTTATAGTTTCAAAAAGGTAAATAAAAATCAATACATTTAATTTTATGACTCATTATCATCATCTGTCATGCATATTCCATCTTTATTTATGATGAATATGAAAAGTAAGCTAAGTTAAAGAACATGCCTATGAAATCTAAGGTAGTTGAGTTCCAACCTAAAGACATAGAAACCATAATTCAAAAAACATTGGGTTATGAAAGATAGTCTTTTTTGGATCACCTAGCCATCTTTTATTGATTACCTTGGTACTTTTATTAGAATGCTTAAATGATCCTAGGTGAGAAATTTAATAGTATTGCATTTATATTATTTCTTTTTCTTTGTTAAAATTAAAAATAAAATGAGTAGAATCTTTTTTGGCCAACAAGGTAATGAACTTATTCAATGCTTACATATATATTCAACCTTGTCTTTAGTGGCTTAACTCTTTTTTATGTTTATTGTATAAATGATTCTACAATTTTAAATTTTGCACACATATATATTTTTACATGTGATGATTGATATTGATAAGAACTTATTCACGCACTCACGAATACACTTATGTTATTCTTGAATTTTATGATTCTTGAAAGACTCTAGGACATCAAATAATCTTAACAATAAAATTGTGTTGAGTTTTATCTCTTGTTTTCTAAAATTTTTATTGTAGGAAGGCGCCTAGTATTAAGAGGGTTACCTCACAACTACTATGAAGTTCATCATGTTAGGTTTATGGCTCGTGCATGTAAAAAAAATTAAAAAGATTGTGTAAAAAGTAATTGCTTATAAAAAATGTACTTGGTGTACATAAAAAGAAAGAGCTAATATATGTTAAATAAATAAAAAAATAATCTTGTGCCTCACTTATAAAATATAAACAAAAATTTTAAGTCATCTCTTGGTAGATATATTTTATTTTTGTGAGATTGAAGACTCAATTACAGTTTTATGATAAGTGATACTTTTACCTTTGAGTACTTCTTGATTGATCATAAATGATTTAATTGATATATTTGTGGAGTTCAAACATATATATTATTTTTAAATAAATATTAATATATCATTATATGTACTTGTATATCTCTTCTACTCTGCTTATTTATACAATAAATAATAAAAACTTGAGTAAAAATGAGTTCTTAATTGGTTGTATGATTGTTTATGATTAAATAAGTTTATTATCTTATGTGATTATTTATAAAAAAAATTAGATTTAAATTTATTTATTTAATATATCTTTTTCTTATTTATTAACTATTTAATTTATTTTATAGTTAGAGAATTATAGGACTTAAGGAGAGTTTAAATCACATTGTACTTTGCATTGATTTGCTTTCACATTGCTCTTTTACCTTTAGGAGAGTTTAGCTCTGTTTGAGCATTTTAGCTCGCACATGTTAAGGGATATTTGCGTGAGCCCCTAGCTATTATGGGTCTTTCCACTAGCTAAGTGGAATGCATTTCTTCCACCTTTCCCCAACCTTGAACATGAGACTTGGCCCTTAAGTACCTCAGGCTTATAGAGGTTGGTACCAATTGAGATATGTTTCAGTTGGTACCAGCCTCTATAAGCTTGAGGTACTTAATGACTAGGTCCTAGGTTCGAGGCTAGGGAAGGTAAAAGGAATGCCTTAACTTAGCCCATTGTAGATAAGAGGCCCATATAAATATTTCCTTCCCATCTGAGACATGATATCTAGTTGGTAAAAAGGATTTCTTTTAATGTTTGAGCATTTTAACTCGCACATGTTAAAGGATATCTACGTAGGCCCCTAGTTGTTACGGGTCTTTCCCTTGGTTAAGTGGAACACATCTTAGTTGGTACCAACCTCTATGAGCCTGAGGTACTTAAGGATCAGGTACTAGGTTCGAGGTTGGGAAAGGTGAAAGGAATGTGTCAACTTAGCACACTATAGCTAAGGGGTTCACACAGATATTTCCTTCACATATGAAACATGATCTTCGGTTGTTAAAAAGGGTGTCTTTTAATGTTTAAGCATTTTAGCTCACACATGTTAAGGGATATCTACGCAGGCCCTTAGTTGTTACGGGTCTTTCCCCTGGCTCAGTTGGTACTATGAGCTTGAGGTACTTAAGGGCTAAGTCCCAAGTTCGAGGTTGGGAAAGGGTGGAAGAAATGCATTCCACTTAACCAGGGGAAAGACGCGTAACAAATAGGGCTCGCACATATATTAACATGTGTGAGCTAAAATTCTCAAACAAACTCTATGGATTTATTACATACATTTTTTCTAGATATTCTTAAGTTTGTAAATTCTCCAATGCTTTGTCCTTTTTATGTTAAAAATAAAGAGAGTAATTCATTGTTTCATTTTAGTTTTCATATCGTTATGCATATAGGGGAAAAATTGCATATAGAAGAAGAAAACATTTATGGTAAGAATGCTTTACATCGTTTTATTTTATGTTAAGCTTGATTGATATGAATGCATACACTATATGACAGTTCTTTACACTCTATTTATTTTTATGTAAATCAAACTATTATACAACGAGACTTTCAAGCCAATTTGTCATATGCTTTGTTTATATAATTTCAGTTACATACAAGCTTGTCAAGTTACAATAAAGATAGATTTATCAAACTATAGAATAATTTCACCATGGAGTTTAGGACATCAATATATTTTTACCTTATTCCTATAGGTGTCATGTAGTGATTGAAAGGTTTTGTCATAAGACATTAACAAATGTAGAGTTTGTAATGACTATGAGTGTTGGCTATTCATTGACAAAACATTTACATGTAAATTTATTTTTACCCTCGTTGTCAAGTCTATCAAGCAAAGTCGAAAAAACGTTAGAGTAGAGAGATAAATTCCCCTAATAAAAATTGGTAAATTTTGTTTTGTTTTATGCATTTTTTATAGCAATCAACTGCCAACTTTTCATTAAAAGTGATGTTTTTCCACCTAATTTTTCTTTAAATACGTTACTTATCTCTTATAATTAACACACAATTACCGAGCAATTTTTAAGGAGCATAAGTTTTAATAGGGATTGTTTTGATTGTTTTGATTCCTACTATAATTGGAAACAAAATTGACAGATTCAGAGTTGTGAGGACATCTCTCACTGGCATGATTACCATTGCAAATTTCACATGCAACAAAAGGACTCTGAATAGAATGGACACGCATAGTATCCATCTTTTTCACCAAAGCGGTCTTGTGCGATTAAAGCAGTCATAGCATCAATGTCATGAATTCCAGCTGCTTTCTTAGGCAACATCCTCTCTGATGGCCATTCATAACTATTTGAGGCCATTTCCTCTAATAAGTTGTATGCTTCATCAATTGATTTCCCCATTAAAGCACCACCTGACATCAATCATATTTCTAGTTTGACCCATCAAACTATTATAAAATGTTTGAACTTGAAGCCAACTTTAATCGTGGTGAGGCATCTTCGAAGTAGCTCCTTGTACCTCTCCCAAAGCTTCATATAATGACTCTGAGTCAAACCGCATAAAAGTGGTAATTTCATTCCTCATCCGTGCAGTCTTTGCTTGGTGGAAAATATTTGGCTAAAATTTTTGAGCCAAATCCTCCCACGTAGTGATAGAACCACGTGGTAATGAATTCAACCAACTCTTTTGCCTTATCCCTAAGTGAAAAGGGAAAAAGTCTCTCAACCGAATAGCATCATCGGTGACTCCATTATGCCTAAATGTGTCGCCAAATCTCAAGAAAATTTGATATATGGGAGTTTGGATCATCGTGGGGTAAACCACCAAATTGAACCGAGGGTCTGAATCATATGAATTATTGCAGGCTTAATTTCAAAATTATTAGCTTGAATTGAAGGTCTCCTAATGCTTGGTAGGATGCCGACCATGGGCACCTTTGCATAATCTCTTAAGGATCTTGGTTCTTATACGGAATTTCATTATTCATAGCTAAATGTTCTAAGGTTTCTTGTTTATTATTTTTCTTTAAGTTCAAAGTAGTTCTATGGATTTCTAGATCTAAGGGAACTAAGTCAAGATTTCTTATGCGTCGCATACAAAGTCCCACTTTATCCAAAATTAAATCTAATACAATAAATTACATTTAAAACATAAATAAACACACAAATCCAAACAAGTAAAAGTAAGCAATTAAACAAATAATATTTTTGTTTTTTTTTGTTTTTGAATTAAAATTAGATTAATTGGTATTAATATCAATAAAAATTAGTAAAATAAATCCCGGCAATCTGCGCCAAAAACTTGTTGCGTGTTTTTCAACACACTAAATTGCAAGTATACACGGTCTAAGTAATAATATTTGTAAGTAAAGATCGTTCCCACAGAGATTTATTACTAGTATTCATTAATTATTAAAATTATTTCAACCTAATTTTATCCAAAGCGATCGATAATTTATTCTGATTTGACTAACTAACTTTTATAACGGTGCAAGAAAATTCTAGGATTGCGGTTTCACCAAATTAATCCACTTGAATCATTATATTTTATCTTGATTTATGTTATCGTGTTTTAAGTTGTTAACCAAGAACTCCTAATTTATCCATATATCTCTTCCGAGCTCCATCGAAACATCTAGTTAAAATGATTCACTATATTCCTATGCGAATTAAATTCAACAGTTATTAAGTTCTGAGTTCTCTAACAGATTACACATACAATAAAAGTATATTTCTATCTCTTATTATACGTTACTTCATCACGAGCAAAGACACAAAAATGTCTTTTTCAAGTTTATTTAAATGTCACATATCAGTTAATTAATCTTCCGATAATTAAAAGCATTAAACACGGATAAAATAAACAACTTAAAACAAATTCCATAAATCATTCAAAAATATTTAATTCAAATTTCATAATTTACGCTACTGCGCAATCCTAGAACAAATGTATTAGTTCATAGCGAAATTTAAAATTACAACCGCAACAAAAATAAAACATTGCGAGAGAAAGAAAATTAAAAAGAAAATAGATAAGAAAAAAAACTCTTTCACGATTCCTCAATGAAAAATAAATTTCATCCCTTTCCTTCTTCTTTGTTGTCTTCTTTCTCCTTAATTTCCCTAAGAAAATACAACATAAAGTGTTAAATCAATACTTCACGTGTTTGTGTAACACGCAAACAAGAAAAACAGAAAAATTAAAATGTTACAAGGAAGAAAAACTTGCAAGAATCGCTAGCTTTCTCCCAAAATTTCGAGAGAAAAGAAAGAAAAGAAAAATGCTCGAATCGGAAAACTAACTAAAAAAGAGAAGAAAAAAAAATTCCTTTAGCGTATCCTCCCATAAACATATATCCCTATTTTTCTTTTTATTTTTTTTTTTTTTATTATTTATTTTTTTATTTTTTTATCATCGGTGGGAACAAGAGTAGCAGCGTAAACACACTTTCTGCAAATTTTTTGAATTTTTTTCTTTTTCCGCATGCCACGTGTCACTATGTGATTCATTTGAGAGCGAAGGTAGTGCCACGTGGCGGCTTTCATTGGGCGGTAAGCCGGGCGCGTGAAAGAACGCATCGCACGGATTTCTTCGGATTTGCAAGTGGTTAACGGCTAGAAGTGGGCGGCGATTCGTTTTATTTCACCAAATACATGCCACGTGTCATCATTTTATTCGCCGGAATATTTCGAGACACGTGGCTGGTCATTACCATTTGAAGAGTGAGGGTGCACGCCACTTGGATGGATCGCGTCACACGGGATTTTTACACGAGCGGCTCGGTGCGCGACGGCTTGGATGGACGCGCTTCAATGGATCGTTGATGCGATCCAACGGTCGGCGATCACCTCGGGGAATAAACGCGGCCAAACATGTGGGGCCCACTCGGCGCCGGGCCGCGCGACACGTGGGACCCACGGCACGCCGAGCCGCGAAGATTCTACACGCGATTTTTTCCCTCGTCGGTTGTACTCGCCGAATCTGGACCGTTTAATTGATGATCGAACGCCGCGTGATGGACGTGCGTGATTTATGCGAGTGTGATTCTTTCTCGCGGCAGAAAAATTCAATTTTCTTAATTATATTTTGACCCACAAATATATTTCAAATTACATTTTCAACTTTTTTAATTGCAATACAGCCCTTTTGGAAATTTAAATTAAATTTTAAACTTTTAATAATTGAAATTAAGCCCGACTTTAATTTAAATTATATTTTCAACTTTTATAAATTGCAATTAATCACTCTTTTATTTGAAATTATATTTTTGGGTACAAATTTGCATTTAAGTACGTTTTCGATACAAATTACTTAATTTTATTTAAAATATATAAAAAACAGTAAATACTAATTTATTAATTGAAAATTAACTAAAAACATCAAGAACATAGCAATTATAATTAATAAAATATGTGAAAATAACTATATAAAATACAGTTATCAGTCCTATTGTTAACTTTCAAATACTTTTAGAAATAGCCGATTGAAAGTGATAATTAACCAATGAGAAGCGATTTAGAGACAAATTTACCTTCATTTTTTGTTCATATACATGATCCATTTATAAATTTTTAATTAAATTTTAATTTTAGACCACTTATGTAACTAAACCGAATTGTATGAAATACTAATATACTATTTTAAAAATATTATTCTACATGCATGCATAACTTTTATAGAATATAATAATAAAGTACCAAACCCTTTAAGTTCAACAATCAAGCCCTTTTTCTTGTGCATGTAGGTTCACTTTATTGCTTTATGAAATGAGGTACCTTAAATTCATTTTGTTTAAAATGAAAACTTAATTCAATTCAATGTTTAATTCTAGTGGTTTCAATCAATTTAAATTAGTATATTCAAATAAAGCTTAATTAAACTGTTTCTGACTTTTTAAATAACTGATAAAGTAAGATATATAAATAAAAAGTTAAAAAACAAAAATGATAATAAAATAAGCTTAAAGAATGTTTTTTATTCATTTGAATCAAATTCAAAGAATATCAATTCAGCCCTCATGCACCATATGACCCAAAAATGGATTATCATTAGCATCTACGAATACAATGATACACAACATAGGTTCAATTTCAGAAGAACAATTTAAAGGAACCTTCATTTCTGACTGAATGAAATTTGATCAAGTTTCGACCTCAGGGTCTCAAACTCTTCATTTTGTATCTCATCACATGTCAACCACAAAGATAAGCAACGTTCAATCAAATCTTTGTTGCTACTGAAGTTTGAACCTCCCTTAAGAATTGGGGTCCTTGTAAATCTAATAATACTTGCTAGATTTGAATCCGAAGGCTCTTCAGCATAACTCTCCACAATCTTCTTAATGGCGGCACACCATATTGGTCTGGCCACTTTCAGTAAATCGTGTACTGCCAACACTGGGAGGTTCACGCTACCCAACTCAGACTCACCATGCCCACCTTTTCCGTGATAGTCTGACCCTCCAAGCTTCAGAAGACCGTAAGTATCAGCTAGATCACTGTAGGCTATAGACCAAAAGAGAATCAATACTGTGAGTGAGAACCAAATAAACAAGGCAGTTAAATTGAATAAATAGGTTCAGTTCTTAAAAGTTGTGGCAGAATAAGCAAAGTGGTTAGTTGAGCATTAAGAACACAATTCATGCAAACAAAATATTCAATGCAACAAGCATTTCAATTAAAAGAAAAACAACAAGATCAAACTGTACAGTTTGATAATAAAAAAAAAATTAACTGACAAGAATATAAAATACCAGTCAGCTTTCCATCGCTCCTGTAAACCTCCATTCCATGTAGGCCAGCTTCTTTTAACCTCCTGATAATGGCCACTGGGTTTTTCAATGCCCAAGGATGAGCTAATACAGCCACACCACCAGTATTGCATATCAATGTTACTGCTTCCTCAGCAAGAGGCTCACTACCTCTGAATAAAAACACAACACATGTTTTTCTCCATAAGTCTCTTAAGATAATGACATGCATCAATTTGATGAAAAAGGAGACTCAAAACATTAAGGTCAAAACTTTTACGTAGAATAAGCAGGTCCACCATCGAACAGATACCGAGAGAATGCTTGTTTCAGAGTCTCTACGTGACCTGCTTCAACCATTGCGCGTGCCACATGCAGTCTCCCAGGAGCAACTCCAGTACCTGCAATTCTTGCTACTTGCTCCCACTTAACAGGCAACTTGAGTTTGTTCAGTTTTAAGAGCATGTTTCTAGCACGATGGTAACGACCATCCCTTATGCTTGCTAAACACTTGTCCAGAACCTCAAAACTTGCAGGTCCACAGCTTCCGTAATATGCAAGGATATGTACCGGTTCCTCTGTTTCAGACTCTCCTCTGCAATCAGAGTGAGCAGATAAGAGGCATAGAAATAATAATAACTAAGGAGAAACAAAAAAACCTTTGCAACTGATTTTAGCAACATTTGTTCCAAATTTTGTGTAAAAGAAAACAAAGGGTCAAATACAGCCATGAATTCCTTGTTTGGAAAATGGGCGTGTATATTAAGAAGGTCACCCAACCCCCTAGGCCCCCACCACGGGGGACCCGTGCGGGGACATGACATGCAATTTGTTCTAAAAAGAACATGAATAGAAATGAGCCATCAGTCGAAATTACCTTGGGTAGAAAATGGTGCTTATTTCAACACCCGGGATTATCTTTATCCCAAATCTCCTAGCCGCATCTAGGGCCTCACTGATGCCAGACATTGTATCGTGATCTGTCAGAGCAAGAACTTTCACCTGTTATGAGTAGATATATATTAAATTAAATGATGATAAGTTACAAATTTGTGACATGCAGGGAATGTGTATGTCATAGCCACAGAAACCCTTATAACATAAGAATCAGAAAAAATATCTAGGTCAGTTGCCTCTAATGTATATATATAGAAAGTTAGCACTATTATGGTACTGATTGTACTCACTCTATCCCAATGTACTCACCAAGATAACAACACTGTGCATCATCATTTGAGATATATCCCAAATTGACTTTTCCTTAGAAGCATAACAAAATAATTGAAGCCTGTCTTGTTGCTATTGTTAAATTATTAAAAAATAAAAACAAAAAACCTTTTTCATATCTGGAAAAAAAGCATCAAACAAATAGGAACATGAACTAAAAGTCTAAAAGCACAAGGAAATAAACATACAAAGAAGAAGAAAGTTCCTTATGCCACGTGGTTATACCCTAACCAAGCCATCTTCATAGATATTCAATTATGATAGAGATCAGCGACCCAATTCAAGAAAAAGCAGGATGGACTTAAATGGTCTCTGTTAGGAGTAAAGTTGGAGGTACTAAAACGAAAGTGTAAACAATCTAAAGACATTGGGATGCACATTCCATATGATCTCTGTATTTTATAAAGTCCAGAGAGCACCAACAATAAAGGTAGGCTGATGTCAAAACCTTAAAAATATACTATGTTTGACAATAGCATCTACTATAACTCAATCTGGACAAGCTTATCAGAAAGAAAAAGTTACTGCAGCTATTCACCAGTAGATTTATATATCAGCAGTGAAACTGATGTTAAGGTCTTGAAAGTGGCAAATTATTCGCAGTTCTATGAACAAAAACTAAAGCCAATTAATGGCAATTGTTATGGAAGAAAATGTTACATGAATAAGCCGTCTGTCTAAGCATAAAACCTATACAGGAGCATATTCAAAAATGTTTACTTAGTCACGTGCTGTTAAGACTACAATGGTAACTAAAAACAACAAGACATCTCTAATTGTTCTTATATTTTCTAGCAAAAATATGGTAGCAAAGAACTTTCAAAAATTATGAGGAATATAGTTTCTCTTTGCTGCAGGAGTGAAATTTTATTTAACACCAAAATTTTCAAATTGCAGAGTTATCTAACACGTGCATAGCAAAAAGATAAGAAAGTTCTCATCTCCAATCAGACAAGTTTATGTATTTTTGTATCTCTTAATCTCATGATGAAACGATGAATCAATCCAAGGCATAGAAGATTTATGGGAATCATAAAGATGCAATCTTAAAAAGAGATATATTCATTAAAACATGTGTATAACTTCTTTTTAATATATAATAAAACATATTATGACTTGAAAAAAACTTCAAATAACAAATATAAATTCTCAAGACAGACCAAACCCAATTACAAAAATAGAACTTACTTCAGTTCTCCATCAAAACAAGCAAAACCCAATTCAAATATTAATCGAAAAGCCCAAAATAACAAAACTCACCCCATTAGCATGAGCTCTCTCCACGAGCTTCGTAGGCGAGAGAAACCCATCACTACATTTGGTATGGGAATGCAATTCAAAAACTAACTTCTCCCCACCTCTTCCCAAACTCTTCTGCACACCAATATCATCTACCAAGAAGGAAGAAGCAGAAGAAGGTTGATCCAAAAAGACCCATTCACATACAGACTTGAAAGCCATAGACTGCTCAACAGTCATCTTCTTCTTACGACCACCGCTCTTCTTCTTTTTCTTCTTATCTTTTGGCTTCTTCGCGCTATCTTTACTGCCGCTGCTATTGGAATTGCCGACACTGAGAACCAGATAACCGTCTCCCTCTCCCACCATGGTTAAAGAGAAAGAGAGAAAGAAGTACGATTTTGGGCTGGAAGTTTTATTCGGTGGCGTCAGCCATAAGGGATATTTTACACATCACAGGTGTCCTCCCACAATTCAATAGCTTTACCATTCTTTTTCCTTTTGGTCAGACAAAGGTATAGGGCTATGCTTTTGTGCCCTCAACTCTTCCTTTCTTCTTACTTCTTTTTTTATTTTTATTTTCCCATTCATACTTTTTAATTTTTTTCTCAATTACAAATAATTTTCTCTAAATTTCATAAAATAAAATAAAAACTTTATATATTTAAAAAATAAAAAATATATCCATTCTTCTAATTATTTCAAATTTTTAAGTAAATTTTTTGTAAAAACTTAGTAAAAATCATGAAATTTAAAGAAAATTTTTATAATAAAACAATAAATGATAAAATATAATTACCTATTTTTTAAAATTAAAAGATATTTTTACTATTTTTTGTGAACTTAAGAGAATTCTCACATATTTTTTTTCTAATTTTTCCTTCTGAAATTTTGTATTTTGTTGATTTTTCTTCGGTCGATCTTTTACTGATTTTTCTAACGGTCTTAATATATTAAAGAATAATTATTTTTTAAATTTTATTTACGTTAAATTTTTTTAATAACATAAAATAATATAACCATTAAAACTGATATTTAAAGTTCAATACAGATCAAAAGGAGAAAAAAATCATCAAAAATCCTCGATTTTTTTATTTTACTAATTTTATACATATCTTTCAATAAATTTTATTTTTAAATATATATTAATTTAAAAATTAGGGTCTAAATATTTCACTAACTCTATAATAAGATCTTTTGAAATGTTTTTTAAGTTTGATGACTTTAATTCATTTATTTCAAATAAAATCACTTAACAAATTTTTTAAAACTTAATATTTTTAAGAATAAAATTATATTTTTTATTTTAATTTTAAGTAAAATTCAGTTTTATCCTTTAAAGTTATTATTTTATAAAATATAAAATTTAATCAACATTATTTAAAATTTAATGAAATAACATCTTAAAAAAATCATTATCAAGCGGTTTATCATTAAAAAATATAACCATAATATATTAATTATGATTAAAGTATATAAAAACCCACTAATTATAAGTCCATTAATTATTAAAAAGTAGATTAAAATAAAAATTTTAAAAATGCTAAAAAAGGAGCATGTAAATATACATCTACATATTTTTTAAGTTATTATGTGTTCTCTAAATCAATTATAACTCAAAAAATATGAATTTTGATGAATTTAAACACATATAAATTGATTTAAGAATACATAAAAAATATATATATACACATGTGTTTACATGTTTCTATGTTCTTTAAAGTTTTGAATTTGTATTATAATTTTTAATAGTTTATGAAATTATAATATCTCACTTAAAATTAACAAATTTTTATACATTTTAGTTATAATTAATGAATAACTACTACCCTTCATCTTTGTGATTATTTGTATTATAATTTCTAAATTTTAAGCATAATGCATTGGTACAAATGTATGGTAAAAAATTAAAATCGTACTAAATATAAGTAAAATTTGAGCATAAAAATATAAGTAATTTTTTTAAAAAAATAGGGATAATTAAAGCCAAACTAAATGACAACATTTACATGGTTACTTGGATGATGGGAAACAGAAAAAATATTTAAAGGTACAATGTCTTTGATTTCAATATTGAAGAAAGAAAATGCATTAATGGACAAAATAATAATGTAAATATCTTATTAGTAGCTTTATTATTATTAATAGTTATTGTTTAAGTTATTGAGATGTATCTTTAAAATACTCATATTTTTTAAAAAATATTAATTTAATTATAAATGATTTTATGCAAAAGTAATAGAGAATTTAGTCATTTTTTTTAATTTTTAAAAAATAATAATAATAAAAAATGACTTTATGCTCTAGTTTTTTATCTTTTTATTTTCTCTCCTCTTTTTTTCACACCATTATTTATTTGTATAAAATTATCGTTTATTTATTTTTCTATAAATATTAAACTCTAAATTTTAAATTTAAAAAATTAAACATTAAACCTCAATTCTTAAATTTTAAATATTAAATATTAAATTCTAAATCTTAAATATAAAAAAAATTAAAAATAAATAATTTAAAACTAAAATACTATATATATTATCAAATAGATAAATTTTAGATAATTTAAATACTTTTAAAATATAACACGAGAGCTTAAACAAGAAAATATAAAAAATTAATATTTATTCTAATAAGTTAACACTCCTAAAACAATACATATTGCACGAATGATAGTTTCATACTTCTTCTTTTTCGTTTACATTTTAATTATGTTAATGAAATTATTTTAATTTTATTAATTGTATTAAATAATAGTTGTTTTTTATTTAAATAATTAAAATTAAAAAAATAAATAAAAACATATAAAATAATATTTTTTCCTTGTGATCAATATAAATTAAACATGGGAGTAAGTATGAATTTAGTAACATGCAATAGATACGTACTCTCTGTCTGTTACAGGTGTCCAAAAAATTGACCTAAAAGTCAGATTCGATCTATCTGAATAATTTTATAAATTAAATCTTTTAATTTAATTTATATTAATTAAAATTATTTTTTAAAATATTAATTTTTAAATCGTTAAGATCGAATGAAATTAATTTTAATAATATATTAAATTTTTTATATTATTTTTTATAAATTATTATTAAATTTTTAATATTATAATCAAAAATATATTATTAAGTATATCATCTTTATATATTATTAGACGAAATAAATTATTAAAATCTTTAAACAAATTATTGGATTCAATATTTTTAATAATAAAAGAATCCGATCCAATTCGGTTTTAAACCATCTAAACAATCTAATTTGATTTTTGTTTTCTCAATATCGAAAGTCTATAACATTTTAAGTGAATGGAAATGATGTAATTAATAAATTTATATATATTTTTATAAGTCACTATCTTAAATTAACAACTTGTTACAACGAGTCTTCTTTATTTAGTATTATTGGTGTGTAATATAGTACGAAAGCAGGCGTAGCAGTGTGTCTGTCATTTAGTACTACTACTTTCACAAGAATACTTCCTATCTGTCTCTCTCTGGCTAGCTCACTTTTTATCCTCTTTCTTTTTCACCAGACCCACTCTTTTCTTATAAATAAGTAAATTAATTTAGTTGTAATTAATAATACGTAAATGGAACTCTCTTGCTCGTTCATATATTTTAATTTTATAATTAAAATATATATTTTTATTATCATAACTTAAAAAAATTAAATTAATCTATTTTACATTAAAAAAGAATCCTAAAACCTTTATATCTAAAGAATGCTGATGACACAGAAAAGAAAAGGAAATATAATTACAAATACATAAATAAATATAAACTAAACAAAAAGGTAATGTCAAATCGATATATAGATTGGGTTTAGGACTATTGAGAAGGAAGGTCTGAATATATTTTTTGAACTCATCGTATGAGTAGAGAGAGGAAATTTATTTATTTATTATTATTATTATTATTATTATTATTTATTTTATTTTTTTTTGCGTTGAGTAATACAGATTGTAGTACAGAAATGCTTTATCTTGCGCATGTCTTTTACCTGGAATCATTTGTGTGCTGATATCACCTTACGTGTTATGACCATTACTTGCTTTCTGAGTGCTTGTGACGATATCTTTAACTTTATACGGCACATCGTAATTTAGTGTTAAAAGTCACCGAAATAAATAATATTTTATTTACTTAATTAAAAAAAGAAATTTAGTAATACTTAACATGAAATTATCTGTATTTTTACTTTTTACTTTGCGAAGAATATTGATAAAAAATATCTGCTGGTATAATTTTAAATAATTGATTTTAATTTTAATTTTTTTAATAAAAAATATTTTATTTTTATATATATATTTATTTACATTATAAAATACACATATATATATATATATTTAAAAAAAAATTTAAAAACATTTTATGTATAAAAAGAAATTAAATCATAAAAATATTTTTAATATTTTTAAATTTTAATTTTAAAATATATCTACCGATATTTTAGTGAATATTTTTTTAGATTAATATAAATATAATTTTAAATTATAAAAAGGTGAATTTCAACCAAATAGCTAGGTGAATCACTCAAAGAATCATTTTTTTCAATTTTTTTTTATAAATTGTTATATTTTATAAGAAATATTTTTACAACAAATTTATATTAAATAATAATTAATATAATAGATCATTATAAAAAATAAAATCAATTTTATTGTATGGTGTAAGAACAAGTTGATTAAATAAAAGTAATCGTATTTTTATGAATGTATAGTCATTTTACTCCGATTAACTAAACACCTCAACCTATTAGATTGAAATGATAAAACATAAGCACTTGTTTATTATTTTTAGAATATTTTTCCTACCAACAAAAATATTTGCATGTATTTTTTGAATAAATTATTACACTAATTTTTTATTCTATTAATTCTATAAACAAAAATAATTTATTCCTAAGCATATAAAGTTTAAAAAATAAGATGCTAAAATTTCATTATTTCTAAAATTACGAGCCTAAATGTACATCTGGTACTATTTTTTTATTTGATCTACATCCATCATTGAACGACATTAGCATTGACATAAGTAGCAGTGGATAACTATTGCCTCAAAGGACAAGATATCCAACGAATTCCATCCTCACTGATCCAAGCTTCCCAAGAACATTGGCATTCTTAACCACGTGAACGGAATCCGGCACAATAGACGGGAACCTTGGAACACAATCCAACTCAAAAGCAGCACTTCTTGGAAAAAAACTTAAAAGACAACAGATAAGGTTTAAAGTTTGATAGTAATGAAGCAAACATAATAAGGATTTGAGAGAATAATAATCTCGAGGGGGAAACGGGTAAAAAGTTCGACATCCTAGCGGGACAGAGCCTGTGAATTAGATTAAGCAATGAGAGTTTAAGCATGCAATCTCATGGAATTGTTCATGGATCACTTAATAGCAATACAAGTTCGAGGATATCCACTTTTTGGACTCACAATTCCAACGGTGAACACCATCATCATATTTATAATTTACATTAAGAAACTTCAACATCTCATTTCAGCAAGAAGATCTGAAATGGGCAGTGAAAGGTTAACATGCAGCAAAAGATTACAATTAAAGTCAACTGATCAATTCACTTCCCTTGTGCAACAGAAAAATCAGGGATAAATATGCTTAAACTAAAATGTGTACTGTATGCATGATAATCTGAGGTGTCACATGTGGTTGATCACATATGAGTTCACAAAAGTGAGAGATTCCTATGCATTCAGATAATACAAATATTCACGAGAAACTAATTCACCGAAAAATCTCTGAATTATTTCAAACATCTAGAACTCATCCGACCATCTTATCTTCGGTCATGGTTCAAGGGTAAGGGAGCAGAGCTATCTTACATGTGAATTTAAACAAGTAGATAAAGGTCTGATGTTAAGGCAAACACCAGGAATGTTAATAATTTTGACTTGACTTGTACGTTCCGTCAGTTAAGAGATTAAGATCCATGTCAAATAACCAAGTAATAATAAAGCTGGTTTACCAATTATGCATTAATCGTAGCATCTCGGGAAGCATCTTCTTTCACTTTTTTGAACCTAGCAAGGTGCTTGTGATACTCTCCTAGCTCCTTTTCTAACTTCTCAATGAAATGACTTGTATGTTCGAGGGACTGCATATATTTATATTTTTCTAAGGCCTGCAATTATCAGAACATATTTAATTGTATAGAAACATATGCCAGTACAACTGAAGTCTAGTACTGTAACAGCAACGTTCTTTAAACGATGGTTTGCCTTAAAATGATAACGCCATAAAAGATGTGCAAAATTTAGCTTCCAGATACCAAACTTTTTTTATATTTACCATGATAAGACATACTCCTCCTAGAATGCTACATTTTCCAAGATCCACTAACACAATCTTTTTAAAACACTCATTTCATAAGATTTGGAAAATAAATTAATAGAATAGCTAAACTCGATAGTAGAGTATATGAGCCATTACGATCCAACTGGAACTGAACTGAGTCAGATTATATAATTTCTGAGTAATCACACAGCAATAAAATGAAAAGAAAAAGAAAAATGCATGAAACACCCTATATTTAAAGGAAATCCCAAAAGGTGAAAGTTAGAGATTAA
The DNA here is from genome assembly GCA_030763125.1 of Hippophae gyantsensis. Lineage (NCBI taxonomy): Eukaryota > Viridiplantae > Streptophyta > Magnoliopsida > Rosales > Elaeagnaceae > Hippophae > Hippophae gyantsensis. Next base: position 35,257,877 of record CM061030.1, read on the forward strand.
AATACGAGTGGGAATTTGATACTTTGAAAAACATAAGGATTTCAAAATTTTATTAACGTATAACAGATCAGTAGTTTCACATTAGACTAGCTTATTAAGCCTATTAGTTGCTAAAGAAGTAATATGATATACCTTGTCCTTTGATAAAGTATCTGGAGGTGACATCACTTTTGGCTGTACATAGTTCTTTCCTCGGTAAAAAATTATAACATTGCCAGGTTTTATGTCAATAACGATGCCTTTACTCAACCGGGCAAGCTCTTCAGCATATTCGTGAACTTCCCCTGGTTTACAAGGCTTACAAATGACCTTCACTGTTTCATGGTTCTTCCAATGCATATGCATATTGAGAACAACCCCTCCAAATACTCCACGCCTCCCAACTTGAACATAATTCTTCTTTTTTTCACCCGTGCGCTTAAGATAATGCTTCTCTTCCTCAGTCAGAATTTCAGGATCATATGCTTCTTTTGGAGCTTTGGGAACTTCAAATTTCCTTAACTTTTCTATTAACCATGTCTCCTTCCGTTTTGCCTGAAAATTAGCAAAAAGAAACATATATTTGTATTGAAAGGATATCAAAAGACATGAGATAATACAAGAATCATGCATCTCAGAACATTTCAAATAGAGTCACATGACATGTAGTACAAAAATGAAATCGTGTCATTTAGAAGCCTGCCTGTTTTATAATTTAAGTTCAAGGAAGTCAGTAGCATGATATCGGAAAAAACGAATCAGTTTTACAGGAAGGTTGACTAAGTTTGTATCGCTAGATTCACAACATAAAAACATAACATGGTATGTTGACAAATACACTATTGGTTTTCAAACCATTACTGTAACAGTTATTACTTTGCCTCGTACACTTGAAATTGAAATAACAATAAAAATAGTAATAATGATACAAAGGCACAACGTAGAAATTCACAGTAAAAAAACAATAATAGCAAGTTACTCATGCTGCATTAACCAATATCATATAATAATATCATCAACAGTCTCACAAAAATATCAGGAACCATAACAATTTCAATAGAAAAAGCTATAATCAAAGAGAACAATAAAAAAATAACTTAAACTTGTTATTTGACTAGCCTAGAATTACATGCACTTGCACAAGCATGCATCAATTATTTGTAGATGCATCTTCCCACACATGCACGTAGTTATATAACTAAGACTTTTGACCTTTTCAAGTTTATATCGAATCCTAACTTCTGGATTTGGAGAATTCATCTTCTTTTTGGCCTTCAAGCGATATAATCTTAGTTCATTGACTTTCGCCTTCCTGGACATTTTTACCCGTTTGGCCATCTTCTTCTCCTTTGATGATGAACAGTTAGTAGCAATTGGCTTTCCAACAGAAAACCTGATAACATCATTTTCAGTCTTGAGCTCAATTGGTGCATTACTCATGCATCTAGCAGGTGTCCATCTTTCAAAACAACTCTCAGACTCAAATATCTTTGATCTCCTTGCCACGGAGTGTTCCAATAAAGAGAGTCCTAATGGTGCTTCAATATGCCTTGCTACACTGTAGCTTGAATGTTGCATACATATTGCATAAGAAAAGGATTCTGTATAGTAAGTGGATGTCAACAGACATGCACCTGATAGCTTATGAGCTAAACAGCATAGCAAAACCAAACAATCCCTGAAAAAACAACCATTATATGTCAACATAAACTTTCACAGAGAAAAAGTAACACCGTATATTTAAAAAAATGGCTTTCTTAAAATGTTTGGCGATAAAATAATTTCCTTCACAGCATAATCTGACCATATTCTTTGAAAACCCAGATCTCTTCGACGTTTGATTTTTTTTAATTTGGTTTATAGTAAATTTTTAGGTGTGTTTACTAACAATGAAAGGAAATGAGAAGAAAGTGAGTCATTCTCATTTCATTGTTTACTTACTAAATATACGGTGAAAAGAGAATAAAGATCCCACAAAATTGAGAGTGATTCCCATTAATTGATTCCTACTCCCCCTGGTATCGATTCCCTTTACCAAATTCACAAAATGCAAATACAAAACTATAATTATTTTAATACTCTTTTATTTTATATTTTTCATTATTATATTGAAAAGGACATTTGAGTAAATTAATATTTTGATCCTGATTCCCTACGGTTCTTTAATAAACATAAAGTAAGGGAATTAATTTTATATTCTCTTTCCTCTCCATTCTTATTCATGTTTATTAAACACATCCTTAACTCAATTATCTGTAATTCTGTATATTGTTCTGATCAAAAGGAAGTGCAAATGAACGTCACACAAACCATATCAAGAAATATTGCAAAACCTGAATCAATATTATGCTAAGTCGATGACATGATGATATATTTTCGAAAGAACCAGCTCCTATAGTAAAGTTTACATATAATTAAAAGTCATTTATTCTAAGCCAAAAACTAATAATCAAAGAAGCCAATATTGACAATTTAAACAGAAAAAAGTTGTATATTCAAGAAAAGCAAAGGGAACTCAGGAATTTTGTCTAAATAGGCTCCATCAATGGCTCAAGTTCAGAAATGTCCCAAACGGTGACAAAGTTTAAAAATAGGCTCCCTTTTGATGGAGAGTAACAGTAGCTCTTATTCTTCTTCTTCTTCTTCCTCAATCTTCCAAACAACCACAACCTTATACGATCTACAACCACCAGTGTTGTCCCCCACCATTAGCATCACCTTCTTTCATCCCTTTCTTGATTTCACCGGCCACTGCCATCCAACCATACCACCTTTTCAATTTCGAGCCGATGACGATGTAACTCATAATGCTATCAAATTTATTTCGCAACAAAATCGACCAAAATCTCAATGGTGTGGAATTTAGTTCCTCACACAATAGTCCAAAATAGACCACATATTACCAAAATTGTACAAAACAACCAAAATCGATCAAAATTGACCAAAATAGACCTTAACTCGTTCTCATTTATCAACACGTAGCTAGTTTTAGTCAAGGTTTGAAATGTCAAGATATAATTTTTACGGAAATTTCGAAGATATCATCGTTATCGATGGAAGATTTGAAAAAATTATAGAAACTAAAGAAGCTCTATTAAAAATATGGATTTTTTTATAAAATTTTATAAAACATCAAAACAATCAATTACTTATATTTTAAACTAATTTTTATTTAATATATATATATATATTTAAATACTTATAATTTATATTAATCAATAAGTTAACCAAATAATTAAAATATTATATAATAAAATATATATTTTTGACTAAATATTGTAGAATAAGTAGTTAAAAGATTTAGAATAATTATGTATAATATCTAATTGTATTAATTATTATAAATAAATATATCTCAACAGTATAAAAATAAATTTTATTGATTACTTATTTATAAAAGAACTCGTAGTTAGGAAAAATAATGAGCTTTATCCTTCAATGCAATCTACATGTTATAACATTAAATATAAAACAGTATAAAATAAACCTGAATGTGGCATTCTCTTTTGTAAAAGGAAGAAAAAATTGAATCAAAATGATTGTTCAAAAAGAAGAAAAAAAAAGAAAAAAATAAATCAAGAATTCATATTTTTGATACTTTGTTCAATATTTTAGCAACATTTTAACGACATTTTTGCGATAATATCCACAATATTTAGGACATTTTAGCAAAATCAAAACATTTAAGCAAAAACGATATTTAGGTGACATTTTAACGAAATTCTCGACAATTTCGCGAGAATATTTCAATGTCAAGATGTATAAAAAAGAGACATGGCTATGTGTCGTTACTTTCATCCTTGATTTTAGTGAGCCTATTTCTAAAATTTTGCACCCTTTTAACATTTTTAAACTTCTGCCTCCTTTAGAGCCTATTTTAGACAAAACCCCTGGAATTCATGCTCTCATACACGATACAACCCTTAAATTACTATAGTAAATATTTGATAAATCACTCATATTTTATCTGGAAAATTTAAAATAATTATGGCTAAGCTAAATATTACCCTAGTCTCAAATTACAGCAAAAAAAAACAAAAAACCTGAAATTATGGGGAATAATTAAGAGAAAAATAAAACATAGTACCTTCTATTGGAGTAGGGAAAAGAGCGAGCTAAGCTTCTTCTAACTGAGGATGAAGATATCATTTTTATGATCTCATACTTGACGAGGATGATTGATCAGAATGAGGAGCGATGAGGTTATCATCTTATGCTTTCACTATCGGCTCTTTGCCTCTTCAGTCCTCACTTACCCACTCTCAGACGTTTTCAAGGTAAATCCGGTTCCCCGTAAAGTTCATTTTTATTTACAGTTTTGCCATAGATATATTAAGGAGCGATTAGGGATTTGAATGTTGCGGGAAATTTTTTATTATTATATAAAGATATTTATTTATTTTATATGAAAATTAATAATTTTTTTTTAAATTATTAACGTTCATTAAATACATATGTAACTAACTTACAAAAAAGTTTTTTCCGGACCGAACAGTTTCTCCTTCCATTTGAATATATCACTAGTTTTTAAATGAGGTTTGAGTTGCTATAGTTATTGAGTTTTTTTTAATTTACTAATAAATTTAATAGATTAAATTTTTTGCAATATAAATATATTTAAAATTGAAATATTGATCAGATACAAATTGTATGTAATAAATAGTTAAATATATTTATCGCAACAAGTAATACAAATATAATAAAATATCATTTTTATTATATTATTATAAACTAATTTTTAAAACACAAAAAAAGAAAAATTAATTTTTTTGTGTTTTTAAAAATAAATAACAATAATTAATTAAATCAGGTTTCATTTCTAAAGAAGATATATGAAAAAATATATAGAAATACTTAATCCTTTAATTTTCTAAATATGTGAATCATTAAAATCTCTCTAATATAATTATCAATAAACTACATGATCAATTAAATATAATCTAACATGTATTCCTCTTTTAAGTAAACTATATATCATATAATAATTAACCTAATCACACTCTAATATGTTATTTAATCAAAACAAAAAATTAAATAATTCTCTCAAATCTATTTAATTGTCTCTATAAATTAATTATTGGCAAACAATTAGCAATATAAAAATCAGATTAAATAATATAATTAAATTAAAATCATAACTTGGGTAAAATATTAGATCATCACAAATAGAAAATTGAGTTCATAAGATTCCTAGATTAATAAATTAACTTAACATAATTTTGTTCATAAAGTTCATATTTTTCATAAAGAAAGATATAAAAATTGATAAAAAAAATGAGAAGAAAAACAAATACAATCGATCTCTTGAATTGTAGTACCAATCTCTTCTTGAATCTTCACCAAAATTGTATCTTCTTTTGATTTTTTTGTATTTTTCTCTCTTCTTGGCTCGAAAAACTAATAAAAATTATGTTAATTTTGACTTATTAGGATTTATTTGGCCATTAGGGAGTTAAATATAGCTTAGGTGGAATATTGACTGTCATATCAGTTTTAGATCAAGGGTTGAGATGAATTTTTTTTTAACAGTGCCATCCAATAGGAAAGCGGCACATGGTATGCAAAGTTTAATGAATGAATTAGTGCACAATGTGTGACGGGGAGGACTGGTCTCAATCAACACTCGTTGAGTCAGCACCATGTGCCGTGATATGACTCGCGATTATGGATGGCATGGCCCGACGTTGGAAGGAATGGATGAATCACCTAAAGACATATGGCACGACCTTTGACCACGCGACGAACACAGAATGAACGCCATGCTGGCACATGGCATGTGCTTGTCACACACTACATGTTGCTTTGCGTGATTGGTCATCTCTGATTGTGTGGCATCCATGTGGCTTGCCCTGGTCAACCCCTTTGTTTGCATGGCATCTACACATCGGTTTTTGATTGGTCCTATGTTAAAAATTTCTAAAAAATCTATAAAAATTTCAAAAATTATATTTTCACCCCTTTTTCACTAGAAAGTTCATATTTTAATATTTTAGGCCCCAAAAATACTACTTATTGAATAAAATGAACAAATATTAAATAGAAAAGTGTATTGATGACTATACTTTCATGGAGTCATCACATCTCCTAAACTTAACTATTTGCTTGTCCTCAAGTAAAGCTAAGTCTAACTAAATAAAATGATATTTGTAATATATTCATAAATATATATATCTATCAATACATGCATATTTAGAGAAAATTATCCCTCATAAAATTCGTACAACTATACGACAATGAGGTTCACATATTCATTAATCAACGTTCCATTAATACAAAAAATATGTAAGGTTTTTGACGAATTAATTCGTATGTGTGTGTGTGACACATGATATCATCCAATGTACTTATGAAATCAACGTATATTAGCATGCTAATCAATTCAATCTTAAAATAAATCCCATAAGTTTATTTTTCACATCTCGCTCCACCAATATAAATATGCACTTAGCTAAAGATCAATAAGGATTTTACATGCTTGTAATATAAGGTTTAGGGGGGTCGATAAACGAAGACATTTAGGCTATTTCTACATCTTAGCTTTCTTTTTATTCATGTATTTTTTAACTGAAATTAAGTTTTAACTTGATATTTCAGTGCATCATCTCTTATCATTCTTTTCATATTTTTTAATTTCAATTTTTTTTAACTTCACAACACCCTCAAACTTATTTTTAAATTTATTTTCTTTTTCTTTAGAGGGATAATTATGTTATGAGTTTTTTTTATATGGTGCATTATATTTCACCTCGCTCTATAGCATAACACATTATTGCATTTTTGTTTTGTTTTCATACAAGCTAAAGGTGTAAGGGTAAAGATATACTTATTAGTTAGGCATAAAATGTGGCTTAAATATATAAAAGATTCTTTGTTAGGCTCAAATGGGTGGCTAAAGATATTAACAATAGTTAGCTTGAAAGGCTCGTTCGATCCAAACAAGGCCTAAATCATTTCTCTTACTAAATACTATTTAAGATTTCATCTCAAAAAATGATAAAATAGATTCTAAAATATGGTAGATCTCATCAACTCGCATAATTCACTAAAACAATTCTCTTAATAAGAACACCAAAATCAATTATGAACTTGTGCATAAAAATTTGGATCAGTTTGATCAAAACTAACAAGCATATCACATGATTAATGTAAGTCTCTTAACGAGTATGTTACATTCCTTATCAACCAATTTTTATCATTGAGTTCATATATTTCATATCAAGCATGCATGCATTTAGTTTCCATATATTTATCAATTTCTACTTAAATCATGATTAAAAGCATCCTAAAATAAAAAATTCCTAAAATTGAAAATACATACTAAATACTAAAGTAGAGAATGAAGTTCCCTTCCCTAAACTTAAATTGCACATTGTCCCCAATGTGCACATATAAATATGAAAGAAAACTTCCTTAGTCTTAGCATACCACATTTGTCGTTGGAACTGTTCAATCTTATTGCATCATTGCTCTTCACATTTATTCACATATAAAACAAAAACAATAAAAATATAAGTAAAATAACGTTGGATTGCCTCCCAACCACCGTCACATTTAATTTCATTAACGAGACGGTCATGTCAAGTCCTAAGGTACATCCCTCTGTATCCATTTACTTTTGAGTTTTCCCGAACATAGTTAGAGTCTTGATTTGTTCAATAATACTTTATGTTTCGGTTTAAAAACAATGTGCTTAATTTTCTTATCGTGCCATATTTTTGTTTTCTTTTTGGCATTCTTATAAGCACTCTACCGTAACTCATTCAATTTATGTATTTTCAGCATCTTTTTCATCTCTCTATTAGACTCTTCTGCTTGCCTACTTGATTGAGGATGGTAGGACAAAGATGTAAGGTCTAAACTTGATGGTCATTCAATGAATGGTTTAAGCTTAGATCCTATCTCAAAACTTTCCACAACCATATTAGGTAAACACATGGAAGGTGTAATCTCCAGAGAGTTCACACAATCAACAATATCAATCATAGATTCCATACTTTCAAAATTAACACATATTGAGTTGTTTCTTGGTAGTTTACTTCATTGTTCACAACAACATGTGTGGGTAACTCAACATATTCTTTTAAGTTATCCTCACAATTAATAACATTTATCCAAAAGCATTCATCAGAATTATCAATATCAGGGGGTTCAGATGCTTTAAAAACTTTAAATGTTACTTGTTCATATTGAATTCTCATTGTAAGTTCATATTTTTGTACATCAATGAATGTTCTTCCAATTGCTAAGAATGGAAGACCAAATATGATAAAAATCTTATGTTCCTCTTCCATGTCTAGTATAATAAAATCCACTAGGACGATGAACTTGTCTACTTTTACTAGTACATCTTCTACCACACCCCTAGGTCACTTAATTGATCTATCTACCATTTATAATATTAGTGAAGTGGGTGTGGCTTTACAACCCCTAATCTCTTAAAGATAGATAGTGACATAAGGTTAATGCTTGAACCTAAGTCATATGATGCTTTCTCAAAGTGGATGTTCCCAATAATATAAGGGATGTAGTCTTTTCGTTTTTGGGGTAGTTTTCTAGCAAGAATAGCACTGTAACCTTCAATCAAGGTTACTTTTTCATTATCTTCAAGCCTCATTTTCTTAGATAGAATGTCTTTAAGAAATTTGGAATAAGAAGCTATATGTTCAAATGCATATACAAATTGTATATTTATGTGTAACTTCTTGAAGACTTCTATAAATTTTGAAAATTGCGTATTTGACTTTTGTTTTTGTAGTTTTTGAGGGAAAGAAATAGTAGGTTTGTAAATGTTGCTCTTTTTTGACAGAATTATTTTGTTTTTATTACTCTATTTATCCACTAATTCCTTCTCATCCTTGTTAGTTTCCGATTCCTTCTTATCCTTTTCAGTCTCATCTTCCTCCTCCAAAATTTTATCACTCCTCAAAATTATGACGTTATAATGCTCTTTACCTTCGCTTCTTGGGTCTACCTTATCCTCCACCAAATCATTCCTTGTTATTGTAAAAATCAAAATTTTCTCACAAATCTTAATTCTTACAATATTAGTAACAATGAGATTATCATCTCCACCAAAAATTCATATAGATAAGAAAAAATCTCTTGAAATCATTTTATTTATAAAAGTGGATAATTTAATAAGTAAATATTTTAGTCATTTTATTTTCACGAATAATACCTGATGAGTGCCCAAAAAGCACTAAAATAACCATGATTTTATGTACATTAATTGATTAAAAATACATATATTTATATGTTTTATCATATATTTATATAAATTTGTCTTTTTCGGAATCACGGGTATTTTTATTGTTTTTCAGGTATTTTGCCTTAAAAGCATAATTTAAAGACTTCAAAGAGGAATACTTGAAGCAATACATCACAAATATATTAATAAATAAGTGGGAAAAGGTCAATTGACAAGCTTGTGGAAAAATTGGACAAAATGGGTGAAAAAGGTCAAAAAATGTCAAAAAAGGCAGGAAATCGCTTGCCCGTGTGTGTGTGACCCAGCCTACGCGCCCCAAATGCCAGCGCGCCATGTATGTGCTTTACCGTCCGCCCAGCGCGCCCATGCGTGAACGTTCCACGCCTTGTGCCGCGCGGCAGCGACCACTTGTGTATTCAGCCCCGACCCCTCCCGCGCCCAACGCCATTTAAGCCCCATTTTCACGTGCGGCCATCAACGCGGCGTATGGCGTCATTAATGACATCAATGATTCCAATACGCGTTTTTACATTTTTAAATATTTTTTTTAACATTTTTTTACTCATTTTTCTCTCCATCCTCACCTATAAATACCCCTTCCCTTCACTTCAAAACACACCTTCAAAACACCTTAAAACACCTTCAAAACACAATTTCTTTCTTTCTCTCTTTTCTTAGATTTTTAGGTTTTTAGTTTTCTTAGTTTTTAGTTAATTTCTCTTAGTTTTAGAGTTCTTCCCTTTTTGGGAAGAACTAGTTATGTTTTGTAATATATTAGCTTTTGATTCAATAAATGGGAGTGCAAATTTGGAGGTTTTCGACATGACGGGAATAACATCGAAGTTACTGAGATTTTATTTTCTTCTGAGTTATTTTTTATGCTTTATTCTTACATGTTATATTTAATTTATGCAGTGATTAAATTTAACTTTCTTTGATTTATAAACATGATGTAATAATAAACTTGTAATGCTTGCGAAATATTAAATAGGTAAAAATCTCTAAAATTAATTGATTTTCTTTTTATTCAAGATTTTATATTAAGAATGTTAGAGAGAAATATATTATTTTTCATTACAAACTTAAATCTGAAAATTAGATTTTAAGGTTTAGTTATCAGGTCTAATTTAGAGTAGTGCTCTTTTATTTGTTGGTACAATCGCTAGGTAGTTAGAGTGAAGCTCTATTTCAAAAGTTTTTATAAGAATTATTATCTGAAAATGTATTGACAACATGTTTTGGTAGTGGTTTTAAAACTTGAAAGTTAGTACTCGGATAATTAAATTCTTAGGTTTAATTTGGACACCATGAATAAAGTTTAAGCTAACCCACCAAAGGTGGCATTTAAATGGTTCATTTTCAATCTCTTAGAAAAAGGAATTAATTTAATTAACCAAATTAGTTATCAACCCGCTTGTAGGTGTTAATTGATTTGTTTAGTTAACAAAGAATATCTAACCCATGGTGGTATTCATATAAAAAAAGAGAATCAATAAATATCAATTCATATCTTTAATAACCTAATTAATATGAGCAAGCATAATTAACTTAATTATTATATCCATAAATACTCCACCATTATAAATGATAAAATTTGCATAAATGTTTATTGAATCTATGTTTATTTTTATGTAAGTAGATTAAAAACACAAAACCCCAAAATATCGTGACAGGATGTTTAGGATTTAATTTCGTTTTTAAAAGTTTGAATAATAAATTAAAAACCACATACATTCCTTCCTTAGATCGACCTTGGGAGTATACTTATCATTTTCTTTTTTTTTTTTCAAATTTTTTTTAACTACTTTTTTTTTAATTTTCGTTTAAGTTAATTAACTTAGGTTTTTAGTAACTTAATTTACTAACTTAATTAATTTAATTTACTAACTTAATTAACTTAGATTTTCATTAACTTAATTAACCTACCTTTTATTAACTTAATTAACTTAAATTTTAACTTAGCAACTTAATTAACTTAATTTTAATAGCGTGAAAAGTAAAGATCTAAGGGAGTTAAATACAGGAGACTAGTTCACCGGAAGCCTTTGTGCCACTGGTCTTTCACGGGAACGTTGCTCTGTCTGGAGGATGGTTTTTAAGGAGCCTTTGCCCATACATTCTTTCTGGGGAGCACTCTTGGTTAATCTTTGATTATGTTATTTTAACTTAAAAAAAAAAAAAAAAAAAAACAATTTACGAAACTATCTCCAAAATTTTAAAGCTTTAATTACAATCTAAGGAGTTAGTTGTTTTGTTTTGATCTAGGTACAATTGTGTTTGATGCCTTTAATTATTTGATTTGTACCTAGACATGGATGATCTGAAACTTCGCAGAGTATGTCCCTAGTTTTAAGTCGAGAAAAAATTTAAAAATCCATAGGACATGGTGAAAAAAGTATAGGTAGACAATCTTCTTGTCTTACTTGTCGGTTTGATTGACTCAATGATGAGGGGACATTGAGTTTACTTAAAGAGCAATCCCAATTCGTCTTCTTCAAGGCGTTAAACTGTATTTGGATGGAGAGCAACCCATCATTTTAGGTAATTTAATTTTATTTGTTTAATTTGTTTAATTTGTATTTTTTATTTTAGTTTAATTATATGTGAATAATTTTTAAATTGTTAAAACTAAAAATATTTGTTGAGTTGTTAGAAGTTCAACAATGTACGTATACACTTTAATGATGAATATGATGAATGCGCGCATTTCTCCATTACTACTTACATTCTCGAGAAATAGGTAATATTTCTTCTCTTTTCTCTTTATCTTTAATTCTGATTGTTACATTGAGGACAATGTAGGATTACAGGTTGGGGTGGTGAAAAGTTACCATGCTTAATTAGAAAAGAAAAAAAAAAGATTTAACAATTTAAAAATTTAAAAAAAAAAATTAAAAAAAAATTATTAATTTTGTCTTTTTATGTTCACATCTTCATTTTTGTGTTTTGGTTTTATTTTCCTTGTGTGATTTAGTAATTTTTGGAATTAAAAAAAAAAAAAAAAAATTCTCACAAAATTTATCATTTCTTTAAATCAAATTTAAGTAAATAGTTAAGTCTTTTGTCTTGTTAGATTAATTTTTGAAAACATATCATGAAATATTATGTAATTATTTTTGATAATTAGTTAATTTTTGTCATAACTAGTATTTCTTGATAAGATGTAGAAATTATATTAAACTAATCGGTTTTTATGAATTTGTTTTAGTGGAGACTACCTTTGTGAGATATAATTTGAGCCTAATTTCCTTTATTCGAGTGAAATATATATTTTTCTACTCCAAACACATTTCTTATTTCTTCAAATTCTTAGATGATCTACATAGGCATTAATATTGAATGTATGAATTTTTTCTCATCTTAATAGAGTGTCGTATATTTTTTTTATTATTATTTTTGCTTAGATTAAATGATTTGAGGAGAAATTGATAGTATATGCTTTTATCTCAGTCGTGCATGGCTGTTACAAAAAAAAAAAAAAGACAAATACGGGGTTACCTAAACCAAGATCAAGCAGAAAAAGCCACAAAGTAACCAACTCACCAAAATCCTTAAAAAATGTACAAAATCTGTACATGGGTTGACTCTCTAAAAAATGATATATATTGAAAAGTATCTTGAGAAAAAAATAGAGATAAAGAATATATAGTATAATTTACATCTGTATGACCGCTTTACCCAAGATCACTAAGAAAAAAATGTGTACAATCATACATGGGTTGACTCTCTAAAAAAATGATATATATTGAAAAATATCTTGAGAAAAATATAGAGAGAAAGAATATATAATTATAATCTACATCTTATGACCCTTTGCTTAGAAAGTTGTGAGTAAAGGCTAATTACAAAAGAAAGATATAGGAAGTAATTCCTAAAGTCATTGCACTTTCTTCATTTGTAAAGGCATATATCTTGAAATTTTTTCTTAATGAGTTTGATTTATGCATGAAAATAATTTTTATATATGATATCTTTATAATTTATACATTTGATTCCTTCAATGAGATCAACGTCAAAATAACACTTTGAGCCTGTCTTCTTTATACATATGCGAACATATTAGTTCATTTTTATACATCAACTCTTTCGCATATAAATTAGTATGAGTGTTTGAACCCATAGGATTCGGTGTTTTGAAGTATTGACTTGTGAGAATAGAGTCGAAGCAATTCGGATTCATGACAACTTGAAATTGGGTGAAATTAAATTGATACATTTTTGATATGAAATATGAAAATGATTTTCAACTAATTATTATAATAAATCATGATTGTTTAAGAAGATTAAAATAACTTATGCTTGTGATTTTAATTATGATCTTAAAAAGAGATTAAAAGTATGAGACATTTTGTGTTATGTTGTTTTCTTTTATTCTTAAAAGTTAATTTTTGATGTTGTTGTAATTTTGGTTTTAAGTTGATTATTTTTATTTCTTTTGATTTTTTACATTTAGTTGATGTTTGTGGGTATCATTCTTGAAAACCCTCACGAGACTCAAACTTCGTCCATAGGGCAACCTAGGGGTTTAAAGGAAAACTTGTTGCATAGGCTAAATGCAACCGTGACAATCTACGGAAGTGATTTAGGATAGTTTAATTTTAGTTTTTGTAAACCTCTCTTGCTAAGGGACTAGCAAGAATTATGGATTGAGGTTGTGATGAGTGCCCAAAAGCACTAAAATAACCATGATTTTATGTACATTAATTGATTAAAAATACATATATTTATATGTTTTATCATATATTTATATAAATTTGTCTTTTTTGAATCACGGGTATTTTTATTGTTTTTCGGGTATTTTGCCTTAAAAACGCAATTTAAAGACTTCAAAGAGGAATACTTGAAGCAATACATCACAAATATGTTAATAAATAAGTGGGAAAAGGTCAACAAACATGGAAAAATTGGACAAAATGGGTCGAAAAGGTCAAAAATGTCAAAAGACGGAAATCGCCCATTGCCCGGCCATGTGTGACGACGCCATGGCCCGTCTGTGCTGGTCCATGTTCGCGCCCATCCGTAGCGCGCTTGTCCACCTTGTTCCTGTAGCCGGCCAGCTGACGACCAGCAGCCTATCAGCGCTGACCCTCCGTAGCATGGCATTTAAGCCCCATTTTCACGTCTGTGCGCCCTGACGTCATCTTGGCGTCGTGTAATGACATCGGCAATTCAATACAGCGTTTTACATTTTTAAATATTTTTTTAACATTTGTTTACTCATTTTTCTCTCCATCTCACTTTATAAATACCCCTTCTTCACTTCAAACACACCTTCAAAACACCTTCAAAACACCTTCAAAACTACTTCTCTCTTCTTTCTTTCTCTCTTTTCTTAGATTTTTAGGTTTTTTTAGTTTTTCTTATTTTTTAGTTAATTTCTCTTAGTTTTAGAGTTCTTCCCTTTTTGGGAAGAACTGAGTTATGTTTTTGTAATATATTAGCTTTTGATTCAATAAATGGGAATTACAAATTCCGCTTGGAGGTTTTCAATGACGGGAATAACATCGAAGTTACGTAAGGATTTTATTTTCTTCTGATTATTTTTTATGCTTTATTCTTACATGTTATATTTAATTTATGCAATGATTAAATTTAACTTTCTTTGTTGTTTATAAACATGATGTAATAATAACGTTGTTATGTAAATATTAAATAGGTAAAAATCTCTAAAATGAATTGATTTTATTTTTATTCAAGATTTTATATTAAGAATGTTAGAGAGAAATATATTATTTTTCATTACAAACTTAAATATGAAAATTAGATTTTAAGGTTTAGTTATCAGGTCTAATTTAGAGTAGTGCTTTCTTTATTTGTTGGTACAATCGCCAGGTAGTTAGAGTGAAGCTCTATTTCAAAAGTTTTTATAAGAATTATTATCTGAAAATGTATTGACAACATGTTTCATTAGTGGTTTTAAAACTTGAAAGTTAGTACTTTCGGATAACTAAATTCTTAGGTTTAATTTGGACACCTTGAATAAAGTTTAAAGCGTAATAACCCACTTCAAGGTGGCATTTAAATGGTTCATTTTCAATCTCTTAGAAAAAGAAATTAATTTAATTAACCAAATTAGTTATCAACCCCGGTAGGTGTTAATTGATTTGTTTAGTTAACAAAAGAATATCTAACCCATGAAAAGGTGGTATTCATATAAAAAAGAGAATCAATAAATATCAATTCATATCTTTAATAACCTAATTAATATGAGCAAGCATAATTAACTTAATTATTATATCCATAAATACTCCACCATTATAAATGATAAAATTTGCATAAATGTTTATTGAATCTATGTTTATTTTTATGTAAGTAGATTAAAAACACAAAACCCCAAAATATCGTGACAGGATGTTTAGGATTTAATTTCGTTTTTAAAAGTTTGAATAATAAATTAAAAACCACATACATTCCTTCCTTAGATCGACCTTGGGAGTATACTTATCATTTTCTACGAAATGATTCGTGCACTTGCGAGAGTTTTATAAATAGATAAAACCAAATGAACGGGCAGGATCGGCGATGTCGGTTCTGCCCCTATCAATACCTATATCATTATTTTAGTAAAATAAGATAGATTAATCACTTTCAAATAATATAATATTAATGAAAATTTATAACAAAATAATAAAATATATTTAATAGAATAAATCTTTTATTTTAAAGATTTTCTCATTTTTTTTCATGTGTACAGTTGAAATTATCAACTTTTTAGTTACATTCTCTCCATTTATTTATATAATTTTTTGTCATCAATCTATATTCGCTCTACATGTAGAAATTAAAATAGATTACAATATATATCAATCTTTTTACGAATTCTTGCTCCAAATTTTAAATGATATATGACATGTTATAGTTTATTATTTTAGCTATGAAGAGAATATAGTCAATTAAAAAAATTAATAAAAAAATGGAAAAGTTGTAGTTAAAAAATTTGATATTTTTATATTTATAGTTGAAAAATATAGTTAAAATTGAAGTAAAAAAAATGAGAGAAGGATATAAAGGAGAAAAAAAATTAAAATTATAATTTTTTTCATTAAATATAATTTATTATTCTGTACCAACTTTTTATTAATAAATTAAATTTTTTTATAAACTTAATAACATTTTATGTATAAGTAAATTATAATATTCTAATCATACAAACAAAATAATTCTTAAAATAATCGATCTTTTTATGTGATTTATATTCGGTTATTAAATGTTTTATTTATATATATATATAAAAGAGTCATACTTCATTTTGGTAATTGATCGGGGCAGAATCGACATCGCCGATCCTGCCCGTTACTTTGGTTTTATCTATTTATAAAACTCTCGCAAATGCACGAATCATTTCGTAGAAAATGATAAGTATACTCCCAAGGTCGATCTAAGGAAGGAATGTAAGTGGTTTTTAATTTATTATTCAAACTTTTAAAAACGAAATTAAATCCTAAACATCCTGTCACGATATTTTGGGTTTTTTGTTTTTAATCTATTAACATAAAAATAAACAAAGATTCAATAAACATTTATGCAAATTTTATCATTTAAAATAGTGGAGTATTTATGGATATAATAACTAAGTTAATTATGCTTGCTCATATTATTTAGGTTATTAAAGATATGAATTGATATTTATTGATTCTCTCTTTTTAATATGAATACCACCTTTGGTGGGGTTAGATATTCTTTGTTAACTAAACAAACCAATTAACACCTATGGGTGGGGTTGATAACTAATTTGGTTAATTAAATTAATTTCTTTTTCTAAGAGATTGAAAATGAACCATTTAAATGCCACCTTTGGTGGGGTTAGACAGTTTAAACTTTATTCAAGGTGTCCAAATTAAACCTAAGAATTTAGTTATCCGAGTACTAACTTTCAAGTTTTAAAACCACTACTGAAAACATGTTGTCAATACATTTTCAGATAATAATTCTTATAAAAACTTTTGAAATAGAGCTTCACTCTAACTACCGGCGATTGTACCAACAAATAAAAGAGCACTACTCTAAATCGAATCTATAACTAAACCTTAAAATCTAATTTTCGTGTTTAAGTTTGTAATGAAAAATAATATATTTCTCTCTAACATTCTTAATATAAAATCTTGAATAAAAATAAAATCAATTCATTTTAGAGATTTTTACCTATTTAATATTTCGCAAGCATAACAACGTTATTATTACATCATGTTTATAAACAATAAAGAAAGTTAAATTTAATCACGCACAAATTAAATATAACATGTAAGAATAAAGCATAAAAAATAAGCAGAAGAAAATAAAATCCTTACGTAACTTCGATGCTATTCCCGTTCTTTGGAAAACCTCCAAGCGGAATTTGCACTCCCATTTATTGAATCGAAAAGCTAATAAATTACAAAACATAACTAGTTCTTCCCAAAAGGGAAGAACTCTAAAACTAAGAGAAATTAACTAAAAACTAAGAAAAATAAAAAAACCTAAAAATTTAAGAAAAGAAAGAAAGAAAGAAGAGAGAAGTGTTTTTTGAAGGTGTATTTTGAAGTGAAGGGAAGGGGAGTATTTATAGGTGAGGATGGAGAGAAAAATGAGTAAAAAAATGTTAAAAAAATATTAAAAAATGTAAAAACGCGTATTGGAATTCTTGATGTCATTAATGACGTCGGCGTAGCGTCCTGGTAGTACTGCATCAGCGCATGAAACGGATACCCCGCATGAACAGTCTGCGCGGATGAAACAGTTAGCGGATGAACGATGTGGCGGATGAAGTATGGCCGTAAGCGGCTGGTATGCGATTTTCTCCTTCGACATTTTTGTCCTTTTTGACCCATTTTGTCCAATTTTTCCATATTTGTTGACCTTTCCCCATTTATTTATTAATATATTTGTGATGTATTGCTTCCAGTATTCCTCTTTGAGTTTTTAAGTTGCGTTTTTAAGCCAAAATATCTGAAAAACAATAAAAATACCCGTGATTCCGAAAAAGATAAATTTATATAAATATATGACAAAACATATAAATATATATATTTTTAATCAATTAATGTGCATAAAATCATGGTTATTTTAGTGCTTTTTGAGCACTCATCACAACCCCCAACCAGCTTCTTGCTAGTCCCTTAGCAAGAGAAGCGATAAAAACTAAAAATTAAACTATCCTAAATCACTTCCGTAGATTGACACGGTTGCATTTAGCCTATGCAACAAGCCTTTAAACCCCTAGGTTGCCCTAGTGGACGAGTTTGAGTCTCGTGAGGGTTTTCAGTAATGATACCCACAAACATTGAACTAAATGTAAAAATTAAAAGAAATAATAACAACAATCAACTTAAAAACTAAAATTACAACAAAATCAAAAATTAACGTTTAAGAATAAAAGAAAACAACATATCACAAAAATGTCTCATACTTTTTAATCGCCTTTAAGATCATAATTAAAATCTCAAGCATAAGTTATTTTAATCTTTTTAAACAATCATGATTTATTATAATAATTAGTCGGAAATCATTTTCATATTTCATATCAAAAATGTATCAATTTAATTTCACCCAATTTCAGTGTTATAAATCCGAATTAAACGACTCTATTCCTCACAAGTCAATACTCTCAAAACACTGAATCCTATGGGTTCAAACACTCATACTAATTTATATGCGAAAGAGTTGATGTATAGAAATGAACTAATATGTTCGCATATGTATAAAGAAGAAAGGCTCAAAGTGTTATTTTGACGTTGATCTCATGGAAGGAATCAAATGTATAAATTATAAAGACATCATATATAAAAATTATTTTCATGCATAAATCAAACTCATTAAGAAAAAATTTCAAGATATATGCCTTTTACAAATGAAGACAGTGCAATGACTTTTTAGGGAATTACTTTCTATATCTTTTTTTTGTAATTAGCCTTTACTCACAACTTTGTAGGCAATGTGGGTCATAGTATGTAGATTATACTATATATTCTTTCTCTCTATATTTTTCTGAAGATATTTTTCAATATATATCATTTTTAGAGATTCAACCCATGTACAGATTGTACATTTTTTTAAGGATTTTGGTGAGTGGTTAATTTTGTGGCTTTTCTGTTTGATCTTGGTTTAGGTAACCCCATATATGTCTCTTTTTTTTGTAACAGTCATGCACGAATGAGATAAAAGCATATACTATCAATTTCTACTCAAATCATTTAATCTAAGCAAAAATAATAATAAAAAATATACGACACTCTATTAAGATGAGAAAAAATTCATACATTCAATATTAATGCCTATAGAGATCATCTAAGAATTTGAAGAAATAAGAAATGTGTTTGGAGTAGAAAAAATATATATTTCACTCTGAATAAAGGAAATTAGGCTCAAATTATATCTCACAAAGGTAGTCTCCACTAAAACAAATTCATAAACACCGATTTTGGGTTTAATATAATTTCTACATCTTATCAAGAAATACTAGTTATGACAAAAATTAACTAATTATCAAAAACAATTACAAAATATTTCATGATATGTTTTCAAAAATTAATCTAACAGTACAAAAGACTTAACTCTTTACTTAAATTTGATTTAAAGAAATGATAAATTTTTGTGAGAAAATATTTTTTTTAATTTTTTTTTTAATTTCAAAAATTACTAAATCACACAAAACAAACACAAAAAATGAAGATGTGAACATAAAAAAGAAAAAAAATTGTTTTTTTTTTTTGAATTTTTTTTTTAAATTGTTAAATCTTTTTTTTTCTTTTCTAATTAAGCATGGTAACTTTTCACCACCCCCAACCAAGAACTTACATTGTCCTCAATGTAACAACTGTAAATTAAAGATAAAGAGAAAAGAGAAGAAAGATTACCTATTTCTTGAGAATATGTAAGTAGTAATGGAGAAATGCAGGTGCATTCATCATATTCATCATTAAAGTGTATACAGATAGATTGCTGTGAACTTCTAACAACTCAAAAAATATTTTTAGTTTTAACAATTTAAAAATTATTCACATATAATTAAACCAAAATAAACAATAAAATTAAAACAAATAACAAAAAAATTACCTAAAATGATGGGTTGCCTCCCATCCAGCGCTTAGTTTAACGTCTTAGCAAGACGTAACTTGGGGATTGCCTTTTAAGTAAACTCAATGTCCCCTCATCATTGAGTCAATCAAACCTACAAGTAAGACAATGTTGTCTACCTATACTGTTTCAAACATGCCCTATTGATTTTCAAATTTTTCTGTACCAAAAACTAGGGGCATACTTGAGGGTTTTAGATAACCCACATCTAGGTGCAAATCAAATAATTAAGGCATCAAAACACAATTGTACCTAGAACAAACAAAGAAACTAACTCTTGAGATTGTAATTAAAACTTTAAGATTTTGGAGATAGTTTCAGAAATTTTTTTTTTGGTTTTTTTTTTTTTTTAATTATTTTGGTTTTTTTTTTTTTTTTACTATAATATCTAAGTTAAAATAACATAATCAGTATTAACCAAGAGTGCTCCCAGGAAAGAATGGTGGGGCAAAGGCTCCTTAAAAACCATCCTCCTAGACAGAGTAACGTTCCGAGGAAAGACTAGTGGCACAAAGGCTTCCAGGAACTAGTCTCCTAGACAGAACTCCCTTAGATCTTTACTTTTCATGCTATTAAATTTAATTAAGTTAAGTTAGGTTAAAAATTTAAGTTAATTAAGTTAATGAAAATGTAAATTAATTATGTTAATGAAAATCTATGTTAATTAAGTTAAGTGAAAAAAAAACTAAGTTAATTAAGTTAAGTAAAAATCTAAGTTAATTAAGTTAAGTAAAGTAAAAATCTAAGTTAATTAAGTTAAGGAAAATGTAAGTTAATTAAAAAGCTAAGTTAATTAGGTTAATTTAAATAAAAATTTAAGTTAATTAAGTTAATGAAAATCTAAGTTAATTAAAAAGTTAAGTTAATTAAGTTAGTAAAAACTTAAGTTAATTAAGTTAAATGAAAATTAAGAGAAAAAAAAAATATTAAAAAAAATAATAAAATAAAATAAAATAAAATAAAATAAAAATAAAATAGAATAAAATAAAATTAAAAAAAAGGAAAATAAAATAAAATAAATTAAAAAAAGGTAAAAAATAAAAATTGAATTTATTTTATTTTATTTAAAAAAATAAAATTAAGATTAAAAAAACTTAAAATTAAATGAAAATTAAAAATTAAGTTTTTTTTATTTTTTTATATTTTTTATATTTTTTTATATTTTTTATATATTTTTTAATTTTTTAATTTTATTTTATTTTTTATTTAAAATTTATTTAAGTTTTTATTTATTTATTTATTGTTTTTTAATTTTTTAATTTTTTTAATTTTTTTAATTTTTTTTCAATTTTTTTAATTTTTTAATTTTTTAATTTTTTAATTTTAATTTTTTATTTATTTTTACTTTTTTTTACTATTCTTGAGCGGTAAGTTTTATTTTATTTTTTTATTTTTTTTATTTTCCTTGTTTTTTTTATTATTATGAAATTTGAAATTTAAAATTTTTTTTTTTGTTTTTTTTTTTGAAATTATTTTAATTTTTATTTATTTATTGTTTTTACTATTTACGAACAACAATTTTATTATTATATATTTATTATTTTTTTGTTTTTTATGAGAGAAAAAAAATTATTTTAATTTTTATTAAATTTTTGTTTTTATTTTACTATTCACAAACAACAAAAAAAAATTAATTTATTTTTGTTTTTTTTTAATCAAAATAAAAAAATCACAATTATTTACAACACAAAAAGTTTTTAAAATTTTGATAAATAATTTAAAAACGCTATTCCTTCCCCGGCAACGGCGCCAAAAACTTGATCGGGGCAGAACCGACATCGCCGATCCTGCCCGTTACTTTGGTTTTATCTATTTATAAAACTCTCGCAAGTGCACGAATCATTTCGTAGAAAATGATAAGTATACTCCCAAGGTCGATCTAAGGAAGGAATGTAAGTGGTTTTTAATTTATTATTCAAACTTTTAAAAACGAAATTAAATCTTAAACATCCTGTCACGATATTTTGGGTTTTGTGTTTTTAATCTATTAACATAAAAATAAACAAAGATTCAATAAACATTTATGCAAATTTTATCATTTAAAATAGTGGAGTATTTATGGATATAATAACTAAGTTAATTATGCTTGCTCATATTATTTAGGTTATTAAAGATATGAATTGATATTTATTGATTCTCTCTTTTTTATATGAATACCACCTTTGGTGGGGTTAGATATTCTTTGTTAATTAAACAAACCAATTAACACCTATGGGTGGGGTTGATAACTAATTTGGTTAATTAAATTAATTTCTTTTTCTAAGAGATTGAAAATGAACCATTTAAATGCCACCTTTGGTGGGGTTAGACAGTTTAAACTTTATTCAAGGTGTCCAAATTAAACCTAAGAATTTAGTTATCCGAGTACTAACTTTCAAGTTTTAAAACCACTACTGAAAACATGTTGTCAATACATTTTCAGATAATAATTCTTATAAAAACTTTTGAAATAGAGCTTCACTCTAACTACCTAGGCGATTGTACCAACAAATAATAGAGCACTACTCTAAATCGAATCGATAACTAAACCTTAAAATCTAATTTTCGTGTTTAAGTTTGTAATGAAAAATAATATATTTCTCTGTAACATTCTTAATATAAAATCTTGAATAAAAACAAAATCCATTCATTTTAGAGATTTTTACCTATTTAATATTTCGCAACCATAACAACGTTATTATTACATCATGTTTATAAACACCCAGCAAGCTTAAATTTAATCACAGACAAATTAAATATAACATCTAAGAATAAAGCATAAAAAATAAGCGTAAAGAAAATAAAATCCTTACGAACTTGATGCTATTCCCGTTGCTGGAAAACCTCCAAGCGGAATTTGCACTCCCATTTATTGAATCGAAAAGCTAATAAATTACAAAAACATAACTAGTTCTTCCCAAAAAGGGAAGAACTCTAAAACTAAGAGAAATTAACTAAAAACTAAGAAAAACAAAAAAACCTAAAAATCTAAGAAAAGAGAGAAAGAAAGAAGAGAGAAGTGTGTTTTGAAGGTGTGTTTTGAAGTGAAGGGAAGGGGAGTATTTATAGGTGAGGATGGAGAGAAAAAATGAGTAAAAAAATGTTAAAAATAAAATTAAAAAATGTAAAAACGCGTATTGGAATTGCTGATGTCATTAATGACGTCAGCATGACATCACAGGGCGGCCAGACTGCATCACAAGCATGAACAGTACCCGCATGAACAGCGTAGCGGATGAACAGCTTCCAGCGGATGAACAGCTGAGTCAAGGCGCCATACAAGCTGGCGGCAATGTGCGCGCGATTTTCTCCTTTCTGACATTTTTGTCCTTTTTGACCCATTTTGTCCAATTTTTCCATATTTGTTGACCTTTCCCCATTTATTTATTAATATATTTGTGATGTATTGCTTCCAGTATTCCTCTTTGAGTTTTTAAGTTGCGTTTTTAAGCCAAAATACCTGAAAAACAATAAAAATACCCGTGATTCCGAAAAAGACAAATTTATATAAATATATGACAAAACATATAAATATATATATTTTTAATCAATTAATGTGCATAAAATCATGGTTATTTTAGTGCTTTTTGAGCACTCATCAATAATGACTTGTTCTTTCTTGACAGAACGAATGATATATGAATTCAATTTAGATCAGTAAGGGTTTAGGTTGACTTTGTGTTCTTTCTTGGATCGGAGGCAAAGATTGACAAAATTCATCATTCATGTATATATATATATGTTGGATTCTATACTTTATAGAGAGAGGTTAGAGAGAGATGCATGTAAAGGACTCAATGTGTGGATCCTCTCGAGTAGTCCATCTATTTATAGCACATTTATGGGTATAAGTGTCAGCTATACAATGTTTACATATGACTACATGTCAGGGGCATAATTAGCCTAAAGTACAATGTATCAGAGATTCAGGTCGTGTATTACTCATGTTGTCAACGAGCTCGTGTTATACTTGAGCTCGTGTTATTCTTGGGCTTGGTCTGTCTAAGGCTTGATTTGACATTGGGCTTGGGTAGGTTACTAGGTCCGGTCCTTGGGTCGATCTAAATGTCCAAATATCAAGTTCTCTCACTCTTTCAGCTCGAGCTTTGGTCAAAGGTGGAAGAGTGAACATCAGGCATAACATATGAACCGTTTAACTCCCACCATAAATGTGTGTAAGTTGATTGGAGAGAGAAATCCAATGCCTCTATATAAAGGGGTGCTTGAGCTAGGACTTATTGTTGCTTACCTACAAAATTGAGAAATAGTGAGAGAAAATGCTCTTTTGTTTCTTTTCAAGTGGTGAAAGATTTTTAGTTTGGTAGTAAGAATTTAGCTCGCACTATAATATTCTTTGTTTAGCCTTTTCGCATCCAAACGTTGAGAACCTGACGATTTGCTACTTGCTTTTTAGGTCGGTTTTTAAGAGGAATAATTTCTTTTACTTTCAAATCATCTTTAGGTAATCTATTTTTCTCGTACCTTACCACCTGCTATTTGTTTGTCTTTATTTATTTTATTTGTAGATTTTATCAAAATGCAAAGAGAAGAGACATCAAATTCTGGCTTAGGCTCATGGGAGAATCCCCAGTATTCTAGTGGGAGCTCGGGGTCTTCTAGCTCAGGTTCTTCTAATGAAACATGTCGGTCTATACCACGGCTATCTACCTCTTCCCTCTACCGCTAGGCCATGTCGACTGTGAAATTGAGTGTGTCTCATACTCAGATTTCAATGTCTAGGACATGGAGGAGAAAAAAATAGGAATATAGGATCTGGTGAGCCGACAGGTCACATTAGGAGATGGGTGGCCATTCCTAAAACTTGTGGGTTGTTTCCCTAGGATGAAGAGAGAATAAGAAAGACCTATGACATCCCTCCAACCGTTCAGATAATGATTCCTTCTGAGGGTGCATGTGATAGTGATGCACTTCTAGCTGGATGGACCTTTTTCCATGAGAAAACTCTATGGCTAAGGGTAAGGTTTCCTTTGTATCCTCTGATCAGGGCAGAACCGACTTCACCGATCTTGCCCGTTACTTTGGTTTTATCTATTTATAAAACTCTCGCAAGTGTACGAATCATTTCGTAGAAAATGATAAGTATACTCCCAAGGTCGATCTAAGGAAGGAATGTATGTGGTTTTTAATTTATTATTCAAACTTTTAAAAACGAAATTAAATCCTAAACATCCTGTCACGATATTTTGGGGTTTTGTGTTTTTAATCTACTTACATAAAAATAAACATAGATTCAATAAACATTTATGCAAATTTTATCATTTATAATGGTGGAGTATTTATGGATATAATAATTAAGTTAATTATGCTTGTTCATATTAATTAGGTTATTAAAGATATGAATTGATATTTATTGATTCTCTCTTTTTTATATGAATACCACCTTTGGTGGGGTTAGATATTCTTTGTTAACTAAACAAATCAATTAACACCTATGGGTGGGGTTGATAACTAATTTGGTTAATTAAATTAATTCCTTTTTCTAAGAGATTGAAAATGAACCATTTAAATGCCACCTTTGGTGGGGTTAGACAGTTTAAACTTTATTCAAGGTGTCCAAATTAAACCTAAGAATTTAGTTATCCGAGTACTAACTTTCAAGTTTTAAAACCACTACTGAAAACATGTTGTCAATACATTTTCAGATAATAATTCTTATAAAAACTTTTGAAATAGAGCTTCACTCTAACTACCGGGCGATTGTACCAACAAATAAAAGAGTACTACTCTAAATTAGACCAGATAACTAAACCTTAAAATCTAATTTTCAGATTTAAGTTTGTAATGAAAAATAATATATTTCTCTCTAACATTCTTAATATAAAATCTTGAATAAAAATAAAATCAATTCATTTTAGAGATTTTTACCTATTTAATATTTCGCAAGCATAACAACGTTATTATTACATCATGTTTATAAACAGCCAGCAGAGTTAAATTTAATCACAGACAAATTAAATATAACATGTAAGAATAAAGCATAAAAAATAATCAGAAGAAAATAAAATCCTTACAGAACTTCGATGCTATTCCCGTTGCTGGAAAACCTCCAAGCGGAATTTGCACTCCCATTTATTGAATCAAAAAGCTAATAAATTACAAAAACATAACTAGTTCTTCCCAAAAAGGGAAGAACTCTAAAACTAAGAGAAATTAACTAAGAAAAGCTAAAACCTAAGAAAAACTAAAAAATCTAAGAAAAGAGAGAAAGAAAGAGAGAAGAGAATGTGTTTTGAGGTGTGTTTAGAAGTGAAGAGAAGGGGTGTATTTATAGGTGAGGATGGAGAGAAAAAGTGGGGGGAAAATGGTAGAAACGTGGAGTAGTGATTGCTGATGTCATTTGATGACGTCAGCATGACGTGGGTGGCGGCTGCCAGCGAAAATGGGGCGAAATGGCAGTGGCGCGCGCGGAGGGCAGTTGGGGCACGCAGGGCGCGTGCGGGCACGGGCGTGGGCGTGAGACGACAGCATGGTGCGCGCGGCTGGGCAACTGGGCGGCGTGGTGGCGTGATTTCCTCCTTTTTGACATTTTTGACCTTTTTGACCCATTTTGTCCAATTTTTCGATATTTGTTGACCTTTCCTCATTTATTTATTAATATATTTGTGATGTATTGCTTCCAGTATTCCTCTTTGAGTCTTTAAGTTACGTTTTTAAGCGAAAATACCTGAAAAATAATAAAAATACCCGTGATTTCGAAAAAGACAAATTTATATAAATATATGATAAAAAATATAAATATATATATTTTTAATCAATTAATGTGCATAAAATCATGGTAATTTTAGTGCTTTTTGAGCCCTCATCATCCTCTCATCAGGAGATTTTTGGTTAGGATGCAGCTTGCACGAAGGCAATTGATGCCTAATGGGTGGATATATCTGCTTTGCCTAACACTTATATGTCAAGAACTGAGGGTGAATTTGGAAATGACCAAGTTTAACGAGGCATATGTTCTAAAACAGAACCCCATAGACCCAAGGAAGGTGTATATGTTAGTGAAGTAGGATCATGGGGTGAACGTATCTCTCCCTGAAAATGATAAAAATTGGAAAGAATATTTTTTCTATGTTTCAGATACGTGGGAGTCCCCCATAAGTGATATTAGATTGGTAAGATGTATCTGGAATGATACTAAGGCCATGATTAGGAATATGGCTTCTCTGATCACGACCTTGAATCTTGATGCAAAGTAGAGGTTGACTGATATCCAAAACTATCTTTTTGAGAAAAAGAACTAGAAAGCTCTTTTGAATACTCCGTGTTTTGTTGCGTAAGGGTTAATAAGGCATGGTGCCGGGGATTCTCCTCTTAGGTTGTCTCATAAACCCTGAGCTTCTTCTAGTGCCTGGGCTTCTGTTAAACATCGAACTCCTCCTACAGATTTTGGGGGACGGTTCGAGGTGGTGTGGGAAGATGGTGACTATTAGTTTCTCTATTTTGTTACCTTATTTGTGCCCTCTTTTTAGTATATATATATATATATATATATATATATATATATATATATATATATATATATATATATATATATATATATATATATATATATATATATATATATGTTTTTTTGGTGCTCAACCTGTGTTTTTTTTGTTTTGCAGATTACATAGATTTGACCGTTGATCAACTTTTTGATCGAATGAAAAAAAAAGGTGACATCGGGAGGAACCAGTTCACCGACTGGTGCCTGTCCTGCTCTTAGGGAAGGATCCTCAGTGTGTGAGAAGAATGGTAAATCCTCTCATGAAGGTTCAAAAACTTGATTGCCACAAAAATTATACGTGCAATGAATATGCAAGTATACGTATCACAACAAGTAATATAATGATAAGTAAAGATCGTTCCCCCAAAGATTATTTTATTATAAACTAATTTTTAAAACTAAAAATAATAAAAAATCAACTTTTTTTGGTGTTTTTATATTTTAAGGAAGCAAAATTAAAATAACTAAAAGTAAATAACAATAATTAATTAAATCGGATTTTGTGACTAAAAAGATATATGAGAAAATATCTAAGAATACTTAGTTCCCCAATTTTCTAAACATGCGAATCACTAAAATCCCCCCAATATAATATTAATTAATTATATGATCAATTGAATCTAACCTAACATGTATTCCTCTCTCAAGTAAACTACACATCATATAGTAATTAATTTAATCACACTCTTATGCCAATTAAATTGCATACTACTCATTAAATTCATCAATTATGGATCACATACATAAGAATCATACATCTCTGCCTAGAAACTATACATGTTATTTAATCAAGACAAGCAATTAAATAATTCTCTCAAATCTATTTAATTGTCTTTATAGATAAATTGTTGGCCAAATAATTAATAACATAAAATCAGATTAAATTATATAATTAAATTAATATTATAATTGGGAAAAATATTAGATCATCACATATTGAAAATTGGGTTCATAAGATTCATAGATTAATAAATTAATTACACATAATTGTGTTTATAAAGCTCATATTTTTTCATAAATAAAGACATAAAATTGATAAAGAAAAGAGTAGAAAAAAATACAATCAATATCTTGAATTGTAGAATTAATTTCCTCTTGAATCTCCACCAAAATTGTGTCTTTTCTTGATTTTTTCTGTATTTTTCTCTCTTTTTATCTCTAAAAACTGACCAAAATTATGCTAATGGAGGAAAATTAGGATTTATGGAGTGATCAAGGACTAAAATAAAGCTTAGGTGCGATATGGACTATCTGATCAGCTTCATATCAAGGGCTACGATAAAAAAAGCAAAACTGACAATTTCAGCCAATCACAACGCGACACATGGAAGGGGAGATCGGTCGGAGTCAACGCTCACCAAGTCAGCAACATGTAGCAACATGATTCGCAGGAACGGATGGTGTGGCGCACAGGTGGAAAGTGTAGAGCAATGGTGTGGTGACACGTGGCATGGTGCGTTGATCAATTTCTGAACTCGGATTGAACGTCGTGTTGACACATGGTGCGTGTTTGTCCTCCTCACACGCAGCGTGACGATATTCACTCTCCGTGCTTGTGTGGCATCCGTATGGCTTTCCCAGTCAACTCCTTTACTTACATGGCATGTCACGTGGTAACTTCTGATTGGTCCTGCGTTAAAAATTCATAAAAATCCCAAAAAATGCCAAAAATTTATATTTTTACCCTTTTTCACTAAAAAGTTTATATTTTAATTTTTTTGGCCATAAAATACTATTTATTAAATAAAACAAGTAAATATTGAGTACAAAAGTGCGCTAATGACTTTATTTTAATAGAGTCATCAAAGGTCGTACATATTCTCTAAAGAAGAAAAAGAAGAAGGTTGGTGCCAATGAAACCCCCTTTAACCTCGAACCTATGAATGTTTGTCCTCCTTTTCCAAAGCATCCTAGGTCCTTAATTCACCTTACTGGCTCCAAAGAATCTGACAATCCTTTAAGGGATTTAAAGAGGGGGAAGGTTGTTGTTGAGGACCTTACTTTCGATGCTGATAGGGTCATGCTGAATCGAGCCTTGGCACTCGAGTACCTTGATCATTGTATGAGCCAAATCTCAATGGATGGGTGTAAGGAGCAGCTCGTGGCTATTTACGAGGGGGCGATGTTGGTGAGATCATTCTCCATCAACTATGTCAAGTGTGTTATATTTTTTGTTTGTAATATTTAGCGCATTAATGCTGATTTGTGACTTTGATAGAGCTCACAACATGGGCTATTTAAAGTCCAAGCTGGTTAAGAAGAAACAAGCTCATGCATCATTGCACTCGAAATACACTACTCTACTTGCGAGAGTAGCAAAGTGGGAGAGCCAGATAATTGATAAGGAGGAGAAGCTAAAGAAGGCTATCTCTGAGCTTAATGCATGTTTGGCGAGTGACCGAGTTAGAGGAGGGGGCGGGGGAGATGCGTAGACAAGTTGAGGCCTTTGTCGAGAAGGTGCAACGTCAAGCCAAAGTCGACGTGGATGCTATGGCACAGAAGCTCGAGTCTAGTATCGAGCAGGCATATAAGTTGGCAATAGAGACCTTCAAGATGGAGGAAAAAAAGAAAGATTTGGGTGAATATTACTATCGCATTTTGGATATCCCCGTTACACCGCCCTATAATCAAGCCTAATTAGTTGAGGAAGAGGGGGAAGAATTGGGCTCCTCTAGTGGTGAGGATGGCCCCGAGATTCCTAGGGCAGGGTCTATTGATCCTTGAGCGTTTTGTTTTATTACTCTTATTTATTTTTGTATATTTTATTTTGAAAGCTCGATGTATTTTTGGCTTATATAGAGGCAAGCTGTTACTTTGTACTTGTGAACGATTTTGAATAAATTAATTAATTTGGCTATTTATTGTGTATTTATGATGTTGACCTACCTTTTGTCATTTATGTAAGGAAAAGAAAGAAAGAAAATAATTAAAAAATTTATTTAATTTTCCTTTCCTATAAAAAGGGGTAGGAGAACAACAGTTTGATTCACGTGTTTAGGAATCAAGCTGGTACCGCTAATTTTTTTGCTCGCACATTATGGATTCTGATCGGACAAATGGGAAGTTAGTTCGAGTTTTTCGTATTGCCAATGGTAGGCTTGGGGACGAAGTTAGTTTGCTTAAAGCCGAGGTCGTGAAACTTGAGCGTAATGCTAAAGAGATAGTGTGTGGGCTTATTGCTTGTACGGAGAAAATAATCCAAACCCAAGCTTGAGAAAAAGGACCTTGGCTAGTATGGCCGCTCTTATTGACAGAGAATCACACTGGACAAATTTTTATATGAAGCATTCTAAAAGTGTTTTTCTCAAGGTTATAGAGGTTACCGAGGATTTGGAGCGAGGGTTGCTTTCCATGATGACCACGCACCCTAAACCTGTGATATATTCTAGTGAGAAGGCTATTGAGATTTAGGCCAAACTATTACCTTTGGTTGGGGAAAACGGTGATACAGATATTGGTCGTGTGTCCAAGCGATTGAAGAGTTTGTAATGTATATTTTTTTTTGAATAAAGGCCAATATGAGCGGTGTGTAATAATTAATATTTTTTTAGTAATGAACAATCAGAGCAGCATGTGTTAATGTATAATGCATGTTTGGTATAATGTACCTGTAAGGTATTTAGTAGGATCTAGGTGATTAAACCTGGGTTTTGATTGATTCTTGACCCGGTGCCTGACCAAGGTGCTCTATTTTTATTTTAACTAGTAGAACGCCGACTTGGTTCCTAACCGGGGTGGGTCTATCTCCCTCTTCAACTTATTAGGGCACCATACTTGATTTATTTATCTAGGTATATAGCTCATGATGCCCATTATGATGGAAAAAGTTTGACCTGTTTCTTGACCAAGGTGTGCTCTTTTTTTTAAACTGGTAGAGCGCTAACTTGGATCCTGATCGGAGTGGGTCACTCAACCTCTTCAACTTTTTGGGGTGCCCTACCAAATTTATTTATCTAGGTGTACAGCCCCTGCTGCCCCTTATAATGGAAAAATCTTGACCTGGTTCTTGACCAAGGTGCGTTATTTTTTTTAAACTGGTATAGAGCCGACTTGGCTCCTGACCGGGGTGGGTCACTTGACCTATTCAACTTGTTAGGGCACTCTACCTGATTTATTTATCTATGTGCACATCCCCTGATGCCCATTGTAAGGGGAAGATCTTGTATAAATGATCAATTACTACAAAAAAATTATTTCATAGATACACCTGGTGCATTACTTTTACAAAAAGAAGATATGCAGGTTAATACATGTGTTTTTAAAAATTGTATCTTTTTAAGTGTCTGGCATTCCAACTTATGCCCTCTTCCTTGCCTTCGATGCTTTTCAATAAGTAGGACCCTTCTGGTGTTATCTTCATTATTTGATAAGGTCCTTCCCAATTGACACTCATTTTACTGACCATCCATTTTTTTGTTGTAGAAAACCCTTCTAAGAACCCAACCACCCCTAGAAAATGTTTTGAATCGCACTGTTTTATTGTAGTATTCTGATATTGTTCTTTTTTGTTCGATCACCTTTCTTAAAGCTTCATCCTTTTTTTCCTCTACTAAGGTGAGCTCGATTGCTCTTCTTATCTCATTTTGTTCCTCTGTCAAGATTGATCTAAGGGTAGGGATTGTTACTTCGATAGGTATGATCACCTCGGTTCCATATACTAGGGAGAAGGGGGTCTCGTTTGTGCTTTCTTAAAGGTTTATTCTAATAGCACATGACGCTCTTGGTAACTCTTCCACCCATCTCCCTTTGGCCTTTTCCAACTTTTTCTTCAATAAATTGATGAGTAACTTATTGGAGGATCTGCTTGACCATTAGCCTAGGGGTAATAGGGTGTTGAGTGGCCTATCTTGATATTGTATTTAAGAGTAAATGCTTTTATTTTTAAACCCGTGAATTGTGGCCCGTTATCTATAACGAGCTCTTTGGGGAGACTGAATCGACAAATTATAGATTTCCATATGAATCTGATCACCTCCTCCTCTCGAATTATTGCTAGGGCTTCTAATTTGATCCATTTTGAAAAATAATCGGTTGCGACCAAGAGAAACTTTTTGAGGCCCGTGCCTATGGGTAAAAGCCCTACAATATCAAGTCCCCATTTGTAGAAAGGTCAAGGACTCACTACTCTCACCATAGCATTGTGGAGGTGTAGGTTAGGGGACCAAATATTTAGCATTTGTCACATTTTTGAGCGTATTTAACACAATCATTCAGCATAGTGGGCCAATAATAACCCTGTCTCATAATTTACTGGGATAATCTCCTACCACCAGAGTACAAACCGTAATCTCCCTTGTGTGCTTCAGACATTATTCTTTCCGCTCCTTCTATGGTTATGCATAGGAGGTCGGGGCAGAGTAGAGTTTTGCGGTATAGTTTACCTGCCTCAATCATATACCAGCCTGCTTTAGCTTCAATTTGCTTCATGGTCGAGCGGTCTTCGAGTAGGTCCCCTCTATCCAAGAAATTATAAATCAGAGTGTACCATGTGGTAGAGTTTACGCATCCGATCATTCTTTCAGCCTTTTCCATAGACGCCTCTATCAGTACTATTATTGATACTACCCAATCTTGCTTAGTGTCCCTTATTGATGCTAGGGTTGCTAAGGCATCGACGTGATTGTTCTCATTTTGATTTATTTGTTCGATTTTGAACTCTGAGAATTTGAAGCACTTGCGCTTTAATCTCTCCAAGTATTTCTTCATTTTTCCATCCCTCGCTTCAAATGTTCCCAAAAATTGGTTGACTACGAGCCTGGAGTCACTACATAGGGTAATTTTATATGCCCTTAACTTTTTTGCAGTCATGATTCTGAATATGGCAGCCTCATACTCAGTGATGTTATTGGTTTCCTGAAAATCAAGCCGGACTACGTACTCAAAGCAGTTGTCGTCCTTATCCATTATAACCACCCCTAGTCCTCCGCTATTAAAGTTGTGTGCTCCATCTACAAATACCTGCCAGGTTGGGGAATTTGTTTGGTCAACTATGCATACATCTATGGTTTTTATTGTGTTAATAACCTCGGGACCATTGGTGAATTATGCCTCGAATTTGGCCACAACCTGTTCTTTGATGGCTACTCTAGCTATGTATCTGATTTCATACTCTCCTAGCTCTATGGCTATCTGGGACAATCTACCTACAACCTCTGGTTTTGTCAGTACATTTTTGAGAGGGTGTAAGGTGAGTACTATGATTATGTGCGAGCCAAAATAATGTCTAAGTTTACATGTTGTAATTTTGAGAGCGAAGGCAAGTTTGTCTATGGTGGGGTATTTGCTTTGGGGCTCTGTTAACATTTGGTTGACATAGTAGATTGGGTGTTGAATTTTCTCCTTTCTGTTATTAGCACGACATTGCACGTTTGGTGTGTGATAGCCAAATATAGATAAAGAATCTCCCCTGGTAGTGGGCTGGCCAAGACAGGGGGATTACTAAGGTATTTTTTTATTTCTTCAAAGGCCGTACTGCAGTCCTCCTTCTAAAAGCCAATCATGCTCTTTCTAAGCATCTTGAAGAAGGGTATACACTTGTCTGTGCATTTAGCAATGAATCTACTCAACGCCTCTATCCTTCCATTCAGTTATTGTATACCCTTGAGATTACTAGGTGGTTTCATGTTCACCAATGCCTGTATTTTGTCAAGATTAGCCTCGATTCCTCTTACTGATACGAGGTACCCTAGGAATTTTTTACAGCCACACCAAAAATGCATTTTTTGGGGTTAAGTTTCATGCCATACCTTCGTATCACTTCGAATATCTCCTGTAGGTCTTTGATATGGTTCAGTGGTTGAGTTGACTTAACCACCATATCATCAATGTACGCTTCCAGGTTCCTACCTAATGAGTGCTCAAAAAGCACTAAAATTACCATGATTTTATGCACATTAATTGATTAAAAATATATATATTTATATGTTTTATCATATATTTATATAAATTTGTCTTTTTCGGAATCACAGGTATTTTTATTATTTTTCAGGTATTTTCACTTAAAAACATAACTTAAAGACTAAAAGCGGAATACTGGAAGCAATACATCACAAATATATTAATAAATAAATAAGGAAAGGTCAACAAATATGGAAAATTTGGACAAAATGGGTCAAAAGGGTCAAAAATGTCAAAAAGGAGAAAATCGCGCCGCCGCGCCGAGCCTCGCGCGCGCCAGTGCCCAGACCCGCGCGCGCAGCACCTGCCTTCCGCGTGCGCCTGTGCGCGCCCCAACTGCCCTCTGCGCGCCCCGCTGCCATTTCGCCCCATTTTTGCGCGCAGCCGCCCCCCACATCATGCTGACATCATCAAATGACATCATCATCCACCACTCCGCGTTTTCACAATTTTTTAACATTTTCCCCCCACTTTTTCTCTCCATCCTCACCTATAAATACACCCCTTCTCTTCACTTCATACCACACCTCAAAACCATTCTTCTCTTCTCTTTCTTTCTCTCATTTCTTAGTTTTTAAGCTTTTCTTAGTTTATTTCTTAGTTTTTAGATGTTCTTAGTTAATTTCTCTTAGTTTTAGAGTTCTTCCCTTTTTGGGAAGAACTAGTTATGTTTTTGTAATTTATTAGCTTTTCGATTCAATAAATGGGAGTGCAAATTCCGCTTGGAGGTTTTCCAGCAACGGGAATAGCATCGAAGTTCTGTAAGGATTTTATTTTCTTTACAGTTATTTTTTATGCTTTATTCTTACATGTTATATTAAATTTGTCTGTGATTAAATTTAACTCTGCTGGCTGTTTATAAACATGATGTAATAATAACGTTGTTATGCTTGCGAAATATTAAATAGGTAAAAATCTCTAAAATGAATTGATTTTTATTTTTATTCAAGATTTTATATTAAGAATGTTAGAGAGAAATATATTATTTTTCATTACAAACTTAAATCTGAAAATTAGATTTTAAGGTTTAGTTATCCGGTCTAATTTAGAGTAGTTCTCTTTTATTTGTTGGTACAATCGCCCGGTAGTTAGAGTGAAGCTCTATTTCAAAAGTTTTTATAAGAATTATTATCTGAAAATGTATTGACAACATGTTTTCAGTAGTGGTTTTAAAACTTGAAAGTTAGTACTCGGATAATTAAATTCTTAGGTTTAATTTGGATACCTTGAATAAAGTTTAAACTGTCTAACCCCACCAAATGTGACATTTAAATGGTTCATTTTCAATCTCTTAGAAAAAGGAATTAATTTAATTAACCAAATTAGTTATCAACCTCACACATAGGTGTTAATTGATTTGTTTAGTTAACAAAGAATATCTAACCTCACCAAAGGTAGTATTCATATAAAAAAGAGAGAATCAATAAATATCAATTCATATCTTTAATAACCTAAATAATATGAGCAAGCATAATTAACTTAATTATTATATTCATAAATATTCCACTGTTTTAACAGATAAAATTTGCATAAATGTTTATTGAATCTATGTTTATTTTTATGTAATTAGATTAAAAATACAAAACCCAAAATATCGTGACAGGATGTTTAGGATTTAATTTAGTTTTTAAAAGTTTGAATAATAAATTAAAAACCACATACATTCCTTCCTTAGATCGACCTTGGGAGTATACTTATCATTTTCTACGAAATGATTCGTACACTTGCGAGAGTTTTATAAATAGATAAAACCAAAGTAACAGGCAAGATCGGCGAAGTCGGTTCTGCCCCGATCAAGTTTTTGGCACCGTTACCGGGGAAGGAATAACGTTTTTAAATTATTTATCAAAATTTTAAAAAAAATTGTTTTGTAAATAATTGTGATTTTTTATTTAAAAAAAAATAAAAAAATAAAAAAAAATTTTGTTTGTGAATTTAAAAAAAAATTCAAATTCAAATTTCAATTTCATAATAAATAAAAAAATTAAAATTTTAAATTTCATAAAAAAATTATAGCATGAATAATAAAATAATTTTGAATTTTGAAATTTGAAGTAAAAAAAAAGTAAATAAATTTTAAATTAAATAAATAAAAATTAAAAAAAATTTAAAAAAATTAAAAAAAAATTAAAAAAAATAAACCTTTCATAAATTGTAAAATAAATTTTTGTTCATAAATAGTAAAAAAATAATAAAATAATAAAATAAAAAATAATAATTTTTTTTTAATTGTAAATTTCATAAAAAAAACTTACCATTCATAAATAGTAAAAAATAAAAAATAAAAAAAATTAAAAATTAAATTTCAAAATTCATAAAAAAAAGTTAAAGTTCATGAATAGTAAAAAAAATTAAAAAAATAAAAGATAAAAAAATTAATAAAAAAACAATTTACGTGAACAGTAAAATATTAGTTTTCTGAATTTGAAATTTGAAGTAAAAACTTAACATTCATGAATAGCAAAAAAAAAATTTTAAAAAAAAACATTAAGTAAATAAAATTTAAACTTTTTTTTTAAATAAATAAATTTGACTTAGGGTTTAACTAGTTTTGTTTAGTGTTTTGTATTAAATATCATGTAAATTTTCTCTCAATTTTTGTGTGGTTATTATTTTGTTGATAAGAGTTTTAAATTTACGTTTTCAATAGTCTATGCGTGGTAGGAGATCGTTAGAAAACCCTCTTACACCATATGTAGATAATATTCATAAATTTAAACAAGTGTCAACAATACTAGATTCCAACCACCAACCTATTTTTGAGCCAAACGTAGAACCAAACCTTAGTCCTTTACTAGAACCAAAAGAAATGACAGAAAACCAACATGTTAGGGAAACCACCATGAAGGAGTTTGCAAGACCAGTGATTGGCACGGCAACTGCCGCTATCCAGTTGGGTGAAGCTGCTCGGAATTATGACCTAAAAAATATTCATTTTTCTATGCTTCCTTCCTTTTATGGGCTTCCTAATGAAGATTCTCTTTCCTTCATTAGAGACTTCTATGCTACGGTCCAAACCTTCTCCCTCGGTATTCTAAACGAGGATCAACTTCGAATGAGATGTTTCCCCTACACCTTAAAGGATAAGGCCAAAGCTTGGTTAATGTCACTTCCCCCAGGTTCTCTGATGACATGGGAGAACATTTATAATAAATTCATGGGAAAATTCTATTCCCACCAAAAAACATCAGAGTTGAGAGGAAAGATTGCTACTTTCTCTCAGATGGAAGGAGAACCATTCCATGAAGCTTGGGATAGGTTCAAAATGTTTCTCACTCAATGTCCCCATCACAGCTTTCCCCTAAAGTTGTAGAACCAATTCTTTTACGATGGACTTACACAACAATGCCAGTTCATTGTCGACAACCCTGCAGGAGGAGCAATGGGAGAAAAGACTGCCTCAGAGACGTACAACCTTTTTGAAATGTTGGGTGCTAATTCCCAACAGAAAAGCTCACGAGTGAGAAAAGTTGGAGTTCATGAAATCGATTCCAGCACTGAAGTTCAACAATAACTTGTTCAACTGACCAAGCAAGTTGCCCTTCTCACTACACAAACCAACACCAATAATGAACAATATGGTTTGTATGGCAACATGGGACATGGTACTGAAGCCTGTCCATATCAAGGAGAAACAACAGCTGGACCTGAATAGGTTAATGTATTGGGAGCATATCAACAGAGACCAAGGTATGACCCCAATTCAAATACCTACAATCTTGGGTGGAGAAATCATCCAAACTTCTCCTGGAGGCAAAACAACCCTCCTTTTGCTCAGAGCTCAAATCAGCTAGGCCAGCAATTCCACCCACCTATCCCAAGAAGAATTCCTAATAAATCAACCTTGGAGGACAACTTGAATTCTTTTATTCAAGTTTGTAGAGATAACCAATCCAAAACCAATCAACGGTTGGATTCTGTGGAAGCTTCTATGAAAAAGGTGGAAGTTCAAGTAGAACAGTTAGTTGAACATTTACAAAAATAAAGCAAAGACTAATTTGATGGTCAAATGGGGTAAAATAAATTCAATGAAGAGGAGACATTGAGTTTGTCATTCTGTAATCTCCAAGCAACGTCTTACTAGAAGACGATAAATTTTAGTCCTACATGGGAGGTCACCCATTATTGTATTTTCCTTTATTTTAGTTTTATTTTGTGTGTAATAAAATTCAAATGAAATAAATTTGTTTATTTCAAAAATTGTGTCCATTCTTTAAATTTAGCATAAAAATAAAAAAATTAAAAAAAATAAAATTTTTTTTTTACACTTTTTTGCTTTAAGCTTGTACATTTTGTCAAGTGAGAAATCTTTCTAAATGATATCTACTATTTTTTTTTAAGAGCTAAATGTTGATAGGAGGAGGATCAATTTCAACTACAAATAACCATGGGAGATGCTGAAGATAGGTGGAAAATGATGAAGGACTATACAATGCCAATCATTGGCAATGTAACTTCTGGCATACAATTACAAGAGGCTGCAAGGAATTATGAATTAAAAAAGATTCATTATTCTTTGTTACCTTCCTTTTATGGTGTCCCTAATGAAGATCCTTTGCATTTCATTCGAGAATTCTATGCTATTGTCCAAACCTTTCCACTACATGCAATTAATGAAGATCAACTTAGGATGAGGTGTTTTCCTTACACCCTCAAGGATAAAGCTTGGTCATGGTTCATTACTCTACAATCGGGTTCTCTAAAAACTTGGGAGGCAGTATATGAAATTTTTATGGGTAGGTTCTATTCCCATCAAAATACTGTTGACTTAAGGACGAAGATAGCAACATTTTCTCAAATGTATGAAGAGCCCTTTCATGAAGCTTGGGAACGATTCAAACTTCTTTTCATTCAATGTCATAATCATAGCTTTCCATTGCAACTACAGAACCAATTATTTTATGATGGTTTGACACTGCAGAGTCAATACATGGTTGATAATGCTGCTGGAGGTGCTGTGGGAGAAAAAATTGCAGAGGAAGCCTATAATCTTTATGAGCTGTTGGGTTCTAATTCCCAACAAAGAAGTGCTAGAAGGAGATCAAGAGTCAATGAAGTTGGCTCCAATAATGAGATAACCTTGCAACTTGCTGAATTGACTAAACAATTGCAACTTCTTACTACCCACCAAATGCCAAATCAAGAGGTGTGTGAAGTGTGTTTTTTAATTGGGCATGGTACTCATAATTGTTCAAGTACTTGTGATTCTAGTGTCAATTCCATGGAAGAAGTCAAATCCTTTCAAAGGTATCATCCAAACACCTATAATCACCCTAACCATCATTGGAAGCAAAACAATTACCCAGTCTACACCCAATCTTTTAAGCCAACCTTAGAGGATAGCTTGAATGCTTTTATTCAAGTTAGTTGTGACAACCAATTGATAAATAATCAAAGATTGAACACTATAGAGGCTTCGGTTAAAAGAATTGAATCTAAAATTGGGTAATTGGCTGAACAAATGCAAAAGAAAGAACCAGGAAAGTTGCCCAGTCAACCAGAACAAGCAAAGGATGTAAGAACCCTTCGAAGTGGTAAGGTAGTCAATACTAGTTTACCTTAAATCTCTAACGATTTACCTTGTAGTTCAGGTAACAAAGAAGGTGATATTCTAGTCTCACAAAAAGGAGAAATAAGTGTTAAACTTAACAAGCCTTCTGAAAAACTCATTGGAGAGTCATCTGACAACCCCAAAATTCAAAAGACAACAGAACCACACCAGTTGCAAGTACCTTTTCCACATCGATTAAAAGAATCCAAACAAGATAAGCAATTCTATGATCTTTTTAATATGCTCTCTAAAGTAAATATCAATTTACCATTATTAGAAGTGATCATGAATGTGCCCTCATATGCTAAGTTTTTCAAAAGTTGAACACTAAGAAAATGAGGTATGAATTGAATGAACGAGTAGTAGTATCAGAAATTTCTAGCGCTGTACTTCAGCACAAACTACCCCCTAAGTTAAAAGACACTGGAAGTTTTATTATAAACATAACTATAGGGGATAGGAAGGTTGCTAAAGCAATGCTTGATTTAGGTGGTAGTATAAATTTGATGCCTTACTCTATATTCTTACAGCTCAATCTAGGAGATTTAAAACCCACAACTATGTCCCTTCAACTTACAGATAGATCTCTTAAGTATCCAAAGGGAATAGTTGAGGATGTATTGGTACAAGTAGACAAATTGATAATACCTGTTGACTTTGTGGTTCTAGATATGCAAGAAAATCCAGCATTGGACAAAGAGCACACAATATTGCTTGGTAGACCATTTATGGCAACTACTAAA
The DNA here is from genome assembly GCA_030763125.1 of Hippophae gyantsensis. Lineage (NCBI taxonomy): Eukaryota > Viridiplantae > Streptophyta > Magnoliopsida > Rosales > Elaeagnaceae > Hippophae > Hippophae gyantsensis. The sequence goes on from CM061030.1 coordinate 35,298,790, forward strand.
ACTATTATTGATGTCCAAGATGGAAAATTGACAATGACAGTCTTAGGAGAAACTGTTCATTTTAAAGTTTTTGATTCTTCACCTTTTTCCTTCTATTTCTGCCATCGATGAAATATTCGATGTTGACCCTTTGGATAATCTTGTCCAAAGCACCTTTTTCCAAACCAGAATAGAAGACAAGCTTGAGACTGTTCTTACACTTGAATAGGTCGAAGAAGATTTAGATGAGGAAATTAAGGGGTACCTTGAACAACTAGACAATGATGAAGTAATGACAAAATCTACTACACTTTTAAATCTACCCAGTTCTTCATCTAGTAAAGAGGCCAATCCACCTGAACTTGAACTCAAAGACTTACCTGAGCACTTAAAATATGTGTTTTTGGGAGAAGGGGAAACTTATCCAGTGATAATTTCTTCAACCTTGACCAAAACCCAAGAAAAGGAATCATCAAAGTGCTTAAACAGTTTAAGCAATCTATAGGTTGGAGTATCGGGGATATAAGAGGCATTAGTCCTACAATGTGTATGCACAAGATCAACTTAGAGGATGGTGCTAAACCTGTACGAGAAGCCCAAAGAAGACTAAACCCAAATATGCAAGAGGTAGTTAAGAAAGAAATTCTTAAATTGTTGGAAGAAGGGATTATCTATCCTATTGTGGATAGTAAGTGGGTTAATCCAGTGCATGTGGTACTAAAGAAATCTGGGATAACAGTTGTTAAAAATGACAAAAGTGAATTAGTGCCCACTAGAATAATCACTGGATGGAGAATGTGTATAGATTTTAGGAAACTAAATTTATATACTAAAAAGGATCACTTTCCTCTTCCATTCATTGACCAAATGTTGGAAAGATTAGTCAAGTACCTAATTTTCTTGTTTTTAGATGGATTGTCTGGATATTATCAAGTACCCATAGCACCGTAAGATCAGAGAAGACCACATTTACATGTCCTTTTGGGACATTTGCTTTTCGAAGAATGCCATTTGGGTTATGCAATGCCCCTGCCACTTTCCAAAGATGCATGATATCTATTTTCTCGGACATGGTGGAAAAATTCATTGAGATTTTCATGGATGATTTCTCTATCTTTGGGAACTCATTTGATGATTGCTTACATAAATTGACTTTGGTTTTAGAAAGATGCATTGAATGCAATCTCACCCTTAGTTGGGAGAAAAGTCATTTTATGGTTCAACAAGGGATAGTTTTAGGACATATAATTTCAAACAAGGGTATTGAAGTTGATAAAGCAAAAGTTGAATTGATATCCAAACTACTTCCCCCTACATCTGTGAAGGGGATAAGAAGCTTCTTAGGACATGTAGGATTTTACAGACGATTTATTAAAGATTTCTCTAAAATAAGTCATCCCTTATGTAACTTGCTATCAAAGGATGTTTATTTTGATTTCAACAATGATTGTCTTATTGCCTTTAATACCTTAAAAGAGAAACTAACATCTACCCCTGTTATTATGACACCAAACTGGTCTTTACCTTTTGAAATAATGTGTGACGCTTCTGATTATGCTATAGGAGCAGTCTTGGGACAAAGAGTGGATAAACGTTTGCATGTCATCTACTATGCTAGCAAAACACTCAATGATGCCCAAATGAATTATACCACCACTGAAAAGGAATTCTTGGCTATAGTGTTTTCTTTAGACAAATTTCGGTCTTAAACTAAAGTGATTGTGCATTCTGATCATGCTGCTTTAAGATACCTATTAAGTAAACCAAATGCTAAGCCAAGATTAATCAGGTGGGTCTTACTCTTACAAGAATTTGACTTAGAAATCAAGGATAAGAAAGGTAGTGAAAACTTAGTAGCTGACCATTTATCTAGGTTGATTTCTGACTTCAACTCTCTTAAAGATGAGAGTAATGAAGATATAGTTGAAACCTTTCCTGATGAACAGTTATTTTCAATAGGTCCTAACCTATGGTATGCTGATATTGTAAATTATCTTGCCACCAGTGTTTTGCGACCTAACACTTCATATCAGGACAAGAAAAGGTTTTTTAAAACTATTAAGGACTATTTTTGGGATGACCCTTATTTATACAAGATTGGTCAAGATCAAGTCATCCGGAGATGTGTACCTGAAGAAGAACATAAGAGCATTTTAACTTTTTGTCATGAACTTCATTGTGGGGGCCATTTTGGTGGTGAAAAGACAGCACGTAAGGTACTACAGTCTGGATTCTTTTGGCCTACTCTTTTTAAAGATGCTCATATGTTTTGTGCACAATGTGATAGATGTCAAAGAACAGGAAACATAAGCAAAAGAGATGAAATGCCTTTGACATCTAATTTAGTTGTTGAACTCTTTGATGTATGAGGGATTGACTTTATGGGTCCTTTTCCCCCATCTAATGGTTTTCAATACATTTTGGTTGCTGTGGATTATGTATCCAAGTGGGTAGAAGCTATCCCCACTAAAACAATGATGGTAATGTTGTTGTTAAATTCTTGAAGGATTTAATATTCAGTAGGTTTGGAACGCCTAGAGCCATAATAAGTGATAGAGGTAGCCATTTTTGTAACAAGATCTTTGATGGAGTACTAAACAAGTACAACATCACACATAAAGTAGCTACTCCATATCATCCTCAAACTTCTGGTTTAGTGGAAGTAAGTAATAGGCAAATTAAAGGAATATTGGAACGCACTGTGCATTCTTCAAGGAAGGATTGGGCATTTAAGTTAAATGATGCCTTATGGGCATACCGCACTACTTACAAAGCACCTATTGGGATGAGCCCTTACCGGTTAATCTTTGGGAAAGCGTGCCACCTTCCAGTTGAACTTGAACACAAGGCTTACTGGGCAATTAAAGAGTTAAACATGGATTTAGATAAAGCAGGAGAAAAATGGTTACTCCATCTTAATGAGTTGGAAGAAATTAGGAATGAAGCCTATGAGAATGCCAAATTATACAAAGAGCGTACTAAGCGCTATCATGACAAGAGGCTAGTTCCTAAGATTCTTCACCCTGGAATGAAAGTTCTTTTATTTAACTCTCGTTTGAGATTGTTTCCAGGAAAGCTGAGATCAAGATGGGATGGACCATTCAAAATAGTTCAGGTATTTGCACATGGAGTAGTAGAACTATTGGATTCCAAGACACAGAAAACATTCAAAGTCAATGGGCATCGTGTGAAGCCTTATTTAGAAGAACCAAACAACATTGCTAAAATGGATTGCATTTGGCTGAGTAACCCTTAGCACCATAAAGTTACGTCTTGCTAAGACGTTAAACTAAGCGCTGGATGGGAGGCAACCCATCATTTTAGGTCATTTTATTTTGTTTTATTTGTTTAATTTCTATTGTTTATTTTAGTTTAATTACATGTGAATAATTTTAAAATTGTTAAAACTAAAAATATTTGTTGAGATGTTAGAAGTTCACAGCGATCTGTTTGTGTGAACTTTATTGATGAATATGATGGATGCACCTGCATTTCTCCATCACTACTTGCACATTCTCAAGAAATAGGTAATCTTTCTTCTCTTTTCTCTTTATCTTTAATTTACAATTGTTACATTGAGGACAATGTAAGTTCTAGGTTCGGGGTGGTGAAAAGTTACCATGCTTAAAAACAATTTAACAATTTAAAAAAATAATAATAATATATTTTTTTTATGTTCACATTTTCAATTTTTGTGTTTGTTTTTATTTTCTTTGTGTGATTTAGTAATTTTTGGAATTTAAAAAAAAAAAAGTTCTCACAAAAATTTATCATTTCTTTAAATCAAATTTAAGTAAATAGTTAAGTCTTTTGTACTGTTAGATTAATTTTTGAAAACATATCATGAAATATTTTGTAATAGTTTTTGATAATTAGTTAGTTTTTATCATAACTAATATTTCTTGATAAGATGTAGAAATTATATTAAACCCAAAATCGGTTTTTATGAATTTGTTTTAGTGGAGACTACCTTTGTGAGATATAATTTGAGCCTAATTTCCCTTATTCAGAGTGAAATATATATATTTTTCTACTCCAAACACATTTCTTATTTCTTCAAATTCTTAGATGATCTCTATAGACATTAATATTGAATATATGAATTTTTTCTCATCTTAATAGACTGTCGTATATTTTTTTTATTATTTTTGCTTAGATTAAATGATTTGAGTAAAAATTGATAGTATATGCTTTTATCTCATTCGTGCATGACTGTTAAAAAAAAAGAGACATATCTGGGGTTACCTAAACCAAGATCAAACAGAAAAGCCACAAAATTAACCACTCACCAAAATCCTTAAAAACAAAATGTACAATCTGTACATGGGTTGACTCTCTAAAAAATGATATATATTGAAAAATATCTTCAGAAAAATATAGAGAGAAAGAATATATAGTATAATCTACATACTATGACCCACATTGCCTACAAAGTTGTGAGTAAAGGCTAATTACAAAAGAAAGATATATAAAGTAATTCCCTAAAAAGTCATTGCACTTTCTTCATTTGTAAAAAGGCATATATCTTGAAATTTTTTCTTAATGAGTTTGATTTATGCATGAAAATAATTTTTATATATGATATCTTTATAATTTATACATTTGATTCCTTCCATGAGATCAACGTCAAAATAACACTTTGAGCCTTTCTTCTTTATACATATGCGAACATATTAGTTCATTTCTATACATCAACTCGTTCGCATATAAATTAGTACGAGTGTTTGAACCCATAGGATTCAGTGTTTTGAGAGTATTGACTTGTGAGGAATAGAGTCGAAGCGAATTCGGATTCATGACACTGAAATTGGGTGAAATTAAATTGATACATTTTTGATATGAAATATGAAAATGATTTTCAACTAATTATTATAATAAATCATGATTGTTTAAGAAGATTAAAATAACTTATGCTTGAGATTTTAATTATGATATTAAAGGAGATTAAAAAGTATGAGACATTTTTGTGTTATGTTGTTTTCTTTTATTCTTAAAAGTTAATTTTTGATTTTGTTGTAATTTTAGTTTTTAAGTTGATTGTTGTTATTATTTCTTTTAATTTTTTTACATTTAGTTTAATGCTTGTGGGTATCATTACTGAAAACCCTCATGAGACTCAAACTCGTCCACTAGGACAACCTAGGGGTTTAAAGGCTTGTTGCATAGGCTAAATGCAACTATGTCAATCTACGGAATTGATTTAGGATAGTTTAATTTTTAGTTTTTATCGCTTCTCTTGCTAAGGGACTAGCAAGAAGCTGGTTGGGGGTTGTGATGAGTGCTCAAAAAGCACTAAAATTACCATGATTTTATGCACATTAATTGATTAAATATATATATATTTATATGTTTTATCATATATTTATATAAATTTGTCTTTTTCGGAATCACGGGTATTTTTATTGTTTTTCAGGTATTTTCACTTAAAAACGTAACTTAAAGACTCAAAGAGGAATACTGGAAGCAATACATCACAAATATATTAATAAATAAATGGGGAAAGGTCAACAAATATGGAAAAATTGGACAAAATGGGTCAAAAGGGTCAAAAATGTCAAAAAGGAGAAAATCGTGCCGCCGCCCCGCCCAGCCGCGCCGAGCCCTGCATGCACCAGCACGCCCCACGTCCGTGCGCATCAGCGCGCGCCCATTCCCAGTTCCGTGCGCGCCCACGCACGTCTCTCCTGCTCCCGCGCGTGCCTGTGTGCGCCCCAGCTGCCCTCTGCGCGTGCCGCTGCCATTTTGCCCCATTTTTACGCGCAGCCGCCCCCACGTCATGCTGACATCATCAAATGACATCATCATCCACCACTCCGCGTTTTCACAATTTTTTAACATTTTTTCCCCCACTTTTTCTCTCCATCCTCACCTATAAATACACCCCTTCTCTTCACTTCATACCACACCTCAAAACCATTCTTCTCTTCTCTTTCTTTCTCTCATTTCTTAGTTTTTAAGCTTTTCTTAGTTTATTTCTTAGTTTTTAGTTGTTCTTAGTTAATTTCTCTTAGTTTTAGAGTTCTTCCCTTTTTGGGAAGAACTAGTTATGTTTTTGTAATTTATTAGCTTTTCGATTCAATAAATGGGAGTGCAAATTCCGCTTGGAGGTTTTCCAGCAACAAGAATAACATTGAAGTTCTGTAAGGATTTTATTTTCTTTACAGTTATTTTTTATGCTTTATTCTTACATGTTATATTAAATTTTTCTGTGATTAAATTTAACTCTACTGGTTGTTTATAAACATGATGTAATAATAACGTTGTTATGCTTGCGAAATATTAAATAGGTAAAAATCTCTAAAATGAATTGATTTTTATTTTTATTCAAGATTTTATATTAAGAATGTTAGAGAGAAATATATTATTTTTCATTACAAACTTAAATCTGAAAATTAGATTTTAAGGTTTAGTTATCCGGTCTGATTTAGAGTAGTGCTCTTTTATTTGTTGGTACAATCGCCTGGTAGTTAGAGTGAAGCTCTATTTCAAAAGTTTTTATAAGAATTATTATCTGAAAATGTATTGACAACATGTTTTCAGTAGTGGTTTTAAAACTTGAAAGTTAGTACTCGGATAATTAAATTCTTAGGTTTAATTTGGACACCTTGAATAAAGTTTAAACTGTCTAACCCCACCAAAGGTGGCATTTAAATGGTTCATTTTCAATCTCTTAGAAAAAGGAATTAATTTAATTAACCAAATTAGTTATCAACCCCACCCATAAGTGTTAATTGATTTGTTTAGTTAACAAAGAATATCTAACCCCACCAAAGGTAGTATTCATATAAAAAAGAGAGAATCAATAAATATCAATTCATATCTTTAATAACCTAAATAATATGAGCAAGCATAATTAACTTAATTATTATATTCATAAATATTCCACTGTTTTAACAGATAAAATTTGCATAAATGTTTATTGAATCTATGTTTATTTTTATGTAATTAGATTAAAAACACAAAACCCAAAATATCGTGACAGGATGTTTAGGATTTAATTTAGTTTTTAAAAGTTTGAATAATAAATTAAAAACCACATACATTCCTTCCTTAGATCGACCTTGGGAGTATACTTATCATTTTCTACGAAATGATTCGTGCACTTGCGAGAGTTTTATAAATAAATAAAACCAAAGTATCGGCAGGATCGACGATGTCGGTTCTGCCCCGATCAAGTTTTTGGCGCCGTTGCTGGGGATGGTATCACTACCCAACTGCCTTTCGAACATTTTGTTGACGAGGCGTTGATATGTTTCACCTGCAATTTTTAGTCCGAATGACATTCTTATGTAGCAGAACGTTCCTTCTTCTGTTATGAAAGAAGTTTTTTCTTCATCCTCAAGGTGCATTTTGATTTGATGATACCCAGAATATGCGTCCAAGAAGCTTATCAACCCAAATCCAAAAGAGGCATCTACCAGGTGATCAATGCTTAGGAGGGGGAAGCAGTCCTTAGGGCATGCCTTATTTATATCAATGAAGGCTACACACATGTGAGATGCACCGTACGCCTTTTTTACTAGTACCACATTAAAGAGCCATGATGGGTATTTTACTTTCCTAATGACCCTTGCCATTTTGAGGGCAGCGACATACTGTTTGATTGCCTCATTTTTCTCTCTATGGAACTTTTGTTTCCACTATTGGATAGGTTTGGATTCTGCGTTGACGTTTAATTGGTGGGTTATGACTCGCGAATCAATTCCTGATATGTATGTAGGGGTCCACACAAAGATGTCTGCATTGCTTTTAGAAATGATGAGAGCTCCTCCTCAAGATCTATTGTTAAGTCGTCATTGATGTTCACCATGTAGACCTTTCCCTCTTTATCAGTTAGGACGTCTTTTACCTTATTTAGAAAGACTGACCTCGTTATTCTTTTATTCCTTGTTTGCTTTGGGGGGAGGCCTTTCAGTGATTACTATTTTAGTGGTAGCTCCCTTCATTATGGCATTATAACAACACTGGGCATTCTCTTGATCTCCTTTCAACACTTCAGGGCCTTTAACTATGTGGAATTTAATTACCTGGTGGAAGGTGGACATGACTGCTTTCATGTTATGTATCCAGGGTCTTTCGAGGTTGGCATTGTAATGCGCTGGAGCATCTATGATGAAAAAATTGGTCATTACTATCACCCATTTTGCCATGACAGGTAAGATCACCGTTCCTTTCATGTAGGCGGTGCTGTCGTTGAATCCTATGAGAGGTAGCTTTGTTTTGATGATATCCATGTCTCCTAGCCCGAGGGCCCGAGAAGTTGTTAGGAATAGGAGGTATACTGAACTCCCAGTGTCAATCATTACTCCTCGAACGTCACAAGACCCGATCCTCAAGGTTATCACCAGAGGGTCCTCATGATGGGTTGCAGTCTCATCCTTCTTCTTGAAATTTATTCTCATAGGGGGTCTTGCTTTATTCAAAACGTATACGTGGGGTGCGTTGTGTAGCTCCCTTGCAAATATTTTGCAAGAATTGTTGAAGACCCCGCTGACTCCTGTCCCTCTATATATGGAGTGGATGGTTTTAATGTTAGGCCCCCACGAGACTCTTTTCCCATGCTTGATGAGTATGTTGGTTGAAACATTCTTCGTTCCCCTTGGTAGCCTCCTCTTATATCCTCATTTTTTGTGACGAGGTCTTTGCAATATCCTCTAGCCAACAATGCCCCCAATTCTCTTTTGAAGTTTCTACAATTTCTTGTCTTGTGGCCTATATCTTTGTGAAAAGCGCACCATTTCGACACATCTCTCCCTAGAGTATTCATCTTGGGTGGCCACCTAGTCTCGGGCTCCCTCTCCATCCTTTATACAATCTGGGTTAAATATACTTTTAAAGGAGGGCCCCTGAAAGGAGATAATGCTCTTCCCCATGTTTCCCTGTTTTTTGAGCAGCTTTTATTTATCGCCTAGTTTCTGTTTACCGACCAATTTCTTGCTTGCATGTTATTTGTAACAAATCGTTTGTTTTTGTAAGTTTGGTGTGTTTCTTCCGTGCTTGTTCTCCTTTTTCTTTGTTTGGGGTCGGGATAAACTCTTCTCCCATTCAATAGTTTTTGGTTAGGCTAAGCTCCCTTTCCAAGTTGACAAACTTTTTGACTTCCCCGTATGCTTCCTCCAAGGGACGTGGTACTATTTTAGTCAATTCCATGAACATGTTAGAATCTTTTAGCAGGCCCTGCCTGAAGGCTTCTATACAATTAGAATAAGGGCAACCAGTGATTTCCAATTTTTCTTCTCTGAATCGCTTCATGTATCCTTCGATGGAATCCTTTTCCCCTTGTATAATTGAAAAAAGGTGATGAGATTCTTTTCTCAAGGGTTTATTACAGGCGTAGTTGATGATAAATAATTTGGCGAACTGCGGGAAGGAGGCTATGGACTTGGGAGGTAGATTGTTGAACCATTTTATGCATCGTCATAAAGGGTGGCTACGAATAGCTTACACATCATCGCGTCTCTCTTTGCTTGGGTAAGGCTCATGGGTGTCATGGTAGTTTTGAAATATTGGACATGCATTATTGGATCCTTCATCCCAAAATAGTCAAGGCATTTGGGAGCATTAAACTTGGGAGAAGGTTCATCATTTTCAATTGCATATGAGAAGGGAGAAATGTATAATTGTTCGCAATCTATGTCCATCTAATATGGGGCTTTTCCTTTCTCCTACTTCTCATTTGCCTCTTTCAAAACCTTCTCTTGCCTTTTGTTGTTCTCCTCTAAGGCTTGAATCCGTGTCTCCCAGCTCCTTTTTTCTTGGAGCCAATGCTCCTCATCAGGACGAGCCAAGCCAGAAAAAGGGTTTCTCTCAACTTCCTGCTCGGTAAATCAGAGCTCGAACTAACCGCATCCCGTTACCTCTCCATTAATTGGTTCGATAGTAGGATTTTCAAGGGTTCTTTCCTCTGCCTGAGATCGTAGAACTCTATTTTCTCTTCTGGTTTTGTCGAGCTCTTTCCTAAGTTCGAGCAACTGACAAGATAACTCTTGATAGAGGGTGTTGTCTTCTACCCTAGGCCCATTGGTTGCAGGTGGCGTATTTCCTTGAGTAGCCATTATTTCGGGTAGTGTGCGATGGACTTTCCTAACTTCTCTCTAAGATCGAGGTGAGTCCGTACAGGATATAGGGTCAGAAACTTGTGATTGACCTCAGAATTTAAGCCCCACGATGGGCGCTAAAATGTTGGGACTCAATACCTTATAGAGAGAGGTTAGAGAGAAATGCGTGTAAAGGACTCAATATGTGGATCCTCTTAAGTGGTCCATCTATTTATAGCACATTTATGGATACAAGTATCAGCTATACACATGTGTACATGTGACTATATGTGAGGGAGCATAATTAGCCTAAAATACAATGTATCAGAGATCCAGGTTGGGTATTACTCGTGTTGTCAACGAGCTCATACTGTTCTTGGGCTTGATCTGACATTAGGCTTGGCCTGTCTAAGGCTTGATCTAACATTGGACTTGGGTAGGTTACTAGGTCCGGTCCTTGGTTCGATCTGAATGTCCAAACAATATACATACCCCCTTGTTAAGGTATATTCTTAAAAAATTCTTATTTTTTAAAAGTTTCGATAAATTTCAAATAATCTTTTTTGAATAGTAAATTTGAAAATTTTAAAAATAAGATACAAAAATTAGCAACTTTTTTTAAAAATTGATATTAAAATTTTAATTTTCAAAATACAATAAAATAATAAAAGAATTACTTAAATTGAACTATAAAATTGCTAATTTTTTATAAATGAAGAAATTTTACAAAATGTAAAAAACTAAACAAAAATTCAGTCTTTTTCGATTTTTTATTTCTAAACATAAATTGAATATTTTTTACTTATAATGTTTTTAAAAATTGATATTAAAAATTTAATTTTCAAAATACAAGAAAGTAATAAAAGACTAACTTAAATTGAAATGATCATTTAGGGGCCTTAGTTGGTGATCCGGGTTGTTTCCCTCTTGACGGTGAAACTTATCCCCCATCATCTCACTGGCCGACCTTGACCCTTGTTATTTTGAGGTCATATCTAGTATTAAGAGTTTGCCTTGATTTGGTACCTCTCTCGCAGCCCGTATCGAAACAGTGCATTACCCCTAGATGTCCAATCAACTGCTGCACCTCAATGCATTTTGGGGAGAACCAACTAGCTCTGGGTTCGAGTGGCATTTCACCCCTAACCATAACTCATCCGCTGATTCTTCAACATCAGTCGATTTGGACCTCCACTTAGTTTCACCCAAGCTTCATCCTGGTCATGGATAGATCACCCAGGTTTGGGTCCATAAGCAATGACAATTGTCCTATGAAGACTTGCTTTCGCTATGACTCTGGTGTGTTCCTTTAACCAAGCCACTGCTTATAAGTCGTCAACTCATTCTTCAACAGGCACACGGTCAGAGCCCTAGGCTCCTTCCATTGCTTGGGAGCTTACAGTTTCATGTTTTATTTCACTCCCCGATGGGGTTCTTTTCACCCTTCCCTCACGGTACTACTTCACTATCGATCACCTAGGAGTATTTAGCCTTGCAAGGTGGTCCTTGTTGATTCACATGGGATTCCACGTGTCCTATGCTACTCGAGTCAGAGCTTAAACTAGTGAGACTTTCGACTACTAGACTATCGCCATCTATGGTTCGACACTCCACTGCTTCGCCTAGCAGCACGATGTTTGTATTGGTCTCCCACAACCCCGTTTTCATGGTTTAGGTTGTTCTCATTTCGCTCGCCGCTATTACGGGAATTGCTTTTGCTTTCTTTTCCTCTTACTACTAAGATGTTTCTTTAAAATTGTTAATTTTTTATAAATGAAGAAATTTAAAAAATTGTAAAAAACTAAAAAAAATTGATAGTCTTTTTCAATTTTTTATTTCTAAAATATTTTTTTACTTACAGTGTTTTTAAAAATTAATTTTATCTTAATTTTTTATTTTTAACTTTTTAACTTTTATTTTTAAATTAAATTTACCTTTAAATAAGTAGTAACCTCGCATAGGTTTTTTTTTGTTCAATTAAATCTGGACACCTTACTCATAATGATAACAACTTTGTGGTATATACGATTCTTTTGTTAAGATAAAATCAAACTTAAAATAGGAGGTATCACCATATTTTGTGATTAGTTTCGTTTACACGTGACGTTTAATTTTGAGAAAAAGTATATCCTATATTCACCTTTTAACGCTAAATCACTTTTTTTTTTCTTAAAACTTAAAACTTATTTATTATATAAATAATTTTCATAAATATTAAAATAAAATATTATTTAGCGTATGTTTATAGCATCTTAAAAATTAATATATGTTTCTATATACGAACATTTTGAATAAAATTATAAAAATTAGAAAGATTTAAACATAAAACTCCTCTAGCTATTAATATAGATTATCTAATATTAAATCGGATTTATTATATTATAGTAGAGAAACCTATTTTGTTCCACATATAATAATATTGTAATTTAACATGATTTTTTTTTTGTGTACGTTGGCACGAAATCTAATTTTTCTCTAGCTTAAAAATAATATATCTGCATTTGTGCCTTTGTAATGTCGAGCCTTTCAATGACTTCTTGCTCAAATCGATAAGATGTCAACCTTTTTAATAGTGTTTGAAGATAAATGTTGACGTTTTATAAAATATTGTATTCGAATATTTCTAATATAGTCATTGGAAAGAACGGTGTCACTTCAATGACAAAATATTAGTTTATACTGAAGAGCGAAGAATTTGAAATAGAAATATAAGGTTTTTTTTCTTTTTTTAAATTAAAATTAAAATGGGGAAGGGATGATCAAATTGTAAAACTTTTAAACTTTTCAATTTTATAAAAGGTTATTTAAAATTTACGTAACAGTAAGCTTCTGGGTTAAAAAAGGATACGTGTATTGAAAATGATGATAAATATTGTTAGTTAAACACATTGATTTTTGAAAATAAAAAACAAATTCCTTACTAAGATAAAAGTCCTTTTTTTTATAAATAACACATTTAAATATATTTTTTTACAAATAGATTATTTTATTATTTTTCTTTTGAATTACCAGTACAAATCACTCTATTTTTAAAAATGAACAAATATGCTTCAATTTATATTTCATATTCAAATGAGTAAAATACTCACGTGATACAAAAAAATTATTGAAAAATAACTAATCATTTTTATTTTCTGTAAGTTTATTTAAACATTTTTTTTTGTTAAAAAAAGTTGTATATAATATGAGATTTATGAACATGAGATTGTTGTCTTAAAAATAAAGTTTTTAAAAAACTGACATAAAATTAAAAGAATTAATTGATTTTTATTATTGTCTATTTTCATTTGATATTTTTTTTCGTATTTGAATATAATAATATAAATTAAAGTTAATTTATTCATTTTTTTAAATTAATTTTCGATGAATCACTCAAAAAAAGTGATTAAAATGACTCATATGCAAAAAAATAAATATATATATATAACTTGAGGTACATTTCATCAAAAATATTTTTATTTAATGTAGTTATTTTAAATATATATAATATAAAGTATATTTTTTTTTAATATTGTAGAACTCTTTTTATTTAACGTGCTTATCTTAAATTTTTTTAAGACTTAAATTAAAATACAAATAACAAGATATGTAATTATATTAAAGAGAAAAATACTATCGAAATCTTTTAGATTATATTATTTATATCGTTTAAACTGTTATATTAAAAACGTTGTCATTTAGTTACTTAGTAAAAGAAATAAATTAAGAATAATTTATATTATTTTAATAATTTTTTAATTAAAATATTATTATTTTTCACAAATAATTAAATATGATTAAAGTACCGTATTTAATAATGATAAAATTATAATTAATATAAAAATCAGAAAATATTTGTTTTTAATATTGATTAATTATAACTGTTTTATTTAATATTTTATTAATTTTAAATTTTTATTAAAAATTAAAATATATATTTAAATTACTTTATGTTTTAATTTTATTATTATTATTTTTTAAACTATTTTATATTAAATTTTACTTTAATCTTTGTTAAAGATTCGTATTTTTATCATGTTTTAATTACTTAACATAGAATAATAATATTTTAAATAAAAAATCATTACATTAATACAATTTGTCCTTAATTAATATTTTTTAATAAATTAAAGACTAAATGATATTGTTTTTAATTTAAGTGACTAAATAATATAAATAACATAATTTAAAAAACTAATATGATACCTTATTCCATATTAAATTACAAGACATTTTGTTAAAAATTGTTTTACATATATGATCTATATTTTTATATAGATTATAGATTGATAGATTATTATTGTTATTATTTTGTTAAAAAATATTCATTAAATAGAATATCATAAAATACATTTAATAAGTCACTAATTGCATTGAGTGGGTTCTACGTTCATCCAACATAAATTATGTGTTGTGGTTGTTTTTTTTTTTAAATAAAATAAAATACATTTAATAAACTGTACACTATAAAACACCCATTAGCCAACAACTATTGAATACAACATATAAAATTAGAATTCACATTATATGAGACACATCTTAAAATTAATACCATTATAACATCCAAACATTAAAAAGTCAAATAATTTCTTAAGATTATTAACCAAAAACCAGTTAATAAGTGTCCTCGTTTTTCCCATCATAGGAATCCTCCAATTTCAACGAGAATATTGTCGATTTCTAAAAGAAACTATACTATCCTAGAGACTACTTGAACTAAGTAACCAGCCAAAGAAGCCCAATTAAGCTTCTCTAACTTCTCTTATGCATCAACAATTATTAAGCAATGTGTTCTTCAACTTTTCTCATAAATGTTCTTCTTACTCTGTTCTTGTTATATAGCAAGAATATTACACAAGCCCAAGTTGGTTCTTCACCCGTCAAAAATGGAGAAGAAAATGCCCTTCATGCTTTGCAGGCCATTTTTAACGACGACTTGTTAAACAATAATTGGACAGGTCATATATGCTCCAACGTTGAGTCATCAAATTGGTATGGAATTCAATGTTCTAATAATGGTCATGTCACTGGAATAACTTTAGAAGGTATGAAATTAACAGGAAAAATCAAACAAAATGCTTTCAATAACTTCACCGAATTAACCATATTAAGCTTTAAGGACAACAATCTATTTGGTAACATAATGGATTTCTCTCTCAACCAAAAGTTGAAAAAAATTGATCTTTCATCAAATATTTTCTATGGGAATATTTCAATTTCTTTAACAACTCTTTCTTCGTTAGAGTCATTGCAATTACAAGATAATGGTTTGACAGGTCCTATACCTGAATTGAATCAACTTTCTTTGAAACTACTCAATGTCTCAAACAACAACTTAACTGGTTCAATCCCAAAAACACAACTTCTCCAATCTTTTGGACCCGGTTCGTATTCGGGTAACCTGGGTTTGTGTGGGCAACCTCTGGCTGCCTGCCATATGAATGACATAGCAGCAGATCAGTCTAATAATCATGATGATCATCATGAAAAGGGTTCTTTAATCAATAGATATGCTGTCTACTTTTTAATCTTTGATGTTATTTCTTTATTAGCTCTTATTTGGATTTTCATTCTTTACCAAAAGAAAGACAATAAACTAAAAGAGATGTTAAAGAAAAATCATGATATTGAAGAAACTAATGAGGAAAAGAATGAAAGCTTAGAAGAGGGAGATCATAAAGGAGCAATTATAAGAGTACAAGAGAGAGGGAATCTTACTTTTGTGGATAGTGAAGCCGAATTTGATATGAAGGATCTTTTAAAAGCTTCAGCTGAATTGTTGGGAAATGGAATTTTGGGTAATAGTTATAAGGCTACTATGGAAGGTAAGCCAACTGTTGTGGTTAAGAGACTAAGGGAATTGAGACCAATATCTAGTGAAGAATTCACAGAGCATTGGCTACATATTTCTAGTTTCAAGCACCCCAATTTACTTCCTCTACACGCTTTCTATTGCTCTAAGGATGAAAATCTCTTGGTTTATAAACATGCAGAGAAAGGAAACTTGTATAATCGTCTTCATGGTAATTTTTCTATTTCATTTCCAATTGTTTCTTACTATGGAAAAATATGCTAAGAGTCTGTTTGTCTCTGTTATTAATCAATTCTGGCAATAAAAAAAGGCTTATGAAACTAAACTACAAAAAATTTGCTAAAAGTGTTTTTAGGACTATAAAATGTACATTTTGTACTTTCTGATAGAAGTAAAAGTTATTACTTCTCTTCAATTTTCTTTTGATTGAAATCACTTTTAAGAACAGCACGAACAAGCATATCTAATGATATTTTGTATTAATGTATTAATGCAGAAGGGAGAGGATCAGGAAATCGAATTCCATTTCAATGGAGCACAAGATTATTGGTAGCTCAAAGTGTAGCTAGAGCCTTAGATTATCTACACCTAAAGACACCTTCAACAAGCAACAATATTGTACCACATGGAAACTTAAAAGCCTCTAACATTCTATTTGATGAGAATGAAAGTATTCTTGTTTCTGACTATGGAGTTGCTTCTTTTGTAGCATCTCCAATTGCAGCTCAACGCATGATTTCGTACAAATCACCTGAGTATCGAACAACCAAGAGGGTATCAAAAGAATCGGATATTTGGAGCTATGGTTGTCTTCTTTTAGAGTTGTTAACAGATAAAGTTGCAGCTTACACAGCTCCACCAGGTGTTAATGGAATAGACATATGCAATTGGGTTAATAGAGCTGTTAGAGAAGAATGGACGGCCGAGATTTTTGATGGGGAAATATCAGTGAGAAGAAATGCTAATCCTGGAATGTTAAGATTGCTACAAATTGCTATACGTTGCTGTGAAAGGTCTCCTGATAAACGTCCTAAGATAAAAGAGCTGGTTAGAGAAGTGGAAAGTATAGAGATTGTTGAAGCTGAAGATAATTTTGACGACGTGTCGTTGGATAGATCATTCACTGATGATTCTTTTTCAACTACCGCTTCTGGGATTGTTGGAACTGATGATCATTGAGAGACTTGTAATATTGGAATATTGCTACACCTCTGAGTACTCTGCTTGTGTTGGTTTAATTCCTTTTTCATGTAAAAATAAAATGTTAATGAATTTATATTTATAGCAATTGAGCTTTTGGTGTATAATGCAAAGAGACTGTTAATGACACAAGGTTTTGTGATAAAACCTATAATAATAAAGAAGTTTAATTTAAGTCAACTTTGGAAGATTAAACTGCCAATTGGCTTTGTTATATCACAAGACTACTTTGAGAAAAATAAGTTTATAAATACTTTTCATCTGAAAATAAAAGGACTATATATAATAGAATTATGAATAATATCTTCCTGTATTATTTTTAGAATATGTTGATAATATTATCCGCGTGAGAATTATCATGCATAATGTCTATATTATGTTACACGTAAAAAATTCTTAACAGACTTGATGATAACTAGGATGTTCATCAGACATTGTAGTCCATTCCTGTCCATCTAGAATCTCCAAATCAGAGTTTAGGATGTCAATAAACCAACTTCATGAATAAAAAATTTCACTCTAAACAACTACATATGCAATTGCATAAAACACATTATTTGTATCTGTCTCAACTAAACATAGCAATTGGCGCCCCTTGTGAGATCCTTTAAGGAAGTACTCGTCCTTTCCTATGAAACAACTACAACCTCTTAAAAATCTTTCTTTAATTGCACCAATCCATATTTAGAATTTAAAAAACCTAATAATATTTACAATATTTTAATATATTAACACTAAATAATATTAGACTTGTTCACATGTGTGATACAAAAAGAAAAACATCTCTCAATTCCACTATCATCTAGTTTAGTCATCCACTCCATTGTAGTGCTTGAAATCGTCATTTTCAACTCAATTACATAATCTGTAAGTTTGTAGTATTATTCTTCCTAACTTTCATTTAACAAAACCTTAGCTTTACTTTTTTCCTCTTTCACTTGATATTCACAAACATCAACATGCACAATTTCTCTTGCATATGATATTGTATCACTTTTCAATTAACTTTAGGATTTTCCTTCAAGTATTGCAATACTTGAAAGTTTTGTTAAGTAACAAACCTACCGTTGATATGTCTATTCTTATAATTCCTTGAACACTTATTTTCATCTTCTCTAATGACAAGTTCTTATCATGAATAGATTCTTTGATCTAGTTTTCTCTCTGTCATTTCCCAACTACAATTATCATTCATGCATCTTGCTTTGCTTTTCACCTTATTATTCTTGATACACTTCATTTTCCTTCCATGCCGTATACCATAATAATTTGTAGCAGTGATCTTAGGAAATTTCACATTTAAAAATATCATTTTAAGACAAAGTTCAACATTTTTCAACCCTAATATATTTCATTTCAAATGTGGTACGATGATCAAAAGCACCCAATCTATTATTAGATAAGTTATCTGTTTAGGATTGATTTGGTTTACAGAGAGAAAACTTAGAGAGAAGTTAAGCTAATTGGCTAAATGTATAGATCTCACATGAGGTCCATATATTTATAAGGCATTACCTATATAGGTGTCAATTACATAATGAGTACACATATTTACATGTCAAAGAGGTATAATTGACATAAAGTACAACATATCGGGGGTCGAGATCGACTTCAGCTCAGGTTGATCACTGAGTTCAGGCTAATCATTGAGCTCGGGTTGATCATTGAGCTTGGGCTAATCATTGAGCTTAGGTTGATAATTGAGCTCGAGTTGTCGTTGAGCTCGGGGCTATTATACGGGTGGGACATCTGGGGTGCTTCACCTTCCATCTTGGGCTAATGACTTAGCTCGAGCAGTTAGCGTGGATCGGGCACCGGGCCAGTCCAGATTTCCAAACATCTAGTCCCCTTACTCTTTCAGCTCGGGCTTTGGTCTGAGATGAAAGAGTAATTACCGGGCCTGAAATACGAACTGCTCAACCCCTCTAATAAATATGTGTTAGTTGATTGAAGAGAGAAACCAAGTGTTTCTATATAAAGGGATGCTTGGGCTGGGACTTATCATCATTACCTACGCAATTGAGAAATAGTGAATAAAAATACTCTATCGTATCACCTTGAGTTTATAAAAGGTTTTTTAGTTTGGTGGTAAGGATTCAACTCATACTATAGTCTTGTTTGTTCAAGTTTTTAGAGTTCAAGCAACGAGAACCTAATGATTTTTCACTTTCTTTTCAGGTCGGTTTTTAAAGGATCATTTTCTTTTATTTTCAAACTCGACCCTAGGTAACCTATTCTTCTTGTACCTTACTCATTGGGTTTCAATTTTTTTATGTTTTCGTAGATTTTATAGAATGCATAGATAAGAGACCTCGGCCTCTGGCTCCAGCTTCTAGGAGAGCTCCCAATAGTCTAGTGTTAGTGACAACTTAGAGTCTTCTAGCTTGGGCTCTTCCTATGAAGAGAACCGATCTACGCCTCAGCCTTCTACCTTTACCCCTCATATTCAGACCACTGTTACCATTAGATTGAGCATGCCTAAGACTTAAATCTTAGTGGTAGAAAGAAAAGAGGAACATAGGATCTAGGGAACCCACAAGTCGTACAAGAGGTTGGTCGGCTGTGTCTAAGCCTTGTGAGTTGGTATCCCAGGATGAAAATAAATTAAGAAAGACCTACAACATCCTGTCCTTGATGCATATAATGATTCCTTCAAAGGGAGCCTATGATAACGATCAACCTTCATTCGGTTGGTCGTCTTTCATTAAAAGGCCTTGTGATTAGGGGTAAAGTACCCCCTATACCCTCTCATTAGGAGATTCTTGATTAGGTTGTAGCTTGTACCAAGGAAGTTGATGCCAAATGAGTGGAGGTATTTGATTTACTTGTCATTGATCTACTAAGAACTTAGAGTGGATTTAAAGATGGTTAAGTTTAACGAGGCTTATGTTTTGAAGTAGAACCCCATGGATCCTAAGAGGGTATATATTTTGGTGAAGCAAGATTGAAGAATGAGTGTGTCTTTTCCTAAAAAATGAGAAAAACTAGAAAAAAGTACTTTTTCTATGTTTCAGGTAGGTAAGAGTCTCCTACCAGTGACACTAGGTTGATGAGGAACATCTGAAACGACACTAAGGTCGTGATAATAAATATAGCTTTCTTAATCATGACCTTGAGTCTTGACACGAAGCAAAGGTTGGTTGATATCCAAAACTATCTTCCTGAAAACACCAACTGGAAGACCTTGTTGAACACTGCACGCTTTGTTGCATGTGGGTTGATGAGGAATAGTGCGGTAAAGCCTCCCCTAAGGATCAACCATAAACCTTAGGCTCATCCCAAACCCCAAGCTCCTCTTAAATATAGAACTCCTCCTACAAACTTTAGGGGTCAGTTTGAGGTGGCAGTCGGTGATGGTGAACTAGTCATATGACTTGCCTTTCCCCCCTTTTTTAGCACGACATGACTAACATGAAGTCTTTTTGATCTTATTTTGTAGATCCCATGGATGTTACAACTTCTCAACTCTTTTCCCATATGAAGAGTAAGGTCGTACCCATATGGGGGAGTGCTCCAATGGGTACACCTTTGGCTTTTGGAGAGGGTTCTTCTAGGGGAAAGAAAACGGGAAAGTTTTCTTATGAAGGTCACCCTTTTTTGCTAAAGAAGAAAAAGAAGAAGATGGTGGCTAACTAGCCTACCCTCAGGCTCGAGCCTCTGAATGTTTGCCCATCTGTATCATACTTGTGATAATAACACATGGATCTAACTCCTTGCTCGGGTTTTAAAGAATCTAAAGATCATGTAAAGGATTCAAGGAAGGGGAAGGTCGTCCTTAATGATCTTACTACTGATGTAGAAGGCATAGCATTTAATCAAGGCTTGGCACCATAGCACCTCAATCATTGTATGAGCCACCTTTCTTCTGCCTCGTACAAGAAGTAACTCGAGGCTATTTACGAGGGTATGGACTCTGGCTAGGTTATCCATCGCCATATGTGTTAGGTGTGTTATCTCATATTTTGTTTTTATTCGTTAATGAGTGTATATAAAGTATGAGCTTGAGAATTATTAGCTTGCCCTTTTGTTTTTCTCAGTTAATGTTGCTTTATGCCTTTGATAAGGCTTGTTGCATGGATTTTTTGAAAAATGAACTGGTGTAGGAGAAGTAGAGCCATACATCTACGTGCTCAAAATACACCATGCTGCTGGCAAGAACAAATAAATGGAAAGACGAGGAAATTAATGAGGAAAAGCTAAAAAGGGTTGCCTTTGAGCTGAATGCGTATGCCCAACGCCTTACTAAGGTCGATAAGGTTGTTAGGCGTTCTGAGGAGGCTCTTAGGCATATAGAGGAGGGGACTAGGGAAGCCCAAAGAAGAGCCATGGCTTATACCGAGGAGGTCCATCGTAAGGCGAAGGTCGATGTGAATGCCATGGCTTAGAAGCTTGAGTCGAGCATAGAGAGGGTGTACGAGCTGGCCATGGAAACTTTTAAGATGTAGGCTATGCAAAAGGATCTGGGCGAGTATTATTATCACATTTTGGACATCTCGGTCACTCTACCATGTATGCAGGTGCCTTCTATGGAGGAAGAAGAAGGAGAAAGCTCGTGCTCTTTTGATGGTGAAGATGACCCTGAGGCTGCGGGGCAGGGGTAGAAGATCATTGAATTTTAATGAATCGATCCTATTTTGTTTTTCTGAGCTCAATGCCACTTTTATTTGTGTGGTAGCGAGCTCAAACTTTTTATAATATTAAATGAAATGATCAAATTTATTTATTAATGGAAATTAGTTTGCCTCTTTTATTGTGTATTTATGATATTGACCTATCCACTTGTTTTTTAGGAACTTGGGTCATTAATTCCCCCCTATTTTTTTTGTTTTTTATCAACCTTCATCTCCTATAAAAATGGGTTAAGAACACTTGTTTAATCCATACATTTAGGGATTTATATCAATTCCTCTAACTTTTTTTGTCGTACTTTATGGATTCTGATCAAACCAGTAGATACTCAGTTTGAGCATTACGTGTTGAAAATGGTAGGCTTAAGGACAAGGTTAAAGTGCTTAAAGCCAAGGTGGTTAAACTTGAGTGTAATGTAAAATAGACCAAGTGTGAGCTCACTTCTTGTATAGAGTAGTTAATCCAAACTCAATCTCGAGAGGGGAGGACCTTGGATAGTATAGCCACGCTTGTAGATAGGGAATCATATTGGGCGAGCTTCTATATGAAGCGATCTAAAAAAGTATTCCTTAAGGTGATAGAGGTTACTGAAGAATTGAAACGAGGACTGCTCACAATGATGTCAGCTCACCCCGAGCCCATAACCCATGCACGAAAGAAAATTATAGAGATTTAGGCCAAACTATTGTCCTTATTCGAAGAAATTGATGATCTAGATACTGGTCACGTGTCCAAGCATTTAAAGAGTTTTTAGCCTTCTGAAAAGGCCGAGCTTTATGTTAATAACTATCCTCATATTTATAATTTTTGAATAATGAAAACATTCTGGATGGTATGTACTTGTTATGCCTTAACATTGTGCATGTATATGTAAGAAAAAGAGCCTTACCTGGTTCCTAACCGAAGTGCTCATATCCCTTCAATGTCAAAGCGCTGACCTGGTTCTCGACCAAAGTGGACAACTCGTGACCTTATGCAAGTGTCAGGGCATTCTACCTGGTTCTTAATCGAGGTGATCAATCTATGGCTCAATTTAGTGGGATAAAGAGCCTTACCTAGTTCTTGACCGACGTATTCATCTCCCTTCAATGTGAGAGCGCCAACCTAGTTCCTGACTAAGGTGGGAAACTCATGACCTTATGCAAGTTATAGGGTGCTCTACCTGGTTCTTGACTGAGGTTCTCATCTCCCTTCAATTTTAGAGCACCGACCTGGATCCTAACCAAGGTGGACAACTCGTGACCTTATGAAAGTTCCAGGGCACTCTACCTGGTTTTTAACCAAGGTGATCGGCCCATGCATAAAAAAGTGGGAGACTTCTAAAAGAAAGACCCATTTGTATGAGGTGAAATGGTTCCATTGATATATATCTGTGGCAATATTACATAGAAATGGTGAGCTTTAATACATTAGAAGTGATATTTCTTCAAGTGCTTGGCATTCCAACTCATTTCCTCTTCATTTCCTTCTATTTTTTTAGCAGGTAAGCCCTTTGTGGTGTTGTTTTAATTATTTGATAATGTCCTTCCCAATTTGCACCCAATTTTCCAACCATCCATTCTTTATTGTTGGGAAAGATCCTCTTAAGGACCCAATAATCACTAGAAAATGCTTTGAGTAAATGGTCTTGTTGTAATAATATGATATTTTCCTTTTTTGCTCGGTCATCCTCTTTAGGGCCTCATTTCTTTTCTCTTCCACGAGGGTCATTTTGTGTGCTCTGATTACATCATTTTGTTCCTTTGTTAAAAACAATATGGTAATGGGTATCGTGACTTTGGTTGGTATTACTACCTCCATCCCATATACTAAGGAAAACAGAGTTTTGTTAGTGCTTCCTCGAGAACTAGTCCTAACGACCCATAATGTTCCAGGAAACTTTTCCACCCACCTTCCTTTTGCACTTTCCAGTCTTTTCTTTAATAAGCCAATGATGAGCTTGTTAAATGATTCCGCTTGACCATTGGCCTGAGGATAATATGGCATGGAGTGGCATATCTTAACGTTGTACTTGAGGTGACCTCTATGATATTTAATCCTATGAATTGTCTCCCATTATTTGTGATGAGTTCTCTGGGTAGGCTGAAGAAGCAAATTATGAATTTCCATATAAATCGAATAACTTCTTCCTCCCGTATTCTACCTAAGGGCTCTACTTTGATCCATTTTGAAAAGTAATCAGTAGCCATAAGTAGAAACTTCTTTTAAACTTGTTCTATATGTAGGGGTCCTGCTATGCCAAGCCCCCACTTATGAAAGAGCCAGGGACTCACCACACCCTTCATGGTATTTTAGGGGTGACAATGGGGAAAACTTTGACATTTGTTGCATATTTGGGTATACTTTGTGCAATCTACTAACATAGTGGGCCAATAATAGCCCTATCTCATGATTTTTTGTGATAACTTCCTCCCCCTTGAATTTCAACCACAATCTCCTTCATATGCTTCATACATTAATCTTTTAGATCCCCCTTTGGTTACACACAAAAGCCCTAGATCGAGTGGAGTTTTTTGATATAATTTCCCTATTTTGATCATATATTGACCTACTTTAGATTTGATTTCTTTCGTAGACCTGCTATCCTCTAGTAGTTCCTCCATTTCTAGGAAGTTATAAATCAAGGTGTACCATGGGATAGTAGGAGTGTTTACACATCCAACTATTTTTAAGCCTTCTCCAATGATGCTTTTGATAGAATTTTTATCGATACTACTCAATTGTGGTTGGCATCTCGTACTAATGCCAAAGTGGCTAAGGCATCTGCGTGATCATTATCCTTTTGAGCTATCTTCTTGATCTCAAACTTATAGAATTTAGAGCATCCCTTCTTTAACCTTTCTAGGTTACCTTTCATTTTCCATCTCTTACTTCAAATGATCCCAAGAATTTCTTGACCACTAGCTATGAATCGCTATGTAGGGTGACCTTATCTTCCCCCCAGCTTATTAGCAGTCATGGACCCAAATATAGCTGCCTTATATTTTACAACATTGTTAGTTACTTGGAAATCAAGTTTGACTACATACTCGAAATAGTTGTTATTGAGGTCTACTAAGACTACCCCTAGCCCTACACCATTGAAGTTTTATGCTCCATCAATAAACACTTGCCAAATTACTCCATCTTTTTTTATCTATCCTACATATCCTTTTTTGCCCTTTGTTGACAACAACCTCTGGCTTCTCAATAAACTCAGCCACAAACTCGGAGATCGCTTTCCTTTTGATGGCCGATCTAGCCATGTATTTAATTTCATACTCCTTCAATTCTATGGATATTTGTGCCAACCTCCCTGCTACATCTGGTCTCGTCAAGACATTCTTAAGTACGTGAGAGGTGAGTACCACAACAGTCTATGAGCCAAAGTAGTGCATGAGCTTTTGTGCACTAACTTTGAGAGCAAATTCTAGTTTCTCAATGGTTGGACACCTACTCTGGACATCCGTTAGAACCTGACTCACATAGTAGACAGGATGTTGAACTTTATTTCTCCCAATTAGGAATACAACACTGCATGTATGGGAGGTCACAGCCAACTATAAATAAATAACTTCATTAGGATGAAGGCTTGCTAAGACAGGGGGTTACTTAAGTACTTTTTGATTTCTTCAAAGGCCTCATCACAAATCTCATCCCAAAAGATTGATGAGCTTTTTTTCAACATTTTCAAGAAGGGTAGACACTTATCAGTGCATTTAGAAATGAACCTCTTCAATGCTACTATTCTTCCATTTAATTGTTGAATTCCCTTGAGGCTAGAAGATGGTCTCATGTTTATCAGGGCTTGTATTTTGTCTAGATTGGCCTAAATCCCTCTAATTGACACAAGATATCCTAAAACGTTTCCTACAGCGACACTAAATATGCATTTTTGGGGTTACTCATACCATATTTTTGGATTATTGAGAATACTTACCCTAGGTCTGTAACGTGGTCCATGGGTTAAGCTGACTTAACCATCATATCATCCATATAGGCCTCCAGGTTCCTCCCAACTGTTCTTCAAATATTTTGTTGACAAGGCATTAATATGTGGCGCCCACATTTTTCAATCCAAATGGCATCCTTTTATAACAAAATGTTCCCTCTTCTATGATAAAAGATGTTTTGTCCTCGTCTTCTGGGTGCATCCTAATTTGGTGTTACATTGAGTATGCATCCAAGAAACTCATCATCCCAAAGCCAAAAGAGGCGTCTACCAATTGATCAATACTTGGGAGAGAGAAGTAATCCTTGGGACATACCTCGCTTAAATATATGAAAGAGACACACATACGAGATGACCCACATGATTTATTGACGAATTCCACATTTGATAGCCATGAGGGATAGTTGACCTCCCTTATGACCCCTATTTCTTTAAGGGTAGCCACTTGGTGTTTGATGAGCTCATTCTTTTCTCTTGGAAATTTTCTTTTTCGTTATTGTGCGGGTTTAAATTTCGGATCAACATTTAGTCGATGTAATATGAATTTTGGATCAATTCCGGGAATGTCAGTTGGAGTCCATACAAAGATATCCGAATTATCCCTAAGGAACTATGAGAGTTATGCATCTAGCTCCATCATCAAATCTTCACCCAATTTTAAGGGTTAGCTTTCTCCTTTTACCTCTATGGAGAGACTTTTTACTTCATTTAGGTTGATTGATTTTGTAAGGCCTTGGCTCCCTGGCTTCCTTTGAGGGAGACCTTTCGGTAATTGCTATTTACAGGCCACATCCTTTACAGTAGCGTTATAGTAGCTTCTAGCCTTCCCTTGGTTTCCCCTAATCTCTTCTCACCCTTCATTAGTGGGAAATTTAATTACTTGGTGGAGGATGGATGAGGTTGCCTTCATCTTATGTATCCAAGGTCTTCCCAGGATGGCGTTGTAGTGAGTTGGGACATCGATGGTTACAAAAGTGGTCATTATTATCATTCCTTTTACCATAACATGTAGCACTACTATTCCTTTGGAATAGGTAGTAATTTTGTTGAACCCTACGAGAGGGAGCACCATCTTAACAATGTCAGGATTCTTTATACCTGGAGTTCTTGTAGTGGTCACAAAAAAGAGGACTACCAAACTCCCCATATCAATCATTATTCTACAAACATCACAAGATCCAATCATTAAGGTGATCACCAGAGGGTCCTCATGGTGAGACGAGGTCTCATCCTTCTCATTGAAAATAATATTAGTGACAGGTCTTCTGTTGTCTAAGGAGTATACATAGGGGCACTATGTAACTTTATAGCAAATCTTTTGCATGAGTTATTGGAGTTTCTACAAACCCTTGGTTCTATGTATGATGTGTATAGTTTTGATATTGGTTTCTTTGGGGGGTTCTCTTATACTATTTTAGCAATTTCTATGATCTTTATTTTTTGTAAGGAGGTTCTTCAGATATCCCCTTGCCAATAACTCTTCTATATCTTTCTTGAAGTGTTTGCACTCTTTTGTATCGTGGCCCATATCTTTATGGAAGGCATACCAATTAGATGTGTTTCTAAGTGGGGATTTCATCTTAGGTAGCCACCTGACATTGGGTTCCTCCTCCATTCTCATCACTTCTTGGGTTAGATTTACTCTCAAGGGAAAACCCTTAAAGAGAGAAAATGACCATCCCTAAAGTCCTATGTTTCTTGACACTGTCTGACCGACCTGTTATTTGGTATGCAACATTTATTCTTGCTATTTTGATATGCCCTATATGGCCTTATCATCTTCTTCTCTTTTTCGGGTATTGCCTCCATATTAGTTCACTGATCTTTGAATGGACCTAACTCTCTCTCCAAGTTGATGAACTTTCTGGCTTTGCCATAAGCTTCTTTCAAAATGTGAGGCATTGTCTTGGTTAATTCTATAAATAGTTCAGAATTCTTTAGGAGACCTCTCTGAAATGCCTCTATAGCTATAGAGTTAGGACAATCAGAGATTTCTAATTTTTCCTCTCGGGACCATTTCATATACTCATCGGTGGATTCTCCCCTCTCCTGGATGATGGAGAAAATGTGGTGTAATTCTTTCCTCAAGGGCTTGTTAGGAAAAGTTTGTGATAAATAGTCAGATGAACTGTGGAAAAGAGGTTATGGATCGGGGTACCGTGTCTCCCCTTTTTTGGGCACCCTCATAGAGAGTGGCTCAAATAGCTTGCACATCATATAATCTCTTTTTCCCTGGGTTAAGCTCATACACTACTACAAAAACGGGCTTTAAAGTCAGTTAAAAACTGACTTTAAACAAATTTAAAGTCGGTTCATCGCGTGAACCAACTTTACACGTAAAATTGGTTCACGTGGTCAACTGACTTTACACATAAAATCGGTTCACGTGGTCAACTGACTTTACACGTAAAATCGGTTCACGCGGTCAACCGACTTTACACGTAAAATCGGTTCACGCGGTCAACCAACTTTACATTTCATGATCTTTTTTATTTTTATTCTCATTTTTCACTCCACCCTGTATTCAATATATATAGCATAAAAAAACCAAAATATAAATAATAATACAAATAATTAAAAATTTAAATATAATTAATTACTTGATAATTAAATTTATTATAAAAATAAATAATGTATATACAATACATATATATATATAGTTAACTTAAATTACAAATAAAATAATGTCATCAAAATGTAATTAGATTGTGCAAGCAAGCTTGGTTGGCTTAGAATCACTAGCATTGTGACAAGGAATCTGGACAAAAAACAGTTGATCCATATAACAATTCATTCCCCTATATACATGAGCATGTAAACATCCATCAAACAAACAGTCTAAACTTCAAAGACATATAAATGTAGAAATTAAATATTACCACAAAAAAGATATTACCACAGTGACATCCGAGTGATATATCCCTTCGAACTTATATTAGCACTTTATTAATCATTTGTCTATAAATATGAAGTTATCTGGAATCTCTATTGGTATTTTTAATGCTATAATGAGCTCTAAATATGAAATCAAGTGTAACTCTGATTTGTTACTTGGCTTGTATGAGTTTGGGTGCCCTTAAACGCATGGAACAATTTTGTAATACGTTCATGGGCACCAAAACTCATACAAGCCAAGTAACAAAATATGAGTTACACTTGATTTCATATTAGAGCTCATTATACATTAAAAATACCAGCAAAGATTCCAGATAACTTCATATTTATAGACAAATGATTAATAAAGTGCTACCATGATGTTGTCATAAGGAAAGTAGGCAAGAGAGATGAGATGAAGTTTGGGCCAAAAAAAGGTTCATAAAACAATGCATTCCCCTAAATACATGAGCACATAACCATCCATTAAACAAGGGACTTCAGACACAGGAATAGAGAAATTAAATCATTAAAAAAATTACTGTTATGTTGTCATATTCTATTCAAGATCATCAAAATCTTCTTCTGATTCTTCTTGTGATGATATAATTTGAACCATGTGTTCTTCCCATTCCTCTCGTAAATCATCAAAAATTTGTTAGTCGTAACCCATCTTGTTCCAACCAAAGAAATACATGTATTTAAAATCAAAATAAGAATGTAATTTCATGTATTTACAAAAGATAACTCAAATATGTTAAAAACTTTTCTATACATGGGTAAAATATATTACCACATCATCAATTGGAATTTTGATATTTGTGATGATTTTGCTCATAAACTTTATGACATAATAACCACATATAACTCCATTATTTTTATAAGTGTACATGATTTTTCATATTCAAACATCTTTATTATTCAATTGTAAAATTAATAAAATTATTAATATTCATTTGTACATACCATAACTTTTTTGTCCATATAAGCTTATGAGATTTTTTAAGGGCAATGCCCCCAAACTTGTCCCACAACTTCCATGCCCTATCAAGGTTTAAAATGGTTAGTTTTTATTAAATATTATAAAAAATAATAGAAGAAACCAATATCTAGCTATAACTCTTACATTTCAACAACTGCTTTTGTATCTTTACTCAATTCTATGGAAGCTGAGTCACAATACCAAGCATTAATGCCCTATCACATAATTGTTTAGCTCTGATGCTAACATCCTTCTCTTGATATTGATTGACATATGAAGAATCATAGAACATTGCTAAATATGATGAGTGCTTATGTTGAATTCAATAATAACACGCCCTATATAAAAGATATATATATATATATATATAAATAATTAGATAATATAAATATAATTATATATGTTCTACATAAATGAAAGAAAATTAAATAGATTGAGGACTCACCTTGTCCACACTTGAATTATACTTAAATCGATCATTTGATATTCAAATAGTTGTAATATGTACTCGATCGATATATAAGTTTGGCTGAGGTCTACACCAGAAATTTCTATAGGAAGTGACACAGTCTATCCATCATTTATGTTAGATGCCCTCCGAACAATAGTTATCAAAGTGCCAAGATTTCTGCTGAAGTTTAAAGCATAATCATAACTATACTTTTTCCAAGGCTTCTTCTTGAATGACTTGGTGCACGATGATTGGCCACTAGACATAGATTTAGCACGAGATACTTGCTTCGTATATCTTAAATGTGTTGCATTTAAGAGTTCTGGTATAATAGACTAAAAAACACATTATGTATGTTAGTAACAATAAAAGATATAATAAAATAATAGTAGTAAACAAGTGTTATCTTCTAAGTTAAAAAATAGTATCACATCAAAATTTAGAACAACTTGAATCAACGGTCAAGTCACATACTATCCAACTGCCTCTTGGACTGTGGTAGCATCAGAAGGCACAGGTAGTGGACAATCATGAAGCAATGATTGATTAATTACTATTCATCAATGATTAGGTAAATATTTATTATGAATCATCCGATCATCGCTCAATTGTTGTACTGTTCCAATAGCAACAAAGTCCATTGATGAAGGATGTTTCAACAAAAATTTCATATTATGTAAAAAATTTAAGTGTTATATATAAAAAATAAAACATATAATAAGAAATAAAAATAATAGATTATATACACCATAAATTAAAATCTTACCACATATGATTCATCAAATAGAGGATGACTCCTATGTGGGGTAGCTATTGGAAGTACATTCTCACCAAAACGTTCATCGTGGTTTGATTGATGGTAAGAATGCGCAGATTTCATTGGAGAAAATGAACCACTACTTGATTGCATATGCATTCTTGGCATATATGGAGGACCAATAGGATGACTATATCCCATACTGGATGTAGTTTGAGCGTAATGAGATTGTATGGGTGGCATGCCTGGCATGGATGGTGGCCTGCCTATCATTGTATGGGTGGCATGCTTGGCATGGATGGTTGCATGCTTGAAAAATATGGCATGCTTGGCATGGATGGTTGCATGCTTGGCCAATATGGCATGCTCTGGTTGTAGAATGATTCCATGCCTTACATGTGTTGTGATTGATATTCTTTTATAGTGTCAATCTCACTTAACATTGAGGCGTTAAAGGAGTTGAGTTCTTCTTCAATTTTAGTGTACTTCTCCTTACTGACCGTCTGAGGCTTTTGTTTTGGAATGTTAAAATACTCCATATAACCATCATATTAGCTACCTCCCCTAACATGACCAGGATGGTCGCGTTCGAATGCATGTTATAGAGCATCTTTCATAGGCTCTTCGATTATTTCACCCCTGGATATTGTTCTTGAACAACTCTCTACAAATAATAAAGCACACAAACATATCATTCATTATTACATTAATTATCAAAAATCATTAAGACTTTTTATCAACCAAAATTACTAACCAACTTATTTAGTTGTTCTTCTCCTCGCTTAGTCATCGGTCTTGAATTCTTTGTTTTGGAAGTCTTTGTTTCTATGTACAATTCAGTTCAGGTAACAGGTCTACCCAATTAAGCTTCCTACATAAATTATGAAAAATTTATTAACCATGACATGAAATTAAATTGAGGAAAATAAATATAAAAATATTTATAAATTAACACAAATTAATAATACCATTCTATATCTAACTTCAGGATTTGAAGACCTTCCAGTACGGTTAGGAAAAATGTTATGCATTTGTATATTCTGATGTTTTTCCCTAATAATTTGAAATTCATCTAAACATCTATAATCCATAAAGTCTTTCCAAACTTGAGCTGTAATCTAGGGGTGTCCTTCAGGGATTTTGTAGAGCTCTACCTCATCAAGTGGTTCCAAATATGGAAAAACATAATTTCTTACCAATCTGGAAGTCTTGTATTCCTTCCACGCCTTATTTACAATCTTATAACACTTGCTCTTTCAATTGTCATCGACTTTGTAACGATTCTGTAAAAACACACTACAAAATATTAGATATAATACAAAAAAGATATAATATATGTAATTGATTATAAAATATAAGAGACTTACACAAATGGTTATCCATATTTTGAAATTTTATGCATTGTCAACCTGAGACCAATCATTTATATTGATTGGTATACTGGACTTTACAAGTTGACCAATAGAGGATTTCAATTGTTCCCATTTTCCCCTATTGGATTACCAGTAGTATCAAATAGAATAGGTATTCTATCATCTGGGTTAAGTGGAGCATCAGGTATATTCGCCCAACCCCTTCTTTTCAAATACCCCAATGGATCATTTTGATCTACAAGCTCTATTACCCGAGGATCTATGAAATATCTGCAAACAATGAAGAAATATAAATTAATTGACAATTTTAGGAACATATATATATATATAAGAGTTATTACAACAATATAGAACATAAGTTATGTTTAATTAGGTTATTGATCGTATACATATATTCCTTCACAATCACTTCGAGCCCATGACGAAAAATCATCATCATCAACTAGATCATCACATATATTAGGTAATTTATTTGAGAAATTACTAATATTGGTTAATGTATCAAGTATAGGGTCATCATATTCTAAACCATCACAATGGTAAAACTCTTTTTATGGAGGCATTAACACAACAAACCATCTTGTGTCAATTTGATTGCTCACGTAAAATACTTGTTTTGTATGAAGTGCTAACATGAAAGGATCATCAGTGTCACTTATCTTGGATAAATTTACAAGGGTAAATCCAAAATCATCTATTTTATATCTAACATTGATAACATCTTCGACCCAATCACACAAGAAAACTGTTTCATGGAATACCTCATAATCCAATTCCCAAATCTCTTGTATTATACCATAATATGTTCTATCAGAAAGTACAGGATTACCATCTTTTGAACTGGAAAATTGCATAGTTTGTGCAACCATCTTCACACCACTATTTTGATTTACTCAGACTTTGTCACTAGCTTGAGTCGTAAACCTGGATTCATTTATTTTGAAACTATAAAATTATTTGACATTGAATTTTGGCCCATGTGCAAGCCATTGTAAACTTTTTGATATTTTGTGATTGGGTTTCTTGAGTTCATCTCGAATCTATGTATACAAAAACATGAAATGTGTTTAGAGCAAAGTTTTAAAACATTTAATAGATCTAGGAACATACATGCATGAATTTTTGTTTGTGACACTTACATGGTTGCGAAACCAATTAATAAGCTCCCACTTATGTTCATCATACAACCATTTTTCTCCTCCTTTTTTTTATAATGAGGATCGATCTTTAATAAGTTTAAATGCATCATGTAATGTTATTAAATATATAAGAAGTATATATCATCATTAATAGTTAAATAAAAAATGATTTTTGCATAATTGGAAAGTTTGAACATCACTTACTCTATGTACGGTTGTGCCTCATTATTATTTACCAAAATGATTCGGTGTGCTTTTTTCCATCGAGTGCGATTAATAAACAATTTCTTACTTCCACCAAGCATAGGGTTACCTACTTGGATCATGTAACGTTCTAAGAACAACTTGTGCATAGGATTCCCAATTTTAGTGAAACCTCTAAAGTATTCAGAACAAAACTCAATGGTCTCTTCAGCAATGTAGCCTTCCACCATGCATCTTTTAAGGACTTGCATATATCTCTCAAAAGGATACATCCACCTTAAGTAAGTATGACCATACAATTGAACCTCTCAAACTAAATGAACACATAAGTGAATCATTATATCGAAGAAAGAAGGAGGAAAATATTTTTCAATTAGACACAAAGTCTCTACAACATCTTTCTGTAAAGAATTTAACTCGCCAATTGATATAAATTTCTTGCATATTGTATTGAAGAATGAACAAAGCTAAATTATTGATAATCGAACATGTTTTGGAAGAATTGATCTAATAGCAACTGGTAATAACTGTTGCATTAAGATATAATAGTCATGTGATTTCAATTCATAAAGTTTCTTATCGGTGATAGACACAAAGTTTCTTAAGTTGGATGAGTAACCATCAAGAACTTTCACACCCTTCAAACATTTACAAAACACATCCTTCTCTTTTATTGACATTGTATATGATTTTGGTCATAAGTATGTTTGATTCTTATCATTTTCTACCCTTGGTTCCAATTCAGGTCGTATGCCTAGTTTCCTTAAATCCAGTCTTGCTTTAATTCTATCCTTTGTTTTTCTAGGTATATTAAGTAAAGTACCAATCAAGCTCTCACATACATTTTTCTCAATGTGCATGACATCTAAGATGTGATGAATGTGTAGGTCTTTCCAATAAGGTAATTCCCAAAATATTAATTTTTTATTTCAACAACCATGGTAAGTCGGTTCAAACTCTTTTTCATTTTCACCCATTTCATTAGTTGACCTCTTTCGTTTCCTTATCTTAGTGAGTTTTTTTTCATCTTTTCATATCATTTGATATGTCATACCATTCAATTGCCTTAATATCTCATCACCTCACAAAGGTCGAGTTGCATGATCATAATCTTCTTCACCATCGAACAGTTTATTTTGGCATCTAAACTTGTGTCTAGATGGCAAAAATCTTCTATGTCTTCTATAAGACATCTTTTGTCTGTGAATAAGATAAGTTGTAGAAGTTCCATCACTATATATAAGGCATCCCTTGTAACCTTTTGTTGCATGTCCTGATAAGTTTCCATAGGTAGGAAAATCATTAATTGTCCATAAAAGGATCCCCTTCAAGTTAAAATGTTCTTCTTTATATGTATCATAAAAATTTACACCATCATTCCATAATGTCTTTAAATCATCTATCAGAGGCTGCAAATATACATCAATATCAACACCGGGTTGTTTCAGTCCTAAGAACAATAATGTTAACATCATGAATTTTCTTTTCATACACAACCAGGGAGGAAGGTTGTATGTTGCCATAATTATTGGCCAACAACTATATCTACTACTAAGAGTACTATGTGGATTAATTCCATCAGCAGCAATGGCAAGACGAAGATTGTGCAGATTAGATGAAAATTGAGGAGATAAATTATCTACTACTTTTCAATTTGGAAAATCACAAGGATGATGTAGCACCCCATCATCAGATTGATTATCTGAATGCCAAGTCAACATCTTTGATGTCTCTTTACTATTAAACAATCTTTGAAAGCGAGGAATCAAAGGAAAGTATCAAAGAACATTTGCAAGCACGCCTTTCTTATGTGTTGTCTCATTTGTACCATGCTTCCATCTCCATTCTATACACATCGAAAAATCATCTAATGTCTCATATTCTTTTCTATAAAGAATACAATCATTTGGACAAGCATGAATCTTACGATATTTCATGCAAAATCGACTAAGAGATTTCTTCACTTTATACATTGAAGATGACAATTCAATACCCTCAGGAAACATATCGACTAGTAGATTTAGTAATTCTGTGAATCCCTTGTCAGAAAAACCATGTTTTGCCTTTACATTGTACAAATGAACCAATCCTGACATTTTAGTGTATTTTTTGCATTTTGGATACAACGGTTTTTTGGCATCTTCTAGAAGTTTTTTAAAGGTTTCGGGATCATCCTCACGTAGTTCATCTTCAACACCATGAAACATATTTTATGTTTGTACATTATGATAAGATGTATGTAATCCACTCACATTCTTATTTATCTCTTCCCCATAAGTATTATCAATATTTTCTCCATGATAATACCAACATTTATAGCTCAAAAGAATACCATTACGGATAAGGTGATACTTAACCTCGTCAAATTCATGAAATCGCTTATTTTTACATTTAACACGTGGGCATCGAATCGTACTAGTTCCAGTATTACTATTTCTACAAGCAAATTCCATAAAACTTTCAACTCCAGAAATGTAATCCTGCTCAATTCTACACTTTCACATCCAAGATTTGTCTATTTTCTATTAATGATATTAATTAAGCATATGAATTAATTATGTATCCAATGAATATATTTCAAGTATTATTATATATAAATTCCCTAATTATTAGAATATATACCAAAACATACATAATACAAAACATTTATCATTTTAATCATTTTATAAATGTATTACTTTTACTTAATAAAATATAATTATTTATATGTTAATAAATTTATCCACATTAGGTAAATATTATAGTCCCTCAAACCCACAACATGTAGATATTATTTTCATAGAAAATAAGCCAAACATATAATAACAAACATAATACAAAACATACATAAATAAAAAAATTATACAAAAAATAAAGCAAACCGAATAATAAGCTACAAAATTAATAGAAATACTTACAAAAATGTTATGAAGTGACTAAATGAAGGAAATGAAGAAGAAAAAAGTGTTTTGTAAGTGAGAGTAAGTGAGAAAATGAGTAGTTCGCTAAAAAAATAGTGGATCTGAAAGACAATGAAAAGAGGAATATAACCCATAAAACGGCGTTGGAAATGGTGATCGGAGGTGGCTGGAAATTGAGAAATATTGTGGGTGAGCTCGGTTTTTGGAGAAGGGGGAAGAGAAATGAAATTTTTTTGGGTTTCTACGGTGAAGAAGAGAGCGAAACGGTAATATTATGTGGATACTGTCGGTTGATGTGGCGAACCGACGCTAGCCACGCAATTTAAAATTGATTTTTTTTGTCAATTATTATTTTATTTAAACTATTATATATATATGTACTATAGAAAAAGAAAAAAAGTAGTAATTTTTAAAATAATATCCAAAACAAATACACAAAATTAAATAAAGATATACTGTATGTACGTATATAAATTTAAATATCCAAACAAATACACAAATTTATATAATTTTAAAAACCAATTGTTTAAAAAAAGGAAAAAATTATATATATATATATCCAACTTAAATTTTAAAGAGTGAAATAAAATAATAATTGACCTAAAAATATTTCAATTGTAAACTGCATGCATTTTTTAATTTAAAAAATACATGTAGAACGTAGCATCGGTTGACGTGGCAAACAGACGTTACACGCGTAGATAGCGTCTGTTTGTCACGTCAACCGACGCTACATCCTTTGTGGATAGCGTCGGTTTTATACCGAACCGACTTTAAATTCATTATAAGTCAGTTTTTTTCCAAAAATCAACTTTATATGGCGACTTAAATACCCCTTTTGTAGTAATGATGGGATTCATGGCTGTTTTGAAGTGTTATACGTGCGTCACTAGGTCCCTTGTCCTAAAATAATTAGGGAATTTGGGGGCATTGAACTTGGCTGGTGGTTTGTCATTTTCTATATTATCAGAAAATGGGGAGATACACAATTGTTCACAATCTTTGTCCACATCATAAGAGGCTTTACCCTTCTCGTTTTTCTCTTATGCTACCTTCAAGGCTAGGTCTTGCTTCTTATTAGCTTCCTCTAACGCTTGAAATTATGCCTCTTAATTTCTCCTTTCCTAAACCCTTTATTCCTCACTAGGTCTCGCCGAGTTAGAAAGGTGGTTTCTTTCATCCTCTTGTTCTATATGGTGTGCTTTAAGCTAGCCTTGTCCTGCTATGTTTTTGTCAATTGGGTCTGGTGCTTGGTCGTCCAAGACCCTTCCCCTTCACTAGGACCGTAGGGCCATGTTTTCCCTTATAGTTTCCTTGAGCTCCTTTCTCAGTTCCAAGAGTTGGCAAGCCATCTCCTGGTGGTGCAGGTTCACTTTTGTGCTAACCTCATCGAGGGATGGTGTTGCATCTTCCTGAACTGTTCTCGTTCCTTGGTTATCCAATTTTGAACATCTACTAGCACGAGTTCCCACCATATTGATGTGTGTATAATGGCTTGCATCTTAGGTGCAATTTTTTTAAAAGAGCATAATAGATTTCTTAGGCTCTTCTCATGACTTAGAGTAAAATCTCAAGAAGTATGAGGTTAGAAACTTAAGCTCGACCTGAAAATTTGAACCCTACGGTGAGCAGGAAAATGTTTAGGATTGATTTGGTTTATAGAGAGAAAACCTAGAGAGAAGTTAAGTTAATTGGTTGAATATGTGGATCTCATATGAGGTATATTTATAGGACATTACCTATACAAATGTCAATAACATAATGAGTACACATATTTACATGTCAAAGGGGTAAAATTGACATAAAGTACAACATATCAAGGGTCGAGGTCGACCTCAGCTCGAGTTGATCGCTGAGCTTGGGCTGATCATTGAGCTCGGGCTAATCATCGAGCTCGAGCTGATCATTGAGTTCGGTATAATCATTGAGCTTGGGACTATCTTACGGGTAGAACATCTGGGGTACTTCGCCTTCCATCTTGGGTTGGTGATTTGACTTGGACGATTTGCGTGAGTCGGGCACCGGACTAGTTTAGATATCCAAACATTATCTTATTCACCAACATCTTCATTTCTCTCACTCTTCTCTATTTCAATGTCGACTCTTTTATAACTATCTCATTTTCAATAAAAAGCGCATGGCCAACTTTTGCTTCATGAATGAGTTTTATATTAGAGGAAAAAGAAGAATGTAAAATAAAATAATTAATTTTCGATTTTAAAATGATTGTAGACTAAAACATTTATTTATCACTTAATCCCACAATATAATTAAAAATATTAAAGTTTAATCCACGTGATTAAAAGTTTATTAATTATTATAATTTTATGGAATATGGCACTAGTGATAACTGCTAGTCAAGAAAACGACATATTTCATTGAAAACAAAAAACAAACAAACTTTGTTAAAAATAGAAGAATCACTTTATTCATTCATGTTAAGTCTTCAACGTAATTTTATGTATCCTTATGCATGATCTTTTTTATCCATCAAATACATAGAATTTTATTTTAAAAAAAGTAGAGATTAGAATCCACAACATGAAAGGTTGGATAAGTAAAATAGCCATACAAACTAATACATATATGTATGAGTACAAAAGCGATAGGAATATATATATATTGTTTGGACATTCAGACCGACCCAAAGCCCAATCCTTGTAAATCACCCAAGTAAAATCACTAGCCCAAGACGGAAGATAAAGCACCCTAAGCGTCCCACCCATGGGATAGCCCAAGCTCAATGACAACTTGATCTTAACGGTAACTCGAGCTCAAAAACAATACAAGCAAAGCTCAACCTAGACCTCTGACATATTGCACTTTAGGTCAATTATACCCCCCTGACATGTAAATATGTGTACATCTTGTATAACTAACACTTGTACCCATAAAGGTTCTATAAATAGATGGACTCCTCATGAGGATTCACACATTCGGCCAATTGTATTATTTTCTTGCTAATCTTTCTATGTAAAACATGTAATCTCAACATTTTTGTGCCCACTGTGGGGCTCAGATTCTGAGGTCAATCACAAGTTTCTGACCTGTATCCTTTTGAGATTCACCTCGCTCCTAGAGAGAAAGTAGGAAGACCAATTACGCACAACTCACAATCTACAAACATCATGGTAAGAACCCGGTTTGAAAGATGGTCGAATTTGACAAAGATTATGAACAACTATACGTCTGCTCTTTTTCTCATATAATTGAAAATGATGAACCTCCACCAAAGTTCAATGCTCCCAAATGCCTCGATTATTTTAGGACAAAAGATCCAGTAACATATGTTCAACACTTTAAAATATCCATGGCACCCATGAGTCTCACTCTGGCAAAAAGAGACATAATGATGTGTAAGCTATTCACCGCTACCCTCTGTGAAGGTGCATAGAAATGGTTCAACAACTTACCTCCCAAATCCATATCCTCCTTCCCATAGTTCTCCAAGATGTTCATCACGAACTACACCTGCAACAAACCAATGAGGAAAAATTCTCACCACATTTTCTCAATTATACAAGGGGAAGGGGAATCCATAGAAGAGTACATGAAGTGATTCAGAGAAGAGAAATTGGAAATCTCTGACTTCCCTAGTTCTATTGCTATAAAGGCCTTCAAGCGAGGCTTGCTAAATATCTTTGACCTATTCATAGAGTTAACTAAAATGGTGCCACGCACTTTAGAAGAGGCTTATGGGGAGGCCAGAAAGTTTGTTAACTTAGAGAGAAAGCTTCGCCTAGTCAAGGACTGTCGAACGAAAGGAGATAGAGTCCCAAATAAGGAAAAAAGGAGGATGAGTCTAGACCGAACACATCAAAGCAAAAAAAACAAATGCTTTATTACAAGCAACAGACGGGCTAGAAATTGGTTGGTAAATAGTGGAATTTGGGAAAGATCATTGTCTCCCTTTAAGGGCCCTCCTTTGAGGGTTGGTCTAACTCAATTTGTAAAAAGAATGGAAAGGGAGCCCGAAACCAGGTGGCTATCCAAGATGCATGTTGTCCATAGAGATATGTCTAAAAGGTATGCCTTTCATAGAGATGTGGATCATGAAACAAGAGAGTAGGAAGATTTATTGGCTATGGGATATTTGAAGAACCTCATCACACAAAATGAAGACAAGAGAGGTCACCAAGGCGAGCGAAGAATGTTTCAACCAACAAACTTATCAAGCAATGGTAGTAATCCCCATGGTGAGCCCAAGATCAAAACCATTCATACTATACATAGAGAGCCAAGAGTCAACGGGGTCTCTAACA
This sequence comes from Hippophae gyantsensis, assembly GCA_030763125.1. Taxonomy (NCBI): domain Eukaryota; kingdom Viridiplantae; phylum Streptophyta; class Magnoliopsida; order Rosales; family Elaeagnaceae; genus Hippophae; species Hippophae gyantsensis. The sequence goes on from CM061030.1 coordinate 35,339,299, forward strand.
ACTCTCGCAAGAGATTCACAAGGGAGTTACACAATGCCCCCCATGTATACACTTTGGATAAAGTAAGACCTCTTACAAAAATCATCTTCATGGAGAGGGATGAAACCTCGTCCCATCACGAGGACCCTCTAGTGATAACTATGAGGATCAAGTCTTATGATGTTGGTCGAATAATGATTGATATTGGAAGTTCAGTATACCTCCTTTTTTTGACCACTGTTAGGGCTCTCGGAGTAAAATATCCTAATATTATCAAAGTAGAGCTTCCTCTCGTAGGATTTAACAACAGAACCACCTATGCAAAAGGAACGGTAATCCTACTTGTCATAACAAAATGGATAATAATAATGACCAATTTTGTGATCATTAACACCCTTGCACATTATAGTGCCATACTGGGAAGGCCCAGGATACATAAGATAAAGGTAGTCCCATCCACCTTTCACCAGGTAATCAAATTCCCTATAGCTGAAGGTGCCTAAGAGGTAAGGGGAGATCAGGAGAATGCCAGAAGTTTTTATAATGCCACTATGAAAGGGACTGTCCCCAAATAGAAATCATTGATGGGTCTTCTTCAAAAGAGACCAAGGAATAAAAATTTGATGAAGTCGGTCTATCTAAATAAGGTGAAGGACCTCTTGATGGATGTTGAGGGAAAGAGCTACCCTGTGAAAATAGGTAAGGATTTAACAGCAGAGCTCGAAGGTCAACTCTCATTGTTTCTTAGAGCTAATGTAGATATTTTTGAATGACTCCCAACGGCCATGTCAGGAATTTATTCAAGCGTCCTAATGCATCGGCTAAACATTAACTTGGAAGCTATACATATCCAGTAATGAAAAATAAAATTCTTTAGATAGAAAAATGAGGCAATCAAACATCATATAGCTACCCTCAAAGAGGCTGAGGTCATTAGCGCGATCAAGTATCCCTTATGGATCTCAAATGTGGTACTAAAAAAGAAGGAATGTAGAGCATCTTGTATGTATGGAGTCTTCACTGATCTAAATGAGGCCTGCCCCAAAGACTACTTCCTCATCCCAAGCATTGATCACCTAGTGGATGCCTCTTCCGAGTTTGGGTTGATGAGTTTCCTAGATGCATACTCCGGGTATTACTAAATGAGAATGCACCCTGAGGATGAGGAGAAAACTTCTTTTATAATGAAAGAAGGAACGTTCTGCTTCACGAGAATGCAATTCAGGTTGAAAAATGTAGGCGTAACATATTAACGCCTCATCAACAAAATGTTCAAAAAACAGCTGGACAAAAATTTGGAAGCATACGTTGATGACATAGTGGTAAAGTCAACTCAACACTTGAAACATATCAAAGACCTACAAGAGATATTCAAAGTAATACGAAGGTATGGCATGAAACTTAACCTTAAAAAATGCATCTTTGGTGTGGCTGTAGGAAAATTCCTGGGATATCTAGTGTCAGTAAGAGGAATTGAGGCCAATCCAGATAGAATACAAGCATTGGTAAACATGAAACCACCCAATAGTCTCAAGGGAATATAACAACTCAATGGAAGAATAGGAGCGCTGAGCAAGTTCATTGCCAAATGCACAGATAAGTGTATGCCCTTCTTTAAGATGCTAAGAAAGAACACGACCATCTTTGGAACGAGGATTGTAGCACAACCTTTGAATAAATCAAGAAGTACCTTAGTAATCCCCCCGTCCTGGTCATCCCCCTACTAGAAGAAATTATTTATCTATATTTAGTTGTCACACCCCAAACATGCAATTTCATGCTAATAATTGAGAGAAACAAAATCCAGCACCCCATCTACTATGTCATCCAAATTTTAACAGAGGCCTAAAGTAGATATCCAACCATAGATAAACTTGCTTTTACTCTCAAGATTACCGCATGAAAGCTCAGACATTACTTTGGCTCACACACAATCATGATACTCACCTCACACCCTCTTAAAAATGTCTAGACAAAATTAGAGGTCGTGGGAAGACTAGCCCATATAGCCGTAGAGTTGGGAGAATATGATATCAAATACATGGCTAGAACAACCATCAAAGAACAGGTTGTGTCCGAATTCACTAATAATCCTAAGGTCGTTAACAAAAAAGATACTATGGAAATATATACAGTAGACCAGAAGAAGGCCTCGACCAGGAAAGCCCAGGCCTAGGAGTGGTTATAGGGGACAAAGAAGACAACTGCTTTGAATATGTAGTCATTCTTGACTTTCAAACAACCAATAATGTCACAGAATATGAAGCTACCATATTTGGAGTCATGGCCGCCAAAAAGCTTGGGGTAGATAGAATCACCTTACATAGTGACTTTAGGCTCATGGTCAATCAATTTTTGGGAACATTCAAAGCAAGAGACGAATAGAAGAAGAAGTACTTAGAAATATTAAAACAAGAGTGTTCAAATTTCTTAAGGTTCAAGATCGAGCAAATAGCATGAAATGAGAACAGTCACGCTGACGTTTTAGCAACGTTGGCATCAATAAGGGAAACCAAGCATGACCGGGTAGTATGAATAATAGTATTGGTAGAGGCATCTTTGGAAGAGGCCAAAAGAAGGATTGGATGCATGTACACTCCTTTTATCATATGGTTCACCCCAATCTATAATTTCTTGGAAAAAGGGAACCTATCTGAAGATCGCACAACTGCAAAGGAAATTGAAGCCAAGGTAGGTTAATATATGATTGAGGCAAGAAAAGTATACCAAAAAACCCCACTCGGCCCTAGCCTCTTATGTATAGCTATAGAGGGTGCTGAAAGAATGATGTATGAAGCACACAAGAGAGACTACGGTTCACATTCTGAGTGTAGAAGATTATCCCAACAAATCATAAAATAGGGTTATTATTGACCCACTATGCTATCAGATTGCAGAAAATACGCTCAAAAGTGCAACAAATGCCAAATGTTTTCCCCATTAACCCACACACCCCCAAATACCACGGTGGGGGTGGTGAGTCATTAGCCTTTCGACAAGTGTGGACTAGATATAGTAGGACCCTTACCCATAGGTATGGGCAAGAAAAAGTTTCTCCTTATTGCCACTGATTATTTTTCAAAATGGATCAAAGTAGAATCCCTAAGAAGAATACAAGAGGAAGAGGTAATTCGATTTATATGGAAATTCATAATTTTTCACTTCAGCCTCCACAGGGAACTCGTTACAACTAACGGATGACAATTCACCAGTTGAAATATCAAAGTATTCACTCTCAAATAAAATATTAAGATGAGTCGCTCGACACCATACTATCCTCAGGCAAATGAACAAGTAGAGTCTTCCAATAAAATAATCATCAATCTATTAAAGAAAAAGTTAGAAAGCACCAAAGTACGATGGGTGGAGGAGCTCCTTGGCACATTATGGGTTGTCAGGACAAGCCCTCGCGGGAGCACTAACGAGACCCTTTTTTCCTTAGTCTATGGAACTGAGGTAGTCATACCAATCGAGGTCACAATTCCTACCCCCAGATTAGTTCTAACAAAGGAATAAAACGAGGTAAGGAGAGAAACCAAACTGACCTTAGAAGTGGAAAAAAAGGATGAAGCTTTAAGAAAGATGATCGAGCAAAAAAGAAAAAATATTAGAATACTACAACAAAACCGTGCACTTCAAAACATTTTCCAAGGGTAATTGGGTTCTCAGGAGGGTCTTCCCCAACAAAAAGGAATGGATGGCTAGTAAAATGGATGCCAATTGGAAAAAGGTCTTATCAAATAATTGAAATAACACCATAAAAGGCATAGGTATTGAAAAACATCGAAGGCATTGAGAAAGGCACAAGCTGGAATGCTAGACACTTGAAAAGATACCGCTTCTAAAACATGTGTTAACCCACCTATTTCTTTTCTTTTTTTATAACAGTGATGCACATGAATCTATGAAATAAAAGCTTCAATAGATGATCTTTTAATAAAGCTCTCTCCCCTAAATTGAAGCCAAGGGCCACTTACCTAGATTGAAAAATTAGGTAGAGCGCCCTGGAAATTGAAGAAGTCGAGTTGTCCACCTCGGTCAGGAACTAGGTCAGCACTCTAAGGTAAAATATATATATATATATATACCAAGTACACTTTATACATAAATACTTGTCGCTCAAAATATTCATTATTTAATTACGCTTTGTTGTGTGCGGGTTGATGAGGTACGGTATTGTGAAGCCCTCTCTTAGAGTGAATCGTAAACTTCAACCTCTTCCTAAGCCTCAGGATCCTTTTAAACACAAAATTCCTTCTATAGATTTTGGGGGCCGATCCAAGGTGGTGCCTGATGATGGTGACCTAGCCTCACACTTTATTCTTGCCTCATAATATTTTTCCCATCCCTTTTTTTTAAGTCTAGGTGATTAACATGTATCTTCTCACCGATGCCCCTCTTTTTTCCCACCGATGAGCCTCCTCCAGGAAAAGGGGGTACACCTATGAGGGAACTCGTTCCTCCTGGCGTAACCTTGCTCTTCATATGAGAAAAAGTTGGGCAGTTTTCAAATCCATTTAAGTTGTAGATTAAGAATGAAAAGGTATATGTTAATCACCTCGGCTTTAAAAAAAGGAAGGGAAAAATATTATAAGGTAAGAACAAAGTATGGGGTTAGGTCACCATCATCAGGCACCACCTCAAACTGTCCCTTAAACTTTGTAGGAGGAGTTTTGCATTTAAAAGGAGCCTGGGGGTTAGAAGGAGCTCGGGGTTTACAATTCACTCTAAGGGGGAGCTCCACAGCACCGTTCCTCATCAACCTGCACGCGAAAAAGCACAGGGTGTTTAAAAAAATCCTTTAGTTTGTCTTTTCAGGAAGATAGTTTTGGATATCAGCCAACCTTTTCTTTACATAAAGACTCAAGGTCGTGATTAAAGAAGCCATATTTCTAATCACGACCTTAGTGTCATTCCATATGCTTGTTACCAACCTCATGTCATTTTTGGGAGATTCCCACCGACCTAAAACGTAGAAAAAATACTCTTTCCAATTTTTCTCCTTCTCAAGAAGGGACACGTTCACCTCCTCCCCCGATCCTGCTTCACCAACATATATACCCTCCTCTGATCTGTGGGGTTCTACTTAAGGACATATGTCTCGTTAAAATTTGTCATCTCCAAATCCACCTCAAGTTCTTGATAGATAAGGGTTAGGCAGAGAAGATATCTCCACCCGTTAGGCATAAATTACCCCAGTGCAAGCTGCATCCTAGCCAAAAACCTCCAAATAAGAGGATATAGAGGGAACCTCACCCCCAACCATAGAGATTTCTCATGAAAAATAGTCCACCCAGATGGAGGTTCATCACTATTATAAGCACTCTCAGGAGGAATCATGATCTGAACTGAGGGAGGGTCGTTGTAGGTTCTTCTTAATCTCTTATCATCCTGAGGCAACAACCTACAAGGCTTAGCTACAGTCGACCAACCCTTAGTATGACATGTTGGTTCCTTAGATCAAATATTCTTTGTTTTTTTTCCTCCATATCCTAGCCATTGAGATCTGATTCTAAGGCACACTCAATCTCACAATGGGAATGGTCTAGGGGAAGGGGTAGAGGTAGAAGGCTAAGGTGAAGAATGACTCATCTCACTAAAAGAGCCCAAGCTAGAAGACCTTGAGTTATCACTTATACTAGAATATTGGGGACTCTCTCATGAGCTTGAGCCAGAAGCTGAGGTATCTCCTCTTCGCATCCTATGAAAAGCTAGCAGGTGGTAAGGTACGAGAAGAAGAGATTACCTAGGGATGAGTTAAAAATAAAAGAAAATGTTCCTTTAAAAACCGACCTAAAAAGAAAGTAGAAAATCATTAAGTTCTCAATGCTTGAGTTCTAAAAAACTTGAACAGAGAAAATTATAGCCCAAGCTAAATTCTTACCACCGAACTAAAAATATTTTATAAGCTCGAGGTGAAATGAAATAGCATTTTCCTTAACTATTTCTCAATTTTGAAGGTAACAGTGATCCCAGTAAAAGCATTCCTTTTATATAGAGGCACTGGATTTATCTCTCCAATCAATTGATACACATTTATTAGGAGAGCCGAGCGCTTCGTATCCAATACTCGGTATTTACTCTTTCACCTTAAACTAAAGCTCGAGCTAAAAGAGTATGGGGACTTGATGTTTGGACATCCGGATCGACCTAAAGCCCAACCCTTGTAAATCAATTAAGCCAAATCACCAGCCTAAGATGGAAGATGAAGAACCTTATATGTCCCACCTATAGGACAGCCCAAGCTCAATGGCAGCTCGATCTTTATAGCATCTCAAACTCAAGGACAATACGAGCAAAGCTTGACCTAGATCTCTGACATATTGTACTTTAGTCAATTATGCCTCTTCTGACATGTAAATATGTGTACCTTGTATAACTGACACTTGTACCCATAAAGGTTCTATAAATAGATTAACCCCTCATGAGGATCCACATATTTAGCCAATTGTATTAATTTCCCTCTAATCTCTCTTTGTAAAATATGAAATCTCAACACACAAACATATATATATATATATATATATATAAAGTTAAATAAAACAAAATTTTATCCTTTTTTATAGTCTTATGCCATACTAACAATATCAATTGAATAAAATAAAAATAATTTTCTCCATAATATCTACTTAGTTTTAAAACCCATTCCATTAATGTTAGAAAAATCAATTTTTTATGTCAAGATCTCATAATATTTTATATGCTAAATCCACCCATTGATTATCCAAAAAAAAAAGTCACTTATGATTGCATATATGGTACCAGGTGTTGCAATAAGACAAAACTTGAAATTTGTTTTTTATAAATCAAGCAAAAATTGACATTACTTGATAGTAACTCAAAGATTTGAAATAAAAAATGTAACCAATCTATTGTTTATTCTCCAATTTTATTTTTACTCCATTTTTCTTTAACAGATCATTTAGTGTGATTCATATGTTTTGGTCATTGAAGAGCCATAACTCATTCGTTCAATGGCTACATGTTGGTAATGTTGCCGAAGCTTTGATAGGAAGCACTGCTACAAAAGGATTTTATGGTCCCTAAGCTCAACACACATTTTTCATTGAAATATAGCTTCTAATCTGAGCGTTGTTGAGAGCTTAGAAGAACCAACACAGAGAACATATAATAGTTTGTTTGTTTTGTAACTTAGAGAACAATTTTAATGAGAGGAGGAAATATCCTTAGTTTTACAAGTTTTTGAACCCTTTAATTTGTTTATTTCACTTTTAGATCGTAAATTATGCTTACCTTTGGTATCAGAGCTTCATATTACCTCTACCTTGACAAGTTTATATTCATCTTTATTTTGCTCTATTTCACCGTAGCACTGTGAAATTGAGTTTTTTTATTTAGCTCTATTTTGATGCGTATGGAAATTATAAATTATTTCAGTATTGATATTCGAATGATTTTGCCAATTAAAATGTGAAAAAACATTAATAACATCATTCCAATTCACCGTTCGCCTTCATTGGAATTTTGGAATTAATATTTTTTTATTTTTACATTTTTGATTCAAACTAAGACCATGAATCACTGGAAAATCAAATTCTGAGAATTTTGATAAAAATAATGCCAAAATTGCAAGAAACAGTCGGGGCTCCATTCGGGTTTAAACCGGGTTACGTGACCCTACTAGAGGTTGAAAACGAGCCAGACAACTCTTCGTTTCTGGCCATGAAGAGGAAATGACTTGTCATTTCAAAAAGAAAAACAAATCTGAATTTAATTTTTTGGCTAATTTTGATGCTGAATTAAAATTAAATTTTTAATGTGATTAATTTATTTAACTTAGGTTTGTTATGTGTAGAATATTTGTTAATTATTATACATGTGACATTTTTTTAAATAATTTTTGACACATTAAAATTTATTTATGATTAATTTTTTAATTTATTATGCTTAAATTATTTGTTTTGGTACTTGTATGTATAAATTTTATGATTTATTATACATATGAAATTTGGTTAAATAATTTATGCGTAATGAAATTATTTATTAATTGCTCTTTATAAATTTAATTTGTTCTTTTATTACTTATTTTGTTTGTATAATTTATTGTTATTTCTTTATACATGCAATTTTAAGTTAGATAATATTTGTACATTTGAAATTAAATTATATTGCTTATGATTTTATACAATAATTAAGCCTAAGGATTTAGTTAATGTTTAAATGATCCATATAGTTTAATTAATTAGGAACTAGTCACAGCATCTTTAATTAATTAAAGCTATAATAAGGTTTATTAATCATATGTGATATAATAAATCTTATCTCATAGAAATTTTTATTATATTTTGTGTGATTAATTAGGATAGAATATCAAATTATATTTTCTAATTTACCCATAGGGATTAGGAAAAGGAACATAATTTGATAGTTTTATCGTAAAGTTAAGATGAATCTAATTGAATTAGAACTTTAACCTATAGGCAAGTTATATGTCACTAGATTCAAATTTTTCCATGATTTACATCATTAAATAATGAATTTTATTTAGGTCTCAAATTTTAATAAGCATATAATCTTTAATTGTAGCTTCACAACTTGTAAATTTCTTTGATATTCGTTGTGACATTCTTGAATTGAAAGGGAACAATTATAAAGTATGGAAGGTTAAATATTCTCCTTCATCTAGGGTGGATAGATATTGACTATACTATTAGAAAAAAACAAACCACCTAAAATTACTAAAACCAGCACTCTAGCGAATATCACACTTTATGAACAATGGGAGCGATCTAATCGCCTTAGCGTGATGTTCATTAAGACTAAGATCTTTGTTGGTATTTATGATTCTGTTGATCAGTATAACAATGTTCAAGACCTATTAAAATCCATTGATGATCAGTTTGTCACTTCATATAAGGCTTTGGCAAGAACCCTTATTATGAAGTTCTCTTTCTTAAGACTCACTAGTGTGAAATGTGTGTGCGAGCACATTATGCAAATGAAGGATATTGTGGCTCAACTTAAGAATCTTGAGGTTGAGGTGTTAGAATCCTTCCTTATGCACCATATCCCAAACACTCTCCCACAATAGTATGAGACATTCAAAATCTCGTATAACATACATAAGGATAAATGGTCAATCAATGAACTAATGATCATTTGTGTTCAAGAGGAAGAAAGGCTTTTTATGGATCTTGGTGAAAGTGCAATGTTGGCTACAATGCATGGGAAAGGAAAATCTCAAAACAAATAAAAAGGAAAAGTTCCACCTTAGGTTGATATTAAGAAAGAAGTCAAGTGTTTCTTCTATAAAAAGAAAGGGACACATGAAGAAGGAATGTATCAAATTCCAGAAATGGATTTAGGATAAAGGTAATCCAACCTCGTTTGTTTGTTATAAATCTAATATGATTAATGTTAATATTATCACCTGTTGGATCGATTATGGATCTACAATCCATGTTACAAACTCCTTGTAGGATATGCAAAACCTAAGGAAGCCAGTGGGAAGTGAGCAATACATCTTATATGGAAATAATATGGGCTCGCATGTGGAGGCTGTAGGGATATGCATTTTAATTTTAAGTAATTTTTTTTTAAAATTAGAAAATACTTTTTATGTTACAAGTTTCTCAAGAAACTTGATTTCTATTTCAAGACTTGTACCTTTTGGTTATTCCTTTCACTTTTCAGAAACATCTTTTAGTTTATTTTATAAATCTAATTATACTGGGAATGATATTTTGTCTGATGGTCTTTACTGCATTAATTTATGAAATAATGTCACTCATAACACTATGCATGTTCAAACTGACACTAAAAGGTGTATTATTAACGAGGAATCTTATACATTATGGTATAGGAGATTAGGATATATCATTATAGAAAGAATTAGAAGATTAGTGAAAATGGAGTACTTAGTATTCTAGATTTTACTGATTTTGAGATATATGTGGACTGCATAAAGAGAAAGCAGACTAATAAGTCAAAGAAAGGTGCCAATAGGAGTTTAGGCATATTAGAAATCATACATACTAATATATGTTGTCTAGGCATGGACATACAAGGTTAGAAATATTTTATCACCTTTATTGATGATTTTTCTCAATATATGTATCTTTACATTCTTCATAATAAGAGTCAAACATTAGATGCCTTCAAGATCTTTAAGGTTGAAGTAAAGAAAAAATGTGGAAAGCAAATAAAGCTTGTGAGATCATATATAGGTGGTGAATATTATGGTAGATATACTAAGAATGGATAAGCGTTTGGCCTATTTGCTAAGTTTCTTCAAGAGCATGAGTAGTTGCCTAATACATTATGCCTAGTTCACCTGACCAGAATGGTGTAGCAGAAAGGAGAAACCGAACATTATTAGACATGGTGTGAAGTATGCTTAGCTAATCCAATCTTCCTAAATCCTTGTGGAAGATGCCATTTGAATTATGGAAAGGTTGGAAACTGAGTTTATGATATATGCACGTTTGAAAAGTCCCATTTGAAATGAGGATTTATAATCCAAAAGAGAAAAAGATAAATCCAAGAACTATTAGTGAGTATTTTGTTGGATATGTCAAACTGTATAAGGGCTATAGATTTTATTTTCCATTTCACAACACTAAGTTTGTGGAATTAAGAAATGCAAAGTTTCTTGAATATGACCTGATTAATGGAAGCGATAAAATCAGGAACATAGTTTTTGATACTGATCATTTAGAGTCTCAACCTTCCACTTCAAAAGATAGATTGATTAATGTTCACAACACGCCTTAAGTACAAGCTGGTGTTGAACAAATAATCATTGAAATTCCACAAGTTATTGACAACATTCCAATAGATCAGACTATTCAGAAGATTCTTGAAACTTTTGAACAATAAGTTAAACCTCATACTTCCCAAGAAGATGACGGTGCGACATTATTAAGATCTATTAGAACTAAAAGATTGATAATTTATAATGCTTATGTTGTGTATCTATAAGAATCTGACTGTAACATTGGAGTTGAGAATGATCCCGAATCCTTTTCAAAAGTCATGAGTTGTAAAGAGTCTAAATTGTGGTATGATGCTATAAAGGATGAGATGAGTTCCTTGAAGAGTAATGGAATCTGGAACCTTGTTGAGTTTCCTAATGGTGTAGAAAGACTCATTAGGCAATATTGAGATATAAAAAGCCAGATTAGCTGCTAAGAGATTCACTTAAAAAAAGGAATTGATTAAACAGAGACTTTCCCCCTTGTATTTAAGAAAGATTCCTTGCAAATTATATTGGAATTAGTAGCCTATTTTGACCTTGAGATGAAACAAATGGATATGGAAATATCATTTCTCAACAGAGATATAGAAGAAGAGGTTTATATGAAACAACTTGAAGTATTTCTCTCTAGTGATGGTGAGCATTTGGTTTGTAAGCTTAATAAGTCCATATACTGACTAAAACAAGCATCCCGCCTATGGTATTTTAAATTCCATGGAGTAATTTATTCATTCAAATTTGTTGAAAACCCTATAGATCAATGTATATACTAGAAGGTCAGTGGGAGAAAGATATGTTTTTTGATTTTATATGTGAATGACATTTTGCTTGCAACCAATGATAAGGGTTTGCTACACGAGGTAAAATAATTCCTCTCTAAAAATTTTGATATGAAAGATATAGGTGAGGCATCTTATGTCATTGGCATTAAGATCCATAGAGATAGACTTTGAGGCGTCTTGGGTTTGTCTCAGGAAACCTATATCAATACAGTTTTAGAGAGATTTCAAATGAAAGATTATTCGCCAAGTGTTGCTCCCATTGTGAAGGGTAATAAATTCAATTTGGACCAATGCCCAAAGAATGATTTTGAAAGAGAACAAATGAAGAACATTACATATGCTTCTACTATCGAAAGCCGAATGTATATTCAGGTTTACACAAGGCCTAACATTGCATTTTTTTGTTGGAATGTTGGGACGGTATTAAAGTAATCCAAGTTTGGACCACTGAAAATCTGTAAAGAAAGTGATGAGGTACCTTTAAGGAACCAAGGACTATATTCTCATGTATAGATGAACCGATGATCTGGAAGTGATTGTCTACTCCAATGCAGACTTTGATGGCTGTTTTGATTCACATAAATCAATATCTGGTTACATTTTCATGCTTGTCGGTAGAGCCGTGTCTTAGAAGTGTGCGAAGAAGAGTTTGATTGCTACTTCCACTATGAAGGCCAAGTTCGTGTCATGCTTTGAGGCTATACCACATGGTATATGGTTGAAGAGTTTCATTTTCGGGCTTAGAGTAGTTGACTCTATTTCTAGGCCATTGAGATTATATTGTGCCAACTTAGTTGTTGTATTTATGGCTAAGAACAAAAAAAGTGGTAGTCATAGTAAGCACATCGACATCAAATACTTAGTCATAAGAGAACGTGTTAAGGAAAAGAAAGTGGTCATTGAGCACGTTAGTATTGAGTTGATGATTGCTGATCCTTTGACTAAAGACATACCACCATTGAAATTTAAGGATCATGTAGAGAACATGAGACTTGGTTCCACTTTGTAAATGTATATATACATTTTATTATTGAAACTCTTATATATTGTGATATTTTCTCGTATCCATGTACACCTTAATTTATTTAAGAAAATATATTTGTATAGAATCAAGAATAAATATAGCATTTATTCATTAAGTTTTGTTACCATATAAATTGTAATACTTAAGAAATTAAATACATTGTAATACATGGAATATAACACTCATTTTTAGAAGACCTATCACCACGATTCATGTGTTTATTTCTTAAAAAAGATAATCTATGAGATTAAGTTGGATGTTTGGACCAAGTGAGAGAATATAATCGATCTATTGTTTATTCTCCAATTTCATTTTTAATCTGTTTTTCTTTAACAAGTCATTTAGTGTGGTCCATACGTTTTGGTCATTGAAGATCTATAACTCATCTGTTTAATAGTTGGAGGTTGGTAATGTTGCCAAAGCTTTGATGGGAAGAACGACTATAAGAGGTTGTTATGGTCCCTAAACTCAACACACATTTTTCATTGATATACATCATCTGATATGAGTGTTGTTGAGAGTTTAGAAGAACCAAACACAAAAAGCATATAACAGTTTGTTTGTTTTCCAATTTAGAGAATAATTTCAATAGTTGGAAGTAAGATTCTTGACTTCAAGTTTTTGATTCCTTTAATTTGTTTATTTCGTTTTTGGATCGTAAATTATGCTTACAAAAAAATTATTAAATTCATTTTTACCATAGGTTTTCATTAACATCTTTTTAAGAACTCAAAAACTTCAAAAATTCCAAGAATCTTGTAAAAAAAAATCAAATCAGTTTTGGAGGTGAAGATAGAGAGTTACATTCATATAGTGGTGTAGAACTGTAGATGATGTTTTTGTTAGATGACAACCTAATGAAAAAATAGATAAAAACCTAATCTAATTCCGTATAGTTTAAAAACTTATTTTGCTCTCCTTAATGGTAACATGTGAAATAAGTGTGCTTTGTTAATGAAAAATAAGTAACTCTATTAAAAAGTGGACAACAGTGCTCCTATTTCTATAAAAAGAGATCCAAGTGTTTTTTTTTAAGGAACAAAATGCATCTTTTTGTTAAAAAAAAAAGGACTCGAAGTATATTTCACCTTATAAAATCAGCCTACTAAGTTACTAATAAGTAACCAATATTTAAAATAATAAATAATGATAAAATAGACCAACTTTATATCTAGAACTTAAAGGTTATATATGTACCACGTTCTGATCTATCAGCCAATAGCAAAAAAGTTGTTTTGACCTATTAGCTTATTTTTGATGAAATCAGAAATCATTGAACCTCTTTTTTTTTTTTTGCCTCTTCTTGTAAATTGTATAACTTGTTATTCTTTTCTTAACTATAAATGCATGTCTGTTTTTTCTCTTTCTTTTAACTACTATATACACTACTTTTTATTTTTAATTCATACATAATATATATTTAAAATATATTTAAAAAATAAGATAATTTAAATATATATTTTTAATTCAAATAAAAAAATACACTATAAGATATGTCTATCAAAAAATAAAAATATATGTCACACATAATATTCTGTTATATGTTATATGTAACGAAAAATTAGTTGAAAATTTGTTTTTGTCAACACATTTTTTATAAAAAAAAATATAATTAAAAATATATTTTTTAAACAAAGTGACTAAACAGTCCCTAAGACCTAAGCAAATGACTCTCTATTGTTTTATTACATATCTTTTGTTGAATTTCATGAGTCTTTATTGTTTTATTACATATCTTTTGTTGAATTTCATAACTTTTACTGATCTTATTGCAATTAACTCACTTAAAGAATTAAAAAATAATAAGAATAAATAATATATTTGTTATTTTTTTATTATTTAAAAAAATCAAAAAAGATTGATCCTTAATTTATTGTCAATTCAAGTATATTTATATTTATGTGTTATTTTTAAATGTTTGTATAATAGATTACGTTTTAGCTTATTTTTATCCCCGTAATTATGGCCTAATTATTTATATAATTTTATTTTTAATACCTTAAAAACATATTTTTTTATATTATAAGAAGAAAAAATAAAACACATGTAAATCGAATTTTTGAAAATGGGAAAAAAATATGTTTTTACTTGATATAGAATAATAAAACACATGTATACAGTGTGGAAGGATTTCATTGGCATAAGAATATTTGAAAGTAGACCAAAGGAATAAATTAATTGGCAAGTGCCAACTGGTAGAAGAGATGGGAGGATTTCATTGGCATCGATCTGAAGTGAATTTGCCTGATCCTTGTGACCCTGTTGATGTACAAAAGCAGAAATTTGCAGCTATTGGTCTCAATGCTCAAGACCTTGTCACATTTGTTGGTAATTGAATTCTTTTTCTTTATACAAAATTAATGTCTAAAACTAGTTAATTACTAATATGGAAATTAATTTGTAGAACAACTGAGAGTACTCTTTGCCCTCAGAACGGTGAAGCATCAACTCGTACGTGTTGCATTAGACGCAAGAAGTGTATGTCTAATTTGTGATACCAATTTCTTCACAAACTTGAGGAATGGAAGAGGAATTCTCGAGTCCGATCAAAAGCTATGGACTGATGCTTCAACCAAAGCTTTAGTTCAACACTTTTTTAGGAATAAGAGGATTGTTAGGTTTGAACTCTAATGTGGAGTTTGGAAAGTCAATGATTAAGATGAGTAATATTGGTGTCAAAAATGGCGCTCAAGGTTAAATTCGGAGAGTTTGTACTGTACTTATTAATTAGTTCTTTGTTTTTTTTTTTTTTTGAAAACTTAGTTCATCTTTGTAATTTCAAATCAATATTTTTTTTAATGAATTAGCGCAAGCACATTTTCTTCATTTGTATTTGTGAATAATATTTGTAAACTACTAAATAGCTATATTACATGAACACTTTTAGATATGATTTTTCAATTAGTTTATGTTGAATGTTAGTGATATTGTTGTCTTTCATACGAGAAAAAAATCAATGGTTTGAATGATGGATTCATCTTTTCTCGTTCGGATTGATTCACAAATCGCTAAGTAACGATGGATTAATATAAGAAGGTTGGGTGGGTTTTATTTGAGACCCTAACACACCACCATCTTCTTATCTTAAACAAATAAAAAAATCGCATTCGAAGCAAAAGCACAAGGAGTAAACTCCTTAGACATACTACAACACAATGTAAAAAGTAAGAGCATCCTTATGTATCATCAAATATATCATCTCAATTTACATAATAATTTTTATTTGATAGAATTTAATAAGTTTAATTTTACTTATTAATAATATTATATTACCTCATTTATATTATATTTTAAATTTAACATACATAACATTTTTCAAAAAATTACAATTCAATTTATATCAACTTGTTATCTCACAACAACTTATGTGATAATCATTTATTAAAAAAGATAATTGAGTTTATTGTTTCTTGACCTATATACACAAGATTTGGTAATTAATACTTATTTTCATCCATGTTTTAGAAGTGTTCTAATTTAATACCTATATTTTATAAATGATTCTAAAAAATAAAAAGCACAAACATTTTATTTTAAAAAAATTTCTTGTGCTCTTCACGTAACAATATAATAAGGGATACTTTCATCATGTACTATTTTTCAATAGTGTTTTCTACAAAAATGCTCCAACTGTAGAATGTGTGTATAATTTTGAAGTGAAGGTATTATTTTTATTATAATGATGCCTTTAAAACGTTCAATTAAGTCCATATTGGATTAATCGTATATGTTTTAGCCTTTTAAGTAGATAGAAACTATGCTAAATAAATAAACCGTTAAACACTCTTACATATTTGCAAATTATTTTGTCTCTCCACCCCGTCTATATTAGATAAGCTACCTCCTAATGTTTGTAGTGCACCTAATTACACATGATTCTTAGTTGACATCTAAAATCTTCTTCCCAAATCTCAACTTTCATTTTCCCCTTTGGTGCTCCCCCATCTATTGTATTTTCCATTAATTGTTTCTCCGTTGCCTTCAAATATTGTCATCTATGCATCTTTCTTTTCTAGTTTGATCTTTTTCCTATATAAAAATTAGATTTTCATTTATGTCATTTCTTTTATACATACAAATATATACTACTGTTTTTTGTCTTCTCAAGTTCTTCGTCTTCCCTTATCAACAAAATATTTCCTCGATCAATACTCTTTTTCTTCCATCTTTATCCCTTATTATATTATCATAATCAAATTCAAAATTGAGAAAAAAAATTAACAAAAATGATGAAAATACCCCGTATTATATTGTCATGTGAGGATTATAAGAAATAAATTTCAAATAAAACGTGCCTAATGCTTATATGTATAAATTTTGAAACCATTTCTAAAATATGGATATTAAATTAGAGCCCTTCTAAAACATAAGTAAAAAGAGTACTAGCTGCAAAATGTGGATACCTATATGGTACTAAACCCAACATATGACTGCCACATAATGTGAGACAATAAGTTAAAATAAATAAGATTTTGAAAAATTACTTAAAATAATATCTATAAAACTCAAAACAACAAAAATAACACACCTTCTTTCAATTAAAAGATACATGATTTAGTAACAAAGAATACTATTTTTATTATTATAAGTTTTAACTGGATTCTTTTTTTCTATATTTTGTCTTTTCTAGTACAAAGTCATTAAAAAAACACTGATTAAGAATAATCCACGAATAAAAATAACTGATCATTCATTTATAACCTACAAGAAATTCTTGCTTAGAGTAATTATACATCATCTATTACCCGCAAACACAAACATCATCCAATAAGAAGTTGATCAATCACTTCAAAACAAATAGTATTTGGACATCCGGACCGACCCAAAGATCGAACCTTGTAACCTACCCAAGCCAAGTCCAACCTAAGACGAAAGATGAAGTACCCTAGACATCCCACCCATGGGACAAACCGAGCCTAATGGCAGCTCAAGCCTTAGACAGGCCAAGCCTAATGTCAGCTCAAGCCTCAGTAAGACCGAGCCTAAGAACAGCACTAGCTCGAGTATAGCACGAGTAAAACTTGATCTATATCTCTAACACATTATACTTTAGGCTAATTATGCCCTTCTGACATGTAGTTACATGTACACATTATATAGCTGACACATGTACCTATAAATGTGCTATAAATAGATGGACCACTCATGAGGATCCATACATTGAGCCCTTTACATTCATCTCTTTCTAATCTCTCTCTAGAGGATACAAAGTCTCAAAATTTTGGCGCCCACCATGAGGTTCAGATTCTGAGGTCAATCATAAGTTTCTGACCCCATATCCTGTAGGGACTCACCTCGATCTTAGAGAGAAATTAGGAAATTCCACCACACACTACTCGTAATTCAAAAAATCATGGCTATAACTCGATCTGAAAGATGGTCAAATTCGATTGATCCCAAAAAAGTGGTTACTCAAGGAAACACACCACTGGTAACCAATGGTACTAGGGCAGAAGACAACTCCTTTTTGCCAAGAGTTGTCTCATCATTTTCTCGAGCTTAGGAAAGAGCTCGACGAAACCCAAAGAGAAAATAGAGCTCCATGATCTCAGGTAGAGGAAAGGATCCTAAAAAATCTTACTACCAAACTGATCAACGGAGAGGTAATGGGACGCAGTCAATTCGAGCTCCGATTTGCTGAGCATGAAGTTAAGAGAAACCTCCCCTTTAGCTCAACTCGTCCCGATGAGGAACAATGGCTCCAAGAAAAAAAAAGAGTTGGGAAACACAGATTCAAGCCTTAAAGGAGAATAACAAGAGGCAAGATGAGGATTTGAAAGAAGTAAATGAGAAATAGGAAAAGGGAAAATCCCCCTATGAGGTGGATAGAGATTGCGAACAATTGTACATCTCCTCTTCTCAGATGCAATTGAAAATAACTAACCTCTGCCCAAGTTCAATGTTCCTAAATTCCCTGACTATTTTAGGATGAAGGATCCGGTGACGCACATCCAACATTTCAAAACAACCATGGCACCCATGAGCCTCACCCAAGAAAAGAGAGACGTGATGATGTCCAAGTTGTTCTCCACCACCCTCTACGACGACGCACATAAATGGTTCAACAATCTACCTCTTAGGTCCATAGCCTTCTTCCCATAGTTTGCCAAATTATTTATCACCAACTACGCCTGTAACAAACCCTTGAGAAAAGAATCGCATCACCTTTTTTCAATTATACAAGGGGAAAAAGAACCCATCGAAGGATACATGAAGCGATTTAGAGAAGAAAATATGGAAATCACTAACTTCCCTAGTTCTATTACTATAGAGGCCTTCAGGCATGGCCTGCTAAAAAATTATGACTTATTCACGGAATTGACTAAAATTGTACCATGTACCTTGGAGGAAGCTTATGGGGGGCCAGGAAGTTCGTCAACTTAGAAAGGGAGATTAGCCTAGCCAAGGATCTTCGAATGGGAAGAGAGTTGATCCCGGCACCAAATAAAGAAAAAAGGAGAACGAGCCCAGACCAAACACACCAAACTTACAAAAACAAACGATTTGTTGTAGGCAATAGGCAAACAGGACAATGGTCGGCAAATAGAAATTGGGCGGTAAATAAAAGCTGGCCAAAAAATAGGGAAACTTGGGGAGGAGCATTATCTCCCTTCAAGGGTCCTATTTTAAAAGTCGATTTAACCCAAATTGTACAAAGAATGGAGAGGGAGCCCGAGACTAGGTGGCCACCTAAGATGAATACTCTAGGGAGAGATGTGTTGAAATGGTGCGCTTTCACAAAGATATAGGCCACGAGATGAGAGATTGCAGAAACTTCAAAAGAGAATTGGAGGCATTGTTGGCTAGAGGTTATTACAAAGATCTCGTCATAACGAATGAAGATAGAAGAGGAGACTACCAAGGCCTACGAAGAATGTTTCGACCAACATACTCATCAAGCACTAGAAAAGAGCCTCATAGGGGGCCCAACATTAAAACCATCCACACTATACGTAGAGGGCCAAGAGTCAGCGGGGTCTCTAATAATGCTCGCAAAATATTTGTAAGGGAGTTGCACAACGCACCCCACGTATACGCTTTGGATAAAGCAAGACCCCCTATGAGAATAACTTTCACGGAGAAGGATGAGACTACATCCCATCACGAGGACCCTCTGATGATAACCCTGAGGATCAGGTCTTGTGACGTCCGATGGGTACTGATTGACACTAGGAGATTAGTAGACCTCATTTTCCTAAAAACTGCCCGGGCCTTGGAGCTAGGAGATAGGGACATCGTCAAAATAGAGCTTCCTCTCGTAGGATTCAACGAAAGCACCATCTACGTAAGAGGAACAGTGATCCCATCCATCATGGCAAAATGGGTGATAATAATGACCAATTTTGTCATCATTGACGCCCAACACATTACAATGCCATCCTCGAAAGACCCTGGATACACAAGATAAAAGCAGTCTGATGCGTATTTTCGCAAGTGTATGAATTGTTCAAGTAATAAAGTGTACAAAAGTACGGATATCAAACCCGCAAGGAATGGCGTTACTAAGTACCGAAATTGACTAATCCTAATTTTATTTGAAAACCGAATTGTTGAAATTGTTTAAGAAGCAAATTAACTTAAAACTAAACGCAAATAACAAAATTGAATGTTGTTCACAAATGATTAAAAATGCAAAGGCATTTGATTTCGCTAAATCAATTCAATCCGATTTCAAGTCATGTTATATGAGAATCAAAGCTAAAAGTGATGGTTGAAAAACCTAAATTTACCTAATACTCTCTCGAGTTATATTAGAATTACTTATCTATGAAAACCAACTATATTTCTATGAAGATTTAATCACAAACAAGCACATTACGATTTATGGAATTTCTAGAATAACCACATACATCATGCATTAGTTCTCACACTCACATTCAACATACGGTATTTATCACAAGAAGCATTCATTACACATCTCCTCTCGGTCTCAATATAATGCAACAAATCATCTAAATCTTGGCCAGAAATTTAAAAGCATTAAGCATGGAAATAAATACTCAACTTGAAAACAATGAATTCATATAACAATAACAAAAGAAATCAGATTTTCTTGATTCAACTACATCATAGCCTTAGCAAAAACGAATTAGTTCATAATGGAAATAAGAACAAACATTATCTCAATTAAATCCATGAATAACAAATCTGAATAAAATGCAGAAAATGAAAGCTAAGGAGAAGAGAAGAAAAACTCTTGAAGATGAACACTTGGTAGTAATAATGGTGATAATCCTTCAAGCTTCTCCAAACCCGTGCTCCCTGCATCATTTTCGCCGTATTCTCTGTAAGATTTGGGCCGACGGCGAGACTATTCTCGCCGGCGGTGGGATTTCCAAATTTTGAAACTTTATTTCCTTTTTATTTTCACTCAATCCCGATCATTGAAATTTGTCCCAAACTTCTCCAAAATCATGATTTTACCTGAAATTGCATTTTAAACACAAAATACCCGTGAAATGACATTTGTGGATTAAATAATCAAATAAACACAATTTTCACACAAATATAAACATTTAAGTCATAACAAAAATGCAATAATTTGACTTTTATCAACAACCCCCAACCAGCTTCTTGCTAGTCTCTAGCAAGAAAAGCGATCTATGAATAAATTCAAAGGAGACATTAAAAGAAAAATTCAAAGAAAATTTATTCTATTTACAAAATTACATTAAGCGTATACAATAAGCCTTTAAACCCTTAGGTTGCCCTAGTAGGACGAGTTGTAGTCTCGTGAGGGCTTCCAGTGATGATACACACAAACATCTTACCTATAACTATCCTAACTCAAAACAATAAAATCACACAACAATTAATTTGCACAAATGTCTCAAAAATTGTAAATAACACACAATACATAGAATAATTAAATGTCACATAACCTTTAAGAAATCTCAAATGCCAATTTCACTTTTGTTATTGACTATTAAACATCCATAATAGCCATAATGCCCAGATAATATTATGCACAACATCCACAAACAAAAAGGTGAAATCTCAAACTCTATAGGCTCACTTTTCAAACCTCTCTCCATTAATGAAGGAAAATACACCACTTCGGATCAATAGGACTTTATGGGGCTTGTAATGTTAGGCTTAGGTATTTGGTTAAAAAAGAACGGGAAGTGTCAAAATACAAATAAGGGCACTTATTAGATTAAACACAACCAATTAAGTAAAAGAGTAACACCATTTAACCCAAACTGTTTCTTCCGATCATAACCCATTTTTCCAAAGATAAATAAAATTCTTTCTCAATCTTTCACCTCAGTACATCCATCACTAACACTCTTTTATTTACTAGAATGTGAAGGCCCTTTTTTTTTAGACATAACCCCCAACCAATTTCTTCCAATATATGTGAAAGAAATTTTTTTTTATTCCATCCTTACTCCAATTGCTCTTGAAAAGACATGACCCCCAACCAATTTTTTCCAATATATGTGGAAGAATTCTCCAATTGCTCTTGAAAAGCCAACTAATTTCTTCCAATATATGTGGAAGTTTTTTTTTTGTACTCCAATTGCTCTTGAAAAGACATAACCCCCAACCAATTTCTTCCAATATATGTTGAAAATTTCTTCAATTGCTCTTGAAAAGTTTGTGTTCAAAATTAAGTGTTCTTAACAAATAAGGTAGGAATTATATATATATATATATATTTGGCTCAATAAAAGATAGGTTATAGAAGGCAAAAAGAAAGAAAAGTAAGGCTAACAATATATTTAAATAGGCTCAAAGAGGTAACTAGTGATATAAAGATAACAAGGTAGGCTTAAAATGGCACAATCGATCCAAAAATGGCCTACATCATATCCTAAACAGTGCAATTCCAAATTATTTCACCTCAAGAGGTTTTCAAATGAGTTTTAGAGTTTTAGAGCTTGTTGAGATCACAAAAATGTCCATGAAAAATTCACACATAAGACTTCTCTAAGCATTTAGACTAATCAACCAAATCGTACCACATACCAAAAGAGGCCAACTAGGTAAAATCAACATTTGAAATTATCTTTAAATCGAAACAAAATTTAATGTCTTCTAATAGCTACTTGTTATCACAATCACATTATTATCATCAACGTGCAAATTAAAACAAGTAAAATGCAAATGAGAAGAATAAATAAAAAAAATAAATAAAAATAAGACAATAAACAAATAACAGAAATTAAATCAAAATGCAGAAAAATAAATGGAAAATCAAAATTAAACACAAATAAACACACAAACAAAACTACTAAAAATGAAGGGAAGAAAAGATTTATCGTTTACCGCACCCCCAACCAAAACCTTACATTGTCCTCAATATAAGAAAGAAAAGCAAGATCTCCTTTTCGCCGGCGACAAAACTACCCTCGCTTGCGGCGAACGTAAGATTTTTTTTCTTAGATGGGATGGCATTGGCTTTAGCTCAATCTTGTTGGCTTCCTTATTTACCACTAAGGTTGGAGTTTCATTTGTTCCCAACTCCTTAAATGTTTCATCACTGCACAAATATTCATCAGGTGTTGCCAGTAATTCGGAACATTGTCTCATCCTCTCATCTTCCTCCTCAATTGTTGCAGATTTCACAAGGCAAGCTTCTAGTGGTAGCAATAGAGTTCTCTCCTCAAAGGTTTCTGAGATTAACCTGTCAAGAGTGTTAATTTGAAAACAAGAATGTACGTTACTTGGAAATTTCATTTCTTCAAAAACATCAAAAGTCACTTGTTCATCTTGCACCCGTAGAATGAGCTTACCTTGCTGAACATCAATCAATGTTCTTCCAGTTGCAAGGAACGGTCTCCCCAATATCAATGGTATCTCTCTATCTTCCCCCATGTCAAGCACCACGAAATCTATAGGGAAAATAAATTTGTCGACTTTAATTAAAACATCCTCAATTACCCCTCGAGGATATTTCACCGATCGATCCGCTAATTGTAAAGAGATTGAAGTGGGCTTCACTTCTCCCATGCCTAGTTTCCTGAAAACAGAAAGTGGCATCAAATTAATGCTTGCTCCTAAATCATATAGGACTTTATCAAAATTGCAACTTCCTATAGTACAAGATATAGTAAAACTCCCTGGGTCTTTCAATTTATGTGGCAGTTTTCTTTGAAGAACTACACTGCACTCCTCATTTAGTATAACAGTTTCATAATCTCCCAGCTTCCTTTTCTTTGATAGAATTTCCTTCATGAATTTTGCATACTTGGGCATTTGTTCCAACATCTCTGCAAAAGGAATGTTAATATTCAATTTCTTAAAAATATCTAGAAATTTATCAAATTGATTATCAAGCTTTTTCTTATTCAATCTTTGAGGATATGGGATATGAGGCTCATATTTCGCATTTAGGGAAGGTTGAACATCTTGGGATGTTGATGGCTTTTCTTTAGATTCTTCCATCTTTTTCTCCTATTTCCTCTGATTCTCAATTTCTCTACCACTTCTCAATGTAATAGCCTTTGCATGCTCTTTGGGATTTATTGTGTCACTAGGCAACGATCATTGAGACCTTTCTACAATTTGCTTTGAAAGCTTCCCTAGTTGGTTTTAGATGTCCCTATTGATTGCCTCTTGATTTCTAAAATTTGTTCTTGACTCCTCAATGAACTTTCCCAAAATTCCTTCCAAATCTGTTTATTTCTTCTCTTGCGGTTGGTAGGAAGATGTTGACGGTTTGAATCCCCCTTGGTTATTTCCCCATGACAAATTTGGATGATTTCTCCAACCTGGATTGTAGGTGTTCGAGTATGGGTTATGTTGAGGTTTTTGGAAATTTGAAACATAATTTGCTTGCTCGGCATTTGGTGAAGCAAATGGATTTCCAACTTGGCACTCGATACTAGCATGATTTCCACCACATAAATCACATTGTGCAGTTGGTTTGGATTCAAATTTGGATGACAAAGAATCCATCTTTCTGGAAAAAACAGCAACTTGAGCCGACAAAGCATTCACTGAATCGATTTCATGCATTGCTGCTAGTCTTTTTGCAATTACCCACTCTGAATGCCACTGATTTTTGTTTTCTGCCATAATCTCTAACAACTCATGAGCATCATCCGGTGTTTTTCCCATTAAAGACCCTCCAGCTGCTGCATTAATCGTTGCCCGATAGTTTGAAACCAACCCATTATAAAATGTAGAGACTTGCCGCCAAATCGGTATACCATGATGTGGGCACTTCCTCAACATTTCTTTGAATCTTTCCCAAGCTTCATACAATCATTCTTAGTCATACTGTGTAAAAGATGTGATTTCATTCCTCAATTTTGCCATCTTAGTAGGAGGAAAGAACTTGGACAAGAATTTCTGAACCAATTCATTCCATGTTGTAATTGATCCCGGTGGTAATAAGTTTAGCCACTCCTTGGCTTTATCCCGAAGTGAAAAGGAAAACCCCTCAATCTTAAAGCATCTTCGGACACACCATTTATCTTGTAAAGATCACACACCTCCAGAAAGTAAGCAATATGTGCATTTGGATCATCCTTTGATATTCCCCCATACTGATTTGATTGAACCATTTGGATAAATGATGGTTTTATCTTAAAGTTATTGGCTTGAACAGTTGGCCTCCTTATACCTGAAGTAGTTCCAGCAACATTAGGGGCATCATAATCCCTCAAAGCTCTACGATTTCCACCTCCCTCAACAAATGGTGGATCCATGGCTGATTGTCTATTAGGAGTTGAGGTTGAACGTCTTCTCTCTCGGTTTAGACGCCTATATGTTCTATCAATCTTTGGATCAAATGGAAGAAGGTTAAGGCTTCGTGTACATCTCATACAAAAATCCTACAACCAGAAAATCAACTAGCATAAAAACAACACAAAGTTACCTTCTTATTTTTATGATAAATAAAATAAAATAGCAAAATAAACAAAATTAAAAATTAAATAATGATAAAGCAAATTAACTTCAAATTAAAACTAAGATTAAGTAGTATCGATATTAATAAAATCAAACCATTCCCCGGCAATGGTGCCAAAAACTTGATGCGTATTTTCGCAAGTATACGAATCGTTCAAGTAATAAAGTGTACAAAAGTACGGATATCGAACCCATAAGGAATGACGTTACTAAGTACCGAAATTGACTAATCCTAATTTTATTTGAAAACTGAATTGTTGAAATTATTTAAGAAGCAAATTAACTTAAAACTCAACGCAAATAACAAAATTGAATGTTGTTCACAAATGATTAAAAACGCTAAGGCATTTTATTTCGCTAAATCAATTCAATCCAATTTCAAGTCATGTTATATGAGAATCAAAGCTAAAAGTGATGGTTGAAAAACCTAAATTTACCTAATACTCTCTCTCGAGTTATATTAGAATTACTTATCTATGAAAACCAACTATATTTCTATGAAGATTTAATCACAAACAAGCACATTACAATTTATGAAATTTCTAGAATAACCACATACATCATGCATTAGTTCTCACACTCGCATTCAACATACAATATTTATCACAAGAAGCATTCATTACACATCTCCTCTCGGTCTCAATATAATACAACAAATCATCTAAATCTTGGCCAAAAATTTAAAAACATTAAGCATGGAAATAAATACTCAACTTGAAAACAATGAATTCATATAACAATAACAAAATAAATCAGATTTTCTTGATTCAACTACATCATAGCCTTAGCAAAAAAGAATTAGTTCTTAATGGAAATAAGAACAAACATTATCTCAATTAAATCCATGAATAACAAATCTGAATAAAATGCTGAAAATGAAAGCTAAGGAGAAGAGAAGAAAAACTCTTGAAGATGAACACTTGGTAGCAACAATGGTGATAATCCTTCAAGCTTCTCCAAACTTTCTCTCCAAAATTGTCTTCTTTCCTCCAAAAATGGCTCAGATCTGCTCTCTCTCTCGTGGCCTCTTTCTCCATCATATTGTATTTATAGATCTAGGGTTTTGGGGGCAATTTTGGAACAAAAAAACATAAAAAATGTGTTTTCGGACGAAACTCGCCGGCAGCGACATTATTCTCGCCACGGTGAGATTTTTGGAAAAATTACGATTTTGGTTCTGCTGATTCTCACCGATGGCGAGATTAATGTGGCCGGAGGTGAGATTAATTTGCCAAAACCCGTGCTCCTTGCATCATTTTTTCCGTATTCTGTGTAAGATTTGTGCCGGCGGTGGGATTTCCAAATTTTGAAACTTTGTTTCTTTTTTATTTTCACTCAATCCCGATCATTGAAATTTGTCCCAAACTTCTCCAAAATCATGATTTTACCTGAAATTACACTTTAAACACGAAATACCCGTGAAATGGCATTTGTGGATTAAATAATCAAATAAACACAATTTTCACACAAATATCAACATTTAAATCATAACAAAAATGGAATAATTTGACTCTTATCACAGTCACATCCACCTTCCACCAGGTAATCAAATTCCCTACAGTTGAAGGCCCTAAAGAGGTGAGAGGAGATCAAGAGAACGCCAGGCGTTGTTATAATGCCACAATGAAAAGAGCTACCCATAAATAGCAATCACCGAGAGGCCTTCCTGCAAAGCGAACAAGGAATAAAAGCACAACGAGGTTAGTCAATCTGAATAAGGTAAAAGACTTCCCAGCTGATGAGGAGGGAAAGGGCCACACGGTGAAAATTGGTGACAACTTAACAATAGAAATCAAAAAATACCTTAGTAATCCCCCTGTCCTAGTCAGCCTACTACCAGGGGAGATTCTTTATCTATATTTGGTTGTCACATACCAGACATGCAGTGTCGTGCTGATAATAGAAAGGAACAAAATTCAACACCCCATCTACTATGTCATTCAAATTTTAATAGAGGCCCAAAGCAAATACCCCACCATAAACAAACCTGTCTTTACTCTCAAAATTACCGTACGAAAGCTCAGACATTATTTTAGCTCACACACAATCATAGTACTCACCTAACACCCTCTCAAAAATGTACTGACAAAACTAGAGGTTGCAGGAAGACTAGCCCAGATAGCCATAGAACTAGAAGAGTATGACATCAAATAAATGGCCAGAGCAACCATCAAAGGGCAGGTTGTAACTTGAGTTAGTCACCTAAATCCTACTAAATAGCATACAATTACATTATACTAAACATTCATTATACATAAACAAATGTCGCTCTAATTGTTCATTATTAAATAATTAGTTATTACATGCCGCTCATATTGTCCTTTATTTAAAAAATCATAAACTATGCACATAATGTTATAAACTCTTCAAGCGCTTGGACACACGGCCAGTGTCTAGATCACTATTTTCCTCAACCAAAGGTAATAGCTCAGAATGAATCTTGACAACCTTCTCATGAGCATAAATCACAGGTTCAAGGTGCATTGTCATCATGGAAAGCATCCCCCATTTCAAATCCTTGGTAACCTCCACAACCTTAAGAAAAATGCTTTCACATTGCTTCAGATAAAAACTTACCCAATATGATTCTCTGTCAACAAGAGGGGCCATACTAGCCAGGGTCCTCTTTTCTCGAGCTTGCATTTGGATTAATTGCTCCTTACAAATAGCTAGCTCACGACCTCGACTTTAAGCAAACTAACTTCGTCCTTAAGCTTACCATTTGCAATACGAAAAGCCTGAACTAACCGCCTATTTATTCGATTAGAATCCATAATACGCGAGCAAAAAAGTTAAAGGTGCAAACTTGTTTCCCAAGCTCTACTTAAACGGCAAAGATTCTCAAACACATGAATCAAACTGGTGTTCTCCAACCCTTTTTATAGAAAAGAAAAACTAAAAAAAATTATTAGCCCTCAATAAATGACAAAAGATAGATCAACATCATAAATAAACAATAAATAGGAAAATTACTTTATTTATTCAAAAACATTCACGAGTATGAAATAAAGTAACAGCTCGTGACCATACAAACCAAAATGGCATCGAGCTTTCAAAAAAATAATAAAATAATAAAACAAATCATTCAAGGATCAGCTGTCCTTTCCCCGGGAACCTCAAGGTTGTCCTCGCCACTAGAGGAGCCCGATCCTTCCCCCTCCTCCTCAACTGAAGATGCTCGATTATAAAGCGGTGTAACAGGGATATCCAAAATACGATAGTAGTACTCGCCTAAATCTTTCTTTCTACCCTCCATTTTTAATGTCTCCATCACCAGCTCATATTCCTGCTTGACACTAGACTCAAGCTTTTGTGCCATAGCATCCACATCAGCTTTTCCTTGATGTCACACCTCATCGATAGAGGCCTCATCTTTTCTTTGCACCTCCCTCGCCCCCTCATCTAGCTTGGTCATGCGCCGAACACACATATTAAGCTCATATATAACCCTCTTTAACTTCTCCTTCTTATCAATTGTCTCACTCTCCCACTTTATTACTCTCACCAACAGAGCAATGTATTTAGAGCACAACGATGCATAAGCCTGTTTCTCCTTTACCAGCTCAGACTTTAAATAGCCCACGTTGAGAGCTCTATCAAAGTCACAAATCAGCATCAACTATACATAAAGGAAAAAGGTTAAGCAAACAAAAATCAAGCTCACATTGCATCCATCCACTGAAATTTGGCTCATACAATGATCGAAGTACTAGGGTGCCAAGCCCCAATTTAGTATAACCATATTAGCGCTAACAGTAAGGTCCTCAACAATAGTCTTATCCTTATTTAAATCCCTTAGAGGATTGCTAGATTATTTGGAGCCAGTGTGGGGAATTGAGGACGCAGGATACTTTGGCAAAAGAGGACAAACATTCAGAGGATCGGGGTCACAAGCAGTTTCATCAACACTAACCTTCTTCTTTTTCTTCTTAAGAGAATAAGTACGACCTTCATGAGAGGATTTTCCATTCTTCTTACCCACTGATGAGCCATTCCCAAGAGCAGGATAGGCACCTATCGGTGAACCAGTTCCTCCCGATGTCACCTTACTCTTCATTCGAGCAAAAATTTGGGTAGCGGTCAAATCCATAGGAATTGCATAATAGAAAAAGAGCATAGG
This sequence comes from Hippophae gyantsensis, assembly GCA_030763125.1. Classification (NCBI taxonomy): domain Eukaryota; kingdom Viridiplantae; phylum Streptophyta; class Magnoliopsida; order Rosales; family Elaeagnaceae; genus Hippophae; species Hippophae gyantsensis. The sequence continues at coordinate 35,368,782 of CM061030.1, forward strand.
TTAAACACCTCGAAAAAGAAAAAAATAATATAAGAAAATGTATACATATTTAAAATAAGAAAACAGGGGCACAAATATTATAAGGTAATAACAAAGGGAGACTAATGGTCACCATCTTCCGACACCACCTCGAACCTTCCCCCAAAATCTGTAGGAGGAGTTCTATGTTTAACAAAAGCCTAGGAATCAAAAGAAGCTCGGGGTTTGTGAGTCAACCTAATAAGAGGCTCCATGGAACCGTGCCTTATTAACCCACAGGCAATAAAATGCAGAGTGTTCAAATTTTTTTTCCATTTTGTCTTCTCAAGAAGATAGTTTTGGATATCAGCCAACCTCTACTTCGCATCAAGACTCACAGTCGTGATCAGAGAAGCCATATTCGTAATCATGACCTTAGTATCATTATAAACACACCTTACCAATCTAGTATCATTTTTGGGGGACTCCTACCGACCTGAAACGTAGAAAAAGTATTCTTTCCAATTTTTCTCATTTTTAGGGAGGGGCACGTTCACCCCACGATCATGCTTGACCAACATATACATCATACTCGGGTCTACGGGGTTCTGTTTCTGAACATATGCCTCATTAAACTTGGCCATCTCCAAATTCAATCTAAGTTCTTGACATATCAGTGTTAAGCAGAGCAGATATCTCTACTCATTAGGCATAAATTGCCTCGGTGCAAGTTACATCCTAACCAAAAATCTCCCGATGAGAGGATACAAAGGAAACCTTACCCCTAACCATAGAGCTTTCTCATGCAAAACAGTCCACCCAACTATAGGTTCATCACTATCACGAGCACCCTCAGAAGGAATCATTATCTAAACTATTAGAGAGGATGTCATAGGTACTTCTTATTCTTTCTTCATCCTAGGGTAACAACCCACAAGTTTTAGGAACGGCTACCCAACCTCTAACGTGACCTATCAGCTGGCCAGATCCTATATTCCTATTTTTCTCCTCTATGCCCTAGAAGATGAAGTACCCTAAACATCCCACCCTTGGGATAGACCGAGCCCAATGGCAGCTCGAGCCTTAGACAGACCAAGCCCAATGTCAGCTCAAGCCTTAGTAAGACCGAGCCCAAGAATAACACGAGCTTGTGGACAACATGAGTAAAACTTGACTTGGATCTCTAACACATTGTACTTTAGGCTAATTATGCCCTCATAATACGTAGTTACATGTACACATTTTATAGTTGACACATGCACCCATAAATGTGCTATAAATAGATTGACCACTTATGAGGATCCATACATTGAGCCCTTTACATTCATCTCTCTCTATAGGATACAGAGTCTCAACAAATAGAATTTTGGGTTTTTTAGCTTTGCAAAGTGTATTGGCATTAGATGAAGAATTAGTAGTAAAAATAGTGATAACCATTTCATCCATACGAGTCGTAAAGATCACTTGAGGCATCAAATCATGAAACACTCTAGCGTACAAGCACCTTACAACAATGCCAACAGCCTCTTTAATATCATTTGAAAACAAAGGTCCCAACCAATAATGGCCCAAAATTCTCAATGTTTGTTGTAAAAGCATATAAGGCAAATGAATTCTTGAACCTTTCAAATCCAAGTTCAAATTTAATATTACTAATCTAAAAATTTGTTAAGAAATGATAAAAGGTGTGTTGTTTTTACGCCAAGAAAATCACTAAGGATTACAATTAGGGATCGAAAAGAAGAAATTGCATCATCGTCTACATCATTAAAAAGACTATCGATAAAAAGCAACACAAATGAATAAAAATTTAGAATCTATATCTTCAATCGTCAATTCATGCCAAAGAAATAAAAGGTTTAAATTCAAAAACCAATAACATAAAGTCATTTAAATTGTTAAAGTATAGGTAAAACAATGATTTCTCACTATTGTAGATAGCGATTTCTAACTCTAAAAATTAGTCATCTAGCAACTAACTAACTAACTATATATATATATATATAAACTATAAGTGTCTAAGAATCTATTCAATGTTTTAATTGATTTTTATAATTATAATAATTATTAATATTATGAATAAAATTGAGTGCAGTCAGTCTTTTTTTATTTTCTAGTAAGTCTAATTTTGATATCATATTATGTTTGGATGCAAAGTCTTTATCATTACGAAAAGAGTATTAAGGTTTGAACAAAATGAGGCATATCAAGATGAACAATAGAAGAATTGTATTGGACCATTAAATTCAAGTATTATCATTATAATTATAAGTTAATTAATGATCTTAAATGATTAAATATTTATTTATAACATTTAGAAAACTGATAAATAAGAAACTGAATACAAAGAAACCAACCACATAGATGAACATAAGTATAAGAAAATTATAAAAATAAAACAGTATCTTTATAAGAAATTTAAAATTTTGCCTTTAAATAACAATATAGAAAAAGTAACAACTAGCGTTATGAAATAGCTAGTGACAATTTGATATTAGAGCCATATAAAAGAAAAATAAATCATTGGATGAAAGTTAATACCGTTAACCATTCGAAAGTATTAGTAATATTAACTATAAATCTCATAGGTATTAGAGTTCTTTTTTACAAATCTAAAGACCGTAAATGAAGATATACTAAATCTCATGAGAATTACTAATAAATTTTCATAAATTTAATTGTATTTATTAATTATATTTAATTATTATTTTTAAAAATAATATTTAAATATACGGTGGAGATACCACAAATTTTAGAAAAAAATGCATCATCATTTTTATTTGAGATACCATAAATTTTTAGTTTTAATATTAAGAATAGTTTTATTTTATGTTATTGTTTTTTACCAATTTTAGTATTTTTATTTGAAAAATTGCAATAGAATAACAAATAATCAATTTTTATTTTATATTCTCATATATATTTTTTAATAATTATTGCTATATTATTTTTGTAGATTATTTTTAACAATAAGAAACAATTATATAAATTGATAAAAAATAAAAAAAATAATTTTTTTAAATAAATTATATATTATTATATTATAATTTTTTTTATATAAAAAAAATTTAAATTGTTAAAAAAATAAATAAATAAGTAAAATTATTGTAATTGACTTAAGAGACACTTTACCTCGAGGGGCAACTTTATCATATAAAAAGGTTTTATAATGTTATAAATATATATTTAACATGTGTTTATAAATATAATAAATGCACGTTTTTAATTATATAATAAAATAATTTTTAAAGAGTTAAAATAGACAAATTTAATTTTAGAGTTATATATAAAATAAAAATTAAATTTAAACATAAATAATGTTTTAAAAAAAATACTCGATCATTTGCTTATCGTTAAATATGTATACAAATATCGATATATTATAATGTAATTACTACTACCAATCTTTTAACACTTGAATATTATTTAGATGTAGTTCATCTAATTGTTTTTAGGGCAAAAATTTTCCCCTCCTTTCATATCATAGAATTCACATTTTATCTATTTTTTTATATTATTTGTTATTACTTTTAAAAATATATTTGATTAAATTAATATTTTTTTTCAATTTTTACTTAACAAAAAAAAATTTATATTACATTTTGTTTCTAATTCACCTCATAATTTAAACTAATTAATTCTTATTATAAATTAATAAACATACTTAAAATTATATTTTTAAAAAATAATCCAGGCTAAGACAATATATATAAGGAAAAAAAGAATTCAATAAGGACATGTTTTTACACAATATTAAAAATTTTAATAATATATATTTTTTACAATTATATATTTAATTATAAAGTGAGATCATATTATATATAATAAAAATTGTATGATTATATATAAATTTAGTACCGTAATGAGTCTAAATCATATTAGACATTTTATTTAACATGTACAAAATTTTATTTTAAAATTATGTTTTTTGAATTTTTCCTTTATCTCAAATTAAAAATATATTTTTTTTATATTTTAAAATGTAAGAAAATATAAAAATAAATTAAATATTGATTTAAATAAATTGTTATATATAAAATAAATTAAATATTATTTTATTAAAATATTTATAAAATATTTTAATTAATAAAATAATTATAATATATTTAAATTCAGTTAAATCTAAACACGCATTTAAGAGTCTTGCAAGAAATTTGGGCTGGACTATTACCTTCGGTTTATTCACCCAAAACCAAATGGGCGCCGCTGTTTGCCTTTACCCAGCATGTCCAGTCCACAACCACAAAACCCTAATTTACTTATAAAAAAACTATGAAAACCCTAGCATTGTCGCTATAAAATCATCGCATATCTTCACATCCAACCTAAACTTCCGGCGACTTCTTTCAGTTTCCAGTTTTTTTCCCCACTTTTCTATTCATATCAAATTGCTACCCAATATGCTTTGGTTTTCGCGCCCCATGCTTCCTAGAGTTTCTCTTTTTGCTTCCAACTGAATCTGCTAAGATAATTTGAATAAAGTCGCCGGAAAAATGTCGAGCTCAATGCACCGGACTGCAGACCTCTCCTATATATCTTCATCTATTTTTTGATAATTTAGAAAGTAGAGTTATTTCTGATACGGACAATTGAGAGTTTCGTTTGTTCTATCTTTCTCATGGTAAATTCCTGAGTTTTTTTTAATTTCCTTCTTATTCATAATTTTACTTCATTTTTTTGTGAGTTGGAAAGGCGAGGTGTGCTGTGAGGACTGCGAATCTTTATTGAAGTTTGTGGGAGATTTCTGTCAAAGTCCAACCGTTTACAGAAATTTCCACCATTGCGTAAATCTTCTTCTCCAATTTTCCATACTTTGTTCCTAAATTATTTTTTCGATAAGTTTGTCAATTTGTGTTGTTAAAAGTTCTACCTTATTATCTGAGATCATTGTGTAGTAATGATATGTGATTTGCTTTCATTTCATTTATCGTTATGCTCTAAGTTTGTCGTTTTTGTGTCTGAGCCTATGATGGCGTTAAATATACTACGAGAGTATTTTCTATGACATTAAATTTATGCTGAGGCTCTATATACTGCATTATTATTTTGAGGGATTAGATTATTTGTTTTATGTCATGGTATTATTTCATTTTTTATCTCGTTGGCCTGCTAAATAAATTTTAATTTCTTGTTAAGTTGGCTATTTGAAAATGGGTTTTGGGTTTTATCTTTTTGTTAGTTATATGATCAAAAACACTATGCTCCCAATAATTGAACTAGTGTCATTGTTCTTATTATTATACATACTTTGATCCAATGGATTGCTGTTCCCAATTGCTCGGATTTATTACGACATTTTACCTTGATTGAAACATTTAGATCTTAAGCCACTAGTCGTATTTTTTAAACAATGTACTCTTAATTGATGTTACTACATGTATTGTGCAAGTGACGACAAACAGACAGGGACATCAGCACTCCCTTGGAGAATGTTGATTTGTCAAATGGGAATCTCTCTGATGCACTTTATTATTATACTTTTTTATGATCATTGAGTTCTTTTAGTTAATTTATATTTCTAGAGCAAAAAATCAACATTTTACCTCACAATTTAAGGTTTCCAAAAATGAAAATATTGCTTTTGTATTAGCAAAATTTGTTCTGTTGTATTTGTTTTTATTATTACTTAATACTTCAAAACTTGTTAAAAGTTGCCTATGATGCATTTAAATGCACGTATTATCAGATGTAAATGTGATGATATCTTAATATTGTCACTACCTCTGAGGCAAGATCACACTTTAGATTATGTAGTTTTCAGGTGTATTTGTTTCTTAAACGCTTTATGTTTGTAATCTTATAGGTAAACTTTACCTCATTTCAAAACATTGATTTGTAGTTTAATTCTCTGGAAGCCTTATGATTATGATACAAGAACGGAGATTTGAATGGTGATCTTGTAGAAGCTTAATACAAAGATGGGCTCCAAGAGTGCCACATGTAATCACCTTGTACGCTGGATAGTATATGAAGGCCTTCGACTTATTATATGACGAGATTTTTTCTTCGATTATATATGAATGCTAATGCATCCTATTTAAGTTTGCGTTTTCATCTCTACTATGCATTGAAGTTTAGTATGGTTACTTTGTTTGTTCGTATTTATTATTTAAATTTGTTTTTTATTTGTTTTTTATTTGTTTTTTGCACGTGAATGCATATACTGTTTACATTAATATTTTATTTTTAATGTTTTTGCAAACTGTTTATCTGTTTAATGTATATTTGATAATCATTCCTTTTTCTATGTTTGTAGAAATTATGATCGTTTTGTTGCAAATTGTCTTTTAAAGTCTCCATGTAATTGTGCAAATGACGATAAACAGACAGGGACATCAGTACTTGTAGAATGTTGATTTGTCAAATGGGAATCTCTCTGATGTACATTATTATTGGCAAAAGGTTTTTTACATTATTTTAGTATTATCATTTTTTAAAATGATTACTTTAGTCCTCTAATTTATAACTAGTTATATTATTATAAGTAATTAATTTTATTTTTATAATTTATTAAAATGAGCATTTTAGTTCTTCAAAAGAGTTAAATTGATTTTAGTGTGTAAATTTTATTAATTATAGGATTGTAGTTGTCAAATTCAAAAATCGTTGTTGTGGTATTAGTGTTTGATAACCTATTTATTGCCACTTTTTGCAAAATTTATGTAATATTTAGTGTTCAATAATTAACTAAACCGTTCAAATTAGTAAACTTGCTTTACATTAGTATTCTATTTAATTTTGATTATTATGATATGTAAAAATGTATTTGTCTCGTAATTTTGTTACACCTCTTGTATATTATCTTGCTTTATATTTAGCTCAATTTGTTTCACGAACTCTGTTTTCTATTTTTTACAATAAACTACGGCAATAGAATTCATTTCTATGTTCAAGCGGTCATATTTAAAGGTGCTATTTTGTTAAAGCTTATTGCTATAGTTGGGTTCCAAAAGTACCACTTGAAGCCACCTTATGCTGGACGGTATGAAGGCTTTCGATTGAATCTGTGAATTGGTGATGTTTCCTTCGTTTTTTGCATGAAGACTGAAGTTCTAATGATATTATTCATTTGCTTGATTAGTATGTGGGAAAACATGACTACAATGGCTGAGAGATCTTCTACTTGGAAATGGTAGCACCATATATGAGATTTATGTTTTTGATGGATGATGTGATGCTTTAATTACCAAATATCAAACTTAAGACCATATATGGGATTTATGTTTTTGATGGATGATGTGATGCTTTAATTACCAAATATAAGTTTTTTGATAGGATTCTATTTAATGCCCAAGTGCGCATGGTAGAGAAAACACAATTAAAACATAATCCGCCATGTATGGAAAAAGGTAAGGCAGAAAGTGTGACTGTACAATATAGGTATTTATTTTAAAAATGAAATTTACATTGTGCATGGTTTTTTTTATTGAAAATCTAGTTATATTATTTTTTATAGGTGATTGTATACGTATAATGATTATTTTTATTTATTTTAAAATTTTTTTTGTAGTAATTTATTGAAATTAAAGCATCTATTTAATAAATGAGATTTTGTCTACAATGGTCATGTCCCATGTATGTTTTTTTTTTGTTTTATATTCTCTCTACTTATTTTCTAAAAGATGATAAAAAAATATATTCTCAAATCACTTTTAATGAGCTCGTGAAAAAAGTATAAATTTTTTAATAAATAAAAAATAAAAATAAAATTTTAAATTAACAAAAAATAAAAAAATAAAATTTATATAATAAAAAATATATTTAATAGTAAATATATAATTTTTTATAACAAAAAACACATCAAAAATTTATTATAATTTAATTTAGAAAAATAATAATAAATTATAAATTAATTATAAAATTTTAAATTATTAAAAATTTTACTGTATTTTTTATGAAATGAAATTTTAAAAAATAAATTATTTAAGATTAATTTAAATTATTATTTTGATTTATATTATAAAATATAAATATTAGTTTTTATTCTCTTAATTAATTATTTTCTCTAATCAAAAAATGTTATAATAATTTTTAAAATTGTAAAAATTTAAAAATATTTTGATATTTAATTAATAAATCAATCACATCTTTAATATTATTATAATTTTAATTATTATTAAGATAATAAATATTTATTAATAATAATTTTATTTAAGTATTAAAATATAATTAAGTAGATATAATTTATATTATATTAATAATAAAAATAATTATAATGTTATTATATTAGATAATATTTTTATGTAAAATTTGCAATATAATTTATGTTTGTAGGTTTCAGATTTTTTTAAATAAATAAATTATTTTTATAAATATTATTTTTTGTATTATAATTATAATTAATATTATAATTATTTATTATTAATAATAATAATGTATTATATTATTTATGAATTATTAAAATGCTTAGTATATTATTTTTAATATATTAATAAATTTATATTTATTTTATTATAAAATAAATTATTTTTTAAAATAAAAATTTTAATATATGATATGATAAAAGATATTTATGTATTTAAAATTAATTATAAATTTATAAGATATTAATACTTTTTTATGTTTATAATACTTATGTTTTGTAAAATGCGAATATATATATATATATATATTAAAAATTGATTTTTTAAGTTTAAAGTTAAATTTTATTTATTTTTAAACTCAAATAATTATTTTTTAAAACTATTACATGGGATATGTTTATTATAGGTAAAATCTTTTTAATAATGTTGAAGAAATAAAAAATAATAAAATTAATTTTTTTTAAGAAGTTTATTGTTGAGGTAGTCATTTATTAGTAAGCAAAAGTTGTTTGACAAACATAAGTGTTTTAAAATGTTATTTTTTAATAATAATAAGATTAAATTTTCATTAAAAAATGGGATACTTGATTTTTGATGTAACAAGAGAGTTTGATATTATTTTTCTAAAAAAAAAAACAAAATTGCTTATAATAAAGTTGAAATGTTTTGTTTTTTTCTTCTCCCCTAATTTTGATTAGAGTTCTTTGTTTGCCTCAAACATAGTGCAAGACATATTTTCTTCGTGATCGAGATGCTGTAATTGATATTTTTTAGTACTTGATATTCATGAGTTGTGTTTTCATTATTTTTACTAAATTGCATTGGTTATTATTTTGTGGAATAGCATGATAATTTTTTTCATATAATACAGTAAAATAACGAAGATTTCCTACTAAAAAATAATGATAAAACATGAATTGAAATTCTACAGACTCCATTAACTAGTTTTATTGTAAATTTCATTAGTTTTCCGAAAAACAGACATCAATAATACAATTGAAATTTCATTACTAAATTGCATTGGTTATTATGGTAACACTGTCTGTTCGAAGCACAATGGAGCCTGCTATTTAGCAACAACCATTTCGTTAGTTCAGCTTCATGGAAAATGTTTGTGGATCATATTCATTTTCTGACATTTATTTTAAAATTTTGGTTCATTTTTTTATTTTGTTTTTCTAAGGAAAAATATGAAGTTTCATTAGATTCAAACAAGATTGTCCAATTGTCAACAAATACGGACAGAATTATCCATCTTTTGTGCAACAAAAAGTTGCTTTTTTAGCCACTTTTGTTCACCCACAAATTACTTTCTTTTCATTTGGTTTCACAATTTTAATTAGCTATTATGAGTTAAATCGTTTCAAATATATACAGTGGTTAAAAGGAACTTCTTGGATGCCTAAAGTTTTAGTGATCATAATGAAGTCACATGACACAGATGATAGATTCAATGAGAACATAACTGAACATTTGCGTGATGACTCCAAAAAGGGGACCTTGACTATTATGAGAAAGTTGATATGTAAAAATGCCTAATTTTTAGGAGTGCTTCTTATAAGCAATAAGATTCATTCAAATTTAGACTTGCTACCGTCAATGTTGAGTTTAATTTCAACTTGATAAGTGTTATATGTTTTTATGATAATACGATTTCAATAAATATCAATTCAGCTATTTAGCTTAACAGTACTTGTCTAACCTTGAATGTACTAGAAATGTGAATATTAGACATTAGACAAACTAGGGATTATGAGCTTGAGTAATCTCATCTCTCGTCCACACCAAAGAGTGATTATGAGTTGAAATATATATATAATTTTTGAAACAAATAGAGGGATTAATGGTTTAAGTGAGAAGTACTGTTAATCTAATTTTTGAAACAAATTTCGCAGTATAAGACAGAATAAACAAGTCCAATAGATATGTGATATATATATATATATATATACACACACACACACCAAAATGACTTCAAACATTATAGCAAAAGATACCCAACTCTCATTAGTCACAAGAGATCCAAACAATCTCCAAAATGCATGTTTCATCCCAGTACAGAGAATAACAATGGTCAATGAAAATAACATAATAATACTCTCTCATAAGATAATTTCCAATCTCAAAATGACACCCATATTTGCTCAGAAATTAGAGAATGAAGCAACTAGCAGACCAACAAGTAGGGATCCAACTGAGATGCTGAGCACAGAAGAACCTGAGCTCCCAGGCGATGGTGCTGGTGCTTGCTCGTTTGCTGCTCCATCAGGTGCAAGAGTAGGCGATGACGATGGAGCTAGAGTAGAGCCTGAAGGGAGAACTGCAAAATAAAACACATCACATTATGTTAAATATCATTTTTGCAATAATAGGTTTCATCTGTAACCCACAACCTAGAAAACAAATCAAAGACTAGTGGCAGACTGAAGGTTAAGCCAAAGGATCAATGACCCAAAACAAAATGCATTTGTTCAATGAGATATGGTGTGAAACATGATTAAGATGTTAAAGGGAACAAGAGAAAGAAAGCAATTTTCACACAGCATGTCATAAATGGAGAAATTATTCATTAATACTAGTAAATGACGTGTGGTATTCTATGTCTATGAAATACAAGACTAGTGGAACTATTTTTTTTTTGTTTGAAAGACAAAAGTACCCGGAAACAATGCAATTAATAAAAAATATACTCTAATAGTAATGAATCAATAGACTATATGTGACATTTACATTTCAGCTACCACATTAACCTTTCCAGAAAGATTTTATCTGGTTGCCATTAGTGAGTTAAACCAACAATGCAATCCATAAACAAATAGTGCTATATATGTCCATGACACTATTTAATTAAGGAGTACAACACTCAACACAATTTCATAATATAATGTGGTTCCCACAAAATTATGCAGGAATCTTTCCAAATAGTTATAATTATATATAAAATTGAGATCATGGCATATCTCCAACACATTACTGTTGTTGATAATAGATAAGAAATAAGAGATTAAAATTAAACAAAAAAAGGGGTATGTGTCAAGAATAGGAATTAAGGAACAGAATATACCAGGAGCAGCAGCTGGAGTGATAGACACTGCAAAATAGCAAAACCCACAATAAATTAAACATCATATTCATTTTTAAACTAGGATTTTGAAAAAAACAAAACCAAGTCCTTTTAAGAATGTCAAACCAAAGTGACACTGAACATTAAAAACTTCCAAAGCAAATGAATCCAAAATTTATATGATTAAAAAAAAATTCAAGGGCTTCAGGCATTTTTTTTTCTTTCTTTCCTTTCCTTTTCTCATTATATAAGACGAAACCCTCACAGGACTAAGAGAAGCAAATGAGAAAAAAAGAAAAGAAAAAGGATAAGCTACACAATAAATGGAGCACGAGAAAGAGAGAGTGGGGTATTGAGAAATCAAAACTAACATGCACAATTAGTGGCAGAAGGAGCAGAAACTTTGCAAGCAGCAGGAAGAGTCATGGCCTTAGTGATATTCAAGACGACACCCAGTTGAGCACTGCTCTTGAAGGACTCACAGAGACACGCAGCATCTGCTTTCAGCACAGTTCTAAGGCCATTGCAACAAGTTCCCTCTGGCTTCGACACAGTACTACCATTTGAGACAAAAGACAAACAATCAGCCATATTCAAGATCAGGCTTGAGCAATCCACTGAGGGTGCTGGTGCTTGATGAGAGGCACAATGGGCGTAATCAACGGCCCAAATGGCCATAAAACAGAGAAAAAGTGAAAGCTTTGTGGCTATCATTTTCATTTCACCCAGGAAGAGAGAGAAACGATAGAGAGATGAAGTTGTTTTTTGTGGGAATGGAGAAATTGGGACTGTTGGGGGAGTTATATAAGGGAATTGAGAATGATGAGGGGAGATCAAAAACATAAAAGTAAAAAAGGAAAGGGTAAAAGGGTCTTTTTGGGTTTTGGGACATCTTACGAACTCAAATTTTTTTATTCCAAGATACCAACAATTATAACAAATTAAAAACTTAAAAAAGGTTTTAAATGAAAATTAATATATTTAAAATCTTAAAACAAAAATTACACCATTATTTCGAATAAAAGTTTTTTTTTAATATCCTTTTCTTGATTTTTGGAATTGAGGTCACGTGAGAATTGCTTGCCTGCCTTTGTCAAAAGTAAGAAAGAGTATGTAAGGCAAGGAGACCAGTGCCAAGTGTATAGTCCATTCGCTGGCCTGCTGTATAAAATTCGGCAAAAGGTAATGGAATTTAGTTATATTTAATAAATGAGTATATTATTTAGGTATATTATCCATATAAGTAGATTTTGTGTAATTTTTTAAAATAAATATTTTATTCTCATAATTAATAATTCAGTATTATTAATTTATTACTAAAAGTTATTATTTTTAATTATATAATTTATTAAATTAATCATTTTAATTTGTCAAAAATATTAAAATAAATAATTATAATATATAACTTTTATAAATAATTATACTATAAGTATTTAACTCTAAATTTATGAAATAAATCATTTATAGGTAATAAAAAAATTATTATGATATTTTTAAAAAAATAGTGAGATATTTAATACTTAATATAATAATTATAAAATTAAATTATTTTAATTAAATAATTATAATAACACTCCCACTTATATTCGCTTAAAAATAGACTTATTCAATTCAAATTAATTTATTTAATCTAAATTAATCCCGATAGATTCGGTTTCCCACTTTTATTAAATTGAATTGGTTATAAAATTTTGAAGATTAATTCAAAATGGTTAAGTTAGGTCGTCATCATCGTCGTCGTCATCATCATTATTATTATTATTATTATTATTATTATATATATTTTTATTAAATGAAAATTTATATAATTAAAAATATTGATATTTATTTATATAGTTATTTTATTTCAATTAATATATGCTTAATTATATTAAATTTAAAAGTAGCATATAAATACATATAAGTCATATTTAATTAATGGGTATAAAATTAAAAAAATAATTTCATTATACTAGTTTCTTTTAGAATGTCAGGACATGTTTTTTAAATTTTGTATTTGAAAATAATTATAATTTTTTAAGTCCCAATTAATATTTAAAACACAAAATCTAATGTAATAAATTTTATTATTATAAATATAAATATAAATAAAATTTAATGATTTAAAAAACACACAAAAACTAATTATTCAATCCCATCTATATTAACCCAAACCAATCAAAAAGTTTCAATTTGAATGGATTTTATAAATTTTATTATATCAAATAAATTTTTAATTTTTAAGAATCATTTTTTTTTAATTCGTTCTTAAACCAAAATATAATATACACACTCCTATTTATGGAGAGTTGTATACGTGTTGTGCATCAAATGCCATATGTGCGTGATAGAGAGAATGCTTATTACCTACTTGGAAGAATAAATTTTAAATAAATAAATAAATGTGGAAATATTATAATAAAGTTAATTATTGCTGCGAAATAATTCATGATACTTTTATTGCATCCCTCGTAAATATACGAATAGATTTAGGAAAAAGGCTAATCATCCCAGCTTGGCATGATCCTAACACAAATTAGGTATTTCAAATAGCAAATTATTTATTGATTTTTGATAACTAAATAATTCCTTATTTGAAATAACATGATAGAAGAGATTATATTGAGAGATAAAAATATCTATTTTTTTCTCTATTATCTCTCTTTATCTTAAACTATTATTCTCTATTTTAATTAAATTGAATTAACATTACAACTTGGTACATAAATAATGAATAAATTTGAGTTGGGATCCATTATTAAGGTATAAAGTATTTAGTTTCAATTTAACCACAAATAAATTTATTTATTACAAATTTATTCAATTTTAACACCAAATTATTTAAATATATAAGTGTAAATTTTGTTAATAGGTCATATATGAGTTGATTTGTTTTGGATCCAAACTATTTAACTCAAATTCATACTCAATCAAATTAAGAAACGAATCAATACAACTTAAAAAATTTGGATCCAATCCATTATCTTAACTCAAATCTATTAAATTTTTAAATACTTATTAAGTTTGCATATTGGAGCTAAATTTCATTCAAATGATCAAATCTTACTAACTTGTATTGTATTATATAGATCACATTTTAAAAAATACATCCTTATTTCTATCAATTTAACCGATCATTGCACATCAATTTGTTACTTATTTGAGAGGAATTATTTATTAGTTTTAAATTAAATTAATATTAATATAGGTCAATAAGATAGATAAGGAGAGAAAAAATTAAAAAAATTATTTTTCTTCCTAGCTAAATATTTGTAACTATAGACCTGTCTACTTGTAGTGTAGAAATTATTTACTAATTTTTGATTAAAGTAGAATGTCAGTTATGTAAATAAGATAGAAAATGGGAGAAAAAATAAAAAAATTTATTTTTCTTTATATTTCTACTTTATCTTTATTCTATACGTTATTCACATGAATCAATAGATAAACTTGATTTAAAATTAATAAATAATTTTTTTATTCAACCAAATATTTAGCATTATTAAAAAAAACTTATATTTTGGTCTGAATCAACAATTTTGATTAAATTGAAAAAAATATCATTCATGCTCTTGATTTTAACATATCTTCAGATATACTCCTAATTATTATAAAAAGATCTCTTAATTGATTTATTTACCATTTGTAATGTTACTGAAGTGAGTTAAGTTTTACCAATCCCCAATCTCTTAAAGACCGATAATGGCGTGAGGTTAATGCTAGAACCCAAATAATATAGTTTTGCCAAAATGAATGTTCCCAATAGTGAAAGGGATGTCAAAACTACATGGATCTTTTAGTTTTTGTGGTAGTTTTCTATTAAGGATGGGACTACAACCTTAAATTAAGGTTATTGTTTCATGATCTTCAAGCCTCTTTTTCTTCGATAGTATATCCTTCATGAATTTAGCATAAGATGACATTTGTTCAAGTGCCTCTAAAAATGGTATATTTATATGTAGCTTCTTGAAGACTTTCAAAAATTTTAAAAATTGCGTATCTGACTTTGGCTTTTGCAGTCTTTGAAGGAAATGAATAGTGGGTTTGTAAATGTTGCTTTTTTTGGTTGAATTATTTCTTTTTCATTACTCTTTTTATCCTCTTATTCCTTCTCATATTTTTAGTTCCTCCTTATCCTTTTGGGTCTCATGTTCCTCCTTTAAAGTTTTACCACTCTCCAAGTCTATGGCGTTGGAATGGTCCTTACATTCTCTTCTTGGGTTTACAATTGTGTCACTTAGAGGGTTACCTTGATGCCATTGACTTATAGCCTGAGTAAGTTGACCCATTTGGTTCACCAAATTTTGAATTGAAGCCTCTTGAGTGAAAAATTCTGTATTTATTGATTGGATGAAGTCTTTCATCATCTCCATTAAAGCATTTATATTTTTCTCAATAGGTGGCTTCTTTTCTTGGACTTATAATTGTTGTGGTTGTTGGAAACTAGGAGGTGGAAATGATTGATAGTTGAATTGATTATCACCTTAATTGTTGTTATTCCAAGAGAAATTTGGATGTTGTCTCCATCCTGAGTTATATGTGTTTGAGTATGGATCATTGTTTTAGTTCACATTACCAACATAGAAGACCGATTCAGGATTATATGGACAATTATCAAACAAATGAGCTCCATCACAAAACACACATGACACCCTTGAATCTTGGACCTAATTTATACTCGTTAGCAAGTTTTGTACCATCAAAAGATTTACCAAAGATAACACTTCACTTGTAAGTGCCATAATATCATTTACCTCATGCATTTCACCTACTCTTCTTGTGGTAACATTTCGTTCATTGATTATTAATAATTATTATTAACCATTTTCTACTCTATATTTCTAATAGTACTAAAGGATGTGTCTAAATTATAAATAAATAATAGTTAAAAATTAAAAAAATAAGCAACTAAATAAATAAGTTAAAGTAAAAATAAATAAATAAATAAATAAGTCAGAAAAGGAAAATAAGTAAATTAAAATTAAAATTAAATCAAAAGAAAAATAAATTTAAAAAATAAAAAATAAAAAAATTATTAATTTTTAATATTTATAATCCCCGACAACGGTGCCAAAAACTTGATCGCACAGACGAAGTGTGTGCAATAAATACGCAAGTATACGTATCGCAACAAGTAATATAATGATAAAAAAATATCGTTCCCATAGAGATTATTTTATTAGAAACTAATTTTTAAAACTAAAAAAAATAAAAATCAATTTTCTAAATGTAAATAACAATAATTAATTAAATCAAATTTAATAACTAAAAAATAATATGAGAAAATATCTAGGAATACTTAATCTCCCAATTTTCTAAACATGTGAATCCCGAAAATCCCCCTAATATAATTATCAATTAATTACATGATCAATTGAATCTAACCTAGCATGTATTCCTCTCTCAAGTAAACTACACATCATATAATAATTAATTTAATCACACTCTCATGCCAATTAAATTGCATACTATTCATTAAGTTCATCAATTATGGATCACATACATAAGAATCATACATCTCTGCCTAGAAACTATACATGTTATTTAATCAAGATAAATAATTAAATAATTAAATAATTCTCTTAAATATACTTAATTGCTTATATATATCAATTGTTGGCCAAACAATTAATAACATAAAAATTATATTAAATAATATAATTAAATTAAAATCATAATATAGATGATCATATATAGAAAATTGGGTTCATAAAACCTCTAGATTAATAAATTAGACAAACATGATTTTTGATTACTCTATGAAAGCAACGTATTTAATTTACTTTTTCTGCTTAATATCTATTTATTTTATTCAATAAGTAGTACTTTTAGGGCTACAAGTATTAAAATACGAATTTTCTAATAAAAAATGATGAATTTTTTTTTTGAGAATTTTATGGAATTTTTAAAAATATTTTAATGTAAAACCAATTAGAAGATATGACGAGGATGCCATGCAAGAATGGAAGCTAACCCGTCATCACTACATGGATGCCACATAAGAAAATAGGGCCAATCGAAGGGCGTGTCGTGTATCAGGTGATGTAGGCCATTCCACGTGTTGACATGGGGTTTGTTTAGAAATTTTGCTGAGAAATTAACGATCGGGTAATGCGTCGTCACGTGATTTATTCGTTCATTCAACTGGGGCACTACATAATCTGTATCTGTGAATCACACCATCTCATATGGCACTGACTCAGCACGCGATGACCACAACTAGTCCGCCTTGCCCCACCCTGCGTTGCTTCGCTTGTTGATTCATCCAGTGATTCACATGTGCCACATGTCATGATCCCATTAGCTAGAGATTTTTAATTTCATTTTTCATCTTAGCCCTTGATTGGAATTTGATCTTATGCTTTAGGTTTCATTTGAACCTAATGTAACCCCTTAATTGTCCCCAAAACCCTAATAAGTCAAAATTAACATATTTTTTTATAAGTTTTTGGAGCAAAGAAAAGAGAAAAGTTTAAAAATATTTAAAAAGAGATAAAATTATAGTGGAGATGAAAGAGGAGATTGATTTTATAATATAAGAAATTGATTGTATTTATTCTTCTTCTAATTTCTTTATCAATTTTTCTGTCTTTCTTTATGAAAAATATGAATTTTATGAACAAAATTATTTCTAGCTAATTTATTAATCTAAGAGTCTTATGAACCTAATTTTTTACATGTGATGATCTAATATTTTTCCTCAATTATGATTTCAATTTAATTATATTATTTAATCTAATTTTTATGCTATTAGTTGTTTGGTCAATAATTGATATTTAGACAATTAAAAAGATTTGAGAGAATTATTTAATTATTTGTCTTGATTAAATAACATGCATATTTTTTAGGTAGAGATGTATGATTCTTATGTATATGATCCATAATTAATGAACTAAATAAGTAGTATGCAATTTAATTGAAATGAGAGTGTGATTAGATTAATTACTATATGGTGTGTAGTTCACTTGAGAGAGGAACACATGCTAGATTAGATTCAATTAGTCATGTAATTGATTGGTAATTATATTGGGAGATTTTAGTGATTCACATATTTAGAAAATTAGTGAATTAAAATTAGAGGATTAAATAATCTTAGATATTTTATCATATATCTTCTTAGTTGTAATTTTTGAGTTAATTAATTGCTGGTATTTATTTTTAGTTCTTTTAAATTTTCTTTTTTAAAACAAAAAAATTGATCTTTACTTTTTAGTTTTAAAATTAGTTTCTAATGACATATTATATTACTTGTTTACGATATATGTACTTGCATACCCATTACACACAATTCGTGTTGATCAATTTTGTTCATAATACTCACATTTTTCATAAAAATTGATAAAGAAAGAAGAAAAAGAAGAATAAATACAATCAATCTCTTGAATTGTAATACCAATGTTTTCTTGAATCTCAACCAAAATTATATTATCTTTTAAACTTTTTCTCAATTTTTCTCTTTTCTTGGCTCTTAGAATTGACAAAACAATTGTTAATTTTGGATCATTAGGATTTTTGGAGTAATAGAATATGTACCATCATATTAGCCTCAGATCAAAGGTTGAGATGAAAAAAAAGAAATTAAACAATGTTGGCCAATATGATCATGACACGTGACAAGGGAGAATCACAGGACTAATCAACACACGACGTATAGTAGGTGGACTAGTTCTAGCCCATGTGTGCTGAGTTATCACTTCGTGGCGTACTACAATTTGCTAATCTGGATTGTGTGGCACCATTGTGGAATGAATGGATGAATCTTGTGATGGCACGTGGCATGCTCATTGACTATGCAGCCTACATCACTTGCTAGACGCGACGTGCTTTGATTTTCCTTCTTCTCTTGTGTGGCATCCACATGACGATGATTGGACAATTGTACATGTGGTGTGTTCCAATGGGCTCCCCTTGATTGCGTGGCATCCACATGGTCTGTTCTTATTGGTCCTGCATTAAAAAGTTTATAAAAATTCTTAAAAATTCCAAAAACAAATTGAAAAATATATTTTCACTAGTAACTTCATATTTTAATATTTTTAATCCTAAATGTACTACTTATTGAATAAAACGAACAAATATTAAGCAAAAAAGTGTATTATTGACTCTACTTTTGTAGAGTTGTCATTCATATGCTATTTTTGATCATAAAGCTTTTGACAAGTTTTCTTTTTCTCTTTTGATTAATTCTAAGGTATTATCATCTTCCTTTGAGATTTTAATCTCTTTCTTTATTGGAGAATTAGACTCTTCCTAGTTTTCACGTAAGAGTGACTTTTTTAGATGTAAAATCTCTAATTGATCTTTTAGAACTTTTATTTCCTTTTCTTTGATCTTGATTTCTATGTCAAGATTGTCCATATTTACTACAATCGTAAAAATTATTAGTGGGGACAATTCAATAGTAAGCATCATCTAAACTATTCTTTTTTTGTAGATGTTCAATATCAAAATTATAATGGTTAAACCACTATTTCCATGAGTTAATCTTTCTTATTTGTAATCTATTTCAATATTAGTTATTAAGAAATATTCAAAAAAATTATTATATATTCTAACAATAAACATTGAGTTACATATAGAGCAAATATTTTATTGTTTTTTTACAACTAAATATATTTTTCATTACTATAGTAGTTTAGTTTAGCTTAATGAAAAGCTCTTGAAGTAAACATATACAAATATTCATTCTTATTATCTAATATTTTTTTTAATATGACTCCCCAATATTCATATGAATCATCTATTTTTATTATCATTTTGTCATTTGGTCATGGATCGTAGAGTATTAGTAAATTTTTTACCTATACTTTTACCTTTTTCATGTATTGAGTATTTTGATTAGTCTATTTTCAAGCATAATATTTCTTAAGTTTTAGTTATAAAAGTTTTATTTTTTCTGTTAATTTTCTAATATATGTTTCCATGTATGTCAAATATCCTAAAAACCTTTATAATTGATTTTTGATAAGTGATATTGAAAAATCCTTATATATTATTTAACATATGAGTTTAAAGGTGGTATTTTTCATATTCTATTTCAAGTCCTAAATACTTGATTTTTCATTGTATTAATAATGTTTTTTTTTTCAGACAATATTATTCCTTATTCTTTAGATTTTGTTAGAATTTCAATATGACTAGATAATATAGATATAACAAAAGGGTGATATTCATTAAAAGTATTATCCATACATTGTTGAAATATTCATGGTATTTGTTTTAATCCAAATGGTACAATATTCTATTATAATTGTCCCTCTAGACATCTAAATATTGTTAATAGTTGAGATTTTTTTATCTAATATGATTTGTCATAATCCAGAAATCAAATTAAAAAAAAAATTTCTTCCCATTGATTAAAGCTACTAACTTTTTCTTTTAAAATATCCATCATATATTGTTTATTTTTTTAATGATTGAAATTTTATCACCATTCTTTTTTTTTCAGCTTATTTTTCAACCAAAAATAGTGGGTGTGAACTCATGTTTAATTCAATTACTCATAGTTTCAAAAGTTATTGAATTTGTTTGCTGAATTCTTTTCTATCTTTTGAATTGTATACTATAGGTTTTACTCTTATGACTTTATTAGGGTCTTTTAGTTTTATACTTACTACGTATTTAAGTTTATTAATATTTGGATCTAAAGGATTTTTTAAGATTGTTGTCTTACGTAATTTTCTTATTTTTAGCAACATCTTATTTTCTTTTATTTCTTTTAAGAATGAATTTTCTTGATGATTAAATTATAGATATTTATTTAGTAATATTGTTATATTTTCTAAATGTGATATTTGTTTTTGGTACATCTTACCACATTTTTTTCTTTTTATGTTATTCAATAAACTTTTCTAATAACATACTTTCGTTATTTTTAACCTTTGAAGTATATATTGTCTCCTTCTATTGTTGTTATACTTGTCTTAACTATATATTGTGTAAATAGTTGATATAAATTTAATAAGTTATTTCCTATCAAGAAATCAACTCTCATTTTCTGTTGACACATAGTAAGGATACAAAACTTTTCTCCTCCTATTATAATATCAATATCTTTTATAACTTTGTTAAGGTTAATTGTTGTATTATTTGATATTCTTACTATCAAGTCCTTTGGGATTGAGATCCAAAGTTCTTGTGAAAATACATATTTGATTGCTACATATATACTAGCTTTATTATCTATATAAGTATGTAAATGGTATATAATATATTCTTTGAATTTGCATCCTATTTTTTTTTATATCAATACTATTAGGATTAGCTATGTTGTATAGGTTATTCATCATATGATGTTTCCTTTGAATCTGTTTCTTCCTCTTCTTGAGTTTTACTCATTAAGTATATTGATTCTATTTCATTAATATCTTATTCTTTTATGGATTATAAATCCGTCTTATAAGCTTGTTCTATTATCTTTAAATTTTTCTTATATTTCTTTTTATGAGGTAACCTATTAGGAAATTCATTGACATAATGAACTTTCTCATTACACATCCAAGTTTTCTTGACTAATAAACAATAATTTTCTTTTCTGTGAAATTTTATTCTTCTAAAATGTCTTCTCTTATATTTAGAAAAGTATTGTTTTATGAATTTATATTTATTGAATCTTTTACATTTTTAAAAAAATTTGTTTGTAAGGCTTTATACTAAATCCATATTTTCCTAGCATCTCGAAATTATTACTATCACAACATCTTTTTTAATTTTATTTAGCATAATTATATTCATTTATTTTTTGACATTATAAAATTATCTAAGATTTTTGTTATTTTATTCTTTCTCCTATAGTATATGGTACTGTTATTGTATTTCTATTTCTCCAACTTTCTTTAAGAGTTTTATATAGAGTTCTTAATAAATTTTGATAAAATATATTCTTAAATTGTTGTTATATTTTAGGTATCTTGTGATACTACATTTCGTATTCACATATAAAAAAATCTATATAGCATATATCATATATTTGCATATTTGCTAAATACCATTGAGCCTCATTTATTTCAGCAATATGGTTTCCTTTATATTCTCCTATGAATTCATTTACTACTTTATCTAAATACTATCTTCCTATTGCATAACCTCCATGCATCCTAAGATGTATATCATCTGGTAGATTACTAAACCAAACTTTAATATTTTGAGTTATTTTATGGTTTAATAATACTCTACAGATTGATGAGTTTGTATTAGTAGTTCTATATGTCTGAATTAGTACACTCATTATATTAGCCCATTAATCTAATATCTTTTTTTTTCTATCTCCAATACAGTTTTATTATTATTTTCATGAAATTTGAATTCTTATGGTACAAATCCTCTAGTACTCTAGTATAATCATTCTTCCAATTTTGGTTATTGTCTTTTTCTATCTAAAAAATTAGGTTCATTTGATCTTTGCCTATTTCTTTCACTTATGTAAAGATTATAAGGTTCTCTTTGAATTATAGGAGATATTATTGTGTTTCTTTCTTTAATAATTTTGAAATTTTTTGTTTCACTCGTTACTATCATATCATCATCTTCTTTATTAAAGCATATTTTAATAATGTTTTTAATTCTTTATCTATTAATGTTAACAGACTTACTAATATTCCTACATCCTTATTTTTAGGATCCATGCATTGTTCTTCTAATTGTTTTCTATATTCTATGAAGTTGATATTGTAGATTTTTCTTTATCTTTTCTTTTTTATTATGGGAAATGTTTGATGGTTCTTCTTTTAATCTTTCTAATGGATCTCTTTTTAGAATTTATAGTTGTAATGTTTTGTCAAAACTATTTTTCTTATTTCTTTAAGGATTTCTTCTTGGGTTTTATTTATATTTTGTAAAGATTATATTTTTTCTTTTAAAAGAATTAAGGCTTTCATTATAGTTTTTTTGTCTATTTAATATGATCGGTACCATTATTTTCTACTTCTATTCTTTATAATCTATCTTTTGACAATTTTAAGAGATTTTGACTTTATAATATATCAATTTTTGTCATTAATTAACTGAAGATTCTTGCACATAGGAACAATTATGTGCAGGTTAATTGTTATTCCAACTCAAATAGGTAATCAAGATCTAGATAAGGGGTGAAGACGCCAACCCATGAAATCTTTTCATGAGCTATAAATCAACTCAGCCAAGTTGGCCTCATAAACGTGAATTTAGCAAATTACACAGTGAAAGTACAAAATAAAATGCTCAATTCAACATACAAATAAAACACTCAGTAGATACAAAATTTATAATATACAGTAAATACACTAGTGACGGTGTGCCTCAAAGGCTTAGTCCAAACTAGTAACAAACATACATAACAATCAACACACAACATGTGAGTCATGAATGCATACTAAACAATAAAGGATTTTGAATCACTTAAAGACTTCATATGTAACATATTTAGTAAATGATGATTGTACTCTTAAAACATGCGATCAAACTAAACATAACAAACCAATTAAAGAGTCTAACACTTGGGACACAACCAAGGTAATGAGATACATATTCCTTAGATACTTACACCAAACTCACATGAATATAACAGACATAAATAACATGAAATAACCAGGAAACATGTAGATTATTTTAATACATTATAAGCAATGATTAGAAAGTTATAGACTTGCTATAAGAAAGGAAAGAAAGCATGCGATAACATATAACAATTGTGCTTTCTAATCAGATTTTACATCTAGTATGTTAGAACATATATAATAGAGAATCAGATTATTCTGACAAATATACTGATAATGCATAACACCATTGAAGGAGTTTGAGACGCGATACATAATCAGGTTAAGGAGATATTGTCTCCTTGAGGACTCAACTCAAATATGCAATTCACAAGGAGATAAATATAGCTACAATATATATAATAAAATGCATGTAGTATCATAAAGCAACATATATAGAATTCAGTAAATGGAAAGCAAGTGATATATATATGAGAAGATTTCTAACCTGAGTTTAAACTTCAGTATGTAGGAACATACACCATTCAAACTCTGATTATACTAACCACACATTGAAGCATAAAAAACACCAGATATAATGAGGTAAACACATATAGAAATAATATCTATGTGGAAACATCCTTGTGTTGCTTAAGGCAACCACTTAACAACAAATAATTCATTAAAAATAATAAATAGATACAACTCGATAGAAAAATATAAACACAAATACCTCTATTAGTCTGAACACCTTCCATAATTGTCTATGACTACTCTCGCTTACTGCCTCTGCAACAATCTGGTTCGACATACAAACTTGACTCTCCTCCAAAACCATCCAATGTAGTGTAATCAGAAACCAAATATCAATAATGTGTAAAGTGGACAATCAACATAGCCACCCAAGAAAACGACCATCTAATAAACAACCAATAGACACATAGTCCAAGATGTGAGAACTCAAAGAATTCTAAATTAACTCACTTTCACAAAGAGGTTCTCACAAATAATCAATTTCATACAAGCAACTTCCAACTAACACACGGCTCACATATAACCCATTCAAACACCATCTTGAGTACTCAATACTCATAAGTATGGTTTTATTCACACAGTCACGAATCACTAATAGCAAACAACAGACAAGATATTAGTGATCCAAAAATAGAAATGCGAGATGTCAATTTGACAAAACTCTACTACATCTTTTCTAGATATAAAATAAGAAAAAATGGGGTATTTATAGAAATTTTGCAAGTCATGACCAACCTCGCCATCGCCTTGTCATAGACCTCGCCAAGGGTGGTGCAAAGGTGTGTGGTAAGGTGGGTGAAAATTTGCTAAAAAATTTCATTTTTCATTTCTCAAAAAAATTCGAGTAATTTTAATAAATACCCGCACTCGAATCTAACTAAAAACACAAGTAAAAAATGTCCCTCATTCGAAGAAAACCAACATCCCACCTAGCATGAATACTACGAAAGACACTATCGTGATGTATGTAAACATGCTCGCATATAAAGTGTATATAACTATATGCGTGTGTGAATTAATGATCTATAGTAACTAACCTTACATAGAGGAAGACAAATACACTGAGTAAGAATAAAACAGACACCATGTTTTGCACATAGGAAGCCATTACACAGACAAGAGTACAATGGGATTTACATTGACCTATTACTTCATGGATAAGATTTTTTACTTATTTAATTTTTTGTTTTAATTCTTTAATTTCTTCCTTTTGTTCCCATTCTTGTTTACTTATTTTTATTTGATCATTTGTAAATTCAATTTGTGATACGTTACTTTTTTCCTAATATTAGATGTTGTTCTTGTATATCTAAATTTTATTTTTTAGATATTTCAAAGCTTGTTAACATTTTTGGTTTTATTATTTGTTCAATTTATTGAATTGTTTTTATCTATTTCTATGAATTTATTTTGACCATATATTGAACTATTATAAATGTTTGTTAATGAATATCATACCATATAATGTACTGAAAATATATTATTTCTTTCTTTCATTAAGTCTCATCTTTCAAATTCATGAGCTAAACTTAATACTTGGTTTAAGTTTTTATTATTAATATTAATGAAAATTTTAAGGTATACTGTGAATTTTAACTTTTGATATCCTAGATTTTCATGGATGATTCCTAATAAAACATATTTTATATTTATTATTCTATTGTCTATGAGTATTAATTTTATTTGTGTATCTATTTTTTCTCTAAAATGTGCTTTTATTAATATTTAGATTCCTCCTAAATGGATGAATCCAATTTTTCTTTTATCTTTTGTGGGATTTTTTGATATTTTATCCATAATAATTTCTTTATTAATTAATAGTATGTTATACATTTTTTTGCAACTATAATATTAATACTTATTTCTTTATTACTTATTCTATAATAAACTATATATATTTTTTAAAATATTTTTCTTATTATTGGGAATGATGAATCTTTGAATCCATCTCATTTCTTGCTAATTACGATTTATTGTGAGAAACATCCTGAGATATCTTATGTTTCTATTTCTATTATTTCTTGATTTTATATTATTTTTGTCATTTTTATGTATGAAAAATTACTATTTACTTACGTTAACTTTAACTTTCGTTAAATTTGGGAGATATTTATGATATTTTTAAATTTTTAAAAGTATTTGTGATATTACTTCAAAAATTAGGGATATTATTGATATTATTCAGGCTAAATTGTTTCAAAAATTTTGCTTATGTATAATTTTTTTATAAATAAAACAAATAAAATATAAATGTTTACCCACTTCTTTAAAAAGAACTATTTACTTCGGGTTTGGTACCATAAAGGTACCAGACCTAGCTCTCTTTTGAGATTGATAAATTTTCTTGCCTTTCCATAAGCTTCTTCCAAAGTTGTGGGGCCATCTTATTCAATTTTGAAAACAAATTAGAATCCCTTAGAAGACCTTGCATAAAGGCCTCTATTATAATAGAGCTCGAGTAGTCTGATATCTCTAGCCTTTCTTCTTTAAACCTTCCTATATATTCTTCAATACACTTACCACTTCCTTGGGTGATTGAGAAGAGGTGGTGTGACTCTTCCCTCAATGGTTTGTTACAGGCACAATTGGTGATAAACAACCTAAAAAACTATGAGAAAGAGGTTATGGTACGTGGGGCCAGGTTATTGAACCACTTCTGTGCACCATCACATAGAGTGGCAAAAACAAATTATACATCATGTCTCTCTTGCCTTGAGGAAGGCTCACAGGGGCCATATCCATCTTAAAGTGTTGCATGTGAGTTATCGGATCTTTGGTCCCTTCATAGTCTAGGCACTTAGGGGCAATGAACTTGGGTGATGGCTCGTCGTGCTCTATTTCATTAGAAAATGGAGAAATACACAATTGCTCATAGTTCTTATCCATACCATAAGAAGCCTTAACTTTTTCATTCATTGGCTAGTTTCAGGGCTTGGTCTTGATTTTTGTTATCTTTTTCCAACCCCTAAAATCGCACCTTCTAACTTTGTCTCTCCTACAACCACTACTTGTTGCTAGGTCTCGTCGAACTAGAAAAAAAGGTCCCCCTCAAATTCTTGTTCACCTTGGTTACACTCGAGCACTATGCGCTTTGGTCTGTTTCTACTAAAAGGGTTGACGGCTTGATCATCGGAGGTTCCCCTGCCTGATTAGGACTGCATTGACCTATTTTCTTGCCTAGTCTCCTCAAGTTCTCTTCTTAACTCAAGAAGTTGACGAGCTAGCTCTTGATAAGAGTTAGTCTCCATTCTGGCCTCACCATGGGTTAGTGAGGTGTTTTCCAATGCTGCCATTGCTTCCTCGTTTTCTAGTCTTAGTCGGCCTTCAGCACGGGTCCCTACCATGGTGATAAAGAACAAGTGATCGTGATTTTGGGGGTAACTAGTAAGTGAAACAAGTGTTTGGTCTCTTAAGTCTCTCTCAAAATTCAAGGTAAATCCTAGAAAATATGGGGTTAGAAGCTAAAGCTTGACCTTAGAATCTGAGCCCCACGGTGGGTGCCAAAATGTTGGGATTGGTCTAATTTATAGAGAAATAAACTAGAGAGAAGTCAAAACAATTGATGGTATGTGTGGATCTTTAAGGGAGTCCATGTATATATAGAGTTTTAAATGTACAGGTGTCGGTTACATAAGGTGTACACGTCATAACGTGTCAGATGGGTATAAGAGTAAAGTAAAATATATTTAAAGCTTGAGGTCAACGACCTCATGGATCAAGTTGGTGTATCAAGGCTCGGGCTAACATCTCAAGGCTGAAGAAAACGTCTTAAGGCTTAGGTAGATGTCTTAATGCTCAAGTAGATATCTCAAAGCTCGGGCTCAACAAGGCTCAAGTAACAAGTCATTCCTTATGTGATGACTTTATGAAAGTAGAGTCATTAATGTATTTTTTACTTAATATTTACTTGTTTTATTCAATAAATAGTTTTTTTGGGGCCAAAAATATTAAAATATAAAATTTTTAGTGAAAAAGGATGAAAATATAATTTTTAGAATTTTTTATGAATTTTTAACGTATGACCAATCAAGAGTTACCACGTGGCATGCCACACAAGCAGAAGAGCTGACTGAACAAGCCATGCGGATGCCATGTAAGAGTGGAGAGCGAATCAAGTTAAGCTGCGTGTGAGGAGGATGAAACGCGCCCCACGTGTTAGCATGGCGTTCAATCCGAATTCGAAAATTAGTTAACGCGCTATGCTAAGATTCGTTATGCCATTACTTTACGTGTTTCACCCGTGTGCCACACCATCCGTTCTCACAAATCGCATCATGCCATGTGTCGTTGACTCAACGAGTATTGACTCTAAATGGTTTCCCTTTCCACGCGTTGCTCCCTGATTCACCCAGTGAATTCCTGATGCCATAGGCGTGTTGTGATTGGCTGACACTATCAATTTTGCTTGTTTTGATCGTAGCCCTTGATCTAAAGCTGATCTGACGGTCCAGATCACACCTGAGCAATATTTAAGCCCCTAATCACTCCATAAACCCTAAGTGGCCTCTATTAGCATAATTTTGGTCAATATTTGGAGTTAAAAAGAGAGAAAAATACAAAAAAAATCAAAAGGGGACATAATTTTGGTGGAGATTCAAGAGGAGATTAACTACAATTTAAGAGATTGATTGTATTTCTTCTACTATTTTCTTTATCAATTTTTATGTCTTTCTTTATGAAAATATGAGCTTTATGAACACAATTATGTGTAGTTAATTTATTAATCTAGGGATCATATGAACTAAATTTTCACCATGTGATGATTTAATATTTTACCCCAATTATAATTATAATTTAATTATATTATTTAATTTGATTTGTATGCTATTAATTGTTTGACTAACAATTTATCTATAGAGACAATTAAATAGATTTGAGAGAGTTATTTAATTATTTGTCTTGATTAAATAACATGCATAGTTTCTAGGCAGAGATGTATGATTCTTATGTATGTGATCCATAATTGATGAACTTAATGAGTAGTATGCAATTTAATTGGCATGAGAGTGTGATTAAATTAATTATTATATGATGTGTAGTTTACTTGAGAGAGGAATACATGCTAGGTTAGATTCAATTGATCATGTAATTAATTGATAATTATATTAGGGGGATTTTCGGGATTCACATGTTTAGAAAATTGGAAGATTAAGTATTCCTAGATATTTTCTCATATATTTTTTTAGTTATTAAATTTGATTTAATTAATTATTGTTATTTACATTTAAAAAATTGTTTTTTTTATTTTTTTAGTTTTAAAAATTAGTTTCTAATAAAATAATCTCCGTGAGAACGATATTTTTTTATCATTATATTACTTGTTACGATACGTATACTTGCGTATTTATTGCACACACTTCATATGTTCGATCAAGTTTTTGGCACCGTTGTCGGGGATTATAAATATTAGAAATTAATAATTTTTTTATTTTTTATTTTTTAAATTTATTTTTCTTTTAATTTAATTTTAATTTTAATTTACTTATTTTCTTTTACTAACTTATTTATTTATTTTTTAACTTTAACTTATTTATTTAGTTGTTTATTTTTTTAATTTTTAATTATTATTTATTTATAATTTAGACACATCCTTTAGTACTATTAGAAATATAGAGTAGAAAATGGTTAATAATAATTATTAATGGTCAATGAACGGAATGATACCACAAGAGTAGGTGAAATGCATGAGGTAAATGATATTATGGCACTTACAAGTAAAGTGTTATCTTTGGTAAATCTTTTGATGGTACAAAACTCGCTAACGAGTATAAATTAGGTCCAAGATTCAAGGGTGTCATGTGTGTTTTGTGATTGAGCTCATTTGTTTGATAATTGTCCATATAATTCTGAATCGGTCTTTTATGTTGGTAATGTGAACTAAAACAATGATCCATACTCAAACACATATAACTCAGGATGAAGACAACATCCAAATTTCTCTTGGAATAACAACAAGCAAGGTGATAATCAATTCAACTATCAATCATTTCCACCTTCTAGTTTCCAACAACCACAACAATTACAAGTCCAAGAAAAGAAGCCACCTATTCAGAAAAATATGAATGCTTTAATGGAGATGATGAAATACTTCGTCCAATCAATAAATACAGAATTTTCCACTCAAGAGGCTTCAATTCAAAATTTGGTGAACCAAATGGGTCAATTTACTCAGGCTATAAGTCAATGGCATCAAGGTAACCCTCTAAGTGACACAATTGTAAACCCAAGAAGAGAATGTAAGGACCATTCCAACGCCATAGACTTGGGGAGTGGTAAAACTTTAAAGGAGGAACATGAGACCCAAAAGGATAAGGAGGAACTAGAAACTAAAAAAGATGAGAAGGAATAAGAGGATAAAAAGAGTAATGAAAAAGAAATAATTCAACCAAAAAAAAGTAACCTTTACAAACCCACTATTCATTTCCTTCAAAGACTGTAAAAGCCAAAGTCAGATACGCAATTTTCAAAATTTTTGGAAGTCTTCAAGAAGCTACATATAAACATACCATTTTTAGAGGCACTTGAACAAATGTCATCTTATGCCAAATTCATGAAGGATATACTATCGAAGAAAAGGAGGCTTGAAGATCATGAAACAATAACCTTAATTTAAGGTTGTAGTGCCATCCTTAATAGAAAACTACCACAAAAACTAAAAGATCCATGTAGTTTTGACATCCCTTTCACTATTGGGAACATTCATTTTGGCAAGGCTCTATGTGACTTAGGTTCTAGCATTAATCTCATGCCATTATCGGTCTTTAAGAGATTGGGGGTTGGTAAAGCTAAACCCACTTCAGTAACATTACAAATGGTAGATAAATCAATTAAGAGACCTCGAGGTGTGGTAGAATATTTGCTAGTAAAAGTAGACAAATTCCTCTTTTCGGCGGACTTCATTGTACTAGACATGGAGGAGGACCATGACATTCCTATCATACTTGGTCCTCCATTCTTAGCAACTCGAAGAGCACTCATTGATGTACAAAAAAATGAATTTACAATGAGAATGCAAGATGAACAAGTAATGTTTAAAGTTTTTAAAGCATTTGAATCCCTTGACGTTGATAGTGTGAATGAATGCTTAAGGATAAATGCTACTGAAAATGGGGACAACTTAAAAGAATCTATTGATTCGCCCACACTTAATACTACTACACGTGATGCTATGAAAAAGGACATAAACTCACCAGAAAATACTCAACCTATTTTAACTTTAAAGTATGGCATCAAAGGTTGACATTGTAGAGTGTATGAACTTTTTGGAGGACATGTCAGGCCAAGTGATAGCTCTACCGATTATGAAGAATTTTGAGATATGATCAAAGCTCAAAACATCAATTAAAGATCCACCAAGTTTGGACCCTACACTTTCACCCTTCTATCCCAGTCAAGTATAAAAGTGAAAGAGTCCAATGGAGAGGTAAAAATGTTGTTAGAAATATATAAATTGGATAAGTTACGTTGGAGTGCTTATAAGAATGCCAAAAAGTTCAAAAAGAAAACAAAAGTATGGCATGAGAAGAGAATTGAGCACCGTGTTTATGAACCAGAACATAAAGTATTATTGAACAAATCAAGGCTCAAACTATTTCCAAACAAACTTAAAAGTAAATGGATACAAAGGGATGTGTCTTAGGACTTGATATGATCGTCTAGTTAAGGACGTTAAACGTGATGTTGGGTTGGAGGCAACACAACGTTATTTTACTTATATTTTCATTATTGTTTTTGTAGGTGAATAAATGTGGAGAGCAATGGCTCAACAAAAATGAGCATTTCAACGACAGATGTGGTGTGCCATGACTAAAAGAGTAGTTCTCTTTCCTTTTACTTTTTCATATTTATATGTGCACATTAGAGACAATGTGTAATTTAAGTTTGGGGGAGGGAACTTCATTCTCTACATTAGTATTTAGTATGCATTTTAAATTTTTAGGGAATTTTTTTATTTTTAGGTTGTTTTTAATCATGATTTGGGTAGAAATTGATAAATATATGGAAACGAAATGCATGCATGCTTGATATGAAACATATGATCTTAATGATTAAAATTGGTTGTCATGACTAGAATAAGGAATGTAACATATTTGTTAAGATATTTACATTAATCATGTGATATGCTTGCTAGTTTTGATGTGATTGATTCAAATTTTTATGCATATGTTCATGATTGATTTTGGTGTTTTTATTGAGAGAAAATTTGTAGCGAGTTATGTGAATTGATGAGATCTACCAGGTTTTAGAATCTATTTGATCATCTCTTGAGGCGAAATCCTAAATAGTATTTAGCAAGAGAAATGATTTAGACCTTATTTGGATCGATTGAGCCTTTCAAACTAACAATTGTTAATATCTTTAGTCGCCCATTTAAGCTTAACAAATAACTTTTCATATCTTCAAGCCACATTTAATGCATAACTAATAATTATTACCTTTACCTTTACACCTTTAGCTCGTATGAAAATAAAAAAAGAAAAGCAATCATGTGTTATGCTATAGAAGAAGGTGAAACGTAATGCACTCTATAAAAAACAGAGAAAAAAAAAGAAAGAAAAAGAAAAACTCACAACACAATTATCCCTCTAAAGAAAAAGAAAATAGAATTGAAAATAAGTTTGTGGGTGTTGTGAAGTTACAAAAAAAAAAGAGAAAAAAGATGTGGAATAAAAGTACATGAAAATAATGACAAAAAAGGGTGCACTAAAATATCAAGTAAAATCTCAATTGTAGTTAAAAAGTGCATGATAAAAAAACTAAGGTGTGGAAAGAGCCTAAATGTCTTCAATTATCGACCCCCCACATAAGCCTTACATTACAATCATGTAAAGTCTTTATTGATCTTGAGCTAAATGCATATTTATATTACTGGAGAATGATGTGAAAAATAGACTTAGGAGACTTATTCTAAGATTAAATTAATTAGTATGCTCATATAGGTTGATTTCATGAGTGTATTGGATGATATCATGTGCAACACACACACATGAATCAAATTTTCAAAAACCTTGCATATCCTTGTATTGATGGAACATTGATTAATGAATATGTGAACCTCTTTATCATAGAATTATATGGCCTTTGAGAGGGATAGTTTTCGTGAAATATGCATGTACTAATAGAAGTATAATTATAAATATACTACCCAAGTTATTTTATTTAGTTATACTTGGCTTTACTTGATGACAAGCAAAAATTTAAGTTTGGGGGTGTGATGACTCTATGAAAGTAGAGTCATTAATGCACTTTTTTTACTTAATATTTACTTGTTTTATTCAATAAATAGTATTTTAGGACCAAAAATATTAAAATATAAACTTTTTAGTGAAAAAGGGTGAAAATATAATTTTTAATACAAGACCAATCAGGAGTTGCCACGTGGCATGCCACGCAAGTAGAGGAGCTGACTGGGAAAGCCACGCAGATGCCACACAAGCATGGAGAGCGAATCACGTTAAGTCGCATGTGAGGAGGAAGAAACACGCCCCACGTGTCAGCATGGTGTTCAATTCGAATTCAGAAATTGGTCAATGTGTTATACCACGTGTCACTATGTAATTACTCTATGCATTCCACTCGTGCGCCAGGCCATCTATTTCCGCGAATCGCATCATGCCATGTGTTGCTAACTCAACGAGCATTGACTCTGACCGGTCTCCCTTGCCACACATCACTCCCTGATTCGCCCAGTGAATTCTTGATGCCATGTGACATGTTATGATTGGCTAATACTGTCATTTTTGCTTGTTTTGATCGTAGCCCTTGATCTGAAGGTCCAGATTGCACCTAAGTAATATTTAAGCCCCTAATCAGTCTATAAACCCTAAGTGGCCTCCATTAACATACTTTTTGTCAATTTTTGGAGCTAAAAAGAGAGAAAAATATAGAAAAATTCAAAAGATGACACAATTTTGGTAGAGATTCAAGAAGAGATTAACAGTACAATTCAAGAGATTGATTATATTTCTTCTTCTACTCTTTCCTTTATCAATTTTTATGTCTTTCTTTATGAAAAATATGAGCTTTATGAACACAATTATGTGTAATTAATTTATTAAACTAGGGATCTTATGAACTAAATTTTCACCATGTGGTGATTTAATATTTTATCTCAATTAAATTTTAATTTAATTATATTATTTAATCTGATTTGTATGCTATTAATTGTTTGACCAATAATTTATCTATAGAGGAAATTAAATAAATTTGAGAGAATTATTTAATTGTTTGTCTTAATTAAATAACATGCATAGTTTTTAAACAAAGGTGTATGATTCTTATGTATGTGATCCATAATTGATAAACTTAATGAGTAGTATGCAATTTAATTGGCATGAGAATGTGATTAAATTAATTACTATATGGTGTGTAATTTATTTAAGAGAGAAATACATGCTAGGTTAGATTCAATTGATAATATAATTAATTGATAATTATATTGTAGGGATTTTAGCGATTCGCATGTTTAAAAAATTAAAAAATTAAGTACTCATAGATATTTTCTCATATATATTTTTAGTTACTAAATTTGATTTAATTAATTATTGTTATTTATATTTAGTTATTTTAATTTTACTTAAAATATAAAAACACATAAAAAATTAATTTTTATTTTTTTAGTTTTAAAAATTAGTTTCTAATAAAATAATCTCCTTAAGACCGATTTTTTTTATCATTATATTACTTGTTGTGATACATATAATTTCGTATTTATTACACACACTTCGTGTGTGGCGATCATTATGCCCAAACATCAACCTTGTATAAAGAAAGACAAATACACTAAGTAATAATAAAATAGACATCATATTTTACACATAATAAGTCAATATATAGACAAGAGTTCAGCATGAATTATATTAACCTATTATTTCATAGATAGGATTTTTAATTTTTTGTTGTAATTCTTTAATTTCTTTCTTTTGTTCTCGTTCTTTCTCATTCCTGTTTACTTATTTTTATTTAATCATTTGTAAATTCAATTCGTGATACTTTACTTTTTTCTTAATATCATATGTTTTTCTTGTATATTTCAAAATTTGTTAATATTTTTGGTTATATTATATCTTTAATTTATTGAAAAGTTTTATTTGTTTTTATGATTTTATATTGTTCATATATTAAATTATTATAAATATTTGTTAATAAATATTATAATATATAGTGTACTAAAAATATATGATTTATTTTTTTATTAAATCTTCTCTTTTAAATTTATAAGTTAAACTTAATATTTGATTTAAATTTTTATCATTAATATTAATTAAAAACTTAAAATATGGTGTGAATTTTAACTTTAAATATTCTAGATTTTCATGGATAATTATTAATAAAATATATATTTTTATAATATTATAATTAGTATAACTATGAATTTAAGTAGTCAAAATAATATACTTAAAAGAAGTATTTCTACGATAACTTTTTATTAACGCTTAAACATTCAAATATTTTAATTACCGTCCTAAAACATATTTAATCCTTTTTCATATATGACATGACGAAAGGCATGTCTCGATCTAAATACAATTAAGTTTTAATTGGGAAGAATTGAGCTGGGGAATAATTTAATTAATGATAAATATAATTTCAAATCAATGAATAACTTACTTACTTTTCCATATATCCTCTTTTGACAGCAATATCATGCGAGCTGCTTATCTGTCATGTGTTAGTGTTACACATAAACACACCACAACGGCGTGAATAAGATTTGTAATGATTTGAATAGGTTTGCAAAGCGTGTTTATGGATGGACCCCAAAACCCACTTTTTAAACGGTGCCTATTACCCTTTTGTTTGTTTGTTTGTTTGTTTATTTTTTTCTCCTCCTTACTTTTGTTTAAATTAGGCTGTAAATTTATGGTTGACACGATTTTTATTCATTATTGTAAGACTAACTCCTTTACAGTTTTTTTTTGGTCACAGCCTTTCACGTTGATTAGGCGAGGTAGACTCAAATCTATCTCTTTCTTTAAAACAAAAAAAAAAAAGAATTAAATGATAACGTTGATTTAATGATAATATATCTGTATGCATCAGTGCATGATGTCTATTATCATCTTTTGTGTCAGGGCCAAAGCGAGCAGTTTCAAGGCGAGTCCATGTCCATTGTGCGTGAGAGGCCAACTTTTGATTGTTGAGCTTCTTAAGGTTACCAATGAGATCATAAAAGCCTTTTAAGGCTTATGATAAACTTCGTATCCAACGGACCAATTCACCTCATGTTGGTGCTAGAATTAGGATGAGTGATGTTCGGTTTTGGTTTATTTTGATTTAAAATATTAATGTAACGTATATATATTGATTTGTTAAATTAAAAATTAAAATAAATTTATAAAATATCGATATGAAAATATTTTATCAATATATTTATTGGTTTTTGATAAATTTGACTATTTATTTTTTAAATGAATTTAAATAATTTTATTTTATATTAATACTAAATTAATAAATAAGATTTATTATTTAATCAATAATTTAATTAAAAATTATATATTAACATTTAAATTATAATTGTGTATCAATTTTAGAGTATAAACTAATTTTTAAAAATGAGTAAATTATTGAAAACAAAAAAAAAATTAGATTTTTTATTACTTATAATAATTTTTTTTAAAAATGAACTTAAGAAAATGATAATATAAATTGTTTAATGTTCTCAAATAAAATAAAAATTTAAATAAATTAGATTATTATAAATATATATATATATATAATTTATATATATATGTATATAATTTAAAAAATTTATAAAGTAAATATACATTAATAATATGTTGATTGATTCAATTAAGTATTTTCTGTAAACTCTAAAATCTTAACCGATTCAATATAAGTTGGTTTTTATATTTTTAAAATTAAAATCAATCTTTTAAACATATAAAATATAAAATTCTATTCAATTTAAATTATATAATTTAGTTTATTAATTATTATATTCTTCCTCGATTAAAATCAAGATAAGTAAAGTAAGAGCTTATTAGATGTCTTTGTCATTTTTGCAATGTTAACAAAAACTTTCGTGTTTAAGCAAATTTTATTATAGAGAGTTGCATATATAGAATTTTCACATTTTCGCGTGGAAAAGAAAAATAGCATAAATTATATAGGTATGAAACTTTCGAATATTTACGTAAGAATTTCTAAGATTTGTAATGATTATAATTGTGTGTGAAATTTGCACGGATAAATTCTAACACTACTACAAAAGGGGTATTTAAGTCAATATGTAAAGTCAGTTTTTGGAAAAAATTGACTTATAATGAGTTTAAAGTCGATTCGGTATAGAACCGACGCTATCCACGTAGCATAGCGTCGGTTGACACCTAGAACCGATGCTACGTCCACGCATAGCATCGGTTAGCATCGATTCGACACGTCAATCGATGCTATAACTTACATGGATAACGTCGGTTGACACATAGAACCGACGTTACACACGTGGATAAATTCTTTTCTTTTCTTTCTTCCTTAGATAGAAACTATTCCAAGCGTTGCATAACTCTCAAAAACCCAAAACCTTCTTCACTTCTCCTTCACTCTTTCTCATTTTCTGGCCACTTACGACCACCATTTCCAACCCCGGTTAGTGGGTTTTCTTCCTCTCTAACTAATCTTTTAGATCCCCTATTTTTTTAAGCAAAATACTCAAATTTTTTATACCCATTTCTCACTTACAAAACACTATTTTTTCTTCATTTCCTTCATTTGTCACTTCATTTACTCTTGTAAGTATTTTTATTAATTCTACGCACTTATTATTCATATTTTTTCTGTTATTAAGTTTTGTTATTTATGTGTATAATTTTTTGTATTATATATCTAGGTTTGTATTATAACATCAGGAGAAGAATATACCATGGTAATTTTTCTGCTATTAATTAATATTTTATTTTTTAATTATTTGTATTATTTAAACTATATATTAAATAGATTTTTTTTCCTGATGTTATTTAGTGATCGAATACAAGTTTTAATTTGAGTATAATAGAAAATGAGTAAATTTTATAAAAAAAATAAAAATAAAAAATTTAAAGTCAGTTCACGCGGTGAACCGACTTACACGTTAAACCGACTTTACGTTTTAAGTCATTTCATTTAAATTCGATTCATCGAACCGACTTTAAATTGATTTAAAGTCGATTTTTAATCAACTTTAATATCTTTTTTTAACAGTGTAATTATGTGAAAGTGAAAATTATGAAACAAAACTTGTAAAAAATAATATAAAGTGACCAAAACAAAACATATATAGCAAAAGTTTATTCAAATTAAATTATAAATATTGGTATGATGAGCATAAGTTTGCCCTTGTTTTCTGTTTACTGTTTACTGGATTAAGGATAATGAATTTTAGTTTCTTGTATCAGTTGAGTTATTCAATTTAAGAGTTTGGAAAGCCATAATTCTACCGCCAGACCTTTTCTTTTGCAGTACGTAAAACTCTGAAAAAATTCTGGATATTCTCGTCATTGTAAATTAGAATATTAGATATATAATATCATTATAATTAAAATATTAAACAATTATTATTATGTTTTAAATTTTTAGTATTTTATCCTTATAAATAATATCCATTAATATTATGAATGAGTATTAAAATATCTTTTTTTGATTTTATAGTTCTACTCTCTACCTATTTTGATACTTTAATATTTGTTTCATCATAAACCTAAACCTATATTATATTTTTATTTTATATAAGTGACGTTTGATTTACACTGAAAAATGAATAAAAATGAAATTTAATAGAAATGAAACATTATTATTATTATATTGTATGTTTTGATCACTAAAATCAAAGAAGAAATCAGTATTACAATATTTTCGTTTACAATTGGAATGAAATCGAAAATATTGTATATTACCTTAATATCCCTATATTTATTAAAGTTTAAATAATGTAATTTAATTGTTATTTTTTCGTTAGATAAAATACATTATTGAAAGCATTATTTTTCTAAATAATTATTACTTAAAAATAAAATATATTATTAAATTTGTTTTTTCAAAATAGGATTTAGGGTATATAGTATAGGATGTAGGGTTTAGGATAGGAGATATATGATTTAAGGTTTAGGTTTGGGGTTTAGGGTTAGGATTTAGGGTTTATAGTTATATTTGTAGGTTTAGGATTAAAATTATTATTTTTATAAATAAGATTTAGGATTTAGGGTTTAGATTTGAGATTTTGGATAAGGATTGAGGGTTTATGATTTATGGTTTGTTTGGTATTAAATGTGTAACAGGAATACGACCTAAAGAATGTAGGTACCCCACTAGGGGATAGCAAAGTTATGATGACTTAAAGATAACCTAGGCCCAACAAGCTTTGTAAAGCGTATAACCTAGTTGACCTAAGTACCTCGTTATCCAATTGTGAGGTCTTAGATGTCAAGACCTGGTGAAGTCGTGAGATCTCGACGTGATCACAGTTTTCTCTCTGTGAGCGACCCAGGAAATGTACTTAGGAATCTAAAGAACGACTTGAATATAATGACCTTCGTTATATGCATGTAATGACCTAACAATGTAACATTTATAGCGATATGCTTTTAATTAGTTTGTATGTAATTTTGCCAACATATGTAATCTTGTACCTAGGCCGCTTGTACATAGCCCACCACTTATATAGGATGTCACACATATATATACCCCTTAAATGAGTAGAATATATGATTCCATTTAGTTATCTAAATTTCTACTTCTCACTACAATTCACTAAAATCTTGAACACTTGAAATTCTCTCCAAACAATTGGCGCCGTCTATGGGAACTCAAATCTTTCTAGTCCATAGTTGGCATTTGAGACCTGATTATATACTAAGAGAATTAACTTGTATTTTTGATTTGCACGTCGTCAAATGTATTTTCAACCTATGATCAATGAACGGATAGACAACCCCTTCCCATTGGCTCAAGAATTCGACCTTAACGATATGGTGCCTCATTCCTCTCCCTTCAGGTCGTTGACAAACCATGATTTAGTAACTACTTCAGCTAGAAAAAACCAAGATTCAACCCTTTGTGATGTGGGCTCGTCCACATAAGCCATGTGACCTTTAGGTGCTTCCCCAAATTGCAGTTCGGATAACGCTCCGTTCGAAAGAGATGCAATGATAAAAGGACTTCAAAAACAAATAATAGAACTGCAACAAGCTTTCATAGAATGCCAAAGGGAGAACAACAAGTTAAGACCCCGATTAGAACAAAACGTATGTTCAGACACAAAGAGTTCATTCTACACACGCATTAGTCCCCAAATAGTACGTCAAACCTCTAGAAGGGAACGTATATCTTGTGTCTATGACCCTCATTGACACATAGATGTTGAGTAACATCCTAAAATAGTTTTATATCCTTATTTCATTATGGGGACTTCCCAAGTGAATCCTCCAACTTACAAACCTATAATTCAACCAATTCATCCTTATAATTTGGGTTACGAATTGGACAAAAAATTAAAAGAGATGGAAGATAAAATGTGGACGAGAGTTAACGATAGGCTTTAAGGGCAGGAGAAGTCAAAGCCGTGGGGTGACATTGAAAATGTTTGCAATCAGTTATCTACATCACCTTTCTCGAATGTCATTGAGTTAACGTTGCCTTCCCTGAAGTTTAATGCTCCCGAAATTCCCACGTATAAAGAAACCAAAGATCCCTTCAAGATGGCCATGGTAGCAGTGAGTCTATCCGAAGATAAGTGGGAATCAATGTACTACAAGCTATTTGCAGCCACCTTCCAAGACTCAACCCAACATTGGTTCATAGAGTTTCCCCTTAAGAGTATTGCTAGTTTTGACGCTCTAGTCAAAATATTCGTCACTAATTATGCTTGCAATAAACCAATCAAGAAAGAGTCTCACCACTTGTTTGTAATACTCCAAGAGGAAGACAAGACAATCAAAGCTTACATGCGAAGGTTCAAAACAGAGAAGATAGAGATTAACCAATGCCCTGATTCCATAGCCATCGAAGCCTTTTGAAAGGGAATCAAGCATGATAATGGCCTCTTTATTTAATTGAAAAAAACTACACAGCGCTACCTTTAGGCAATTTATGAGGAAACTCAAAAATTTGTCAATGTGGAACGAGAAATGAAATCAAGCATGGAGTTGGTGAACAAAAACTAGAGTAGGCCCACCCCTATTAAGAGAGAAGAGAACAAAAGGCATGTCGGGGATAAAAATACCAATTTTCCCTACTTTAAATCTACCCTAAGGCTGGGAGGCAACTTGGAGACTTGGGGCATTACCTTATCTCCCTTTCGAGGACTACCCCTATGTGTCACATTGGTAGAAGTAGTGCGTCAAATGGAACGCCTCAAAAATGTCAATTGACCACCCACCATGAAAGCTCCGCTTAGAAACCCCAATAGGTATTGCATGCTCCATAGGGGCACAAGGCACTGGACCCAAGATTTTCTCCATTTGAAATGGGAGATTGAACACCTCCTTTCAGAAGGGTACCTAAGGCACATTATTGAGAAAACCAGAAGTCCTCAATAAGAGGTTCAAAGAGACAATCCTGATCAAAGGATTAGAGTGCCAACCAACCCAATTTGTAGGGAACCCAATAGAGCACACCTCCCATGGGATGTGCGAATAATACATGCCATTCATGGCAGATCTATCATGGCCGACCATATCAGCAACTCCAAGAAAAGGTACACACAAGAAGCATGAGATACAGGACGTTTGGTCTACATTCTGAGACTTGAGGGCCCTATTTACCCAATCACTTTTGAAGGTCGAGAATGCCTACCCCCTATGATGACCTTTTAGTGATCACTATGAAAATTGCTCATTGCGAGGTACGTTGAGTATTAGTTGACAATGGTAGCTCATCTGACCTCTTATACATATCTGCTCTACTTGACATGGGCATAAATCCTAAAGAGATCACTCAATAGTAAATGCCACTGGTTGGTTTCAATGGTAGTGTAATGATGTTGATAGGTACCATACATCTATCGGTGTCGGTAGAAGGCGTTATAATTTTGACAAATTTTTTCGTTTTGAATACCCACACGTCTTATAATGCAATTTTGGGCCACCCATGGATACACAAAATGAAAGCGGTTCCTTCGACATACCATCAACTGATTAAGTACCCTATTATCGACGGGGTAAGAGAGATTGAAGGGGAACAAGATAGGGCACGAAGTTGTTACAATGCTGCTATGAAGAATGTGCTACCCCAATATTTGAAATAGCAATTAAAGAACAAAAGTTGTACCAACGAGATTAAGGAACTACGTACGGGTGAACATATCACGATGGAAGTCCACAATGAATATGACGT
Organism: Hippophae gyantsensis; assembly: GCA_030763125.1. Lineage (NCBI taxonomy): Eukaryota > Viridiplantae > Streptophyta > Magnoliopsida > Rosales > Elaeagnaceae > Hippophae > Hippophae gyantsensis. The sequence continues at coordinate 35,411,378 of CM061030.1, forward strand.
GGTTCATATAGGGGAAATCAAGAATGACCAATCCATTAAAATCAATTCTGAATTACCTTCTCCATTCAAAGCTATTCTTATTGATTTCTTGAAGAATAACGTGGATCTGTTTGCTTGGAAGCCTGAGGACATGCCCGACATCGAGCCAAATATCATCTCCTATGAGTTATGCCTAGATCACACCAGAAAGCCAATCCAATAAAGAAAGTAGAGATTTTCCATAGACTAGATTGAGATTATCAAGAAGAAGATCAAGTCCTTGAAAAGTATGGGTTGGGTTCATGAGATCAAGTACCCAACCTAGCTATCAAATGTGGTATTAGTGAACAAAGTGGGAGGTAAGCACAGAATGTGCATGGATTTCACTGATTTGAATAAGGTGACCCCAAAAGATTGCTTCCTTTTGCCGAATATTGACCAATTGGTAGATGCCATGACCGGGTTTGAATCAATGAGCTTTATGGATGCTTATTCGGGCTACCATAAAATCCGAATGCATCCTAGAGATGAAAAAAATTGGCATTTATCACGAAAGAGGGGACGTTTTGCTACACTAAGATGTCGTTCAATCTGAAAAATGTTGGTGTTACCTATCAAAGAATGATGAACAAGATGTTACAAAACCAAATTGGATGAAACATGGAGGTATATGTCGATGAAATGATGGTTAAAACCAAATGTACTAAAGATCATATCTCTGACCTTAAAGAGGTGTTCGCCATAATTTGGAATTATAAAATGCATCTCAACCCAAAGAATTGTATATTTGGAGTAGCCTTAAGGAAATTCTTAGGGTACTTAGTGACATCCAGAGGCATAGAATCCAACCCAGATAAAATATTGGCCTTGATCAACATGAAGTCCCCTCGCTGCCTCAAGGAAGTCCAACAGTTGAATGGACATATCGCAGCTTTAAGCCGCCTCATTTCTAAGTGCACCAAAAAGTGTCTACCATTTTTTTATTGTTGAAAAATAACACGTAATACCTTTAGGATAGTGAATGTGAATGAGCCTTTCAATCCATTAAAGATTACTTGGGGAAAAACACCTCTTTTGGCTAATCCTTTGGTAGGAGAAGATTTGTATATGTACATATCCTTCATGGACAAAGTTGTTAGTACCATATTGATGGTCGACAGAGAGGAAGCCCAACATCAGTGTACTACGTGAGTCATTCGTTGACAGGTGCACAACGATAGTATCCTTTTCTAGACAAAGCAACCTTCACAATAAGAATGACGGCCTGTAAACTCAAGCATTACTTTGGTGCATACAGGGTAGTGGTCCTCACTCCATACCCCTTGAAAAACATTTTGGGTAAACCAGACCTTTCTGGGCATCTTTCTATAATAGCCATTGAGTCGAGTGAATTTGAGATACACTATAAGCCTTTAGCCACTATTAAGGGACAAACCCTCATAGATTTTGTTGCGGAATGGACACAAGAGAATAATCAGGAGTGTACTCCCATACATGTGGTGAAATCAACCTTAGTGGGAGAAGCACCTCCCCCTGAAACAAAGTTATGGAAGGTGTATATAGATGGAGCAAGAAATTCACGAGGAGTAGGAGTTGGAATCGTAATATTCACCCCAATGGGAGGTCTAATAAAACAATGCCTACGAATCACTTTCCAAGCAACCAACAACATTACTAAGTATGAGGCCCTACTTTTGGCATTGCAACAATTAATAGCCCTTGGAGCTAAGAACGTATTAATCCATAGCAATTCGCATCTAGTGGTAAACTAGGTCAACATCGATTTTGAAGTTAAGGAATAAAGAATGAAAATTTATGTACAAGAGGTGAAGAAAGAAAAATCAGTATTCAAAACTTTTGAGATCAAGAAAATTCCTCGAGGAGGAAACGCTCATGCTGATTCCTTGGCTACGTTGGCGTCCGTGGTGAATTCAGATTTGAAAAGAGTCATCCCGGTATCTTATTAGTCAAGACCTAGCATTAGAACAAGTGAAGTAAAAGATCAAAATCATTCGGACATCATGTCTACGATTCATGTTTCTTGGTTGAAACCATATATAGAATATCTTGTCAATGGTATTCTCCCAGAAGATAAACACTTAGCTTGCAAACTTACAATGAAAGAAAAAAATATACCGTCATACATAGAGTCTTATATAGAAATAATTATGGTGACCCATGGTTGAAATGCCTACCCACAGTTGAGGCTCAGACGATCCTAAGCGACTTACATGACGATTAGTATAGAGGAAGAACTCTTTCGCAAATAATTATTTTACAAGGTTACTAATGGCTTATCCTTCTTAAAGATTACATCTCTTACGTCAAAAGGTGTGATAGGTGTCAAAGGCACGCCAATGTGCCACACTGACCAGGTGCTGACCTGAAATCTATTGTTAACCCATGGTCGTTTCAGAAATGGGGTTTGGATATCATGGGACCATTGCCTATCGCTTTAGGCCAAAGAAAGTTCCTCATCGTGGCGACTTCAAATCTAATGTTTGGTATTAAATATGTAATGATCATACGACCTAAAGAATGTAGGTACCCTGCTAAGGGATAACGAAGTTATGATGACTTAAAGATGACCTGGGCCTAACAAGTTTTGTAAAGTGTACAACCCAGTTGACCCGAGTACCTCGTTATCCAGTTGCGAGATCTTAGATGTCAAGACTTGGTGTAGTCACGAGATCCTGACGTGATCACGGTTCTCTCTCTGTGTGAGCAACTCGGGAAATTTACTTAGGAATCTAAAGAGCGACCTAAATATGACGACCTTTGTTATATGTATGTAACGACCCAACAATATAACGTTTATAGCGATATGCTTTTATTTAGTTTGTATGTAATTTTTCCAACATATGTAATCTTGTATTCAGGCTGCTTATACGTAGCCCGCCACGTAGATAGGATATTATACATATATATACCCTTTAAATAGGGAGAATACAGGATCCCATTTAGTTATCTAAATTTCTACTTCTCACTACAAATCACTAAAATCTTAAACACTTGAAATTCTCTCCAAACAGGATTAAAATGATTATTTTTCTAAATAGGATTTAAGATTTAGGATTTATGGTTATATTTATGGGTTACGATAAAATTTAAACCAAAAATTAGCATGGAATGAAATCATGATTTCTATGGGGAGGATGGAATCCTATGATTTCTATTTTAGGAATTGATTTCATTTTGTTTTTAATTTTTAGTAAAACCAAACATAAAATTATAAGGAATCAACTCTATTTATATTCCATTTATATCAACCAAGAATGTAATCCTATGACTTCTCTTTTAGAAATTGATTTCTTTTTATTTCTAATTTATAGCAAAACCAAACATAAAATTGTAAGGAATCAATTGTATTTCTATTCTGTTTCTATCAACCAAGGATGAAATCCTATGACTTCTATTTTAAGAATTGATTTCATTTTATTTCTAATTTATAGCAAAACCAAACATAAAATTGTAAGAAATCAATTCTATTTCTATTAACTAAACGTGACATCAGAATGCCTTAAGAAACTCTGTTAGCATTGTCATCAACACACTATACTATCATCGATATCTATTTGACGTCTTCACCTGAGCTGACAACCAATAACATTTATCATACAACATTCTCCACCATCGATAACACTGCTTCTGAGTTAATCATGAATTTGATTAGTTTCTTTTATTCTGATGATGTTGTCCTCTCCCTATGTCGTCACTATTTTCGAGTAACCCAGTCACAACCACTCTTGGTCCAACCAAAAATGCTACCATGACTAGCCTACCTTGCTTTATCACGAACCCAAATTCTACCATGACCCAATACAATTATCAATATTGCCAACAACTTGAGCCTCGTGCCTTCGTCAAGGGTCCCTACCAACGTCGTCAATTGTAGCATAACCTCTTCCCATGTGTCTTTGCAATGCCACCTTTTTTTTTCAAATCTACCTTCACACTTTATTTTTCATCTTTTTCGTTGGGGCTATTTCATTTGGTTGATTTGAGTATTTTAGGCCTATCAGTATTTGGGTTAATTGGTATTAGGGTTGTATTGGACTAATGTGTTACTTTAGCTGATCGGTTTTTTTTTACTGATTGGGTTGCTAATTTTAGGTTTTTTGCCTCTCTTAGGCTTATTTATTTAAGTTGGGTATTTTGAGCTGGCTTAATACTTTTGGGCTACTTTATTTGCTTCATTAATTAAAAAAAGAAGAGAATCTCTGATTATGAATTCACAAACGGGTCAAATGGAGATGTGTAAATTGTGTATATGGGCTCCTCTTTTGAACTTGTAATGTTAAAGTGGTTTCTTTTACACTCTGGACGTGGGGGATTTTTTCGTGTCTCCGTATTCTATTAAGCATTTAATCTTTAGCTTATTCTATAGTAGTATCATTGGTTCTTTTATGTTGATGCTATTACTTGAGTTATAAGTACTAATTAATGTTACTATTTGTTTAATTGAATATCATTTGGTTATATATTTCTATCTGCCTAATAATATGGTTATCATTCTAAACTCGATAGAATTTGAGTTTTACTTCTATTGTCTTATAAAGATTTTTATTATTAGAAGATTCTTTTTATATCTCACTATTTAAGTTAGACATGTTTGATATCTATACTTCAACTTGAAGGAGAGAATTAGAGTATGCCTTCCTACATGTGGTGATAGTAACTTACATTAATTTTGGTTTCTTTAGAGTTGTTATTTGCATCGCTACCCTTCAATCACTTACATTACTGATTGTCAAAGTTTTTAAAAAGCTCTTTTCAGTGTGGTTATACATTGTTTTATTAGCAGTATTCCACCATTTGCTTGTTCAATGTGATTTTGCTGTTATTTATCATATGAACCATATCCTCTATTGCTTTCTATGTGTAAGGGATTTTTCTGTGTTACTCTACACTCATAGGAAATTTCTACTATATATGACCTACAATTTCAATCAAGGTTAAAGTTATCAATAAAGTGACGTATCTCATTTTTATCAGTTATTTTTGGTTAGTTCAATGATTATTTGTATACCCTAGAACAAGACTTCTATAAGCATTTTTAAGATTCAATTAAGTAGATCTATTATGATTTTGTTTATTTCTATTTTATGTTCTTTGTAACTGTTTAAGATGAATTTATCTATGTTCAGCTTGAAGGGAAGAATTGAAATATTATATAATTAAAATATTAGATAATTATTTATGTTTTCTTATTAAGATTAGGGTTTTAATATTTTATCTTTATAAATATATGTGTAATCTTTCAATAATATTATGAATGAAAATTAGAATATCTTTTTTTGATTTTTTGATTCTTTTCTCGACTTATTTCAATTCTTTAATATTCAATTCTACTTAAACCTATTTTATATTTATACTTTATCCCATACTCATTCCAACTCCACTAAAAAGTAAACTATATCTTTTATTAATTATTGTGAATTTTACTTGATGCTAATAACATATATCATATATAATAACCGATAAAAAATAAACACAGTACAACCCTAATGTATAGTAGAGATCTATTCAAAACTCCATATCCCTTAAGATAGAGTCCACATTGTTTTCATGAATTAGCTCTGTAAAATGTTCAACTCGGCATTTCTTGATTCACATGGTTCAAGGATCATTGAGAACCAAAATTAACATTAATCGTATTCTACTTTAATAGAATAACAAAGTAATTATCTCATACTATATAACAAGCCTTAAAATACAATTATACATACATTCTCGTGGATAAGAAGATCCAACAATGAGAAAAGTCTTTTTTTTTTGCTACTTAAAAGTTAAAAGAAAATAATCTAAAAGAAGGTTAAACATGCTGTACATCAGAGTTTGATGCTATTTGTACCAACGACACAATGACAGTTATATTATCAAGCTTCCCGCCGGTGTACCGAGCATACCCTATTGCCTTTGCTGCATCTGCCAATGGAGTTTTTGGAGATGATGACTCTCCTACCTCTTGTGCAATGTTGGCAAGCAACTCTGCTATTTCCTGAAAAATACAAATTCAGAACAAAATGCAACACAAGCACGTTTGGGAATAGAAGTGTAAATTGAGATAAGATATAAATGAGATTCATGAATTTTCAAAACTCATCTCATTTTATCTAACTTAATTTTTAATGGAATAAGATTAGATGATAATGAAACGATACTAATTAAAATATCTCATTTGTCCCTAATGGACCTAAATGACTTAAGTAATAATACAAAAATAATAATAAATAATTTATAATGTAAGTTTAACAAGAAAAAAATGACACAACATATGTTTAAAGTTAGACCTATTACAACTATAATCTAAATGAGATGAAATGGTATTTAAATAAAATGAGATGAAATAATATTTAAATGAAATGAGACAAAATAATATTTAAATGAAATGAGACAATATTACACTAAGATCCTATTAGAAACACTAAATGAGATATGAGATGAGATGAGATAATCAACTTTAAATCTCTAATTTGGAACAATAGGGGCAAAAAATAAATACATAAATAGTGACATTGTCTACAATATGTACCTGAGGTTTCAAATTCTCTTGCAACGATTTGGATACGATTGTCATAATCTCTTCCTCATGCAAATTGTCAAAAAGGCCATCAGTTCCAGTGACAAGCACATCTCCTTCATCTATGTTGATTTTGTATTCCTTAAACACATCATATTTTAGAATTAATCTCTATTAACCTTAACCACCTTCTTTTATCAGCCACATACAAACAACAACAATGATCAACACTTACTAAATTTTAGCTAGACAAGTAATGATTTGTATTACTATGTTTACCTTTATAAGTCGAGATGGATCATCGCCTCTTCCAATCCGCAGTGGAAAATTGAACCCATGAACCATTGGAGATGATTGTTGAACAATAGCACTGTTTCTAATTATGATAAATCCGGAGTTGCCAACATTGGCCACGTGGAGAGTCTGCACATTCCAATTTTTTAAAAGATGAATTATGGCCTTGAAGCAGCTACGGATTTATTAGACTTTACACTGCAAAGAGAAGTTTTAACTTTGAACATTTAAGGAGAGCGCCAGAAAAAGGGGGTGCAAATTGGTGTATCAGTAGCCAACATCTCTCTGTGGTTATGTAATTAAACCAAAGAACAGTCCTTGAAAATATAATAATTCGTTCGATTAACTCTTGTTTTATGCCTACCTTTGAAACAACAACTCTTTTATGCAACTCCTGTATTTACTTGACAACAGAATTTTGTACACAAATAGAAAAGCACGGAATGAAAAAGAAAAAATGCTTATACAATTTGAACCAATCAATGAAATCTAAAACAGGACAAGATCCTAAGAAGGAAGTGGAAGAAAATTAAGCATTTTTCGGAAAAAGAAGTGAAACTGGACATATAAGATGTGCATGAACGCTACAAGTCAACAAGACTAATACCTGCCCATTGAAATAAGCAACCAGAGCTGTAGATAACCCGGGAGATTGTGTTTCGGCAGCACTTCTAACAAGAACTTCTTCTGGTTTTTTCATCATAATGTCATTGGAATCTGACACAAGTCTTTCACTATTCATCATGAGTTCTTGGGAAAATAGTCCAGCATTCATTCCTTCACACGATGAAGAATCAGAACATTTACATTAATACAAGATAAAATACAATCTGGTACGATTCCTTTCCTACACACTGGCTAGAAAAAATCACCAAAAAAAAGTTGTGCAATGTGGGAGTACAGATGTTCACAATACTCCTAATTTTTTTGAAGAAAAATAGTGGAGCTAACCGTGGACCCAGCATGCTTGACAAAATCAGAACTTCTAAAAATAACAAAACACCCATTGATGGAAAATTTCATACCCTTATAAACACACAATAAACAGATTCAAATAATTCAGTAGTGTTAAATACAAGGAAAAAAGGAAACTATTACTTAGCTTTATGCTAAATTAGAAATAAAGAGCTATATACCTTCTATAGACCATTGACCAATTCCATCAGCCACACCTAACCAATTTTGACAGGCAACAAAATGAGCATCTTCCCCACCTATCAGTGCCTGGCAAGTATTATTTTTTGAATTATTATGTTGATTTTGCAATTGGCGTTGTATATGTATATCTGTAAAGCATGTGTCATTTCCTATCAAATAGGTTAAAAACTTGCATGTTATAGAGATGTCTATGTATGCATGCAATGCCTCCTTACTAATGAGGAGAAAGCATTGAGCACACAAAATCGTATGATTAATAGTTATTATTTCAGTTGAACAGAGAGAATAGAAGGAGAAGAATGTCACCATTAAGAATTATGATGCTCAGGAAAGAAAACAAGCTATGTTCTCAATATTACTTTTAATCATAGGCGAGGTTAGTAGAGCATTGTTCAAAATATCAAATTTGTATGTGGGTAGGTATTGTACTTATAAAAGTATACTAATTATTGCTTATATTCCTTATTAAGAACAAAGGAAGATTTGTATATTTTTATGGTGGACCAAACGACCACAATCCATCCAATTGACATGGGTATGAATAATGAAATATCAAACACAATAAACTTCAAAATCAAGAACTAACCTTTGAGTGATGTGGCAAATAAGCAGTGCCAGAAGATAACACAAGTCCTGTTGTCAAAATTTCTTCCCTGCACGCACAATAATAGATTAAAGAAATGTTCCGGTAAGTATAATCCCTTCTGAGAAATTTTGATTTTCAACTTTAGTAAGTTGGTTTGAGGAACCTTTTTCTTTTGTCCATGTAATGCACTATTATTAACAGAAGAACAAGACAATAGTAGACAACAAGGACCATCAAATCATATAGTAACAAAATCAAAGAAAAAAAGTCTGCTCATATCAACACATGGACCTGATAACCATTTACTTCTAACTCGGATAAAATGGATATCCACATGTATACAGTGAACACCCATGTTTTTGAAAATAAACCAAAGCATCTAATAACAAGCAAGTTGCACCAAACATGAAATGTATGTTCGAGGCATGATGAAAAAGTAGCATACTTGTTGGACGTATCTTCAGTTGGATGGAGTTTTACCAACTTGGGGCTTATTACAGCATAATCATCACTTCTATGTGTTTTGCTCTCTATCAATTTTTCTTCCAAATTGTTGGAAGAAGAATCTTCACTCAACTACATACAAAACAAAGACAAAATTTTGAGGCTTTCAATACAAAAGGAATTAGACCATGCATTGACCGTATATAGACCACGTACATGGCTTTTTTGGTATTTCAAACATAAATAAGAAACGAAATTTAAGAAGACATGATAAAAAATCAAATAATATGAAAGAAGGTTCAAAAGCAAATGAAAAGAGATGGAGAAAAGCTGGCTATCGGAATTGAACCGATGACCATCTCATTACAAATGCGCTTTCAATCATTACTTCATTGAAGTTATATGTGATTCTGTGAAAGCTTTTCATTGTAGAAAACCATAGGTTCCATGAAGTATGAAAAAATAAAGGGCTTATCTATAGCTGGGTACCTTCAACACAAAGTACATCCGATACGAGCACAGTATACAAGCAATAGCAATAAGATTTTTCTATACATGAAATCAATATCATTTAATTTTCCTCTAAGATTATATTTTAAAATTCTGGAGTTTTAGGCTCTTTTTTTTCAGGAGGAAGGCATGCAATATTCTTTTTGGTGAGTCTAGGGGAAGCGAGCGAAGAGCTACGGTGCTTACAGAGTTATAGGTAATCAAGACCATTAAACACTGAAGAACATTAAGCAAATCAGGACTAACCACAAATGAGCTGTTAATTTCATCTTCACCAACATACTCAACTGGTGCTCCAGGACTCAATCCCTCAGCAAGAGAAGTCTCAGACTCGAATGTAGTAATGGAAGCAGACATCAACTGAATACTATTATCATCAAGACTACCTTCACCAGTTGCACTTCGTACATCCAAATCAACACTGTAATTGTCCCTAACTATAACAGTGCCATGACCAACTTTGATTTCAGCATCTTCCGTACCACTTACTCCAGCAGCATCACTATTTGAAACATCTACAGTTGAGTCAGGTTCAGCAGAAATAAACTTACTTGTAGCTTCATTCTCAGAAGTACTCTTCTCAAAATTGCTACTTATTTCCTCTCTTAGAACACCGTGAACATTTGAAGTAGCACATGAATCACTGGTAGTGTCTTTGTTAAAGTAAATAGAACCTTCACTGCTATTGGTCGGCTCTGTGTCATTTATATCTAATGGAGACTCTGCTAAAGATGATTCACTCAACTCTGATACATAATCACTTGTAGTTTTTACAGGACTACAATCAATATCGACAGAGCGACTGTCTTCACTGCATTCTAGGGCTGTATAGCTTTTTTGTGGGATTTCTGAATGAGATTTAACATGTTCTAAATTAGAATGAATCTCTGTTCCAACATCCAAGGGTTCGTTTTCCTCCTTTACCGAGCCTGCACTAACATCTTCTCCTTTCTTAACATCAGTACTCTTACGCATAGCTTCATGAATGGTGGCAGCATCTCTAAATTGGAAAACTAAGCTGCCATCAGAACATTCTACCAAAATACAATTTAAGGTCACAAATTGATCTCGGTTGTGATACAGAAGAAGAAGATTCACAGTAAATAGAACTAGAAGAATAGAGAGTTTATATATATATTATTTTTTGTATTTGTTTTAAAATTTAAAATTTACACACAATCAGATGCGCATACACCTGTCATTACTCGAGCTCACACCATTTAGGTACCCAAAATGTGCAAATGCACAATTGGCTACAATACAACTCTTATAATTCTAAATTTACAAATAAATCAAGCATTGCTTAAAAGTTTAAACAACTTCCTTTTTTCTCTCTCTCTTTTTCTATTTCTGTGAACATCTAATTTACTACTAAAACTATGACTCGGATTGCAATTTATTACTTTAAGGTGGCGTTTGGTTCGTGGAATGGAATCGGAATCGGAATCAGAATCGGAATGGAATGGAATGGAAAGGAAACAATTTTGTTTGGTTTGACCACCTAATCAAGTTTCTAATCGGGATTATAGTGTTTGGTTTGCCACTAGAATGGAATGAAAAAAGCTGTAAATGACCTTAATACCCCTACATGCTGTAAAGTTCAAATAATGTCACTTAATTACTATTTTTTCGTCACACAAAATACATTATTGAAATCATTATTTTTTTAAATAAGTATTATTTAATTAAAAAGAAATATATTATTAAAATTATTATTTTTCTAAATAGGGTTTAGGGTTTTGAGGTTTGGGATGTGTGATTTAGGGTTTAGAGATTTAGGATTTGGGGTTATATTTGTAGGTTAAGGTTTAGGGTTAAAATTATTATTTTTCTAAAAATAGTTTAGGGTTTTAGAATTTTGGATTTAGGGTTTAGGGTTTATGGTTTTAGGATTTGGAATTTGGGGTTTAGGGTTTTGGGATTTATGTTTTAGGGTTTTGGCTTTTGGGATTTATGTTTTAAGGTTTACGGGTTAGAGATTTGGGGATTTGTGGTTTAGGGTTTTAGGGTTTAAGGTTTAGTGGTGTAGGGATTTGGGGTTTAGGGTTTTAGGATTTGGAATTTAGGGTTTAGGGTTTAGGGTTTTGGGATTTATGTTTTAGGGTTTTGGGTTTTGGGATTTATGTTTTAAGGTTTAGGGTTTAGAGATTTGGGGATTTGGGGTTTAGGGTTTTAGGGTTTAAGGTTTAGAGTTTAGGATTTGGGGTTTAGGGTTTTAGGATTTGGAATTTGGGGTTTAGGGTTTAGGGTTTTGGGATTTATGTTTTAGGGTTTAGGGTTTTGGGATTTATGTTTTAGGGTTTTGGGTTTTGGGATTTATGTTTTAAGGTTTAGGGTTTTAGGGTTTAGGGTTTTGGGATTTGGGATTTGGGGTTTATGGTTTAGGGATTTGGGGATTTGGGGTTTAGGATTTAGGGTTTAGGATTTGGAATTTAGGATTTAGGTTTTAGGGTTGAGGGATTTGGGATTTATGTTTTAAGGTTTAGGGTTTTAGCGTTTAGGGTTTAGGGTTTAGGATTTGAGGTTTAGGGTTTAAGATTTTAGGATTTTAGGATTTGGATTTAGGGTTTAGGCTTTTGAAATTTTGGGTTTAGGGTTTAGGGTTTTGGAATTTTGGGTTTGAGAATTTGAGATTTGAATTTAAGGTTATATTTTAAGTGAGGTAAAATTGGAAAAAAAGTTTAGACAGGAATTAATAATGACATTAAGGTGGGAGAAGGAATTGTGATTCCTTCTCTTTTAGTAATCGGATTCCATTCCGTCCAACCAAACACACAAAATGAAAGGAATCAATTCTGATTCCATTCCATTCCCTCCAACCAAACGTGGGTTAAGTATTTTCTACTTCAGTCAAAATTACTACCCTTAAAGATCACAAGTTTTACTAAATTATAGTCAATTAAAAGATTGTTAAGTTAACATGAACTAACCTATGGTGGATAAGAGGAATAAATCTGAGGAGGAGGAGGAGGAGTTTGAATCCGAAGCGCATTTAGAGACAATCGGGAGCCTCGGGCGAGGAGGACTTGAGGAGCGAATTGCAAGACATGATTTTGCGGAAGTATTGGTACATAATTCACTCTTGAAATTGATGTAAACATTTAAAGGTTTTGAGAATGAAAACAAGAGAGAGTGCAAGCAAGAGAAACTCAAAGGCTGATCAGTTCTCAATTTCATAGTTATGACTGATGATGATAGTTCCGCCATTTTAGAGATTTCAGCATGCTTTATTGTTGTTTGGGCTTCTGAGGATTGGTTCCTCAGACTCAAGGTCTCTACCAAGTCCAAGTAAACTACTTCAAGATAAGCTGCGCTTTATTTAATTAGGCATTTAGTTAATATGGTATAGTATTTAATTTAAACGACATAAACAAAAAAAAATAATAATAAAAGTAAAAATATTATTTTAATTTTTTAATTAATAATATTAATATTTAAATATAATTAATTATATAATATTGTAATATATTTTTATTATAATAATAATAAAATTAGTTATGATTGGAACATTATTCCTGTTTTATTATTTTTCATTTTTTCTAGCGTCCTTTTCTTATGCCACTGATAAAATATAAGATTCACCTCATTTTGAATTATACTAGGTGTCATAATGATAAAAATAAAATTATTTAAAATAATAAATTTTTAAAATTTATAATAATAAAAAAATTATTTCAATAATAATAAATGATATCTAATCGAATAAAAATCATCTATAAATAAATTTAAATAATTATAATTTATCTTTAAAGAATATATAATTAAAATTTATAATACTTATATTTTAAATAATAATAATATATGATTTAAATATATAAATTATTAATTTCATGATTCTAAATTTTAAAATTATTTAATTGTTATTATTTTTTAATTTTTTAAAAATAATATCATAAATTTATGTTATATTTTAATTAAACTAATATTATAAAATTTACCATTAACTTTATAAAATCCCATAATTTTATTTAGATCAATCACGTGTATAAAAATAAATTAATTTTCTTTTTCTAAAATAAGTTTGTTTCATAATAATTTGTAATTTTTTTAAGAATAACATATAAAAATATAAGATAACTTATAAATTTTTATTTTATTTGCATAAGTAATTTTATAGATTATAAATCAAATATTATAATTTTTGTACGAATAAATACAATAAAAAACTTAAAATGTATAAAAAAAATTACAAAACCAATAAAAAATAGATTTAACACAAAAAAATTCAGGCATTATGATGGGAGTTTCTAGTACTTCAGGAGCATTAGCAGGCACTCTTGAGGTTGATCTGACCGGAAAACTTGTACAAGTTGAAAGGACGGTGATATTTTCAACTCGAGAAAGTTGGAAAGTAGTGTATCTCATACCGGGATTACTATGCATTTTCCGTTGTTTAGTATTTTTTCTGTTTTTACTAATTTGAACATGGAAGAGTATCTTTAACTGAAATGGTGGAACTCAAAAAGCTGAATTAGTGAGATGCGTTTTCTTGTTTCTAAAATTCAAATATCTATTATACAATCAATTTTTACAAACCAAGAGCAGCAATGGGTGTTTTCCCTTGTCCGGCTTCAAAGTAGAAAATAAGCATACCCAACATAGCTATTCTTGCATGTTTTATCTCAGCCAATTTCAGGTGTTATTACAATATAGTCATGCTTATATTAATTTATGTTTTTATTATTATATTTATATATAATTAACACGTATATATATAATGTTTTATATATATGAACCTGGTATCAAGATGGATATATTCACTCTCATTTCATAACGTATTTCTAACTTTTCTCTCTAAATCAGATCATTTCCAACAATCCTAATTCATTTGATCTTAATATTATTTTCAACTGATTGGACTATATTTAATAGAAAAACTTTAAGGAAAATAGGTTCATAGACCCACACTATTATTTTTATTCTAGATTGGACTAAATTTATAATTTTATTACTATTTTTATTATATTTGTAATAAATACACAATTAAACATAAATCTGACATAATACAACAAAGTTAGATATATATCAAACTAAAAATTAGAGACCTTATTTTAAGAAAATATATCTAATTTTATATAACAAAGTTGGACAAGCATCATACCAAGTATATGAACAAATGTAGAGAAAATATATGTAATTAGTTATTCAAATACATATTAATCGATAATTGGAGTCACATGATAATTAAAATTCAAACAGTTGGTCATGTGTCTAATTTGATTCCGATGAGTATGATCATCAACCAATCAAAATCTAACTAGCTAAACATGTTTCCAACTCTACTTTAACAAATAGGATCATTGACCTATCAAACTTTAGCATGTTAAATAACTATCGATTTATTTAGACATATGTCCAATTCAATTTCGATGAGTAGGGTCACTGCTCGATCAAACCCAGTTAGTTGAATATGTGTCAAGTGGTGTAACATGTCGATCAAACTCTAGTTAGTCGGACAACAGTCTAATTTTGATCGATCAAATTAAACAAATATTTTATTAAAATTAGATTACAACTAGTCAATATAAACTAAAATCATTTTTATCACTTTGTATAAAAAGTCAAGTAGGAGGGATCATATCTGATTTTTGACTAATACATAGTCATCACAACATATAATCTAAATTTTAAATATTGTTCTTATCTCTACATAAAAATCAACTAAATTTTTAATTAATTATTGCGAGTGTTACCTAGTTAAATAACAGATCCGATTTATTACGATTAATAAAAATCAACACAGTGGTAAAGGCAACCATAGTGTGTACGTATATAACTACTCGTACCCAATATCATAATATTGGTTGATTGTGTGGTAATAGACATATTTTACCTTTATTAATATTAGGAGAAGGTTAAAACAAGTTACCTATTAATTTTTAATTTTTCTAACCAATTTACTTCTAAAATAATTATGGAAAAAAATATTATTTTTACAAGTCAGCCTTTATTTTAACTATGCTATTTCTTCTATTTTTAAAGAGACATTATTTTTTTTAATAGCTAAAGAAAATATTAGGCGTATAGAATTTGATCTTATATATAAGGTGATGGGTAGGAAGTTATCTCGTTTTATCTCTCAATGTAATCTTCTTCAATTTCTTATTTTTAAAAATTCATAAAATTAAACACCATTTAACAACTTCATCCAATTTAAATATGTTAAAAACAATAAATTTGATTATGTCTTAATTAATCTTCACTCATTCTCCATTGTTTTTCATTTTTTTTCCTTTCAATCTATCTAGAATATGGTTTTTTTCTTTTACTTCAAATTCTTTCAAAATTTAAATTTAATTCATCAATCGATCTCTCTTTAACAACTTGGTTTTTCTTTGTTATCTAATTTTACTAATATAATACTAATATATAGTTACAATTTTTAAATGTGACTATAGACATATATATGATCATAATTAAAAAACTGGGACCAAAGTAGGAGAGACCATAAATTATTATATATGTTCATGGTTTTTTAATCGTGATCATAGATAAACCATTTGGTAACGGTCTTTCATGGTCTTGTAAAAAGTCGTAACCATACACATCATTTGGTCAAACTCGTATGAAAGATCGTGATCATACACATACCATTTAATAATGATCATATGAAATATCGTAACCTATTACATGTTTACGGTTATGGTTATAAATTAAATATTTGATTTCAATTATACGAAAATCATGATATTTTTCTTCATATTTGATCTCAATTATACCAAAATAGTGATATTTAATCTTTATATTTGATCTCGTTTATACTAAGATAATGACCTACTATATTTTTATTACCAAGGTTTTAATGAAAAACCATGACCACAAATATCACTTGGTATTCATTTTTTGCCACAGTTTACGTTAAAATCGTGAGCATATATATTGCTCAATTAACTATATTTTATTAATTTTCTTACATTCTAAAAAATTCAATACTTATTTTTTCAACATATCTTGCATTGTAATCGCAAGATAGTACTTAAGAATAATGAATTATCAAAACTTATCAATTACAATATTAAAAATTAATATATTATTGAAAGTTTATAAGACATGAACCTAATTAACCTAGAGAGAGGTGAATAAGTTATTTTTAATTTTTACCAATTTATAATTTAATAACCTAAACAAAGCGGCTAAACATGTAATCGTGTGTAAAAATAAAGTACAGAAATAAAATAATAACACACAATATTTTATGTGGAAACAACCTAGGTCACAACTATAACCTAAGAGGAAAACGACCGGTCTACTGGACCACTTAACTTGCCACTATGGAAAAAAAATGTTTTAGTACAAACTCGATCTTATGCTACCCTCCCTTAGATATTACCCCAATGTACCTTACTTACGAGCCACATCTCTGTTTTCATAGTTTTCAATATTAGTGTACATGAGCGGTTTCCAGACTAACGTTTCAATAAATTTCCCACCAATCAGATATGTTTCCGAATTAACTACAAAATGGTTAGCATAAAAACACAAGTGTCCGTGTGTGTTCTAGAATGGATTTAATAATGAATAATTCTAATTAGATTATTCAAAACATATGTCACTTAAATCAAATCAACTAGTAAATCCTAGAGTAAAAAAATCAAGCATAAGTTTAATAAAAATAACTTCTTTAAAGATTAATAATCAAATCAAATAACTATGATATGACAAAAATAATTATTTGATCTAACAATTTAAGAACAAAAATAAAGAAGAAATCATAAGAACATATTATCAAAATATTGTAAATAATTAGACTTATTAATCAATCAAACATAACCATCAATATTTGATAGATTAACTAAATAAGGAAGTCTAAAGAATTATGATATTATATTTGTAAAACAAGAGAGAGAAATTAAGAAGAGTAGAATAATGTTCTTTTGTGATTAATTGAAACAATGAGTAATGAGTTTTATTTATAGGAAAAATTAAAATCATTAAACCTATGTAATTGATAAATATCTTTTCTATTACAAATAAGATTATTAATACTCATTAATTAAGAAGACCCTTATATGATTGATAAATATCTTTTCTATTACAAATAGGATTAGTAATACTCACTAATTAAGAAGATTCATATTCAAACAAGAGTTTTTTTAAAATAGATTAATCATGAAGATTCTTATTTAAAAAATAGTTTTTTTAAAGTATATTTTATGTTATCTTTAGGCTAAAGATTTAAGTTATAATTTATAGTATATCTTATCTAATATTTTAACATATATTTTATTCTATATTTTAGTATAAATATTTTAGTAATAAAAATAATTCCAAATTTATAAATATATGTTATTAAATGCGTAAGTGCAATCCTATGTGTCATAGTTATAACAGGTATATCTGAAATACGGCTATTTGAAATTCTGACGTTTCTATTTTGTTTGATAGACTTGATAACGGGCTTAAAAATAAGTTTATAGGTAAATATTTTATCTACAAAAATAATCAAATACTTATAATCCTTACAATTATATTAAAATTAAGAGTAATTACATTTTAAAAATTCATACACCGAAAAAATATGACACTTTTTAAAGTTTGTCAACACTTTTTAAAGTTTGTAAATATCAATACTAGCCAAATAATACTATCTAAATCAATCTAATGAATTTGTCAAAGAATCAATTACATATCAAAAGTAAAAATCATTATCGTAAAAATCCAAGCTATGGTTTCTACCACCTGAAAGATTTGACGACAACCCTTATTTCTTGATACATCAATGATAGGGTTGTCATTCATCGAGTTAATTTCCCTCTTAATAGACTTGACTATGTGATTTGAGGACTTAGCCATTGAGGAGAAGTTCTGAGAGTATAACGATCTTGCTTCGGTTTTTGCAAAGGATCCCTCTCATGCAACTTTTTACCAGCTTTCACATAAACACTATCATCCAAATATGCTTTATAATAGCATTTAATAGATTTTGCTAACAGTTTGGTTTCCTCTATTGTGTATTATATAGAACACATACATATAATTTTCTACTGCACCTTCGAAGACACGTCAAAACTAAAAATTCAAGAAGAAAAGAAAAAGGAAAAGGGTACAATAGTACCAAATCCTATTAAATGCTAGACCAGATGGTGTCAACAAAGAAGGAGCTCCAAAGTTAAGGATGTATGGGGTGACGTACCTCCATTTGTCAGAAGATCTACTGCAAAAGGCAAATTTTGATATATTTAAAACATTTATAAAGAAGATGCATGCTGATCAGGTGACCAGTCTTTATATATGGGTATAAAAGAATATATTGAAAAATTGATAAGATGTAATCTTCTCTATCTCCTTTGTTGTACTTGTTCTGCAGGATTATTATCCAGAACCAACAAAATACAACCACGACATAGTTTCTTTGGAGAGGTCAAAAACAAAGATTCCAATTGAATATCTTCTCGAAGCAACTAAACCAACGTTACTACAAAAAATATAACCACGGTTATAAGAACCGAGGCTTAAGTGAAAGAAATCATAAATTGTTATTTATGATTTCGATTTTCTAATAACCGAGGTCATAGATTTGTAATCAAAATGATATCTATTATCTCGATTACACTTAAACTGTGACCATATACATCTCAATTAAACTCATTTTTCAATATAAATTAAAAAAATTAAGAGTTATTATATTAAGAGAATTGAATATTACATTAATTAAGAGTTTAATAGATATACTAAACATAATAAAACCTTAATATAATTAGTTAATTAAAGTGTTATAATACTCATAAAAATATACATGAAAAGTTTTTACTAATATATATAACTAATCAAATTGTATAATGAAGTCAAGCTCTACCCAAACCCACTCGAGCACCAAGAACAACTATGGCAAAATCTCGTGGACACTTCAAGCCCTAATATTCCATTTACAAACCTTTCAAAATTGAATTTGTCAGCATCATTGTTCATAATTCTATATGACACTATTAAGGCACAAAAAAACATTTAAACTAATAGATTAAAGACTTATAGATGATTAAAAGTATTTCATTTAAAAACTTATAGATACAGTAAATAGAAAAGACCTCAAAATAATTTGTAAAAAAAATGATTAAAAAATGTGAAAATGTCAAAAAGAAGTTAAGTACTAATTTTTTGTCAACCTTCAACTTGCCACACTCAACTATTTCAGCATTATAATGGCAGGTTCGCTCACAAAAGTTGAACGTATCAAATAAATAATAAATTGAAGAGATTTGAATTTTGACTAAGAAGACAATAAGTCAGAAAGCAAAATAACAGTTATAATTTTATTATCATGAAACTAACACTTAAATTAGTTTGAACTTTTAACATGAATAGCTAAACACATCAGCTTTAAATAATTAAATATTAATAATACAATAAAGAATACATCTTCCATCCAGAAGATTCTAAATGCCAATTATTCATTCACTTATGCTCTAAAATATCTTTGAATTAGATGCTACAAAAAAATATCGAACATAAATTTAACTAGAAAATGCATTATTCATTTCTTAAGAATTGATCATACAAAGGCTTACTTCTGGTAGATAGAGCACTAGTCTCATCTTGTCTTAGAACCTGAAAGGTACAATATTGCAAGCGAGAAGCACTTGTTCTTCAGTCTTTTGTACTCATTGTATCATAAAAAAACCCGATATAATCAAAATTGATAGGAGATAATTTTGCATGTATAAGATAAAGAAAGTATTACTTTTTAAGATTTATTTCTTTTGTTTTCAAGATCATTCAAGAGATATTGGTACCTGAATTACTCCTCATAAAGCCCAATACAGGTATGAGGCTAACACAAAGGTATTTGTTTCTACATAAAGAGCTTATAGATATTGGTACCTGAATTACTCCTTATAAAGCCTAATACAGGTATGAGGCTAACACAAAGGTATTTGTCTCTACATAAAGAGCTTCTATATCTTTGTTTAATACTTGACGTTTAAAATTTCAAAAAGAAAATAAACCATCAGAATCAAATTTAGAGATCTTTGTTTGATACCCCGACATTTAAAATTTTGCTGAAAGAATAGAAGTTAGAAATAGTAATGATAGCATCTGCTATAAAGTGTGAACAAAAGAAAAACTGAAAGCCCCCAATAAGATCAGGCTCCAAAAAAATTGCTATAAGTTGCAGGTCAATTATTATCAATGCTCTCAAGTGTTGAGATGCACAAACGAAGTCCCACATTTCCTACACTTGGGGTGATTCATGAGCTAATAAGAACTTGAGTTATTCTATCTAATGGATTAACATTTTGGATGGAACTTTAAGTTTCTTACAAGTGATATTAGAACCCCCAAACTTAAAAGTACACTCTCAAGAGTGAAAGACACATTATTCGCACAGAACTACTAATGTTACCGTCTTTACATTTTGAGTGGTACTCCATTTTAAAACACGTTATAGAAGCATTCAAATAGTCAAAAATTAACCTAAGAATGTAACAAACATACCTCATATGGATTATTGGGTTGCAAATAATGCCTAAATAAATTATATTGTTCATCCTTAGATGGGTATTTGCAATTCACAGGTCAAAACTTATCATTCTAAAACACTATTTCAAGTTAAAATTAAAAGAATCCAAGAATTAAACCACACACAAATTGAAGTCACAATCAAAGCGTTATTTTGCCTAAGCAAAAAAAGGAAAAGAAACAAAAAAAATCCAAATTTTTTTAATCTTGTTTGATTTTTTTTCATTTTATAATGATTTATCGGCAACCAAACTTAATAGTAATTAACGTACAATAAAAGCATGCAGAGAAATGAAATCAAGTATCAAAACTGAAAACACCAATTTCAATAAACTATGGAGTCGATTTGATTGAAAGAGAAGCTAAACCAAATCTAGATTCATGCTTAATTACCTCAACTTTAAAGCAAAACCACAAAGAGCATGGACAACACCTAAAGATTAAATAAAAGGTCATATTAGAATATTAGCAAAGAATATGTCAAAACTAGTGTTACTTCAATAATTTCCCACAACAATTTTAAATTTCAAATAGTTTTAAGCATATATATAACCATAAAATATGTTAAGTTATCTCATTCTATTTCTTAATCTTCTTTTTTCTCTTTTACTTACTACATACAATATAATAACTACTTCTAAATCCTGAATCTAAAACAACATATCAATCGGCCAATGCCAAGTTGCTCATAATTGACTTCATTAAGAAAGCTGAAATGAGCAATTAAGTACACTGCACACTTATGCAGTTACAACTATTCAATTCTAAATTAACTTTGTACACAAGTTAAAGTCAAATCTTCAATTGAATTACAAAAAACAAACATACATGTTGAACCAAAAAGAGCACAAAACAATTAAAGAAAATTTGAATCAAGCAACAAGAAGTTGAATAAAACAGTTCAATATACTATTACAATTTACTAATATACAATTAAAATAATTAAATAATATATGATAGTCCAACATTTCAATATTTATGCATATATTAGAATCAAGCAAACAAGAAGTTGAATAAAGGAGTTGAAATAGACACTAACCTTCCTTCATAGACTTTACCATGGGCTCACTTACCAATTTTGGACCCGATGAACAATATTTTAGGGTCAAGCAATAAACTCTCACTGATCGTCAATTGATGTGCTGTAATAGAACCATTCTGCAAGACCGTATTGGTTTCTTTCTGAACATGCCTCTGTTCCTCCTAAAAAATCTCAGCTCGATTATTCATAAGAGATGCAATATTCAATAACAATATCCTCAATCAATTTATTTTCCAATATTAATATGCAATTTCAACGATTATTTGGAAGAAAGAGAGGGTAAAAGTGACAAACTCTAAATTGAAAATTGAGAAGAGTGATAAACCCAAATCTAAATACAATTTGAGTTGAGAAACTAGCTACCCGAGTGAGCGATCGGAAAGGGGAAGTGAGCAACAAGGTAGGGGAAGAGGAAGAACATGCAGATCGCATAGCTAGCACCAGGGAAATGCTTGTGTAGCTCTTGCTGGGGAAGAGGAAAGGGGAAAAGGAAAAAGAAAAAAAAAGAGTGAAAATTTGGTTGGGAAAAGGGAAAAAATATACCAATGATGCCAGCCACCGTGAACATCAGGTGTCCAAGTCCACTAGCGTGCAACCAACACCAGCAAAGTCCACCAACTTGCACAAAGTATGTCATCACATCCGAGCCGAACTACTAACTCTGATGTCGTAACCAACAATGCCACAACCAACGACGCCACTAACAAAGAAATGTTAATTTCCAGAGCTTTCTTTCTAGAGTAAAAAAGAAATATATAAAGTGCTAGCCAAATTTAGAGCTGGGAAAAATAAAAAAGAAAAAGAGAGAGAGAGGGAAAATGGAAAAAAAAAAGAGGGAAAAAGTAAAAGAGAAAAAGAGAAAAAGAGAAAAAGGAAAAAAAAGAAAAGGGAAAAAATTAATAAAAAAATTTGATGTTGTGTATAAAAGAGAGAAAATTGACAGGATATGTCTGTGGCCTCGATTTTTTTAAAAAACCGAGGTTATAGACATACCCTATAACCTTGGTTTTTAAATAATCAAGACCATAGGGTATGTTTATGGCCTCAGTTTTTGAATAACCAAGGCCAAAACCCTATAGCCATAATTTTTATAAAAATCAAGGCTAAATATCCGAGACCATATATATGTTTTGCAGTAGTGAATTGAACCATTCCCATGGAATAAAGAAACAAATATGAGTGTTGGATCTGTTGGTGGTGATCTTGCTAAGCTCATTGCCAAGTTGTTTTTTTTTTCTAGAAGTGAAAAGAAGCAAAAACTGTCTCAGGAAAAGAACAAGTACATAAACTTTGGTAATGCTACTAATTACATAGTAATGTCTAGATACTCTTGTTGGGTTTTCTCTTTTATTTAGAGGAGCCTAAAAAGGCCCATGTGGTTTCATGGCCCATGGAGAAAAAAGAGGCAATTTTGTTCATTTGATTGCTTCATTAATTAATCCATTTAGGGTTGTTGAGAGGACGAAGTAGTAACAAAAAGAAAAGCAAAAAAACTGAGAGCATTTTTTCAGTTTTTCCTTCTCCAACAAGCCTTCATCAGATGCTCCGATGGAAGGTCGTTTGTGGTCCAATTGAGTTGAAATTTTGCAAAAAGGTTCACGACTCAATACTATTCAATATGAATGGCGGGATTTGGATTTGGTTTACTGGTTTGGGAAAATTAGGGTCATGAACAGTGACTACAAAATTGGATTAGATCTCTCCATTTTCTTGAAATGATTATTAGTTTCCAAGAAGCTGTATTCTTGATGATGTTGTTGATTTTTTTGCCTCTAGTTTTATCTAGAGAGAACTTTTGTACAATTGTTTCTTAATAGTGGAAGTTTTGGAGATGGAGTGTCATGGTTCTTTCCTTCCTATACCGGGAAGGTTTTCCACGTAAATTGGTTGTATTAATTTTGTGCATGTTTTATTTTGAGCTCTATTTATTTGTTTCTTAAAAGATTCACACAAAGAAGGTGAATATGTTTCATTCCATTGTTTAAAGCTTAATTAAGTTCGCATTGATATTGTGATTCTTTTAACAAAGTGGTATCAGAGTTGTGGCTATTATTGTTGAATTTTTTGTGTTGAATAATGGAAGCAAATTTGAGTAGAATGATTGCTTTGAAAGGTTCTAATTATCACACTTGGAAAGGAAAAATGGAATATCTCTTTTATGTCAAACAGTTTCATTTATCGGTATTTGCCTCTGAGAAGCCAGAAAAGTTGTCTGAAAAATAATGGAATTTGTTACATTAACAAGTCTGTGGGTAGATGATAATGTTTTGAATCATATTAGTGGGGAAACACATGCACAGTCACTCTGGAATAAACTTGAGAAGTTGTATGCTCAGAAAACAGGATATAATAAAATGTTTCTCATAAAGCAGTTGATGGCTTTAAGGTACCAAGATGAAACTTTGTTGACAGATCACTTGAATACGTTTTAAGGAATAATCAATCAGTTAGTTGAAATGTGTATCAAGTTTGATGATGAGATTCAAGGGTTGTGTTTATTGGGTACGTTATCGAACTCTTAGGAAACATTTATAATGTCATTAAGTAGCTCAGCTCCAAATGGTATAATCAACATGGATCTGGCTAAAATCAGGGTTTTGAATAAATAAATGAGAAGAAAATCACATTGGTCTTCTCAGTAGTCAAAGATTTTGGTTACAAAAAGAAGATGGAGGAGTAAAAGTAGAGGTTTCAAGAGCAAAGAAAAAGGAAGAAGCAAGTCCAACAGGTTTGCTAATGTTGAGTGTTATCATTGTGGCATGAAAGGGCACATCAAGAAATATTGTAGATAGTTGAAGCGGGATAACAAGAAGAAAGACAAAGAACAAAAGGGTGATTTTGGCAAGGAAATTGATGAAGATGTTGGCAAGGAAATTGATGAAGATGTTGACACCGCTAGTTTAGATTACTTTCTCGTTGTTTATGATGAAGATGTTGTCAATGTTACATGTCACGAGATTAGTTGGGTTATTAATAGTGGAGCCTCCATTCATGCTATGTCTCGAGAGGAATTATTTACATCCTATACATTAGGTGATTTTGGGATAGTGAAGTTGGGTAATGATGGCTTGGTTAAAGTCATTGGTATTGGATATGTGTGTTTGGAGATGAATAATGGCACAAGGCTACTTTTTAGAGAGGTAAAACATATTCCTGAAATTCGTTTGAACTTGATCTCTATAGGTAAACTTGGTGATGAAGGATATTTCAATGCCTTTAGTAATGGTTAATGGAAACTTACTAAAGTGCTATGGTTGTTGCTCGTGGGAACAAGCATTCTAGTTTGTATGTACTGTAGGAAAGACTCTTCAAATGCGTTATTAATGATGTGATAGATGAGCTCACAATAGAATTGTGGCATAAGAGACTTGTTTACATGAGTGAGAAAGGATTGACAATATTAAATAAAAAGAATCTTCTTTATAGAATGAATGATGCTTGTTTAAGAAGATGTACTCATTGTTTGGCATGGAAGAAAAATAGAGGTTTTTTCAAGAGTTTCCCTCATTCAAGAAAACAATACATACTTGATTTGATACATTCAGATGTATGTGGTCCTATAAAGACAAGAACTTTAGCTGGTGCCAGTTATTTTGTGACCTTCATAGATGATTGTTCAAGAAAGTTATGGGTGTACACTTTGAAGAGCAAAAATCAAGTATTAGATGTGTTTAAACATTTTCAAGCCTTAGTTGAGAGAAAGACTGGGAAGAAATTACGGTGCATCAGAACAGATAATGAGGGAGAGTATTTAGGTCCTTTTGATGAGTATTGCAGGCATTAGGGCATTCGACATCAATAGACACCTTCCAAGACTCTTCAGTTAAATCGGTTGGCTGAGAGAATGAACAAGAAATTGGTTGAAAGAGTAAGATATCTTCTTTCGTAGGCTCAGTTGCCAAGATCTTTCTGGGGTGAGGCTTTGAATATAGTTATACATGTTCTTAATCTCACACCATGTGTTCCTCTTCAATTTGATGTGCCAAACAAAGTTTGGACATACAAAGATGTTTCTTATGATCATCTCGGTGTTTTTGGTTGCAAGGCATTTATGCTTATACCAAAAGATGAGAGATCTAAGCTCGGTGCGAAGACACGACAATATATCTTAGTTGGTTATAGTTTGGATGAATTTGGCTACATATTTTATGATGCAGTTGAGAAGAAACTGGTAAGGAGTTATGATGTTGTAATGAAAAATAATATATTTCTCTCTAACATTCTTAATATAAAATCTTGAATAAAAATAAAATCAATTCATTTTAGAGATTTTTACCTATTTAATATTTCGCAAGCATAACAACGTTATTATTACATCATGTTTACAAATAGCCAACACAGTTAAATTTAATCACAGACAAATTAAATATAACATGTAAGAATAAAACATAAAAAATAACTGTAAAGAAAATAAAATCCTTACAGAACTTCGATGCTATTCCCGTTGCTAGAAAACCTCCAAGCGGAATTTGCACTTCCATTTATTGAATCAAAAATCTAAATTATTACAAAAACATTACAAGTTCCTCTCAAAAAGAGAAGAACTCTAAACCTAAGACAATTGAACTAAAAACTAAGAGAAAAACTAAGAAAAACTTAGAAACTAAGAAAGAAACTAAAGAAAACTCAAAAACTAAGAAATGAGAGAAAGAAAGAAGAGAGAAGTGAGGTTTTGAGGTGTGTTGAAGGTGAATGGAAGGGGGGTATTTATAGGTGAGGATGGAGAGAAAAAATGATTAAAAAAATGTTAAAAAAAATATTAAAAAAAATAAAAAACGTGTTTTGGACCTGCTGAGGTCATCAATGACGTCGCGTGGACGTCATGGGGCGGCCGCACGTGAAAAATGGGTCAAAAACGCGTTGGCGCGCTATGGGCCGAAGGCTAGCCGCGTGAACAGAACCCGCGCGCAGTCTTTGTATGAACAAGAACCCGCGCGATTTAGGCGGAATGAGTCTTGGGCGGCTGAAGCGGCGCTTTTTCTCGCTTTTGACATTTTTGACCTTTTCGACCCATTTTGTCCAATTTTTCCATGTTTGTTGACCTTTTTCCACTTATTTATTAATTTATTTGTGATGTATTGCTTCAAGTATTCTTCTTTGAGTCTTTAAATTGCGTTTTTAAGCCAAAATACCTGAAAAACAATAAAAATACCCGTGATTCCGAAAAAGACAAATTTATATAAATATATGATAAAACATATAAATATATATATTTTTAATCAATTAATGTGCATAAAATCATGGTTATTTTAGTGCTTTTTGAGCACTCATCAATGCAGTTGAGAAGAAACTGGTAAGGAGTTATGATGTTGTGTTTATAGAAGATCAAACTATACAAGATGTTGAGAAGATAGAAAAAATAGTCTATCAGTATAGCGATGATTTGATTGACCTAGATCCGGTTCCTTTATCAGTACAGATGAAACAAAAATTTCAAGATAACCATTAGGGTTCAGATGATGCAGATGCTCCTATGCAAGTTGAAATATATCACCTAACTATTGATCAGTTACTAGAACCAGAAATTTCACTCAAGAGGTCTACCAGAGAGCGACATTCTTCCACACGATATGATACAAATGAGGGAGAACCTTAATGTTATGCAAAAGTGATGGAAGATGGGGCTCACTAGGTTGTTGCTATGGAAGATGAGATGTAGTAACTGTATGACAATTGCACGTTTGAGTTGGTAAATTTGCCTAAGGGTAAGAGAGCTTTGAAGAACAAATGGGTCTGCAGGGTGAAGCAAGAAGAACACAGTTCACAACCACAATACAAAGCTAGACTGGTTGTCAAGGGATTTAGTAAAAAAAAAGGTATTGATTTTGATGATATTTTCTCTCCTATTGTGAAGATGTCTTCCATACATGTTGTTCTAGGTCTAGCAGCAAGCTTGGATTTATAAATTGAGCAAATGGATGTGGAAACTGACTTTCTTCATGGTGAGTTGGAGGAAGAGATTTATATGGAGCAACAAGAGGGCTTTAAGGTAAACGAAAAAGAGGATTATGTATGCCAGTTAAAGAAAAGCCTCTATGGGTTGAAGCAAGCACCTAGACAATGGTATAAGAAGTTTGAGTCAGTTATAGGGGAGCATGGTTACAAGAAGACTACTTCTGATCATTGTGTTTTTGTGTAGAAATTATCTGATGATAATTTTATCATTTTATTACTCTATGTTGATGACATGTTGATTGTTGGTAGAAATTCGTCAAGGATTGATAATTTGAAGAAGTAGTTGAGTAAGTCCTTTACAATGAAAGACTTGAGGCGAGCAAAACAAATTATTGGTATTAGAATTTGTCGAGACAAGAAAGGAAAGAAGTTGTACATGTCATAGGAACAGTACATTAACAAGGTACTTGAAAGGTTTCATATGGATAGAGCTAAAGTGGTTTCTTCTCCTTTATCTAACCACTTTGAGTTGAGATCGAGTCAAGACCCTTCAATAGATAAAGAGAAGGAAGATATGGAAAATGTTCAATTTGCCTCAATAGTAGGAAGCTTAATGTATGCAATGGTGTGTACAAGGCCAGACATAGCTCATGCAATTGGAGTTGTTAGTTGTTTTCTTTCAAATCAAGGAAGAGAGCATTGAGATGCAATAAAGTGGATTATGAGATATCTTTGTGGTACTTCCAAGTTAACACTTAGCTTTGGAAGTGGAAAACCAGTGTTAGCTGGATACATTGATTCAAATTTGGTAAAAGATGAAGATTCTCATGAGTCTACCTCAGGTTATCTAATTACTTTCTCTAGTGGAGCAGTTTCTTGGCAATATAGATTGCAAAAGTGTGTTGCACTTTCTACAACAGAGGCGGAGTTTATTGCATCAATGGAAGCTTATAAGGAATTGTTATGGATGAAACATTTCTTGAGAGAACTTGGTTCTAAGCAGCAAAAATATGTATTATTCTACGATAATCAGAGTTCTATTTACCTAGAAAAGAACTCAGCATTTCACTCAAGATCAAAACATATTGATATGAGGTATCATTGGATAAGGGATACTCTTAACAATAAGTTACTTGAACTTGAAAAAATCCATATTGATGAGAATGGATCTGACATGCTGACAAAAGTAGTGTCAAGGGAAAAACTTGAATTTTGTTATTCAATTGCTGGGATGACGAATCCTTCCATCTAATCGGAAAAAAGGGGAGATTTGTTGGGTTTTCCCTCTTATTTGGAGAAGCCCAAAAAGACCCATGTGGTTTCATGGCCCATGGAGAAAGAAGAGGCAATTTTGTCCATTTGATTTCTTCATTAATCAATCCATTTAGAGTTGTTGAGAGGGTGAAGCAGCAGTAAAAAGAAAAGCAGAAAAACTGAGAGCAGTCATTTAGTTTTTCTTTCTCCATCAAGCCTTCATCAAGTGCTCCGATGGAAGGTTTTTTGTGGTTAGATTGAGCTAAAATTTTGCAGGAAGGTTCATGACTCAAGAATATTCAATCTAAACGGTTGGATTCAGATTTAGCTAACCAGTTTGGGAAAATCAAGGCCATGAACAGTGACTATAAAATTGGGTTAGATCTCTCCATTTTCTTAAAATAATTGTTAGTTTCAAATAAGTTATATTCTTGATGATGTTGTTGATTGTTTACCTCTAGTTTTATCTAGAAAGAACTTTTGTACAATTGTTTCTTGATAGTGAAAGTTTTGCAGATGGAGTGTCGTGATTCTTTTCTTCTTACACCGAAAAAGTTTTTCTACGTAAATTGGTTGTGTTGATTTTGTGTATGTTTCATTTTGAGCTCTATATATTTGTTTCTTAAAAGATTCATACAAAGAAAGAAAATATGTTTTATTCCGTTGTTTAGAGTTTGATTAAATTCATATTGATATTGTGATTTTCCTACCGCCTGAAATCTCGACCGTTGTTTCTCTTGAACGTAGATGGTGATTCTACTTCTTTCTATATTTTGGGTATTCCAACCCCTAGATATAAATATAAATTATAAAAAAAATTATTTTTTTTTTGTTTTTTCATTCATGTCTACTTTTTTTTCGGTATTTACAATATATTTTTTTTTTCTGTTTATAAAAAATAAATATTTTTGAATAATATTTGTAATCTAATTTTTTATTATAGTGTTTAAAAAAATCGAGATTATATATACATATAATGATAACAGATTTTATTATACCGTGATCAAAATTTAAAACTTTAGTTTTTAAAAGAATTGTTATTAAATTTATAAAACTAAATACCATTATTATAGAATTGTATTTTCTCCGCCAATTGATTCATAAGAATATTGCTTTAAAATTACTTATGTTTTCTTATGAACCAAATCTAATGGCACGAACACATGGTTGAAGTTAGTGCTTTAAATTCAAAGGATGTATATCTATTATGCAGAACTGTGTGGCCGATTATTTATTAGGGGTTAACAGAGAAGAGAATTCGATTCTTAATTGAATCAATATTTGTATTAATAAAATAAAAGTTTGAAGGAATAAGGCTATAGAGAAAAAAGAGAAAGTTAAGTAGAAGAAAATAAAAAGGAAATAAAAAAGGAGAGAATTTCTTCCGTTCGTATCCTATTTAATTTTTATAAGTGCAATATTTCTTAATACTAACAATCTGCACGTGCTTTTATATGCATGCATATATTTTATATGCTTTAATTGAAGTCAATATTTCTTGTTTCAAACAGTAATATTTTTCAATAAAATCCTTATAAATACGAAGAAATTTTGTTCGTGGAAAGTAAACAACAAGCATACTCATTTTTCACATCCAATGCACTTCGTGGGTATTTTCTTAATTATTTTTATTTCATTTGAATTATTTATCTTTTTAAGATTTATATATTTTTTGTGAGTCATGTATTAGTTTTTTTTATAACTAAAATAATATTTGATATTATATAATTTTATATAATATATAAATAAGATGTTATCAAATCTTTAAAAATTAATCTAAAAGAAGATAAATTTTATAATTTTATAAATAATATATTAATATTTTTATTAATCAATGTAAGATGCTCTAATTAACATTAACATAATTTAATCTTTAAATTTTTAAAATTTTATATATAAATTTTAAAATTTTATATCATAAATATGTATTTTATTAATAAAATTATAATTAATGTGAAGTTTTAAAAATTTGAGATCAAATATATACAATTTATAAGTAGAGATAAATGTATGTATAAAATTTCAAAAATTTTAAAAACACATCATGTATTTAAAAGTTTGAAACCTATATATATATCTAATAATATACAACTAATACTTATATTAAAATAAATATTTGCTAATTAACGAATAATCCACCTTTAACTAACTATACTTTGAAAGAAAAGGATGTTCTCGTGAAAAACTATTACTCGTTATTTTTAAAATATATCCTTTATTAATTATATATATTTTTATTTATATATAAAAATTTATATTATAAATTTAATTGTGTAATATAATTTTTTATTTATAAAATTTTAGTTTTAATCCCATCAAAAGAATGCAGAATATTGTAATAAAATTAATGTACTTTTAGTAAATGATTAGAAGTAAAAAATAATAGAAAAATTGAAAAAACTAATATTAATAAAAATAATATTTAATAAAATTAAAAGAGATTTAATTAAATAAGATTCAATTTTAAATAAATTTAAATGATTTTAATTTAATTTAAATAATTATGTTTAAAATAAAATAATATATGTATTATAATTTTTTAATAATTAAATTATATAAATTAAATATAAATATAAATATTTTATTTTTATTATTATAAATTTAAAAATAAATATTTTTATTGTATTTTTTCAAAAAAAAAATACATATATATATAACTTTCCATTGAACACACGACACAACCTAGCACGCAAACCGCACGATTATAACAACACTACATGATTGCTACCCTTAAACTTCCAATTAGTCATGTAATTGCAAAACTTCGCAACTTCAATTACTCATACAACGGGTACTCAGGTTCTTCTTACTCATTTCTTCAGATTTCAGGTCTGCTTTCTCTGTGCGTCTCCTTCTTTCTTCTTCCTTTTCCC
Organism: Hippophae gyantsensis; assembly: GCA_030763125.1. Classification (NCBI taxonomy): domain Eukaryota; kingdom Viridiplantae; phylum Streptophyta; class Magnoliopsida; order Rosales; family Elaeagnaceae; genus Hippophae; species Hippophae gyantsensis. Next base: position 35,443,393 of record CM061030.1, read on the forward strand.
CCCTCGTTCATTCTCTACCACTTTAACATTATTATTTTTTGTTTTTCATTGGAAATTTTCGGCTTCAATATATATGTCAATTTTTGCTTAATTATAATTTTAGGATATTAATTAAATTTCGGCCTTTAGGGTTCGAGCAAATCCCTCTACGCTCCTCAACTCGTTGCCGAGATTTGAATCTTATTTATTTTTGCTAAAGGTTAATATTAAAACTAATGCGAGGTTTAATAATCCATAATTTTATAGTGGGATTAGTTATTTTCTCTTTCCAATTTTTGTGTAGGGTTTTTCGGTTGAAAGAAAGAGGGCTATAGGTTATACTCTCATGTATTCACAGTCGTAAGTCATTGTAGAAATTGGTTTTCAATTCTGCTGTAATTTTTTTTTTCAACTACTCTTTCTGTACTTTTATTCTTGAACGTTAAGGGGGTTCATTACTTAATTGTTTATGATGTTTTAGGATTGTTGAAGAGTCATGAATTCTTGTCGGGCATTGAAACCATTTAAAGTTGATCGATTGAACAATCTTCCAGAAGGGATATTTCATCATATCCTTTCTCTACTTGCTATAAAAGACTTAGCTCGGCTATGCAAATCATCTAAACGATGTAGGAAACTTTGTTTGTCTTCACCATTCTTGAACATTGATGAGGAGCTCCAAGATGTTGATGATTTTCATGACTTTTCTGAATTTGTAGACCGGTTCATATCCTTACATAATGGACCGGTTATACGGCAATTTCATCTTAGTCTAGATTGTCCGGAACTTGAGTATAATGTTATTTTTCGCATTGGTACATGGTTACTTCATTTGACAAAGCTTAAGGTTGAAGACGTTAGTTTAGACATAAACATGGACCCAGAACAAGAGTTTTCATTGCCAAGTCGGGTGCTAAACTGTGCGTCATTGTTGTCATTGAAGTTGAACTTGCACCAAAGCGTTCTAGATTTTTCAAATCGGGCATCTAGTACACTTCAAATCTTATCATTGAAAGACTTCCAAATTGAAGCTACGAACTTGTTTGGTGAATGGATTACAAGGACTTTCAGGTCATTAAAAAAGCTACATCTTGAAAACTTTTCTGGTATTAAGAAGCTCAACATAGATTCCTCATCTCTTGAAGATTTGGCCATTAAGAGGCAGGGGAAGGCAGAAGATCTTGTTTGTATCAAAGTATCTGCAGAGAGACTTGAACATCTGTATATAGAATGGTATTTTGAAGATTTCGAAGACAATGCTCTGGAAATACATGCTCCAAAACTTAACGATTTCCATTGGTCAGGAGACATTCCTAGTTTCTCTTATCAGGGAAATTTTGGGTCTTTGCAACATGCAAGTATACTTCTAGAGCCTTCCTTTTCACTTGAGGATGAGGAGTATCGGGCTTTTGTTAATCGAACAATGTATAAGCTTTTACAGATTATATGCCAGGTTTCATCACTGTGTTTTTGGGATATATTTTCTGAGGTACCTGTTATCCATTGTTAACACTGATATGATAATAACAATTGCTCTTTACATTCTTCGTTTCTTTGTATATGTGTTTGCTCCCAACCCCCTCCTTTCTATAATTGTATCTGCTTCCAACTTTCTTAATTTTTGTGTCATGTTGCAGCTGATACATAAGCATTTGCCGCCGAATTTAAACAACCTCCAAACCTTGACTTTGTTAATGAAAGGTCGGGACCTCTTTGTCCCAGAGATTGCCTCATTTCTCAGCTTAGCACTTCGTTTGAAAGTTCTCAACCTTGATTTTCGGTCGTTTCAAAATTTTGTAAGTAATTTAACCTTTTCTTTTGTCATCATAGAGTTTGGAAACAACATTTATAGCTTTGCTCACTAAATAATATTGAGCTCTTCCCATTGAAGAACTCTTTCTTGCGGGGATTTACCATGTAGGGGTCTTTCTTCTGCGGAAGGTTCCATGATAAAAGATGTGAAAAGACTTGTTTGGATGTTACTGATTTCACCTCAAAGTTGTGTTTGTACTGACTGTATGATTCTTTAATTATAATATTTACGTTAGTTTTTTGGTCTGTTTGCTTCTGTTTATATCCTCAGAAGGAGCTAATAGCACCAAAAAATTACGACTCTGTATATTGGGAGATGCAGAAGCTGAAATTTGTTGACTCATTAGAGGAAGTGAAAGTGCATCTTGAAAGCCGTGTATATGATACCGAGCTGATTAAGTATCTGCTTGAAAATGCGAAAGCATTGAAGAAGATGACCATTCTTTATGATCCTCTATCATTACGCCAACCATTTCTGGTCAGTAGAAAGTTTCAACATTGTAAGAAGGCTTCTTCCTCAGCTGAATTATATTTCCTACCTGAGAAGTGGGCTCCTTGTCATTGTGGCTGTATTAGGTGTTTATGTTAGTAAATTGCAGTTTAGGATTTATGGTATTTTGCAGTCTTTTGAATGTTAAAACCTAGATTTCTTATTTGGATTATGACATTTATGAGCATGTGTTATTTTTTAAAAGGAAAAAAAATCTTATATTAATTTCAATTTTTACCAAAAGAAAAAAAATATTAATTTCAATATTATTTCAGGGGATGTCTTTTTTTATTTTTTATTTTATAAGATCGAAAGTATTTGAAAAGGTTACGTCTTACTACACTAGATGTGTCTAAGTCGCAATAGCTTATATCTGATCGGTCTCAATTATGCATTTCAACTTTGTTTTAAAAAAAAAGCATTTATTGCTCAGGCCTTAGCTTTTATTTAAGTACGCCAACTATATATATTTGACTGGATCAAATTCAGTACTGTCCTTTAATTACTTGTACTGCAAATTAGAAACAATATAGGGTAATTATAGTAGATCAATTTCTTAAAAAAATATTAGATCAATATTATTACACTTGGTAAAAAATAAATGGTATAACATTAGATCATTTGTTCATGTACATACATTTCATGCATAGGTTTTACACTAGTTAGGTATATATTGTACCCAGATTGTAACCACAATTTTGATCCAACCTCCAAAAGCACAGTTTAGGCCTAATTTAATTCATTAATCTATCTTTAGTAAGGGGATTAGGTTTTTTTTTTCCTTAACAAAAATAACCAACTACACACTTATATGCTCATTTACGTCATCCTTGAATGGAACATATATTATTGTATTACAAGATAATTATATATATAATTGAAATATATAATTTATAGAGACATTGAGAAACATATAAAGAATATGCTAGAATAAGCTAGCATGCACAAGTCACCAACAATAGTTGGAGAAATAACTTAAACTGTCTAGAAGCAGGCAATAATAGGTGTGGCCAAGGAAAAGGCCTTTATTGTATTGCTCCAACACCTTGGAACTATATAACATATCTAGTCTTCATAAATATATATAATTACCACCATATATGTTATTTGTGTAATTTTAAAAATATGATACAATCAATCTTAAAAGCTAATAAAGAAAATAATTATCATACTACTTATAAATATTATATTAATAACTTTATTAATCAATGTATGAAACTCTTTTTATACAATAATAATGTCTTCTCCTTGCCATGCCTTGCCTTGCCTGCTGCTAGCGATCATGGTCATGGATGCTGAACCATGTTTAGCTGTGCTTCTCGCACAAATTTTCGTCTGCCACTAGCCAGCTATCAGATTTCTGTCAACATGCCAAATTCTTAGGACTAGCTAGTTTTAATGAGTCAAATATATCACATAATATACTACATGCATATTTCAATTATCTCTGTTCTTATTTTGATTTTTTTTTTTTTACCTATATTCTCAACTAAGACATATCAAATATCCCTATTTAAGTTATCAATACACTTCTTGTCTAAATTTTCATGAGATTTTAATATTGTTTTCCTATTTTTTTTGCTAATCATATTGTCTTTCTGATTTGTTTTCTTGATATATCCGTGTTTTTTGATTCATTTGAATTACGGGTGCATTCCTCTAATTCTTGATTCAAATTTTTTTGGGGGCTCATATGTTCATCTTTTATTGCATCTTTTTTAATATGCAAATCGCCTCTTTTCACAATAATTATACGTAACTGCATTCTTAGAAAAAAATTACCCATAACTATATAATCTTCATTTAAAAAAAGAAAAAAAAAACAACTACACAAAAACTATTCTAGTTTTTATTTTTTACATCACCTAATTTTTTTACTTCATTTTACATATTTACCATAAAAGAACTTTCAAATTCATATTATAATGAAATCATTCTCTTTTAATAATTATTAGTATTATATTTTTGAAACAAAATTTGATGCTAACTTTTAATTAATTTAAGTCCTCATTTATCTAGTCACAAGTTTAAAATTTTCTATGATAAAAGTCATTCTAATGATTTAATTCTATAAGAAAAAATTTATGTTTTCCTTTGTTCCAGTGGCAATTTTCCAGCCAGCATTAGTAATTTTCTTGTCAATATTGACAACTTCCTTGCTACCATTGACGATTCATACCTACTCCAAGTTCCAATCAACATGCATGGATACATGGGTAAAGTAGAGATCAAGGAAATTTCTATCACGAAGTCATGCAATCTCATTGTTCAAATAGGTGAGATTTGCATGAATTTTTTCTTATATAAGTGCATTAATATGGTATCAATAAAGTGGTTGAATGAGTACTCAATAACTTAAAGATTAGATCACTGTTACTCAATTGTATGTATACTCGCTTCCTAAGCTATAAGATTTGTTTCTTTTTAAAATATTTATGGTGCTTAATTTTTTATGATTTTTAAAACTATATTTATATTGGGACTTCTCTTTGTTATCTATGAAAATACTGCATTATTGTGCTAAAAAAACACTTTTCAAAGGAGAGATAGAAAAAGAAACATTGAGGCCTTCTACCCCTTCTTTCTTAAATGTGGAATTTATTTTTGATTTATTTTCATTTTGATAAAAAAAAGAATAAATAAGATATAAATAGTCTATCACGTTTCGTCTCACTAGAATCTCATATCAAACCCGTCTCAAAATTAATTGGTACGAGACGAATAAAACTCTCTAATTATCATGTTTTGGAAGGCCCATCTTAATACACATCTCTAATTTGAGGTGGTGAATTTGGGTCATCATATATAGGGGTGTGCAAACAATCCGATCATCCGATCAATTCGATCCGATCCGTTGATTTTTCATCCGATTCGATCCGTTGATTTTTCATCCGATTCGATCCAATCCGATGGTCGGATCGGATGGAAATTTTTTCCATCCATTAAGTGCGGATCGGATGACGGATTTTACTATAATTTATCCGATCTGATCGAAATTAATTATATATATTTATTAAATTAAATATATATATAATTAATATATATTTATTTGATTTTTTAATGTTTTTTTTAAGCCAAATAATTTTATGTTATGATTTATATGAAATTTTAAAAAATTTATTTAAAAATACAAAAAATAGAGTTAATTAAGTTTATTTGGTCGGATTGATCGGATGTCATCCGAATATTTTACGGATCGGATTGAGCAGATGTGAAAGGTGATCGGATCGGTTGCGGATTAAGATGTTTCAATCCGAACGGATGGTCGGATCGGATCGGATGGATATAAAATCAGCGGTTTCGATTCGATGAATAACCCTAATCATATATATTACTTGGATTTTTGCATAAGTTTTAATAAATAAAAGATTAGATATAACGAATATTTATATTTAATAATAAAAATAATATGTTTATAAATTAAAAAAAATGATAAAATTTTAAAAATATATATATATAATAAAAAAGATTAAAATAACTTTAAATCTAATATTTATTTATATCATCATCAAAAATTATTAATAAAGAGATATTATTAATAAATTAATATTTTTATTTTTATTTAAAATATTTCTTCTAATTAATTATCGATCCATTTTGATATTAATTATAAATAATATTTATATTAATTCCAAAATCATATTTAGATTGATCCTCTGTGTGATCGATCCACGTTGGTGATGGTAATCACCTAGCTAATTAGGTGCTAATGATTTTTATCAATATTGAAGAAGGGATATTTTTATCTTTCTTGTCTTCCTGCAAGTATGAAATACATGATCAATTATGACCTTGTACTATCACGAGAGTAGTTGACTTTTTCGCTTAAATTAGTAAGGAAAGTAGTTGCCCATTTATGCTTAAATTAGTATAAGATTTGTAGAGAAATATATGATGTCAACATCTAACTATTACGATAAATTTGATTTGAATCAAGTACAATATAAATATTATTTATATTTATATTTTTATAATTATTTACAAATTATATCCCTTAATATTTCTTTATTACTTTTTAACAAAAATATAAATTTAAAATTTTATTTTATATTTTAAAATTATTCCTTAAATTTCATATTACTTAACTATAAGTAAATAAAAAAGTAATAAATATAAATAACACATTAATACTAACTCATATTTCTATTAATTTAAGAAAATAATATTATTTTTATTAATATAAATTTTTGAAGTACACGATGTGATATGTACTAATTCACCCCAAGATTAGGTATGTATTTTTCATTTGGCAAAAGACAACTAGGACACCAAATATGTGTTATCCATCATTCCATTGGCCAATGATACGTAGACACGTCCCATAATTGAAACATTCAATCTTCCATGTTTTAGACAATTTTTAAATACGAGAGTTATATACTCATATCTTTTCATACTTATTATTTATTTACTTTATAGGTATCTTTTTTTAAAAGAGTATATATTCGCGGAGTATAAAAAAAATCTTCATATTTTTTTTATTCATCTCATATTTTATTGTTTTTTAGGGTCAAAATCATCGTAAATATCTAATTGTTTGTATAAAGATTCAAATTTATAAAATTTCGTATCACTTTTTTACTCTACTTTCTCTTAATGTATTTTCCATCGATAACTCTTTAAATATTTTTATATTTATGTTATTTTTAAAAATTAATAATTTAATTTCAAAATTTTAAATAAGATACATTAAATCTTATAATTTATATTAATATGTCAAAAATTTAACGAATTCATGTACGTAGATAAGTATCAACTAATCTGTGCGATAAATATACGAAAAATATCATAATTTTATTTGTCTAATAATTTAATAAATTAATTAATTTTTTAAAATTATAAATTTAATGTATTTGATCCCATACTTATGAAACTAATGTACGTTTTATTACATAATAATAAGATTTATAGCAACTTTTTCAGAATTTTATACAAGTATCTCCAAAGGTTTTCATTTTTCTATTTTCATTAATAGTAAAGAAGTTTCAATTTTTTGCGTAAATTAGAATTGCAAAACAAGACGTATAAAAAACTGGAATTAAAAGAAGCTAATTAAAAACTGCAAATTAACATAAAATTTTCAACATATGCTCGCTTTATACAGAAATTTACATAAAAGGTGCAGTTGTACAACTATATATAGTAATTTTATATTTTATTTATGAGTGAAAAGTAGAGATACGTGAAAAAAGGTTATGTTTTAGATAGAAAGTGGGTTGACTAATAATCAAGCATCTTCAACAGACTTGGGAGCCAATGCAAGAATAGCATCTGCAACAGATAGGAAAATCTTGTGCTCTCCAATCATGTCTGCAAACTTGGATGCATGAAGCTTCTCTATCACAGCAGGCCCAGGGTTGGCTAATGCAAGCTGAAAAATATTAAAAATAAATTATTATTTTTTAATCAAAATGCTATGTAAATTAAGAAAATTAAACAAAATGCTATATAATAATTAAACAATATTCTTTAGAAACAAAGTTAATTTTAATTGCCTGGACATCTCTCTTCTGAAGACTCTTGTATAATTCTTCCAAAGCATGGATACCACTTGTGTCTATGTCTGTAACAGCTGCATAAATAAATAAATTAATTAAATTTCATGAATTCAAATTAATATTGCAAAAATTAATTCTTAGTTGAAAACTAGGGTGATTTAGGTATCAAAAGTAAAAACTGGGTACCCCAAAGGTAAGGTAAGGTTGTAAAAATATTTATACATAAAATATGATATATCTTACGTGACATTTCCACAATCAAATGCTCAATTTCGGGCAGTTTATTTTCCTTCAGCAACTCTTCTTCTTCAGTTAACCATCTCAATATCCTGCAAAATAAGAAAGAAATAGTAGAAACATAAATAGAAAATTAAAAGAGAAAATAGAAATATATTTAGAGTAAGTATATACATACCTGTCCTTAATGTAATTAGAGTTGGAGAAGTAAATAGCAGAATCAACTCTAACAATTACAACTTGAGGAACTCTTGTGGCATCTAGGTATTGTTGGATGTTTCTATAGACATTAGTTCTAGGGATCTTTCCTAGTAAGGCTGTCCTTGGTCTCGTCACTTGTAAGATTATTTTAGCAAAGGAAACAGATACCTGTTATTATTTAAAAAAAATAAATTAATATTCAATAAAAATATTTCAACAGAAAAACCCAAATTAATTTAAAGTATATGAAGTTATATATGTATATAACTGAGTCGTTAATTACTTACAGAAATCAACAATCCAATCTCAACGGAAATAAAAATGACACCAAAGAAGGCTCCCATACAAGCAGCAAAATCAAATTTGTCAATCTTCCAAAGGAGTATTGCTGCATTAACATCAATTAAGCCTACCACTGCAGTAATAATAATAGCAGCAAGTACAGCATTTGGTGTGTATTTGAACACTGGTGTTATTAGCTCAAGTGTTAATAACACAACAATTGACATCACTATGTTTGATACTGCTGTTTGACACCCTGCCATGTAATTCACCGCCGACCGCGAAAATGACCCTGCAAAGCATTTCCAATTAACAGTTACAAAAATGATTTCAAGTAATGTTTTATTAACAACCAACCATAGCACTATGTGAGTATCTTTTACACGTAACAACTTCAAAAAAATAATAGAAGCTGTTAGGACACACTTTAATTTCACACACGCACTCATATATACCTGTGGCTACATAGCAAGATGTTAAAGAACCAGCTATGTTCATAGTTCCCATTGCAACCATCTCTCTATTTCCATCTAATTTATAGTCCTTCATGACTGCAAAGGTTCTTCCAATAGCTATAGCTTCCTACAGAGTTTATAAAATTGTGGTTTTAGCTAGATTTGAAACTTAAATATTAAGAGTATTTATTTTATATAGAAGTTGATGTTTAATGCTACGCAATCACTTACCGTAAGAGCTATCATTCCGGCCACAACACCAATCTTAAAGCCTTTGTTAACGTAATCTCCACTGAAATATATTAAATCAGCTGATGGTGGGTTTATGCCCTTTTTTATTTTATTCACCTGAAATTAGTAGAAATTATTAAGTCTTATGTAATTAGATTATCATAATATCATGTTATTTTTTATGTGTGAAATTAGCAAAATAAAAAATTAGGAAAATAATATAAATTAAATGACTTACAATTTGAACACCATGTTTCTCAGCATGAGTTATATACACAAAGAAGGTGGCAATAATGACAGAGGTCAAAGGAGCTATTGCAGACACCCAGAACAGCTTCTTCTTCCTTTGTGCCTGCTCGTATGTTATCAAATAAATAAATTAACAATTATGGAAAACAATTTTTTTTAAAAGAAATTACAGTTAAAGGAAGAAATAGAAAAGGGAGAAGAATCATTACAATTTGTTTGGAAATCAGAAGATAAACCAGTAATGAGATTCCTATTACTATAGTCTGCCAGTTCCACTGCAAAACATAGTTAATAATATCAGTTTATTTATAAAGAAACTTGCTCGTTTTTTTATATTTATGATTAATTAGTAATTACCCCATGTTCTGCAGAATTAAAAACAGAGCGAAAAACAGAAACAATATCAGTTTTCTTGGTAAAATCTTTGATGCCAAGCAAACCCTTTAGTTGTTGAAGTGCAATTGTAACAGCTGCTCCACCCATGAACCCAACAATAGCAGCATGTGATATAAAGTCAACCAAAAAACCCAATCTGTAAGTAAGGACCCAATTAATACAATATTTAAAATAGTAATTAAAAAATGCATGAAAAAGGAATAGAAAAAAGAGAGAAAAATAATACTAGTACCTGAGAAAACCAAGTGCAAGTTGAGTGATTCCGGCAAAGAATGTAGCAGTGAAAGCAAGACGGCGATAAGCCTCTGGATTGAGTTTAGGATCAATGACATCCTGCAGCATACTCCCAAGCAACAGAGACACAACTGCCACTGGACCTATGGCTATATCTCTTGAGCTCCCCATGAAGGCATAAACCAGAGGAGGCACAAAGCTTGTGTCTTTACATGTCAAATATGAATCCAAATATCAAACATCATATTATTATGTATAAAATTGAAGGGATTAGACATCTATAAAGTGAACAAACAGCTCTTGTTAATTGTCTTTATTTCCAAAAAAAATTAATTTCTATATAAACATTCATATATTGCAGGCACTACCACATTAAGAATTATTTTATATCACTTCTCTAGCAAATGACTGTAAGAAAAGGGTTGACATTCCCCTCCCCTCCAAAAAAAAAAAAAAAAAAACACTGATGGTATGTCTTGTAAGAACAAATTAATAAACTACTCACATAACCCATATTGAGGAGGCAGATTTGCAAGCTTTGCATATGCAATATCCTGATATCAAAAACCAACAGATTATATCAAACAACGATAACTCAAAAGCCTTTTAAATCAAATGATATATAACATTATTAAATAATGTAGAAATAAATAAATTAAGTTTATACATTAATTAATTACCTGAGGAATGCAGAGACTTGCAATAGTAAGTCCAGAAATGAAGTCACCCTTAAACTTAGTAAGATTGTAGTCTCTACCCCAACTAAGAATTGGGAAAAGAAATTGAAGGCCAAGAACAAACTTTTTAGATTTAGTTTGATCTTTAAAAGAACCCAAAGGGTCATCGGAAAAGAAAGTTTCTTTCAAAGTTGAAGAGAATTCCTTGAAAAGTTTTTGCTTTGGAGGTTTACCAACTTTGTATATGTATGGAAACCTCGAAGAGTGTCGTTTTGATGAAGCTTTGCTATTAGAATTAACATCTAATATCTCTTCCATTTTGTGCTCATCTGTTACACGTCCACTCATTTTTTTTTTTACTTAGTTGCAGTCTAATACTACGTTTATAGTATCAGTTGCTTCTGTGTAAAGTGCTCAATATGGAACAAAAGCTCAGAACCTAGTATTGTTTATATAGATTTCTTGGGATCCCACATTTCAAACTAGAACAAGTAAAAGCAACTTGTATTACAACAAAATAAATAAATAACTCAAATATTTAATGATGAGGAAAAGCAATTATCAAGATGGTGTCACCAATTGTATTTTAATTAATTTTAAACTATGCTAAATTATGTGGAGTCATTTTATAAAATCACTTACAATGGTTGGCTTATAAATATACTGTCATGGATAGCATTGACTTTGTGTTCCGCACCCCTTTGCATAAAGATGGTGGGACAAGTTAATAGTTTGCGTCTCTGACTTTGATTGATGGTAATTTTCAATTACCAAACCACCAATTTGCTCATCCAGGCAAAGTGTGCACTCTTGTAGGCTAGAGAAAAGAGATGTCTCAAAGCTGAAACTGAAAGACTCTTCAATTAAAACATTAATCACATTGGAGACCACGATAAAAATAAGTTTTTTTAAAAATAAAAAATAAAGAAATACTAGAAAACAATAGGCAAAGCAGAAATACTATGTTATAAATAAGCACTTACGGAAGCGAAGCTTGGGTCCAATTTTGGTTGCATAAATATATAATAATGGGTAACAGTAAAATAATAACCAGTAATAATAAATATATCAAACATTCAACTTTTCAACGTGAAAAGTCTACTCTACTGACGATGGTATACTGAGGAAAATCCACTAATAATAAAATGAAGATACAAACACCAATAATCTGAGAGCTTTACAAAATATACCAAAATCCAAAGTACATTTAGAAAATATCTCCCTCTAATTTACTGATAATATATAGCAAGATAAATTAACAAACTTGCTATTAAATCAAATATTACCACAAATGAGAGACACTCCACCAATGATAACAGAAATGGACAACTTGTCTTTAGGGCTGATTTTTCCTCTTTTCTTCTATTCGGTAGCCTCTGCTTTATGGGGTAACGATGAAAACGTCGAACTTTGGGACAACAATGGTGTCATACCACAGCAGTAGAGTCTCAACTCCTAAACCTACTAATTCGTTGGTAGCATTATCTATTTTCTTCTCTACCTGTAATCATCAAAGAAAACTGAAATGGAGGCTTAAAGTCTCTACAGTAAGTCTTTTTCTCATTTTTTCTCTGGCGGCTGCATTCTCACGTAGAAAACTGAGGAAACTAAGTTAATATATATATATATAATAAAAAAGGGGTTGAGGGTTTTGTTTGGGCCTCAATGTTTTGGGCCTCAATTATTGCCGTCAAGAAGGGTACTGGAAAGTAAATTGTCCAAAACTCAAAGGTAAAGGAAAATCTACCACAATGTCTTTTGGTACTAATGATGTTGCTGGTGTTGCATATAGTTTTGGTTTTGATGGTGAAAATGTTCTATCAATATCTATTGGTTCTTCTAAAGATGTTTGGATTCTTGATTCGGGTTGTACTTACCATATGTGCCCCAGTAGAGATTGGTTTGCTTCTTATCAGAATATTGATGGGGGTGTTATCTTGATGGGAAACAATATGTCCTATAAGGTTGTTGGTATTGGTACTGTTCGAATTAAGATGCACGATGATATTGTTAGGACTTTGAAAGATGTTCTCCATGTTCTAGATTTGAAAAAGAACTTAATATCTTTGGGTACTCTTGATTCACAAGGCTACAAGTATGTAGCTGAAGGTGGAGTTTTAAAAGTTAGTAAGGGTGCTCTCGTTGTTATTAAAGGGCAATTGTCGCGTGATCTCTATATGCTTCAGGATAGCACTGTTATTAGCAGTATTTTAGTTTCTTCCTCATCAGATCAAGATTCAAACACTACTCGATTATGGCATATGCGGCTTGGGCATATGAGTGAAGCAAGGATGTCTATTTTGAGCAAACAGGATTTGCTTTGTGGTCAAAAAACTAGGAAGCTTGATTTTTGTGAGCATTGTGTTTATAGAAAGCATCGTAGGGTCAAGTTCAATACAGTCATCCATAAAACAAAAGGTATTGTTGATTATATTCATTCAGATATTTAGGGTCCTTCTTATGTTGTGTCTAAGGGTGGTGTCCGGTATATGTTGACTTTTATTGATGACTTCTCTCATCATGTTTGGGTGTATTTTCTGAAGAACAAGAATGACGCGTTCTCAAAATTTGTGAAATTCAAGGCTTGTATAGAAAATCAAACAAGCAAGAAAATCAAGCATTTGAGAACTGATAATGGTTTGAAATTTTGTGATAGTTAGTTTAATGAGTTAGGTGAAAGAAATGGCATAGTGAGACACCGCACTGTGCATCATACACCACATCAAAATAGAGTAGCAGAATGCATGAATAGAACTTTCTTAGAAAGAGCTCGTTGTATGCTCTTTCAAGCTGACTTGGATAAATCCTTTTAGGTTGAAGCTTATAACCATGCCTACTATTTGGTGAATTGGTCTCCATCAACTACAATTGAGTTGAAGACTCCGTTTGAGGTATTCTTTGGTACTCCTGCTAATTATTCTGATTTGAAAGTTTTTGATTGTTCTACTTATGCTCATGTTAATGATGGTAAACTTGAGTCTAGGGCATTAAAATGCATATTTTTGGGGTATCCTTCTGAGGTGAAGGGTTATAGATTATGGTGTGTTGAACTCAAGTTACTAAGTTTTTGATTAGCATAGATGTTAAGTTTGATGAGTTTTTCATGTTGCAAAAGAAAAAAGAGTCTATTGTTGTAGATAAAGACCACGGTGTTAGTGAGCAGGTGGAGCTTGAGAGTGGAGCTCCTAGTCAAGTGTAAGAGGGCATTTCAAATCAACCATCTATAGATGAGATAGATGATTCTGCTCATAATGTAGCAGAAGAGCAACATGAGCAACCATATAGTATTGCTAAGGGTAAAGGAATAAGAGAGATTTGACGTCCTCAGAGGTATACAAATGCAGACTTAGTTTCTTTTGCATTGTCTATGGTAGAGTCTATTGAGGTATATGAACCTTCTAGTTATCATGAAGCTATCACTTGTGATGAGTCTGTTCAGTGGTTGGTTGCTATGAATGAAGAGATTGAATCACTTCATAAGAATCATACTTGGGAATTGGTGAAACTGCCTAAAGGCTAGAATATTGTTGGAAACAAATGGGTCTTTAAGAAAAAGTAAGGTATACCTGAGGTTGAAGTAGCTAGATTCAAGTCACATGTTGTTGCAAAGGGCTATTGTCAGAAAAAAGGTATTGACTTCAATGAAGTATTTTCTCCTGTTGTGAAACATAGCTCTATTCATGTGTTACTTGCTATGGTTGTATTGTTTGACATGGAATTAGAACAACTTGATGTCAAGACAACCTTCTTACATGATGAGCTTGAGGAACAAATATATATGCATCAACCAGAGGGGTTTGTTGTTCCAAGTAAGGAAGATCATGTTTGTTTATTGAAAAGGTCTTTATATGGGCTGAAGCAATCTCCTAGGCAGTGGTATAAACGGTTTGATTCTTTTATGATTGATCATGGTTACTATAGGAGTGATTATGATAGTTGTGTTTATCATAAAAGATTTCATGATGGTTCATCCATTTATTTGTTGCTTTATGTTGATGACATGCTTATTGCTTCCAAGAATAAGTTTGAGATTTAGAAATTAAAGTCTCAACTTAGTGGTGAGTTTAAGATGAAAGATTTGGGTGCAGTGAAGAATATTTTGGCATGGAAATTTACAGGGATAGACAAGCGAGCAAGTTTTATTTGACTAAAAAAAAGTTATATTAAAAAAGTTCTTGAACGTTTTGGTATAAAAGAGTCTAAACTTGTGAGTATGCCGTTACCTGTGCATTTCAACCTTTCTTTGGATTTGTCACCATAATAAGAAGAAGAAGAGCAGTACATGTCTCAGAGGGGTTTGTTGTTCCAAGTAAGGAAGATCATGTTTGTTTATTGAAAAGGTCTTTATATGGGCTGAAGTAATCTCCTAGGCAGTGGTATAAACGGTTTGATTCTTTTATGATTGATCATGGTTACTCTAGGAGTGATTATGATAGTTGTATTTATCATAAAAGATTTCATGATGGTTCATCCATTTATTTGTTGCTTTATGTTGATGACATGCTTATTGCTTCCAAGAATAAGTTTGAGATTTAGAAATTAAAGTCTCAACTTAGTGGTGAGTTTGAGATGAAAGATTTGGGTGCAGCGAAGAATATTTTGGCATGGAAATTTACAGGGATAGACAAGCGAGCAAGTTTTATTTGACTTAGAAAAAGTTATATTAAAAAAGTTCTTGAACGTTTTGGTATAAAAGAGTCTAAACTTGTGAATATGTCGTTACCTATACATTTCAACCTTTCTTTGAATTTGTCACCATAATAAAAAGAAGAAGAGCAGTACATGTCTCAGGTTCCATATGCTAGTGTCGTTGGTAGTTTGATGTACGCTATGGTTTGTACTCGTCTAGATATTTCACATGTAGTTAGTGTTGTCAGCAGATATATGGGTAATCCAGGCAAAGGTTATTGGCAAGTAGTGAAATGGATACTTTGATATTTGAGAGGTACATCTAATTTTGGTTTGGTATATGATGAAAGTTCTAATACCAGTTGCAGTGTTATTGGTTATGTGGACTCCGATTATGCTGGTGATTTGGATAGAAGATCTCTGATAGGTTATGTCTTCACTCTGTCTCATTGTGCCATTAATTAGAAGACTACTTTATAGTTTATAGTTGTTTTTCTACGACAGAGACTAAATATATGGCAGCAACACAAGCAGTGAAAGAAGTCATTTGGCTTAGAGGTTTGGTTTGTGATTTGGATTTATAGTAGGATACTTCTGTTGTATTTTATGATAGTCATAGTGCGATACACTTGACCAAGAATACTATGTATCATGAAAGAACCAAACACATTGATGTCAGATATCACTTCATTCGTGACATTGTCTCTCAGGGTGCTATTATTATCAATAAGATAGCCATTATAGAGAATCTAGCCGATATGTTAACCAAACCAATTATATTTAACAAGTTCAAGCATTGATTGGACTTGATTGGTGTTTGTAGAAGATAATCACCCTTTGGGGCTTTGAACGATGGATATTTGGTAATACGAGGAATTTCATATTTGAAGAATTTGTTTTTTGTTTTGAGCGAGATTTGTTAAATAATGGCACAAAACATTGAGGCCCAAACAAAACCCTTAACCTTTATATATATATATATATATATATATATATATATATATATATATATATATATTAACTTAGTTTCCTCAGTTTTCTGCATGAGAATGCAGCCACCAGAGAGAAAATGAGAAAGGGGCTTGCTATAGAGACTTTAAGCCTTCATTCCAATTTTATTTAATGGTCACAAGCAGAGAATAAAATAGATAACGTTGCCAACGAACTGGTAGATTTAGGAGTTGAGACTCTGATGTTGTGGTATGACACCATTTTTGTCCCAAAGTTCGACGTTTTCATCGTTACCCTATAAAGTAGAGGTTGCCAAATAGAAAAAAAAGAGGAAAAATCAGCCCTAAAGACAAGCTATCTATTTCTGTTACCATTGGTAGAGTGTCTGTCATTTGTATGGTAAAATTTGATTTAATAGCAAGTTTGTTAATTTATCTTTCTATATATTACCAGTAAATTAAAGGGGGATATTTTCTGAATGTACTTTGAATTTTGGTATATTTTGTGAAGTTATCAGATTATTGGTGTTTGTATCTCTATTTTATTATTAGTGGATTTTTCTCAGTATGTCGTCAATGGAGTAGACTTTTCACATTGAAAAGCTGAACCACTTAAATCATTGTGTGTCATTTATTTTCTTACTGGTTATTATTTTACTGTTACCCATTATTATATATTTGTGCAACCAAAATTGAACTCAAACTTCGCTTACGTAAGTACTAATTTATAACATACTAATATCATATAAATTTATACTTATACTTTTTATACTGTACCACGTGTTCAAATTATTTTTCAAAATTAAAAAAATGATTTATTTTTTTAAGTAATATTGACATTACATAAAAAGTGTAGATGTAAAAGTAAATACAAATTTATGAACTCTTAGCGCTAAAAGATTAGATATATGTACTTGGTAACTTCAAAGTTTAATTATCTAATTACACATGTGACCAAACTAAAGGTGGCACATTGTGTATGTTATTGTGTCTATTCATCTAATAAATATTTTGTGTCATGTTAATTTATTTATAAATAACTTATATTTGTATCTGTGGTTTACTTGGCGATAAAACTCATCACTCTTTTGTTTTAAGTCACAGATTTAAATTGTATTAAGTATCGTTTGATCTTAAAAAAAAACTTATATTCGTGTTTGCCTAATTGTATTAGTGTTCAATTTTAGTTGTCACTCGACTCAAAGAATAGTACAACAAAATATATTATTTAAAAAATTGATTTAACCCATACTTGTCGAGTTATTTCATTAAAGAATATTAAAATATTAATTAAGCAAATTAACTTGTGATATTTCTTTAGGTTGTACACATTTGTTAGATAAGTTATGCTTATCATATAAAAATTGGGGTTTCATACCATAGAGGCATCCATGTTAATATATTGGTACCTTTTATGTCCCACGTTATTAAAAGATTTCGTATCTAATTCAAGTATTAATACCTTTTTTAATCATTTTGAACGATATTTTCTTTTTTGATCAAAATATGCCACATATATCCTATGTGACAAAATTTACGAGAATATTGTGGAAGTTTAAGAAAGAAAGAAAAATTAATATTGTTGTAATGGTTACTAGGGTTACCGTTTGCATTTCCGACCACGTTGCTAAAAACATTGCATTCTCCGTCGACATTTGAATTGGTAATTGTAGAATATTTATAAATTTTAGACTTGATTTTGGATATTTGGTCACAATTAGAAACCCAAACTCCATTTTTAAATGTTTATAGTAGTTAAACTAGTTTCACTTTCTTCAAAAATCCTTTGGTAAAAATTTAATTTTTATATGTGATTCTCTTGTCATAGAATTTATGTGAGATAGTTGTCAAATTTGGATACATTTTAATATTAAAATCTTATGATATTTTTGTAAAATTTAACCTAGGATGCATGTCACATGTTATAACAAAAAAAATCCTAAAAATATCTTGTGTGATTGTATACATGTTGTGTTAGAGTAGTTGTCAACCAAATGAACCAAACATATGATCTAATCATTTTAATTTTTATTCTGCTGAAAAAGAAAAAGAAATTATCCTTACTAAAGACGTACGTCAGTGTATCCTATCGCTAATCTAGTTTTATATCGATCATTCTCAGAAATTAATTAAATACGTTATTATTTTTTAAATATCTTAATTATTATATTAAGGGATCAATAAATATTATTCAACGCTTTAAGATACAATGAACCTGGACATTATTATTAATCAAGGTTTTCTTTGTTGCTTGATTGAGCTTGGGAGCACATAGGCGAGCAATAATGTAAGTTGACTAGCTAGTTAATTGCCCCTTGGTTAATTGGACCTTTTATATACTAATTAAGTAAAATATTTAGCATATATATTCTTCTTTACATTTCATATTAATTGGACGGTCACATATTGATGAAAGGGACATGACATCACTGTGTTTTGATGCCCATATATATCACAAAATTCATTCAGATCATTATAAACTCTCTGTATCAACAAGGGCTCAATTTTTTTCTTTTTATAATTAAGTGACGTACTACTCTACCTAGAATAAGTACAAAACTTCGGTGATAAAAAAAAATTAGGACTGTTTATAAAATAACTGGCCAAATCTATATATAATACAAAAATTACATGTATTCTTCATTTCACTACATAATATGTGAAACCGAGTACGTACAATTGTTGTACTTACTACTGGAAGTCTGAAAGTGTTCTCAAAATAACCCCTTTTTGAGGTACCTATTAGTGCACTTTTAAATCCTTCATTCTCACCAATATATATATATATATATATATATATATATATATATATATATATATATATATACTCATATTTTTTTTTTGTTTGATCTTTTACGCTATACGGGTCAAAAAAAAGTATAAAGGAACAAAACATATGATGGCGAAAAGACGGGAAATAAAAACAAAATTAAAATATCTACTTTGTTCTGCACATATTGTATGTTATATGTAATCAGCTTTTTTGTCCTTTTTGATATGTCAAATTTCATTTAAACCTATTTTATTTGAAATCCATTTTCTCCAAACTAGAGTGGCTCTTCTAAGTGCGTGGGAAAAAAAATATTAGGTATTTTTAAGATTTAATATTTTTATAATTAAAAATTTGTTAGTTAAGTAGTCATAAAAATGATCACGTAAGAATAGATAATTTTACCTATAAATAGATAATATTTTTATTTTAAAGATACGTTAACACACTAAAAGAATATAAATAAATTAAAATCAAAGGAATAATTAAAAAAAAAATATTATGTGCGCAAGATAACGAGAGAAAATATATTAGAAAAATATTTTAATATTTTTTTAAAAGAGAAATGATAAAATAATGAGTTTTGAAAACACTTGTGTGATATTATTTGATATTTATTTTAATTTATTATATTATGTATCCATTAATTTTATTAGTAAAATAAATATTTTTTGAAATTTTTCTAATAGACTTAACTTAAATTTTAAGTTAAAAGCTAAATCACATTAAATTATTTATATTATTATTTTATTCTGTTAAATATTTTTATATTCCATGTATTCGTATGTATATTATAACCATTTATGACGAGATTAGAAGATTAAATTAATATATTGTACGGATGTATGCCTAAACATACGGTAGAACACATGTAGCAGAAAGTAGCCAAGTTGTAGATATAATATTTATTTATTTTGTTTTATTTTAAAGTACAAGAATCAGATTAATTTTATCTAATCTATATGAGACTTTTAGCTTAGGTTTTGATGATATGATACTTAACTGTTTATTTGGTATTTAAAAAAACCAAAGACAGTTGTTATGCAGGTCAACGTTATCTTTTTGGTATGTATATATCCAAATGCACTGTAGACAATTATTGATGAAGTCTCTTCTCGATAGGGTTTAAAATACTGGACCTTAATAATACAATCGTATGAGCAATCAATTCTCAAAGCAAAAGCAGGGGTTTGGTAACTTTTAACCAAAAAGTATTCATAAGTGAGTATATTTTTGAAGTGGTACAACAATAATACTTAATTTAATTGAAAGTGCATAAATAATTTAATTTTATATTTTAAATAAAAAATTTATAACATACATACTTACCATATGTGATGTAAATGAATGATACTCATGTCATTTAGAAGATTTATTACATTAATAATATCTCTATTTAACAAAATATAACTCATATTTTCGTAATAGTGTATTAGTAGTTTGTACATTTAATTTTTATTACATTAGTGATCCAAAATTAATAATTAATTGAAAATTTCAATATGTATCACACATGAATAGAAAATTAAAGACAAACTTGTTTTTAAAATAATTAAACAATTAAATTATTATTAATAAAAAAAATATTAATAACCCTAAAATCAAATGAAATCATGCAAAATTGAGAGATTATTGAAAAAACCAAAAAAAATTGAATTATATTAAAGATTGTGGTTTTGCAAAGAAAATTAAAAAGAAAAAGGACGACTTTGTGACAAAAACTTTAGACTTTTATTTGATACTAAAATATCTAAATAGAGAAGAAAAGTCAAGTTCCAAAACTAGAAACAAGAAATGTGTTTAGAAATAGTGAATAACCTAAACCAATAGTAATGTCAAATTAAATATATTAATCTAATCACAACAATACATGTAAGTTAAGAGCCCTAAAAACAGGTAAATAATCTATATAGTATAAAAATACGTATGGTAAACTACAACAAACAACAAATGCAGAGAAAAATATGAGACAACACTCAAGTACTTAAGTTTGAAAAACACAACTCAATTTTCACAAAAAGACAAATAAAGCAAGAGATAAGGAAGAACATGCAAAAGATGGACACTAAAGAGTGAAAAATTGAGAACCAACACAAGATATATTAGGTAATAGAAGGAATAACTTAGTAAGTTAGAGGATATGTAGTCTATATGATATGATATATGAATGATATGAATGCAAAAATAATGATTCTAATACTTTGACACTACATAATAAAATCATATGATATGATACTCATACAAAAAATGCAGAAGAAATGACGGGTTGAAGACTGAGAAGTGGTTCACTGATAGAAAATAACTTTAAAGAAAAGTTTTCCCTTAATATTTTACTCATAGTGGCACATGTTGAAATTCTCAATTAAATTTTAATTTTAGATTATTAATGTACCTAAAGTTAAAATTTAAATCAAGAGCCCTAAATACAAGTAAATAATCTATATAATATAGAAATATGTACACTACTACAAAAAGTACATATGACCTTGGTTTTTAACCGTGACCGTAGGTCTATGACCACAATTATAAGAACCGAGGCCTAAGTGAGAGAGACCATAGATTGTTACCTATGGCCTCGATTTTTTAACCGAGGCCATACACATACCTTATGGCTTCGGTCTTTCAATAACTGAGACCATAGGGTATGTCTATGGCCTCGGTCTTTCAATAACCGAGGATATAGGTTATGTCTATAGCCTCGATCTTTCAATAACTGAGGTCGTAGGGTATGCATAAATTAAAAAAAATACAATTATTAATTATAATATTAAAAATCAATATAAATTATAATAAATTTATTAATTACAATAGTAAAAATCATATTATATTAAAATTAAAAGTATAATTACATTTGAGAGTTTATTATACACTAAAACATAATAAAATCTTACTATTACAAACTGAATTTTTACTATTAATTATAAGAATTTACAAGTATTATTCAAATCAACATAATCATTTTCACAGTTACATCAACAGAAGTGTAAAGAAAAGGAAAATATCATAGGCACTACTACGCTGGGCTGGTGAGCCTATGCGTTGATGAACCTAGTGCACTGGTGTGCTGGTGCACCTAGTGCGTTGGTGAGCTTGTGTGCTGGTGAGCCTAGTACGCCTGATGCTATTGCTCCTTGTATTAGTGCCTACCTACCATGAAAAAGAAAACAACAAAAAAAACTAGAATAACATGTGTGCAACCTTTAACATGTTTCTAGCCAAACATAATAATGATCAAATTGAAGCACACATTTATCACTATCATGGAAATGCTTTGCTCGTGGAGGCTGCAAACATATAAAATATATCAAATCTACATCAAAAGAAAAGAATATAAAACTTATCAAATCTGCATCAAAAGAAAACAATAAATGGGCATAGTAGCAGCTGGTATAGAAGTAAATTCACTTCGCTACAATAATATCACTCTCAATTGTCATAGCCAGTAAGTACACCAGTAATAAAATCCCAGATTATGGATCCAGACCAGTATAAAACTTCAATCAAATACCACTTTCGAGAATTTTCATAATAAAGAAAAATAAAATCCTCAAAACTTTATCAAATATTGTCATTGAATATGAAGCACACAAGTGACTTGTAGAATGGAAACTATATTTAATGGTAGTTAATATATGAGAAATTTTCATAAGGGCTATCATCTTAGTCCATCCATATTAGACTACTAGCTACACATTCCCATCATTTACCAATAATAATAACAGGAAAACTTATAACATATATATTTTCATATAGTTCAATTCTCTCTAACATGGCTAGAAGTTTCATTATGCCAAACAAATTCAAGTTCCAAATGACCAATCTTATACATAATATGAACTGAGGGAAAAACAATGAAACTAAAAATACCTTGGAAACCAAATTTAGTCGGCTACTTCGTAGTGGCTAATGGAAATAAACAATGAAATGGATATATATGATATGGAACAAGACAAACTCTATAAGAGTAAGCATACAAGCCGGGAATGAGGTAAATACCAGGTACTACCATAGGCACCAGCACAGGCACAACACCAGGCACCAGTACCAACAAACTGTTGAAAAACAATAATCCCAACTCCATTAATTCCAATTTAAGTATTTTAAGTATCAGGCCAAGCACTAGGCACCAGGCATCATAAAACAATGAGAAACATAATGTAAGGGGATTGGGATTGAGGAAGTAAAGTAGGATTACAAACAGCATTGAAAGGTTGTTTTGTGATGGATAGTAAAAAGTAAATCAATCTCAGTTAAGTTACTAAATTTCAAATTCTCATGAAGAGAACTATGTAGGATACTCTTTGATCCCAAGGACGCTATTGTGATTCTCCATTGTATACATAAAACAGATCGGGTGGCTCCATGGAAAGGCCTCTCCTACCAACTTCAGAGCTGTTGTTGCCCCAGAAGTGAGTATGCATCTGTAGTCTCTTGGGGATGCATTGCAAGAGGTGAGGACCTATATGCATGCGTGATAAAAAGTTGAAAACAACTTACACAAAGTATAAAATAAAGATTAATGCTATGATACCCCAAAATTTAAGACATTTCCTCCAACTCAAGTGACAAATGATCATTGGTCCCTTTCCTATCACAAGAAAACATAATAGTCATAAATAATAGTTACAACAACAATAATGCTTTTGTAAGACATATCTTTATTCATTCCATTTTCAGTATACCTTATAAATAAAGATTCCACAATCCCAGTAATACAATTCAAAAAATTCGATAATCGTCAAATGATAATGACAATGAAAATGGAAAAATATTTTACAGATGAGCAAACTTTTGTTTACATCCAACAGACCTGTGTAGAATAAAAAATAAGTAGTAGAACAAGATCACATCCTAAGACGGTTTTCCATATATCACCCAGAGTCTCATTCTCTTCATTAAAGCCAACATCACAAGCTATAGCAAAAGAGCAAGAGCCCTTTCTCAGGCCAATTTGAAAACATAAGTAACCAGAAAAGTATAAACATACAGTTGAAAACATAACCTATTTAATAGCCAAAGCTTCAATTATAATTATCATAAAAAAGAATCAAATGATAAAAAATTGAAAAAATATGATTTCACCTTAACCACTATATCAGATTTTGCTTCAGCAATAGAATCTCTTAAATTCTGAGCTTGTGCAGGTCCCTGCACAAAATAATTGGCTAAAATTTGTCATCAAGATTTAGCAAAACACAAAAAGCACTAATATACATAGAGAAGAAAAAGGTGAATATGAAAATTGAAAGTCTTCTCTACGCACGCACACACAACACGCGCACACACATACACACACATGCATGCACGCACGCATACACACACACACACAGAATTAACCTGAGAAGTGAGAACCCCAACCGATTACACCAATTTTCTTGATACCCTTGAAAGCATCGGGCAATAGAAGGAATAAGGATGTATTTTTGAAGATGAGAGATGGAAGAGCAAGAGATGCAAACGGTAGACACAAAGATGAGGACAACGAGCCGACGACACACGTAGAGCAGTAGAAGGCATAGTAGAGATGAGAGCAGTAGATTTCTGAATCTAATTTCAAGAGTTTTGTTTATATACTTGTAGTAGAAAACCCTAATTAATAAAATAATATATAATTTAATTTTATAAATATAATTAATTTTGGATACGGACGGGTACAGTTATTAGTATAACTGTAACTGAATCATACCCGTTGCTTCATGTTCATTTTTTACACAAAATTGAAACCGTCCCCGAAATTTATTGGCTAAAAATCGATAAATTGGGAAAAGATAGGAAAAAAAAGAGAAAAAAAAAGAGTGAAAAGAAAAAATTAGGAAACAAAAATAAATGTTTTTTGGTATGTGGTGTAAAAAATTGATAGGGCATATCTATAACCTCGGTTTTTAGATAACCGAGACCAAAACTCTATGGCCTCAATTTTTAAAAAAATCGAGACTAAATATTCGAAACTATATGTATGTATTGTAGTAGTGGTATGAAAAACTACAACAAACAACAAATGACGAGAAAAAATGAGACGACACTCAAGTACTTAAATTTGAAAAAAACACCTCAATTTTCGCAAAAAAAAAAACAAAAAGCAAAAGATAAAGAAGAGCATGCAAAAGATGGACACTAAAGAGTGAAAAATTGAGAACCGACACAAGATATATTAGGTAACAGAGTGAACAATTTAGTAAGTCAGAGGAGATGTAGTCTATATGATATGATATATGAATGATATGAATGCAAAAATAATGATCCTAATACTTAGGCACTACATAATTAAATCATATAACATGGTACTCATGCAAAAAAAATGAGAAGAAATGACAG
This sequence comes from Hippophae gyantsensis, assembly GCA_030763125.1. Taxonomy (NCBI): domain Eukaryota; kingdom Viridiplantae; phylum Streptophyta; class Magnoliopsida; order Rosales; family Elaeagnaceae; genus Hippophae; species Hippophae gyantsensis. The sequence goes on from CM061030.1 coordinate 35,468,798, forward strand.
GTTGAAGACTAAGAGGTGGTTCATTGACAAAAAATAACTTTAAAGAAGAGTCTGCCTTTAATTTTTTACTCATGTGTGGCATATACTGAAATTCTCAATTAAGTTTTAATTTTGGACTATTAATATACCTAAAGTTAAATGCAATTACTATTGTTTGAACATATGCACCGACCTGTAACCCAACCCAAGATGAAGGTCCAAGACCCATAGCCCGGTCTGAGACTAAGGACTGACCTGTAGGTCCATCCGATGCAAAACAAGTAGCTTAATCTTGTGTCATCAGACTGCACCTTTGGAAGATGACCTAGTCATGAGAAGGAATATCCTGAATGACGTATCTGACTTTATACACTTTAAATACATCAACAAAGTAGGAGATTTATCCCAAAAGATGCTTCCCCTATAAGGTCGACCACCAACTGCTCAGTCAAAGCAGATAGACGAGCAACTTCTGATGCAATCGCAGTGACATGTTCACTATTTTTCATTTCACTTGTCATTAAGGGGCCATCGTGGGGGAAAATATTTCTTTCAACCTCAATACTCAGGCTAGCTTTATTCAGAAGTTGACGACTCATTTCTGCAACTTTATGAAGGGTGCTTGTTGTGGCTTCAACTTCTAATTGAGCTTCCTCAAGTTGAAGCTTCTCAATTGCTAAATCCCCAATATCACCTATTCTCTCTTGTGCCAAAGCATAAAGCTTCCTCATATCATTAGTGTCTTCTGTCATTTCTTCTTTCATTTTCAAAAGTTCTTTCTCCTTTGCATCTAATCTTCCAAGAACCAATTGAAGCTCCTCGTCTTTAATTACAAGGGATCTTTGAGCAGCTAGAATGTCCATCTCTTTTCCTGTTAAACTATCTCTGATTAATTCAAGCTCACTTTCAAGCTGTTTTATCTGCAACATGTAATCATCAGTTGGCATCTCCCACAACTGCTGAGGTAAGTCCTGAGCTACCACATCAAATTGTCTTAATGTATACTCATCTTCATCTTTGACGGATGATACCAATTTTTTTGTAAGCTCAACAACTCGTTCAACCACAGCTTCAGCTTCAAAAAAATTCTGTTTGATATCACTTAGTTCACTATGGATTATCTGGACATGTTCATCCTTCTCCTGAAGCATTGAAGTTGCTTGAATAAGCTGGTTCTCTCTACTGTTCAAAAGCATCTTCAGCTCCAAAATTTGATTGCTTACTTCCTTGAGTTTATTCTTTGCATTCAAAAGTTCCAAATCTTTTTCACCCAAGATCAGCTCATGTGCTGCCAGTTCAGATTCCAAATGCTGGATTTCCATCTTAGCATCCACTAGTTCTGACTCTTTAAAATGAAGAAAATTACAAGTTTCTTCAAATTCATAATTTTTTTGGTCTAGCTCCTCCTGGAAAGATGACTTCTCCCCCATTTCTTGCAGCAGGGAAGATCTGTCTGTCTCCAATTCCTCGTGTAAGTCTTCTACTAGCTCCTTCTCAATGGATAAGTCATTCTCAAGCTCCTTGTTACGAGCTTCTGACAACCTAAGCTTTACTTTCTCACTCTCTATTTCTATTTGGGCATCTTTCAAGCTTATCATGTAAGACATCACACTTTTCTTTTGTTCTGCAAGTTCTGCTAGCTGTTTTTGTAACAACAGGTCTTGTTCTTCAATCTTCTTTCTAGAGGATGCCAGAGATTTCTGAGAAGAAACTAATTCAGAACGCACAGCTCCAAGAAGTTTTTTCACTCTTCTAAAATCCTCAAATGTCTCATTGGCTTCTCCAATACTTTTAGATGCTTTCACTGCCAGTTGCTTCAGTTCTTGTTGAGTTAATAACCACTCCACTGCCTGCTTCTCCAAGTTGTCCTATGCAACTTTTAACTTCTCCTCTTCATGTACCCTTTGTCTCATTGAAACTTCTAGTTCTCTCTCCTTCTCTCGTATAGCTTTCCGGAGTCCTTGAAGCTCAGAAACCTGTTTAGTTACAACTTCGTCGGCTTCTTTCAGAAAACAATCCTTTGATTCAAGTTCAGAACGAGTCTCTGCAGCTTCTTCACTCTTTTTCAACAATTCATCTCTCATTTTATCAAGCTCCTGCTCTTTCAGAGACAGTGCAGACTGTGCAGCAGCAATCTCATGGTCTCTCTCCCTTAAATGAAGCTTTTGATCTTCAATTTGTCTGGCATTTGAAATCAAGCTAAGATTAGCCTGCTTCAGCTCTTCCTCTAATGTTTCAAACTTACTACAAGCAATCACAATATCTTTCTACCGTTGCTCTAGCTCCTCCTTCGCACTCTTTAATTCACTGCGCTCCACAAGGGCTTGTCGTTCTGTATCCTGCAATTTCTCTTCCTTTTTCTGTAGAGCAGACAAAGAAGCCTCTAGATCAACCTCTAGCATTTCAATGTTAAGCCCCAGCCGACCTTGTTGAGACTCCTGGTTTATCTGTTCTTCTAATTTTTGTGTCTTTGCAAACAATCTTTTGAGAAGAATTCTGGCAGGTTCAGGCACTCCATTATTACTGATGCTTGAGTTTATGCTGTTTAGAACTGTTGTAGGGACCTTAAAGGAAAAGCTTCTACTTCTCCAGGTTGTCCACAAAGCTAGTTTATCACACTTCCAGTTAAGTCTCAAACAGAAAAACTGTAGACAGTGATCCTCCTTCAGTATGTAACTAGCATTTTATTATAATTAAAAGTTTGTACAAACAACTTTACAAGCGCACTTTGATTTGCACGTAGTTTTGAGATTGCGCTCAATTGAAAAAGGCTAGATAAGAACTTCAAGTTCAAAAGGAAACTTTAAAGTAAAGCATTCTACTAATTTATTATGGAAAAAAGCTAAACAAAATTACACAAGCCATCAGAATAAGACTCCACAAAGTGAAGAATCGTAATGAAGTGAACGGTATATTATATAGCATCTGCTCCATTTGTGCTTCACTTCACGAGTACAGGTTTATCATCATTCCAAATCATAAAGCCTAGATTTCCCACTCTTTTAGCAGAAATAGCTAAAATTTCTTCACAGGTACAGAGTTTATGATTCAGTGAATATGGTCTTTTGTCACTAATTTCTCTACATCCAATTAGAAAGTAAATATCATTCAAAATCAAAATTTTACAAAAAAAAAAAGCCTATTGTATATTCAAATATTTCGATTCCGCAAAGTTGACAAAATAAAATTACATACAGTACAGAAAACGAGGAAAAAATAAAATACCTTCGAGTAGTGATGAAAAGAGTAGGAAGGAAGATTGGAGCGAACAGCAACTGAAAACGACATCCTTGCTACATCACCATAGATCTACACGAGCTCTGAATTACTTATCTCTCCATGATTCATCTAAATCAAGCAGCAAAGAAAACTGAAGGTCAAAGAGAAAAAAAAATCTTCTAGAACAAGTGAATTTGTAAAAGATAATATAGAAGGCTGCCTATGTACGAAGGTTCGATAATTGCGAGGTATAGAATAGAAGAAGTAAAGAATTATGAACGGAGGGAAACCATGTTACTTAAAAAAAAATTAAGTGATATTTTAATGATTTTTTTTATATTAATTATTAAATAATGTAAATTATTAGATGTATTTTTAAAGGTTAAAATTTAAAAATTAATAAAAAAATGCATGATCCAAATAAAAAAAAGTATAAAAAAACACCTTTCAACTAAGCTAATTTAGTTCATAATTTTAAAAAATATATATTTTAGTTTTAATTTAGTTTTAAAATAATATTTTTTTTCATAAAATTGATGAAGTTTTATATGATATTATCTTCTATTAATAATATGAAAGAAAATATTTGTATGAAATACAAAAAATATTTAAAGAATTGTTAAGGAATTGTCCTCACCATGGTATCCCTCGTTGGATGTAAATGAAGACTTTTTATAATGGTTTTGTAAGGATTATGAGTGTTGGCTATTTTCGTGGACAAAATATTTACTTGTAAGTTTGTTTTTAGGCCTCCTATCAAGTTTATCAAGAAAAACCGAACAAATATTCAAGTTCCAGATATTCGTACTTCAGGTATGTTTTTATTATAACTACGACACATATGATTGCATTCATGCATTTAATAACACATTTTCATAAATCTGAAATTATATTTTATGTTAAAATATTTATTCAAACTTTAATTAATTTATGAAATTATTAATTAAATATTTTTATAATATATCTTAAGATAATATTAAGTTTTTGTTTTTAATAAGCTTTGAAAAGTTAAGACTAAAACACATTTAACCCTAACCCTAATATCATTAAGTATTATTATTATCTATATATATATAGAGACATTAGGGTTAGTGGTTTTTGTGAAAAAAAGAAGAAGAAAAGCGGCCGAAGAAATAACTCTGCATTTGTAAAAGAAAAAAAAAAAGAACTGCTACGAAAGCGAAAAGAAGAAGAGAAAATAATCCATTGAGAGACCACTAAAGTCAGTAAACATATTTATTCAAATAAAGGCATATTCACCTTACAAAAAAGAGAAAGATCATTAATGAATGTTCGGTTAGTAGTATTAATCAAAAAATAGACAGCACCTTTGGTAAGGGAAATTCTATTCCTTTTGTTTTTGTTTTTTTTTTGTTTGTTTCTTTTTAATTAGATTTTTTAGATCAAATAATTTTATATGTGATCATGATTATTTGATTTAATTATTGAATTTTGAAGAAACAATTTTCATTGAATTTGTGCTTAATATTTTTGATCTAGAATTTGCTAGTTGATTTAATTTAAATGAGATATGTTTTTAAATCATCTAGTTAGGATTATTCATTATTAAATCTGTTCTAGAACAAACACGGGCACTTGTGTTTCTTTTTGTGCTAACCTCTTTGCAGTTGATTTGTGAACGATCTAATTAGCGAGGAGCTTATTGGAACGTTGGTCTGGAAACCGTTCACGCTAATATTAGAAACTGTGAAAACAGAGCGAGGGCTTGTAAGTAAAAGTACATTGGGGCGGTATCTAGGGAGGGTAGCATAAGACCGAGTTTGTATTTGAACATTTGATTTTCATAGTGGAAAGTTAGGTGGTCCGGTGGACCGGTGGTTTTCCTCTTAGGTCATGGTTGTGGCCTAGGTTGTTTCCACCTAAAAATATCGTGTTATTATTTTATTTCCGCACTTATATTTACACGCGATTGCATGCCTGGCTGGTTTGTTTAGGTTATTAAATTATAAATTGGTAAAAATTAAAAATAACCTATTCACCCCCCTCTAGGTTAATCAGGTTCATAATTTATAAACTTTCAATTGGTATCAGAGCCGACACTAGACACACTTAGTGAGATTGATCTTAGGGACACACACACTTACTTATGGACCAAATGAAAGAAGGTGGGTCATCTGTTAGACCCCCACTCTTTGATGGGTTTAATTACCCTTACTGGAAGGCTCGCATGCAAGCCTTTCTCAGACAAGATGAAAAAGTCTGGGATGCTATTCTTGATGGTTGGGAACCACCTTCTGTAACGAAAGATGGTGTAACAATCATAAAGCCAAGAAGAGACTGGACCACTGAAGAACGCACCCTTAGTGGGGCAAACCAAAAAGGTCTAAGCTCAATATTCGCTGCAGTGTCGATGGATGAGTTTCGTCGCATCTCCGACTGTGAGATCGCTAAAGATGCATGGAATGCACTTGCTCTTGCTTTCGTGAAGGAACTTCCCAAGTAAAACAAACAAAATTGAGATTGCTAACATCCGAGTTTGATTCTATTAAAATGAAAGCAACAATGGAAATTTTGGTCAATTCTATGCTCGCTTCTGTGATATCACTAATGCTTGTTCTAACCTTGGTGAGAAAATTCCACAACCTATACAAGTGCGCAAACTCCTAAGCTCTTTAACAGCTGACTATAAGATGAAAGTTACAGCGATAGAGGAAAGCAAGAATGTAGACACACTAAAAATTGATGAACTTGTCGGATCAATCCAAACCTATGAGCTTTCTCTTGATCCACCCAAGAAAAATAAGGATGTGGCATTCAAAAGCTCCAAAAAGGATATCTCTGATAGTGATGATGATATGAATGATGAGTCACTAGTCTTGTTAGCACGAAAATTTAAGAAGTTCATGAAGAAGAAGGGTCAACAGAATAATCATTTCAACAAGGGACAATCGAGTCGTTCGAATGACCGAAAGTTAAGGGAAATCAAGTCTCCTAGCCTTGATGGTAAGAAAAGTAAGCCCACTAATCCTCAATGCTTTACTTGTGGGGGATTTGGTCATATTTCTACAGATTGTGCTAACAATAAAAAGAAATTTGGAAAAGCCTTTAATGCTACACTCAGTGACACAGAAAGTGAGCAGGACAATCCTACTAACTCGAGAGGATGATGACACTAATTATTGTGCCTTCACCGCAACTGTCAATGCACATCACAATGACTCCGACCTTAGCTCGGATGAAGAAAATGAGGAAATAAACTCTTCTCTCTTACTATCTAAGTTTAATGTATCGAATTATGAGGAACTATTCATGGATTGTCTAGGTGCTAGGGAAGAGAGATAAATTGCTTGTGGAAGTAACTAAACTTAATGATATCATCAATGTTCACAAAACAAATTCCTCTAACCTAGAGAAAGATAAAAAGGAATTGTCTGATCATATTAATGCTTTGAATTTGAGACTTGTAGAAACCATCGAGGAAAACAAAAATCTCAAGCAAGAACTTAGTATTGCTAAGGAAACGATGAAGAATTTGACCATTGGTGCTGAAAAATTAACCAAAGTCCTAGACTATGGAAAGCCATATGGAGATAAGAGAGGTCTTGGATACATAGATGAACAATCAACCCCTTCATCATCCAAAACTCAATTTGTAAAACCCATTATTGCTCAGGCAGGGAAGGTAGTTTTGCACCTTATCATTATAAGAAAATTCAGTATGTTCCCATCTGTCATCATTGTGGTAGGAAAGGACATATAAGACCTAAGTGTAGATTTCTTTATGCTTATGATTCTATCACGAATACAAATGTTTCTAAAATACCTCAAAAAATTTCAAAGTGTAAAGTTTTTACTACAAGAACTACACAAAAAGAGGAATATAAGAAACCAGTAACTCAAATGTCCAAAATTAAAAAAGGATGGGTTAAGAAATCGAGTTGCCTTTGTTTTGTGGCCCATTATAGCATTTAAAGTTAAATCAAATACCGCTTGGTATTTTGATAGTGGATGCTCTAGACACATGACAGGGAATCGTTCTTTGTTTAAAACCTTTAAGGAATACAATGAAGGGACAGTTACCTTTGGTGATGGTAAAACATCTAGAATTATTGGAAAAGGCTCTGTTCAAATAGAGGGTATCCCTAAACTTGATGAAGTTTTATATGTGGAAGGACTTAAGGCAAACTTGATTAGCATAAGTCAAATATGTGATAGTGATTTTAATGTGCAATTTACAAACAATCACTGTATTGTAACAGATCAAAATGGTGAATGTGTGATTAAGGGAATCAGATCACATGACAATTGTTATTGTATTGATACATCACCCACAGTAACATGTAACCTAGCTAGCAATGACTCAACTATCTTGTGGCACGAAAAGCTAGGTCATATGAATTTTAAAGATCTGGTTAGATTAAGCAAAATTGAGACTGTGCGTGGTTTACCTATTCTTTCAAAAATTGAAACACCTGTATGTGGACCATGTCAATTGGGTAAACAAACTAGGATTGCTCATAAGAAGATCAAGAGTATAAATACAAACAGTATTGGAATTGATACATATTGACCTTATGGGTCCTATGAGAACAGAAAGTATTGGAGGTAAGAAATATATCATAGTTATAGTAGATGACTTTTCTCGCTACACGTGGGTAGACTTTCTCAGAGACAAGTCAGATGCTTTTGAGTTCTTCATCTCATATTGTACAAGAGTGCAGGTTGAAGCAGGTGACAAAATAGTAACCATCAAGAGGCGAGAACGTACCGTGGAAAAGAGTTTGAAAATACCAAGTATCTTGACACGTAAAGAACATGGTATCTTTCATGAATTCTCTGCTCCTATCACACCTCAACAAAATGGAGTAGTTGAACGGAAGAATAGGATACTTCAAGAGATGGCAAGAGTAATGATGCATGCCAAGGGAGTCTCCAAAAGGTTTTGGGCTGAAGCTATAAACACTGCATGTCATATTATAAATCGTGTATATCTTCGCCCAGGTACAAACCAAACTCCCTATGAGATATGGAGAGGTAAAAAACCCAATCTGAAATTTATGCATGTTTTTGGAAGTAAGTGCTACATACTTAGAGATCGAGAACAGTTGGGTAAGTTTGATTCAAGAAGTGATGAAGGTATATTTCTTGGTTATTCCCTAAATAGTAGAGCTTATAGAGTCTTCAACTGTAGAACCAATGTAGTTATGGAATCCATAAATGTTGTTATAGATGATGGGGGTAAGAAGATTATAAGTGAAGAAGCTGGAAATGAAGAAAATTTCACAACACCACAATTAACAATGACCAGTGACACAATTGGAATAAAAGAAGAAGAGTTGAAGGAAGGTGAACAAAAGAAGGAAGCAGCATCAACCTCATCAATGATAAATCCAACTCGAACTTCAAAAAATCATCCTATTAAGAATATAATTGGAGATCCTGGTGCTAGCATGGTAACAAGAAGAAGACAAATAAGTGAGGTAACCCATTTATGCTATATTTCTCAATTTGAACCAAAAAATGTGAATGAAGCTCTTAGGGATGAATTTTGGATAAATGCCATGCAAGATGAGTTAGCTCAATTTGAAAGAAATCATGTGTGGGTATTAGTACCTAAGCCTAAAAACAAAAATGTTATTGGAACAAAATGGGTGTTCAAAAATAAATCTGATGAGCATGACATTGTTGTTAGAAATAAGGCTAGGTTAGTAGCTCAAGGCTACACGCAAGTAGAAGGAGTTGATTTTGATGAAACATTTGCACCTGTAGCTAGACTAGAGTCAATTAGGATTTTACTTGCCATTTCCTGTCACATGAAGTTCAAATTATATCAAATGGATGTTAAGTCTGCCTTTTTGAATGGATTTTTGAATGAGGAGGTGTACGTGGAACAACCAAAAGGATTTGTTGATCCGAAATTTCCAAATCATGTTTACAAACTCAAAAAGGCTCTGTATGGTTTAAAACAAGCTCCACGAGCATGGTATGAGAGACTTACCAACTATCTTTTGAACAAGGGATTTATTCGAGGGGGAGTTGATAAGACTTTATTCATTAAAAGGAGTAATGACGAGATCTTTATTGCTCAAATTTATGTGGATGACATAGTTTTTGGATCCACATCTAGTACACTAGTGGATGATTTTGTGCATGTTATGACAAATGAATTTGAAATGTCTATGGTAGGTGAAATGACTTTCTTCCTTGGTTTGCAAATCAAACAATCTCATGATAATATATTTATTTCTCAAACCAAGTACGCTTGTAACCTTGTTAAAAGGTTTGGTCTTGAAACTAGCAAGCCATTACGAACTCCTTTAGGTACTAGCACAAAAATTACAAAGGACACTCAAGGTAAAAGTGTTGATCAAACCCTTTATAGGAGTATGATAGGTAGTTTACTTTACCTCACTGCAAGTAGACGACATATGTTTTAGTGCTGGTGTGTGTGCTTGTTATCAAGCTGACCCTAAGGAATCACACTTAGAGAATGTAAAGAGAATCATTAGGTATATCTCAGGAACAAGTAATTATGGTTTATATTTTACTACTGACACTACTTGTGAAGTAAGTGGTTTTACGGATCTTGGGCGGGCGGCGGTGACCGGGATGATAGGAAGAGCACATCGGGTGGTTGTTTCTACATTGGAAACAACTTAGTATCATGGCATAGTAAAAGCGAGAACTCTATCTCACTCTCTACGGTGACAGAATACATTCTTTGCGGGAAGCTCTTGCACACAAATGCTTTGGATGAAAAACATGCTCAAGGACTACGGTCAACCACAAGGTATGATGCCCTTATATTGTGATAACTCTAGTGCTATATGTATTTCTAAGAACCCGATTCGACATTCTAGAACTAAGCACATTGACATAAGGCATCACTTTATTCGAGAACTAGTTGAAGAGAAAATAGTAACACTTGAGTTTGTACCTACTGAGAGACAACTAGCTGATATATTCACTAAAGCCATAGACACTCAAAGATTTGAGTATCTCAGAAGTGCCTTGGGAATTTCTCCCTCAAATTGAATTTCCAATTTTATTGCCAGAAAAAAAAAAAAACATCTTTGTTTGGCCAACACAGTATTCAACTTATATACTTCCATACACATAATCTCATTTTTAGTGACTCAACTCATTTTGATATTTATTGTATAAATTATGCTACAACTTTGGCTTATGCATACACATATATTTTTATACATATGATGATCGATGTTGACATAAACTTCTTCACACACTCACGAATACACATATATGTTATGCTTGAAGTTTATGAATTTTCTTGAAAGACTCTAGGACTTTGACTAATCTTGATTGTAAAATTGTGTTGAGTTCTACTTTTGCTTACTAAAATTTTACCGTATGGAGACACCTAGTATTGAGAGGGCTACCTACTGTGATGTGTGAAGCTACCGCAATGAACGGAGAGGGCTACCTCACAACTAGTGTGAAAGTCATCGTGCTAGGTTTATGGCTCGTGCAAAAAAAAAAAAAAAAAAAAAAACACAAAACAAAAAAAAGGGAAAGATTATGCAAAAAGTGATTATTTATAAATCTTGTACTTGGAATGCACAAAAAGAAAGAGCTAATAGAGGTTAAAAAATATATATATATCATTTACCTCATTTATAAAAAAAATAAAAAAAATTAAGTCCTCTTTTGGTAAATATATTTTATTTTGTAAGATTTAAGACTCGATTATATTTTTATATGATAGATGATATTTTTTCTTTTGAGTCTTTCTTGATAGGTCATAAATGAATTAATTGACATATTTGTGCAGTTTAAACATGTATATTATTTTAAGTAAATGTCAATATGTCATTATATGTGTGAAGTGTGCGTGTGCACTTCTTCTATTCTACTTATTTATTTATATGATAAATAATCAAAATTGGAGTTAAATAATGATGAGTTCTCAATTGGGTGTGTACTTGTTTGTAATTACATGAGTTTAATACCTTATGTGGCTATGTATGCAAATTAAAAAAAAACAAAAACAAAAAAAAAATATTTTTATTTATTACTTTTTTAATTGGTTTCTAAGTTAGAGTATCATAGAACTTAGGGGGAGTTTAAAGCACATTGCACTTTTACATTACTCTGATTTTACACTGTTATATCTTTAGGAGGAGTTTAACTTCAATTCTTTGTCTAATGCTTTATCCTTCTCGTATGTCAAAAAGGGGGAGAGAATTTTTACTTCCATGTTTTTATTTGTTATACATATAAGGGGAGAACATATTTAATTAAGCTTGATTGATATGAATGCATACTACATGATTATTCTTTACACTCTGCTTATTTTTATGTAAACTGAACTAATGTACAATGAGGCTTTCATGCCAAGTTGTCCTATGCTTTGTCAATGTCATTTCAGTTACTTACAGGCTTATCAAGTTGCAGCGAAGATGGATTCACCGGACCATAGGATAGTTCCACTATGGAGTCTGGGACCTCATTGTATTTTTATCCAATTGTTATAAGTGTCATGTAGTAAGTGAGAGGTTTTGCCACACGAAAATGCCAAAGGGGGAGTTTGTAAGGATTATGAGTGTTGGCTATTTTCGTGGACAAAATATTTACTTGTAAGTTTGTTTTTAGGCCTCCTATCAAGTTTATCAAGAAAAACCGAACAAATATTCAAGTTCCAGATATTCGTACTTCAGGTATGTTTTTATTATAACTACGACACATATGATTGCATTCATGCATTTAATAACACATTTTCATAAATCTGAAATTATATTTTATGTTAAAATATTTATTCAAACTTTAATTAATTTATGAAATTATTAATTAAATATTTTTATAATATATCTTAAGATAATATTAAGTTTTTGTTTTTAATAAGCTTTGAAAAGTTAAGACTAAAACACATTTAACCCTAACCCTAATATCATTAAGTATTATTATTATCTATATATATATAGAGACATTAGGGTTAGTGGTTTTGGTGAAAAAAAGAAGAAGAAAAGCGGCCGAAGAAATAACTCTGCATTTGTAAAAGAAAAAAAAAAGAACTGCTACGAAAGCGAAAAGAAGAAGAGAAATTAATCCATGGAGGGCCACTAAAGCTGTAAACATATTTATTCAAATAAAGGCATATTCACCTTACAGCAAAGAGATACATCATTAATGAATGTTCGGTTAGTAGTATTAATCAAAAAATAGACAGCACCTTTGGTAAGGGAAATTCTATTCCTTTTGTTTTTGTTTTTTTTTTGTTTGTTTCTTTTTAATTAGATTTTTTAGATCAAATAATTTTATATGTGATCATGATTATTTGATTTAATTATTGAATTTTGAAGAAACAATTTTCATTGAATTTGTGCTTAATATTTTTGATCTAGAATTTGCTAGTTGATTTAATTTAAATGAGATATGTTTTTAAATCATCTAGTTAGGATTATTCATTATTAAATCTGTTCTAGAACAAACACGGGCACTTGTGTTTCTTTTTGTGCTAACCTCTTTGCAGTTGATTTGTGAACGATCTAATTAGCGAGGAGCTTATTGGAACGTTGGTCTGGAAACCGTTCACGCTAATATTAGAAACTGTGAAAACAGAGCACGGGCTCGTAAGTAAAGTACATTGGGGCAGTATCCTAGGGAGGGTAGCATAAGACCGAGTTTGTATTTGAACATTTGATTTTCATAGTGGAAAGTTAGGTGGTCCGGTGGACCGGTGGTTTTCCTCTTAGGTCATGGTTGTGGCCTAGGTTGTTTCCACCTAAAAATATCGTGTTATTATTTTATTTCCGCACTTATATTTACACGCGATTGCATGCCTGACTGGTTTGTTTAGGTTATTAAATTATAAATTGGTAAAAATTAAAAATAACCTATTCACCCCCCTCTAGGTTAATCAGGTTCATAATTTATAAACTTTCAGGTTTTTATATTCAAACAAGAACTATTATTGATGTATCCTCTAATGAAACTTTATTACTCAAAACTTACAATCAAACTTATAATTTACTTGAGATAATGACTAACAATAATTATCAATGGTCAATGGATAGAATGACATCCACAAAAAGAGTAGCCAAAATTCATAAGATAAATGATATCACGATACTAATAGCTCAAGTATCATCTTTTGAAGGCTCAAAGCTCACCAACAAGTATAAACTAGTTCAAAATTCACGAGTGTTTTGTGTATTTTATAGTGGGGCTCATTTGTTTGATAATTATCCAAATAATCCTAAATCAACATTCTATGTGAGTAATGTGAACGAAAACAATAATTCATACTCGAACACATATAACCTAAGATGGAGACAATATCCAAATGTCTCTTGAAATAACAACAATCAAAGTGATAATCAATTCAACCATCAATCATTTTTACCACTTAGTTTTTAACAACCATAAAATAATCATAAGCTCAAGAAAAGAAGTCACATATTAAAGATAATACAAATGCTTTAATGGGGATGATGAAAGACTTCATCCAGTCAATAAATACAAAAGTTTCCACTCAAGAAAATTCAATTTAAAATTTAGAGATCCAAATGAGGCAACTTGCCCAAGTCATAAGTCAAAAGCCTCAAGATAACCTTCCAAGTGACACAATTATAAACCCAAAAGGTAAGGAGTATTGCAATGCCATAACCTTAACCTTAAGAAGTGGTAAAACTTTAGAGGAGGAATATGAGACTCAAAAGGATGAGAAGGAACATTAAGCTAAAAAGGATGAGGAGAAACAAGTGGCTAAATAGAGCAATGGAAAGGAAATAATTTAGCCAAAGAAAAACAATCTCTATAAACCCACTATTCATTTTCCTCAAAGACTACAAAAGCAAAAATTAGACACGTAGTTTTTAGAATTTCTGGATGTCTTCAAAAAGATGTACATAAACACACCATTTGTATATGCACTTGAAAAAATGCCTTCTTATGCCAAATTTTTGAAGGATATCCTATCTAAGAAAATGAGGCTTGAAGGAGGCTTGGATATAATGAACTAGTAACCTTCATTGAAGGTTGTAGTGTCATTATTGATAGAAAACTATCACAAAAATTGAAAGATCCAAGTAGCTTTGACATTACTTATACTATTGGGAACATCCATTTTGAGAAAACACTATGTGACTTAGGTTCAAGCATTAACCTTATCTCATTATCAATTTTTAAGAGATTGGGGATTGGTAAAGGTAAATCCACTTCAGTAACATTGTAAATAGCAAATAGATCGATTAAAAGACCCCAGGATATGGTAGAAGATGTGCTAATAAAAGTAAACAAGTTCAGCATTCCGATGGATTTCATTGTACTAGACATGGAAGAGAACCATAACATTTCTATCATACTTGGTCGTCCATTCATAGTAACCGAAAGAGTACTCATTAATGTACAAAAATTTGAGCTTATAATGAGAGTGCAAGATAAACAAGTAACATTTAGAGTTTTTAAAACATCTAAACCCCCTGATATTGATAATATTAATAAATGCTTAGGATAAATGTGATTAATTGTGATGATAGCTTAAAAGAATCTATTGAGTTGCCTACACTTAAGACTATTACCCATGATATTGTCTGTAATAAAGTAAACCCATCAAGAAACACCTCAGTTTGTTTTAATTGTGAAATTATAGAATCTATGATTGATATTGTTGATTGTGTGAACTATTTGGAGGCTACACCTCCCATATGTATACCTAATGTGGTTGTGGAGAGTTTTAAGATAGGATCTAAGTTCAAACTATCTATTGAAGGGCCATTACGGTTAGACCTCACAATTTTACCCTACTATCCCTAATCAAGTGGGCAAGCAAAAGAGTCCAATAAAGAGGTGAAAAAGATGCTAGAAATACATTAATTAGATAAGTTATAGTGAAGTGCTTATAAAAATGCCAAAAAGTTCAAAAATAAAACAAAAAATAGTATGATACGATAATTGAGCACCATGTTTTTAAATTGGAATATAAAATATTATTGAAAAAATCAAGACTCAAATTGTATTTGGACAAACTCAATAGTAAATGGACATAGAGGGATGTACCTTAAGACTTGATATTACCGTCTAATCAAGGACATTAAATGCGATGTTGATTTGGAGGTAACCCAATATTATTTTTCTTATATTTTTATTGGTTTTGTTTTGTATGTAAATAAATGTAGAGATCAATGGTGTAACAAGATTGAGTTATTTCAACGATAGATGTGGTGTACTAAGATTAAGGGAGTTTTCTTTCCTTTTACCTTTTTCATATTTATATGTGCATATTAGGGATAATGTGCAATTTAAGTTTGGGGGAGGAATTTCATCCTCTACTTTAGTATTTAATATGCATTTTTAATTTTTAGAAAATATTTTATTATTATTTTTGGGATGTTTTTAACAATGATTTGGGTAAAAATTGATAAATATATGAAAACTAAATACATACATGCTTGATATGAAACATATGAACTCAATGATAAAAATTGCTTATCATGACTAGGATAACGAATATAACATGCTCGTTAAGATACTTACATTAATCATATGATATACTTGTTGGTTTTGATTGATTGATTCAAATTTTTATGCACATGTTTATGATTAATTTTGGTGCTTTTATTGAGAGAAAGTTTGTGATAAGTTATGCGAGTTGATGAGATCTACCATATTTTAAAATCTATTTGATCATCATTTGAGACAAAATTTTAAATAGTAGTTAGCAAGAGAAATGATTTTAGACTTTATTTGGATCGATTGAGCCTTTCAAGCTAACCATTGTTAATATCTACAGTTACCCATTTAATCCTAATTAAGAACCTTTTATATCGTTAAGTCATATTTTATACCTAAATAATAAGTATTACATTTACCCTTACATCTTTAACTTGTATGAAAAGGAAAAAATGCATAAGAAAAAAGAAAAAAACTCACAATACAATTATCCCTATAAATAAAAAGAAAATAAAATTGAAAATAAGTTTAGGGGTGTTGTGAGGTTACAAAAAAAAATGTTGAATAAAAGAGTATAAAAAGAATGTTAAGATATGGTGTACTAAAATATTAAATAAAAGTTCAATTGTAGGTAAAAAGTATATGATGAATAAAAAGAAAGCTAAGGTGTGAAAAAGCCTAAATGTCTTTATGTATAAACTCACACCTAAGCCTTACATTATAAACATGTAAAGTCTTTATTAATCTTTAGCTAAATTCATATTTATATTAGTAGAGAAGAATATGAAAAATATACTTATGAGATTTGTTCTAAGATTGAATTAATTAGCATGCTCATATAGGTTGATTTCATGAGTGTATTGGATGATATCATGTGCAACACACATACAAATTTATTTATTAAAAACCTTTCATATGCTTGTATTGATGAAACATTGATTGATGGATATGTGAACCTCCTTGTGCTAGAATTGTACAACTGTTGAGGGAGATAGTTTTTGTTAAATATGCATGTATTAATAGATATATATTTATGAATATATTGTCCATGTCATTTTATCTAGTTAGACTTGGTTTTACTTTAGGACAAGCAAAGACTTAAGTTTGGGGTTTGATGACTCTTTTAAAGTAGAGTCATCAATGCATTTTTCTACTTAATATTTGCTCATTTTATTCAATAAGTATTACTTTTAAGGTTAAAAATATTAAAATATGAACTTTCTAGTGAAAAGGAATGAAAATATATTTTCTAAAATTTTTTATAATTTTTTTAATGCATGACCAATCAGAAGACGTCATACAGATGTCACGCAAGCAAGGGAGCTGATCTGGCATGCCATATAGATGACACATAAGTGAGTAGCACTAATCGCGAAACATCAAGTGTATCGGGTGACACAGGGTCTTGTCACAGGCCAGCATGGCATTTGTTCCGAGTTTCACAATGTGACCAATGGGCATGCCACTCATCGTCACCTAATTCGTCTATTCTTCCCACCTAGGCACCACGCAAGTTGTTATCGCGAATCACATCGTTCTATGTGGTATTGACTCAATATCCTCTGACTATGACCAATCAGCCATGCCACATATGCGCACTGATTAGATCCATCTTTCTCCCTTGTTATGTGCCACGTTTCTATTGGCCAACACTGTTAATTTTTTCTTTTTCTCATCTCAGCTCTTAATTTAAAGCTTGTGACGGTCCAGATTCAACTTGAGCATAATTTAACCCCATAAACCCTAATGAGCGAAAAATTACATATTTTTTATTAGTTTTTGGAGCCAAAAAGAGAGAAAAATAAAATAAAAATTAAAAAGAACTACAATTTTGGTGGAGATTCAAGAAGAAGTTGATGCTAAAATTTAAGAGATTGATTGTATTTCTTCTTCCTCTCATTTCTTTATCAATTTTTGTATCTTTCTTTATGAAAAATATAAGTTTTATGAACAAAATTATATTTAGCTAATTTATTGATCTATAGGTCTTATAAACCAAATGTTATAATATAATATTTTATCCCAATTATGATTTTAATTTAATTATATTATTTAATATGATTTTTATGCTATTAATTGTTTGGCCAACAATTGATCTATATAGGTGATTAGTGCTTAAAAAGCACTAAAATTATCATGATTTAATGTAATTTAATTTATTAAAAAGATTTATATTTATATGATTTTATCATATTTTTATATAAATTTATTTTTTCAAAATCATAGGTATTTATATTGTTTTTAAGGTATTTTAAGTTTAAAACTAATTTAAAGACTCGAAGAATAATACTGGAGGCAATACATCACAAATATATTGAGAAAAAAATGAGTAAAAGTCAAAAAATAAAAAAATGGACAAAACTGCCAAACAGCACGTGCATCACGCTGAAATTCTACTTGCAACTATGCCCATTCACGCCGCAATTTTGCGGGAAACCACACGCGTATCATGCCAAATTTCTACATGCATCACTACCTATGTCAGCACCCAGTCACACAACGAATCCTGCATGTGTCAACGCCCTACTCGTAAGCCAACCTATCCAATACACGTATATCATCATTTTTTAAGATATTTTCCCACTGTTTTAACCTTTTTCTCACCTATAAAAAGCATCTCTCTCCCATTGTAAAAAAACACCTTAAGAAACAATTTTCTCAACTCTTTCTCTCTCTAGAAAGTTTTCTTAGTTTTAAAGTTCTTCTCTTTTTAAGAAGGACTAGCTATACTTTTATAGATTTTTAGTTCTTAATTCAATAATATTTTATCCCAATCTGTAAGGATTCTTTTGAGGTATAATTTGAAAATAAATTCTTTATAGCTATTTTTTTAATGTTTTATTCTTATATGTTATATTTAATTTGTCTGTGATTAAATTTAACATGACTCGTTGTTTGTAAATATGATATAATAATAACATTGTTTTGCTTGCTAAATATTAAATAGGTAAAAAATTTCTATAAATATAAATTGATTTTGTTTTTATTCAAGATTTTATATTAAGAATGTTAGAGAGAAATATATTATTTTTCATTACAAACTTAAATTTGAAAATTAGATTTTAAGATTTAATTATCCGGTCTGATTTAAAATAGTGCTATTTTATTAGTTGGTACAATCGCCCAGTAGTTAGAGTGAAGCTCTATTTCAAAAGTTTTTGTAAGAACTATTATTCGAAAATGTATTGATAACATAATTTCAATAATGGTATTAAAACTTGAAAGTTAGTACTCTAATAATTAAATTCTTAGGTTTAATTTGACACATTGAATAAAGTTTGAAATGTCTAACCCCACCAAAGGTGGCATTTAAATAATTCATTTTCAATCTCTTAGAAAAAAAGAATTAATTTAATTAATCAAATTAATTATCGACCTCACTCATAGGTGTTAATTTATTTATTTAATTAACAAAAAATATCTAACTCCACCAGAGGTGGTATTCATATAAAAAAAAGAGAATCAATAAATATCAAATTATATCTTTAATAACTTAAATAATATTGTAGATTTTCTGAGAATATTAGGCTAGAATAGTGTTGTACATGCTGTGAATTTAGTGTAGAACAAGCTGGATTTTAGTTGTTGATACCAGCTGTATTATTCCTAAGTTAGTGGGAATTTGTCTACCTTTTAGTCCTATTTATAGTGTTGTATATACATTTGAATAAATCAGAGAATGAAGTGAATAATACAAATTCCAGATTATCTCTCGTAATAAATTCGACATGGTATCAGAGCATCTCTGAAATCCAATTCTGTCCAAGGAAGAAATTTTTCATTTTTCCATTGCTGAATACGTCTATTTTTCAGCCACCACAAACCACCATCAGCCACCATCTCAGAACAGCCATCATCTTTGTCATCATCTCAAACCAGTCATTCTGTTTTTCTGTCATCATCACCACCATCAGCCACCATCTCAGAACAACCACCATTTACTGTCATCATCTCGGACCGGTCATAATCTCACCATCTCAGATCGGTGGTGGTGTTTGCCCGGCAGACGGGAACACTTTGGAACTTGGCAACGATGTCGGGTGTACGAAGTATTCCACTAAGGAGACTCATCAATGAAGCTTCACCGCTTCTTTATACTTTGTTTGCGTAAATGACTCTTGAAAACGCTGACTACTGTGTTCTCAAAGACCTCAGTTGCATTCTGGTTTTTTCTTTCTCCAATACCCGTAAGCTACCTTTTTGTAATATATCTCGACCCGACACGGGCAGAACCCTAACCACCCGACATGATCCAGCATACCCGAACCGAGCCGGTGCAGCAGATTATGCAAAAAAAAAAATCGCCTGCCAATTCAATAGACCTAATCTCGCCCGCTTTAACCCAATGTAATCTAACTGCTCGTAAAATAATTGGCCCAATCTGCCCAGATTGAAATAACATCAGTTTTATGACAATCCGAGCATCAATGGCCACAGGAAAACCCATAATGACTGGTTACAATGGAGGTTCCATCGAAAATAATATTTTACCAATCACCAGTCACAAATTCAATGAGCATAATTATCTTCAATGGTCACAATCTGCCACTGTCGCTCAATCAGGTAACACCACCAATGCTTTTAGTGTGAAACAGGTTAAGAGACAATGGATTATAGATTCAGGTGCTTCAGATCACATGACAGGTGATGCATCTCTTCTTGTAAATCTTAAAACTTCCCAAGAAGGATACACTGTCAGAATTGCCGATGGATCAATATCCAAAGTAATAGGGATTGGTTCAGCAAAAATTTCAAATTCTTTTATTCTTGATTCTGTCCTTCTTGTTCCTACCCTTGATTGTAATCTCTTATCAATTACTAAACTCACACGTGATAAAAATTGTGTGGCAAAATTTGTTCATAATTTATGTGAATTTCAGGACTTGGATTCGGGGGAAACGATTGGCAGTGCTAAAGAGTGCTTGGGACTCTATCTTCTCAACAGTGAAGACCTTCCAGAAAGACAAGTCCTTCAAGCTGTGTCCGAGGTTCAGTATCAAAATAAAGCTTTATTAAATTTTAATTCCAATAACAATGGTGAAATCATGTTGAAACACTATCGTCTCGGCCATCCTAATTTCCTATATTTGGAAAAACTTTTCCCTTCATTATTCAAAAATAAAAATTCAAAGGATCTTAAATGTGAAGTATGTGAATTCTCAAAACATGTTAGAAATTCATATCCTACTTTCCCACATAAAAAATCACATCCTTTCTCTCTAATTCACTCTGATATTTGGGGACCTTCTCAAATCAAAAACATAACAGGGACAAGATGGTTTATTTCATTTGTTGATGATCATACTCGAACCACTTGGTTATTTCTTATGAAAGAAAAATCTGAAGCATGTCAGATATTTAAAAATTTTAATACCATGATTCAAACTCAATTTCAAACAAAGATTCAAGTATTGAAAACTGACAATGCTAGGGAATACTTCGCATCAATTCTCAGTGATTATCTGTCAAGTCATGAGATTGTCCATCTAAGCTCCTGTGTTGACACACCTCAACAAAATGGAGTGGCTGAAAGGAAAAATAGGCATCTTCTCGAGGTAGCTAGATCTCTCATGTTCACAACTCATGTCCCTAAACATTTCTTGGGAGAAGCTGTCCTTACGGCTACTTATCTTATCAATAGAATACCCTCTCGTGTCCTAACTTTCAAAACACCCATCAATACTCTTCTTGAGTCATACCCACACACGAGAATCGTGCCCAACATTCCTTTTAAAATATTTGGATGTTCTGCTTATGTCCATGTACATCATAGAGATAAACTTGATCCCAGAGCTATCAAATGCATATTCTTAGGGTATTCATCAAACCAAAAAGGGTACAAATGCTTCTCTCCTATCACAAGGCGATTTTACAATACAATGGATGTCACATTCTTTGAACAAAATCCATACTATTTCAAACATGTTACTCAGGGGGAGAACATAGGCAATGAATACCAGCTTTGGAATAGCATTACCATTCAGCCTCTCATAAATTTTGTCTCAAATCATATCCCATAAATTCCAGAAAGTGAATCAATATCTCAAACAAATGCTCCTAATAATCCCAATGAATCCTCAACTCCTCTACCAACAGATCCAAACTACCATGTCCCAAACAATGATTTTTTTGTCTACTCTAGGAGGAGAAGAACTCAAGAGGGAACGGAGAACCAAGCATATCTTGAGCTAGTCCAAGAGTCCAACCCGAGTATAGATCATTTCGACAATTCACAAGGTAACATCACTGAATCTCCTATTATTGAGTTACCTCCTAATGATTTGAATTTGCCAATTGCTATAAGGAAAAGTGTAAGATCTTGCACAAACCACCCTATCTACAACTTTGTTTCCTATAAAAATCTCTCACCAGGTTATAAAGCATTTATCAACAACCTTGATCAGATACAGGTTCCAAATTCTGTTCATGAAGCTTTTCAGGTACCTGAATGGAAGACAACTATTCTTGAAGAACTCAATGCCTTAGAGAAAAACAAGACTTGGGAGATCACAGAACTACCACCAGGAAAACAAGTTATTGGGTGCAAATGGATCTTTACAATCAAACACAAAGAAGACGGCAGTGTAGAAAGATTCAAAGCTCGCCTTGTGGCTAAGGGATTCACTCAGACATATGGGATTGACTATCAGGAGACTTTCGCACCTGTAGCAAAGCTCAACACTATTCATGTTCTTCTCTCCCTAGCATCTAACTTGGATTGGCCTCTCTACCAATTAGATGTCAAGAATGCATTCCTCAATGGTGATCTCGAAGAAGAAGTTTACATGGACATTCCTACTGGAATTGAATCTCCTGTTCCAACCAATAGAGTTTGCAAACTTAAGAAATCCTTATATGGATTGAAACAGTCTCCACGTGCCTGGTTCGATAGGTTCTCTAAAGTTCTGAAGAGATATGGGTACAATCAATGCCAATCAGATCACACACTATTTGTCAAACACTTCTCCAATGACAAAATAGTTATCCTAATTGTGTACGTAGATGATATTGTTCTAACAGGTAATTCTACAATTGAGATGAATAAACTCAAAGAATTCCTTACCAAGGAATTTGAGATCAAAGACCTGGGCAATCTCAAATATTTCCTAGGAATGGAAGTAGCACGAACAAAAAGGGGCATATCTATATCTCAAAGGAAATATGTACTTGATCTTCTCAAGGAAACTGGAATGATCGGGTGTAAACCGGCAGAAACTCCGATGGACTCTATAGTAAAACTCGGAATCAAAGAAAATAGTATACCTGTAGACAAAGGCTGTTACCAACGATTAGTGGGAAAACTTATTTACCTATCCCACACTAGACCAGATATTGGTTTTTCAGTAAGTGTTGTAAGTCAATTTATGAACAGTCCTACTGAAGAACACATGGAGGCGGTCTATCGTATACTCAGGTATCTCAAGATGACACCAGGAAAAGGATTATACTTCAGTAAGAATCCCACCAGAAAAATTGAAGTCTTTGCGAGATCTTGGTAGGCGAGGCTCTATAATGGATCGCAGATCTACCAGTCGGTATTGTAGCTTCGTATGGGGAAATGTTGTAACTTGGCGAAGTAAGAAACGATCGATGGTCGCTCGAAGCCGAGTGTAGAAAATTTGAATTTAGAGCTATGGCCCATGGGATTTGTGAAGGAATATGGTTAAGAAGACTACTCAATGAACTAGAATTCACAACTCCTGAACCTATCAGCATGCATTGTGATAATCAAGCTGCAATAAGAATTGCAAAAAACCCAGTTCATCATGACCGAACCAAACATGTAGAAATTGATCGTCATTTCATTAAAGAGAAGTTAGATGGAAAAATTGTGGACCTACTATATACATCTACCCATCATCAAATTGCAGATATCCTTACCAAAGCATTACCTCGAACAAATTTCGAAGAACTGAGTTGCAAGTTGGGAATGATTAATATTTATTACCCAACTTGAGGGGGAGTGTAGATTTTCTGAGAATATTAGGCTGGAATAGTGTTGTACAGGCTGTGAATTTAGTGTAGAACAAGCTGGATTTTAGTTGTTGATACCAGTTGTATTATTCCTAAGTTAGTGGGAATTTGTCTACCTTTTAGTCCTATTTATAGTGTTGTATATACATTTGAATAAATCAGAGAATGAAGTGAATAATACAAATTCCAGATTATCTCTCGTAATAAATTCAACAAATATGAACAAACATAATTAACTTAATTATTATATCCATAAATACTCTACTATTATTGTTTAGTATTAAATATGTAACAGACATACGATCTAATAAGTGTAGGTATTCCACTAGGGTAAATCGAGGATATAGGGCTGGCTCAACAAATGGCCTGCGTCCAACAAACTTGGTAAAGCATACAAACCTAGTCGACAAAAGTACCTCATTATCAAACAACGAGGTCTTGGATGTCAAGACCTGGTGAAAGCTATTGTATCCCGACATGATCAGAGTCCTCCTCCATGAGCGATCTGCACGTAAATGACCTCTCCTTGTTTGTAAATACTTGTAACGATTTCATTTATGTAGTAAACTAGTTTGTGCTATCCAGGTCACTTAATACGCACCCCGCTATGTACATAAGATATACCTATATATACCCCTTAAATAAGGAGAATATAGGATATGTTCCAATTATGCTATTTCTCACTTCTCATTAAAAATCACTAAAATCAGATACCTAAATTCTCTCCAAATAATTGGCGCCGTCTGTGGGAACTAAAATTTTTTAATCCAACATCTGAGAATTGCTTTATTTTAAGAGAATTTACCGGTGTCGCTTTCAACTCTAGATGGATCATTCGTTCATTATCCAACCAAATGACCTTGTTCCAGAGGCTCTAGAATGTGACCTTAATAATAAAACGCTCCACTCCTCACCCATCAGGTCTCTATCAAACCGTGCCATAAGACCCACTTCAACTAGCGAAGAGAAATTGTCAAACTTATGTGATAATCCTCTTTATGAAGAAGATGCGATGATACTAGGACTTCAAAAATAGATTACAGAATTGCAACAAGCTTTCATTGAATGTCAAAAGGATAATAAGGAATTAAGATCTCGATTAGAATGAAATACATACTCGGACATAGCTAGTTCCCTTTTTGCACCTTACAACCCTCAGATGGTACGTTAACCTCCCAAAAGAGAGCATGCAACTCATACTTCAAATCCTCATCAATGTGTAGTGAGGGAACAATGCCTGCACATGGTTTCTGATCCTCCCATCATTGGAGGGACTTCTTACCCAAATCTTCCAAATCATAGACCGACGATTGAGTCCATTCCACTACACTATCCAAGTGAGAGTTAGACAAAAAGATTAAAAGAGATGGAAGAAAAGATGTGGATCAAGGTTAATAATAGATTTGCAAGATAGGAAAAGGCAAAATCTTGGGGTGATATAGAAAACGTTTGTAATCAATTATCTATGTCTCATTTCTCTGACTTCATTGAGTTAACGGTACCTCCCCCTAAATTTAGTGCCCCTAAATGTCCCGTGTACAAGGGGACTAAAGATCCTTTTGTGCACGTTCTTTAATTCAAAATGGCTATGGTTGCGGTCAGCCTACCTGAAGATAAACGAGAATCCATACACTGCAAGTTATTTGCAGTTACTCTTCAAGATTCGGCCCAACAATGGTTCATGGAATTACCCCCAAGAGTATTGCTAGCTTTGACGCTCTGGTCAGAATATTCATTACCAATTATGCTTGTAACAAACCTATCAAGAAAGAGTCACGTCACCTATTCTCGATTATCCAAGAGAAGGATGAATCAATTGAAATGGAAAAGATGGAAATTAGTCAATGCCCCGATTCGATAGCCATAGAAGCTTTTCGAAAGGGCATAAAATGTGATAATGGCCTTTTCATAGAATTGATGAAATCCACACCACGTTCATTAGGTGTAGTTTATAAGAAAACTCAAAAATTTGTTAATGTGGAAAGAGAGATGAAATTAAGAAAACCATCGGTTAATAAAAACCAAAGGCGACCCTCTTTCAGTAAGAATGAAGAAGACAGAAGGCCTATGGGTGATAAGCGTACTAACTTTTTCCGTTTCAAACCCACCTTTAAACCAAAGAACAATCCCAACACTTGGAACCGAGCTTTGACTCCCTTTTGTAGACCTCCATTACGTGTAATGTTAGTGGAAGTAGTGCGTCGTATGGAACGCCTCAATAACGTAAATTGGGCACCGGCTATGGAAGCTTCGCTCAGGACCCCAACAAATACTGAGCATTCCATAGAGACACGGGGCATTGGACTCAGGACTGCCACCATTTAAAATGGGAAATTGAGCACCTACTTTCAGAAGGGTATCTAGGGGATATTGTTGATAAAGCCAAGAATCCACGAGAAGAAATTCAAAGGGAAAATTTAGATCGAAGGGTCAAGACCCCAGACAAATCAATTCCGATCCGAAATGTGCCAAATAGAGGACA
Source organism: Hippophae gyantsensis (assembly GCA_030763125.1). Taxonomy (NCBI): domain Eukaryota; kingdom Viridiplantae; phylum Streptophyta; class Magnoliopsida; order Rosales; family Elaeagnaceae; genus Hippophae; species Hippophae gyantsensis. The sequence goes on from CM061030.1 coordinate 35,494,824, forward strand.
TCATATTCTACCAGGGGATGTGCAGATAATACACACCATACATGGTAGTCCCACCATGGCCAGTCACTCTAATAATTCCAGAAAAAGATATGCAAGAGATGCTCGAGACACAGGACGTTTAACATATGGTATGAGACTAGAAGGACCTTCGTATCCTATTATTTTCAAAGACAAAGAATGCCTACATCCTCATGACGATCCTCTCGTAATCAGAATATGAATAGCTCATTGTAAGGTGCGTAGGATATTAGTTGACAATGGCAGTTCCTCCGATCTCTTATATTTATCCACTCTCCTTAACATGAACATAGATCCCAAAGAAATCGCTTCGCAACAAATGTCTTTTGTTGGTTTCAAAGGCAGCGTAACAATTTTGGTAGGAACCATACACCTACCAATATTAGTAGAAGGATCCATAGTTTTAAAAACCTTCATCATTTTAAATACTCCCACATCTTATAATGCTATTTTGGGACTCCCGTGGATACACAAAATGAAAGCAATACCTTCGATGTATCATCAGTTGATTAAATATCCTACCACCGATGGGATATGACAAATTGAAGGGGAACAAGATAAGGCACAAAGTTGCTACAGCGCTGCTATGAAGAATGCATTACCCCAAACCTTGAAATAGCAACTAAAGGTTACAAGTCACTTCCATAAATTTAAAAAGGTTCATACAAGTGAACGAACCACCATGGAGGTTCATAGTGAGTATGATATAATCCTTATAGGAGACACGGGGAGCGAAAAATATGTTAAAATCAATGGTGCACTATCTCCTTCATTTAAAATTACCCTTGTTGATTTCTTGAAAAATGACAAAGATTTGTTCGCTTGGAAACCTGAGGACATGCTTGGCATAGATTCAGATATCATCTCCCATGAGTTGTGTTTAGATCATACCAAAGAGCCAGTCCAACAAAGAAAGCGGAAATTTGCTAGAAAGAAGAATGAAATCACCAAAAAGAAGATTGAGTCCTTAAAAATGTAGGTTGGGTTCGAGAGGTCTGGTATCCAACATGGCTATCAAATGTGGTATTAGTAAGCAAATTAGGAGGTGAGCACAGAATGTGTGTGGATGTCATAGATTTGAATAAAAAAACACCAAAAGATTGTTTCCCTTTGCCAAATATAGACCAATTAGTAGATGCCACAACCAGATTTGAATCAATGAGCTTTATGGATGCTTATTCAGGTTACCACCAGATCCAAATGCATCCTAAGGACAAAGAGAAAACAACATTTATCACGGAAGAAGGGACATTTTGTTACACAAAGATGTCCTTCGATTTAAAAAATGTTGGCGCTACATATCAGAGAATGATGAATAAGATGTTCCAAAACCAAATAGGCAGAAATATGGAGGTATACGTCGATGATATGTTGGTTAAAACTAAATATGCAACAGACCACATTAATGACCTCCACGAAGTCTTTGATATAATTCTGAATTATAAAATGTGTCTCAATCCAAAAAAGTGTGTGTTTGGCGTAGCCTTAGGGAAGTGAAGGGGTATCGAAGCCAATCCATATAAAATTTTGGCCTTGGTCAACATGAAATCCCCAAGGTGTCTTTAGGAAGTCCAACAATTGAATGGGTGTATTGCAACATTAAGTCATTTCATTTCTAAGTGCATCAAAAAGTGCCTACCGTTCTTTTGGCTGCTTAAAAAGAGCACAGAGTACTTATGGGATATCGAGTGCAAACAAGCTTTCCAATCCATTAAAGATTACTTGGGAAGAGCACCTCTTTTGGTTAGTCTAATGGCGGGTGAAGACTTATACATGTACATGTCCTTTACAGAAAAGCTTCTAGTGCGGTATTAGTGGTCGATTGTGGGGGAACTCAATACCCTGTGTATTATGTGAGTCATTCATTAATAGGAGCTCAATGACGATATCCTTCTCTAGATAAAGCGACATTTACTATAAGAATGACGGCACGTAAACTCAAACATTATTTTGGTTCACACAGGATAATGGTCCTTACTCCCTATCCCTTGAATTTTTTTTGGGAAAACCTGATCTGTCCGGTCGTCTTTCTCAAATAGCTATTGAGCTTAGCAAATTTGAAATACGTTATAAACCTTTGGTTGTGATCAAAGAACAAGCCTTAGCAGATTTTATTGTGGAATGGATGAAAGAGAATACACAAGAATGTAATTCCATATAGGAAATAGGGCCAACCCTCGTAGCAGAAACATCGTCCCTCGGAGTGGAATTATGGAAGGTATACGCGGATGGCGGAAGCAACTCACGTGGAGCAGGAGTTGGAATAGTAATCTTCACCATGGTGGGAGCCTTGATAGAGCAATACCTTCGGATCACCTTCCAAGCAACTAACAATATCGCGAAATATGAAGCCTTACTTTTGGAATTGTAGCAATTGATAACCCTTGGAGCTAAAAAAGTGTTAATTCATAGTGATTCACGGCTGGTAGTAAACCAAATCAACGATGATTTTGAGGCCAAAGAGGAGAAGATGAAACTCTATGCACTGGAGGTGAAAAAAGCAAAGGTTGCGTTTGAAACTTTTCAGATAAAAAAGATATCATGATGAGAAAATACCCACGTTGATTCCTTAGCCATGTTACCATCGATAGTAAACTTGGATTTAAAGAGAGTCATCCCAATATCTTGGTTGATGCTATATACAAAATATCTTATTAATGGTACTCTCCCCGAAGACAAGCAATTAGCTCGTAAGCTCATGACAAAAGTAGGGAGCTATGCCATCATTCAGGGAGCTTTGTATAGGAAGAATCATGGTGGCTCGTGGCTTAAGTGCTTACCTGTAGTTGAGGCTTAGATGTTCTTAAGTGATTTACATGACGACCAGTGTGGAACTCATTCTAGTGGAAGAACACTTTCTCAGAGGATTATTCGACAAGGTTATTATTGGCCCACGCTTCTCAAAGATTGCATTTCTTATGTCAAAAGGTGTGATAAATGCCAGCGACATTCCAATGTGCCACACCATCCAGGTACTGACCTAAGATCTATTATCAGCCCCTGGCCATTTCAGAAATGGGGTTTGGACATTGTGGGACCATTACTCATCGCTTCAGGCCAAAGAAAGTTTATCATTGTCGCAACTGATTATCTTACTAAATGGATAAAGGCGAAACCTTTAGCTCGAATTCAAGAATCGGATGTGGAGAGATTCATATGGCATAACATTATATGCAGATATGGCCTACCTCATGAACTGGTTACTGATAATGGTAGACAATTCACCGGCCAAAAAATTATATCTTTCTAAGACAAGAAAGGTATCAAATTATCTCATTCCACCCCTTACCGCCCATAAGCAAATGGCCAAGCTGAATAATAAGACCCTCATTAATATACTACGAAAACGTTTGGAGGGAGCTAAAGGAAAATGGGTGGATGTGTTTCCTGGTGCCCTCTAGGAAACACGAACTACTCCCAAAACTACAACAAGAGAAACTCTTTTTTCTCTCGTTTATGGTACTAAAGTGGTCATACCCCTTGATATACTAGAACCTACCCTTCGATCCAATATTGATCATGAAGAAAATGATTGCTTACGACGAGAAGACTTGTTGTTAGCCGAAGAAAAATGAGAAGAGGCTCTAATAAGACTTGAATCGCAAAAAAGAACACTCCAAAAGACATATAACAAATTTTTCAGGCACAAGAGCTTCAGTATCGGGGAATGGGTCTTACGAAGAGCATTGGGTAACAAAGTTGAAACTAACACGGGTAAATTTTCCGCCACATGGGAAGACCCGTATCAAATATATGATATCACAATAGAATGTGATGGCATAAAAAAAGGTTTGAGCTAGAATGGAGAACTTCTTAAGAAATATCACATGTAAATCGTGATTGGAGGAGGAGTCCCCTGACCCCCCCCACTCAACATGCGGTCTGTCTTATGCCCCATGATTGGAGGAGTCCCCCTAACCCCCCCACTCGGGATACGGGATACGTCCTATGCCTCGTGATTGGAGGAGGAGTCCCCTGACCCCTCCACTTGAGATGCAAAATATGTTTGCAATTGTATTTTGGGCATCTTATTTCGTGCCCCAAGTGGGGACAAGTCATTTGACCTTCTCACTTAAGATGCAAGACATTCCATTGCTTCGTGATTGGAGGAGGAGTCCCCTGACCCCCACTCAACATGCGGCCTGTCTTATGCCCAGTAGGGGTGTCCAAAAACCGGATCGGACTGGACCAAACCGTAAAACCGGGCCGGACCGGACCAAATCGAACGGTTTTACTAATCAAACGGTCCGGTCCGGTTTGTATTAATTTTAAACCGTTCGAACCGGACTGGACCGGTTTAATAATATATTAAAATTTTCACATTATTCTTCATTAAATTATAAAAAAATCGAACCAAATCGGGAACCAAACCGGACCAAACCGTTTTATAAGTCAAACGGTCCGATCTGGTTTTTATTTCTTAAAACCGTTTCAAACAGTCCGATCCGGTCTGGTCTGAGTAATATGAACGGTCCGGTCCGGTTAGATTTTTTTTAGACAAAACCGGACCGGACCGGACCATGAACACCCCTAATGCCCAGTGATTGGAGGAAGAGTCCTCTAACCCCCCCACTCGGGATGCAGGATATGTCCTATGCCTTGTGATTGGAGGAGAAGTCCCTTGACCCTCCACTCAAGATGTGGCATGTCTTATGCCTCGAGATTTTAGGTAGAGTCCCCTGACCCCTCACTCGAGATGCGAAATATGCTCGCGAGAATGTCATCATGCTTATGGATAACAAGTTTACCAAATCAGGTCCATATGATATCATAGATTGTTAAGCATTATTACAAACAAATTATTACTAAAACCATATGATATCATAGATTGCTCAAGCATTACTACAAACAAATTATTACTAACACTTATGAAGAAATCTTATGTTTGTTCCTTCCCAAACGCCCTATTTTTCCAATACTCCACTAATTTGCGCAATCCGTCCCCCTCATTTTTATATTTTTCTTGTTCAAGAAGCGCTAACTTCAAATCTTCTCGAGAATCTGCTAAATCTTCTTTCAAGACTTTACATCGTGCTCTCCACACACGTAACTCTTGATCTGTACATTTATTCATTTCTTGACATATTTTTGCTTCTTTCTCTGCATCTTTCGCCACAGCTATGGCCTAAAAAAATGGACTTAATTAAATATTAATAAATACATACCAATCCACTTTGTTATAAATTCATTTTTCATAACTTACATCAAACATATGTCTCGCTATCATATGCCATATAGGCCCTCCATCTCTCTTGCGGGTTGTGTAAATGGAAGGAAGATCTTTGGGCACTCCAAAATGATGATATAATTCTTCTTGCGCATGAGGTGCGTTAAACATACCATCTTTGAAAAGATTCTTCACCTCGCTTGTCTCACCTCTTTCTTTCAAGGGAGATATATACTCTGTAAAGGCCTACGATCCTTTAAATTGGACACCTTGTTATGCGGTGATTTTTCAATACATGCCTTACTCTTAAAGGGAGTAGACGACCTAGCAATTGCAGGGCGTCTTTCATTCATTTTCCCCTTCGTGACCTTCGGAGGAGTTTGATTAACCTCCTTGCTATAAGTAGGGGAAACAACTCATTTTCTTGTATTAGACGAATTTGGCATCGTCACTAAGGTTAAACTTATCTTCTCACCCTGATTAGAAATAGATCGCCTTCCTATTACGGGAAGTACTTTTTCAGATGGTAATAACCTCGTTGTTTCAAACAAATCGTCCAAATTTACTTTACTATAATCCATTAAGTTAAACGAACTGCAATTACTTCTTAAAAATTATTTGCTCGATCGGTAAATAAATTTAAGATCAACACGGACTCAAATCCTCTAAGTTATATATACCACACTAACATAGAAACTTCAAAAATATATAGATTTCAAACAAAACAAATATATATGTAAATAAATGCAACATTTAAAATTAAATGATTTCAAGTCCCAAAATTTCATTTACATTTGACTTCCAAAAATATATATATAAATTTATCACGGAGTAGCATCTTCCATTACTACCTCATCACATTGACGACTCGAGGTGGTCCCAGTATCACAAGGTGAACCTCGTGGTGTAGTAGCCCCAGGTATTTTGGGCCTATTGCTCTAAAAAACTCATATCAATGATAAGTTAGACGCAATCAAATCTAGTTTTTCAACATGCAATTTGAGGTTATTTATTACAATTATATTTTTTTGGCCCTTCCTTGTTTCCTCCACATTTCACATTTAAATAAATAGATAAAAAAGGTAAGGTAATATGATTGCATGTAATTGGAATGTATATATAAGTTATTTATTAGAGATTAAAATATAAAATGGTAAATTAATATAATTTTAACTTATTATTTAATAAATTGATTAGAAAAATAAAATAGTATCAGAGATGAAAAAAATTATAAGAATTAATAATAAGTATTATAATAATATGAAATATTTTTGTATTTAAATAAAAATATATAGAATAATAAATTTTTTATTAAAGATAAAAATATATTTATAAAATAATTTTTTTAAAATATTAAATCATTTTTATACCTTTTATTAAAAATAATTACATAAAATTATTAATATATTAATTTAATAATAAAATATATTTTATTTAATAATAATACCAATAATTTTGATACATATATCTTATTATTATTTATAAATTATTCTTATTTTAAAATAATAATTATAATTAATACAATTAAATTTTATTCATCTTATATATTTCTACGTATAGAAAAATTAAAATATCATTTTATTTTAAATATTGTATAATTTAATCATATTTAATTTTATTAAGTATTATTTTTATTGTTATAAATTTTAATAATATTATTTTTATTGTTATAAATTTTAATAATATTATTTTTTATAATTTTTTTTAGTAATTTTAAAGAAAAACAATAATGCAACAATAATTAATTTTTTTATAATTTAATGCTCTAAATTCTTAAAAATAAAAATATTAATTTTACATTATCAAAACCATAACTATCAATAAATTCAAGAAAGTGAAGAAAATTTGCTCATCGGATACTTAGAGCTCCGGGCAAAATAAATGGAGCTTTTTTTGTTTTTCGTTTCGTTTAGATTTTCTTAATATTTCTGAATTTTAGTCCTTCGATTGATCCCAAAATCTAAGGTGAACAATCTGGTCTCTCTTCATTACTTTAATTCTTCTTTTTGTTCTTCAATTTATTGTTTCTTTCGTTCCTTTTTTCTTTTCCCCTCTTTTGTTTCAATCGATGTTGATGGAAATGTCTGATGAGGTTTAAACTGGAAAAAATTAGGGTTTAGATATGACTCTTTGGGATTCGAAATATGTATATATAACTTCTTCTTTTTTGAATCTTACGGTGGAAAATCTTGAATAATTAGATGCTTCCCTGGGTTTAACAATGTTGACCTTGCTTTTTATTAGGTATTGAGATGGTTTGATTCTGAAGGAATTTGTGCGTTTGAGAAAAGAAGCTAAACATGTGTGATTTAGTTCCAGTATCTTATTGTACTAATCTTAATTTTGATCAATGATATTCTTTATTTTCTATTGCGTACTAGGTTAATCAGATCTAAGAAGGCTACAATTTTAGTACCATTTCATGGTGTTAGTGAATTCTTTATTGGAAAATTACAAAAAATTAACACACTTAAAACTTATAACTTATAACAAGAATATAACACCCCATTAATAATATTAAACGGGGTTAAATTAGACAGATTAATATTGATCGTATTTAAACAGTAGTAATTCAATTTGCACGACGTTCAAAGTAAAATTATAAATTGGATTTTTTTAAACAGTAAAAATATAAGATAAATGGTGCTATTTTTTTGGTTATAAGTTTTAAAAGGTGTTATTTTTATTATTTTTCTAACTTACAGTAATAATATAACTAGCAGTAGCACTTAAGCTTGCTCAGATGCCTGTAATCACCTTCTTTTTTAGGTCATGGTTTCTGTAATTTTATTAGGGTATTTGATTTGGGTAAGATATTTGACCTTTGGCAAGTGTATTAATGACCATCCTTTCTTTCTTCTTAACTGTGATGAACTTTTGGCCATAAGATGTCATGCTAAACTGTGGTTATACCGCACAGATTGATTTAGGAACTTAGACACATTTGGTATTGATTAAAAATCTGAAGGGGTTTGTGGAAGAGATTGATGGGGTCTATACTTAGCATAAACAGCTTCAGGACTAGAGCAAGTGAAGCTTGTGAAATTTCACAAAGTGAATCGTGCAAGAGACAAAGATTGTCACCATATGTTTGCGAGGAGAACTCAAGATTAATTCCCTGCCTTCCTGATGAGATATGTCTTCAGATTCTTGCCAGAATCCCAAGGATTTGTTATTTAAAAATGAAGTTGGTATCACGGGCTTGGAGAGCCTCAATTACCAGTTCTGAACTCTTTAGTTTGAGAAAAGAGCTTGGAACAACAGAGGAATGGTTGTATATACTAACCAAGGTTGATAATGATAAGCTTTTGTGGTATGCTTTAGACCCTATGTCAAGGCAATGGCAGAAGTTGCCACCAATTCCTCATGTTGGTAATGAAGATGAACCCAGGAAGCTTCTATCTTCCTGTAGAACATGGAATATGGTTGAGTCAAGTATCAGAATTGCTGATGTCATCATGCGCTGGCTTGGGAAGAAGAATGCCCTAGATCAAATGCCTTTATGTGGGTGTGCTATTAGTGCTGTGGATGGGTGCCTCTATGTGCTTGGGGGCTTTTCAAGAGCTGCGGCCATGAGATGCGTCTGGAGGTATGATCCTGTTTTAAATACTTGGAGTGAATCAAGTCCAATGTCGATTGGCAGAGCTTATTGTAAGACTGGCATCTTAAACAATAAGATGTACGTTGTTGGTGGAGTTACAAGGGGTCGTGGTGGTTTAACACCTCTTCAATCTGCTGAAGTATTTGATCCAAAAACAAAGGAATGGTCTGAAATACCAAACCTGCCCTTTACAAAAGCTCAGGTCCTTCCAACTGCCTTTCTGGCTGATCTGCTCAAGCCCATGGCTACTGGCATGACTTCATACAGAGGAAGGTTATTTGTGCCTCAGAGTTTGTACTGTTGGCCCTTTTTTGTTGACGTTGGAGGAGAGGTTTATGATCCAGAGAAGAATTCATGGGTTGAAATGCCACCTGGCATGTGCGAAGGTTGGTCTGCAAAGCAAGCAGGGACAAAACAAAGTCTCACAGTTGATGGTGAATTGTACGCACTTGATCCTTCAAGTTCTCTTGATAGAGCTACACTCAAGGTATACGATAACCAACATGATTCTTGGAGAATTGTCGCTAGGGATGTTCCAATAAGTGACCTCTCTGATTCGGAGTTCCCATATTTACTTGCTGGTTTCCTTGGAAAGCTTCATTTGATCACAAAAGATGTCAATCACAACATTACAATCCTGCAAGCCAACGTGCAAAATCATTCAGATTCCTTCTCATCAACTCCCTCATCATCACAAAGCAACTCCTTTTACAAACATGTTGAACAACTAGCAGAGTCAGGAACAGATCTTTGGAAGGTAATTGCAACTGGGATTATGGGGCCTGCTGAGCTGGTTAGCTGCCAGACCCTTGATATATAATCTTTTGCACTTCCCTTAACATACTAGCTGAACATTTAGAAGTTCTGGTTGTTATATGTCTGTAAGTTATTATTACTTTCACATACATTTCGAAAAGTTCCATATGTTCATGTTTCTTATAAATGCCAGAATTCAGTTTGTGTTTGGAATAAGAATTTGCTAGGGAAAGAAAATCATGAGGAAAATGTGGTGAAGGGAAAAGAAAAAAGAAAAAAAAGCAAACAAGGAAAGTCAACAGAAAAAAATTTCAAAGGTAATGCTCCGCCTTAATTTTCCAAAGGATTCTAACTTTCCGCCAGTTTTGATGGGGAAAATGGCATACAATTTTTTTAATAAAATTTTCAAACCAATTTTCATTTTTTTTCTGTCAGTTTCCTTAATCTAAGCAGAAAAAACATTTTCTCCATTTTTTTTCCCGTTTCCCCCCCCAAAAAATCCGAATTCCATACAAAACCCTAGTATAATTCACTTGACGAAAATATTGGGATGAGGTCACATAACATATGTGTGACACAGTAGTATGCAAATCTCAACCTTTTTGCCTGGTCGCAAATGTACTAGAAAAAGGATCTTACGGTGACACTGTGATAAGGGGTCATACTATGTACATCTTATTTGAATATAAACACGTTTAAATTATTGAATTTATAGTTTATTTTTAAGTATTAAAAAAAATTAAAATCCAAAGGATGTAGTTTCATTTATATATTTTGTCTGTAATTCTATTGATGTTACACCTACACCTTTTTTTTTATCAAAAGTTGAAATGTAACACGTGTTTATTCTAAGCCCCTCCCATGCACCCATCACCATGGGGGAGTTAAAACTTTCAGTTGCAAGAATCACGTTCGACAAGCAATTCACAAGGGTATCCGGGATCTCATACATAAGGTAAATAAATTAAGTCTTTTTTATTAATGATTCACCCTATCACGTTAAATTTACTAAAGCTCGTGTATTATTACATCTAGATTACGCTTTACACTTGCTAGCCACATTTATTTAGTTGCTCAAATTAGAAATACACTTGCTAGTAGGGATGTCCAACGGTCCGGTCCGGTCCGGTCTTGGGAAAAAATATCGGATCGGACCGGACCGGACCAGACCGTTTATATTACTCGGACCAAACCAGACTGGACCGGACCGTTTGAAACGATTTTTATTATTATAAACCGGACCAGACCGTTTGATTTATAAAACCGTTCGGTCCGATCCGGTACAATTCGGTTTCTAGTTTGGTTCGGTTTTTTTGACATCTTTAATGAAAAATAATGTGAAAATTCTAATATATTTATTAAACCGGTCTGGTCCGGTTTGACCGGTTTAAGACCGGACCGTTTGATTTGTAAAACCGTTCGGTCCGGTCCAATTTGACCCGGTTTTACGGTTTGGTCCGATCCGGGCCGGTTTTTGGACACCCCTACTTGTTAGTCACATTTATTTAGTTGCTCAAATTAGAAATAGAAGGTGTTGACAATCCTTCCTATGAAAGTGTTTACTTAAGCTAGTGTATTATTATAGATTAGCTTTGCACTTGCTAGCCACATTTATTTAGTTGCTCAAATTAGAAATAGAAAGTTGACAATCCTTCCTATGAAAAAAGGCTTTTAAGCCGTTTCGAAGCCTCAATGATAGAATCCCTATGGCCAAACGCACTAATTCTAATGTACTCTTCACCACCTGGACCAAATCCACAGCCTGGAACTGTGCTTACATGTATCTTCTCAAGAATTTCGTTGAATGTATCCCAAGATTTTGAGCCAGGAAACCTAACCCAAATGTACGGCGCATTTTCACCACCATAAACCTCCAGTCCAATTGAAGAAAGTGCCTCTACCAGAATCTTTGCATTGTCCATGTAGTAGTTAATTGTAGAACGTACAGCCTGTGATAGGTGTTTTCAGTATTAGGTTCTTGTACAAGATAAAAAGAAAAAAAATCTGAGTAACATTTCAGAAGATGCAACTCTCTAGGTTATATATCTTTAAAAGCCTATGGTTTCCTCGAAGTTACCCCTCTGACTCATCATTATTGTCCAGGAATATGCCTAAACATGGAGGAAGCATAGAGATGTGCAAATTCTACAAATTACTTGTTTGCATTTAATGAACTGGACTGCATAAGTACTATTGGGTTATCTTCTTTTTTTATCACATTTTGCTCCAAAGGACTAAAGGGCATTGGCACTCCTCTCTCACTTCATTTTAGAATAGAGGTAAGGTTGAGAGTTGAGACAGATGAGTTTTCATGCTTTATTAAATGTATGGACTATATGTTGGAGCTTTTCTAAAAATATTGGGCAACTATAGTATCTCCTATTTTACCATGAACAAATTTGATAAGGTATTCTATGATGGAAAGGGAAATAAACAATAAACAAGGAGTTTTTTTTGTTGGTGTGGGAGTGCGTGCACGCATTGACTTGCATATATATCCACTGATTATGACATTGAAGCTGATTGGTATTAGTTCTGGAAGTTCCTAAATATATAGAGGTGTTAAAAGCCTTACCCTCAAACCATCGGAAGAAAGACAAGCCAGTCCACCAGCTTGAGCTATATTAGATGCTCCATTAAAGCAAGTGCATACAATACGGTTGAAATCATGTATGACAGGAAAACCATTTGAATACAAGAGTTCATCAGGTATAACAGTCCAACCAAGACGAATGCCCGTGAACCCAGCAAATTTGGAGAAAGATGAAATTTCAATTGCCACCTGAAAAAATATAGATGCTGAAAGGTAACCATGGAAAATAAGAAAGTTTTGGAAGAAGCAAATGATGGAATTAATTGCTTAAATATACACATAAAAAGCATATATGCAATTAAGAAGCCAAAGGAAGATTGTTAAACTGAGAGAGAGTTCACTCCATTTTTATTAGAGATTGATAGAAATGTTTTGTTCTAGAGTAAACTCATATACAAACTTATTCATTTCTGCTGGATGCAATTAAATTCAGTATCAGTCATGTTTTGAGCATAAAAATTGCAATCTTTACCTGTCTTGCACCAGGAATTTCAAAGATGGATCTAGGACTATCATCCTTGATAAAAGCTGAATATGCAGAGTCATATATGATAATTGAGCCATTCTTTTTTGCAAAATTTACAAGTTGCTCTAGTTGTTTTCTTGTTGCTGCATGACCTGTGGGATTATTTGGAGAGCAAAAGAAAATGATATCTGCACTTGAACTGGTTGACAAGTCAGGGAAGAAATTTTTCCGAGGTCCGCAGTTCATGTACTTGATGTTCCCATACTTCCCAACTTCATCTTTAAAATCACCAGCTTGACCAATTATGACACTTGAATCTATATAACCCTGTCCAGAAGAAAAAAAAAACAGTTCCATGAGAACTAAACAAGTCATTAACATTGGGAACAGGTTTCTACTCATGGTCAGCTCAACTTATAAAAATCCATTTTAAAGAGGATATGAATAAGTGAGAAAAACTACTTTCATAAGTTACTGTGATTGAAAACTGCCCCACCAGTCCATTAATTTGTAACCAAGTACAAATATTATTTTACAAACAAAACTGGGTACAAGAAAGAAAGATATAACAACATACAAGCGAAGTCCATATCTTGGCATAGTGTTATTTGGATTACAAGGACATGAATAAAATTATTTTTGAAGTTGTACCAAGTGCAAAAGTCTACATAGGCAACCTCTGGTGTGGGCAGTAATTCTTCTGTTATTTTTAGTTTTATCAAGAAATGGAGTTTTTATGACAGTAATTACAGTCTTAACTGTCATAGTAGTGCGTGCAACATTATGGGACAGAAGATATAGAGCGCTCAGGGTATTGCATCCCATCATTGATAGATAGCAGAATGCATGTAGGAAAAAAAAAAAGGAACAACACAAGTTTACCGGAAAAGATGGATCCTGAACCGCTACTGTCAACTGGGAACCGAGAAGCAGCTGTGGATATATGAGATTAGTATTTTGGTAATAACCAACCCCAGTAAAATACTATCTGCTTTCATTTTCTCAGGTGTGAAAACGTTAAATAATTTCAGAACTCATTATATAAGTATCTCAAAATAGATATATAACTCTTGGAATAGAGGAAAGAATAGGAAGGAATGAATATTGATACTCAAGAAATATTTTACAAGACAGACTTATAATAACTGATGGATTGAATACCTGAAGACGAGTAATATCACACTGAGCGCCATCTGATACAAACACTTCTGTGTCATTTACCAATATATCTTTGTAGAATGCTTCAGCAATTGCTTTCCTCAATTTCTGATGTAGTTTTAACATGGAAAATAATAAAAATAAATATAAAGGAGGAAAATAATAAAGATAAATGTAAAGGAGGAAAATATAAAGTAAAATACACAGAGATGTGCTGAGCAACGACAAGCAACTTCATGTGCACTTTTTCTCTTTTTAGGAGCATTAAATATTTTTTGCAAGATTCCACTGAGATTATTTCTCAAATGTTGAACACACCAAAGTTGACAAGATAAAGTCTTAGAGCAAAGGAATGGCATAAAAATTTCCATGTTGAATGAACATATTATCTTTAATTTTTATTTTTTATAGGTTGAGATCTGAAACAGATTTTTTCCCGGATTATACCAAGCTTTTACCACTGTTTTAGAGAATAAGGAAACTCTTAGAAAGCAAATAAATAATTTAAATATTAATTTTCTACCAATAACAAACATGAAATTGCATAGCTAATGAATCCTGAGAGAAGCACAGATACCTTGTTTCCTTGTTCAGGTCCGTAGCCCCTATAACCATCATATGTTGAGAGAGAAAGCGCATGCTGACAAAAATAAGAAGAATATATTATAAAGTATTGAGCTGTAATAAAAAATTCATGCAACTTTTTCAATGATCTTGTTTGGTTTTCCTTCATGATGTTCAAGGTTATTTTGGCTAAACTAAAAAGAAAATAGCAAAGCCAAAAGAAATAGTTAGAAGAGAAATAATAAGATATCAATGTAGAAATACAGGCAAGTTTTGAAACTGAGGACGTATGCATGTGCACATACACATGTTTTCTTCTTCAAACATTAGAAGAAAGTGGAAGTCTAATTTGCGTGCAAAATACAAATTTTTATAAGAAATGCTTACTTTGGCCATGCTTGATGCTATAGTATGCGATATAGGTTGTGTTGTGTCACCAACTCCAAGACTTATCAACTTTTCATTTGGGTATTTTTCCTTGTGTAGAAGCTCACACCTTGATATCTAATTCATGTTTCAATGGGACCATGAGAAAACAAAGAATCCTAGATTTAAAAGTGGCTCTGATCTATAAACAATCAATAGATGTAAAAGCCTCGAAAGTGTTATCATGCTCCATTCATCTATAGTGGTCAAAATATTTATGGAACATAGAAATTTATAGTGTGAGATGAATCAATGGTAAAAAGACAAAGCTGTCAATGGGGAAATCTTTCTGGCTAATGCTTTAATATTAAATTAGAAACTGTAAGAAAAACATTAAGAAAACATATATAGATAATGACTCAGTTGAAGAGGAAGTAGGGCAACAACGAAAAGCACATAGTGATTGAGGAAGGGACTTGAGCCAGGGGTAGTAAATAGAAGAACATAAGAAGCACCTCAGGAAACAAGTAGCCATATTGTAATCTCTCCAAGTTTATGTTGCGAGATACATTCGTACGAAAATCTGTCATTTCCAATTGAACCAGATATAATCTATTCAAGGGTGAGAAAAAAAATGAAATTCCATCTATAGACTAAAACAAAATATGCACATACCAACTCGGTCTTTTTGATCCACCAAACTGCATGACAATCCAAAATACAGAAATGGATGTGATAAGTACAGGGAAAATAAGAAATTATGATTTCAGGATAGTAGAAGATCAATATCCAGACACACTGAACCAAGGCTTCAAATATAGTACCTGGTTTTGATCATTGTAGACTTCAACACAAGTTCATAGGACTTAAAACCACATGAAGAAAACATGTACATTTTAGGATTTTACTGACTTTCCAATAAAGTCCCCTCTTAAGACTATTTTTGGATGTGAGATGAGTGGTAGCTTCTAAGCTAGAACCCACGATGACTATTATATAGTGTCAATGGTAAGTCATAAAAATAGCTTGTTAGAGATACATTCAACGAACATGTTTGGAACCAATCAGTTCACATCACATTATCTAAGGTGCATGGTTTGGCATCAGTCATTGGTCTGTCTAATTAAATTTCTCATTAATTGTTATGTAACCACCTAACTTTTTGAGTAATTCGAGGAAATTCACCAGCAAAATTTGTCTAATGTGTTTGATTTTATTTACATCGAGTAAAATTTAGATATAGGGTAAAGGGGAAAAAAGGGAATCAAGCAAAACAATCGTATAAACAAATAATAAATGAAATACAATTCGGATTTTCCTGTCATGAAACAACAATATAGTATTGCATGTTATTTGGATGAATTTAGATCAGCTAAGCTTGCTTCCAAACAGATAGGCTAGATTGAAAAAAATATTTATGTGTCAAGACATGTTAAACAGTAATAACTTAAATGCTCACTGTTAGGTGGAGTTTGGTTCACGGAATAGAATCAGAATGAGAATTAGAATAAAATGAAAAAGATACAGTTTTGTTTGATTTGACAACTGAAATCAAAGAAGAAATCAGTATTATAGTATTACAATATTTGGTTTACAACTGAAATGAAATGAAAAACACTGTATTTTACCTTAATACCCTCATATTCAGTAAAATTTAAATAATATCATTTAATTATTATTTTTTCGTCAAACAAAATACATTATTAAAATCATTATTTTTCTAAATAATTAATACTTAAAAAGAAAATATATTATTAAAATAATTGTTTTTCTAAATAGGGTTTAAGGTTTCGAGATTTGGGATTTGAGGTTTAGAGATTTGGGATTTGGGGTTTAGGGTTATATTTGTGGGTTAAGATTTATGGTTAAAATTATTATTTTTCTAAATAGGGTTTAGGGTTTCAGAATTTGGGATTTAGGGTTTAGAGTTTAGGGTTATATTTGTGGGTTAAGGTTTAGGGTTAAAATTATTATTTTTCTAAATAGGGTTTAGGGTTTTAGGATTTGGGATTTGGGGTTTAGGGGTATATTTGTGGGTTAAGGTTTATGATTAAAATTATTATTTTTCTAAATATGGTTTAGGGTTTTCAGATTTAGGGTTTTGGGTTATATTTGTGGTTAAGGTTAGGGTTAAAATTATTATTTTTCTAAATAAGGTTTAGAGTTTTGGGATTTGGGATTTGGGATTTAGGGTTATATTTGTGGGTTAAGGTTTAGGGTTAAAATTATTATTTTTCTAAATAGGGTTTAGGGTTTAGGGTTTAGGGTTTTGGGATTTGGGATTTGGGATTAAGGGTTTAGGGTTTTGGGTTTTGGGTTTTCGAATTTGAGATTTAGAGATTTAGGATTTGGGTTTAGGGTTATATTTAGGGTTGGGGTAAAATTGAGAATTTTTTTTAGATGGAACATGATTCTTTAAGGGGAGAGAAGGAATTGTGATTGTTTCTCCTATAGGAATCGATGAATCGATTTCATTCCATTCCCATTTTTCAGCCAAACCAAACACAAAAATGAAAGAATCAATTCGAATTCTATTCTATTCCATCTAACCAAATATAACATTAGTGATTGGCTCCAAAGTTCAATATTTCTCGTTTGAGAGTCAAACATTGGCTTTTTTCTATATGATTAAGTATGCCTTTTACTATCACAAGGGACACTTAGTTCACTTTTTCAGTAAAAATGGAGAATTTTAGTAAATTTTTGGACAGTAAAATATTATTTTATCAATAAAAAATTTTGAAATGATAATAAAGTGAATTTAATAGGGGAAAATTGTCATTTTACTTTAATAATTTAAAATTGAATTTGAACACTATTATTTTATTATTTTTTAAGTTGTTTATGTAAATTTATATTTTGTGAATTTTTTTTGTATTTTATGGAAACTTTTTTGTATCACGTTTTCTATAAATATTATGTTTGGATCAAAATTGTAAATTTTGCAATATAAAAAACAAGAGCCACAAAAATTAGAAAATTACAAGATCAGTGGCATTGGAACTACACGGATGAGCTCTTTCATGTTCACTATCTTCAGAGACTAGTACCAGAAGATGAACAACGCACCTCTACTTTGTTGCTCGGAATTGGGACACCAGTTGCGCCATTTGTATGGTCTTCGAATATGGTGGACTAGAAAGATGCCACCTGGTAATTTTTTTATTATCTATATAGCCTTTATTTATGATATTATAATATTTGTAATTTCAATCTAAACACGATAACTACAGAAAACGCGATATAGAAAAATGTACAAACTGTTAGAAAACTTGAATAAAAATTTCAATTTCAGTTTCAATTCTCTTCCTCTTCTTTTAATTTTTCATTTCTTTGAAAATATTAATTTCTTTTGGTTCTCTGCTTCAATTTCATCTTCTGTTTCTCTGCTCAAGTTTTAATTTTTCGTTTCTCTCCTTCAATTTTTCAACTTTCGTTTCTATATAATTCTTTTATAAATAAAGAAGAAAGCTGAGAAAAAATTTAGAAGAAATAAAATGAAAAAATAAGAAGAAAATCATAATAGAGAAAAAAATAAAAACAGAGCAGAAGAAGATGCTAAGAAAGAGAAAAGAAAAAAATAAAGAGAAAGAGGAAAGGGAAACAGGAAAAGAGAAAAAAGAAGAAAATGGTAAGAGAAAGATAAGGAATTTTTTTAATTGTATATTTTCTATCTAGAGTTATATTTTTTTAATAGAATTTGGATACTTTAAAGTTCGTGCAATAATAAGCTGTGGTGTAAGTTTATTATTGTTTAATTGTTATATCCTAGGAGATAAGTTTCCGTCATTCTCAAACATTCACGGTGAACAAAAAAATTATCTTAAGAATACTGTGTGATACACAAGTCTTAATTATTATTTATTTAAATTTTGTATTTATATATATTTCGAATTTTAATAAAATAATTTTATTTTTAAATTGTTTGTCCGTGTATTATTTTATATAATCTTAAGATAATTTTTTCCCTTATTTTTTGAACAAACAAATACAAATAAATTTTTTAACAAATATTTCGAGACAAAGAGATTATTTATAATATTTTATATTTATCTATTTTGTTATATATTTTTTCTACTATATATATTTTATTATAATTATTGTTCAATTTTCACATCTTTATTATTTCCTTTCATCATTTATTTAATATTAATATTTATTAATTTTATTTTTATATTAAATTACTTCTACTTGATTTACTAGGTTCATTTCTGTATTGTTGTTATCATTAATTATTTTATATAATTATAATTTTTTATACTTTTATTTTTATATTAAGTATATTTATTTTCTTTGTTTATTTTGTGTTACTAATATTAATTTTCTTTACTTTATATTTTTATTTTATTTTTAATATATATATATATTACTTATATATATATTTTTTATAATTTTATAAATAAATAAATTTTTTTATTTTAAAAATTATTTAATCACAATAATTAATGAAATAACAAATATTTATGTAAATTAACATATTTTTATCATTTATTTATTAAATTTTTTTTAAAATCTAAAACTTTATTTGGTGATTTTTAAAACTTGTATTGTTATTTGTGTATTTAATAGAAAAAAATAAAGAAAAGATTATGAAATCTGAAATGACCACTCTAGTGTCCCAAATTGAAAATCCAACTGTAAATGTTATTGATTCTATCGTGGGTGATTTTACTGTGAACTAAATGATGAGGTCTTTTATGGCTCATGGGGTAGCTCCAATGTTACTGGTTTCTGTTCCAATGAACCATGTGTGGTAGAGAAACCAGAGAAGTTTAATGGCTTGAACTTCAAGAGATGAAAGGGTAAGATGATGTTCTATCTCACTACCTTGAATTTAGCAAGGTTCTTAACTGAAAAAGCTCCCGATCAACTTGAGAGTGAAAAATATTTTTAGTCTGTTAGTGTTATTAAAGCATGGAAGTATTCTGATTATCTATGTCAGAACTATGTTCTTAATAGTATAACTGACTCCTTGTACAATGAGTACAATAAGGAAAAGATGACTAAAGACTTCTAGGAATTGATCGTCACACAAATTGTGTATGCAATGAATACGCAAGTATACGTATCGCAACAAGTAATATAATGATAAGAAAATATCGTTTCCACGGATATTATCTTATTAAAAACTAATTTTTAAAACTAAAAAAATAAAAATCAATTTTTTTGTGTTTTTATATTTTAAGGAAGCAAAATTAAAATAACTAAAAGTAAATAACAATAATTAATTAAATTAGATTTGGTAACTAAGAAGATATTTGAGAAAATATCTATGAATACTTAATCCCTGATAGGGTAGAACCGACATCGCCGATCCTGCCGTTCATTTGGTTTTATGTATTTATAAAATTCTCGCAAGTGCACGAATCATTTCGTAGAAAATGATAAGTATACTCCCAAGGTCGATCTAAGGAAGGAATATACGTGGTTTTTAATTTATTATTCAAACTTTTAAAAACGAAATTAAATCCTAAACATCCTATCACGATATTTTGGGTTTTGTGTTTCTAATCTACTGACATAAAAATAAACATAGATTCAATAAAAATTTATGCAAATTTTATCATTTATAATAGTGGAGTATTTATGGATATAATAACTAAGTTAATTATGATTGCTCATATTATTTAGGTTATTAAAGATATGAATTGATATTTATTGATTCTCTCTTTTTTATATGAATACCACCACCTTTGGTGGGGTTAGATATTCTTTGTTAACTAAACAAATCAATTAACACCTATGGGTAGGGTTAATAACTAATTTGGTTAATTAAATTAATTCCTTTTTCTAAGAGATTGAAAATGAACCATTTAAATGTCACCTTTGGTGGAGTTAGACAGTTTAAACTTTATTCAAGGTGTCCAAATTAAACCTAAGAATTTAGTTATCCGAGTACTAACTTTCAAGTTTTAAAACCACTACTGAAAACATGTTGTCAATACATTTTCAGATAATAATTCTTATAAAAATTTTGAAATAGAGTTTCACTCTAACTACCGGGCGATTGTACCAACAAATAAAAGAACACTACTCTAAATCAGACCGGATAACTAAACCTTAAAATCTAATTTTTAGATTTAAGTTTGTAATGAAAAATAATATATTTCTCTCTAACATTCTTAATATAAAATCTTGAATAAAAATAAAATCAATTTATTTTAGAGATTTTTACCTATTTAATATTTCGCAAGCATAATAACGTTATTATTATATCATGTTTACGAACAGCCAACAAAGTTAAATTTAATCATAGACAAATTAAATATAACATGTAAGAATAAAGCATAAAAATAATCAGAAGAAAATAAAATCCTTACAAGATTGATGCTATTCCCCGTCATTGAAAACCTCCAAACGAAATTTGCACTTCTATTTATTGAATCGAAAAACAAATAAATTACAAAAACATAGCTAGTTCTTCTTAAAAAGAGAAGAACTCTAAAACTAAGAAAAACTAACTAAAAAGTCAGAAATGGAGAGAAAGAAAGAGGAGAGAAGTGTGTTTTTTGGTGTGTTTAGAAGTGAAGAGAAGGGGGTATTTATAGGTGAGGATGGAGAGAAAAAATGGGTGAAAAAATGGTGGAAACGCGGAGTGGTGATTACTGATGTCATTAATGATGTCAACATGACATGGGCTGGCTACACACGGATTGGGGCGTATGGCAACGGCAAGGCCGCGAAAGGGAAAGGATGCGCCATACGGATCAAGTAGCGGGCGATGTAATCTTTTACCCTTTTGACCCATTTTTTCCAATTTTTCATATTTGTTGACCTTTCCTCATTTATTTATTAATATATTTGCAATGTATTGCTTCCAGTATTCCTCTTTGTATCTTTAAGTTGCGTTTTTAAGCAAAAATATCTAAAAAACAATAAAAATACCCGTGATTCCGAAAAAGACAAATTTATATAAATATATGATAAAATCATATAAATATATATTTTTTTAATCAATTAATGTGCATAAAATCATGGTAATTTTAGTGCTTTTTGAGCACTCATCACAACCTCAACTGCCTTCTTCAGTCCATACTTTAGCAAGAAGCAGGTTATAAAAACTAAAAAATTAAACTATCCTAAATCACTTTCGTGATTGACACTTGCATTTAGCCTATGCAACAAGCCTTTAAACCCTAGGTTGCCCCAAGTGGACGAAGCCTGAGTCTCATGAAGGTTTTCAAGAATGATACACACAAACATTGAACTAAATACAAAAAATTAAAAGAAATAATAAAACAACAACTTAAAACTAAAATTACAACAAAATCAAAAATTAATTTTTAAGAATAAAAGAAAACAACATAACACAAAAATGTCTCATACTTTTTAATCTCCTTTAAGATCATAATTAAAATCTCAAGCATAAGTTATTTTAATCTTCTTAAACAATCATGATTTATTATAATAATTAGTCAAAAATCATTTTCAAATTTCATATCAAAAATGTATCAATTTAATTTCACCCAATTTCAAGTTGTCATGAATCCGACTGCTTTCGACTCTATTCCTCACAAGTCAATACTCTCAAAACACCGAATCCTAAGGGTTCAAACACTCATATTAATTTATATGCGAAAGAGTTGATGTATAGAAATGAACTAATATGTTCCCATACGTATAAAGAATAAAGGCTCAAAGTGTTATTTTGACGTTGATCTCATGGAAGGAATCAAATGTATAAATTATATAGATATCATATATAAAAATTATTTTCATGCATAAATCAAACTCATTAAGAAAAAGTTTCAAGATATATGCCTTTTACAAATGAAGAAAGTGCAATGACTTTTAGGGATTACTTCCTATATCTTTCTTTGTAATTAGCCTTTACTCACAACTTTATAGACAACGTCATACATAGATGTAGATTATACTATATATTCTTTTCTCTCTATATTTTTCTCAAGATATTTTTCAATATATATCATTTTTTGTAGAAGTCAACCCATGTACAGATTGTACATTTTTTTTTTGGATTTTGGGTAATGCGTCATAGATGTAGATTATACTATATATTCTTTATCTCTCTATATTTTTCTGAAGATACTTTTCAATATATATCATTTTGTTTTAGAGAGTCAATCCATGTATAGATTGTACATTTTGTTTTTTAGGATTTTGGTGAGTGGTTAATTTTGTGGCTTTTTTGTTTGATTTGGTTTAGGTAACCCTAGATATATCTTTTTTTTTGTAGCAAATTTCATGCATGAATGAGATAAAAAGCATATACTATCAATTTCTACTCAAATCATTTAATCTAAGCAAAAATAATAATAAAAAATATACAACACTCTATTAAGATGAGAAAAAATTCATACATTCAATGCTAATGGCTATAGAGATCATCTAAAAATTTGAAGAAATAAGAAATGTGTTTGGAGTAGAAAAAATATATATTTCACTCTGAATAAGGGAAATTAGGCTCAAATTATATCTCACAAAGGTAGTCTTCAGTAAAACAAATTCATAAACACCGATTTTGGGTTTAATATAATTTCTACATCTTATCAAGAAATACTAGTTATGACAAAAACTAACAAATCATTAAAAACAATTACAAAATATTTCATGATATGTTTTCATGAATTAAAAACAGTACAAAAGACTTAACTATTTACTTAAATTTGATTTAAAGAAATGATAAATTTTTGTGAGAATTTTTTTTTAAATTCCAAAAATTACTAAATCACACAATAAAAAAAATAAAGCCAAACACAATAAAAATGAAAATGTGAAAAAAAAATTATTATTTTTTTTTATTTTTTTTTAAATTGTTAAATCTTTTTTTTAATTAAACATGGTAACTTTTCACCACCCCCAACCTAAAACTTACATTGTCCTCAAGGTAACAACTATAAATTAAAGATAAAGAGAAAAGAGAGGAAATATTACCTATTTCTTGATAATGTTGCAAGCAGTGATGGAGAAATGCAGTATTCATTATGTTCATTAAAGTGCACACGCATGCATCACGGAACTTCTAACATCTCAACAAATTTTTTTAGTTTTAACAATTTTTAAAATTATTCAAATGTAATTAAACTAAAATAAACAATAGAAATTAAATAAATAAAATTACTCTAAAATGACGGGTCACTTCCCCATCTAGCGTTTAGTTTAACGTCTTAGCAAGACGTAACTTGGGGATTTCATTTTAAGTAAACTCAATGTCCCCTCATCAATGAGTCAATCAAACCTACAAGTAAGACAAGATTGTCTACCTATACTTTTTCAGTCATATCTTATGGATTTTTAAATTTTTCTGTACTTAAAACTAGGGACATGTTTGTGAGTTTTAGATAATCCACGTCTAGGTACAAATCAAATAATTAAAGGCATTAAAACACAATTGTATCTAGATCAAACAAAACAACTAACTCCTTAGATTATAATTAAAAATTAAAAATTTTGAAGATAGTTTCAGATTGTTTTTGGTTTTTTTTGTTTTTAAGTATAATATCTAAGTTAAAATAACATAATCAGTATTAACCAAGAGTGCTCCCAGGAAATAATGGTGGGGCAAAGGCTCCTTAAAAACCATCTTCCTAGATAGAGCAACGTTCCCAGGAAAGACTAGTGGCACAAAAGTTTCCAGGAACTAGTCTCCTAGACAGAACTCCCTTAGATCTTTACTTTTCATGCTATTAAAATTAAGTTAATTAAGTTAAGTTAAGTTAAATTTTAAGTTAATTCAGTTAATAAAAAGGTAGGTTAATTAAGTTAATGAAAATCTAAGTTAATTAAGTTAGTAAATTAAATTACTAAAAACCTAAGTTAATTAACTTAAATGAAAATTTAGTAAAAACCTAACTTAATTAAGTTAAATAAAAATTAAGATAAAAAAATAAAATTTAAATTAAAAATTAAGCCAAAAAAAATTTGAAAAGGTAAAAGAAAAATAAAAAAAAAAGAAAAAATTTTAGTGCTTTTTGAGCACTCATCAATTTTCCTATTATCTAAATATGCGAATAACTAAAATCCCTCTAATATATAATTATCAATTAATTACATGATCAATTGAATCTAACTTAGTATGTATTTCTCTCTTAAGTAAACTACACATCATATAATAATTAATTTAATCATACTCTCATGCCAATTAAATTGCATACTACTCATTAAGTTCATCAATTATGAATAACATATATAAGAATCATACATCTCTGCCTAGAAACTATTCATGTTATTTAATCAAGACAAACAATTAAATAATTCTTTCAAATCTATTTAATTGCATATATAGATAAATTGTTGGCCAAACAATTAATAACATAAAAATCATATTAAATAATATAATTAAATTATAATTATAATTTGGGTAAAATATTATATTATCACATGGTGAAAAATTGGGTTTATAAGAACCCAAGATTAATAAAATAACTACACATAATTTTTCCATAAATCTCATATTTTTCATAAAGAAAGAATAAAAATTGATAAAGAAAAGAGTAGAAGAAGAAATACAATGAATCTGTTGAATTGTAGTACTAATCTCCTCTTGAATCTCCACAAAATTGTATCTCTTTTTGAATTTTTGTGTATTTTTCTTCCTTTTTAGCTCCAAATATTAATTAAAATTATGCTAATGGCAGCTCATTAGGGTTTATGGGGTGATTAGGGGCTTAAATATAGATCAGGTGCAATCTGGACCATTAGACCAACTTCAGATCAAGGGTTAAAATCAAAACAAGCAAAATTAACAATGCCAGCGAATCATACAAAATTTACTGGTCAAATCATAGGGCGATGCGTGGTAAGGGAGAATGGTCCGAGTCAACGCATGCTAATTCAATGCCATGCGACACAACATGATTCACAGTAATGGATGGTGTGGTGCACAGGTGGAAAGACAGGACGAGTAGAGTGGTGACACATGGCAGTGTAGTTTGACTGCTCTCCAAACTCGAATTGAACACCATGATGACATGTGGGACACTTTGCTGTGCTACTCACATGTGGCAATTTATGATTAGTTGTCCCTACTTATGTGGCATTCATGTGGCTTACATAGTCATCTCCTTTGCTTGCATGGCATGCCATGTGGCACCTTCTGATTGGTCGTGTGTTAAAAATTCATAAAAAAATCCATAAATATTCCAAAAAAATTCAAAATTTATATTTCACCCATTTTCACTAAAAGGTTTATATTTTAATATTTTTAGAACCAAAAATAATATTTATTAAATAAAATAAGTAAATATTAAGTAAAATAATTTGCTAATGACTCTACTTTCATAGACTCATCACACCCTACAACTTAACTATTTACTTGTCCTCAAGTTAAGTCAAGTATAACTAAATAAAATAACATGGGTAATATATATATATATATATTAATACTTGCATATTTAGCAAAAACCATCCCTCTCAAAAGTCGTACAATCCTATGACAAGAAGGTTTACATATTCATCAATCAACATTTCATCAATACAAGGATATGCAAGGTTTTTGACAAATTTATTTGGGTGTGCGTGTTGCACATGATATCATATAATGCACTCATTAAATCAACCTATACGAGTATGCTAATCAATTCAATCTTAGAATAAGTCTCATAAGTCTATTTTTTACATCTCTCTCCACTAATATAAATATGCACTTAGCTAAAAATTAATAAAGACTTTACATGATTGTAATGTAAAGCTTAGGTAGGGAGTCGATAAATGAAGACATTTAGGCTATTTCCACACCTTAGCTTTCTTTTTGTTCATCATGCACTTTTTAACTACAATTGAGTTTTAACTTGATAATTTAGTGCCCTCTTATCATACTTTTCATATTCTTCTATTCCATATCTTTTTTTTTTGTAACTTTACAACACCTCTAAACTTATTTTCAACTTTATTTTCTTTTTCTTTAGAGGGATAATTGTATTGTGAGTTTTGCTTCTTCTTTTTTATTTTATAGGTTGCATTACATTTCACCTTATTCTATAACATAACACATGATTGCATTTTTTTCATACAAGCTAAAGGTATAAGGATAAAGGTAATACTTATTGGTTATGCATAAAGTGTGGCTTAAAGATATGAATGGTTTTTTGTTAGGCTCAAGTGGGTGACTACGGATATTAACAATGGTTGGTTTGAATGGCTTAATCGATCCAAATAAGGCCTACATCATATCTCTTGCTAAATTTATTCAGAATTTTGCCTCAAGGGATGATGAAATAGATTATAAAACTTGGTAGATCTTATCGACTTGCATAAACTACTACAAATTATCTCTCAATAAACACACTAAAATCAATCATGAACATGTGTATAAGAATTTGAATCAATCCAATCAAAACTAGCAAGCATATCACATGATTAATGTAAGTATCTTAACAAACATGTTACATTTCGTATCCTAGTCATGATATCCAATTTTTATCATTGAGTTCATATGTTTCATATCAAGTATGCATGCATTTAGTTTTCGTATATTTATCAATTTTTACCCAAATCATAATTAAAAATATCCTAAAAATTTTAAAAAACAATTCCTTAAAAATTAAAAATGCATACTAAATACTAAAATAGAGAACGAAGTTTCCTCTCCCAAACTTAAATTATACATTGTCCCCAATGTGCACATATAAACATGAAAAAGTAAAAAGAAAAAAAACTCTTTTAGCTTTGGCACATCACATCTACCGTTAAAATTCTCGTTCTTATTGTGTCATTGATCTCTACATTTATTCATCTACAAAACAAAAATAATAAAAATATAAATAAAATAACGTTGGGTTGCCTCCCAACTAGCGTCACATTTAACGTCCTTGACTAGACGGTTATATTAAGTCCTAAGATGTATCCACTAAGGTTATCATAGATGTTTCATTTGATAATTGATCTTCATAATAATGCTTCACTCTTTGCTCATTAACCATAAATCACTCTTTATCTTTGTTTTCTAATTCAATGGCTTCATGGTTGGTTACCTTAGTGATGATGAATGGACCTTACCATCTACTCTTTAATTTTCCCATAAACAATTTGAGTCTTGAGTTGTACAATAACACTTTCTGACCCGATTTAAAGATACGATGCACAATTTTCTTATCATGCCATCTTTTTGTCTTTTCTTTGTAAAACTTTACATTCTCATAAGAAATCCACTATAATTCATCCAATTCATTTATTTGAAGCATTCTTTTCTCACCAACTACATCTATGGACATATTCAACTATTTCAATGCCCAATATGCTTTGTTCTCTAATTTTAATGGTAAGTGACAAGCCTTTCCATAAACTAACTTATATGGGGTGGTACCAAAAATAACCAAATTGAAGTACTTTAGTTGCTGTTTTTGTACTCCCAAAGTGACCTCCATAGTCTGAGCTATGGCAATGGTAAAGAATACTTTTAACTTCATCATTAAGGACACATCTTCTCAAAATATCATCACCACATTCTTTATGGAGGTAAGGGTCATCTTAAAAATACTATTTAATGTCATGGAAGAACTTCTTCTTTTGTTTCCATGTGAGGTTAGATGGAAGAATGTTGGTAGAGAAGAAATTTACAATATCTCCATACCATGGGACTTTTATTTGAGCTATGAAAAATAGTTGCTCATCTAAAAAATATTCCCCAATCACCATATTATCATCTATTTTTGCTTCTTTCTCTAGTATAGGCATATGGTCTGTTCCTTTTCTATCACAAATTTCCAAGTCAAATTCTTGTATAAGAGATTAATCTTGGTTTATCATCCTTTTTATCATGAGATACTTTATTGCAAAATGATCCGCATAGATAGTCACTTTGGTGCCAACTAAATAAGATCTGAATTTCTTAAAGGCATATACAATGGTAAGGAGCTCTTTCTCTATAGTAGTATAATTCATTTGAGCCTCATTCAGTGTCTTTCTTGTATAGTATATGACATGAAACATTTTGTCTCTTCGCTGTCTAAGAACAACTCCAATAGCAAAATCACTTGTATCACACATAAACTTAAAGAGCTTAAAATGATATTAAACATTTATCATCAAACTTGAAAGGCATGTCCTTTTCCAAAACATGACACAAGGGCTTGGAGATTTGGTAAAAATCTTTTATGAATCTACTATAAAAACTTATATGCCTAAGAAAACTTCTTACTCCTCGTACATTGGTAGGTGGTGGTAGTTTTTTAATCATGTATATCTTAGCTTTATCCACCTCAATACCATTTGCTAATATTTTATAGCCCGAGATTATGCCTTCATGTATCAAGAAATGAAATTTCTCCTAGCTTAAAACCAAAATTGTTTCTTCACATCTTTGTAGCACTAGGGAGAGGTATTGTAGACATTCATCAAATGAGTTTCCAAAGACCAAAAAATCATCCATGAAGATTTCTAGATGCTTTTCCACCATGTTTGAGAAAATGGCCATCATGTAGTGTTGAAATGTAGCAGGTGCATTGCATAATCCAAAGGGAATTCTCTTGGAAGCAAAAAAAAAAGGAATTCCCAACTAATCGGTCAAGCATTTGATCCATGAATGGGAGAGGAAAATGACCCTTACTTGTAGCTTTATTTACTTTGCAAAAATCCATACATACTCTCCATCTTGTGATAGTACTAGTAGGTATTAACTCATTGGACTCATTTTCCACCATAGGGATTCCTTCTTTCTTTGGGACACATTGAACTGGACTTACCTATTCACTATCTGATATTGGGTAAATGATGCACATGTCTATCTACTTGATAATTTCCTTATTCACCACCTCTTTCATAATGGGATTTAAGCGACGTTGTGCATCCCTAGTGGGTTTAGCTCCATCCTCTAGCAAGATTTTATGTATGCATATAGATGGGCTTATGTCTTTAATGTTGGCAATAGACCAACATATGGCTCTTTTGAAGTTCCTTAGCACCTTTAGTAGTGCTTTTACTTGCTCCTCACTTAGATTAGTAGAGATTATGACTGGAAGTGTTTTGTTATCACCCAAAAATGCATAATGAAGATGAAATGGTAAAGGTTTAAACTCTAATTTGGATGGATTCTCAATGGATGGTTTCAATCTTAAGCTTATTTCAAGACACTCCACAAATGCATTTGATACACACATAAGAGACATGTCTTCCAAAAAGTTCACATAGTTCACAATATCAACCTTTGATTCCATATTTTAAAAGTTAAAATAGGTTGAGTTATTTTATGGTGAATTTATGTCCTTGCTCATAGCATCATGTGTTAAAGTCTTAAGTGGGGATGGTTCAACAAGTTTTGTTATTGTTGAACTACCGGTATGAATTTGTGTGCCTACATGAGTGTCATGGTATTCATTAGTATATGTGTTCATAGAATTAACAAGTACATACTCTAAAGTGTCACTAGGTCATATGTCATATAGCACATCAGTGGTTAGCTTATTGGTACCATCTATTCGAAAGAAATCACCAGCATTATCATCATCACAAAATTTAATTGTTTTGAACACATTAAATGTTACCTGTTCATCTTGCACTCTTATTGTAAACTCACAATTTTTTTACATCAATGAGTGTCTTTCCAATTGTTAAGAAAGGATGACCAAGTATTATAGGAATATCATGGTCCTTCTCTATGTCTAGCACAATGAAGTCTACCGAAAAGATGAACTTATCTACTTTTACTAGCACATCTACTACCACACCCCGGGGTCTTTTAATTGACATGTTTACCATTTGTAATTTTACTAAAGTGGGTTTAGTTTTACCAACCCTCAATCTCTTGCAGACAGATAATGGTATGAGGTTAATTCTAGAACCCAAATCACATAGTGTCATGCCAAAACGGATGTTCCCAATATTGCAAAGGATGTTAAAACTACCTAGATCTCTCAGTTTTTGTGGTAGTTTTGTATCAAGGATGGAGCTATAACCTTCAATCAAGGTTATTGTTTCATGATCTCCAAGCCTCATTTTCTTTGATAGTATATCCTTCATGAATTTGGCATAACATGACATTTGTTCAAGGACCTCTACAAATGGTATGTTTATATTCAACTTCTTGAAGACATTAAGCAATTTTGAAAACTGTGTATCTAACTTTTGCTTTTGTAGTCTTTGAGGGAAAGGAATAGTGGGTTTGTAAAGGTTTTTTTCCTATGGTTGAATTATTTCCTTTTCACTACTCTATTTATCCACTAGTTCCTCCTCATCCTTGTTAATTTCTTGTTCCTCCTCATCATTTTTTGTTTTATATTCCTGTTCTAAAGTTTTACCACTTCTCAAGGCTATGACGTTGCATTGGTCCTTACTTTGTCTTCATGGGTTTACAATTGTGTCACTTGGATGATTACCTTGATGCCTTTGACTTATAGCTTGAGCACGTTTCCCCATTTGGTTCTTCAAATTTTGAATTGAAGCCTTTTGAGTTGAAACTTTTGCACTAAATGATTGGATTAAGTCTTTCATCATCCCCATTAAGCCATTTTTATTGTCCTCAGTAAGTCGCTTCTTCTCTTGGGCTTGTGATTGATGTGTTGTTGAAAACTAGGTAGTGGAAATGATTGATGGTTGAATTGATTAGCACCTTAATTATTGTTATTTTAAGAGAAATTTGGATATTGTCTCCATCCTAGGTTATATGTGTTCGAGTATGGATTATTATTTCGATTCACATTACCCACATAACACACTAATTCAGGATTATTTGGAGAATTATCAAACAAATGAGCTCTTCCACAAAACATACACGACACTTCTGAATCTTGGACCTGGTTTATACTTTCTGGCGAGTTTTGAGCCTTCCAAAGATTACACTTGAGCTGTAAGTGCTGTGATATCATTTACCTTATGCACTCTGGCTACACTTCTTATGGCTATCATTCTATCCATTGGCTATTGATAATTATTGCTAGCCATTTTATCAAGTAAATCATAATCTTGATTGTAGGATTTGGCTAGCAAAGCTCTATGAGCAGATGCATAAACAATAGTTCTTGTTTGAGCATTGAGACCATTGTAAAAAGTCTCCATTTGAATCCAAGAAGGAATACCATGATAAGGACACTTCCTTAGAAATTCCTTCAATCTTTCCCATGCTTCATATAAAGATTCTCTTTCGTATTATTGATAGGAGGTAATGTCATTCCTAATCTTGGCATTCTTTGTTGGTGGGAAGTATTTCATCAAGAATTTCTACGTCAAACCATTCCAAGTTGTAATGGAATTAGGTGGCAACAAGTTTAGCCAAGCTTGAGCATGGTCTCGTAAAGAGTAAGGGAATAATCTAAGCCTAAATACCTCATCGGTCACACCACTAAACTTAAATGAATCTACAAATTCAATAAACAATCTGAGATGAAGATGAGAATCCTCTGTTGGTAATCCGTTAAATTTTCCAACTATTTGTAGCATTTGAAACATCATTGGCTTTAACTCAAACTGATTAGCTTGAATGTTTGGTCTTGTAATACTTGGATTCATCACTTCTAACATAGATATTGCATATTCATTCATAGCTCTATCCTTATCATCCATCAAAAGTAGCTGATTGTTCAAGTTTAGCTCATTATTGTTTATTTATAATATATTGGCCATTTTTCCTCTTGGGTGAAAACTTGTTGTTTTCCTATTGACTTTAAAGTACGATCAATTTCGAGATCTAAAGGCAAGAATTTTCTCTCAAGAACTCTACTTATGCAATAGACTCAAATGTATTAGAAACTAATTTTTAAAACTAAAAAATAATATTTTTTGTGTTTTTATATTTTAAGGAAGTAAAATTAAAATAACTAAAAGTAAATAACAATAATTAATTAAATTGAATTTGATAATTAAAAAGATATATGAGAAAATATCTAGAAATACTTAATCACTCAATTGTCTAAATATGTGAATATTTATTAATTAATTACATGATCAATTAAATCTAACTTAGCATGCATTCATTTCTCAAGTAAACTACACACCATATAGTAATTAAATTAATCACACCTTCATGCCAATTAAATTGCATACTACTCATTAAGTTTATCAATTATGAATAACATACATAAGAATCATACATCTTTGCCTAGAAAATATGCATGTTATTTAATCAAGACAAACAATTAAATAATTCTTTCAAATCTATTTAATTACCCCTATAGATAAATAATTGGCCAAACAATTAATAGCATAAAAATCAGATTAAATAATATAATTAAATTATAATTATAATTGGGGTAATATATTAGATCATCACATGATGAAAATTGGGTTTATAAGATCCCAAGATTAATAAATAAACTACACATAATTTTTTTTTCATAAAGCTTATATTTTTCATAAAGAAAGACATAAAAATTGGTAAAGAAAAGAGTAAAAGAATAAATACAATGAATCTCTTGAATTGTAGTACTAATCTCTTCTTAAATCTCCATAAAATTGTATCTCCTTTTGATTTTTTTGTGTTTTTCTCCCTTTTTAGCTCCAAAAATTGATCAAAATTATACTAATGGTAGCTCATTAGGATTTATGGGGTGATAGGGGCTTAAATATAGCTCAGGTGTAATCTGGATCGTCAGATCAGCTTCAAATCAAGGGCTGAGATCGAAATATGCAAAATTAACAATGCCAACCAATCACAATGCGAAATATGACATAAAATTTATTGGGAGAATCAGAGTGTGATGTGTGATAGGGGAGACCGATTCGAGTCAATGCCACATAACGTAACATGATTCGTAATAACAGATGGTGTAACGCACTGGTGGAATAGCCGGAAGAGTAGAGTGGTGACATATGGCAATGTTGTTTGACCGAACTTTGAGCTCGAATTGAACATCGTGATGACACATGGAACGCACTGCTTCGGTCATCATATGCGGAAATTTATGGTTCATTGTCCCTGCTTCTATGGTATCCACGTGGCTTGCCTAGTCAGGTCATTTGCTTGCATGGCATGCCATGTGGCAACTTTTTGATTTTAAGATGGTGGACTCTAAATCTATATGCAATCAAGCATGTGAAATCCAAGATATCATAACATAGATGTATGATGAAGAGATGGTACTTATTGAAACCTTCCAAGTTGCAGCTATTATTGAAAATTTTCCCTCTTTATGGTTAGGGTTCAAGGCCTACCTTAAGCACAAGTGAAGGGAAGTGTCTTTAAAATACTTACTGATAAGATTCAAAGTGGAAGAAAACAACAAGGCTTTTTCTAAAAGAGGTTACATCTCATCAGTACCTAAGGCTAATGTGATGGAACATGGTCAAAGTTCCAAACACAATAAGAATAAGAAAAAGGGCAAGCTGCGTAAAGGGTCTAAATTGCGACCTAAAGAAAAAAATTTAAGAAGTCAAGTTTTAGAAGGATTTGTTTTAACTGTTAGAGAACAGGGTATAAAGCCCGAGACTACAAGTTTCCAAAAGAAATAGAAATCGTGATGCAAACATGGTTGATGACATTACTCATGATATCTCTGATATTAACTTATGTACTGACATTTCTGAGGTGAACTTGATGGGATCAAACCCAAAGGAGTAGTGGATTGATATTGGTGTAACAAGGCACATATGCTAAGATAAAAAGTTATTTACTACTTTTGAATAAGTGAAAGATAAAGAGAAGCTCTTCGTGGGAAATTCTACCACATCAGCCATTCAAGGGCAAGGCCAGATCAAACTAAAGATGACCTCTAGAAATGAGCTTAGACCTCTAGAAATGAGCTTACATTAAAAAATGTACTCTATGTGATAGACATCCATAATAATTTTGTTTATGGTTCATTACTAAACAAGCATGGATTTTGGATGGTATTTAAATCTAATAAGGTCGTTACGACCAAAAATGAGATATTTATGGGAAAGGGATATATATCTGATGGGTTATTTAAGCTCAATGTAGACTGTAAACGCTAAGAATATTAATAAGATTAATTCTTCTGCTTATTTTCTTAATTCTTCCAATTTGTGGCATGGTAGACTAGGTTATATTAATTATGATAAATTGCGTAGACTAATTAACATGGAACACATACCCACATTCCAAATAGATTCAAAGCATAAGTGTGAGACTTGTGTTGAGGCAAAAATGACTAGGTCATCGTTTCATTCTATTGAAAGGAACACTGAACCCTTTGAATTAATCCATAGTGATCTATGTGATTTGAATTTTTTTCAAACAAGGGGTGGTAATAAGTATTTTATTACTTTTGTTGATGATAGCACGAAATATTGTTATGTGTATTTGCTTAAAAACAAAGATGAAGCTATAGAGAAATTTATTCTTTATAAAACAAAAGTTGAGAATCAACTTAACAAGAAGATCAAGGTATTGTGCAATGATCATGATGGTGAATATGAAGCACCATTTGGTGAATTCTATGCATAACATGGAGTTATTCATGAAACCACAACACCTTATTCACCTCAACAAAATGGATTTATTGAACATAAGAATCGTACCTTGAAAAAAATTATGAATGCAATGCTATTAAGTTATGGGTTGCCATAGAACTTGTGGAAAAAACTATTTTTTTAGCTAACTACCTTTTAAATAATATACCTCTAAAAAAGACACATAAGACACCGTATGAATTATTTAAAGGAATGGTAACTTCCTATAAATATTTACGAGTGTAGGGGTGTCTTGCAAAAGCGACTATACCTATACCTATGAAGGTGAAGATAGGTCCAAAAAAATAGATTGCATCTTCATTGGATATGCATATAATAGTAGTGTTTATCGATTTCTTGTGTATGAGTTAAAGATCCCAGACATACATAGGAACAAGATAACGGAATCAAGGAATGTGTCATTTTTTGAATATGTATTTCTAGATAAATCTCAAAGAGAATCAAGTTCGACTAAATGAACGTATGAGACTATGAATGAAGATAGTCAAAACAAATAAATTGAACAAGAGGTTGGGGATGAGGTTGAGGTTGAACTCAGACATAGTAAGAAAGCTAGGATAGAAACGTCTTATGGTCCAGATTTTTTGATCTATTTGATAGAAAGTGAACCACAAACCTATGAAGAGGTTGTGAATTCTTTTGAAGGACCTCAATAGCAAGAAGCCATTAATAGTGAAATTGAGTTCATTCTTCAAAATCACACTTAGGAACTAGTTTATTTACCTCTAAGTAGTAAAACACTAGGGTCTAAGTGGATTTTCACAAGAAAATGTAAATCAGATGGATCAATTGATAAGTACAAGGCCAGACTTGTAATTAAGGGATACAAACAATGACATGACCTTGATTACTTTGATACTTATTCTCCTATGACAAGAATAACATCTATAAGGATGATAATTGCTATCGTAGCTCTACGAAATCTTGAAATATATCAAATGGATATAAAGATAGCCTTTATAAATGGAGAGTTAGATGAAGAAATCTACATGGACCAACCCAAGGGTTTTTCATACATAGGGAAAGAAGGAAAGATCTGTAAATTAGTGAAGTCTTTATATGGCTTGAAACAAGCACCAAAACAATGGCATGAAAAGTTTGACAATGTCATAAGGACAAATGGATTTAAAACCAAAGAATGTGATAAATGTGTATATATCAAGGATAAAGAAGATGGTTATGTTATCTTATGTCTTTACATTGATGACATTCTAATTGTGGGTAATAATGATCAAATTATCAAATCTACTAAGTCAATGTTGAATTCAAGATTTGATATGAAAGATATGAGACCTACTGATGTAACTCTAGGAATTAAGATATCAAGGATATCAAACTGTCTCATTCTAAGTCAATGTCATTATGTTGAAAAACTACTTAATAAATTTAACAAGGGTGATTCTGAAATTGTGAGAACACCATTAGATGTAAATCT
Organism: Hippophae gyantsensis; assembly: GCA_030763125.1. Classification (NCBI taxonomy): domain Eukaryota; kingdom Viridiplantae; phylum Streptophyta; class Magnoliopsida; order Rosales; family Elaeagnaceae; genus Hippophae; species Hippophae gyantsensis. The sequence continues at coordinate 35,531,267 of CM061030.1, forward strand.
ATACCTATCCAAGAATAAAAGTGAGAATGTGTCTCAATTAGAATATTCTAGAGTGATAAGAAGTCTTATGTACTTGATGAGTTGTACGAGACTAGACATAGCTTATGCTATGAGCAGACTAAGTAGATATACTAGTTATCCAAGATCTGATCACTGGAAAGGTACTACAAGACGACTTAGATACTTAAGATATACACGTAGCTATGGACTACACTACACAAGATATCCAACTATATTAGAAGGATACAATGATGCAAATTGGATATATGATATAAAAGACTCAAATTTTACCAGTGGATATGTATTCATACTGGGTGGTGTAGTTGTTTCACAGAAGTCTTCTAAACAGACGTACATTGCTAGATCCATGATGGAATAGGAGTTCATCACATTGGATAAATATGGCAAAGAAGTCGAATGGATACATAATTTTGTAGATGATCATATTTCTAAGTGGGTAAAGCCTATACCTGAAATATGCATTCATTGTGATAGTCAATATGCTATTGGCAGGGCATAGAGCAATATGTATAATGACAAGTCTCAACATATACGTCGTAGACATAATACCATTAGACAACTACTCTTAATTGGGGTTATCTCTATTGACTATTTGAAGTCAAAGGATAACATAGTTGATCCCTTAACTAAAGGGTTAAATCGAGAGTTAGTTGATAAGTCATCGAAAGGAATGAGACTGAAGCTTATAAATGAATAAGGATTTGCAAAGGAAACCTAACCTATTTGACTGGAGATCCCAAGATCTAGGTTCAAAAGGACGGCCTAATTGTAAAAACTTAGTGAGATCACTGTGGAGGTTTACCCTAAGTTCATTCCTATGATGAAAATAATGATACTCGTAAGATAAAAGATAAGTTAAGGCTTTTAATGATTCTTATGAAGAGAATACCGAGCGAAGTATAAGGGTTACTCTTTATGGATTACTTTTAAAGATAAGAGATCACCTATGTGAGGGAAGAGTGAGGTCGTTTTGAAAGAGAATTTCTAGGGCTCAGTTCTTTAGAGACTCTCACAAAACCAGGCATATGTTCATGGAAAAAACAAACATAACAATGATAACTGAATTGTTTCAGGAAAAATTATTGTGTGAAGTATGTCATCGCTTACATAAAAGGTAAAAAAGTTCAAAGACATTGTGTCTACTAGTCAGTCAATAAGACAAATATACTTTTACAAAGGAAGGTTTAAAGGGTAACACCTATCTATCATATGTAGATTTCAATCATTTGAACTCTATTTTTGTGTTAAAATTTGATTTAAAATCTATATCAATTTTTATTCATGTGAGGGATTATTAGAAAACTTGAATAAAAATTTCAATTTTCAATTTCAATTCTCTTCCTTTTTTTTAAATTTTTTGTTTCTCTAAAAAAATTAATTTCCTCCATTGCTCTTTCGTTTCTCTACTCCAATTTCAGCTTATGTTTCTCTACTAAAGTTTTAATTTTCCGTTTCTCTCCATCAATTTCTCAGCTTCCATTTCTGTATAATTCTTCTATAAATAGAGAAGAAAGTTGAGAAAAAAACACAGAACAAAAAAATAAGAAGAAAATCAGAGCTAAGAAAACAGAGAAGAAGAAGATGGTGAGAAAGAAAAGAAAAAGAAAAAGAAAAAAAGGAAAGAGAAAAGAGAAAAGAAAGAGAGACGTGCAAGGTAGAAAAAAAATTATTGTATATTTTCTATCTAGAGTTAGGTTCCTTTAATAGAGTTCGAACACTTTAAAGTTCGTGGAATAATAAATTGTGATGTAAATTTATTATTATTTAATCATTGTATTCTGCGAGATAAGTTTTCATCGTTCTCAAACACACACAATGAGCGAAAAAAATTATCTTAAGAATGATGTGTGATATATAGGACACAATTATTATTTATTTAAATTATATATATATATATATATTTAATTTTAATAAAATAATATTATTCTTAAATTGTTTATCCGTGCATTATTTCCTATACTAACAAATATAGAAAAAAATATAAAATTTACAAAAACATTTGATAAAAAGATAAAAAGAATATAATGTAATGTTCAAATTTAATTTTAAAATATTAAATAAAATGGTAATCTATTAAATTTATTTTATTATTATATTATAATTTTTTATTAATAAAATAATATTTTACTAATAAAAAATAATAAAGTATCTAATTAACACAATGACAGTGACTTAAACATTTCCCACCTAGATAAGCTATTTTATCAAACAGTAACAAATCATTAGGTAACATAATTGATAAAGTGAATTACTTTTGCATCAACTTATCGGTCATATTCGATACCATTACATAGATATATAGCCACTAATTTTGAATAGTTTCTCACTTATTTCCTATCAATATTCTAAATGTATTGTGAAATTTCCCACAAATACCTCAAATTGAAATTTCTTCTTCATGTTGCTAACAATGTTTTTGTAGAAGTGAAAAGATTAGTCCCCTATATTTCATAACAATTTTACTAATATCAAAACAATATTTTATTTTATTTTTAGAAATATTAAAGTTAAATTGATAGAAAAAAAATTAAATTATTTTGATATTAATGTTTTATATTATGCAAATATCAACTTTCAATTGAAATTCAAATATTTTAATAATATTCAAAGGTTAAGGGATCCTGCTAACTTGTCATGGGAGCTGAATATAGACCAAAAAGACATAAACGTGGCAGCTTAGAGTTATAATTCTACATATAAGACAAAGTATTGCTATCAAACTAATGGATTTGAATTAAAGAAAATACATAGAAACTGACTTGCATTTGTATGAAAGCTAACTGAAGAAAAGCAATTATACAATTGACGTTCTATAGTTAGTAAATATTAATTAAACACCTTCTCATAAAATTAATTAAAGGAAAAAAACCAAGTAAACACCTAACTTCAAGTCAACAGAAATAAACACAAAAAATTCCACAAAATAGTCTTAGAATACCAAGAGGTTGGATAAAATAGTAGTAAGCAATAAAGGAACGAACTTGAGCTTAAACTCATGCCATATACAATTTTTATTATTTGTTTGACCAAAAAATCAGCAAAATGGAAAGGAAAAAAGAAACATATATATATCAAATAAAATAAATAAATTATTCCAAGGACTTTACGAACCCAAAAGGCCTCGTAGCATTAGTCAATAGAAGAGTCAAGTTAAAAATGATTAGTTATAACATCAGTACAAATTAGGAGTGTCTATAAATCGGACCGGATCAGATTAAATCGTAAAACTAGATCAAATTAGACTAAATTGAACGATTTTACTAATCAAACGGTCTGGTCCGATTTGTACTAATTTTAAACCGTTCGAACCGGACCGGATCGATTTAATAATATATTAAAAAATTTACATTATTTTTCAATAAATTATAAAAAATTAGACCAAACCGTTTTATAAATCAAACGGTCTGATCCGAGTAATATGAACGGTCTGATTTAGTTAAAAAAAATTTAGGAAAAACCGGACTGGACCGGACCATGTACACCCCTAATACAAACACAACCACCAAATACGTTAGGTACGTTGAAAATTTAAAGCCATATTCCAGAAATTGATTCCTGAAAATAAAGAAAACTCTGAGCAATAAGCAAATTGGGTATCGACTAAGAATAGTGCTTGCGTGCAGTCGGCCATCTTCCGAGTCCCATCTACTTTTGACATTTCGCTGCCAAATTAAAAAGAAACAATCCCTGCTTCAAGATCTCTCTCTCTCTCTCTCTCTCCCTCTCTTTCCCTCCTGCTTCCTCTTCAAATGACAATTTCTAAGCAGAGGAAAAAAAAAATTGATGGATAAATGTTTCATTGAGACGAACTCCAATCCCATGTAAAATATTAAATTTGGTGTAAAATTTAATACAAAATTATTTCAATTCAATACTAAATTTAAGCTATAGATTGATGAGATAATATTTATCCTACACTTCAAATTATTGTTAAAACAATGATTTAGTAATTCCGTAAATAATTTTTGATATTCTAATGTTATTAAAATATTTTGACAAAAATATTTAATTTCTAAGAATTTTTTTGTTCTACCTGAACAAGTTAAACGACTTAGAAATTTAGTATTAATTGAACATTTGTTTAAAGAATTAATACTTATGTATTTATAATTTTTTCAGTTAAATAATTTCTTATTTGAGTAAATAAATTTTTATACTATCGATATTTAAAAATTGTTACAAAAATATCATCAAATATTGTTTTATTTTTTTCATATTATCTTAACTTTGTATCATTCAACTTATTTTACTTATAAAATTAAATTTTATAAATATTAAAAAATATATCATCAATGTATATGCAATATAGTATTAACTAGAATTTGATAATATTTTTTTAATATTTATAAAGTTTAATAATATAAAATATAATTCCATAATAATTTTATAACCCTTCACTCCTTTTAATTTTTCATAAAACTCAAATGAAAAGTGTCTTCATCTGCCGATAAAAGCCTGCTAATTCGATAATATTGATGAAGAGATTTACAAGATTGCTTAATTTTCATCCAATAATATATATATATATATATATATATTAAACAAATAAAATTGAGCTTTTTATTGTACTATTATCTTCTTTTGTTAAGAAAAACCGCAATTTGTCAATTTTCGGTAACTTTGCCAATGCTGTTCACATTCATCTTTCAGTGTAATGCATTGCTTAACATCATATTCTGCCCGTTGGCGGATACAAAAATGAAAATTAAGTATAATCGAATTAAAAATAAATCAAAAGAAGAATATTAGAATAATTAGTTTTATTATGTTTGATGTTGATTAATAATTATTTTAGTGAATCTTAGAAGTCAAATTTCTTTCGTATATAAGTAAATATTATAAATACTACTAATTTATTAAATTGTCATTTTAAAATATAAATATTTTTTTGTTATTTTTCTGTTAACATCAAATAAAGAATTTCATTCAAAAAAAAAAGTAAGAAACTAAGAATGACTTACAGATTAAAAATACACACAATAAAAACAAGGATACGATGGTTGTTAACAAGAAAAACATCAACCAACACAAGCGTTAGAACAGGAATATTAGAAGTGCACGTAAAGGTGAGTAAAGAAAAGTATCTTATTTTTAATTATTGATAAATAAAATTTTTATTTATAATATTTCTCAAACTATATATAAATTATATCTATAAAGAAATTATGTCCCTTTAAATTTTAAATTTTATATTTTTAACGTTAAATATTTCAATAAAATTTAATAATTTAAACATATTTTACTAAAATAAAATACATATAATATTTTTTTTAATTAAAAATAAATAATAACTTAAAAGTATCTCATAATATTTTTTCTTGTATATATGATATCTCTCCTCAATATAAATCTTAAACCTTCTAATATAAACTGTAACTTATGTCACCTCATTAAATTTTACCTTAAATAAATTGAGTTTAAATTACTTTTAAATGAATTGATTCATTTACATTTATTTTAAAAATATATATATTAATATAAATATTATAAGTTAATTAGATTTTATAAAACAAGAAAAACTAAAATGGTTTATTTAAGTGTATTTTTTTATACTTACGTTATAATAATTATAAAAATACTATTATTTAGCCTTAAAAAACAGATATTCTGTTAAATGTGCACTAAATGATTTAACTTAATTAAACTTATGAAATAATTGAGCTAGATCATTGGAACTTAGGAGATAGCTAAGTAAGCTAAGCTAAATTTTTTCACATAATTGGATCAATCTTATACTTTTTCATTGTTACTGTAATTTGGATCAACCTTTTTCACCTGATACACATTTTTTTGTTCAAAAATATAGTATCCATATTTATTTTTTTTATAATGAATAAAGTTTAGTTTTTAGAGGAATTTAAAATAAAATAACATGAATAACTAAATTATATAAAAATCTTATACTTTTTCATTTCAAAAACTGTCAAAAGATAAGTCTCCTTTCTCCATTGAGTTTTCATCGACTCATGCACTTCAATACTACCATTTTATGCTGATTGTTTAGCTTATTAGTACTTGAAAATTTGTCCAATACCAAGAACAACCAGTAATTTCATTTAAAATTAATCCATTGAATTCATGAGTTAAAAAGAAATCAACACATTTAACACAAGAACTTAAATTAACAACTTATCAATAATTTATTTAGATGAATAACTTCTTTGACTAACTTTTTTTTACTAAGAGACTGGAAATATATTTTTAACATTTTTTGAGTTGATTTTTTTTACCCAAATTAATATCATAAAACTGTCAAAGAGTTTAACAAAAACAAAAAATTAATTAATTTAATATCATAAACTTACAAAAAAAATTAAATAAATTAATCTATTTTAAATAAAAAGTATAATAAAAAAATGTGGTCGTAAAAAAAATAAAAATTTAAATGAGTTACTCACGAGTAGCCCAATTAACTCAGATAAAAATGAACTCAACTCAACTCAAATATAAATAAACTGAGCTACAATTCCCTTTAGATGAATTAGACACAAGCGAGCTGAACCAACACAACTTGTTTGACATCTCTAAGCTCTAACAAGACATAGGTGCCAAACAAAGAAAAATAAATAAAACCAGAATGGGTAAAAAAAATCTATTATAAAAGAGTAGCTTTCACTAATTTCTACATAGATAACAATGAATCAGGTGCTTCTGGGACTGTCCTGCGCCATGTTTCTAGTACCTTAAAGAGTTCACCTATCCAAACTACAGTAACAATGAACCCATAGTGTGTGATACAACCTTGAAATTTATGCAACTAAAGTGAAAAATGAACAATGAAAATAAATTAAAATTAATATACACAGAATGTGGTACAACAAAAATACAATGCGGACCTCAAAAGACTACTTGCCTTCTAAGGACAGAATCGTCAGGTGATTCTCATCTGGGACCAGATAACTCATCTGGAGCTATATGTGAAGTAGAGTCTATCCAATTAGTACTTGGATGGTGTACGTTGTTGTTGTAGTCTTGTCGAAACATTTCCTCTTTCTGCCATTCTTCCCATCTTTCAGCCAACCCATCCCCTTCAAGCATCCTGACCACATCTGACATCTTGGGACGTTCCATTGCCGAGCTCTGTGTGCACAGTAGAGCTACTTGGATCAGCTGCTCCACTTCCTCATCAATGTAATTACCCTGTAGATCAGCATCAACTAGTGTTTCCAACATCCGATCCTTGAGTAGTCCTTTGACCTAAATTATCAAAAATCATATCAGGAACTTTCAAAGAATAAAGTAACTGCTCGTCTGATAGTTGCTGAAACAAGAAGAGCGATCCCATATGCTAGCCAGAAATATCACATCGTAGAGCTATGGATGCAAATTTGAAATTCTCTATTTAACTACATAAGCATTTCAACAAAAAAGTAGTATAATTTGACATGGATTTGAGGCATTTGAAGCCCTCTTAGATGTGCTTCCCTAAAGGAGGTTTATGTATCTATGATACATTGATACTGCTATAATTGGTTTTCCAATTTTGGATGTACAACAGATTATGGAACTGGTTTGAGAATTATGGCATTATTATAAGTGCATACAGTGGTTAGAACAAAAACCCCAAGGTAATAACTTTTTGGTGAAACCGCTGTTTGGCAAAAAAATAGCAAGAAATGCCAAACTACACTTAGAAATTCTTCTTCATGAGCACATCCAAACTTACCTCCATCTCTTCTCTATAAAGGTTTCATGCAGCATCTATTCACTTGTTTTATTTACCTTCCTTTCATTTACATTGTTGAAATTGTTCATTGTACCTTGAATCCACTGCTTTACATTTCATTGTACTTTCCTTCATTTACCTTATTGAGATTGTTCATTGTACCTTAAAAAACCAGCTTTACCCTCAAACCTCGTGGAAAACATTTAAAAGGTATGAAAAGGTTTGAAGTGGAAATTTTCTATAAAACCTTAATTCATTTCCTCCAACCCCACACATGTAGTGATTTCCTCATTCAATATATATTAGAATAACATTAGAAATTAAAAGTTTTTATTTAAAAAAAATTATATTAGAGCATAGCATGAATGGCTAAACTATCCACTACCCAGGTCTGAACACTTGAACTGGTTATTGGCCAATGCACATACAACACCCAAATGAAGAAATTCTTATCCAGAATAATATCAACCTTTAGAATGACATTTGAATGCAAACCATCAAAACCGAGCAGAGTATGTGCAGCTATACTAAACTAACTTAGTTTGAATAGGACCTCTCAACCAGGTCAGTGGTGGGTTGCACAACTGATGGCCAAAGAAAGAGTGTTCAACAACACAAATCATTCATAGTTTTCCAATACAAAAACAGCACAATTGAAAAAGGCATGTTCAGCCTTACTAACAGGTCTGAGTAGGACCTGCCAATGCGCTAATAAGCTGGGCATATAAAATGTCTAAGGACAAGTTTTTAAACAAATACCATAATATCAATCTTTCAAGGATTTTTAATGCAAAATCATTAGGGAAAGACAAACTTGAATAAGAGGCTTGTTACTGAATGCTGACTGAAGATGAAGAGATGATAGATAAGGAAAATAAGTTGATTTTTTTGAGAATCAAAAATATTAGATTGTGTCTGCATGTTTGGATGTGAAAGGGGAAAAGATAAAGGAAATTGAAATCAAGCAATAGGACCGGATTTAGATGGTTTATAAAACTGGTATTCCATCTTTTACTGCCTCTAATAGTTTTCGTTAAAGGTTTTTGAGTTAAGTAACAATACATTATCTACACTATTTTAGATAAATAAGATATAGTTTGTAAGATTCCATAATGAATTTACATGTAACGTGAAGTTCAGAAAATGATGGCACACTTAGCACAATAAACTGTCATCTGGAAGTAGTTCACATGCACATATTTTAAAATGGTTATTTGGAAATGCATCACATGCATGCAATGATAAATAAATGGCACAGAAGCTTAAGCATAAAAAGATGATGACTGCATACCCAATCCAGTAACATGACATCATCATCATTTGCCAGCCGAGCTAGATCGAAAGCCCTTTGTCCAGTTATGAGTTCGAGGAGCATAACCCCATAACCAAAGACATCAGTTTTTTCTGAGGATTTTCCTGTTGAGAGGTACTCTGGTGCAATATGCCCTATTGTACCACGTACAGCAGTGGTAACATGAGTATCTTTATAATCCATAAGTTTTGCCAACCCAAAATCTCCAACAACTGCCTCAAATTCCTCATCCAACAATATGTTTGCGGCTTTCACATCACGATGAATGATCTTAGGATCACAATGATCATGCAGATAAGAAAGCCCTCGGGCAGCTCCCAACGCAATACATTTTCTTATTTGCCAATCAAGTGGGGGATGCGATTCAGGACGATCTACAACCATGCAAGCAGCATAAATGGTGAGAGAAGAATAGGACATAACAGACAAGATAAGCCAGACAGGACTTTAGGAAAAAAGCCACATAGATCCATAATTTGATATTTTATAAATTTTAAATCCTTTCAGTAGATGAAGGAAGAGGCTTCTACAAGTTTAAATTTTACCTAATTATTGTAACAGGATTAGTAAATGAATTGATAATTTGGGCAAACCATTACGATAGGAAGTAAAATTCGCATCGTAATTTGAATCAACATTTATGTCAAGAACAACAATCTGATATCTCAGAAGGAGTCAGTAAAAGAAACTTATTGCATAGTTAAAATAAAAAAGATTGCACAAGAAGTTTAAAAGGGTACCTCTTAAACATGAAGCTACACTTCCATTAGCCATATAAGGGTAGACAAGCAACCGTTCAGTTGGTGTCATACAAAAACCACGCAAACGAAGTAAATTACGATGCACGGCCATGCTGATCATTTCCACTTCTGTTTGGAACTGCAGTTCCCCACCCTGGGTACGCTCCTCTTTAAGTCTTTTGACAGCCACAAGAGAACCATCAGCCAACCGTCCTTTATAAACTTTACCAAATCCACCTCTACCTAGAATGTGTTTATTGCTAAAGGTGTCTGTTGCAACTTGTAGTTCACGAAGAGAAAATCTCTTCAGCTGCCCCAGATGAACTTCAGGATCCTCCTCAGCTGTGAATAATGCATATGAGTGAGGCAAACATCCCATAAAATCATAAAATAATAAAGGGATTTCAATCCTTTGAATTAATTCACTGACCAGGTACATCAAAGAAATGATCCTGTGGCTGCCTACGCCGCCAGAGAGCAAGTGCGATTGCAGGGGCAGCAAAAAGAAGAGCAGCACCAGCAGCAACTCCTCCCGCAATAGCTCCAGTGGCACCATTATCTATAGTCAAAATTTCAAGCGGGCACATTATACTTTCCACTCATCCATTCCAAATGTTAATGTAGCTCATGAAAAAGTCCCTATCTACTCTGTCTTCCACCCATCCACTCTCTTCAACCAATAATTTAAAGACCAGGACACAAGTAAAGATGGAGTATGCTTTCAGGGAAAATTGAACCTACGTATAGTGTTAGACAAGAAGGTAAAGTCACATTCACAAGCTCATAAAAAACCGAAACTAGGCATCACATCCAACTACTACTATATTTTACCATTGAATATATCCAACTCTAGAAATGTCCCTAAGTCTGTTAAAAGAAGCAAATAGAATGCCGAAAAAAAAAATTATCACACAGCTTACGTAAAGTAACTTAAGCAAAGCACTCAAAACAAGAATATTCTAATAAGATAATGATACATAAATCCTACAAAGCAATATTATTTACAATGCAAATAGAAGTTACCAGGAGAAGATGGGGTTGCAGGAGAAAGAGGAGGAGGAGGTGAAGCTGGAAGAGGTTTGAGCTTTGGATTATTTGCAAAACTGCAAACAATAGCAGAATTCAGGATAATAGCCAAGTAGCATAGGTGGATAAGCACCATAAAAAAAATTAGCATAAAATGCTTCAACCAACCTAATGGGAGTGAACAAAGTAAAAGAACCATCGACTGGAATAGTTCCTTCTAGGTTATTGTTTGAAAGATCCCTGCATATTGCACACAGTAACAAAACTCTCATTTATAGCATGATAAAATCCTAGAAAAAATAAAGGCAAAAAATACTAACTTTCTTTTATTAAAATGAAATTAGATAACTTAATACTTACAGAACTTGTAGTGAAGTAACCTTAGTTAAAGACCGGGGAATATTTCCTGTCAAACTGTTGTTGTTGAGACGTCTATGTCGCAGAACCCAAGCAAAAAGTTAGGTTCAGTACAACCACAAAAGTGTTTTTTAACATGTAAACATAAAATAGTCCATGATTTAGCTGATTAAAGAGACCCACAAAAAAAAAGAGGAAAAGAAGAAGGGGGGAGAGAGAAATAAAAGAACGAAAAAGGAAAAGATCGTGACCCCAATTTATTACACAAATTTTTACACCCTCACATATCAACGTTTGAGATCTAAAGGAGTATTTTCTCTCTCCTGTAGCTTATAAATCTCAACCATTGAGATATGAGGGCGTAAAAAGTTGTGTAATAAATTGAGGTTATTGATTCTGTCCCATAAAAAATAAATTGCAAAACTAGTAGGAAAGAAATTCTTATTATGTACTTAATAGAAGTTGATAATTTTTCATTTCATAGCCTAGAAATGATAATTCATGTCAATAGGTTAACACAACTAACAGAAATATGTTATTTCACAAGAAAAATATTGAAGTCTCATCATCATCGAATTGATGAAAAAAACCTGGGCAGGAAAATACTTTGTATTGCTGAAAGAAAAAGCTTAGACTGCCAAGTAAATCCTTAACAATTGATAAGCAGGCAAAATTAGCCTAAATTAGCCTCTTTTCAAGCAGTTAAACCACATAAATGAGTGATAAAGCGCAAGAACATAATTTCACGGCCAAACCAAAACTTATAAAATTAACACAACTGAGAATGTAGGTGAAGATGCGTGTTCATACAGGAAACGTAGTTTTGTAAGCCTGCCCAATGTCTCTGGAATTGGACCACTTAAGTTGTTCAAATAAAGATCCAAGCTCACCAAGTTTGTCAGGTTTCCTAACTCTTCTGGGATATTTCCACTTATTTTATTACTATAAAGTTCCCTGTCAAGAAAAAGTCAATATAATGGTTAACCGATAATAAACAAGCTCAAGCAAGTATGCATACTTACATAAATAACTAAAGCATATCTTGCAAAAAAAATAATCACTTAAAACCCAATTTCGGATAAATGATCAGTTGATGGAAACAACATCATTCAGTTAGCACTCATCTTATATAGAAGCAAATAGTGGTGACCATATTTAAACAAAGTTTGTTATGAAAATATATGCATATTCAACCTGAATCACTAAAAGTTCTTGCCTCATAATGACTCAACCCGTCAACCACAGTAAAAATTTAGCCTATTGGAAGAAAACAGGAAAAGGAGATTATTGAACCATGGCAGATCACCATGGTTGAACATTTTTTTATTTAAATATATAAACAAAATTTTCACACTATAAATATGAGGAGTGCTTGGTTTGAAAGAAAAGCCGAAAACATGATAACATCAAAGAATCTAGCAAGCAATATAACAATGATACAGACGTAGGGCTGTAATGTATATAGGCTAGAAAATAATGAAGATTAACCAGTTTGCAATCAGAATTGTGGTAAAATTAGTCATAGAAGACAATAGATATAAGCCAGCATTTCAATCATATCAGTTATTATATACTAAGTGCAGTAAAGGTGTATTCTACAATAATAAAAAAGCTTGGAGTTAGAATTACATGGAGATACAATACAGAAATGTTTCAAGCAGCAGAACACATGAGTTTATCAAAATCACAGCCCAGATGTTAACGAGGAAAAGAATTCCATATGCATAATTAACTGAACATGACAAACAAGCACAGTCAAATTAACTGGACCCGGACGAATCCCAAAAAATGCAACTTACAAGTACTGTAAAGCCAAAAGTTGACCAAGCTGTGGAACCAGTGTCCCAGTAAGATTTGCATTGCCAAGATCACTGAAAAAACACAAAAGCATGCGTAAAGTCATTACCCTCATGAAATTCAACCGATTAAAAATAACAAAGAGCAATTCCAAATCCTAAGAAGGCAAAGTAGCTTACACACGGGTAACACTGTTTTCGCTGTTACAAGTTACGTGAAACCAAGTACAAGGATTGACAAGGGTCGGATCCCAACTCTGCAAAACGTTGTTAGGATCGGCCAAGTTGGTTTTCAACGCATTCAAGGCATCGCCTGTCTTGTATAAACCACTCAATTATCAGGTGGTCCATAGTACATCAATTACCATAAATTCCAGAAATAGAAACAAGTATATTTACATGTCAAAAAAATCGAATAATCATATCAAGCTAAAAACCTCTACTAAGTGGAAATCGAATTCAGCAGGATACTAATTCCACAAAAACAAACAAAAAAAAGTAAAAAAAAAAAACCTAACATGGTGTACGGACCTTCAGCGTTAGCAGAGGCTTTTGGTACCAAAGCAAAAACCAATATCAACCATACAAATGCAGAAGCCGAGATCGCCCCGGAGATTAATCGCTCCGCCATTTCCATTTCCTTTTTCAGAATTCCAGAAGCTCCTTCATCGACGATTTACTTATCACAAAACCCGTTGACGGATTCCAATTAGACCTCCATAAAATCCCAATCCCCTTCTTATCGTTGACCGATTCAAATAATTAGAGAAAACACAAATAAACTCGTTTACCTTTTAACTACCTTTAACACCAGAATCGAAATTTCCAGAGACTGATTGTGTTTGGATGAAGAAAAAATCAGGCATGCAAAGTGAGAGAAAAAAAAGGGTGACAGAAAGAGAAAGTGAGATCTTAGCTTTCAGCGTTCGCTATATTTTCAACAACAGAGAAAAAAAAACGTTGGTTTTGTGAAGTCTTTGCTGTCGAGTTTGTCTGGGTTGTTAGTCAAAGTAGCAGCCTCCTTGTTAGAATTTTCTTACCTATATTTTTTATTTTATTTTATTTTTTTCCTTTTTTCTATTTTCTGTTAAGTTTTTATTTTATAAAGATACATTTATTACCGTTTAGGCTAATTGAAATTATGGTGCAATCATATGCTAAGACACAAGTTTGAATATCATTCTTGTAAAAGTGTATTAATGTATAAATAATGTGGATTAGAGTAGTGAATGTTCTTTTTTTTTAATATAAAGAGTAGTGAAATGGGTGGTACTATTATTACACTACATTTAATATAAATTTTAAAAATTAATAAAAGTATTTTTTAAAATAATTTAATTGATCGGAAAAAATATAGTAAAAATAAAAAATTATATTTTTATTAATTCTTAAAATTTATATTAAATATAATATAAACACAACAATAAGATATTGCGAAAATAATCCCACCATAGTGCAATTTTTAAGAAGAGATAAATAATGCACAAAACAAGAGGAAAAGTTTCTCAAAAAATAAAAAAATTTAAAGGAATAGTCTCCGGTCAAAGTCGCACGCTTGTTATGTCCCCACCAATAACATCATCGCAATTTCAAGTAAACTGATAGCTTTACTACCCAATAACATTAATTACTAAGTAAAAGATATTCTCACAATTGGTAACGTTAATTTTATAAATATTTTTTATTTTATAATTAAGTATACTTTAATATTATTAATATCAAATAAAATTTATTATTCTTAAAAAATAATAATATAATTTAAGATAATATCTATAAATCATAATATGTGATTACAATTTATGCATGTCGTGATATAGCTATTTTAGTTTTTTTTTTTTTTGACAATTTTAGTTTTTTTGGATCATTTTTTGTAAAACAAATTTAAGTTTGATCGAATTAAATTTTACTAAAAAGAATCTGTTAGATATTTAAAGAGAAAAATATCTTAAAAAATTTTAAAAATTAAAAATTAAAATTGTTCAAATCATCATAATTAACCTAAAATGACTAAAATGTTGTAACAATAAAATAACTAAAATATATTAGTTTAAAATAAAATGATTAATACAATATACGAAAGTAACATAGGTGTAATTTTCTTATTAAATAATTTTTTTTAGTTAAACTATCAAATTTTTTATTTTTATTTTTATTTTAAAAAAAAAACTAATATTCTTTTCTTGGATGATCCCATTCTATATTATATTTTGATTTGAATATTGGTAAACTGGTAAAATGTCTTTTAGCACTCATATACTAGTTCTTGATGAATTTAGTTTGTATTTAAAAAAAATTATTATAACAATTATTAAATAAATTATGCAATTTATAAGATTTATAAATAGTATTTATATTTGTTAATAAAATTTTAAAATATAATTTAATTTCTAAGCTCATTTTCAAAATCACTATTAATCAGAGAAACTAACGAGTTTTAAATATATATATTCTAGGTACATATTTGTTCCTAAACGCGTGAGATTTTGTATTAGATATATAAGAATATTTAGTATATAGGTTATTCGATCGATCAAAAAGATATATTAATTTATTACGATCTAATAATTTTAGATTGACTTTAAAATTAGGGTACATCGAATCGATCACATTCGACCTATCTAGTCTTGGGTTATTATTAATCGTTATTTGAATCGATCGAAAAGGATTTCAATCAATGACCTTATTGAGGCAATCAATCGAGCTTGACATAGAATAATTGAGCGATAAAGGCTTCAATTTTGACCTAATTTTTTTCCTCATTATTTACAGCTCTTTCAATTATTCAAAGGATGTAATTATAATTGAACTTTAACCTAGTTTTAAGGTTTCAATTTTTCCTATATAAATAACCTAATCCTTTATATTTTAATTAACCATAATTAATTTAATATTTTGATCATAAGTTTTTCCTCTCAAAATGTTTTGAAAAAAATTATATTTTGTTAGGTTTTTTTCTTTGATTGATATATCAAACATTTTGTGGTTATATTTGATAGATTGAAAAGCTTATATTATTAATAATCATATGTTTAATCATATGTTCTAGAATTTGATAGTGATTTTGGTTTTATCTGTTATTTCATTAAATCATCTAATTATGATTTTTCATTGTTTAATATGCTCTAAGACATGCCTTGCATTTGTGTTATTATGCTAATTAATCGGTACACAACTGCAAGTGCATAGTATCATAGTTTTATAGTAAAATGATAAGATAAGTATCGTCATCAAGGATTGGTAACTTACTTTTGACAAATACCAAAATTATGTTAATCTCAATTTTATCGAGAGAAGTCACTAAGGTTGTTGTAATTGAAATTTAAAATAAAATTAATTTAAAAAAAATACGTAAAAGAAAAAAATATGTTGTTCAAAAATCAAGTCAATAGGAAGAAAATTTCTAGGAAATCGATTCCATCTAATCCCTCACCATGATTTACTCATCTAGCTAATTGAATTTAATTCCCTCTGTTTGTTAGCAATCTTTAGAAAATATCCAAAAGCCTCTTTTGATAATCAATTGGAAACATTCTTGTTCATCAATTTACATAAGAGTATGTAGTTTAATAAAGCCAGAAAACATTAAGACTAATTATTTTAATACTACACAAGTTCATATAAGTCTTTCGATCTTTATATTTAGTTACGTAGAAATATTCCAGATTTATCATATAATTTCCTCTTTTGATAGTAAATCACAAAACTAAAA
Source organism: Hippophae gyantsensis (assembly GCA_030763125.1). Classification (NCBI taxonomy): domain Eukaryota; kingdom Viridiplantae; phylum Streptophyta; class Magnoliopsida; order Rosales; family Elaeagnaceae; genus Hippophae; species Hippophae gyantsensis. The sequence continues at coordinate 35,547,894 of CM061030.1, forward strand.
TCATCTCATTAATGGTCAGTTAATTAGAAGCAATAAACTCAGAATAAATCAGAAAAATTAAGAGAAATAATTCAAATTAACATAGAAAAGTAAGCATAGTTTGAAATTAAATTACATTTTTTTCTTAGAATAAAGAAAATTCAGTTCATACTAAAAATTAAACTTAGCATAAACAAATTCACCATAATTTTTCTTAGAAGAATTGAAAGGAAATTGAATCATAAAAAGAATCCACTTATCCAACACAAATCAGCATCCACTAGCATTTTGTTTCTTTTTCTTCTTCCTTTTCTTCTTCTTTTTTCTTTTTGTTTTCGCCGCCTTTCCCCTGTTTCTAGCATTATCGTGTTTTTTTTAATATGACTTTGATCACAATAAATTTTCATTTAAATTTGAGAGTCCTTAGATGACATGCTTCTAAAATTTTGAATCTTTATTTTTTTCAAATCTGCAATAAAATTTAAATAATAATAATAATAATGAAGTCTAAAATTAATAAAAATTAAATAAAATTAGACTAAAATTAAAGTTAAGAAGTGATAAATAATATCAAATCATGCAAGTCATTAAACACTCCTAATGAACAAAATCGACAATGTCGATCTTGCAAATACTTTGATTTTATATTTGTAAAACTCTCTCAAGTGCACGAATCATTTTATAGAAAATGACAAGTATACTCCTAAGGTTGATCTAAGGAAGGAATATATGTGGGTTTTAATTTATTATTCAAGCTTTTAAAAATGAAATTAAATTCTAAATATCCTATCACGATATTTTGATTTTTTTTGTTTCCTAATCTAATAACAAAAAAAATAAAGATAGATATGATTCAATAAACAATTATGTAAATTTTATCATTTATAACAGTGGATTATTTATGAATATAATAATTAATTTAATTATATTTCCTCATATTATTTAAGTTATAAAAGATATAAATTAATATTTATTGATTATCTCTTTTTTATATGAATATCACGTTTGGTGTGGTTAGATATTCTTTATTAATTAAACAAATCTACTAACACTTATGTGTGACTTCGATAATTAATTTGGTTAATTAAATTAATTCTTTTTTCTAAGAGATTTAAAATGAATCATTTAAATGTCACCTTTGGTGAGATTATATATTTTAGAGTTTATTCAATATGTCCAAATTAAACCTAAGAATTTAATTATCCGGGTACTAACTTTCAAGTTTTAAAATCATTACTGAAAATATATTGTCAATACATTTTCGAATAATAGTTCTTAAAAAAACTTTTGAAATAGAGTTTCATTCTAACTATCGTGCGATTATACCAACAAATAAAAGAACACCACTCTAAATCAGACCAGAATATTAAACATTAAGATCTAATTTTCATATTTAAGTATGTAATGAAAAATAATATATTTCTCTCTAACATTCTTACTATAAAATCTTGAATAAAAAAATCAATTTATTTTATAGAAATGTTTTACCTATTTAATATTTCATAAGCATAACAACGTTATTATTATATCATATTTAAAAACAGTCACCAATGTTAAATTTATCATAGACAAATTAAACATAACATATAAGAATAAAACATAAAAAATAACTGTCGAGAATTCATTTTAAAATTATACCTTAAAAGAATTCTTAAAGAACTTTGATGCTAATTTTGTTGCTGAAAAACCTCCAAATAGATTTACATTTTCGTTTATTGAATCAAAAACTAAAAATCTATAAAAGCATAACTAGTTCTTCTCAAAAAAAGAAGAAAAAAACTAAAAACTAGAGAGAGAGCTCAGAAAATTGTGTATTTTTTTATAATGGGAGAAAAGGTCCTTTTATAGGTGAGAAAAAAACCAAAAAAGGTTAGAAAATATCTCAAAATTTGATTTTGGATGCATATGGATAGGCTGGCACGCATGTGGGGGCAAGATTTAAGGTAGATGGGCATTCGCGCACAAGGGACTCAGTGTGAATGGGCGTGGTTGTGCGCGTGACTAGGGACTTTTGTCCATTTTTCCATTTTTTTTTGACTTTTTCTCATTTTTTTCAACATATTTGCAATGTATTACCTCCAATATTTTTCTTTAAGTCTTTAATTTATTTTTGAATAAAAATACCCGTGATTCTGAAAAGATAAATTTATATAAAAATATGATAAAATCCTACAAATATAAATCTATTTAATCAATTAAAATACATTAAATCATGGTAATTTTAGTGCTTTTTAAGCACTCATCAACCCCCAAACTTAAAACTTTGTTTGTTCTCAAACAAAAAGAAAAGAAAATAAAAGACAACTATAGATAATATAAACTATACCCCATAGAGAACTACTATCACTCACCAAGCCATGATCTGAATTTAGATTTCATCACTAGTAACTTACTCTTTTTACATCAAAGATAGCAGGAAAATCAATCAAAAATTCAGCAATTTGTCAAGAAAAGTAAAACATTTACTTCAACCTAAAACTAAGTTATTGAGTGTGTGTGTAAAATAGTCAATTTAACTTCAAACCACCAACAAATTTAGATAAAAGTAGAACAACTGAAATTAGAATAATTATCTCAAAACTTAACCCCATAAGTCCAATTTTTAGAAATGTTATCCACTAATGTAATCAAACACCAAAATCAGAGATTAAAAAGTCTTTAATCACAGTTGTAATGATAGGCCACAGAATGAGGGCTAAGAAAGAAATGGATATGAACAATCAAAGAAAACTAGGAAAATACTTGGTAGAAAAAAAATAATAAAAAGAATATCCATATGATTCACATTATAGACCTTTCTAGACAATATGCTCATACTGATGAAATATTGTTGATATACTCAATAAATGGAGTGTTTTTTTTCTTATAGCCTTTTCTTATTAACAACCACTTTAACACTTTTTCGATTCTTGCCTTTCACTTTATTTTCTTTTCAAACTTTGATGAAATAGAGTCAATATAATGTGGTTTATTTAATTTAAACTAACTTTCTCTTTAAATGCAAATTTTCACCAAAGTATTTTCTCAAAATTTAAGGTAAATTCATGGTTTTTCAAGCTTAAAATGAGAATGGTTTATGTAGTTAAAATAATAAATAAGGTTTAAGGCTCAAGGGGGTTGACTATAGGAATACACCGTGTAATGATGCTGTGATAATCAGTACAGTTGGTGATGAGTGCTTAAAAAACACTAAAATTACCATGATTTAATGTACTTTAATTGATTAAATAGATTTATATTTGTATGATTTATCATATTTTATATAAATTTATCTTTTAAGACTTGAAGAAAAATACTAGAGGTAATATATCACAAATATGTTGAGAAAGAAATGAGTAAAAGTCAAGAAAAATGAAAAAATTGGATAAATTGGGACATTTTTTACTTTTTTGACCCATTGTGTGCCTAGTCGTGCCCATGTCACGCCGAGTAATGCACACACCATGTCGAGTCTAGCCTACCCTACACACAAATTTTCCTAGTCCCATGTGTGCCACACTGAGTCGTACGCATGTCATGCCGAGTATCGCATACGTTAGTGTCCGTTTCACCGTAAATCTCATCCCACACGTGTGCCAACCTATCCAAACGCGACCAAAATCAATTTTTGAGATATTTTCACACTTTTTTGGCATTTTACTCATCTATAAAAGGACCCTCTCCCCCATTTTAAAAATCATCTCTCAAATTCCAAAAAACACAATTTTCTCAACTCTTTCTCTTTCTAGTTTTTAGTTTTTTTAGTTTTAAAGTTCTTTTCTTTTTGAGAAGAACTAGTTATACTTTTATAGATTTTTAGTTTTTGATTCAATAAACGGAAATGCATATCCGTTTGGAGGCTTTTCTACAACAGAATTAGTATCAAATTTCTGTAAGGATTCTTTTTAGGTATAATTTTACAATGAATTCTCGACAATTATTTTTTTATATTTTATTCTTATTTGTTATGTTTAATTTGTTAGTGATTAAATTTAACATGACTGGATGGTAAGGATGTTAGAGAGAAATATATTATTTTTCATTACAAACTTAAATCTGAAAATTAGATCTTAAGGTTTAATTATCTGGTCTGATTTAGAGTAGTGCTCTTTTGTTTGTTGGTACAATCGCATGGTAGTTAGAGTGAAGCTCTATTTCAAAAGTTTTTATAAGAACTACTATTCGAAAATGTATTGACCACATATTTTCAATAATGGTTTTAAAACTTTAAAGTTAGTATTTAGATAATTAAATTCTTAGGTTTAATTTGGACACCTTCAATAAAGTCTAATTAACTGACTTCACCTAAAGTTGTGATTAGATTATTTGTTATTTTCTTAGAAATAAAGCTAAAATCTAATACTTAATTAATTAATAGGTTTCGTCTAAGGATATTAGTTAATTAGATTAGGAAAACTACAAGTGCATAGTATCATAATTTTATAATAAAGTGATAAGAAGAGTATCGTCCTTAGGGATTGGTAACTTACTTTTAACAAATACCAAAATTATGATAATCTCAATTTTATCTAGAGAAATCACTAAGGTTGTTGTAATTGAAATTTAAAATAAAATCAATTTAAAAAAATACACAAAAGAAAAAAATATGTTGTTCAAAAATCAAATCAATAAGAAGAAAACTTCTAGTAAATCGATTTCACCTAATCCTTCACTATGATTTACTCATCTAACTAATTAAATTAAATTTCATTTGTTTGTTAGCAATCTCCAAAAACATCCAAAAGCCTTTCAATATTCAATTGAAAACATTCTTGTTCATCAATCTACACAAGAGTATGCAGTTTAATAAAGCAAGAAAGCATTAAGACCAATGATTTTAATACTATACAAGTTCATATAAGTCTTTCGATCTCTATATTTACCTATGTTGAAATATTCCAAATCTATCCTATAATTTTCTCTTTTGATAGTAAATCACAAGACTAAAATCATCTAATTAATGGTCAGTTAATTAGAAGTAATAACCTCAGAATAAATCAGGCAAACATGAAGAGAAATAATTCAAATTAATATGGAAAAGAAAGCATAGTTTGGAATTAGATTACATCTTTTTCCTAGAATAAAGAAAATTTAGTTCATGCTAAAAATTAAATTTAACATAAACGAATTTACCATATTTTTTCTAAGAATTGAAAGGAAACTGAATCGTAAAAAAAATTTGCTTCTCCAGCATACATTTGCATCCACCTACATTTTGTTTCTTTTTCTACTTCCTTTTCTTCTTTTTTTCTTTTTGTTTCCTCTGCCTCTCTCCTATTTCTGACGTTATCGCATTTTTTTTAATTTGAATTTGATCACAATAAATTTTCATTCAAATTTAAATAATAATAATAATAAAGTCTAAAATCAATAAAAATTAAATAAAATTAGACTAAAGTTAAAATTAGGAAGTGATAAATAATGTCAAATTATGCAAGTCATCACTAAACTTTTAGGTACTAACTGAACGGGTTAAATAACTCGTGTGACTCGAGTTTATCAGAACGTTGGTATGAATCCATATAACTTGCTTGTAAACACTGAAAAAAGCGTAGGCTTATAAGTAAGTTACTTCGGGTCATTATCTGTGACAGGTAATTTGAGTCTTATTTTTATAATCAAACATATTTTCATAGTGAATAGTTAAGTAGTGTAGTGGATCGATAATTTTCCTCTTAAGTCATTGTTGTGGCATTGGTTGTTTTCACCTAAAATATTGTGTGTTAACTTTTTATTTATTTTTGCATTATTGTTTTTACATATGATTGCATATCTAATCACTTGTAAAATTTTAATTTGATATAATTTGGTTAATTAACTATTCACTCCTCTAATTTAATTAAATCCATAACTAAAATCTTTTACAATTAATAAAATAATTGTGTAAATATTTCACCCAATAAAATAAATTTATATGAACAATACTCAAAAGTAAGTAAATTTGATTGAACTATTGGTTTTGCATTAAGGTTATTCTTGTTTCGCTTAAGTTATAAGTTTGAATTACAATAAATATTTTTTGATAAAAAAAGAAAGTTTAACAATTTGATTTAGGGTAAATTTAGAAAAATACTATCCTATTATTATATTTATTTTGTTCATATTATTAAATTATTTTTCATCTCGTTTGTACCATCCAACTATTACATTTGTTTCATTTATATTATTTCGTTAATTTTCATTTAACGATTTCACACGTTAGTTGTAGATTTTGACAACTTAGATAATTAAATGTTAGATTTAAAACAACTCGGATAATTAAGTAATAAATTTTAATTAATTCGGATATTTAAGTAATATATTTGAAACAATAATTTATTCTAAATATATCACTTAATTTTTTAATTTGTTTTATATCTAACACTTAACTATTTGACGTGTGATACTATTAGACGAAGAATAACATAATTATATAAATAAAAGAAGTGCCATAACTAAATGATATGAATGAAAAATAATAATTTAATAGTATAAATAAAATAAATCTAATAATTTAATGATTTTTAATAGATTTACTCTTTAATTTATGAGCTTTTATAGGAATAATATAAGTTCACTAAATGTGAAACATATAGTACCCCAAAAGTAAAATTTTCAAACATATTAAACCTCTCACGTACCAAAATCTAGATGGCTTGTAGGTTTGGCAGATGATTAAGGTACTTAATGTTTAAAACTTTAAGTCTTCGTTACTATGATAAACATAGTATTAAAGCGTTTTACTTGTCAAATTTATTAGACCTATATTTAATACAAAATAATCAGAGCTTCAAATTGTGTAAACAAATGGCATCGAATAATTCAATAAATTTATTTAATAATAAATATATATTCTTTATTCCATTTGTTATATCTGTTTTTCTTTTAAACAATCCTATATAAAACTTAGGAAAAAGATCATGAAAGTTTATAAATTTTAAATTTGGTATCATTTATATCTTATATCTTAAAAAGTGTTTGTTAGTCCTAGTTAGAAAATTAATTAATTAATAACAAATAATATTATTTATAAAAAATTTATTAAGATATTATTTTATATATGAAGTGTTAAAATATAATTAAAATATGAGCCATTAGAAGAATAAAAGGAAAATTTATATGAAATTATTTAAAAAAAATGAACAATAAAAAATTATTTAAATATATTTTTTAAATCAATAAAGTAGTGATAAACAGAAAATCATAATAAATATTTTGTAAAAAACTTTCATGTTAACTATAATTTCGTAATTATTAAAGGTTAAAGTTTTAATTATATTTTAATCAATTTACATAAAAATAATATTTTAATAAAAAATTATTAAAATAAAATTATTTAACTTACTATTTTTTTAAATCTAGAAAACTAAAAAATATTTATTTACAATCTTAGAAACTAAATTAAAGGCTCACTAAAACTTAATGTAAGGAGTTTGTCCAAAACTTCTCTCTAAAATTTAATAAAACAAATATGATTTCGCTACTTTGGTCATAATAAATATCGGGCTTCATAAGCTACTGATATCTTAATTAGTGAATCAGTATCAATTATGTCTCAAATTATTAAGATGAACCAATTTAGTACTCAATTTAAAGATTGATACTCATTCCATCTAAATTTAAAATTTTGATAATGTATATGACATAAAATAGAGAATAATTTGGTCTTTCTTAAATTTTTAATATATTCTTAAATCTTCTTCTTTTTTTATCTATCTTTATCTTTATCATTCTCTCCTTTTTTTTACTCTTTCCTCACCAAACAACCATTTTTCTCTCTTCAATATTTTGAAAATTTTCGTAAAAAGTATTTTTTATCAAAAAATCAACAATTATTTTGTTCAGCTTTTTAAAATAAACTTAGGACGATATAATATATGAAATTGTTTCATGTAAGTCACTCTTAGTATCATTAGATTATCTATACCTAATTCATTTAGGTGATAATATGACTTTTTTCTAATTAATTATACATATATTACTTAAATGATATTTAAATTTAAAATCCTTAATAACAACATCGACTATAATCAACATCAACCTTTTAACATGAGTTTTTTGGGTTATTAAAAAAAATAGTTGTTTGATGAGGTGAATGGGAGGCGAAAGATTGAGAGAAAGAAAAAGAAAAGATAAACAAAATATATAAATTAAAAAAAAAACTAAATTACCTTCATTTTATGTCATTTATTAAAATTTTATATTAAATTAAAAAATAAAATTATTAAAATTTATAATAAAAAAAATTTCCTCCTTATATACAATTTATATATTTACACTATTAAAAAAATTTAAATATCATTTTATATTTAATACTATTTAGATTAAATTATGATCATTTAAATATTTTTAATGTTGAGTTCTATCCGATTGAAACATGTTCAATATTATTATAGTGTTATTTTTGTTGTTATAAGTTTTAAAAATATTATTTTTTATAATTTTTTAATTAAATTTTCAAACTCCAATAAAATAATATTAATCACGATAATATATTAATATATTTTAATAAAATAAGATAAAATAAGTACCAATTAAATGAATAAAATTCTATTAAAATACTAAATTCATATATACTTATGTGAGCCAATTATATATCCTCTTTTAATTCATAAAAATAAATAATAAATAATGAAAAATAAATTTTTAACTTATCTTTTAAATCAATTTTGATGTTTTAATATGATCCACTTAGGGATGGAAAATAAAAAATAAAAATAGTTTTCCAAACAAAATTTTAGTGTTTTATTAAATTTTAGCCGCTCTTTGCAGTGCACCAATAAACATATGGCATTATAATACAAACTTTGTCATTGCAATTATATTAGAAATAGTTGATAATAAATAATACTATTATCAATAGTGTAAAATAATTTTGAAAAAAATAAAAAATAACTTTTAAAATTTATAATTATAAAATAATACCCATTATATCCACCTAATATATTTTTACTATTTAAAAAAACTTAACATGTTATTTTATTTTAATAAACATATTATTTTATTTTGATCAACGCCGTTTAAGTTAAACTACGATCAAATAGATTTATTTAATATTTAATCTCAACGGATTGAACACATTGTTATTTTTAATGTTAATAAATTTTAAAGGTATCATCTTTTATAATTTTTTCAATTTTACAATTACATACCATTCTTTTAACAAGTAGTGGTAGAACTCAACTAGTAATTATAAAGTTCTACATAAGTCCTTTAAAAAATGTTTATAGCTTTTCAAAATAAACACCTTTAGCATGCAATGTAGAACTTTATAGTTAGTAGGTGGCGTTTGATTCGTGGAATGAAATCGAAATCGAAATCGGATGAAATGGAAAGGAAACAATGTTATTTAGTTTGACCACTGGAATCAAGTTCGGAATCAGGATTACAGTGTTTGGTTTGCCACTGGAATGGAATGGAAAAGACTATAAATTACCATAATACCCCTACATTCAGTAAAGCTCAAATAATATCATTTAATTACTATTTTTTCGTCAAACAAAATACATTATTGAAATCATTATTTTTCTAAATAATTATTACTTAATTAAAAAGAAATATATTATTAAAATTATTATTTTCTAAATAGGGTTTAGGGCTTGAGGTTTGAGATTTAGGATTTAGGGTTTAGGGATTTATGATTTTGTGTTATATTTGTGAGTTAAGATTTAGGGTTAAAATTATTATTTTTATAAAAAGGGTTTAGGGTTTTAGAATTTGGGATTTTAGATTTAGGGTTTAGGGTTTAGGGTTTTAGGATTTGGAATTTAGGGTTTAGGGTTTATGAATTTTGGGTTTTGGGTTTTTGGATTTTGGGTTTATGGTTTTAGGATTTAGGTTTTAGGGTTTATGGTTTTGGGATTTAGGTTTTAGGGTTTAGATTTAGGGTTTAGGGTTTTGGGATTTTGGGTTTTGGGTTTGGGGATTTGAAATTTGAGTTTAAGGTTATATTTGGAATGAGGGTAAAATTGAAAAAAAAGATTTAGACGGGAATGGAATCATGATTCTTAAAGGGAGGAGAAGGAATTATGATTCCTTCTCCTTTAGTAATCGATTTCATTCCGTCCAACCAAACACACAAAATTGAATAAATCAATTATGATTCTTTTCCATTCCCTCCAACCAAACAACACCTTAGGGTTGTGAACAGTGTGATCAAAGATTCTTTCTTTCTTTTTCATTTTTATTTAGGACTTGTCTTCTATTTTCATTTTAACTTCTTAGGAAAACATATTGATATACGTAATTGGAAACGGGGATCTCAAAATGAGAAACAAGATTAAAGTGATATTTTAAATATTATTTTTTTTAATAATTTTTTTTTTATTATAAAAGAAAATTATTAAAAAATAAACTAATAATAAATATTTATAATGAAAAAAAATTTGAATCAATAAATAATAAATAATATTTATGAAAAAGATAAAAATAAAACATAGTAAAAACATAATATTTTTCTACTCAACAATATTCATAAAATCTTGTTACAAACTAGTTTAAAATAATAAGAATAAATTTTAAATAATTATGAGATTTTAGATTCTAGAATTTAAATAAATAGTTTAAATAATTTTAAAAAGAAAATTTATTGATATTTTAATAGAATAAAAAACAACTTAAAGATGAAATTAAAATATATAGTACATTATTTATGATTAGTTTAAGTTTAAATATAACTAAATTTATAAACAAAATTATATATTTATTAAAATAAGGTATAGTTTTGAAGAACAAGGTGGGTAATTCAATCTCCATTCTTAACCCACCTCGTATTATAAATACAGATTCTCATTTTTCATTCCCTATTTTGTTGTATCTCATTCTTATCTCCAACTAGATTTTCACAACTCTACTATCACTAAAGTATAAATAGACAATATATATATAAAGTTCTACATTGCACACAAAGGTGTCATTAAGACACTTTAGTCACATAACTTTTATAAGGGATACATAAGTTACTATATTTTTAAAATTGGGACACTTTATAGTTATGTGAATAAAATGTTAATTTTGTACAAATAAAAGGGATATTTTGATCATATAACTATGAAGTTATATGACTAAAGCATATCATTATTAAAAATCGATTGATTTATGTGTCTTTTGTGAAAGTTATGTGATCAAAGTGTCAGAATGATATATTTTTAGTGACCTCTAGGATAAGTACAAAGGATGAATATTATGAAAATATATAAACATTAGGGGAAAAAATAAGAGAGGCTTAATATGATTCTTTGTTTTTTTTCAATTTTACACGAATAATGTTAACTTATTTTCATAAGATTTATTATTGTAACTTTTCAAATTTTACAAAATTAGTTTAAATTAAATTTTATTATAGTACTCGAATTTAATGTATTAAAAAAATATTTTTCTTTATGATTTAATTCAATTATTTTTAAAAGTTAACACTTTTAGTCTCTTTTAAGTCAAATTTGTGAAAATTAAAGAGTTAAGGATCATCAAATCTAAAAAAAAATGTTAGGAGAGCAAAATGTATATAATTGAAAAAAAAATAAAATAACATATATGAGTAAATAAGTCAATGACACAAAAAAAAATGTAAATGCAATATATTAAAGCTGACAATTTTTAACATGGCTTACAAACTCGACATGACCTACCTAACGAGATAGCTAGGTCTATGTTGGGTCAAAAACATGTCAACTCATTTAAAAAAATCAAGTTAGAACGTGTCAATTTGAGTAACCCATGACACATATAAGCAAACCAAGTAAATAACTAAAAGGGTGAAAGACACAAGATATCTATAGTTTTTTTTTAAAGAAAAGCTATAGTTTTGTTACTTTCAACCGGGGTATTTTAGTTTTATTACTTTTAATTTGAGCATTTTAGTCTCGTTACTTTTAACTGAAGCATTGTAATCTCATAATTTAAAAAAAATACACTTTAGTCATAAAAGCTCAAAATTATAGGATTTATATGCATCTTTTTAAAACTAAAGTGTACACTTTTATAATTATAAGATTAAAGTGTTTAAATTGAAAAATTATAAGATTAATGCACTCTTTTTAACTAAAGATACGGGACCATCGAAACTATTACTATTAGGGATATAGTAATTGTTTCCTATATAATTATTTTGTAGGTTTAACCTTGAATAGCTTCGTAGGATTTGGCTTGGTATGATGTTCTAACTTATATCATCTTTGTTTTTATAAATTGTTTATTAGTTTATAGTAGTATTTTGTTTGTGAGTTTAGCACTTTGCTTTTGTATTTTAGTACTTATTATTATTTATATTGTTTATATATATTAGTTAATTTTTTAACTATGTTGAAGTAATGCTTAAATTAATTTAATTTTGTAAAATTTGATTACAATTCATTATATTAAGCAGGATACATGAGTATATGTTGATAATTATACAATATATGTCAAATTTTAGCTATATAATAAAGTATTAGATATGTTAATTGATATATTTAAATGAGTTAAACGGATTAAATGAAAAACCCCTTTATTAAACATGTTAGACTAAGGTTGTATTTTTATTTTTTTGACCTATTTAGTAAACCAGTTGGGTCTAGGTCAAACTTATGCATGTTGGGTCATATACGGATCAGACCGTTGGACAGCTACATATATGAAACTTGATAGTACTTTCTAATGCTATGGCCAAGTTTGCAGCACTCTTTGTTTTCCATGTTGAAGCTGCAAATGGAAAAGTACATCACCTAGCTAGAGGTTTGTTGTAACTTGTAAGTGCTCTCTCTCTCTCTCTCTCTCTCGAGCTTAATTAATGTTGTGCTACGATTACAGGTAATCATCCTCTTACATAATACTGGGTATGAATGTCCAACAACTATTAGGAGTTTATATGCTATAAATTGTGGATCAGAACTCGACACCAAAATATATTATCCTCCAAGAAATCCAGTATCTCTATTTAAGTTATTTGCTATATATAGCATGTATGTATTGCAATAATTATGTAACGTGGTTGATGCAATGCCACATTTCTACGTCACATGACAAATGGGACATGGACCTCATCAACATACCCAAATTCTTCCACCTCCTCATGATTTACCAAAATACGTACTGATTCTATTATTATTAATAATTTCTTTCAATAACACATGCAATACTACCAATATACTATAACAACGAGATAATAACTGAGCTAGTAATATGATTTTTTAAAAAGTATGATTTAATAATCTAATGATCCATTTAAGTAAGATTAGTATACTAATTATAATAAATATTAAATATGGTATAAAATAGCATTAGTGACCATGTATGCTGTATTTTTTTAAGGGTAATTTTTACATTTTAAAAAACTAAAAAGATAAAAAAAAAAAAACCCTTTAAGCCTCAATCCTAAACCCAAAAAACACTTTCTACACCTACCCAATCCCAACCCAACCCCCACAAGCCCTAGCTTCCTCAACCCCTAAGGAAACAGAATAGAACAAAAAAACAACATAAAAGAATTATAAAAAAAAAAGAGTAAATCATTTTGTTCTCAATTAGTTGTTTTTACATGAGAGGAAAAAAAAGAGAGTTTAATTACTCGAGTGATATTTTTTTTCTCTCGCTTTTTTCTAGGATTTAACAAGAGCGGTAAGAAGAATAACATGTGTTAAATATAAGTATTTAAAAATTTTTGTCGTTGTTGTTGTTGCTGCTGCAGTATTATGTTTATTTTGCATTTTAAGATCATAACTTCCTTTCTTATAAAGTTTTATTTCAAAACTTAATAATATTAAAAAAAATTACTTTCTATCATTTGACATGTGCATTATTTTTCATAAATCTATACTATATATAAAAAATTAAATTACATCTAAAATAATTTCAAATAAAAATATTCATATATTTTAAAATAACAATATATTTTATCTTCTAATTTTATTTTTCAAAACTTAAGGAGTTTAATTAACAATGTTTATTATAACTATTTTCAATATATAAGTCATAATTAACTCAAAAATTTATGTTTAATTTTACTTATAATTTATCATTGTATCATATAAATTTCAAACTTATTATATAATTATTTATTTATATATATATATAACAAAAATTTATTCCAAAATTTCTAGCTTCATACACATAAATATCAAAATATTTTTACAATATAATTATAAAATAAAAATAAAATTAGATTTTACAATATCTCTAATAGCCACCACCAACATAGTTCTGACGACCGTATAAGTGGCCTTCTTGAGTTTCGACGATTATTATCGACAACAAGAGGTGTTTTGATGGTCATCGTCCGTTAATCAGTGGATGTAACCTTTTGCATTTATATGCATCTTTGTATGTAATATATTATATATACTTATATTTTGTACGTAACATGTTAAATTTATTTGTATCTTTGTATATAACATGTTACATTTATATTTAATTTAGATGTAATAACATATTTTGTATGTAATATGTTCCATGTTATATTAAATAGGGTCACTAGTGATGTTCGTTAGAGCGCATTGATAGGATTACCAGGATGGCTTACGAAGATACAATGAGATGTGATATTGATTTTATTTTATTGAAGTCATAAAAATTAGATAATTTGATATAAAACTATAAATATTTTAACTATCGAAAGTTATGAAAAAGTAATTAATTTTTGAAAGATGAAGTTATTTATGCCAAAATGAGATTCAGCTAATTTGAGCTCGACCCTAAGGCCCAAAAAAGTTAATGGATCAGATGATATATATTATGTGGGTGAAACTATATTAAGTTCATGTGAACCAATTAGCCCATTCAACTAATTAACAGCCTTCTTTTTTACAAAATTCGATAAGCAGTTTTTTTTTTTTTTTTGGTATAAAAAGATTGCTTCTTGTCAATGCTTTTGGTAAATAATGGGCTCATTTGATAGGCACTTTCGATTCTTTTTTTTTTTTCTTTTTCTTCCCCCAAATCACTTTGGTTCTTCATTTATGTTGATTTCATAACAGTATTAAACTATTTAAACTTTAGCATCTCAATTTTTAAAACAATTAATAGAGGTAATTAGGTACCTCTTGAATCCTAATTAACGGATGTATTTATCATTCTTACCAAATAAAGATATCTTTGAGCATTTTGTTCTACAATAATAATTTACTCAATAATATCTTGTCAAAAAGATTTACTCAAAGAGCATGCATGAGGACATTGTGATGTCTGCAGAATGAATAGTAACTAATATACAGATAATTATAACTAACTTATACTGATTTTAAATGACGTTGAGGAATAAATGTTGATTATAAATAAGTAGTAATTTTTTATTATTTAATCATGATTTTTATTTTTTTAATATTTATTTAAATATATTTTTAAAAAATTGTAAAAGTTTACATAATATTTACTTTATTAAGTTATTGAAAATATTAAAATTATTTTATATTATTTATTTATTTAACATATATTTTTAAATAAAATAAAAAATATATATAAAAGAATAAAAAAATTAAGTAATTACTGACATTAAATATTAAAAATATCTTTTACTACGTACATTGAATAATTTTTTCCATAAAGACAATTTCCATCTTTCCTTAGGTGCAAGGCACCAGGGTACGTGTACTTTCACATTTGGGGACAAAAAATTTGAAGCGGAGCAGAGCAGAGCAAGTGGGCTAATTTAGTATCTTTCGTGCAATTTCAGGCCATCATTTCTTAATTATTAACAAAGCAACCACAAATAGAAACTCAATATGTTATTATTAAAGTATACTCCAAAACAATGATAATGTTTTTTTTTATTTTAAAATAAATATTTATAATTTTTTAAATTAAATAATATTTTAATATAATTTAAACTCATAATTTAAAATATAAAATTTATAAATATCTTATCATCAAATTATTAAATTAATTATTAATTTTATATTTTATTAATTTAAAATATCATGAATAATTTATTATATATCTATATAAAATTAAAAAAGAAAAAATATCTATTACCATCTTATAATTTAAAATATAAATATCTTATTATCATGCTATTAAATCAATTTTTAATTTTATATTTTATTAATTTAAAATATCATGAATAATTTATTCTATATTTATATCAAATTATCAATCAATACTCGTTTAGAAAAAAAGAAAAATATCTATTACCAAATTGGAGTTTGTTGGGTCACTTGCTCACATTTTAGATTTTTAGTTACGTATGAAAAAAAAGGGTTTCAACTTTTTCATGTTTGTGTCATTAAATTATTATTTTAATAATAATTTAAACTATTATTAAAATCACATAAACTTATTACGTGAAAATCCCATACAAGTACATTTAAATCAATTTTTCTTTTTCTCTTTTTCTTATCTTTCTCAATTAGACGCATATTTCTTTTACTCATGGAAAAAAATGGGAGAAATACTTTAAAAAAAACACATAACTAATACATTTAAAACATTTAATAACAAAAATAGTGTTTTAATACTAAGTGATATATCTCTAAATTCAAAATAAGATATTATTTTTATTGTTTTGAGTACTAAGTATATTATTTTAAATAATTTATTAAATATTTTTAATTGTTTTACCCTATATATATAACACTGTTTCAATAATAATACCGGAAAAAGACTTAATAATTATCTTTTTATTTATTGAAATATAATTTGTTTTTATATAATATTTAGGTTATATTTTAATAATATTTAATGTTAAATATTTAATTTTATTATAATTACACTAAATATAAGAAAAACATATCATTAGTGACTTTAACATAGGAGAGGGATTAAACTGCCCTGTCCCCCCCTAAGCAAGAGATATATATAACCAAATCAGCACCCTCAAAATAGTGGAAGCAATTCATATTATATAATTTTTTTCCATCAAAGTTAGTCATAATTTTTAAGTGTGAAGAGTGATATTACTAGTGACATAGCTTAAATCATTTATATGGTTTAATTTTATAGTTTAAAAATATTTTTTTTTCCTGCTGTTAATTTTAATAAAAATGATCATATATGTGTCAATCACATTGCTTCACTAAATGGACTTTATTTGTCTTTTTATGTACATTTTTCTTAAATGACTGAACCCTTATATTAGATTTGACATCATTTTCAATAGACACCATATATATATATATATATAACAATTTATCTCTACCCCTTATTGTTCTTCTGTTGCTTGTTATCTGTTTTTGTAATGTCCACCATATATATAGTATTCTTTATCCAGATTTCTATCCTTATTGTGATGTAACGCTTGCATACTTTTTAATTAATGTAGCAAGTATCTACAACACGATGCTCTTTGAGGGTGATGATTTGATGGGGTTTAAATATTCAATTGGGTATACAAATTGTTCTTTGTAAAAACTTATCTAACTATCCTTTTATCTCTCTCTTTTTTAATTTCGTTTTAAAACTAATATTCATAATATTATTTTAAGCATTACTTTCAAATATTATTATTTTATTGTAAAAAAAATAAATTTTTTTACTTTTTGTTTTTTTTATGACATTTTTAATTTCCCCTAAAGATAAAAAAGATTAAGAAAAACTCATTTTATATATATCCTCAAATTAAATACCTATATATTATATGGATTTATCTTATAATCACTTGAAACTTATCGTATATAACTTTATTCTCAAACTCTCTCGTCATTCAAATTTGGTGAGAGAATCAAATATTTAATTATAAATTAATATTGTCTCAAATGTTAAATTTGAGCCTAATTTCATCTCAAAATCTAGGTTGTGAGATGGAAGATTGACCTTATTTATATGCACAGCGTGAGCGCGATCCCTAATCGATGTGGGACTTTAATACTCTCTCTCACATCGGCAAGGGTCTGTCTCCTTGAGACCGATGGGGATGTTGAGCTTATGGAACCCAAGTGGCGGAATGTATCACTCACCAGTGGCAAAACAACTGCACCGATCGGATAAACTTGCTCTGATACCATGTTAAATTTGGGCCTAACTCCATCTCAAAACTCAGGTTGTGAGATGGAGGACTGCCCTTATTTATATACGTAACGTGGGTGCGATCCCCAATCGATGTGGGACTTTAACACTAAATCATGTTTTGAATACACAATCTCAAAATTATGTACAACCTTCTTTAAATTGCGCAAAAATATATCATCTTTGTAAGAACACGATGCTCTTTGAAAGTGATGGATCTATATCTAATTTATACTATCAATATCTTGAGTCAATATTATATTTGAACCGTTAACAAAACTAAAAAAAAACCATAAATGATGCATTGACAAAGAAACACAAACATCTTGTGATGGATGTCAAAATAAATCTAGATGTTGAAAATAACTCTCATTTAAAAAAAAAAACAAAATCAACTAATCAACTAATGTCCTAATAAAGGAATTAAAATTGCAATGCATGAAGTAACTTAAACTCTCTCATTTATGTGCATAAATATATCATTAATTATGTTTCAAAGCCTTAGGTTGAATGGCTTTGAAATTTAGATGTTTAAGATATAAGGAACGATCCCTTTCATCATTTCTTCTCTATTTTTATCTCTTTTAAAAAAAATAGTGGTATTTTTCTTATTTCTTTTAGTTTTTCTATATTAAAACTTTCTCACTCTTAAATAAATTCCACAAAAATTAATATGTGATTTATGTCATTTCACGTAGATTTAAATTATTATGACAATTTTTTACTTAAATCTAATTTATAATGATGTTATTCATGTTTTTTATATTTTGATAAGTTTTTTTTCCTATCTAAATCTAAATATGATAATTTTATTTGAAATTTTATTTACGTTTAAAAATTAAAAAACTCAAATCATTTAAAATCAAAGGTTATCGAAAATTTATCATATATATATATATATGTATACATTGTCAATTAAAATTTGAAGAGTCAAACTTAAATAGATAATAGAATAAGTTAAAAAATTTACTGATTATTTTACATATGGATTATTATGATTGTTATGATACTTTTTATCATTTAATATATTTTTAATTTTTTAATTTAAATGTTATTAGAATATTTTTATTTTAAATAAAATCCTATAATTCAAAAGACGAAGTTGACGGGTAATTAAACAACTAATTTAGAGCATCATCCACCAAATTCCAAATGATTATTTATTTTTGGTATCAACAACTAATTTAATGGAAGCAAAAGAAGAAACCCCATGTGATAGTGTTTAGCTGCTTTTCATTTTCCGCATAACATCCTTAATTCTTGTAATAAATATTTAAATCTAGAAGATGGACATTCCTATATTTTCACTGAAGATACGTATATTCCCCCTACCTTACTTTGAACAACTTATTCAAAAGGTTAACACTTTTTTTTTATTTTTTATTTTAAAAAAAAAGCAAAGTAAATTACATACTAATCTTCAAACTTCATAAAAATTCCTTATTTAATTCTTAGGGATTGTTGATTCTCTTTGTTTTTTAAATATGTTTTTAGGTCCCTTTAATGATAAAATCAATTATTTATTTAATTTTTATTAAATATAATGGAATAATACATGTGATATGTACATATTTTTTTAATTTTTGATATATACATATATATAATAAAATAATAATTAATTAAAAATTTAAATTAAATTTTCATTGAATAATGTGTGACTTTGGATATTAGACAATGAAATTTTTGTTTAAGTTTTATCATAAATTTTATTTAATTTTAAAATAAATTTAAAAAATAAATAAATAATTTTTTCAATTAAATATTATTTTTTTACATATATACCTATCGAAAAATATAAATATACATTTAATACTTATACTATTCTATTATATTTAATAAAAAATGGATAAAAAGTTAACGTTATTCTTATTTAACTCCTTTTTCACAAATAAATAGACTTCAATAACACATTTTTCACAAATAAATGGTTTTAAAAACATTTTTTCTAAACAAAGTGATCATTTAAGCACTTTACCCTTAAAACTATTGATATAGATTTTATTAACAATAGATAGAATTGACCATGTATTATGAGATGAACAAACCGTTAAAAATAAAGAAATAAAATGTTTAACTTTAATTCTCTATTATAAAATGTTAATTTATGTACATAGGAACATATATATATATGGTAATTTATGTACATAAGAATATATATATATATATATATATGAGAAAAAGTTAAACGGATTGATAATTAACTTGTTGTATATTTATCTTAAATTATTTTTTTACGATAATTAAAAAATAATTATTAAATTTTTATTTTTTTAAATAATTATCTTACATTCATATTTATACGATGATTGGGACCACTCCTAAACTAACATATAAAATGTATGAAATTACCTCATTTTTGTTTTTGTTTTCAATAAATAACCTCATCGAGATAAGCTAAGGTTACATTATCTCAATTCATCAATTAAGTGTATGATTTTAGTTACGTAAAGGCGGATGCAACTTACGTGATTTTAACCCAAAGCTATACTCTCGTATATTAATACATTAATTTTAAGAACTCATGATTGCTATTGTCTCACGTTAATGTAAGGTTTTTATGTATCATTGTCCTATTGAATTATTGAATAAACCTTTTAGCATTGGCCATCTCACGGTGATTGCTACAAAATTTGACATAGTATATGTAATCTCATAGCTTTAGTCAATCATTGACCCAAAAACTTATGATTCTCCCCTAAAAAGCATAGGAACCTTGCAAAGAAAAAGAAAATGACCAAAAAATAAAAATAAAATAACATATAATCAAATTGGTTAAAACACAAGTTGCATAAAATAATCTACAAATTTAATAAAGAAGCTTTGAGTATAAAAACATTAGATTGAGTATCTACTAGTCATTTTGCTTTTATCAACAGTAATAATTTAATTACTTTATTTTTAAATATGACATGTAACTCACCCTCGATAAAAATATGATATTTATTAATAATATAATATTATTTTATTAATAAAAATTTATAACACAATAATAAAATATATCAAATGGAATAAAATTATCAATTTAATTTTTTTTCTAGTTCATTTTTTGCATCATTTTTCAACTATAAAGATAAAAATATCAATATTTTTTTCATAGTTTTTTTTTTGTTTTTTTTCTCTATTCTCTCAATAATAAATAGATTACAATATATCAACCATCATAATAATAACTAATATGATGACCAGTATATTTAGTTCTTTTTCTTTTTTAGAGAGGGAGAAAATAAAGAGAATTAATAAATAAATCTATAAAAAATAAAGAGAATATAACTAAAAATGTTAATAATTTTTAGTTTTATAGCTAAAACAATGATGTCAAAATTAAACCATAAAATAGAAAAAAATTATAAAATATTAATTGTCTCGGGTTCAATATATTTTATTATTATGTCAAAATATTTTATTAATAAAAAAATATTATATTGTTTAAAAAATGATTACATCTATCGATTATACTAAGTATTTTTTTATAAAAACAAAGTTACTTTAATAACCTTCTTCCAAAAATATTATCCCAAATTAATTGATAATAATATTATAAAATTTATATATATCATAGACTTTACCGCACGTTGGATTATTCTTTCAGAAATGAGAAATTGTTTTTTTATTCTATAAAATTGACAAGTATTAGCCTTTGTTTATTAATGTTACACTTTATTCAATTAGTATACTTTAATTTATTAACTTTAAATTAAAATGCTTTAATCTATAACCCATTTTCAAATACTCATCTACATTTACAATTGTTTAACTAATTTATTGTTTATTTTGAACTAAAATATACAGAAATGGAAATTGAGGGATTAAAATGTGCATCTCAAAAAAAAAAATCACTACTACAAAAATTTCATATTTTTTCACTTATTTTTTGCTTGTTTATTAAAATAAGAAAAAAAATAAAATTCATCTATTTTTAAACAAATGATTTTTTTATTTTTGGAACGGTATTTAAAATACGAAAAATATAAAATTTTATCAATTTTTAAACAAGCAAAAAATAAAATAAAAATCGATGGTTTTTAAATCGACTAAAAAAATCACAGATTTTTAAATTATCAAAAAAAATTCACCATCACCAAATACTTTATTTTTAAAAACTAACAAAAAATTCGTTTTTTTGTCGATTAAAAACCTACGAATTTCAATATTATTGCAGTGAACTTGTGTAGTACTTTTTTACTTAAAAAATATGAATTTTCAAGGTTAGGTTGTAGAGGGCAGTCTCATCATATCATAGTCATAGGACATAAGATGCGACACATGAAAGCTAAAAAGACTATATACATTGCCTATGCCTTACAATATTACTTTTAAGTCAATATTTAGCTATTTTTCTGATGCTCATTATCTACTTTTCGGTGGCCATTGCTGAATAACTTGTCGCTACTTAAATCGTATCTAATTATCTTCGTCGATTCGTATCATATTACGCAGTTATCTTTAAATTCAATATATAATAATAATAATAATATTATTATTATACATAAAGCAAATTATTAATTAATTTTAAAAATCAAATTATACATAAAGCAAGTTCCGATCTTAATTATTGACACGAAAGCAATTGCAAAAACCATAATTATATATCTTCTCTTTTCTTAAATCGATTCAAATTTATCTATTAAGAATATATATACACATAAATCACTACAATCGTACCAACCATGTGAATTATCTATTAAAAATTATTATTTTCTCAAAATAAAAAAAAACATATAAAAACTCTATTAACAAATTTTAACCCCGTAAAAAATACACGTAATTTAATTTAAATGATATTTAATATAAGATAATAAATTTATTTTTTTTAATAATAAAAATATATAAAATAATATTTTTATAGTTATAATTTTTAAGTATACTTATATTTTTATTTTATCTTTACTATAAATACAATTAATTTTTGTGGATAGAATAATATTAGTGTAATTATAACGTCTAATTTTAATAGGAGGGAAAAAGTCTTGTTCTCATAGCACTTAATTTGTGAGTTGTTACGTGAACATTTTGAGCATAATTACTAAACTTTAAAATCAGTGTTATAGACTTCAATACCTACTTTTTCGTAGTGTCACTCAATATTTTGTTTTCATGTACACTTTTAAACCACTTATGCAGCTTTACAACCAATCACATACTGTTGCACACGTATTTTACATATATATATAGGCGGTCAAAAATTTAACTTATAAAGAAAAATATCGAGTATTTGTTAAAATAATATATGTAAAGTAATTTTGAGAATTGTAAATTACTTTTATGCTGGACAGATATGCACATAATAATATAACCAACGAGAATACAATGTTGCTATCTTTTTATAAAGATAAGGTTAAATTGTAATATTATTATCTAAAATTTTAATTAAATTTAAGTATAAATTTTTAAATTATATAATTTAGTTTTTAAATTTTTAAAACTTTAAACATAAATCTTAATTTTTTATTCGGTGTTTTAGTAACAAGTAAAAATCTATGTGTCAAATTTTAAAAAATTTGAAACTAAATTATAGGGTTTAAAATATTAGAGATATATGTATGAATTTTAAAAAGTTTAGGACTTAATCTATGTTTTAAAATTTTGGATATATATGCATAAATTTAATTCAAAATTTAAGGACCAAATGTGTATTTTAGTGTAGAGATAATTAATAATTTTGTACGAGTTCTAGAAGAAATTTGTTTGATATATATAATAACACTTTTAAAACTTACAATAATAAAATAATATTATAATAATATTTAAAAAGATAAAATTAGAAGTACTTAAATATTGAAGAATCTAAATATTCGTAATTTAATTAAAATAACGTTTAATATAAAATAATAGATCGAATTTTTTAATAGTAAAAATATATGAATATTATTTAAATTTATAATTATATACTTTAAATTTATTCATTTTTGTTTTTTTTTATCTAATCGTTTTTTAGCAGAAAAATGTCATATATAAAATACTAAACTTTTTATATTTTGTATTTAAATTTGGAAGTATTATAATTTATTTAGTATTTTAGTAAAATGATTGAGACCCAACATCGAATATATATGATTAGGAAAAAAAATGGTATTAATTTCGCTATCCTACAAAATCATAAGTCACGAGGCTGTAATAGGTTCAAATATATACGTCCCAAGCAAGGCAATGGAATTTGTTTGTTTATTAATGTGGAATATAAGTAACAGCAGTGTGCCTTTTATCATATAACTAATTATGGTAAGTGTCTGAAAATTGCTGTTCATGAAGTTTTGATCGAGGGTTTCAGTTTTCGATTAAACATTTATAAAAAATATATAATTTCTTTTAAAAAAATATTTCACTTTTAATTTTTCATAATAACATTATTGTAATTATAAAAATATTATTATTCACAAAAATACTTTAATGAACTATTTGAAATGATTATTTTTTCTAAAACATTTATATTTCCGGCCTAATTAAATTCATTAAATTTCCAATAAGGTAATGGTGAAACATCATGATGTGGTCCTTTTTTCTAGTGTAGGAATCTAAAGCATTATCATGTTAATATATATATATATGCGTCTGCTTAACGTTTAAGATTCTTCTTCTTCTTCTTTTATATATATATATATATATATTGTCCATATATTATTCCTTCAATACTTATTATCCAGAGCTACCAATATTATTTATTTAATTCTTCAACGCCAGGCCATCTGAAAATTTCCTAATATATCTTCAAATTAAGGATATATAATTATAATTTATAGATTCTAAATAATTTAGAAATATTATGATATTTACATAGCCATAAATATTCCTCCTTACGTTATCATCATGCACAAACAAGAACCACAAAGAATTAAATGAATGATTAGAAATAAATAGGGAAACAATAGATCTGCCAATGAAAATATAAATGTGTGCGATTTTGCATTGGACATTACTTACCGACTCTATTTTTTATTTATTTATTTGAAAAACTTAATTATCAAAATAGCTACTTACTCGTAAAACTCCAACATATATATATATTGATGTATGTCAAAAGCTATTTGAAAAAATATCATTTATAACATTCATTACAAAATTTAACAATAAAAATAACACTTAATATATTTAATTCATGTATTTTTGTTATAAAAAAATAAAAAATTGAATAAATTCATATTAACTTCTAGTTAGTTGAGTGTAATTCAAATTAAAATACAATTATTTATATAAGTTAAATATTAAATTTTATACAATTAATTAGACCACATATTTAATATTACAGTGCTTTATTTTTATTGTTTTATGATTTATGTGTGTTATTATTTATGTAATTATCAAATTATTTATCTTAATTGATTGAATCTATGGACACATTTTGATAAAAAAAATACTTAAAAAATGATATTAATTAATAAATTATTATAATAGTAACATAATTGAAATTGTTATCATATTTTTTAATTTGAATTTAATAAATAAAAAAATTAAATTAAACAAAATAATATATTAAATTAATTTTTATATATATAAAAAGGTAAATCTTGATATTTTTGGTGTCAATATATTAAATTAAATTAATTTTAATAATTAGAGATGATTTATTAAAGGGATTTGTTAAAATCATTTGTGGGTCTCGACTCGATTAATAAAAAGTATCAAATCACTCTATATCTTCCATCTTTGACAAAAGTGGGGGGTACTTAATTTCTTCCAACTATGTTTGTATATATCTCTTTCCATTTCCACCAAACAGAACATATAAAAAATGGTGGAAAATAAAATCATATGTTCTTTTTAATTACGTTATAGCTATAGCAAGACAAAAGAGCAATAAATTGAATAGTGAATTTGTTTGTCAAGTGGTTGATGACGAAGAGTAGAAGGCAATCCATCTTAAATGGATTAATTTGCAAAGTGAAGTGATACTTTTCTATATATATTCCACGTGACAACTGGTGATTGAGGTATACGACATAAATTTATATTCTTTAAAGAAAAATATTTATATTATAATAAATGATTTACTAGTTAATTTTCTATTAAAAAAAATTATTTTTATTATTTTAACCCATAATTATTTATCATATTAGTTATAATTATATCGATATAAAAAAATATTCTTCTCAAAATTATTTTGAACAAACATATTTACCGAAATTAATGAATAATATGGACCACTTAACTTAAGATTAAAAATTTTATCATAAAAAAAATTCTTTTTAATTTTTCTATTTATGTTTTTAACAATTTAGTCTATAAAAACAAATATAATTTTTACAAAAAATAAATACATTATCAAAGTATTATTTTTAAAATAATATATCATTTTTACATTCATATTTTCTAAAATAAAAAAAAACACTAAAATTAAAAATTTGTACAATTAATAGAGTGTTATGAAGGTACCTTGGTCCTTAAATTTGTCGGAGATTGCTATAAAGCTTCTTAATTTAAAGAGAAAATTAAGGAACAAAACAAGGAGTTTAATTTAAGGAACCATTAATTTAAGGAGTAATTCAAGGAGTGAATTTTCCTATAAATAGATGTGTAATTGTGATGAATTAAACAACCAAGTGTTCAATCCAAATAAGAGAAAAACTTTTGTGACAAAAAATTGAGAGTAATTTTTTTGAGTGTAATTGAATTGTGGGTTATGAGTTGTGAGTGTTGTAAACACTTTATGTAATATCTCCTTTTTCAGTAAAAAGATCTACAGTAGGTCAGGAGACGTAAGCAAGATTGGCCGAACTTCGTTATCAAATTTGTGTGTTATTTTATCTATTTTGCTTTATCATAAATTTGACTTATCGGAAATTTGTGTAATTTTCTAACAACTGGTATCATAGTTTTTGGTGGTGATTTCTATCAATTTCTTACAAGATTACTATTCTATGAATAGTGAATTTTTGTCGACGATATTTGTTCGTTGAAAGAGGTGTTCTAATATACGGTGGTTTGTAGATATAGTCAGAAACGATTCAGAGTAAGTCAGATTTGAGTGGGAACAATGGCCGAAAATGAAGGAAAGGTGAAACTTGAGAAATTCGATGGCACAGATTTCGGGTTTTGAAAAATGTAGATAGAGGATTATCTGTATCAAAAAAATCTATATCAGCATCTCTCGGGGAAGAAGCCAGAGGCTATGAAGGAAGAAGATTGGAATCTTTTAGACAGACAAGCCCTCGGAGTTATTCGATTGACGCTATCCCGTAATGTTGCTTTCAACATAGCAAAGGAAAAGACTAGGGTAGGTCTTATGGTAGTTCTCTCCAATATGTATGAAAAGCCATCAACCTCAAACAAAGTACACTTGATGAGGCGTTTGTTCAATTTGCGGATGAGGAAGGCACATCGATAGCTCAACATCTCAATGAACTCAACACAGTCACAACCGAGTTGAGTTTAGTGGAAATTGAATTCGATGAAGAAGTACGAGCATTGATACTTTTGTCTTCTCTACCAGAAAGCTGGAATGTTACTGTCACAGCTGTGAGTAGCTCGTCAGGAAGCAACAAGTTGAAATTTGACGATGTTTGTGATTTAGTTCTCAATTAAGAGATCTGACGTAGAAAGTTGGGTGAATCATTAACCTTTTCAGTTTTGCATACAGAGTCAAGAGGAATAAATTCAACTAGAGGGAATGGAGGTGACAGAACAGACTACCGAGGTAGATCAAAGGACAGGAGGTCCAAATCTAGGAATCCTAATAATTCCTACGGCTCGAAGACTATCGAATATTGGAATTGTGGGAGAACCGGGCACTACAAAAATCAGTGCAAAAGTGAACCGAAGGACAAACAAGTGAAGGCAGAAGCAAATGTTACTTCCACCTTAGGAGGAGATGATGCATTGATATGCTCTTTGGAGAGCAAGGAAGAATCGTGGGTGTTAGACTCTGGAGCATAGTTCCATGTTACTTCACAGAAAGAATTCTTCGAGAAATATGTCCCCAGAAACCTTAGAAAGGTATATCTTGGTGATGACCAACCATGTGCTATTATTGGCAAAGGTGTAGTGAAGATTAAGTTGAATGGGTGTGTTTGGGAGCTGAAGGATGTGAGACATATTCCCGACCTAAGAAGGAACTTAATCTCAGTAGGGCAATTGGCCAATGAAGGCTACACTATGATCTTCCAGGGTAATGATTGGAAGATTTCAAAGGGTGCAATGACGGTTGCTCGAGGCAAGAAGAGTGACACTCTTTACATGAGAGGAGGGGCACATTGTTCAATTGCAGTTGCAGTAGGCAATGAAACACCAAATCTATGGCACCAGAGACTAGGCCGCATGAGTGAGAAAGGAATGAAGATTATGCACTCAAAGGGAAAACTTCCAGGCCTATAGTCTGCAGAGATAAACATGTGCAAAGATTGCATACTTGGAAAGCAAAAGAGAGTCAGCTTTCAAACAAGTGGCAGAACCCCAAAGAAGGAAAGGCTAGAGCTTATCCACTCTGATGTTTAGGGACCAACAACCGTCTCATCCATTGGTGGAAAACACTACTTCGTGACTTTCATTGATGATCACACTCGTAAGGTATGAGTTTACTTTCTAAAGTATAAGTATGAAGTATTTGA
Source organism: Hippophae gyantsensis (assembly GCA_030763125.1). Taxonomy (NCBI): domain Eukaryota; kingdom Viridiplantae; phylum Streptophyta; class Magnoliopsida; order Rosales; family Elaeagnaceae; genus Hippophae; species Hippophae gyantsensis. Next base: position 35,576,279 of record CM061030.1, read on the forward strand.
GGTTTTTAGAAAATGGAAAGTTATGGTGGAAAATGAGACAGGTTTGGAGATCAAAAATCTTAGAACCGATAATGGTGGTGAATATGAAGACACCAGATTCAAAAATTTCTGCTATGAACACGTGATCAGAATGGAAAGAACTGTGCCAGGCACGCCTCAACACAATGGTGTAGCTGAACGTATAAACTGAACGTTGACAGAAAGAGCCAGAAGCATTCGTATATAGTCAGGTCTATCGAAGCAGTTCTGGGCAGAAGCAGTCAACACAGCAGCTTACTTGATCAACCGAGACCCATCTGTTCCATTGGAACACAAAATACCAGAAGAGGTATGAAGTAGAAAAGAGGTGAAACTATCACATCTAAAAGTTTTCGGTTGTGTAGCAATTGTCCATATCAGTGATTAAGGCAGGAATAAGCTTGATCCCAAATCCAAGAAATGCACATTCATCGGTTATGGTGAGGATGAGTTTGGCTACCACATTTAGGATGACGAAAACAAGAAAGTAATCCATAGTAGAGATATGATTTTCAACGAAAGGTGTTGTATAAGAACATGCATAAAATAAACGCCAACGACTCAGAGCAGAATGAGTCAGTATTTGCAGATGCAGATGATGTCCGAGATAGTTCCACAATGGACCCAATTGTAACAAGTCCTCAGCCAGAGGAACTTGTTAGATAGAGTATTACGCAGCAGTCCAACACACCACAGCCTCTTACTCCAACTCTTGTATTGAGAAGATCTTCTTGACCTAATGTGCCTAACATGAGATACATAAACTATATGTTGCTGACTAATAGAGGGGATCCTGAATGCTATGATGAAGCTTGTTAGACTCGAGATTCTAGCTAGTAAGAGCTTTCCAAGAAAGAAGAAATGAAATCTCTCATCTCCAACCAGACATGGGAACTAGCTGAGTTACCTATGGGAAAGAAGACATTTCACAACAAATGGGTGTACCGGGTGAAAGAGAAACATGATGGTTCCAAGAGATACAAAGCCCACCTAGTTGCCAAAGGGTTTCAATAGAAGGAAGGCGTTGACTATACTAACATTTTCATTCCCGTTGTAAAGCTCAATACTATCAGATCAGTGTTAAGTATTGTACCCATTGAAGATCTTCATCTTGAACAGTTGGATGTGAAGACTGCATTCCTTCACGAAGATTTAGATGAAGAGATATACATGTACAGACCAAAAGGTTTCTTAGAAAGCGGGAAGAAGAACATGGTGTGCAAACTTAAGAAGAGTTTGTATGGCTTGAAACAAGTCTCGAGACAATGGTACAGAAAGTTTGATAGCTTCATGCACAAGGAAGGTTTCCAGAAGTGCAATGCTGATCATTGTTGCTACTTCAAGAGATATAGGTCCAGTTATATCATTTTACTACTTTATGTTGATGATATGTTAGTAGTAGGTTCAGATATGGATGATATTAGAAGGTTAAAGCATCAATTCTCAAAGGAGTTTGACATGAAAGACTTGGGTCCAACAAAGAAAATTCTTGGAATGCAAATCACAAGAAATAAGAAGAAAGGATCCTTGTAGTTATCTCAGGCAGAGCACATCAATTGTGTTTTGCAGAGATTCAACATGGGCGATGCCAAGCCAGTTAGCATACCCTTGGCCAATCATTTTCGCCTATCCAGGGATCAGTCCCCTCAAATAGAGAAAGAGAGAGAATTCATGGTTAAGGTTCCTTATGCCTCAGCCATTGGAAGTTTGATGTATGCAATGGTCTGTACGAGACCAGATTTTGGCCATGTAGTGGGAGTTGTTAGAAGATTTATGTCAAATCTAGGAAAAACTCACTGGGAAGTAGTAAAGTGGATTTTGAGGTATCTGCGAGGCACCGCAAAAAAGTGTTTGTACTTTAGTAAAGGAGAATTAAAAGTACAAGGTTACGTAGATGCAAACTTTAGAGGTGAAATTGATCACCGAAGAAGCACCACCGATTATATATTTACTGTTTGAACTATAGTTGTTAGTTGGATGTCACAAATATAGAAAATTGTCACTTTATCCACTACAGAGGCTGAGTATGTAACAGTGACTGAAGCCAATAAAGAGATGATATGGCTTCAAGGTTTGTTAACTGAGTTGGGATTCAAACAGGAGAAGAATGTTTTGCACAATGATAGTCAAAGTGCAATACACTTGGTGAAGAATTTAACATTTCATTTTAGAACCAAGCATATTGGACTTCCTTATCACTTCATCGAATCCCTATTAGAAGATGATGTGTTAATGTTGGAGAAGATTCAAGGAAGCAAAAATCCAGCGGATATGTTAACAAAGGTGGTGATTATTGACAAATTGAAGTGGTGCTCAACTTCAGTTGGTCTGCTAGAGTAATAAGACTAGAAAAATTGATGTATTGATCGAGGTGTGAAGACAGATTGAAATCAATCTTCAAGTATGAGATTGTTATAAAGCTCCTTAATTTAAGGAGCAAAACATGGAGCAAAATAAGGAGTAAAACATGAAGCAAAATAAGGTGTAAAACATGGAGCAAAATAAGGAGCTTAATTCAAGGAATCATTAATTTAAGGAGTAATTCAAGGAGTGAATTTTCCTATAAATAGATGTGTAATTGTGATGAATTAAACAACCAAGTGTTTTATCTAATTGAGAGAAAAACTGTTATGAGAGAAAATTGAGAGTATTTTTCTTGGGTGTAATTGGATTGTGAGTTGTGAATGTTGTAAGCACCTTGTGTAATATTTTTATTTTAATAAAAAGATTTGCAACAGGTCCGGAGACGTAAACAAGATAGGCTGAATTCCGTTATCAAATTTGTATGTTATTTTGTCTATTTTGTTTTCTCATAAATCTAAATTATCATAAATTTGCGTAATTTTTCAATAAAATTCAGTGCTACAATATATTATTGTTAATGATACTTTTTACGTAAAGAAATTTATATCAACTGTGTATGTCATGAATGTTTTTAATAATAATTTTTAGATAAAATAAAAACGAAAGTTTATTTATTTGCTTGTTACAGTTATAACTTATAATTTAAAATGAATGATGAAGAAGTCTTGCCTCGTAATTACTAAATGAATCACATTAATTATATATTTTCAATATCAATTTCAGTTGTGAAAAGGCAATTTATTTCAGTTTTCAGTGTTGTACTTAATTACCAGGAAATAAGAGTAACAGGTATAATATTTAACTTATCAATTGTTGTGTTGTCTTTTTAACCTATTGTATTGATTTACATAAATTAAAATTTATAAGTTTTATATGTAAAATAAGAAGTAACAGCATGCATTTCTTTATAATATTATTATGTTACAAAATAACCCCAAATAAATATACATATATCAGAGGAAGCAGACATAATTCTAAGGGTATTAATTGTAAAGTCAATAATTAGTATGTAGCTCAGCTCACAACTTACCGTTTCAATGATGTTGAAAGGCCAAATAAAAAACGCTTCAAGGCAACATATGAACTATGGAGGAATCCTCCTAAGGCGAGAAGCCAATAAATTATGTGCGGTTAATGGGGTAGGCTAAATTATTATTAAAAATAATTAATGAATTAAATTATTATTAAAAATATTATTGAATTTAAGTATTCTAATTGAAATAAGTAATGAAATTTTATTGGATGAGTCTAATACAAGGTAGATTCTTTAAAAGAAAAAAAAAACAAAACTAAAGTTTGTTATGTGAACAATTATGTCTTCAAATTTTATCTTTTATATCAAGTTTTAAAATGAGTTTTTTTTAATTAATTTTATTTTTTAAAATTATAAAGTTTTATTTAATTGAAAATTTAATTTTAAAGTTTTAAAAACTAAGTTTAATCTTTATACACTTTTTTTATTGTTTTTAAAACTTAAAAAAAAGTTTTGAAAAACATATTGAAATTTATTTTTCGTTTCATTAATTAATTTTATTTTTTTTCATGATATTTAAGATGAAATAAAAGAATAAAACATAACTTTTTAACAAATAATTTTTTATTCTTTTAATTTTTTAAACAAATTAAAAAATATAAAATTAATTTTAAATACGAGAATACATATCAGTAACTCCTTTTTGTAATTAATAAATTCTCAAGTATACGAAAATACATATCAATATATTGATAATATATATATCATTATTTTAAAATAAAGATATTTCAAAATTATTATAATTTAACGAATAATAATTTTACACACTCGACGACTTTCACTAATTATTGAATCAAAGTACCTACCATTAAGGCACTAATCGAGACAAATTGAGAGGTTTGAGATTTCACTAAACGGGGCAAAGTACATAAATTACAATTTACAAATTTACATTTTGAATGGAATATGAATTTAAAACAAAAACAAAATTAATAAAAAATTGCAACTTGGAAAAAACACGCCTTCTTTCAACACGCGACTCACGTGGTCATAGCGGTAAAGCAGCACTGACTGATTACTGATTACTGATTACTGATTAGTGAGTGCATCACAGTGAGTAAAACGGACCCCACGTCTTATCCTCTGAAACAACGAACCTAACCTCAGTAGGTAGCTGGTCGATCGAGGTATCGAGTTTTTGTTTTTGTTGTGTTAGGATCGCGTAATTACAAACAAAACTTTAAATGAAATTACAGGAGTCAAAGATTAATTTTTTCTAAATTGGAGGGATGCAGATAAATTTTTTCTAACTTCAATTCTATGAATGTAGACAGATTCTTTTTCTTTTTCTTTTTCTTTGGAAAGTGATATTCTTTTTACAATACTTTTTACTTATATATTTTTTAATAAAATTACGTATTTATATTTTTCATCTAAATTTTGTTATATAGTAATTTTGTATCATTTAAATATGTTTAAAATAATCTATATTATGTAAATATCCTTAGTTTTACGATCCATCAATATATTTATCTAGAATCAAAAATCAAAAATATTATAATATTATATTAAAATTTTATATTTTTTAAAATAATCGATATATCAATTTATAATAGAGTAAAAAATAATAGTTTAAATTTTCTTTCATATGCTAAAAAAAATTTAATTTTGATTTAATAATTTTAATTGTTGATATATATATTAGATTAATAATATTTTTATCTATATTGTATTTTTTATTTTTAATGAAATTCTATTTTCTTATAAATTTAAATTTTATAATAATTAGTCATTTTAGTGATAGAAGTTATGGGAATATAAATACTCTTAAAAGTTTGTTACTTAATATATATATACACACGTTTCCTATTACTTATAAGGGCACATATTATATTTATAAAATATTTATAATTTAATAATTAAGACTATTAAAATTTAAATACAAAATGTCAAACTTTTTAGAATATCATATAATTGTTAGAATATCATATTATAATTTGTTAGAATAACAAATTCTTTTAAAATATAAGCTTTATTGAGAAAATGGGAAGTAATACTTTCACCTTACCATGGCTTAGTCTTTAGTATAGTGTCATATTTTTGTATTAATTATAGGATAGTCATATTGATATAATAATTTTTATTAATATCATAACAATGTTTTTATTTTTAAAAACCAAATAGCATTAAGTTGTAAGATAAAATATTTAATTATTTTAATATTAATATTTTTTACTCAAAATATAAATTCTCTAATTATATTATGTTTATGTATCATTTAACATAATTTTTCATGTTATCTATGTATTATCGTAAATATGAAAAAGTATTGGATTAGTGATGTGTTTGAAAACCCATTTGTCTTGAAATTTTTTCCTTGAGTAATACAGATCCTATTATTTTCTTTGATGGGTCAAATTAGTTCTAAGAAATTAACTGTATTAATTTATTAAGTTAATTATAACATTGATCTCATAAATAACTAAAATTTGAGATAAATAAAGCATTTTTATGTCTTTTCACCCAACATTAATTTTTTTTATAGCATTAACTAACTAACAAATTAAACTAAACAAAAATAAATTAACAAATAGAAAAAGAAATATAATATATGATAAACTATTTTTTTCTATCTATCTACAATTTCTTATTTTTTAACATTTGATTTTATTAATTTTTTTAATTTCAATAGTATATTTACAAGATAATATGTTTTCAAAAACTAAAAATATAAAATTTATAATAAAATTACATTAAAAAATCAACATAATCCATTCCAATTCTTATAATCAAATTACACAAAAACATTAGGGATAAACTAGGGGGAAACAATGAATGAATGTAATTTTTTTTATATCACAAATCCTATTTAAAAAGAAGATCATATGTTTTACATGTTTTTCAATATTAATTTTTTTAACATAATTTTTAAAATAGGATTAATATTATATTTTTTATAAAATACATGTCTAACTCACAAATTTCATAACTAAATTATATTATTTAGTAATAGTAAGGCTTTATAACATGTGCACCAATAATAAAAATAGTAAGGTTTTAAATACATGAAAATTTTATTTATCAAATATGACTTTTTATTAATATTACTCTTAATCTACCTAACAAAAATGAAAATGAGACTTCTCGAGAAATAATAAAGAAAATTATAAATATTAACTTGTATAGTAATATTAAAATTATAAACACAACTTTTACCAAAAAAAAAATAGTTATTTATAACCATTGATCAAATAGGAGTTAGTTTTGATATTGAGTACAAATATATAGCAGCATTAGTGGAATATAATTTTGTTTAAGCGTATAATCGATCATATATGTAAATTAAGATTTAACATAATAAAAAATATATTGTGAAATTTTAAATAGCAATAAATAGTGTGGTTGTGAAAAATACATTTTATTTTTATGTATATCGCATCACATTGTCGTGTGATACTGATACATTACAATTGGATTATGATTGATGGGATATATCTATTTTGTATTATAAAAGAGAGAGTTGGACATTTGAATGGAAACAATCCAAACTACTTATACTTTTAACAACAATTAGATAACATTACCCTCAATTTACTTTAAATGTTTGAAATAAAGAGGCAATAATACCATTACTACCCAAGTTAATATATCATTTAAATTAAATTTTAAAAAAAATAAATTATTTTTATAGTACATTTTGTAACTTCCTTTTTTTTCATTGACAAATGAAAAGTCAATAATACCATAGATATTAATATGTCATTCAAATAATTTAAAAAAATATCAATAATATCACCCAAGTTAATATATCATTCAAATAAAATTTTAAAAAATATCATTTGTTATAATACATTTTATAGCTCCATTTTTTTTCAGTTATTGACAAATAAAAAGTCATTAATACCATCAAAATTAATATTTCATAACTTCCTATTATTATTTTCATTAATAGAACAATCTTAATTAGTTTTTATATATAATTCTTTAAATTGTAATTGTGTAAGTTGTAACTCATATCATTAATTTCATTAAAAATTTATTATTACTAGCACAGTCAATATTAAGTTTTTTTATTAAATAATTAAATTATCTTCGTAACTCATTTAATTTTAAAATTACAATGATAATTAGAATGAAAATATTATTCATTAGTAATATTTTGCATTCCATTAATTTTTTAACTATATATTAATATCTTAGCAATAACAATGAATCATTTATGTTCCCGTAAAATAAATGTATATCTTATTAACTTGGAAATGCTTTATGTTCAATTCTTAATGCATTAAAGGGATTTTTATTTACATCCGTATAATATTTCTCTTATTTAATGAAAAATAAAATTTTAGTCGGTTTTTTTAAAAAATATTTGTTTCCCTCTTTCTACTGGTGTGTCTTATCATTTTTTCAACTTCTAATTATACTCATTTACAGAAAAATAGAAATATATTTAAAAGGGGAGATAAGAGCCTAGAGACACAAACTCTATTTGTGTTTGTAAAATTTCTAACTCCCATTATATATATTTGTTAAATTTGTTCTATTTTTTCTTTTCTTTTTTGCTACTTTGTAAAATTTTATTCTTTCATGAATTAACTTATTCATTTCATTGATTAATATGCTAGCAATAACATTTAACCACTTCTCTTTCCATAAATATATATATTTTCACCAATGCTTAATTTTATTTTCTTATAATAATATAAAAGTATAATATTATAAAAATAAATAAATAAATTCAAATAAAAATAAAAATCTATATACACAAGGTTATAAACTAAAAAAGTTAAATTAAAATACTTACAATGAATGAATATTTTTAAAATTTGTTTCAAATAACAAGTAGTAAAGCGATTTCATTTTTTATTTTCTAAAAGCGATTTAAAGTATAATTTTGATAAAAATAATTGGATATTTTTAATTTTAATAAATTAAAAAATTATATTAATTTATAATGTAAAAATAATAACTTATAAAAACCTTTAAAAATAGATACTAAATTATGAAAAAATTTAACATCCAAGAACTAAATTATAGTTACTTTATTTATTATAAAATTTTATTATTATAAACCTGTATTTCATTTTTTTCTTTGAAGTATTAATATATGTGAACTAAATACATTCATAATCTATTTTTTTCTTTGCAAGTATTACTACTATAAAAATAGGTATTTAAGTCGTTGTATAAAGTCAATTTTTAGAAAAAAACTGATTTATAATAAATTTAAAGTCGGTTCGGTGTAGAACCGACATTATCCACGTAAGACGTAGCGTCGGTTGACGTGACGAATCGACGTTATCCACGCATATAGCGTCGGTTCGCTACGTCAACCGACGCTATATCCTACGTGGATATCGTCGGTTAACAAAAAGAACCGACGCTACACGCGTGGATAGTGTCGATTCATCACGTTAACCGACGTTACGTCCTACGTGTATTTTTTAAATTAAAAAATACATGTAGTTTGCAATTGAAAATTTTTAAGTTAATTATTATTTTATACTCTTTAAAATTTAAGTTTGATATATATATATATATATATATAAATATATATATAGTATAATTTTTTTCTTTTTTTAGAAAATTAGTTTTTAAAATTATATAATTTTATTTATTTGTTTGGATATTTAAATTTATATTCGTACACACAATATATCTTTTTTTTTAACTTTATGTATTTGTTTTAAATATTATATTAAAATTATTATTTTTTTCTTTTTCTATAGTATGTATATATATATAAGAGTTTAAATAAAATAATAATTGAAAAAAATTAAATTACGTGGGTAGCGTCGATTGACGTGGCGAACCGACACTATCTACCTAATATTACCGTTCGACCTTTTCTTCACTACAAAAATCCAAAAAAAATTCATTTCTCTTCTCCACTTCTCCCAAAATCGAGCTCACTCATCCTCTTTCTTAATTTCTGGTCACCTCTGAACACCATTTGTAACGTCATTTTGTGGGTTATATTACTCTTCTCATTATCTTTCAGATCTACTATTTTTTTGAACGAAATACTCAAACATTTTATACCCATTTTTTCTCTTATTCTCACTTACAAAACACATTTTTCTTCTTCATTTCTTTCATTTAGTCACTTCATAACATTCTTGTAAGTATTTCTATTAATTTTACAGCTTATTATTTAGTTTGTTTTATTTTTTGTATAAATTTTTGATTTATGTATAATTTTTATTATGCTTGTTATTATATGTTTGGTTTATTTTCTGTGAAAATAATATCTGAATGTTGTGGGTTTAAGGGACTATAATATTTACTGTACATGGATAAATTTATTTATATATAAATAATTATATTTTATTAAGTAAAAATAATATATTTGTAAAATGATTAAAATGATAACTGTTTTGTATAATATATGTTTTGATATATATTCTAATAATTAGAGAATTTATATATAATAATACTTGAAATATATTCATTGGATACATAATTAATTAATATGCTATAAATTTATTTATATATAAATAATTATATTTTATTAAGTAAAAATAATACATTTGTAAAATGATTAAAATGATAATTGTTTTGTATTATGTATGTTTTGATATATATTCTAATAATTAGGGAATTTATATATAATAATACTTGAAATATATTCATTGGATACATAATTAATTAATATGCTATAAATTTATTTATTTATAAATAATTATATTTTATTAAGTAAAAGTAATACATTTGTAAAATGATTAAAATGATAACTGTTTTGTATAATGTATGTTTTGATATATATTCTAATAATTAGGGAATTTATATATAATAATACTTGAAATATATTCATTGGATACATAATTAATTAATATGCTATAAATTTATTTATATATAAATAATTATATTTTATTAAGTAAAAGTAATACATTTGTAAAATGATTAAAACGATAACTGTTTTGTATTATGTATGTTTTGATATATATTCTAATAATTAGGGAATTTATATATAATAATACTTGAAATATATTCATTGGATACATAATTAATTAATATGCTATAAATTTATTTATATATAAATAATTATAGTTTATTAAGTAAAAGTAATACATTTGTAAAATGATTAAAATGATAATTGTTTTGTATTATGTGTGCTTTGATATATATTCTAATAATTAGGGAATTTAGATATAATAATACTTGAAATATATTCATTGGATACATAATTAATTAAGTATCACTTTATTCGTAATGGTATTCTTTTAGGCTATAAATGTTGGTATTATCATGGAGAAAATATTAATAATACTCATGGGGAAGAGATAAATAAGAATGTGAGTGGATTACATACATCTTATCATAATGTACAGACAAAAAATATGTTTCATGGTGTTGAAGATGAATTACGCGAGGATGATCCCAAAACCTTTAAAAAACTTATAAAAAATGCCGAAAAACCGTTGTATCCAAAATGCAAAAAATACACTAAAATGTCGGGATTGGTTCATTTGTACAATGTGAAGGCAAAACATGGTTTTTCTTACAAGGGATTCACAAAATTACTAGATATACTAGTCGATATGTTTCATGAGGGTATTGAATTGCCATCTTCAATGTATGAAGTGAAGAAATCTCTCAGTCGATTTGGCATGGAATATTATAAGATTCACGCTTGTCTAAATGATTGTATTCTTTATAGAAAAGAATATGAGACATTAGATGATTGTCCGATGTGTAAAGAATCGAGATAGAAGCATGATACAAATGAGACAACACATAAGAAAGGCGTGCCTGCAAAGGTTCTTTGGTACTTTCCTCTCATTCCTCGCTTTCAAAGGTTGTTTAATAGTAAAGATACATCAAAGATGTTGACTTGGTATTCAGATAATCGATCTGAGATAAGGTGCTACGTCATCCTTGTGATTCTCCAAATTAGAAAGTAGTAGATAATTTATCTCCTCAATTTGCATCTGATCCGCGCAATCTTCGTCTTGCCATTGCAGCTGATGGAATTAATCCACATAGTTCCCTTAGTAATAGATATAGTTGTTGGCCAATAATTATGGTAACATATAACCTTCCTCCCTAGTTGTGTATGAAAAGAAAATTCACGATGTTAACATTATTGATCACAGGACCTAAATAACCCGGTGTTGATATTGATGTATATTTGCAACCTCTAATAGATGATTTAAAGATGTTATGGAATGATGGTGTAAATGTTTACGATGCACATAAAAAAGAACATTTTCACTTGAAGGGGGTCCTTTTATGGACAATTAATGATTTTCCTGCCTATGGAAACTTATCAGGACATGCAACAAAGGGTTACAAGGGATGCCCTATATGTAGTGATGGAACTTCTGCAACTTATTTTGTTCACGGATGAAAGATGTCTTATAGAAGACAAGAAGATTTTTGCCATCTGGACACAAGTTTATATACCAAAATAAACCGTTCGATGGTGAAGAAGATTATGATCATGTAACCCGACCTTTGTAAGGTGTTGAGATATTAATGCAATTGAATGATATGACATTCAAACGATATGGAAAAATGAAAAAAAAAACTCACTAAGGTAGGGAAACAAAAGAGGTCAACTAATGAAATGGGTGAAAATGAAAAAGAGTTTGAAACAAATTACCATGGTTGTTGAAATAAAAAATCAATATTTTGGGAATTATCTTATTGGAAATACCTACACATTCGTCACATCACAGATGTTATACACATTGAGAAAAATGTATGTGAGAGCTTGATTGGTACTTTATTTAATATACCTGAAAAAACAAATGATGGAATTAAAGCAAGATTAGATTTAAAGAAACTAGGCATACGACCTGAATTGGAACCAAGGGTGGAAAATGATAAGAATCAAACATACTTACCACTAGCATCATATACAATGTCAACAAAAGAGAAGGATGTGTTTTGTAAATTTTGGAGGGTGTGAAAGTTCCTGATGGTTACTCATCTAACTTAAGAAATTTTGTGTCTATCACCGATAAGAAACTTTATATATTGAAATCACATGACTGTCATATCTTAATGCAACAGTTATTACAAGTTGCTATTAGATCAATTCTTCCAAAACATGTTCAATTATCAATAATTTGGCTTTGTTCATTCTTCAATACAATATGCAAGAAATCTATATCAATTGACGAGTTAAATTCTTTATAAAAAGATGTTGTAGAGACTTTGTGTCTAATTGAAAAATATTTTCCTTCTTCATTCTTCGATATAATGATTCACTTGTGTGTTCATTTAGTTCGAGAGGTTCAATTGTGTGGTCCTACTTACTTAAGATGGATGTATCCTTTTGAGAGATATATGCAAGTCCTTAAAGGATATGTAAATAATACAAATCAACCTAAAGGATGCATGGTGGAATGGTACATTACTGAAGAGGCCATTGAGTTTTGTTCTGAATACTTTAGTGGTTGAACTGAAATTGGGAATCCTATGCACAAATTGTTCTTAGAATGTCACATGATCCAAGTAGGTAAACATATGCTTGGTGGAAGTAAGAAATTGTCTATTGATCGCACTCTATGGGAAAAAGCACACCGAATCATTTTGGTAAATAATAATGAGGCACAACCATACATAGAGTAAGTGATGTTCAACCTTTCTATTTATGAAAAAATCATTTTTATTTAACTATTAATGATGATATATACTTCATATATATTTAATAACATTACAAGATGCATTTAAAATTATTGAAGATCGATCCTCATTATAAAAAAAGAGATGAGAAAAATGGTTATATGATGAATGATGAGTGCTCAAAAAGCACTAAAATTACCACGTTTTTATGCACATTAATTGATTAAAAATATATATATTTATATGTTTTATCATATATTTATATAAATTTGTCTTTTTTGAAATCACAAGTGTTTTTATTGTTTTTCAGGTATTTTCACTTAAAAACGTAACTTAAAGACTCAAATAGGAATACTGGAAGCAATACATCACAAATATATTAATAAATAAATGGGAAAAGGTAAAAAAAATATGAAAAAATTAGACAAAATGGGTCAAAAGGGTCAAAAATGTCAAAAATGTCAAAAAGGAGAAAAATCGCGCCGATGCGCCGCCCAGCCGATGTTTATGAATTTGTCTTAGTGGAGACTACCTTTATGAGATATAATTTGAGCCTAATTTCCCTTATTCAGAGTGAAATATATATTTTTTCTACTCTAAACACATTTCTTATTTCTTCAAATTCTTAGATGATCTCTATAGGCATTAACATTGAATGTATGAATTTTTTCTCATCTTAATAGAGTGTCGTATATTTTTTATTATTATTTTTGCTTAGATTAAATGATTTGAGTAGAAATTGATAGTATATGTTTTTATCTCATTCGTGCATGACTGTTACAAAAAGAGAGAGACATATCTGGGGTTACCTAAATCAAGATCAAACAAAAAAGCCACAAAATTAACCACTCACCAAAATCCTAAAAAAAATGTACAATATGTACATGGGTTGACTCTCTAAAAAAAATGATATATATTGAAAAATATCTTCAGAAAAATATAGAGAGATAAAGAATATATAGTATAATCTACATACTATGACCCATATTACCCAAAATTCAAAAAAAAATGTACAATCTATACATGGGTTGACTCTCTAAACAAATGATATATATTGAAAAATATCTTCAAAAAAATATAGAGAGAAAGAATATATAGTATAATCTACATACTATGACCCACATTGCCTACAAAGTTGTGAGTAAAGGCTAATTACAAAAGAAAGATATAGGAAGTAATTCCCTAAAAAGTCATTGCATTTTCTTCATTTGTAAAAGACATATATCTTTAAATTTTTTCTTAATGAGTTTGATTTATGCATGAAAATAATTTTTATATATGATATCTTTATAATTTATACATTTGATTCCTTCCATGAGATCAACATCAAAATAACACTTTGAGCCTTTCTTCTTTATACATATGCGAACATATTAGTTCATTTCTATACATCAACTCTTTCGCATATAAATTAGTATGAGTGTTTGAACCCATAGGATTCAGTGTTTTGAGAGTATTGACTTGTGAGGAATAGAGTCGGCGAATTCGGATTCATGACACCTTGAATCGGATGAAATTAAATTGATACATTTTTATATGAAATATGAAAATGATTTTCACTAATTATTATTATAAATCATGATTGTTTAAAAAAGATTAAAATAACTTATGCTTGAGATTTTAATTATGATCTTAAAAGAGATTAAAAAGTATGAGACATTTTGTGATATGTTGTTTTCTTTTCTTCTTAAACGTTAATTTTTGATGTTGTTGTAATTTTAGTTTTTAAGTTGATTGTTGCTATTATTTCTTTTAATTTTTACATTTAGTTCAATGTTTGTGGGTATCATTACTAAAAACTCTCCACGAGACTCAAACTCGTCACTAGCGCAACCTAGGGTTTAAAGGCATTGCATAGGCTAAATGCAAGTGTCAATCCACGGAAGTGATTTAGGATAGTTTAATTTTTAGTTTTTATCGCTTCTCTTGCTAAGGGACTAGCAAGAAGTCAGGTTGGGGAGTTGTGATGAGTGCTCAAAAAGCACTAAAATTACCATGATTTTATGCACATTAATTGATTAAAAATATATATATTCATATGTTTTATCATATATTTATATAAATTTGTCTTTTTCGGAATCACGAGTGTTTTTATTATTTCTTAGGTATTTTTACTTAAAAACGTAACTTAAAGACTCAAAGAGGAATACTGGAAGCAATACATCACAAATATATTAATAAATAAATGGAGAAAGGTCAACAAATATGGAAAAATTGGACAAAATGGTTCAAAAATGTCAAAAAAGAGAAAATCATGCCGCTGCCGCTTTTAGAATCAAGCGCGCGACGCCCGTTCTGCTGCTACAGGTTCGGGCGTCTTTTCTGTTTCATACGCTCCCGTGCGTAGCGCGCCTTCAGCGGCGTCTTGCCGATTTCGCCCATTTTCGAAAGAATGCCCTTTGACGTTATGTTGATGTCATAAATGACCTCAGTAATTGCACTCTACATTTTCATCATTTTTTAACATTTTTTCACCCACTTTTTCTCTCCATCCTCACCTATAAATACCTATCTTCTAATCACACCTCAAAACACATTCTCTTCTCTATTTCTTTCTCTCTTTTCTTAGATTTTTTAGTTTTTCTTAGTTTTTAGCTTTTCTTAGTTAATTTCTCTTAGTTTTAGAGTTCTTCCCTTTTTGGGAAGAATTAGTTATGTTTTTGTAATTTATTAGCTTTTTGATTCAATAAATGGGAGTGCAAATTTCACTTGGAGGTTTTCCAGCAACGGGAATAGCATCGAAGTTTTGTAAGGATTTTAATTTCTTTACAGTTATTTTTTATGCTTTATTCTTACATGTTATATTTAATTTGTCTGTGATTAAATTTAACTCTGCTGGCTGTTTGTAAACATGATATAATAATAACGTTGTTATGCTTGCGAAATATTAAATAGCTAAAAATCTCTAAAATGAATTGATTTTTATTTTTATTCAAGATTATATATTAAGAATGTTGGAGAGAAATATATTATTTTTCATTACAAAATTAAGATTTTAAGGTTTAGTTATCCGGTCTGATTTAGAGTAGTGCTATTTTATTTATTGGTACAATCGCCCGGTAGTTAGAGTGAAAACTCTATTTCAAAAGTTTTTATAAGAATTATTATCTGAAAATGTATTGACAACATGTTTTGAGTAGTGATTTTAAAACTTGAAAGTTAGTACTCGAATAATTAAATTCTTAGATTTAATTTGGACACCTTGAATAAAGTTTAAACTGTCTAACCCCACCAAAGGTGGCATTTAAATGGTTCATTTTCAATTTCTTAGAAAAAGAAATTAATTTAATTAGCCAAATTATTTATCAACCCCACCCATAGGTGTTAATTGATTTGTTTAGTTAACAAAGAATATCTAACCCCACCAAAGGTGGTATTCATATAAAAAAGAGAGAATCAATAAATATCTTTAATAACCTAAATAATATGAGCAAGCATAATTAACTTAATTATTATATCCATAAATACTCCACCATTATAAATGATAAAATTTGCATAAATGTTTATTGAATCTATGTTTATTTTTATGTAATTAGATGAAAAACCCAAAACCCAAAATATCGTGACAGGATGTTTAGGATTTAATTTCGTTTTTCAAAGTTTGAATAATAAATTAAAAACCACATACATTCCTTCCTTAGATCGACCTTGGGAGTATACTTATCATTTTCTACGAAATGATTCGTGCACTTGCGAGAGTTTTACAAATACATAAAACCAAAGTAACGGCAGGATCGGCGATGTCGGTTCTGCCTAATCAATGAACATAACCGAGAGCTTATTAATTGGTTTCGCAACCATGTAAGTGTCATAAACAAAAATTCATTCATGTATGTTCCTAGATCTATTCAATGTTTTAAATTTTTTCTCTAAACACATTTCATGTTTTTGTATATATAGATTCGAGATGAACTCAAGAAACCCAATCATAAAATATCAGAAAGTTTACAATGGCTTACACATGGGCCAAAATTAAATGTTAAATCGTTTTATAGTTTCACAATAAATGGATCGAGGTTTACGACTCAAGTTAGGGACAAAGTTCGAGTAAATCAAAATAGTGGTGTGAAGATGGTTGCACAAACTATGCAATTTTCCAATTCAAAAGATGTTAATCCTGTATTTTCTGATAAAACATATTATGGTATAATACAAGAGATTTGGGAATTGGATTATGAGGTCTTCCATGAAACAGTTTTCTTGTGTGATTGGGTCGAAGATGTTATCAATGTTGGATATAAAATAGATGATTTTGGATTTACCCTTGTAAATTTATCCAAGATAAGTCACACTAATGATCCTTTCATGTTAGCATTTAATGCAAAACAAGTATTTTATGTGAGTGATCAAATTGACACAAGATGGTTTGTTGTGTTAACACCTCCACAAAAAGAGTTTTACCATTGTGTTTCTTTAGAAGATGACGACCCTATGCTTGATACATTAACCAATATTAATAATTTCTTAAATAAATTGCCTAATGTATGTGATGATCTATTTGTTGATGATGATGATTCTTCGTCATGGGCTCGAAGTGATTGCGAAAGAATATATATATACGTCAACAACCTAATTAAACATAACGTATGTTCCTAAAATTATCAATTAATTTATATTTCTTCATTGTTTGTAGATATTTCATGGATCCTCGGGTAACAGAGCTTATAAATCCAAATGATCCATTACGGTATTTGAAAAGAAGGGGTTGGGCAAATATACTTGCTCCACTTAACCCAGATGATAGAATATCTATTCTATTTGATGCTACTAGTAATCCAATATGGGAAAATGGCCAATAATTGAAATCCTCTATTGGTCGACTTGCGAAGTCCAGTATACCAATCAATATAAATGATTGGTCTCAGGTTGTCGATGTAGAAAAGTTCAAAATATGGATAACCATTTGTGTAAGTTTCTTATATTTTATAATCAATTACATATATTATATCTTTTTTGTATTATATATAATATTTTGTACTGTATTTTTACAGAAATGTTACAAAGTCGATGAAAGTTGGAAACTTAAGTGTTATAAGATTGCAAATAAGCTATGGAAGGAATACAAGACTTCTAGATTGGTAAGAAATTATGTGTTTCCATATTTGGAACCACTTGATGAGGTAGAGCTCTACAAAATCCCTGAAGGACACTCCTGGATTATACCTTAAGTTTGGAAAGACTTTATGGAATATAGACGTTCAGATGAATTTCAAATTATTAGGGAAGAACATCAGAATATACAAATGCATAACATTCTTCCTAACCATTCTGGGAGGTCTTCAAAGCCTGAAGTTAGATATAGAATTTTATTATTAATATGTGTTAATTTATAAATATTTTTATATTTATTTTCCTCAATTTAATTTCATGTCATTGTTAATAAATTTTTCATAATTTATGTAGGAAGCTGAATTGGGTAGACCTGTTACCCGAACTAAATTGTACATAGAAACAAGGACTCCCAAAACTAATAATTCAAGACCAATGACTAAGCGAGGAGAAGAATAACTAAATAAGTTGGTTAGTAATTTCGGTTGATAAAAAGTCTTAATGATTTTTAATAATTGATGTAATAATGAATTATATGTTTGTGTGCTTTATATATTTGTAGAGAGTTGTTCAAGAACAAATATCCTGGGGTGAAATAATCGAAGAGCCTGGGAGAGATGCTCTATATCATGCATTAGGACGCGACCATTCTGGTCGTGTTAGGGGAGGTAGCCAATATGATGGTTATATGGAGTATTTTAACATTCCAAAACAAATGCCTCAGACGGTCAGTAAGGAGAAGTACACTAAAATTGAAGAAGAACTTAACTTCTTTAAGGCCTCAGTGTTAACTGAGATTGCCACTCTAAAAGAATATCAATCACAACATATGTCATACATGACATCATTCTACAACCAGGGCATTCCATATTGGTCAGGCTTGCAACCATCCATGCTAGATATGCAACCATCCATACCAGGCATGCCACCATCCATGCCATGCATGTAACCATCCATGTCAGGCATGCCACTATTCATGCCAAGCATGCAACCATCCATGCCATCCATGCCAGCCATGCAATCTCATTATGCTTAAGCTACATCCAGTATGGGATATAGTCATCCTATTGGTCCTCCCTATATGCCAGGAATGCATATGTAATCAAGTAGTGATTCATTTTCTCCAATGCAATCTATGCATTCTTACCATCAATCAAACCACGATGAACGTTTTGGTGAGAATGCACATCCAATAGCTACCCCACATGGGAGTCCTCCTCTATTTGATGAATCATATGTAGTAAGATTTTTATTTCTGGTGTATATAATCTATGATTTTTATTTCCTATTATATGTTTTATTTTTTATATATAACACTTAAATTTTTTATAAAATATGAAATTTTTGTTGAAACATCATTCATCAACGCACTTTGTTGCTATTAGAATGGTACAGTAATTGAGCGATGATCGAATGATTCATAATCAATATTTGCCTAATCATTTGCGAATGGTAATTGATCAATCATTGTTTCATGATTGTCCAATACATGTGCTTTATGATGCTACCACAGTCCAAGAGGCGGTTAGAAAGTATGTCACTTGGCCGTCGATTCAAGTTGTTCTAAATTTTGACGTGGTACTATTTTTTAACTTAAAAGATAACACATGTTTACTACTATTGTTTTATTATACATTTTATTGTTACTAACATACATAATGTGTTTTTTTAATCTATTATACCAGAACTCTTAAATGCAACACATTTAAGAGATATAAAGCAAGTATCTCGTGCTAAATCTATGTCTAGTGGTCAATCATCGTGCACAAAGTCATTCAAGAAGAAGTCTTGGAAAAAATATAGTTATGATTATGCTTTAAACTTCAGTAGAAATCTTGGAACTTTGATGACTATTGTTGGGAAGGCATCTAGCATAAATGATGGATGGACTGTGCCATTTCCTATCGAAATTTCTGTTGTAAACCTCAGCTAAACATATATATCAATCGAGTGCATATTACAATTATTTGAATATCAAATGATCGATTTAAGTATAATTCAAGTGTGGACAAGGCGAGTCCTCAATCTATTTATTTTTCTTTCATTTATGTTAAACATATATAATTATATTTATATTATCTAATTATATATATATATATTATATCTTATATAGGACGTGCTATTATCGACTTCAACATAATCACTCATCACATTTAGCAATGTTCTAAGATTCTTCATATGTCAATCAATATCAAGAGAAGGATGTTAGCATCAAAGCTAAACAATTATGTGATAAGACATTAATGCTTAACATAAATCAAAAGTTGATAATCCCTTGGCCATTAAGGTTTGAACAAGGCCAAGATCATTGGATGTTGGTAATCATTGATTTGTTCAATAATCATGCTTGGTACTGTGACTCAACTTTCATAGAACTGAGTAAAGATACAAAAATAGTTGTTGAAATGTAAGAGTTATAGCTAGATATTAGTTTCTTCTATTTTTTTTGTAATATTTAATAAAAACTAACCTTTTTAAACCTTGATAGGGCATGGAAGTTATGGAACAAGTTTAGGGGCATTTCTCTTAAAAAATCTCATAAGCTTATATGGACAAAAGTTATGATATGTACAAGCGAATATTAATAATTTTATTAATTTTACAATTGAATAATAAAGATGTTCGAATATGAAAAATCATGTACACTTATTTTTTGTAGGTTCCACAACAAAATAATGGTGTCATGTGTGGTTATTATGTCATGAATTTTATGAGCGAAATCATCACAAATATCAAAATTTCAATTAATGATGTGGTAATAACTTTGACCCATATACAGAAAAGTTTTTAACATATTTGAGTTATTTTTTGTAAATACATGAAATTACATTCTTATTTTGATTTTAAATACATGTAGTTCTTTGGTTGGAACAAGATGGGCTACGACCAACAAATTTTTGATGATTTATGAGAGGAATGGGCAGAACACATGGTTCAAATTATATCATCACAAGAAGAATCAGGAGAAGATTCTAATGATCTTGAATATCATATGACAACATAACAGTAAATTTTTGAATGATTTAATTTCTCTATTCCTGTGTCCGAAGTTCCTTGTTTGATGGATGATTATGTGCTCATGTATTTAAGGAAATGCATTGTTTTATGGACCTATTTTTGGCCAAACTTCATCTCATCTCTCTTTCCTACTTATCTTATGACAACATCATATTAACACTTTATTAATCATTTGTCTATATATATAAGGTTATCTAAAATCTCTGCTGGTATTTTCAATGTTATAATGAGCTCTAATATGAAGTCAGGTGTAACTCATATTTTGTTACTTGGTTTGTATGAGTTTTGGTGCCCATGAACGTATAACAAAATTGTTCCATACGCTTAAGGGCACCAAAACTCATACAAGCCAAGTAACAAGTCGGAGTTACACTTGATAACATATTTAGAGCTCATTATAGCATTAAAAATAATAGCAGAGATTCCAGATAACTTCATATTTATAGACAAATGATTAATAAAGTGCTAATATGAGTTCGAAGGGTTATATCACTCGGATGTCGTTGTGGTAATCTCTTTTTGATGGTAATATTTATAATGATTTAATTTCTCCATTCGTATATCTTTGACGTTTAGACTGCTTGTTTGATGGATTTTTATGTACTCATATATGTAGGGGAGTGAATTGTTATATAAATCAGTTGTTTTTTGTCTAGTTTTCTTGTCATAATATTGGTGATTCTAAGCAAATCAAGCTTGCTCGCACAATTCAATTACACTTTGATGATATTATTTTATTTTTAATTTAAGCTAACTATATATATATTGTATATACATTATTTGTTTTTATAATATATTTAATTATCAAGTAATTAATTATATTTAAATTTTTAATTATTTGTATTATTATTTATATTTTGGTTTTTTGAGCTATATATTGAATATTGAATCTGAAAAATGAGAATAAAAAAAATCATAAAATATAAAGTCGGTTCACGCAATGAACCGACTTTATGTTTTAAGTTACTCAATTTAAAGTCGGTTCAACGAATCGACTTTAAAGCCCATTTTTATAATAGTGTATTGTTACATGAACTAAACATAGATTTTTTTTTATTTACAAGTATTGATGTATTATACATATATACATTTTAATATTTGTATAATTGTTTAATCGATGAAATTAATATAATTTTATTAAATTATATTATATTTATATATTTTTATGTCAAAATTATGTGCATTTTGTATTAGTATATTTTAAGAATATCTCTTTATATCATAAATTATAATATAATTATAATTAATATAGAGGTTATAATTAATTAAAATAATAACATTTTATTTTTTCGATTTATAATTTACTACTAAATTAATTTTAAATAAATTTTTATATTTTAAATGAGTGGTCTCCACGAATCATTCCCTCTAATACATGGATAACACAAAAATATCCTCAGGTTATTAGATATCTTCAAAAATACTCATAAGGTATCAAAAAATTCAAAAATATTTCTAAAAAATGAAAGTTATATTTAACGAAAATAAATAGTAATATTTCATAAATAAAAATAAAAAAATAATAGAAACCCAAAAAATAATACAAAATTAAGGAATAATAAAATTAGAAAAAGAAGATATCTAAGTATGTTTTTCACGTGAAATAAAATATAAGTAAAAAGAAATTTAAAAAGTAAAATTATACCTTAAAGAAATGGATGGATTTAAAGACCCTTCATTTATGTCTTAAAAAAATTATTCTCAAGGATAAACATAATTTATTATAGAATAAGTAATAAAAAAATGAACATTAATATCACAGATGTAAAAGAAAGGTAAAATAATCATTAATTTATAAGGAAACTATATTAAATAAACTATCCAAAATTCTCCCGAAAGATAGGGAAAAAATTGGCTATATTCATTTAGGAGGAATTCAAATATGAATACATTCTTAGGATAGGAATGATACACCCATAAAAATAATATTATATTACTAGATAATAGAATAATAAATAGGAAAATTGCTTTACTAAGAATGATCCATGATAATTTAGGATTCCAATACCCCAGGTTTGTTATTAATATCCATGATAAAAACTTAAATCAAGTATTAAATCTAGTTTATGAATTTGAAAAAAAATATTTAATGAAATAAAGAAATCATCCATTTTTAATACACTACCTGGTAGGATATTCATTAATAAATAATCATAATAGTTCAATATATGAATAAAATAAATTTATAGAAATAGATAAAACCTTCCAAGAACTTAGATAAATAATAAAACCAAAAATCCTAACAGACTTTAAAATACCAAAGGAATGACATTTGGATATCAAAGAAAACTTCCAATACCAAGAAGAAAAAGTAATGTGGTTAAAAACAATAATATAATAAGGAGAAACCTCTAACCAAGAAGAAATTAAAAAACTAAAAGATGAAATTCAGGTAATGAAAATAATAGTTCATGATGTCATATTAAGAAAACAATAATGTTTAAAGAAAAATTATAAAAAAATAGAAATAGAAATAAATGGAAGTATAGTAGGCGTAGCAAAACTTAAACCAAGTATGAAATCTAGTTTATGAATTTGAAAGAGGAGATTTAATAAAAATAATAATTCATTTTCATTCTAGTAAGGTATTCATTAACAAACAATCATAATAGTTCAATATATGAACAAAATAAATTTATAAAAATAAATAAAACCTTCTAAGAACTTGGACAAATAATAAAACCAAAAATCCTAACAGACTTTAAAATACCAAAGGAATGACATTTAGATATCAAAGAAAAACTTTTTATACCAGGAAGAAAAAGTAATGTGGTTAAAAACAATAATATACTAAGATTTGTTTTTATAGATTATGAAAGAAAAACCTCTAACCAAGAAGAAATTAAAAAACTAAAAGATGAAGTTAAAGTAATGAAAATAGTATTTCATGATGTCATATTAGGAAGAAAATAATGTTTAAAGAAAAATTAAAAAAATATACAGTTAAAAATAGATGGAAGTATAGTAGGCATAACAAAAAATCAAGTAACATTAATGAAAGCTTTAGGACTTTAAACAGGGGAAATAGATTTAGTCCAAGAATCAAATACGAAATACCCACAAGGTATAATCAAAACACAAAAATAATTATTAAAAGAAATAAAGGAATGTGGTTATAATAGTCTACATCAAGATATATACATGGAATTTACGAAACTAAGAAAAATGTATATAAAATACATAAAAACAATGATATTGTAAGTCATAAATATGATCTCTTATAAGGATTAAAAGTAAAAACACATAGGAGGTCAGACACCTCAATACCTACGAATGATAGAAGAAAAAATAAAGAAAAATCGAATGAAAAAATTATAATTTCTGTCTAATAGAATATAAAAAAGAATTAGATGAACAATTCATAAACCTAAAAAAAGACAGAAAAATTAGTTAGTTTGTTAATACTAACTAATGAAGAATTAGAAGAAAATTATAATGAAAAACTTTATACAACTAAAGAGAAAGATGATATGACAATAATTAGTGCGATTGATACTAAACCATAAATTATGACCCCAAAAGGTCATATGAAACTAATTTCATTACCAGTTTCTTACCTAGAAAGAACATTTGACCCACATAGAAAATAAATAAATAGGCAAAGATCAGGGGTGTCTGACACCAGATAGAAGAAGACAACCACTCAAAATGGAAGAAGGATTGCATTGGGAGACTAGAGATAGTATCTCACCAGAATTCAAACTTCATGATAATTACAAGTCTGATCTTTTAGATTTAGATTGTATAAGAGATAGAAAAAAATACCTTAGATGAATAGGCTAGTGGTATGAGTGTACTCATACAAACCTCCCAAATTATACAAACAAACCCTTCAATCTGTAGGGTATTAGTAGCCCATAAAATGATAGAAAATGTTAAAGTTTGGTTTTTAAATCTAACATACCAAAACATTTATTAATGTAAGGGAATGATACTATAGAAAAAATACTTAGATATAATAATAAATGAAATATACGAGAAATTTATTGGAAAGGATAAAGAAAAAAACTATCACTGAATCCAACAAAAGTGAAATCAATGAAGCCAAATGACATCTAACAAATATGGAAATCTATAACATGTGTTGCATATATTCTTTTATTTGTAAATATGAAATATATTACCATAAATTACTACCATATATACAAACAACTTATAAGGAAATGTTTTTCCAAAAATTACCCGAAATAATATTACATAAGACCTTAACATAAAGTTTGAATCAAAGAAATAAGGAAACTATACCAAATCCCCTAAGAGGAAGAATAAGAAGCCTTAAAAGTTGGATAATTATTAAATGTTAAAAAGTAAAGTAATATAAACAAATAAGAGAAAATGATAAAATTTATTGTGATGTAAAAGATTTTAGAATACCTAAGAAATATGGATGTAACATAAACCCTACGAACAAAAATACAAAAAATGAAAAAAATATAAATAAAATACAAAAAACATATAAGATATTTTAAAAAATATAAATTCAAACAAAAGATCTTTAAAAATATAAAATAATATTTAATAGGGAAACCTATAAGAAACAATATTTTAGAAAAAATATGTATAAACCTCCTAAAAACAAGAATTATCGGCCTTTTAGAGAAGAAAAAATGTAGATGTTGAATTTGTAATGAAGATAACATTATTCCAATGAATGCCCGAGCAGACTTTAACATAAGAAAAAATTTAAAAAGTAATTTCACAAAAAACAAAAATCTTAACAGAAGCTTTTAAAATGGAATTAGAACCAATAAAAGAATTAGATAGAGATGATACTTACAGTATTTATTTATTAGAGGAAACTGAGGAAAAAATAATCGACTCAAAATATGAACACTTAGAATATGAATACTCTTTAATAAAAGATGAATGATTTGTATAGTATTATAAATTTAAATCTAAATAGTACCTACATCAAAGTAGAACTAAAATTTAAAGGCTATGATAGCTATCATCTACATACATATATAGATACAAGAGCTAGTATATGTGTCGTAAGTAAATATGTGTGTCCAGAAGAACACTAAAAATAGGCACTAAAAGATTAAATTTTAAGAATTGTTAATAATACTATAATAAATCTTAATAAGGTTTTAAAAGATACAATTATAATTATAGGAGGATAAAAGTTTTATATTCCTACCATATATCAATAGGAAACAAAAGTTAATTTATTAATAGGAAATAATTTTCTAAACCTATATCAACATTTTACACAATATTTAGACAAAATAAGTCTAACAAAATTAGATAGTGAAACCATTTATGTATCAAAAATAAGAAAAGTTTTGACTATATCAAACCTAACACTTATGCAACAATATAAAAAGCGAAAACATGGTGAGATAGATGAGCAAAAACCTTTTCTAGAAAACATTTCATTGGAAATAGAAGAGAAATAAAACTCTTTTCTTAATGAAATACGAGAAGATAAAACCCTAGCACGTATCAAAAAATATTAAAGCAATAATCTCAGAAAATCCTTTAGATCAAAAAATCAATAAATCTAAAACAATTACAAACATAAAATTAAGAGATATGATGATTCTATGAAAGTAGAGTCATTAATGCACTTTTTTTACCTAATATTTGCTTCTTTTATTTAATAAGTAGTATTTTTAGAGTTATAAATATTAAAATATAAAAATTTTAGTTAAAAGAGTTGAAAATATAATTTTTAATACTTTTTGAGATTTTTTTGGAATTTTTAACGTAAGACAAATTTGAAGTTTCCATATAGATGACACACAAGTAGGGGAGTTGACGAAGTAAGCCACGAGGATGCCACACCAATAGAGATGCCCAATCACAAATCACTATGTGTTCAGTGTGATGCACTGCCACACCACCTGTCAACACGACGTTCATTCTGACCTTGTCTCACTTGGTTAATGCATACACCATGCTTTTTCACATGATTTGTCATGACATTCCACCTGTGCATTATGACATCCTTAACCGTGAATCATGCTATACAATGTAGTGTTGACTCAACATGTGTTTACCAAACCAATCTTCCCTTGCCACGCATCGCACTCTGATTCACTCAATGAATTTTGTGTGCTACATGTCAAGCTCCTATTGGCTAGCATTGTTAAATTTATTTGTTTTGATCTCAACCCTTGATCTGAAGCTGATCTAACAGTCCAAATCTCACCTGAGTTGTATTTAATCCCCTAATTACCCCATAAACCATAAGCAAGCTTTAATTAACATAATTTTTTATCAATTTTTGGAGCCAAGATGAGAGAAAAATATAAACAAAATTAAAAGAAGATACAATTTTGGTGAAAATTCAAAAGAAGATTGGTATTATAATTCAAGAGATTGATTGTATTTCTCCTTCTTTCCCTTTCTTTACCAATTTCTATGTATTTCTTTATAAAAAAATGTTAACTTTATCAACAAAATTATGTTTAATTAATTTATTAATATATCGGTTTTATAAACCCAATTTTTAAAATGTCATGTTATAATGTTTTACTTCAATTATAATTTTAGTTTAATTATATTATTTATTTGATTTTTATGTTATTAATTATTTGGCCAACAATTGATTTATAGAAGAAATTAAATAGATTTAAGAGAATTATTTAATTGTTTGCTTTATTAAATAACATCACAGTTTCTAAATAGAGATATATGATTCTTATGTATGTGATCTATAATTGATGAATTTAATGAATAGTATGAAATTTAATCAACATGAGAGTGTAATTAAGTTAATTAGTATATGATGTGTTGTTTACTTGAGAAAGAAATACATGTTAGGTTAGATTCAATTGATTATGTAATTGATTGATAATTATACTGAGGGGATTATAGTAATTTATATGTTTAAAAAATTGAGGGATTAAATATTTCTAGATATTTTCTCATATATCTTATTATTTACCAAATCTGATTTAATTAATTATTGTTATTTATTTTTAGTTCTTTTAATTTTGCCTTCTTAAAACATAAAAACATAATAAAAATTTATTTTTATTTTTTTTGTTTTAAAAATTAGTTTCTAATAATTTAATTTTTGTGTAAATGATATTTTTTTATCATCATATTATTTTTTACGATACGTATAATTACATATCATTGAACATAATTCGTGTCCGATCAAGACCTTAACAAGGTTATTAGTGTAAAGCAAATGATTTACACTAACTTTTGGAACCAAAAGTCATAATTTTAAGTATTTTACGTTAATCAAGTACAACTTTTTTAGTTGAAAAAAGAAGAGAAAAAAATAATAGTAATAAACTTCGAATCATTGAATAAATAAACCAATGATGTTGGATATTTTATTTAAAAAAAAAGAATTATTATCATTAATAAAAAATAAATAAATATTTCTCAAATTTTAATTATAAAAATAAATTTTGACAAATAAAGATAATAAAGAATCTTAAAAATTAAGAATATTTAGGTGCTCTTAAGGATAATACTAATAGATTATTGTATTATTTGGATTAAAACAAACTCAAGATATTTTCAAAAGTATAATTTTTATAAAAATAATTGGATATTTTTAACTTTAATAAATTAAAAAATTATATTAATTTATAATTAAAAAATAATTTATGAAAACCTTTTAGTGTCTAATTTATTAAAAAAATAAAATTTAATGTCTCGTAACTAAATTATAATTACTTTATTTATAATAAACACGTATTTCATTTTGGTAAGAATTAATATACGTGAACTAAATACGTCTACAATCATTTTTTTCCTTTTCAAGTATTGTTATAAGAATTAAACATAGATTTCATTTTTTGTTATTTACAAGTATTGGTGTATTATATATATATATAATTTAATATATCTATAATTACTTATGAAATTAATATAAATTTATTAAATTATATTATATTTATATATTTTTATGTGTAAATTATGTGTATTTTTTGTTAGTATATTTTAAGAATATCTATTTATATCATAAATTATAATATAATCATAATTAATATAGAGGTAATTATTGTTTAAAATAATAAGATTTTACTTTTTTATTTATAATTTACTGATATATTAATTTTAAATATTTTTTTGTATTTTAAACGAGTGGGCTCCACGAATCATTCCCTCTCATACATGATGACAGCGAGACTAAGTGGGTACCTTTTCGCAACTGACCAAGGAACTGGCGGATTATATCAAAGGTGTACGTGCACTGACTTACAGATAACTTTTCCATATTTATAAAACAGACACAGGTACATACGAGAAATTATTTATCCTAATTGTTTAATAATTTAAATTAATATAATTTTAAAAAATACTTATAATATAATTATAAAGTAATATATTTTAAAAAAATAAGTAATATAGGTAAATTTTTACTTATTTATTTATATCAATTAAAGTAATTTTATTTTATTAATAGTTTTGTTATTTTATTATTAAAAAGTGATAATGTAATTATAAAAGATCAAATTTTTAAATTTTTAAATTTAATTATTTTATTCATGTTATAATTATTATTGTCTATTGTTTTGAAATATTTTGATATTTTAATAATAATTAAAAAATATAATAAAAATAAAATAAATTGATTATTTATTTTTATAATATTAATTTTTATAAAAAATAAAAATATTAAAAAATATTAAAATAATAAAATATTATTTTAATATAAATAAAATATTTATGCTATTTTCCTCCTTTACAATAATATTGTAATTCGATGTCATTTTTTTCCAAATAAAAGGTAAATATTTAAAAAAATTATCTTTTTAATCAAAAATAATTTATTATTTCTAATTATTAATATATGAATAATGTAATTATTTATTAAAAAAATTATACGAATGACAATTATCTCCATAACATGAAACCCATTTAGACATCAAAATATTTATGATTAAGTCTCAATTATAAATACATAAATAATATAAATATTTAAAAAATATAATCAATGATTATTTTATAATATAATAATATATTTCATCGCGAGAATATATATATATATATTTATGACTACATAAATGTGTAACTCTTGTTTATTTATTTATTTTTTAAATTATTCATTTTAAGTCATTATTTTCATCTAAAAATCACTTATAAAATAACCAAATTTAAATATAACCTTTTTAATCACCAAATCACTCTATTTTATCATTTAATTGATTATATAATATTTAAATTTTGATGGTTAATTTGATAAGGTCATAATATCTTTTATCAAAGCTCAATATTTAATTCATATCACCCGTTCTTCACATCAAAAATAGGGTGTTTATTATTTTTAAAAAATATATTCTATCTCAAGTAACATAATTCTTTCATTAATTATGAGACAATAATTAAGAAGTCAAATTTGGATTGATATTAATGAAATAGATAAATCACAGAGTAATAAAAAAATGAAATATTAGCTAACATCTTAATTGTAATAACATACTTAATTATTGGTTATTATTATTACAATACATGTCTTTGATCTCGAAAATTTACCCTTAATTTTTTTTAAAATCGAGATCATAGAGTTTTGACCACGGTTTAATAAAACCCGAAACTATAATGTATATATATATATATAGCCTCAGTCTTATCAATAACTGTGATCATAAGTTAATTACAAAAATTATTTAAATATATATAAACATTTTTATATAGTCACAATTATTAAATGATTGTGATTATAATTAAAATAATAGAGTTTTTAATATCTTTTTCTTTTCCCCAGCTTGCACCTCACCGACTAATCGTTTGTTTTAATAATCGCTCTTGACCCGTTTTGGGTATGTGATACCCTTCTTTTTACCATATCATTCATATATGTGTTGATTATTAGTGAAATTAAGTCTCTGTGCAAAAATGATTGAATTAAGAGTTATGCATTTCATGTATGTTTTTATATTTCTTACTGTAATTTTTGTTAGAGTAGGACGTTTTGTGTACCTATTGAGCGTAATGAGTCATTTTTGGTCTTGAATGGATAAGACATATTCGTTATGCTTGGAAGAAGTTTGAGTTCTTTCCTTGTGGTGTTATCTAATAAACCTCTTCATTTTCATGCCCGTGTTTTGTGTAAGAATAGACTTGTAACATAGGTTGAAAGTGTTGATACATTCTTTACTTCACTTTCTTTCATGGCTAATAATCTTTTGGTTAAGTTTACATTACAAGTATGATAATCTTGAGTCATAATAAAACTCTTCATTTTATTGATACAACTTTTATTTAGTCAATGCATTTACAATACAACTTTTAATTTGTTCCTGAAGATTATTTGTTAGAATATATATTATTTAAGAAAATGAGGGTGCATATCTCATATTTATCAATAAAATCCTTTAATTTCTGACCACTTTGGTAGGTCATTCAATGTTCATTTCCCTTTCTTCAATTAAAACCTTACTTATACATAAAAAGACTCCAAAATTTATACAAGCAGCTAATCCCTTCAAAACTTCATAAGTTCATGCTAGAAGCTTGGTCATATTTGGTATCAAAGATCCATGAATCATTAAATCACCTTGGGAGTAGTCCAATCCAATCATTCTTCATTAGATTTCCTTAATATTTTCAACTCAAGTGCATAATTTTATTTTTCTCTTCTAAATTTCCTTTTAGATTAGTCTAGGGATTGAGTAATTTATAAGTTACATGTAACTTTTTGACAGGGAAAATAAGTTTATAGAAATATATACTTTTCGATCTCATGTAGAAATTTTCTATTGGTTGCCTCTTATGATATTGTACTAATTAAGTTAAAGTTTATAAAAATTAATTGAAGCTACAGATTAAGAAAACCAAACTTCCTCTTTGCAGCAACTTTATATGCATGTGAAATAACTGATTTTCTTATTCTTTAGATTTATTGAATTTGTGTTACATTTTAAATTCTTACTTTGTTGTGAAAAGAGGTCAAATCAATTGAAATATGATGCATATGGTCATAGTATATATATATTCTTTTATCGGAATAGAAAATATGGATCTTATGGAAACATGAAAACCAAGTGAGAAGTTGACTGTTAACTTCATGCTTAATTTTCATGAACCAGTTTTGAAGTATAAAATTTATTTCTAACCAACACATGTGTTGTGCTATTTAGAATGGATAAGTCTTGGATGCATAAGCCAAGATTTTCACAAGATTATTTAGAAGAAGTAGAATCTTTTTTGAATTTTACTTGATTGAATGCCATAGATGATGAGTCTATTTGATGTCCTTGAAATGATTGCATAAACATAGAACTTCAAAAAATTGATGATATACGAGATCATCTTATTTGTAAAGGGATTGTTTGAACTTATACAAATTGATATATGCATGGAGAACCCTTAATTCCAGCGGATGATGAAACAAACACATTATTGAACCTTTGGATCCAATCCATATATATGTAGGATTCCCCCACAGAAATGATAAATGCAATAAAAAATGAACCCAATATAAATCTTGATGAATTTAATAAGTTGTTAGAAGTTGCAGAGAAACCACTTTTATCCTGGTTGCACAAATTTCACCAAGTTGTTTACAATAGTGAATTTATACAACCTTAAAGTGAAACATGGATTCTCTTATGTCTGGTTCACTGCTATATTAAAGTTAACTCTGAAACACTCCCAAAGATAAATGAGTTGCCTACTTCTACATATGAAGTGAAAAAAACATTGTGTAAGTTTAGTATAGAGTATGTAAAGATTCATACTTGTCCAAATGATTATATCCTTTATATGAAATAATATGAAAATTATACTCAATGTCCATAGTGTGGTACTTCAAGGTGTAAGCCTATATCAAATGGTAATGAAGTGAAAGAAGGAGTGCCTACTAAAATGCTTTGGTACCACCAATATCTCATTTTAAAAGAATGTTTAAAAGTAAAGAGATATTAAATATGTTGATGTGGCATGCAAATAACAAATCCATGGATGGTATTTTACGTCATTTAGTAGATTCCCCGTGTTGGAAGGTAGTAGATGAAAAGTGGCCATATTTTGGGTTAAAGCCTAGGATTTTGTCTTGCTATTGTAGTTGATGAGATCAACCCTCATAGTAATCTAAGTAGTAGATACAGATGTTGGCCAATGATTACTATCATATATAACCTTCCTCTTTGGTTATGGATGAAAAGGAAGTTTATGATGTTTTCCATGCTAATTTCTGGACCAAAACAACCGGGTAATAACATTGATGTCTACTTGGAGCCTCTTATTGATGACTCGAAGAATCTTTGGAATGAAGGAATTGATGTGTATGACTTATACAAAGAAGAGTACTTCAATCTTAAAGTAGTGGTATTGTAGACAATAAATGATTTTGGCTTATGGAAAATTGTGTAGACATGTGACCAAGGGGTATAATGCATGTCCATTATGCAGTGAGAAAACTTGTGCTTAATATCTATTACATTCAAAAAATATTTATTTTGCTGGACATACCCAATTCTTGCCAAAAAGGCATAAGTTTCGATCTCGAAAAAAAGTTGTAAGTAACAATAAAGAAGAAGATACTCCAGTACCTTTGTAAGGAGAAGAAGTGTTACACAAATTATAGGGTATGACCTTCAAGAAGTTGAGAAAGTGGGACTTAGTACTGATAGCAATGGCTAAATTACAACAAAAATTAAGAAGAAAAGGAAAAGAAACACAAAAGGAAAATGTAATCTAGAGAAAAGAAAATTCAAATTGATTGCAACAAAGAAGATAAAAAATGAAAATAGTGACAAATGTTGGAAGAAGATGTACATCTTTTAGAAGTTGCCTTATTGACAAACATTGCATGTACGCCATATACTAGATGTGATGCACATAGAAAAAAATGTATATCATACTCTAATTGGAACACTTCTTGATATTCCTTTTAAAATAAAGGATGTTATTGCTTCACGCTTGGATATAAAAGAATTGCAGAAGAAGCTATTGAGTTTTGCTTTGAGTACCTATCTGGTGTATCCATAATTGGAATTCCTCATCCTAGGTTTTCATTGGGTGGTGATTTAGAGGATGCTCAGTTGAAGCCATCTTACAAGTTTAATGGGAACAAAGCCATCATTTGGTGCTTGTAAACAATAATGAGATTGAACCATACATAAGGTAAAAATGGTGATGTTTATTATACATTTCATAATTGCTTAAATTTACTTTTCATATGTTCACTCAAATTACTCTTATTTAATAGGATGTATACGGATATGTTAAAGGAAAATCCTTAGAACAGGAGAAAATGAGAAAAATGATTTCAAGATGAACACAATCGTAATTTTATATATTGATCTTGAGATAAATTTATGGACGAGTTAAGTGTCCCCAATAATTCCATCATAAAAACTATAAAGTGGTTGGAAAATGGGCAGCGGTATGATGTTATCAAGTATCATAGATATGTTATAAATGGTTTTCAATTTACAACAAAGACAAGGGATGAAGTTTGTGTTAATCAAATAGCGGGGTTATGTTAAATGCTCAAGCTTTGAAATTTTCAAGTTCTAAGGATAAGAACCCATTATTATCTAAAATGACACATTATAGAGTTATTCAAGAAGTTTGGGAGTTAGAATACTATATGTTTAGTGTTCCAATATTCTTGTGCTATTGGGTTGAGGATAATCAAAATGCAATTTGTAAGAGTGATTTAGGATTGAATCTTGTTAACCTTGGTAAGATAGGTCATCGAGATGACCCATTCATCATGGCTTCCTATGCTAACCAAGTATTCTATGTAGAAGGTTCTACAGACACAAAGTGGTCAGTTGTGTTGATACTGTCTTAGCGAGAGTTTTATCACAAAGAGGAAAAATTAAATGAAATTTTGTTTGATTGTGGATCATCTGTAAGCAATATACCTAACTCAAATGATTCTAATGTTGAAAAAGATGATAATTTAATATATATGCACAATTATTGTGAACCAACTTGGATTGATCAAGGAAGTTAATTTTTTCTTTATTTGCAATGTTTTTGTTAGGTATGCATCTTAAAAAGATATTATGTATTTGTTTCTATTTACAACTTATATTTATAATTCTAATTTTATTATTTATTTTCGATTATATATATATATATATTCATTTATTATTTGAATTTTTTGTCTATAGGTATATAGATCCTAATGAGATTATTGACGATGGTGACAAAGATGAAAGAGTTAGGAACCAGCATAGCTCATATGATAAGGAGAGTTCTATGAATGATTATACTTCTTCATATATGGATAGTTCTTCTAATAACGAAAGACCATTTAAAGAAGAAAAAAATTAAAAATAAAAGAGATATAACAAAGATGAAGAAAATTACTAAATCAACGTGTATAGAAAAAAATACAATTAAATTTGATAATTAATGCAACCCAATTGGAAAGAAGGGATCAAAAATGATTAGTTGGATATGTGTGTTAGGAGAAACAATGATTAAGATTATTTATAATGATTAGAGAAGGAAGTTTCTGAAGTAAAAAAAGACATGATATATGCAACATTGATTGTAAGAAGATATATTGCACCTGTACTTTTTTCCCTTCCTTATTTAGATATAATATTAATTTTGTGTGAATTTATAGAAAAAATACAATCTTTCAAAGGAGTACAAACGAAAGTGCATTAAGACGGTTGTTTTGGGATGTAAGACATTCAAAAAGAATTTGAGGAAAAAATAAATTAACCATTATTTGGACCCATTGAATGAGAAGAACCTATACAAATCACCTAAGAAGTATAAATGGGTACACAATGATTGACATATGTTAGTGAATTATACACGATATAAGAAATTCAAGGTATTATTGAGTACAAAAGTATAAATATTATCATTTAATATTTTTTATTATATGCCCTAATTTTTTTTATATATGTGCTCTTATTAGAAATCTAGTTGTGAAAATGTTAAGTTGAGGAAGCATAATGGGTATAATCATCATACATGAAGAATGAGTTTTTCCAACCTAAAAATTCAATTGGTGAGTTATTAAAGTTAAGTTTGAATGATAATTAGTTTTTTTTTTGTATATAATATTTTTGCAACTCATTATCCATATCTATAGAAGTCAAAAAGTGGTGGCATACAAATTCAACTATCTCATATATTTATCGCAGCTCACATTCCTAAAAAAAGAGCTCAAAAGTAAACAAATTCAAGATAAAGTGAAAAAAAGTGGTAATTATTAACAAATTTGGCTAACCTTTTCTCTGTTTAGCAATTGAAGCAACTCTTGGTTTTTGTTTCATCAAGAAAAATTTGTAAATATTCAAGAGAATCTCACTAGGTCTCATCCAAAAATGTTAGATAATATGTTATGATTAATCGATTATATTTATGCTTATTATTTTTTTGTGTGAATTGTTTTAGAGTAAAATGCAAGATAAGATTGACAATGGTGAGATTAAAGAAGAGATGAGTGTGGATGCAATGGTGATGGCATTGGGGAAGGACCATCCAAGTCGTCTTAAATGATACTCCCAATATACAACATCTAATTATGCTTCCAATAAAATGGTAAAAGTCTTAAATAAGATGATGTCAATGAAGAAAAAGATTACAAGCTTTGACACTATAAAGTCATAGATGGATGCACTAAGAGTTGAGTTACTGAGAGATAATAATGTAAGACATTTGAGCCATTATTCAGAAAAAAATCATCCAATTAATAGTTCCAATGGGACTCCATGTACAAAAGCAATAACACCTACATCTACACCAAACATCCAAAAAATTTCCACTCCTCTCGATGTACCTTCATTTCATATAGGATTGGTTATAAGTTCATCATTTCATATGGGATTAGTTGTAAGTAATCTTCAATATTCAGTCTTTTTTTATTTTTGTTTTGATTTGTGTAATGTTGGAGTGATAGTATATATGTTTGTTCTAATACTATATAGGGAAGAAATTGTTTGCTTGCATATTAGACACCATCTCATATTGAGGCATGTGGGAGGGTAGATGATTCCTCTAGTGGTGTTTGTCATGGATAACCTTTGAATGGGAGTTGGAAGGTTATCATTCTGGATGATGTTGAAAAGAATTGTCTCTTACTTATACCAACAAGGGAACATAATATAGTTATGGAAGCAACCAATTCATTTGTTGCTTGGCCTCCACATCTTTTCATATTAGGAAAAGATTTAGTAAGTATATTTCCCTTACCTTTTATATATTGTTTGCATTGTTGATTAATTTAAAAATTTAATTTAATTTTATTAGATTTCTTCATATTGTGAATAAATAGAATTTGAGAAAGGAAAAATCAAAGTTATTTATTACCATTAGCAATAAAAAAGGAAGCTTAAAGGAGAAACCAATAGACAAAATAGCTTCTAAGAAGTCTGCTTTGGTACCAACAAAAAAACCAATTTCATATACATATGATCAAAGTAGTGATTTTCCTAAGCATGTTAAATTTCTTATAGTTGCATGCTCATATGCATCTTCGGTTAATGATCTTGTTGTTGAAGTTCCAATGAAAATTCATATCTTAGCCAATAAATCGCTTATTTTCTATCAATTGAGTATGTAGAACAATTTTACACTAAGATGAAGATTGGCTATTCATTTATCAAATTATGGATATAGTTAGTTTATTTGATTTTAATTTATTTTTAATTTTATGATCAGTTATAAATTACTTATATACTTTATTATGATTGTTATTTTGTCATTAATTTGTGAACTTTTTTCATAAGAGATACTATGATGAGTTGAAAAAGAAACATTTAAATGATGCGATTAGATTCATTGATCTAAATTAGTTGTGTGTCATTAAGAAGAAGAAAATACGTACTCAAATTGCGAGAAGCACACTATCATTTGACTTAGGAAAATAAAACAACCAAAAGAATATGAATGAAGTGCATATGTTGAACATATATATGCAGTACTCAAAGACTCTTTCATTAAATATAACATAAAATTAGTTGTATAAATATTCACCTTAGTTTTTATTTGATTATATAGTGAATTATAATTGTAACTATTATTAGCTTACATATAAAATAGGTGTAACTATTATTAGCTTACATATATTAAAAAAATATTTTTTTAAATAATTATGTCTTCTAGTATTACAATATCTCTAGCAAAACCATAACATTATTAGCTAAAATGTCTTTAAATATTCGACGTTGTTTGTTAAAAAGTATAATAATAAGTATGTATTATAATAGTATATGTTATTTTTATTTTATATTTTTTTCATTATTTTTATAATTATTTCATAATATAATGATATATATTATATATAGATATAAAAAAAATATGAATATAAAATAGGTGTAACTATTATTAGCTTACATATATTAAAAAAGTAATTTTTTTAAAAAAATAATTAGGTCTTCTAGTATTACAATATCTCTAGCAAAACCATAACATTATTAGCTAATATGTCTTTACGCGTTAGTTTGTTAAAAAATACAGTAATAATGTGTTAAAATATAAGAAAATTATATAAAATATCAAATTACATATTTTAGTAGTTTAAAATTTTATTACCTTAACCTTATCACAAAATAGTAAATAAAATTCTTTTTTTTTCTTTTTCAACCTTAAATTAATTATTTTTAACTAATCATGATCAGACTTTTTTTGGCATCAATATTAGAGAAGTTATATATTATCAAAGTTGACCTACGATTTATTGGCTTTGAACAATCGTTGATTAGTATAGACCCTTGTTAATTGTTGTTGACTTTACTAACATTCACGGGTTATTGTTAACTACTAAATGAAGGTCATTTAGTTGAAATATCGATGAATTGGAATTATGGTTATAAGAAAACTACACAACTAAGAATCACTTATCAAATTGCATGAATTATAAAAAAAAAATTGTTGTTGTTATATAAATATACCATACTTTAGTGAATTATAATTAATTATGAACAATGTAAAATTTTGAAAAAGAATAACTGATTCATGTTTTAATATAAATATAGTAATAATTATTATATTTAATTTTAAATATAATAGTGATTTAAAATTAAAATTTAATTTAATTTTTTAATATATTTAACACAAGTAAAAATAATAACAAACACATCTTTCAAATAATTAAATAAAAAAGATTCATTTAATCATATTATATATATATTAACACAAAACGAAAAGAAATCTAGAAAAATTGACAAAGAAATCTCCTAAAAAACCCCTTAAAATAATCAAATAAGGTTAAAAGTGATAGTCTTTCAATAACAACTAGAGTGGATGGATGACTTTGGAGAAAAAATCATGTTTTTTTGTTTATCTCAAATCGTTACAAAATTTATAATAGTTTTAATATTTTTAAAAATAACAAGTTAAATACTAAGAGACGGTTAAAAAATTTAAAAGAGGAATTTATCTTTATTTTTTCTCATATGTGCGACATATTAAATTTTAATTTTAAATAAATAATTTAATTTAATTAAATATAAAGATTATTATTATACTATAAATAGTAAATATGGTTCACATATATACATTTTGTTGAATAGAGTTATTATTTAAGTAATAAATCATCATATTTAATTTGATATATTTTAAAAAGAATATAAATTGATATTTTTTGATATATCTACGTATGTCTAGAATTTTAGATGATATTTTGATAACATGTCTTCACACCGTATTAATTTAATGTCCTTAGCGCACGCGGAAAGGATTATGCTAAGAGTCCCCTACCTATTTTATGTTATGTACACTATTACGTTATTTTATATTTAATGTACACATTGATCCTTTACAGCTATTTTAACGAAAAAATTGCTCTTATATTATTTTCTTTTTCGTTTTCTTAATCATACTTATTTTAATATACACTTCAATATTTTTATATATAAATTATATATTTTATAGTCGAATATATACAAATATTTGCTAGAAATTTAAAAAAAAGTTGTGACACCGTTTTTTTTTGTTGCTAATCGACTGAAATGCTTGTTATTAATTGCAGTTTGTTAGCCGAACAAATAATAGAAAATTATAATAATGGTCCTCAATTTGAAATCACATGACTTCAATAGTTTTTTTTAAGACTAATATGTTTTTGAGAGAATCTTATACTTGATAAATAATCTGGGCAAAAAAAAAAATACAGATTCTTTGAAAATCACTCCTAACTCGCACACAAAAACAATGAAAACAGATACATACTATAATAAAACAAAGTCACAACTCATAAAATATTAAACATTTTAGACTAAAATTTTAATATACTACATGCATAACATATCATAATAGGTACACATGAAATAAAAAAAACATGCAAGAAACAAAAATAAGGGTTTTTTTCTAATCACAATCCAACCATCTTATGTGCAAACATATTTCGATCAAATTTTGATATACTGTTAACAATACGAAAATATAATGAGATAAATCATATAGTATTTTCACCTATATGATAATATCATCGGATTGTTTAAAATAACTAATCGACAACAAATAATTCATTAAAAAGTAAGTTAACAACTCATAACCTAAAGAAGATATAAAACTAATGCTTCTATATGTTAGAGCGACATGCTTAACTATGCATAAGTTGTCATCTTCTATTATTTATATAACAACTTTGATCCAAGTCGAATTAAGCTCTCCTTTAAATCACCTCCACCATGTGATGTGATACCTCACCAACTACCAATATAATGAAACTTATGGTAATAACAATCACATGCACATTTCCTATAATACAATCTAAGTCTCGAGTGTTAATGAGTTTTAAATTGACATGACCATGAAAACAATATTTACAAACTTCTCATTATTCACTAATACTGAATAACAATCAAAATATTAATGATCAATAACTTAAAAAATAATTTTCTAATTGAAAATTTTGAGTTTTGAAAATGCCAAACTTTTTCCATGATTTCTAATTAGTTTTCATTGACAAATGAGGAGAATTTTATAGAAAACTCTTAGGATGTCGGGAACT
Organism: Hippophae gyantsensis; assembly: GCA_030763125.1. Taxonomy (NCBI): domain Eukaryota; kingdom Viridiplantae; phylum Streptophyta; class Magnoliopsida; order Rosales; family Elaeagnaceae; genus Hippophae; species Hippophae gyantsensis. Next base: position 35,617,120 of record CM061030.1, read on the forward strand.
TGTTAACCATCTTACCAACCATAGAGAGGGTAATAGTTGTTACAACATGCCAATTACCTTGTTGGCCACCTTGTTAACTGTGTCAACGAGTACTTCGTCGAGCACATAATTTTTTTTATTTCAAAAATCTATCAAGTAATTTTTCATAAATACTCGCAAGTTGAAAAAAATAAAACCAACACAAAACCACTACATAGCATGCAAACTAGATAAACCCAACCTCTGTGGTGTGTATAAATATGCTAACATATAAAATATTTTAACTATGTGAGTGTATGTATTATTGAATTATCGGTAACTAAATTTATATAGTAGAAGACCAAATACTAAGTAGAAATAAACAGATTCTGTGTTTTGTACATATGAATGCTAACAAAGACAAAAAAAAAATTACACAACTTACTATTTTGTAATTCAAAAGATGATTTCAAATAAAATAATGGTGAGTTTTATTGTCAGACCATTAATGCATAAATTATGTAATTATAAAAAGTTCGTAGGTGTACAAATAACTTATAGTAAAAAACTAATATACTTCCAGGATTGATCTCTCAAGAAATTGCAGTGGTTTTAGATAATTATTTAATTTTCTTAAAAACTTAAATAAATATGAAAAATAAAACATAAACACTGTATCATGATGATTTAAGTTTTTTAAAATCCTAAACTAATAACAGTTAATTAAAATAATTAAATATAGTTTTGACTCAAACAAAATCATGACATATATATAACTAATAATCAATGGAGTATTTATGAAAAACTTAGCTAGTTAACCAAGTTTGTTTTGTTCAGGTTAATTAAAGTATAAATTCATATTATTGATTTTTCTTTTTAAGTATGAAAAATGCCTTCAATCGTTATCATTCTATTTGTTAATCAAACCAATTAACGGTTTACTGTCGAGATATTTAACTATTTAATTAAATTATGTTTAATGTCTGAGAAAATAGCAAACTATTTAACTCAATTCTCTTGGTCGAGTCACTAATTTAAATTCTTATTCAAGTTATTTAAATTAAATCTAGATGATGTTTTTAAAACCTAATTCGTTAATAAATTAATCATAAATAATTTTTGTAATAAATCTTCAATCATTAAATAATGTTATTTATTTAATTATAAAAATATTACACGATAATAAAGCTAAATTTTCATTATAAAAATCAGCAGATATGTTCAAATTAAAATATATGATTAGTGATTTAAAATTAGTATTTATTATAAAAATTACAAAAATATTAATCTAAAAATAAAATAATACAAATCAAATCTAAATATCAACTATGAATGAATGATGTATCATACCAAAAATATTGTATATAAAAGAATTTTATTATAAAAACATAATGCATATATTTATAAGAAAAGTTGTGTATAGGGCTTAAGAGTGAAAAATCAACATTGCACTCCACAACACACGTTGTTACCTGTCGTGACATGAAAAGTTAAACTTACCTAGAATGATTCTTGAGAAGTGTGCATCGAGGCACACGTAGTTTTTTGCCATGGCATGAAATATTTTTGTTAAATTTTGCCTTATATCCCTTGTATTTTAGTTGATTCTTGATGCAAGGTTTATATACCTTAATTTTTTTTAACTAATAATGTGATATTTGAATATTTTAAATGATGTGTTTCAATGTGTTAACATATTTTAAATGGTGTGTTTCAATGTGTTAACATACCTTTTATTCTAAATAAATATTTATATAAATAATCAAATAAATATGATGTAATCAAATTTATTTATTTTAATTAAACATAATAAAGTCATAAAATATAATTACTTTTTAACCGAATCATACACATTATTTTAACAATTATTGTGCTTTTTTTATTAGATTTCATTTGTTACTAAAAATATTATTTTAATTTAAATTTACCACAAAAGTTATTTTTTTGGACAATGTATTATTTAAAGTATTAATTTTGTTTCAAGTAGAGGCATCACTAATATTTTGTTTTAATCGACCAATTATGTTCAAATTTTAGATTTTTTTTTCTATTACGCATGTGAGGAGTAAATCTAAAATAAAAGAAATTTTGAAAAAAATAATCTTTAATTAATGTCAGCTTCAAATTAGGGTTGACTTATGATTACTATTTTAAAAAAAAAATAACACACAATTAAGACATATTGAGTTTTAAATTTCAAATACTTTACATGCTCAAATAGATTAGAATTTATTGAGACACAAATTAGTTGATAAAATAATAAATATATTTATTTTATTTTAAACATATTCCTTAAAAATGTAATGTATTTTTAATTCAAAAATTGGCTTAAAATTTGAACAATTATTATCAATTTAACGAAAATAAAAATCAAATATTTATTTTAAATAAAATTAAATACTTAGATTATTACTACATTCACAAGAAAAATATTTTTTGATAATAAATTAATTTAATTTTAAATGAATCAATTGCTTAAGTAACAAGCTACAATTATAAGTGAGTGATGGTAAATATGTATACAAATATTTAGAACAAAAAAAAAATCGTAATAAGCATAGTTTAAGGAATAAAAATTAAAAGAAAAAAAATGAATATAATTAATGCTAGTTTATTTGCACTGAACAACTTGGAAAACAAGTGCCCAACTCTTATTCAGATCGATCACAAGATTCATAAGCCAATATGCCTTCTCACTTCAACTTGACAAAATCTCTTTTTTATTTTTTATTTTTTTAATCACCTTTAGACTTGAGAATTTTAACGATAGAATGTGACTGGCTTACCTTCTCTCAGTCTGGCTGGGCTAATACTAAAAAAAGCCTAGTTATCAGCTACCATCTTTTTACTCACGGGAACCCTTTTAATTTTAAAAAACAAAACTAGCCCATTTTACCATAAAGTTACTAATCTTACTTTACTTTTTATAAATTACTTTAAATAATAATATTAAATTTTATAATAAAAAATAATACTATAACAAATTAAAAGAATTTAAATAATCTTCTTTTTCATCAACATCTTATAAATATTATTACAATTCTCAATTAAAATGTGTCAAAATATTTAATGTTTGACCCTCCTTTTCTTCTTTGAAATCACAACATGACAAAAGAAAGTATTCATCTATTTTTTTTATTACTATTCTCATATCTTACCTCCTCCTTGAATACATATGTTAATTTTTTTTTTAACATTTGTCTTCTTTTTACGAAATTACTTAAATATTATTTTAAAGATAATATATAAATAAAAGATTTTATAATTAGACAGTGTGAATTTAACAAAAAGAATCAATTAAATGTCTCGTGATTTATGGTCCTCTTATTCCCTAGCTACAAGGGATTAAAAATGAAAACTTTACCCTAATGACATGTTTACTCATGTGTAATAAAATGTGAATGTAAAATGATTTACGAGGTAAATGAAAAGTGAAGGAATTATAAAATAGAATAATTTTCAAAGGGTGGTGTTTTTGTTATAGGAAAAATATATATATATTAATGTTATAGCAAATTTTTTATTTTTAAAAAGTTAATTGTTAATCTAAATCTTAAATTTTATTATTTTTGGATAAGAATTTCAAATTTACTTTTATTTGAGTATTTTTGGTTTTGATAATAGCAACCAACCATTATCAAAAAAGAAAAGAAAAAAAAAGCAATAACCTTTTCTTGTTAGTGTGCTTACTAGAAAACTCTAAATCAAGAAATAGATTAAATTGCTTTAAATTATAATAATAATAAATTATTTTAATGAAATATTCATAAAATATATAATTGTTAGATATCTTCAAACTACAGGATATTTTGTAAATGAACAAGTGAAAGAAGATTTTTTTTTTTTTTTTTGGGGGGGGCTAAGGACCGTAAGGGAACTTAATTCCATAAACAAAAACGCTCAAAATCAATAATCAAATAAATTGAAATTATAAATCCATTTTGGAACTTCTGTTCGCTCAGAAAAATACAAATAAACTTCATTCTTGTTATTCTCTCTCACACGCATAAACAAGCTTCGATAATCACGTACGTGTAGGCAGAAACTCCAAAACAAAATGAGAATCCCCTGATTTTATAATGGAAAAGAGTAAAAAATCACTTTTTATGTAGTCACTGTTTTTTCTCTGCTCATTTTTAAACCCTTTTTGTACGTAAATAACTTAATTATTAAACATAATTTTATTTTTAATTCCTTCCTTAAAAAAATATTCACCTTTAAAAAGATTATTATATGATATTAAATTTTTTTAAATCATAACCGTCTATTTTTACATGTGATGAATCTAAAACTGATAATAAATAATAGATAAAAAATTTCAATCAATTCTCTTATATTCAAAAATATATTTTATAGTTATTCAGTTTTAAAAAAATAATATTATTTTAATGATATTTTTATTAAGCGATTAAAACTAGATTTTTAACAATTAAAAATGATAGTTATATAATATAAATTTTAAAAATATTTATTTTAATATTTAATTAATATCACTATTTTTATTTTAATATTTTATTTATTTTTTATTTTTTAAAATAAAAATATATATTTTAATAATATTTTTGTTAAAATATTTTTATTCTTAAATAAATTTTATAAGAAATAATATTTTAATAAAAAATATTATTTATATTTAATTAATCAATTTTTATGATATAGAAATCATATTTTAAAATTTTAACAAGTGAATAATATCACTTTCTTAATTTGATGTAATTTTGTGGCGCAATTCCTATAAAATAACATTTAACTCTTGGATAAGAAGAATAGTTAATTAAGTTTTATATTCATAATGTATAAATTTTTTTATAAAAATATTTAAAATATTTTTTTGGTTGTAATTATATCCATAATGTATAAATAACAATAAAATATTTTCAACATTAAATGTAATTATATTATTATTCATATATTGTATATATAATTATAATTTTAAAAAAAATTAATCTTAGATATATTTTTATCCTTATAAATAACAATATCTAATTTTAAATATAATTATATTATTATCTATATGTTTTGAGTGTTATTTTAACTTTAAAAATAAGATGTTTTTATTGTTATCATAGTTCGTAGACATAATTATAATATAAAAAATATTTAGATTATTATTTTTTCGTAAATCGGTACATATAACATAAATTATCCAATTAAAAATGATATATATTCGACAAATAAAAACAATGCAGAAGTCACAGAACTAGAGATTCCCTAAAATGGTTCTCTGTAAAAAACCATTGCATTTAATGGAGCTTCAACTCATTTCCAATTTTCCTTCACGGGCTACTACAAAACAACGTTTTCTATTCTTTCTCATAAAAAATTATTACGTTTTACTAATTACGATTTCTCTCTCTCTATCTCCTCTCTCTAAAAGTCTCAATTCATAACTAACTACTATATCAAACCTCATAATACAATACACCCTTTTTCGTTCTATTTAAACTTCATGGATTTCTATTTCTTAACATTCATTTTATACAAGTTCAACACTATGGCCTCTCAAAACAGAGTACCTAAGGTCTCTGTTTTTCTCTGTTTTTCATTTTTCTTCTTTCTTTCTTCTTCCAGCTTTTATCGGGTTTCTGGGCAATCATCACCTGTTTTTGCTTGTGATGTTGCCAGTAATCCGAGCTTATCTGGTTTTGGGTTCTGTAATACATCTCTAGGTATTGATTTGAGAGTGTTGGATTTAGTTAAGAGACTGACATTGCAAGAGAAAATTGGTTTCTTAGTGAATAGTGCAGGAAGTGTTAGTAGACTTGGAATTCCAAAATATGAATGGTGGTCTGAGGCTTTACATGGTGTTTCTTATATCGGCCCTGGAACCCATTTTTCAAATGTTGTTCCTGGAGCTACTAGCTTTCCTCAGGTCATTTTAACTGCAGCTTCTTTCAATACTTCTCTGTTTGAAGCCATTGGAAAGGTATGAACTAATTAGTCCTTTTGTTCAATCAAGTATTACCATTCTTATTTTTTCTATTAATTATGTACTGTTTGTCTTTGATTTCGTTTTAATTTCTACATAGGATGTAAATCACGAAATGGGTTCTTAAAATTGTACGAAATCGATGGCGTTTTAAACAGAATGGAGATTTCTTCTTCATTTTCTTTCATATTTTTGTTAATTTTACTTGGTAATTAGCAGTTTTTTTTTAATGTATTCCTCTGTCATCGTTATAATTGCTATCATTATCAATATTGTAATAATCAGCATATAATTTTGCTTCTCCTTTTATCTGTCTTGCCGTCGAAGACTTAAAAGGTTTCCTTATTTTCAATTTTGTCAGGAAATAGAAATATGTCGAGTGTATATCTTTTAAAAGCAATATATTTTCCACCGTTAAGAAGTTCTCAAAATGTGCGTTTCACTCACTGGTCTGATAAGGATGTCAATTATGTTATACTGTGCCAGTTTATATCGTCTTTGTTCGTATTATATATGTTTATGAATATATTTTGAGTCCAAATTCATGTATTTTTTGATATTATAAACAATTTAAATTATTTTTATTCAAACTATTTATTTATTATAATAAGAATACCTATCTCTTATTGAGGGGTCATCAAATTTTTATTATATAATTCTATTTGCTTTCTACAACTGCCACATAAATGGCAATAGGGCTCTTCTCAATATCATACCCACTTTACAGCTACTGTACTAATTCTAAGATGCTATTGCTTTGATTCCTTGGGCAAACAAGGAATGGCCATTTATGGTTAATTATGAAAAGTAGATGGAACTTACTCTCTTGAAGTGCAATTGGCAATTTGATGTACGTACCATTTCTTTTGTTTATCTTATTTTTTAAAAAAAGTTTTAAATTAAATGTAAGACAAATAAATTTAATTATGTTTTGGACAGTGGCAGTTGATTTATGGTGAAAAAAAGTTTCAGATCACAGGATACCCAAGTACTAAAATGACTTTTAGATTATTCCAGCTTGCACAGGAAGAAATATAAAATCGAAACTAAGGAGGGTTTGATTTAGATTTATCACCAGTAGATGTTCTAAATCAATCCCATGTACCACTAGATCTTGACACCAACTATGATGTTTTGTAAACTTCATTAGTTTGTTTAATCTTTAGTCTTATAAAGAATTATGAGTTTGATATACCGAACCTTGATTAGTTAAAATGGTTAGGTACGATAGGACATATAGGTTGTTGACAAAAACTCCATACTTTGATTATTTTGTAGAAATTGAAAGTTCTGTGAAGACTTGGGGGCAAATCTGTCGTACCTTAACTGTTTTGACTTGTTATGAGGGGAAAAATAAATACAACAGGGTCAAATGCTCTATTTTTGAGGAGTAAACACAAATCATGTTCTAAATTTACGTCCCAATTTACACCTCTAATAGGAGTGTCGAGTAGTTATATGCATAGTCGTATCATATTCATTGGATGTGGTTTTTCATGAAAATGAAGGAAAAGAAAAGAATTTTAACTTTGTTCTAAATACAATTAATTATGCAGTTAAATTATTTTGAAATAAAGTACTCTGATGAGAGGAGACATTCTAAAAATAATAGTTGAAATGGGCAGGTAGTTTCAACTGAGGCAAGAGCAATGTACAATGTGGGTTTAGCTGGTTTGACATATTGGTCACCAAATATCAACATCTTTAGGGACCCCAGATGGGGAAGAGGCCAAGAGACAGCTGGAGAAGATCCACTTCTCTCAAGCAAATATGGATCTCGATATGTCAGAGGTCTTCAACAAACAGATGATAGTGACCCAAATAGACTTAAAGTTGCTGCATGTTGTAAGCATTACACTGCTTATGATGTAGATAATTGGAAAGGTGTTGAAAGATTCCGCTTTAATGCTGTGGTAATTAATTAATTTCATATTTAATTAAATTTCCTTTATGATAATGTATTTTATCATTCTCATTTTGTGTGGCTTTCTTCTTTGGAATTGATGATGATTGATGAATTAGGTAACAAAACAAGATATGGATGACACATTTCAACCCCCTTTCAAGAGTTGTGTTCTTGATGGCAATGTCGCTAGTGTCATGTGCTCTTACAACCAAGTTAATGGGAAGCCAACTTGTGCTGACCCTGACCTTCTTGCTGGTGTAATTAGAGGAGAGTGGAAATTAAATGGGTAGGTTCTTATTCTTTAATCTTTAAAGTTCTCTGTTAATGAAATTTTGTTAAGGATTATATATATCAGTGTTTTAAGTACATTGAATATTGGGTTGCTGCAGATACATAGTTTCTGATTGTGATTCAGTAGATGTGTTGTACAATTCTCAACATTACACCAAAACACCAGAGGAAGCTGCAGCTAAGTCTATATTAGCAGGTGGTTAGATTCAATAGATTATAATTCGTATATAGTTAAATTCTCTATACAATATACATTTAAAATCACTTTTTACCAAACCACTTGTGAAAAAACACATCAAAACAGCTAGGCTGTGATTACTATTGTTTATGCGTTCTATAGTATTGTTTACATGCAATAGATTATAATTCATAATCCAACTAGCGGTTTTTTTTCCCCCTTTCTGAAAATGGGTTAATTATGAAAATGTGTTGTGTTTCTGCAGGTTTAGATCTCAACTGTGGATCTTTCCTTGGAAAACACACAGAAGCTGCAGTAAAAGGAGGATTCTTGAAAGAGGAAGCCATAGACAAAGCAATTACCAACAACTTTGCTACTCTAATGCGACTAGGCTTCTTTGATGGTAATCCAAGCAAACAACTCTATGGAAATCTTGGTCCCAAAGATGTTTGTACACCACAGAACCAGGAATTAGCCCGTGAAGCTGCAAGACAAGGGATTGTACTACTCAAGAACACTGCAGGTTCACTGCCTCTGTCCCCCACTACCATAAAATCCTTGGCTGTAATTGGTCCAAATGCTAATGTCACAAAAACTATGATCGGAAATTATGAAGGTAATTGCTTCCCCCCCCCCTCCTCTCTCTCCCTATCTCCTTTCTGGTTCAAGCTAGACTTGGGATTGCAACTATTTCAATTATAAAAGTATACATATCTCATTTTTACCTCAGTTACACAAAGTGTAATCCAGTTAACGGAAATTCAATTAATACTGTTCTTTTTGGAAAATTTGCAGGCACACCATGCAAATATACAACACCATTACAAGGCCTAAGTGCAATAGTTTCAACCACTTATGATCCTGGTTGTCCCAATGTTGGTTGTGGCACTGCCCAAGTAGATGGTGCTAAGACCATAGCAGCCTCAGCTGATGCAACTGTGCTTGTGGTTGGTGCTGACCAATCAATTGAGGCCGAGAGTCGAGACAGAGTTGACCTAAATCTTCCAGGACAACAATCACTCCTAATATCAAAAGTTGCAAGTGCATCCAAAGGACCTGTTATTCTTGTCATTATGTCTGGTGGTGGTTTTGACGTAACTTTTGCCATAAAGGACCCTAAAATTACAAGCATCTTATGGGTTGGCTATCCTGGAGAAGCTGGTGGAGCTGCCATAGCTGATGTGATTTTTGGGTCCTACAATCCAAGTAAGTTTATTTTTATATCAAAATATAGCGTGAAAATAGTAAAAAATAGTTGACAATATTTAAAAATAACGAAATATTTGTTACACTTTATTAAAATCATGATCAAAATCATGATCGTATAATTTTTATATAATCGTGTATTTGATTACGAAGTAAGACGATATTATACTAAATAAAAATTGCATGATTACGTATAAATTTTGTTTTATTAATAACTTAAGTTTAAACTGTATAGATATTTAATTTAGATTATTTGACTTTCAATTCTAAAATTATGTCATTGATTTTTTTATTTCATCTTAAATTAAAAATTGTATTTTTTTTAATTTTTAAAATGTAATAAAAATATTAAAAAAATAAAATAAATTTTGATTTAAATGAATTTTTATAATAAAATGTGTTTAATAGGCAACAAAATACATAAAATCATTTACATATTATTTCATATTTAAATTATTTTATTAAAATATCTATAATCAATTTTATACGATTATATTATATAAGTTGTAAATAAATATTGCATAAAATAATTATAATTCAATACAATATAATTAAATTCAAATAATTATAATTCAATACAATATAATTAAATTCAAATAATTTATCCAATTAACTACTATACATAAATGTACTATATTTTACTGTGTTTATGTTGTATAAATTCTGGACTACACGTGTCGTGATGAAAAATAAGGGTACTAAAGTGCTCCTTAGCAGTCAAAACATGAGCATCATACTTCTATTTGTCAAGTTACTGCAGCAACTAATTAGAATGAAATAATGTACTATTGTTGCAGGTGGAAGACTGCCTATGACATGGTATCCACAATCATATGTAGATAAGGTCCCAATGACAAACATGAACATGAGACCGGACCCTTCAACAGGCTATCCCGGCAGGAGTTACCGGTTCTACACCGGGGAAACAATCTATGCATTTGGAGATGGACTAAGCTATTCTCAATTCAAACACCATCTAGCTAAAGCACCTAAATTAGTCTCCATTCCTTTGGAGGAATATCATACATGTCATTCATCAAGATGCAAGTCACTAGATGTTGTTGAAGCAAGATGTGAAAATCTTGCATTTGATATCCATTTAAGAGTTAAAAATGTTGGGGAGATGAGTGGAAGCCACACAGTGTTCTTGTTCTCTAGTCCTCCAAATGTGCACAATGCACCTCAAAAGCACTTGTTGGGTTTTGAGAAGGTTACTTTGAATGCTCAAACAGAGTCTTTGGTTAGGTTCAATGTAGATGTTTGTAAACATTTGAGCGTGGTTGATGAACTTGGGAACCGCAAAGTGGCATTGGGTACACATGTGTTACATGTAGGAAGCTTGAAACACTCATTGAGCGTGAGGATTTGAAACTAAGTTCAAATCTTCTGCTATGATTCTTTTTTCTTCCTTTTTTTTTTTTTTAAATATTGTGTTTACGTACCTCTCTTGAACCAGGTTATCAGAAAGGAAAATTTGGCTGAGAATAAATTCATAGAGGGTTCACACAATTGTTATCAACTTATCATTTATTTGAAATGACATAATTGTTAAAATTAAGAAAAGAAAAGATGATAATAGAATCAAATGAATTATTGGTTCTTTTTTGATTATTCTTATTTTCATTTCAGTTTTAATATTTAATGTGTTAATATGTTACTTAGTTTTGTCGTAGCCAGGACAGAATTATATTGTGTGCTTTGGATTTGAATCCGTAAAATATACATTATATAATTAAATTAATATCAATTATATTTATTAGATATAATTACGTAAATTTGATTATAATTACTACTAATATTATATTATATTATATTAATTATAATTTATCATTATATAAATAGAATTTTCTTTAAATTAAATGCATTATAATATATATATATGTGTGTAAAATTAATATGTAAGTTTAGTATCAATACAATTATCAACAACTTCTCCGTACTATTTAAGTTTTGGACTCTTAGAAATATTTACAGTATCAATCCTATATATAATATAAGTGTTTGTGATGAAGTAAACTAATAAATATTATAATGATAAATCAAATTATTATAAATTGATAATATTATAATCTTAAATTAAATGTAAATATAAATTAAATTTATAATTAAGTTAAAAATAAGAAGAATGATAACTCAAAAATATTAAAATCTTTCATATACTTTGCAAATTAGGCTAAGTAAATTGAGATAAATTATATAATAAAAGTTGTAAATAATCAATCATTGAATTTTAAGCCAATCGATTAAAACTAACTTAAAATTTTAAAAATTGGTTTTAATTTGTGTAGTGCGTGGAAAGTTCAAATTTTTTCACAGCCCTATTCACATATCAATTTTGCTATTTTTTTGGATCCCTCGTCATGGCAAATGACAATTCAAAATTTTAATTTTATTTATGCTTACCTCAGTTTTTTTAAATAATTGACTTAAATCGGTTAAAATTTCTATTCATGAAATTGATGCTTCCTTTTCCATGGATAATTCTTATTTTTCGTTGACAAAAAAGAAAAAAAATGTCGTTTTATTTATATTATGCTACGAGTATATTTTTTCAGACTAAATTATTTGGTGTGATTTGAAGGCTTTGATGTAATTTGCATTGAAATTAAACAATCTTATCCCCTTCAAAAACATAGATAAACGTAGATATTTCTTTGTTTCATTTGGGAGAAAAAAAATACTGATTTTTTTTTAAAAATATTTTTAAAATTTATAATAAAAATAACATCTTAATAATATTAAACGAGTTTTAATTATGACGTTTAATATTAAACGGATTCAAATATCTATAGTTTAATTTTTAAACAATATTTAATTGAATATCATTTAAAATAAAATAATGTATTAAAAATATTAGTAGTTCAATAATCTTACAATAAAGTTTATTTATTTTTATTATAAATAATAAATTTAAATCATATTAAATATTATTATTTAACAAAATATTAATAATTAATTTTTATTATTTTATTTATATATTTTTTGATTTTATTTTAATTTTACAAGCTAATTATTTGATTTGAGACTTTGATGTAATTTATACCGGAATTAAACAATCTTATCCTCTTCAAAAACATGGATAAACGTAGATATTCTATAGTTTTAAATTAAACAACATAAATCATATGATTTAAATAATTAATTAACGATAAATTATATTATTTTAAATATTTTTTAAAATGTGATTAAAACATGAGTCTTTAATGATGATAAAAATAAAATTAAATAAGAATTAATTTAGCAAAAAATAAATAATAATAAAATTAAAACAAAATATTATTTAAATAATTAATAAAACATTAAAATAAAATCATAGAAATTAATAAATATTTAAAAATAAATATTTTATATTATTTGTGATTTTATTACTATTAAATACTCATATTTTAGCTGTTTTTAATCACTAGATAGAGAAATAATAATATTTTAATAAAAAATTATTAAAATAATATAATTTATTTTTAATCCATACTTTTTATAAAATTAAGAAATCATTTTTAATTTAAAAAACTAAAAGATACAAATAATATAATTTAAAAAATATTTGTGATAATGTTTTTTAAATATTCTTCGATCATTTAGCATTAAAATTCATATTTTTTAATTTTAAATTATATATTTGAATTACTTGTTAAAAAAATATCTATCATTGATTTTTTTTAATAATTTGATAAGATTTTAATTTTTCATACTAATTATTTGGTGTGATTTGATACCGATGTAATTTACGGTGGACTTAACAATCTTATATCCTTAAAAAAGCATAAATAAATGTAGATATTCCATAGTTTTCACGGGGTAAAAGTTCTACATTTTATGTAATATTTTAGTGAAGGTTATATTAGTGATTTTTTTTTGGAAAAATATATTTAAAACCTATGGAATAAAATGTAGGTGAGAATTAATAATGACAAAAATAATAATTTTATCATTTTAAAAAAATTATTCATTACTATTTTACATTGGTTAAACTTTGATAAATTTATCGGTTTATGACTTTTTTGGATTAAACTATTTCATTTTTCATAAAAAAAAGGACTTCCAATATATCCTTAGAAAATATGATACTTATGTGTATTTTTTTTCAAGTAAGGTAAAAGAAAATTAATAGTTAAGGAAAAAAAGTTTGAAATTTATCATTGATGCTTCTAAGGTTCAACATATCTTCACTTATATCCATTAGATTTATAAAAAGAGCTCTAGTATCTATGAGATTTATAGTTAATATCACAAATATCTTTGAATGATTAATGTCGTTCACTTTCATCCAATAATGTAATTTTTTTTTCCTATAACTCTAGTACCATTTTTTAAGCTTTGATTAATTTTTAGATTTTTAAATTTTTAATAAATTAATATTAATTTTAACAAACAGAATTTAGAGTTGTATCTAATCATATCTTGTTTTAATAAATATGAGTCCACCTCCTTCCTTCGCTACTTCATATATAATCTTTAGTTAATTTTTACGTTTTTGAATTTTTAACAAACGGAATCTAAAGTTATATCTAATCTTACATTTTTTTAATGAATTTGAGTTGTATCTTATCCTTAATTATTTTGTTAGAGGTCTCATATTCTGGATTGGGAATTACCTTCAACCAAGGATAGGATTTTTACTTTTAGTTAAGATATAAGAAAGCTACTAAATTTTGGTGAAAATAATTTTTTTTTTCATTAAGGAAGTAAGATCATTACAACCCTAATTTTCTACTAATTTATTATCACAATATATTTTTTAATTTTTTAGCATAATTATATTTATTTCTTCTTTAACATCGTAAAGTTATTCAAGATTTTAGTTCTTTTATTCTTCCTCTTAAGTATTTGTACTGTTATAGTATTTCTATTATTTAACTTTCTTCGAGAGTTTTTTTATAGAGTTTATGATAACTTTTGATAAAATATTTTCTTAAATTATTGTTGTTGTTTTTTTAAATATTTTGTAATAATACATTTCATTTTCACGTATAAAAGAATCTATGTAACACATATTATATATTTTTATATTTGCTAAATGACATTTAGCCTCGTTTATTTATAGTTCACTTATTTTAGTAATATGATTTTCTTTAAACTTTTTATATATTTCATTAAGTACTTTATCTAAATATTGTTTTCTTGTTACATAATCTCCTTGCATCCTAAGATGTACACCATCTGATATATTACTAAATCATATTTTAACATTTTTAGTCATTTTATAGTTTAATAATACTCTACAGATTGATAAGTTTATACTAGTAGTTTTAGATGTATGAATTTGTACAATTATTGCACAAGTCCATTCATCTAATATTTTTTTGCTATGTCTAATACAATCTAGGTCTAAATAGTCAATTTAATTATTATTTTCATGAATTTTAAATTCTATTGTATAGATCCTCTAGTACCTTAGTATAATCGGTTTTTTTTTCATTTTTGGTTATTATTTTCTCCTATTTAGAGAGTTAGGTTCATTTAATCTTTGTCTATTTCTTTCATTTATGCGAGGATCATAAGTTTCTTCCTAAATTATAGGGGCATTACTGTTTTTCTTTTCATAATAATTTTAGAATTTTTTAGTTTAAAATTTGTATCAATGATTAATGTCATATCATCATCTTCTTTATTAGAGCATATTTTTCTTCACAATGTTTTCTTAATTCCTCATCTATTAATGTTAACGTACATATTAATGTTCCTACATCTTTATTTTCACAATTCATAAATTATTTTTGTAATTATTTTCTATATTTCCTTAGGTTGGAACTACAAATTTCTCTTCATCCTTTCTTTTTTCACTACGAAAAATCATTTCATCAAATTTTCTTGTTGGTTCTTCTTTTAATTCTTTTAATGAATCTATTTTTAGAATATTTAGTTGTAATATGTTGTCATAACCATTTTATCTTATTTCTGTAGGGATTTATTTATATCTTATAAATATTATATTTTCTCTTTTAAAATAATTAAGGCTTTCATTATAGGTTTTTGAATATTTGTTATGCTTATTAGGGTACCATTATTTTCTAATTCTATTCCTTGTAGTCTGCACTCTGACATCTTTAAAAGATTTTTACTCTATTTTGTTATTGAACTATTATTTTGTGGATAAAATTTGTAACTTCTTTAACTTCTTGTTTTAATTCTTTTATTTTCATTCCTATTTACTACTACAAAAAGGGGCATTAAAAACCTGTATTCATTTTCTATTATACTCAAATAAAAACCTGTATTCGAGCAGAAAAAAAAAACAAAATCAGTTTAGCAAATAGTTCAAATAATACAAATATTTGAAAAATAAAATATTAATTGATAGCAGAAAAATTACCATGGTTTTGTTCTATTTTATTCAAGATCATCATATTCTTCTCCTTATAATACAAACCTACATATATAATACAAAAATTTATACACATAATAACAGAAAAAAAATATGAATAATAGGGGATCTAAAAGATTAGTTAAAGAGGAAGAAAACTCACTAACCGGTGTTAGAAATGGTAGTCGTAGGTGGCCAGAAAATGAGAAAGAGTGGAGGAGGTTTTCGGTTTTTTAGAGTTCTGTAACGCTGAAAATAGTTTCTGTCTGGGAAGAAAAAAGAGAAAAGAATTTATCCACGTGTGTAGCATCGGTTCCACGTGTCAACCGACGTTATGTTACGTGGATAGCATTGGTTCACCACGTCAACCGACGCTATGTTACGTGGATAGCGTCGGTTCCAAGTGTCAACCGATGCTATGCTACGTCCACGCATAGCGTCGGTTTGACACGTCAACCGATGCTACATCCTACGTGGATAGCATCGATTCTACACCGAATCGACTTTAAACCAATTTAAAGTCGGTTTTTAGAAAAAATCGACTTTACGTATCGACTTAAATACCCATTTTTGTAGTAGTGATTTGTTTATTTTTGTTTGATTGTTTGTAAATTCAATTCATGGTATATCATTTTTTATTACCACATTATCTTTTCTTTTTGGTATCAAGTGTTTTTCTTTAATATCTAGATTTCATTATTTGGGTATTTTAAAGTCTGTTAATATTTTTTATTTTATTATTTATCTAATTTTTAGAAGGTTTTATCTATGTTTATGAATTTTTATATATATTAAACTATCATGATATTTTGTTAATGAATATCCTATTATGTAACATATTGAAAATATAGATGATTTATTTTTTTTCATTAAATCTCTTCTTTTAAATTTATAAGTTAGACTTAATACTTAGTTTAAGTTTTTATCATTAATGTTAATGATAAATCTAAGGTATGATGTGAATTTTAATTTTTGGTGTAATGGTACTTGGTAGCTTTTAGTTAGCTAATAATAAGTAAGTTATATTTGTATGATAAATCATATGTTTTTTAATTTACTATTTACATTTTATAGGTTTGATCAGACTCATGTATGTAAAATCGAAGAGAAGAGCTATTGTATAAAATGGGGATATTGGAGAGGACTTGGTCCTTGCCACTTTGAATGGAAATGAAGATGATGTGAGACCTCTTGTTAGGCATGCATTTGAAACGAGGAAGCCAAAATCACTCCCTTAACAGCTCAAGCATGTTGTGGTAAAGAAAGAGGCTGAGATTGAGGACCTTTGCAAGACTCATTATGAGGAATTTATTATTGTTGTCGATGAGCTTTAGAGTGTCTTGGTTTATGCTGAAAAGCTTAAAAGTGAGTTGTTAAGTGATAATTAGTTGCAAGAGGTTGGGAGTGCTCTTTTGATTAAACAGGTGGAACTCCTTGAGTCTTATATAGTCAAGAATAATGCGATTGAAGATGTTAAAATTTGCAAGAGATGCATATTGGTGTTAGAGCTTTGTGACAAGTGCAACAATTACCACTCTGAAGGCTAATTTAAACCTTACATTGAAAAATGTGGAGTTGATTAAGGAAACTTACTTGTAGAGTAATCCATTCAAGAAACTCAAAGTGGTGATAGCAAGGATGTTGTATAGATTCTTAGTGAGAAAATTGAAAAGGTCCCACATTGGTTAGAAATGATGGTGGGTGTCATATTTTGGGTTATAAATAAATCCCCTTCCTCCACTTCTAAAGTATCCCAAAATTTCTAAATTATCCCATCTTTTGTAGGGGTAATTGATTAGCTCAATTTTGTCCAATTAGTTGTAATTTTGGAGTTCATATATTTGGAGATAGTGGAAGTGGTCAATGACACCCGAGGACATAGGTAACATTTACCAAACCTCGTAAAATTTATGGTGTTTTTATTTTTCTACTTTAATATTTTTGCTTCAATATCTGATTTAGTTTATTTTAACATTATATTTCCAATAGTATTATTTTATCGGGCTAGTTTTAATTCTATTCATTTAAATCATAAGTGAATAGTAACTGCTTAGAATAGGGAAAATATACCCGATTTTCTCAACAATTGGTATCATAACCAAAAGTTTTTACCTAAGCATTTGTTTGTATTCTATTTGTTTGCTATTGGAATATTGTTGCTAGTTGTTGTAATATGAAGAAATGGTGGAAGAAAATTCTTCCTCAAACAAAGGCCAACCATCTATGTTAGGTAGAACAATGGTGATGAATGCAAGGTTCGAGATGGAGGAGTTTGATGGAACCGATCATTTTGGCATGTGGCAAGGTGAAGTTCTAGATGCTCTGTTTCAACAAGGTTTAGACATCGTTATTGAAGAAGAAAAACCAGATGGAGTAGATGAAGTCGAGTGGAAAAATATCAATCAATTGGCATATGGTATAATTCGTTCGCGTCTCTTAAGAGAACAAAAATACACATTCATGAAGGAGACATCTACAAGTAAGTTGTGGAAGGAATTTGAGAACAAGTTTAGGAAGAAGAGTGGACATAATCAGCTCTATTTGAAGAAAAATTTGTTCCATTTTGAATACCTTCTAGGTACCATAATAAATGACGACATTACTGCTTTTAATCGATTAGTAGCAGATTTGTTAAATATGGATGAAACTTTTAAAGATGAAGATTTAGTCTTGATTTTGTTAGCCTCCCTTTCTGATGAGTTTGATCACCTTATTACGAGCTTACTCATTGAGAAGGATAAAGTGTCTTTTGAGGAAGTTTGTACTACTTTGTATAGTTATGAAACTAGAAAGAAAGATAAAAAAAGAAAGTAGGAATGAAGCAGCAGAGGCACTATCTATAAAAGGGTGTCCATAAACTCAACATAAAGGAAAGAGAGTAAGATCTCATTCAAAAGGAAGGCTTGGTAAAGATGAGTGTGCTTTTGTCATGAAAAAGGCCATTGGAAGAAAAACTGTATGAAGCTACAGGAGAAAGGAAAAGTTGTGCCTTCTGATGCATGTGTAGCTGAAATCTATTCAAATTTAGATTTTGCATTGGTTGGTTTGTCAACAGCATCCCATCCTGGTGATTATATTTTTAATTCAGCGTCTACCTTTCATATGTCTCCTAATAAGGAATGGTTCTTTAACTTTGAAGAACTAGACGATGAAGTTGTTTTCATGGGTAATGATTATCCATGCAAAGTTTTGGGGATCAGTACAATTTGTTTGAAGAATCAAGATGGTTCGACCAGAGTCTTGATAGATGTTCACTATGTTCCAGATATGAAGAAGAATCTCATTGTTGTGGGAGTCTTAGAATCAAAAGGCTTCACTATGACCATACAAAATGGGGCATTGAAGGTTACTTCTGAAGCATTTATGGTGATGAAAGGTGTTCGGAAGAATAACTTGTAATACTACCTTGGTAGCACGGTTATTGGGATAGCATCAACAGTAGTTTCAGAGGAAGAAAGAGATTCAGAAACTACCAAGCTGTGGTATATGCATTTGGGACATGCTGGTGAAAAAGCTTTATAGATTCTTGTAAAGCAAGGCCTGTTAAAAGGCAAGAGAATCTGCAAGTTATAATTCTATGAACATTGTGTATTAGGGAAGCATAAAAGTGTAAGCTTTGGCACTACACTCCATAATACAAAAGACATCTTGGATTACATTCATACGGATGTGTGAGATCCAACAAGAACTCCATCCATGAGTGGCAAACATTATTATGTCATATTCGTTAATGACTTCTCTAGAAGAGTTTGGGTGTATCTCATTAAGAAGAAGGATGAAATGATGCTAATTATTCTCAAGTGGAAGAAGATGATTAAGACTTAGACTAGTAGAAAGATCAAGCATTTGAGGTGTGATAATGGCATTGAGTACACAAAATGATCCATTTATGAAAGTTTGTGAAGAAAAAGGTATAGTACGACACTTTACTATTCGAAGATTTTGAAGATCTACTTGCTCAGTTTAAGAATACGGTGGCATGTGCACTTTCAGTTGGGCGTGATGATGTTCCTTCCATATATAAAGAAGCAATCAGAAGCCCTGAATTTGAAATATGGAAGGAAGCCATGAACGAAGAACTTATATCCTTTCAGAAGAATAAGACATGGAAGTTGACACAACTACCTAAAGACAAGAAGGAAATTGGCTGCAAATGGGTGTATGCAAAGAAAATGGATTTCCTAACAAAGATGGTATTCGATACAAGGCAAGGTTGGTGGCTAAGGGATACACTCAGAAGGAGGGAATCAATTATAATAAGGTATTTTCTCCAGTTGTAAAGCATTCCTCCATTAGAATTTTGTTGGCCTTAGTAGCACATTTGGATTTGGAACTAGTTCAACTTGATGTGAAAACCACGTTTATACACGGTGACTTGGAAGAGGAAATCTATATGTCTCAACTAGAAGGGTTTAATGTTGCTAGTAAAGAGAATTGGGTTTACAAGCTGAACAAATCGTTGTATGGATTGAAGTAATCTTTGAGGTAGTGGTACAAACGATTTGATCAATTTATCTTGCAACAGAAGTATACTAGAAGTACACATGATTATTGTGTGTATTTTTGCAAGCTACAAGATGAGTCTTTCATCTATCTCTTTTAGTACTTTGATGATATATTGATTGCATCGAAGAGCCAAGCAAAATACTCAACTAAGTCAGGAGTTCAAAATGAAAGATCTAGGAAAAGCCAAGAAGATTCTTGGTATGGAGATAAGTAGAGACAGGAAGAAGGGGAAACTTAGTTTGACTCATAGTCAATATTTGAAGAAGGTACTACAACGTTTTGGTATGAATGAACAGGAAAAACCTATAAGTACTTCGCTTATTCGTCATTTCAAGCTTAGTACTCAATTATCCTCTAAGAATGATGCAAAACAAGAATACATGGCAACAATATTGTACGCAAATGCGGTTGGTAGCTTGATGTATGCAATGGTGTGTATGAGACTTGACATTTCACATATGGTTGGTGCTATAAGTAGGTATATGCATGATCCTGGTAAAGGACATTGGATGGATGTAAAATGGATTCTATGGTATATTTTAAATACTATAGAAGTTGGTTTAGTATTTCGATAGGATAATACAATTGGTCAATATGCAGTCAGATATTGTGATTCTGACTATGTAGGAGATTTAGATAAATGTCGGTAAACTACTGGTTATGTGTTTACTCTTCCTAGAGCACCAGTCAATTGAAAGTATACCTTACAATCCACAGTTACTTTGTCTATTATAGAGACATAGTATATGGAAATTACAAAAGCTGTGAAGGAAACTATTTGGTTACGAGGTTGCTTGAAGACTTGGGAGTTGGTCAAAAACATATTAAGGTGTTTTGTGACAGTTAGAGTGTTATTCATTTAGCAAAGAACCAAGTCTGCCATGAACCAAGTCTGCCATGAACATACAAAGCACATTGGCATTCGTTACCATTTCGTGCGAGAGATTATTGAAGAAGGTGGAGTATTAGTTCAGAAGATCAATACTATAGATAATCTCGCAGATATGATGATCAAGGTGGTAACGACAATCAAGTTCAAACATTGTCCGGACTTGATTAATACCCTGTAAATTTGAATTGATAATGACGTCGTTGATCTAAAGAACGGAGAAATCATTTAAAAATCATTAAGTTGCTAAGGTGGAGATTTGTTGTATATCTCATTAGTGAGAAAATTTAAAAAGTTTCACATTAGTTAGTAATGAAGGCGAGTGTTGTATTTTGGGCTATAAATAAAGCCACTTCCTCCATTTCTAAAGTATCCCAAAATTTGTAAATCTTCCTCTCTTTTGTAAGGGTGATTAATTAGTTCAATTCTACCTAATTACTTGTAATTTTTGAGTTCATTCATTTGGAGATAGTGGAAATGGTCAACGATGCCCGAGAACATAGGTAATATTTATATCGAATCTCCTTAAATTTTTGGTGTTTTTATTTTTCTACTTTAATTTTTTTGCTTCAATATCTATTTTAGTTTATTTTATCATTATTTTGTCAGGTTAGTTTAAATTCTATTTATTTAAAACATAAGTGAATAGTAAATAATTAGAATACGAAAAATATACCTGATTTTCGAAGAATTCCAAAGTTGTGGCTAGTTCACATAAGGAGTTTAGCTAAGAATATTGGACAAACAGCTATAGGTCATGCTGCATCTACACGTTAGAGAGATGAGAAAATGCTAGAACGGCAGAAGAGATCTAAGAAAAAGATGTTTTAGTAGTAGGAGAATATGTGTTTCTTTTAGATGTGGAAGAAATAGATGACAAATCTGTTTTGAAGTTTGATCTAGCAACTCTTTACCGAGCATATCGCATTCACACTTGCCTAGGTATTTGAGAGCAGTTTAGGGAATATTACTATAGGAATCGTTTATTACAACTTAATTCAGACTTGTAGGTCCCTTCTTCGTAGCTTTTTCTTGAATCTTATCAAACGTTCGTAGCTCAAATTGCTGGCTACTTTATAGTGGAGGATCAGATTCTGAGGACTACTGGGGGTCTGTTGTTAGCCGAGCAGCTTGAAACAATATGGGAAACAGCTTTGGAGAAAATGACATCAGTTCTAGAGGTACAGGTTGCCATAATGCTAAGGTCACGCCCACTTGATATTATTTTTTTGTCAATTGGATGCTCTTCTATTAGCTGTCGCTTACACACCTTTACCACTTTGATTTCCGAGATCACTGACACTTGATGAGATCCTTTGACGAGAGGTCTACTACCACAATCCACCTGATAGCGTATCCATACCAAACTACTCAGGATTGGGAAGAACTTCACCGCTTGTTTATCCATTTTCTGTTCAGAATTCTTAACACTAGGGTGAAAGGATAAAACTTTTTTTTGATCTCCATTCGATCCTGTCAAGGTTACTGACAACTCAGGGAATCCTTCTACATCATATGGCTTCCATGCTGGTTGCTTAATATCTTTATCCAATTTTCTTGTACCACTCCTTGGAGCCTCTGGTATTACAATTTTTGTCAGTAAGTCCAACAACCTTCTCACAGGTGGACATGCATTTACATCGATCTCAGGCTCCCAGATATCTCTAGTGGCTACCATATTAACCTCTATCCAGCTACAAGTAGCACTTTTAGTCTGTGCAAGACCGTCTCTAACAATTGAGCAGCCAAAGAATTCCACCATGTCAAGAGTTTCAGACCTTGCTTGTAGTAAGAAATGCTTGCTGGTATTATACGAGCCATAATATAATGTTGTTGGGATGCCCCTTTGTCCTTCTCTAGAGGAACATTTTGATAGAAATAGGAGTTGCTCAAACTCCAATTCCAGGCCTTTAGCTTGAATAGTTACAACTGGGTAGTCTTGTTGTTCCATTCCTATTTTCCATTCAAGAAACAAATTATCAGTGACTAGATAGCTCTCCCATGTTCCTATTTCCTCATTCAACCTCAATTGTGTCAGCCACTCCATAGTTACCAGATTGTCAAACCATTGGTTTGCACGTTCATAGGCTACAACAATGGTAACCTTTTTTTTGTTGGCAACTGTAGAGTGTTGCTCATTATACTGTAAAATTGTGTCACGGCATGTAGCCACTTCGTAACTTTCTATGGCTCTAGTAACCAATTCAAGGATAACAATCACATCCATTTTTGGCAAAGGATATGGCACAACAAAATATTCTTTGAACCGTTCCCAGGTTCTGATATCAATAGGTAGCGCAAAATTCCAATGGTTTTCCTTACCTACTCGATAGGATACCCTAGCCTCGGCCCCGTTAGATGTCTGACCTTTAATGTAATCTAACAATCCAGTTCTCCTATCAACCAAATAATTTGACACAACAGATGACTCTTGATGTGAAACTATCTTGACATGTTCATTTGTTTTCTCTTCAAACCTTGGCAGGTGGAAAATTGCTACTAGTTTGAACATCTCACTCCCTATAATTTGCAAGGTAGGCTTACCAACAGGTTCCTCCCAGCATGGGAAACTTCTTCTAGCATTAACAGGTTCAAATTGTGTGACTACCCTATTATTCTTCTCACCGTTATGATCTTGAGTGCTCTTGAAGAAATCCTTTAGTTTGTCATTCAAATTCCCTTCAAAAACCATAACCAGAACCCTTATTCCTTTAGGAAGTGTCTCTGTAAACTCCAAGACCAAAGTCTCAACAACTTCAAAAGTTTCTTGATTGAGATCTGTACGATTCAGCTCAACCCAAAAATTCAAAACCCAAGCTATACATGGAAAAGGAAAGGTAAACGATCCGTCCACTGTAGAAACATTCCTCAAATTAGGTGGATGGGTAGGCTGATTAACCCCAAAAGAGCTGAGTTAGTTCTAATGCTTAGGTTTCTAATATCCTCAACTGCATCAATGCACGGGAACAGATAGCTTCTACTCTCAGCTTCTATCTGACACTTCTCATAACATTTTAGAATGTGTAGCTTGCTAAAAATCAGATGGATCTGCCCATCAAACCTTTGAATGGTTGATGGATGTTGATGCTTCTCAGCTCTTTGTTTCTGATCAAATAGAAGACCCTTTTGACTTTAACCTTTGGAATAGGGTATGGATAGAAATGGGTGCTTCTGTCTCTACTTCTGCCTTTGAGATTTGAAACCCTAGACATCTTGTTAACATGATCGTAGAACAGATCAAGGGAAAAACTAGAGTTATAACCGATGTGCGGCTATATCATTTATGAGTAATATTAATTTTATGGTGCCATCGATACCAGGGATACAACTCATACAATATCACCAGGTTAATGGACTCATGGACATAATACGACTTATACACAACGCTTACATTAATGGTATGAATTCGATTATCTAACCTCAAGCTTCGTAAACTCATCACTATTTTCAGAGTAACTGAGGGAACCTCTTTCAAGAGAATACCCATCTGATTGTAAGAAGTTGGCACAGGAGTGCGTTCGTAGAGATGATTGGGTCTTGCACAACGATGGACTATAACAACTCTCTCACCACAATAAGGACAAAATCTTTCTCATCCTTGCTCGCGAGTCTCTCGGGTGGTTGATTGATCCATTGCTCTGATTTTTTTCAGAGAGTTGCCAGACGAAGAGAAGGTGTAGACGAGTGGGATCTGGTCTCTTTCGTGGGCAAGGGCTATAGGGTCAGGTGATGAGCCAAATCCAAGCCCATTGCAAGACAGTTTAGGTGATGGAGAGAGGCTATCCTTACTGGGTAGGTGGGCCCTTCGAGTTGGCTCATAGGCCACTTCTAGAAGCCCAGGCGCTGGCGATCCATATAGCTTAAGCCCAGTGTCCTTCGTTGCTTCTCTGTAAAACCCAGGAAGCAATGGGTTCTCTACAGTTTGGGGAATTCTCAGAGCTTTCTTCGAACAGGTATCAGAAGTGAAGGAATTCGTGGATGGAGCTTCCAATTTCTTGAAGGTTTCAGACGATCTATTCCTCTGATTGCCAAGAGAGGTTACCGGTGGTGAATTGCGAGCGACGCGAAGAGCTATCACCTCAGCTTGCAACGCTTGTAGGATGGCATTGAATCGCTCTGAATCAAACTCAGATCGTGCGCGTGAAGGAATCAGATTCCTCATCAGAGGTCTCTGTGCTGGATCGGTTCCGATCGTACATGGTTGGAACCGACTTTGATACCATTGATAAGAACAGAATTTCTCAGAGGTTAAGGGAAGAAGAAGATAGAGGTAAGGGGAGATGTTTCATATAATTTCTTCTCTCCATTCCTTGATTAACTATGGCTATATATATAGCCTTATAGGCATTTGGAATTACAGGGAATCCTAATAACTGATTTTGACATTCCTAACTGAATTTGTAATGGTCCCTTCTACTCACGCGTTCAACGTGCCTCTTCGCCCACCAACTCTTTGCCTCGTGCGCCCATCGCTCTACGCCCACTGCAACCTTCTCTGCTCCTCGTCTACCTGTACTCGAGCGCCCAACAGCCTTGAGCAAATTATACTCGTATCAGTCCACTTCTTGAGGCTCTAGACAAAAGTCGAAACAAGTAACATAAGCTCCTTTTCCAATGACATCTATGAGCAGATGGTCTTGAAAAAGAATACTGATTATGAATGTAATGTATTGTTATTTAATCTACAAACCTCAGATATAAGGCCAGCTTTTCCATATATTGCGCCCTTCTCTTCCATGGTACCTGATGTTTGCTGCATTGTAGGATCATTCATCAAAGGATCTATTGATTACTTGTCTTATGGGGAGCAAACTAATCTGCATATTGTTGTGATAAAAAGTTTAGACAAACTCCTTATTGATGTATTAAATGAAGTAATACTAGACACGATCAAAAGTAGCAGTATGGGTGTATCTAAAGCTATGCAGATAGCTGCAAACATAGCTGTTCTTGAAAGAGCTTGTGATTGTTTTATTCGTTATGCAGCCCAGCTTTGTGGTCTACTAGTCCGATCGGTTGAGAGGGCTCAAGCTAGTGTAACTGCTAAGGTGGTCCTAAAAACTTCAAGAGACGCAGCTTATATTGCTCTGCTGAGTTTGGTGAATAACAAGTTGGATGAATTTATGTCACTTACAGAAAATGTTAATTGGATAACAGAGGAGATAGCACAGAATGGACATGACTATATACACGAAGTCAAATTTTTACCTTGACACTCTAATGTCAACACAGCACAGCAAATTTTGCCTATGGATGCATTGTATAAGGTTGGTATTGGGGTTCTTGAACACATTTCCAACTCCATAATGGCTGCTTTTCTTAGTGATAGTGTCAAGAGGTTCTATGGTAATGCAGTTATGGGTATCAACAATGATCTCAAGCAGAAAGAGTCTTTTGCAGATAATAGGTTCCATAGTACTGGCTTGAGCGAAGTGTACAAGGATGGTAGTTGTAGAGTCTGCCTGTTGGAAGCACGGCAATTAATAAATCTTTTGTTGAGCAGTCAACCTGAGAACTTCACGAATCCTGTGACAAGGGAGAAAGATTACAATTGTTTGGATTTCAAAAAGGTGGTTACTATCTGCGAGAAATTCAAAGATTCCCCAGATGGGATATTTGGAAGCCTCTCAAATAGGAATACAAAGCCAAGTTGTCGTAAGATGTCAATGGATATACTAGAAAAAAGAATGAAGGATTTCAATTGAGGCTCATAAACTCTTCTCACTATAATTAGGGGCATGTTTTTACCCTTTATATAATTTAAAATCTGCCTTTTGCATTTGTTCAGATAGATGAAATTAATTAATTTTCAGATTGATGGATGCTAGTTCAAATAATATTTTCAGAATTCTTCTGTTGATATGTGGCAACTTTATGAAAATTTTCCAATGCAGTTGTGTTAAATTTTATTTTTTATCTCCGCCTTTTCATCATTGTTATCTAGTTTTATTATGTAAGAAAACCTTCAAAAAGTAACTAAGATAGTCTAGTTTAATGTTAAGCCTAGTGGATTTACTTAAATCCCTTATTTGTATTCTTCCTATTTACATTATGATATAGGATTCCTGACTCTTACATTTGTAGTTTCTATGTCCTTATAAAACAAAGTGACTGATTTATGGTTTGGATGCATTTACTCACGTTAAACTCTATTATGTTATAAATTAGCATTTTTAGAAACGAAGTTTGGGTCTAATTTTGTTTTCACAAATATATAATTATGGATAACAATAAAATAATAAGCACTGAGAAAATAAATGACACACAATGATTTAACTAGTTCAATTTTTTAATATGAAAAATCTACTCCACTGATGACGACACACCGAAGAAAAAATCCACTAATGATCAAATAGAGATACAAACACTAATATTCAAAGAGTTTCACAAAATATACCAAAATCCCAAATACTCCGTTAGAAAATAACTCCTTATAATTTACTGGTAATATACAGTAAGATAAATTAACAAATATAATATTTAATCAAATATTATCATACAAATAAATTTACTACATATGACCTCTCTTTTAATCTGTTCTGCAAAATTTGAAAAGAATGTCTAAAAATGGAGTTTGACAACTCTTTCTTTTCTGCTTTCTTTTGTTTAGCAGCTGAATTTTTTTCTTTTTCTAGCACTTTTTCAATTCGACAGCATGCCTTCTCTTTACCACAAATAACATATATATATATATATAAAGGCAAAAGGTTTATGAGGAAAAATTGGGCCTTAAGTTTTGGGCCAATATTTAACAAATCTTCATTTTGGTTCAAAACAGAAAACATGATCTTCATATGAAATTCCTCGGATTATCAAATAACCGCCGTCCAAAGCCCCAAAGGGTGATCATGTACTACAAGCACCAATCGAGTCCAAACAATTCTTGAACTTGTTAAATGAAATTGGTTTAGTTAACATATCAGTTGGATTCTCTGTAGTGATTATCTTATTGAGAACAATAGCACCCTAGGACACAATGTCACGAACAAAGTGATATCTGACATCAATATATTTGGTTCTTTCATGATACACTATTTTTGATCAAGTGTATCACACTCTAACTATCAAATATTACAACTGAAATATTCTATTATAAAACCAAATCACAAACCAAACCTCTAAGCCAAATGGCTTCTTTCACTACTTCTATTGCTGCCATATATTCGGCCTCTATCGTAGACAAAACAACTGTAGACTGTAAAGTAGCATTCCAACTAATAGCACAATAAGAAAGAGTAAAGACATAACCTGTCAAAGATCTTCTTCTATCCAAATCATCAGTATAATCGGAGTCCACATAACCAATAACACTACAACTAGTATTAGAACTTTCATCATATGCCAAACCAAAATTAGATGTGCCTCTCAAATACTGAAGTGTCCATTTCACTGCTTGCCAATAACCCTTATCAAGATTACCCATATATCTATTGACAACACTAATTGCATGTGAAATGGTTGGACGAATACAAACCATAGCGTACATCAAACTACCAACGACACTAACATATGAAATCTGAGGCATGTACCGCTCTTCTTCTTCTGACTATGGTGACAAATCCAAAGAAATCCTTAAATGCATAGCCAACGACGTACTCACAAGTTTAGACTCTTTCGTACCAAAACGTTCAAGAACTTTTTCAATATAACTTTTCTGAGTCAAATAAAGCTTACCCGCTTGTCTATCCCTGTAAATTTTCATGCCCAAAATTTTCTTCGATGTACCTAAATCTTTCATCTCAAACTCACCACTAAGTTGAGACTTTAATTTATGAATCTTAAACTTATTCTTAGAAGCAATAAGCATGTCATCAACATAAAGCAACAAATAGACATGTGAACCATCATGGAGTCTTTTGTGATAAACACAACTATCATAATCACTCCTAGAGTAACCATGATCAATCATAAAAGAGTCAAACCGATTATACCACTTCCTAAGGGATCACTTCAACCCATATAAATACTTTTTCAATAAACAAATATGATCTTCCTTACCTGGAACAACAAGCCCCTTTATTTAATGCATATATATTTGTTCCTCAAGCTCACCATGTAAGAAGGCTATTTTGGCATCAAGCTATTTAAATTTCATGTCAAACAATGCAACTATAACAAGAAACACACGAATAGAGCTATGTTTCACAACAGGTGAAAATACTTCATTGAAGTTAATACCCTTTTCTGATAATAAAATTTTGCAACAACACGTGCCTTAAACCTAGTTGCTTCAAGCTCAGGTATATCTTCCTTTTTCTTAAAGACCCATTTGTTTCCAACAATCTTCTGGCCCTTAGGTAGTTTCACCAATTCTAAAGTATAATTCTTATGAAGTAATTCAATCTCTTCATTCATTGAAACCAACCACTAAACAGGCTCATCACAAGTGACAACTTTATAATAACTAAAAGGTTCATGCACCTCAATAGACTCTACCACAGACAATGTAAAAGAAACTAAGTTTGCATAAGAAACTAAGTCTGCATCTGCGTACCTCTAAGGGTGTCAAATCTCTCTTATTTCTTTACCCTTAGTGATACTATATGGTTGCTCATGTTGCTCTTTTGCTGCATCATGAGCAGAATCATCTATCTCTTCCTAGATGACTGATCTGAAGTGCCCTCTTGCACTGGACTAGGAGCTCCACTCTCAAGCTCCATCTGCTCATTAAAACCATGGTCTTTACTTGCAATAATAAACTCTTTTTTCTTTTCCAACATGGAAAACTCATCAACATTAGCATCTTTACTAATCAAAAATTTAGGTGACTTGGGTTCAACACACCATAATCTATAACCCTTTACCCTAGAAGGATACCCAAAAATATGCATTTCAATGCCTTAGGATCAAGTTTACCATCATTAACATGAATATAAGTAGGATAACCAAAAACTTTCAAATCATAATAATTAGTAGGAGTACCAGAGAATACCTCAATTGGAGTCTTTAACTCAATTGTAGTTGATTGAGACCGATTCATCAAATAGCAGACATGGTTACAAGCTTCATACCAAAAGGATTTATCCAAGTTAGCTTGAAAGAGCATACAACGAGCTCTTTCTAAGAAAGTCCTATTCATATGCTCTGTAGCTCCATTTTGTTGTGGTATATGATGCATAGTACGATGTCTTACTATGCCATTTCTTTCACATAACTCATTAAACTGAATTTCACAAAATTTCAAACCATTATCAGTTCTCAAATGCTTGATTTTTTTGCATGTTTACAAGCCTTGACTTTTACAAATTTTGAGAACGCATCATTCTTGTTCTTCATAAAATACACCAAAACATGACAGGATAAGTCATCAATAAAAGTCAACATATATCAAGCACTACCTTTAGACACAACACGAGAAGGACCTTAAAGATCTGAATGAATATAATCAACAATACCCTTTTTTATGAATGATTGTACTGAACTTGACCTTGCGATGCTTTCCATAGACATAGTGCTCACAAAAATCAAGCTTCCCAGTTTTCTGACCACCAAGCAAATCTTGTTTACTCAAAATAGACATCCCTACCTCACTCATATGCCCTAGCCGCATATTCCATAATTGAGTAGTATCTGAATCTTGTTCTAACGAGGACGAAACTGAAACACTGTTAATAACAGTGCTACCCTAAAGCATATATAGGCCACGCGACAATTGCCCTTTAGTAATAATGAAAGCACCCTTACTAACTCTTAAAACTCCACCTTTAGTTATATATTTGTAGTCTTTTGAATGAGGAGTATCCAAAGATATCAAGTTCTTTTTTCAAATTTGGAACATGGTGTACATATTTCAAAGTCCTAACAATATCATCATGTATCTTAATTAGGATAGTACCAATACCAATAACCTTACAGGATATATTGTTTCTCATCAAGACAACAACACTCTCATCAATAGACTAATAAGAAGCAAACCAGTCTCTACTAAGGCACATATGATAAGTACAACCTGAATCAAGAATCCAAACATCTCTAAGAAAACCAATAAATACTGATAAAACATTTTCACCATCAGAACCAGAACTATCTGCAATACCAGTAACATCATTAGTAATAGAAGACGTTTTGGTAGATTTTCCTTTACCTTTGAGTTTCAAATAATTTACTTTCCAATGCCTTTTTTGACGACAATAGTTGTATTTATTTTTTCTTTTTCTAGATTTGGATATAGACTTGTCTCTATTATTGCTTGTGCCATTTTCTTGATTTCTACCTCTGATAAATAAACCATTGTTATTAACATTGTTGCTTGTAGACGCCATTTTCTTCAACTCTCTAGAACTTAAAACTGCTTTGACATCCTTCAAAGAAATACTGCCTCGTCCATATAGTATGGTATCAGCAAAATGTTCAAATAAATGAGGTAAAGAACATAATAGAATTAAGGCATAATTCTCATCATCAATCTTAACACCACCATTTTTTAGATTACGAATAATTTTAGTAAATTTATCAAGGTAATCGTGTAAAGGTGTACCTTATGATATTCTGAATGTATACAAATGCTGCTTCAAATATAACCGACTTGTCAAAGACTTGGTCATATACAAATTCTCCAATTTAAGTTATAACTTAATGGGAGATTTCTCATCATCAACCTCGCGTAGTACCTCATCAAACAAGTATAACTAAATTGAACTGAGAGCATTTTCCATCAATGCATCATTTTCTTCATTAGTCAATTTTTCTGAAAATTTATCTTTGCCTTCAAGTGTATTAACGAACCCTTCTTTAACTAATACGTCTCGCATCTTCATTCGCTAGAGACTGAAATCATTCCTACCATTGAATTTCTCAATTTTGTATTTTTTCGTCATGATAGAAAACCTAATATTAAATAAATAGAAGCATAACCCATAAAATATGAAACCAATCAGATAACTAGAAGCTCAAAAAAATCCAAAAAAGCAAACTTGATCAATTCCAATAAATAACAGAATAACTCAATGCTCTGATACTAATTTCTTATAAATTAGTACTTACGAAAGTTAAATTCAGGTCCAATTTTGGTTGTAAAAATATATAATTATAGATAACAGCAAAATAATAAGCAGTGAGAAAATAAATAGCACACAATGATTTAAAGTGATTCAACTTTTCAATATGAAAAGTCTATTTTTCTAACAATGGCACACCGAGAAAAATCCATTAAGAATCAAATGAAGATACAAACACTAATATTCAGAGAGTTTCAAAAAATATACCAAAATCCCTAATATTTTACTAGAAAATAACTCTCTTTAGTTTACTCGTAAAATACAACAAGATAAATTAACAAACTTATTATTTAATCAAATATTATTATATAAATAAACTTATTACATATATCCTCTATTTTAATTTGCTCTCCAAAATTTGAGAAGAAAAATTAAAGATTCTTTGGCTAAAAATGGAATTTAGCAACTCTTTCTTTCTTTTGTTAAGCGGCTGAAATTTTTTCTTCTTCTCGCACTTTTTCAATTCCGCAGCTTGCCTTCCCTTTATCACAAATAACATATATATATAAATAAACTTATTACATATATCCTCTATAAAGGCAAAGGATTTACGTGTAAAAATTATATCTTAAATTTTGTGCCAATATTTAACACATTATTAGGTTTATGAAGAACAAACCAGCTCAGGAGGGAACATGTGCGTAGGAGTAAAGCACGGGAGGCTACTCTGTGATTGGTGATTTGCATCTTTGACATGAATATGAATGACACTGTTTGGCAGAGAGAAAAATCTCTTCCAACTTGCACTGTGTCTTGTCATATTTTCAGCTGTTCATCATCGACGAGGTAACCATTACTTTTGGCTTCCTTCCTTTGCAAGTCCCTGAAGCATGAATGTAGACTTTACGTCTTTATGGATGTAATTTTTGTTTGATTTTTCTTTTGCATTCTTTGACTCTTAAATGTTTGATGGTCATGAACAACGATACTACCCATCACCATCTGGTTTTCATTGGCTAATGATAGTTACTTTGTTCTTGATCCTCGTAGAGTAGGAAACTAACATACTTGTTTTGACCTTTTTTTTCCATTCCTAAACTATACTAATGGTGCATACATATATATATATATATATATATTGGTATATGCTTTGATCTTTTTATTAATTTTTTTATATAATTTAGTCATTTTATTTTTTAATTTTTTTACTTTTAATTATTTTACATATTTAGTTCAAAATTTAAGATCAATTTAAAATTAAACTTTAAAAGTATAAAAAAAATACGAGTATTAAAATGTAAAAAAAACTAAACTGTAAGGAAAAAATCTAATAAACCTAAAAGTATAAAATTTAAAAATAAATGGAACCAAATTCGTAAGAAAAAATAATAAAGTAAAAGTGTAGATATGAAAAATTTTAGTGACTATTTATTTAGTTAAACTTTTGAAGAATTGGACGAAATAAAACGAATATGTTATATTCACATCCTTTAAAAATACGTACGTTATTATTTATTCTTTTTTCTCAATTTTCCTTTCTTCGTACTAAAAAAAGAATTATTCTCAAATTTTTTAAATTATTTTTAAACATATAAATTTTACCATTAATAAGAATATTAATTGTTTCCAATAAACTGAATTTTCATTATATTATTATTATATACCATTTTCGTTTATACGAACATGATTTGAAGGAAATGGAAATGGGCCGAATGGCTAACACTCAATCATGTGATATTGTGTGCTGAAAAGTAGGCCTAACTAATAATAGTACTACTGGTTATTTACTCGATCAAAAATAGGAAGTTTTTTTATACAGTGAGTATCTGAATTCTTTTATTACACCAGAAGAAAAGACCAAATTAACAAGTGAAGCTAGAGAGAGAAGGAAAAAAGGCCCCAGAGGAGTGAATCACTTTTGACACGAAACTCCAATTAGTTATCCCCATTTCTTCTTCTTCTTCTTCTTTTTTTTTTTAAAGAACACTGCCATTAATTTTATTGTAAAAGGAGGTAAACACTGTTGTGGCTTGATTATGAGGCTTTTTAAGCAAGAGAATTGTTCTTAATTTCACACTTGGTACTCTTGAATAATTGGATGAAATTTAAAATAATAACCATTATTTAGTTTATCCAAATATATATTACATAAGATTAATTTGATTTTTTTTAACCAAATACATATACAAAAGTGTTTATTATAAGTTTATAATAAACTATTAGTATATATATTCTTTTTTTTTTTTTTTTGAAATGGAAGTAAATTAATAAATAAACAATGAATATGATACTTTATAAAAATTAATGTTAAAATTATACTTTAATTTTATGTTGAAATGTTTTCTTTATTTAATAAAAAAAGAGAGTATTTTAATGCCTCTTTTTAAAAATAAAAAATGAGGGTGTATTTTAATTTGTTTTCATTTTTAATTGATTATCTATTTAAATGTCTTTTACTTGAGGAATCATCTTTAATTTTTAATTTTTTTTTAAATGTATCTTTATAATTAAATATTAACAAACAAGAGAAGAAAACAAGAAATTATTAATTATTATTATAAAATCAACAAAAATATCATTATTAACAAAAACAAGAAATAGAAGATAAAAATAAATATGTATTGAAATATTTCAATAAATTTAGAATTTCAAGACAACTTTTAACTTAAAAAATATACAAGATATAATTAATGCTAAACCTATCATCATTGATTCATTTTCTGAAATTTAAATGGTAAAAAAGGATGAGGTTATGAAAAAACAATGTCATCTTACTAAAAAAAGTCTTAAATTTTTTTTTTTTTTAAACTTAGGTTATTAAAAAATGCATTCATGTTATTAAAAAAATTATAAATTATTTATTAAAAAAGAAAGCCTTATTAAAAAAATAATGTATTTGTAGTAATTAAAAAAAGGACTTGAATTTAAAATTTAAGAGAAAAATAAGGAAATAAATAAATATATTTTATGTTAAATTGAATATCGACTTGGGTGAGATGTGGTGGCTTAGATTATAAGATACCCATTATCATTCAAGTATTGTACAATACAATGGACAACTGAACAAACAAACAATTATTGAAAAGTTAATAATGAAGAATTATAATTAAAATTATGTCATGCACGTCTATTTCTAAACAATGTTTGTTTGTTTGTATCAATATTAATTAATTACTTTTTATTATTCTGATTAATCAAAGTTATTAGTTGTGATAAAGACATTGCTTGACAGGCAACATCCAATCAGCTATCCTAGCTAAGCAATGCAGCTGGGGCAAATTTTTTTCCCCTCCCAACCACAATTAATTAAGTGATTTTTATTTTGTTTCAATTTTTTTAACATTTTGGCCTTTCTAACGTTCAAAAGAATACCAAACAAAAGAAAATGTCTTACCTCATTTTCTAAATTTTACCGATTCTTTTTTTGATTTGATTATTCTTGAACCATTATTGCATCCAGAGAATGGTAATAATGGTTAATTAATTTTAATTAAAATATATAAAAATATATTAATCTTTAAATATACGATGTTATTATAAGTATTTCAATAATTATTTAAAAATAAACCAAAAATTCAAAATAGGCTTTAATCATAATAACTCAAAAAATATATGCACATGTATTTATGCTTTTAATTTCTGATATTTTAAAAAAAATTTAAACTTTTAATGTAATTTTTAATAGTTAGTTTATTTGTAGTATACCACCAAAATTGTAAGCTTTAATCATAATCATTAAACTATTGTTAAACCTTTCATCTATTGCATTAATGTTGTCCAGTACCAACGAAAGTGATTCAATTTGTGACAATGAATATAACCAGTAAATAGGTTATTTAGTTAACTTCTGTTTTTTTATACATGCATGTATTATCAACAGATAAAGATTACCAATTTTTTTTAACTCTCTGACAGTGAAATACTGAAATTTGGCATTTTTTGGCTGGAGTGGTTCTGAAAGGACGCTACGTTCCATCTTTCATTACTTGACGACTGAATGAGAAAAAGAAGCAAACAATTCACTTAAATATCCCAATATAAATATTGCACTTCATTGCATTTCAAAAATCCTTTTAACCGTCCATAAGTACCAATTTAACAACTATTTAAATATGCTAAAAATCTTCTCCTAAAGTTAGGAAGGTTATTTATTTAGATACATAGAATCCCGATTAACAGTGTAATTATTTTTTTTTAAAATGTTAAAAAGATATAAATTCTTCTTTCAAATGCAAGAGTTGTTGAAATTTTGGTAGAGTAAGTTGTGTTTTTATTTTTCTTGCATTCCTCATGTTGACTAATTGATGAAAAAAAACAAAATGATCATGTTTTGGGACAACCAAAAATATAGCTAAATTTATATAATATATTTTAGATTCCTCATGTTTTTCCCCTCTCTCTCTCTCTCTATATATATATATATATGTATATATATATATTAGTACCATTGGCTATGATGAAGATTCTAATGATCCCCGTAGCTAATTTGGCTCATATGCTTAAAATAAATAAAGAGAAGTACAGCAAGAATCAGCATGGTGGACGTTTTATATTCATTTTTTATGATAGATTATGACTATGGAAAGCTACATAATTGTAATGGAAATTTTGGCTTAATTAATTGGTCCACATGTATCGGTATATTTTAATAAAATAATTTATTCTCTTAACAAAAAAACAAAATTACATTGGGAATTGAGATAACAACAAACACCAATGAAAAAAAATTGATATTTAATTAAATCCCTTTATGGTAGGTTTTTCTCCCATCCTTATATAGAAAAAATTACGTACTTTCTTTTTCAGAAGAAACAGAACAATGGGATTAGATTTGATTTTGAGCCAAAAATAGGTTATAATTAGCGAAAGGAGTGGGAGAAATATATATATATATATAGAGAGAGAGAGAATATTTTTGATGGAGTTGCTGGTCAAAAGCATAATGCTCAAATCAAATATGTACTTATTAGCAGTAGTAATCACATGGCTTTTAACTTTTGTTATATTCAATTTTTTTTTAGTATAAGGAATCTATTTTTTAAAATTCTTTTAATTTTTAAAATACTTTTGAATAAGAAATAATTAATTAAAAAATATATATTATTTGTTAAGTTTTCTTCGGTCACACATCGGTCAAAATATTGACACTAATGTTAATTATAAATTTAAACAACTGACACTAATGTTAATTATAAATTTAAACAACCCTTAATTCAAATGAGATCTTATTAAGTTGAGTTATGTTTGAGTTTTTAACATGTTATAAAAACTAGACCTGATTTGATTGGTGATTTGAGATTTGTTTTTAATAATCTCAGTGTAGTTTTGTAAGATCACCTCTATCCATGTAGAGTAGGGTTGTTAAGTTTTCTTCGGTCCTATATCGATTAGGAATTCGACAACAGTACTACTCAACCTTTAATTCAATAAGATCTTATTGAATTGAGTTAAGTCTGAGTTTTTAATATTATTTAATTTTTAAAATAAATAAAATTTTAAAAATGTTATCAATTGAAATTGGTTTTGTGTTCTAAATAAATCTAAAGTTGTATTAAGTTCTATATTTGAGATTTAACATGCTTTAACTTTTCTCGAATTAAATCTGATTTTTTGTTTCACAAATTTTTGTCATTATTTATTTTCAATTTTTTCTTATGGAATTTATTCGTTATTGTTAATTCGGTATAATTATAAAATAAAAATTTTAAAGAGGGTGTGTCACTGTTTGCAAAAATACTAATAATGGTTATCATAAAAGAGCAAAGATTTTCACTATTTGAAAATACCATTTTTACGTATAAAAAATTTTATTTTAATTTTTAATTCAATAATAGTGATCTTCAAAGTTGAGAAGGAAACTAACTTTAAAAA
Source organism: Hippophae gyantsensis (assembly GCA_030763125.1). NCBI lineage: Eukaryota > Viridiplantae > Streptophyta > Magnoliopsida > Rosales > Elaeagnaceae > Hippophae > Hippophae gyantsensis. The sequence goes on from CM061030.1 coordinate 35,655,095, forward strand.
AGATTTGAAAAAAATACTTAACACATGATAAAAACAACATTTTAATAATATTAAATTATTTTTAATTGAACATATTTAATTAATTATAATTTAATTTAAACACAGTTTAAAATAAAATAAAATATTAGACTTTTTTTAATATTTAAAATATATTACTTTAATATAAATAATGTTATTTTTTTACTATAAATTTTAAATATATGATTTTTTCTCCTCAAATAAGTTTAAATATATCACTAATTAATTTTCACTTATTATTCAGCTTTTCCTAATAGCCTCGTGGTTAGGGATAGACACAGGTACGGGTAGGATAGTTTTTGATATAATCGTCCTCGAATCAAATTATAAAATCTGTACCAAAAAATCGTTATGATTTTGGGACAGTTTTTTACCCACGAATAACGATTCGAAACAACTATTAAAAAGTATCCAAAAATTGTTTTTATGAATTTTTTTAAAAAAGTTTAATAAACCTTAATTATTAATTAATATATAATTTAATTTAATAAATATATAAATTAATTAAATAAATATAATTAATTTTAGGTTTAGTCGGGTACGGTTATTAGTATATCCGTACCGAAACTATATCTATTGTTTCATATTCGATTTTTACCCGAAACTATATTGGTTCTTGAAATTTATCGGATAAAAACTAAACGAATAATACGGACAATCATCTAATGTCTCGTATTCTTTTCTATAAATAATGCAATCATTTGGACAAGCATGGATCTTATGATATTCCATGCCAAATTGACTAAGAGATTTCTTCACTTCATACATTAAAGATGTCAATTAAATATCCTCAGGAAACATATCGACTAATAGATTTAGTAATTCTGTGAATCCCTTGTCAAAAAAACGATGCGTCACATTGTACAAATGAACTAATCCTGACATTTTAGTGTATTTCTTGCATTTTGGATACAATAATTTTTTGGCATCTTTTAGAAGTTTTTAAAGGTTTCGGGATCATCCTCACATAGTTCATCTTCAACACCATGAAACATATTTTCTATCTGTATATTATAAGATGTATGTAATCCACTTACATTCTTATTTATCTCTTCCCTATGAGTATTATCAATATTTTCTCCATGATAATACCAATATTTATAGCTCAAAAGAATACCACTACAGATAAGATGATACTTAACCTCATCAAATTCATGAAATCGCTCATTTTTACATTTAATACATAGGCATTCAATCATACTAATTAAATTATTACTATTTCTACAAGCAAATTCCATGAACTTTCAACTCCAGAAATGTAGTCTTGCTCAATTCTACACTTTGACATCCAAGATTTATCAATTTTCTATTAATGACATTAATTAAACATATTAATTATGTATCCAATCAATATATTTCAAGTATTATTATATATAAATTCCTTAATTATTAGAATATATACCAAAACATACATAATACAAACATTTATCATTTTAATCATTTTACAATTGTATTACTTTTACTTAATAAAATATAATTATTTATATGTAAATAAATTTATCTACGTACGGTAACCCACAACATCCAGATACTATTTCCACAGGAAATAAATCAAACATATAATAACAAGCATAATACAAAACATACATAAATCAAAAATTTATATAAAAAATAAAGCAAACTGAATAATAAGTGCGTAGGATTAATAGAAATACTTACAAGAGTAAATGAAGTGACTAAATGAAAGAAATGAAGAAAAAATGAGTGTTTTGGAAGTAAAAATAAGTTAGAAAATGGGTATAAAAAATTTGAGTATTTAGCTCAAAAAAATAGGGGATTTGAATGATAATAAGAAGAGGAATATAACCCACAAAACGACGTTGGAAATGGTGGTTGGAGGTGACCGAAAAATGAGAAAGAGTGGAGGGTGAGCTCAATTTTGAAGTGTTGTTGCACAAATTAAAAAAGGAATTCTCGTGAAGAAGAAAGAAGAGAAATGGATTAATACGCTTGGATAGCATCGGTTGATGTGGCGAGCCAACGCTACAAGCATGGATAGCGTCGGTTTGCCACATCAATCGACGCTATATACACGTGGATAGCATCGATTGACCCGATGAATCGACACTACACACGTGGATAGCGTCGGTTCACCACATCAACCGACATTATCCACGCAGTTTAAAATTGAAAAAAAAATTAGATCAATTATTATTTTATTTGAACTCTTTAAAATTAATTTGAAAATATATATATATATATATATATATATATATAGTATAAAAAAGAAAAAAATAATGTCCAAATAAATACATAAAATTAAATAAATATGTACTATACGTACGTACATAAAATTAAATATTCAAACAAATACACAAAATTATATAATTTTAAAAATCAACTATCTAAAAAAATAGAAAAAATTATACTATATATATATATATCCAAATTAAATTTTAAAAAGTCAAATAAAATAATAATTGACCTAAAAAAACATTGTACCTAAAAACAATTTTCAATTTTAAACTGTATTTTTTAATAAAAAAATACACGTAGGATGTAGCGTCGGTTGACGTGGTGAACCGACGCTATGTGCTACGTGGATAGCGTCGATTTTATACCGAATTGACTTTAAATTCATTATAAGTTGGGTTTTTTCAAAAAATGACTTTACATATCGATTTAAATATCCCTTTTGTAGTAATGTTTAAAAGTCATGTTTTCTAAATTTATATCTTTTGAATGTTTTGTATTTTATTTTTGTAGTTTATTTTTTTGCTTATAAGATTTTATGTTACATCCATATTTCTCTAATATTTTAAAATCTCTTTATTTCTTTTATTCTATCATTTTGTTATGTTTTATGTAATATTTTATGTAATTTCTGATAGAAAATTTCCTTATAATTTTCTTGCTTGAAGGGTGATAATTTATGATAATACATTTCATATTCATATGTAAATAAATTTATATAACATATATCATATATTTTCATATTTGTTAAATACCATTTGGCTTCCCCAATTCCATTTTCATTGGATTCATTGATATGTCTACCTTTGTTTTCTCTAATAAATTTCTTGTATATTTCATTTACTATAGTATCTAAGTATTCCCTACTTATAGAAGCATCTCCCTACATTTATAAATGTTGTTGTTTTGTTAATTTTATAAACCAAATTTTAACATGTTTTGCTATTATGTGAGCTACTTAGACTCTACAAGTTGAAGTGTTTGATTATATGGTTGGAGAAGTTTGTATGATTACACTCATACCACTAGACCATTCATCTAAGGTTTTTTTTCTGTCTCTTATACATTCTTAATCTAAAAGATTAAATCTATAACTTTGAATTTTGGTGGGATATTATCTCTAGTTTCCCAATATAATTCTTCTTTCATTTTTGGTTATTGTTTTATTCTATAAGTAAGGTCAGGTTCTTCTCACCTTTACCTATTTTTTTTCCTTCTCTATGTGGGTCAGATGTTCCTTCTTGATAAAGAATTGGTAATTAAATTGGTTTCATATGATTTTTTTGGGATCTTATTTTCTGGTTCAAAATTAGTTTCATCAATTATTATCATATAATCTTCCTCTTTATTTGTACAAAGTTTTTTTTATCATAATGTCTTCCTAGATCTTCATCTGTTAGGGTTAAGAAACTAAATAATTTTTCCATGTCCTTATTCTTAAAGTTCATAAACTGTTTTTCTAATTCTTTTATATATTTTACTAAATCGAGATTATAATTTCTTCTTTATCTTTGGTTTTTTTTCGTTCTTTCTTTTCTCGTTCCTATGTATCAATATATCTAATCTCCTAAGTAGTTCTATTTTTAATCCTACAAATGGATCAAACTTGCAACCCATGAATTCATTGTTACTGTGTATGTTATTGGCACCCATTACTAATTCTGTAAATTCATTATTTATATCTTATTATAATTTCTTATTATAACCATATTTTTTATTTCTTTTAAGAGTTTTTTTTATGTTTCATTTATGTATTGTAAGGACTTGATGTTTGATTCTTGTACTATATTCATTTCTTCTGCTAAAAGAATTAAAACTTTCATTTTTGTTATTTGATTTTTTAATATGTCTGCTAGACTTCCATCAAAATCTAATTTTATATTATGTAATTTATTTTTAAACATTATTGAGATAATAATAATATTATTTTATTCCAAATACTACGTCATGGATTAATATTTTTATTATTTTAACTTCTTGTTTTATATTTATAACATTTTTTTATTTGTTAGAGGTTTATTCTTTATGATCTATAAACGTAAAGCTTGATATGTTACTTTTTCTTCCTAGTATAAGAGGTTTTTCTTTAATAGCTAAGTTTTATTTTTTTGGTATTTCAAAATAATGTTAATATTTTTGGTTTTATTATTTGTCTAATTTCTTGTAAATTTTTATCTATTTATATAAATCTATTTTGTACACGTATTAAATTATTGTGGTTGTTTGTTAATGAATATGACACCATGCACTGTACTGAAAATGAATTATTCTCCTTTTTTTTATTAATTCTTCTCTTTCAAATTCATAAATTAAACTTAACATTTGATATAAGTTATTATCATTAATACTAATTATAAACTTAGGGTATGTTATAAATTTTAATTTCTGACATCTTAGATTTTTATGGATCATTCCTAATAAAATATCTTCCTATTTAATATTCTATTGTCTAAGAGTATTAGTTTTATTGGTGTATCTATTCATTCTATAATTTTTTTAATTAATATTTAGAGTCATTCCAAATGAATGTATTCAAATTTTCTTTTATTCTTTTTGGTGATTTTTGATAGTTTATTTAGAATAATTTCTTTATCAATTAATGGTATGTTTTACTTTCTTTTTGTATCTATAATATTAATATTCATTTCTTTATTATATATTTTATAATAAATTATATTTTTTCTTTTAAATATTTTTTTTATTCTTGAGAATAATGAACCTTTGAATCCATCTTCTTCCTTAAAATTTAATATTAATTTTTGTAATTTTTTTTAAATTTATTAATTACTATTTTTTATTAAAAACATTACAATAAATTTTGTGTTTATATTTCTATTATTTTTTAGTTTTTTATTATTTCTTCTATTTATATATATATATATATATATATATATATAATATTATTCATTCTAATTAATTTTAATTTTTAAATTTAAAAAAAAATTATGATATTTTTAAAATTTTAATAATATTTATGAAATTATTTTAAAATTTTAAAATATTATCTTTTTAAAAGTTGTCTATAACTTTATCGATGAGGTTGGGAGAAGAAATTATTGATTATGATGTGATAATTAATATTAATAAAATATAAATAATTAATATTTAATAAAAATTATTTTAACTAATTTTTATTATTTTATCATAGAAATGAAAAAAATAATTATTTTATGTATAGTATTAATTTATATAATAATATTATTATCTAATAAAAATAATAAATAATATAAATAACTATAAAAAGTATTCAATTAGTTTAATTATTTAAATAAATAATTATTATATTATAACAATTTGATGCGTAAAGAAAATCATGTTTCTATAATATTGAAGATTAATATTAAGATTATATAAATTTTTACTTAAATTTATATTTATATTAATTATAGGGTAAAATATTACTAAATAACTTTGAAATAAAAATAATAATTTTTAAAAAATTTAAATATATATCATATTATAATTAATATAAATATAAATATATAAATTTATATTCTCCTCTGCATTATATCTTTTTCTAAAAGCGTAAAACTCGGCACAATGGATTTGTTTATATTATATGAAAATGCTAATATCGATATAATTTTATATTGATAATTTTTATATTCTAATATATATTAAAACTCGGCACAATGGATTTATATAAACTAAAAACCAAACACCTTAGTTTACAAACATGTGTCTAAATTTACGTACAAAGTTACACAATTGTTTAATAAAATATAAAGAAAATATGTATAATTGTTATTCAAGCACATATTAATCGATAATTAGGATCACATGTTGATTAAAATTCGACCAGTTAATCATGTGTCAAATTTAAATCTAATGAATATGATTATTGGTTAATCAAAATTTGATTATTTAGACATGTGTCTAGCTAGAGTATGGTCACCAACAAATTAAATTTCAACCTATATAACGAATGTCGATTTAGACAAACATGTGTCAAATTCAATTCTAATAAGCAAAGTTACTATTTGATCAAAATCAAGTTAGTTAAACAATTATCTAATTTGATTAGAAGTGTATCTAACTTAACTCCAACAATTAAGATCATCAGTTAACTAAACTTTGACCAATTTAACAATTATTTAATTTAATTGGATATATATCAAACTCGATTATAACAAGTGAGATTATCAACTAATTAAATTCTAAATAGTTAGACAATTGTACAATTTTGATCAATTAAAATGGATAAATATATAGTTAAAATTAAATCAAAATTGATCAATAAAACTAATGATATTTTTATTACTTTGTGTACTAAATCGAATGAAATGAATCATATTTAAGTTTTGATTAATATGAAGTCACCATGCTATATAACTCAAAAATAATTTAATTTTTTAAATAATATATATTTTTAATTTTTTAAATAATATTTAAACATGATAAAATATAAAAATAAATTATAGTTTATGTGTCAATAACTTTCTTTCATTTCTAACGTGAGACAAACGTGACATTGCTGTGAGAAGATGTCTAACGACTCCATACTCACCGTTACTTTTTAAATTATATAAATTGAAATTTTTTTTTTATGGATAGATATTTTATATAATATAATTATTTTATTATATTAAAGATAATATTTGATCGTATTTATAGTTATTTATTTAATTATTTTTTTATTTTTTATGAATATATATTTTGTATAATATAATTATTCTTATTACATTAACGATGACAATTCATACGATTAGTAATTACTTATGTAACAAGTATTCGATTAATTTAATTATAAATATATCATATTTTTATTAAATTAATAATTTTCATGTCGAGATCATATCATATCTTATGATAATTAAAAAATAATTAACTAATATAACTTTATATATTATTATGTTATATTTAATTTATTTATTAAATAATGTTATGTAATTTAAATAATAAATTAATTAACTATTTGTATTAAGAGTATTTTACAAAACATTTTATAACACATTTTAACATATAATAAAAATAACTTAAAAATTTATATTTATAAACTTACTTTTTTATTTTATTTTATAAAATAAAGAATTTAAAATAATAATAATAATTACTTAATAATCAATATTATTATATATTTATCAAATTTGAATCATCAACTTATAATATTATATATGCTTTAATAATTTAAAAAATAAAAATAAAAATCTTTTTTCCAGCTAAGCTTAGTCACATATTACACTATTATTAATATGGAAATAAATATAAATGTAAGTTTATATATCTTAACATTATTTTTATATTATAATTTTAATAACTTGTACTTATAGTAATTTTACTTTCATAAATTAAATATATTGATTACTTTATATTAATTTTTTGTATGAATAATACTAAACTTGTATTTAAAGTTATACTCACATTATAATATATGCCTAAATAACTTAGGAAATGAATTTATTTTTTATTTTTAAAGAAGATTTGAGTATGTGTTATACCATAATTAATGTGCATATAAATATATATATAAATTTATTTGATCTTAACGTTACATTTTTTTAGTAATTTAGTCTTCTTATTGTTATATTAGTAGATCCTTTAGTCCTTTTAGCCTAATTGTACTCATTTTATTTTTTACTTTTTAATTTTTGATATATTTTTTTTCTAATATCTATCAACTTAGTAAAATTAAATTGGATCAAATTTAAATTTTTTTTATCTAAAAATATCAAAATCAAAATTGATAAAAAATAACTAAATTATATAAAAATATATAATAAGATAGCTAAAATATATAAATTTAAAAATATAACTAATATATTTGATTAATAAAAATAAGTCAAACATTGTTACTAAATGTTTTAAATAACTTCAATTTCTTATCTTTATGTTTTTTTATTATTAATTTACTAACTTTAATTTCTTATCTTTATGTTTTTTTACTATTAATTTATTACCATACATTTTAAATTTGGTATCATTTTGAGAAGTGGTCAAGTATGAAAGAAAAATATCATGTATCAAATACATGACAAATATAACGAGTATTTTAAACATTTAATTAAATTTATTTTAAAAAAAACGAAAGTTCCTACATGTCCTAACCCCAAGCGTTCATTTTCCTTCTTCTCCTCCCTCTCGCCATTTCCTTACACTACTACAAAAATGGGTATTTAAGTCGATACGTAAAGTCGATTTTTAGAAAAAAATCGACTTTAAATTGGTTTAAAGTCGATTCGGGGTAGAACCGACACTATCCATGTAAGATGTAGCGTCGATTGACATGTGGAACCGACGTTACACACGTAGATAAATTCTTTTCTCTTCTTTCTTCCCAGACAGAAACTATTTTCAACGTTGTAGAACTCTAAAAAACCGAAAACCTCATCCACTTCTCCTCCACTCTTTCTCATTTTTTGGCCACCTACGACTATCATTTCCAACACTGGTTAGTGAGTTTTCTTCGTCTTTAACTAATCTTTTAGATCCCCTATTATTCATATATTTTTTCTGTTATTATGTGTATAAATTTTTATATTATATATGTAGGTTTGTATTATAACATAAGGAGAAGAATATGATGATCTTGAATAAAATAAAACAAAACCATGGTAATTTTTCTACTATTAATTAATATTTTATTTTTCAAATATTTATATTATTTGAACTATTTGCTAAACTGATTTTGTTTTTTTTCTGCTCGAATACAGGTTTTTATTTGAGTATAATAGAAAATGAATAAATTAAAAAAAAAAATTAAAGTCAGTTCACCGCGTGAATCGACTTTAAACGTACAGTCGATTAACGCCTTGAACTGACTTTAAACTTTAAGTCGGTTCAACGAACCGACTTTAATGCCCATTTTTGTAGTAGTGTTATACAACAAAGTTTACAATCAAAAATCACCTTGCGAAATCACCTCTCACAACAACATGGCGAGGTGGTAGTGACTGAGCAACAAGGTCGTCATGGTCATTGGTTGTGAAAGGTGATTTCACGAGGTGTATTTTGGTTGTAAACTTCATTGTTTGAGGAAATTAAATGGTTTTTACGAGCTGTAAATTTAGTATAATGTAAAAATAACACCAAACATTCAATTTTAAAATGTTAATTTTAAATAAAAATAAATTTTATACTATTTATAAATAATACACTATTATTTTTTAATCAATGTAAAATATTTATTTATATACTAAAATCTTCTTAAAATATGAGTTAAATTCTTTGTTTAAGAAGATAGTTTTTATAAACTATAAATTTAATATAACGTAAAAATAATATGAAACATCGAATCTTAAAATAATAAATTTAAATAAAAATAAATCTTATATTATTTATAAATACTACACTATTATTTATATATATTTTAATCTTTTCTCATCGTTTAAATCCCTTATCTAATATTTATATTTTTAATATATTATAATTATATTTTGATTATTTATAGTTTTTGTAAGATCTATGTATTTTTTTGAATTCCTTTTCATTTTTTTTTTGTACAATTTTAAACTTTAATATCATATAAATTTTATATAATATATAAATAATATGAAATATCTACTCTTAAAAAATTAAAATAAAAAATTATTTTTATATTATTTATAAATTTCGTATTAATATTATATTTAAGTATATAAAATATCCATTTTATACACTAATAAAGAATGAAAACGAAAACGAAGGCTCGGGTTATGGACACATGCGACCTTTCGAGGTTTTTTATTTATTAAATTCAATGAAATGTTTAAAATATCCATTGCATTTATCATGTGATTGGCAGGTGATACCTTTCATTCCAACTTAAATAAAATAAGTTTAAAATGTATGGCATTAAATTGATAATAAAAAAATATAACACATAAAATTTAAAATAATTTAAAATAATTTAAAATTTTTAATACTAAAATTTAGGTGTCCTAAAAATAAAATGAAAAAAGTGTCATAATAGTTTTATTTTTGAAATTTATAAGTTAACTAACAAGGTTAACTATATATGAATTTCCATTCATATTTACATTTATATTATTTAAAATTTATCTTATGTTAATATTATTTAATAAAATAAATAATTTTTTAAATAATTATGATACATAAAATAATATAAATGATAATAAAATAATTAAATTTGTTTTCTTAACTTATTGTGGAACATTATTATTCTATAATAATTTGATGTAACAATACTTTTTGTTTTCTAATAAGGGCACTGCACTGCCACTTCACTCCACTCCACCGCAACACGCACTCAAATTCTACCATCTACCATTCCTTCCTAGTTTGTACATGTTGCCTACTCCTATTGTCATATTTTATACTTGGACGTATGCTTGCGAAAAGACCAATCTACTCACCCTTAGCAGTGGAAAATTACAAGGGCAATGTTGACCAATTGCCGTAAAAATGTATATTTGTCCAGGATTATGACACATGGTTGGTTCTTCGTTGTTCTCGAGGCTACTTTTGATATTACGTAATAACATAGAAAAAGAGGCTCAAAAAGTCAAAACTCAAAACAAAACAAATCGGAAATTGGTTTTTATGGACAAAATCCTAATTTTTTTTTTAAAAACATTTTTTTAACATGATTAAATTTATAATAAAAATAATATTAAATTATATATTATTTTATTTAAATGATAATTAAATATAATTATTTTTTAAATAAAATGATATATCAAATATTTTTTAATAATTAAAATATATAAATAATATTATTTTTATAATTATAATTTTCAAAAAATATTATTATCTTTGTTTTCTTAATTTTTTTAATGATTTTTTCCACTCAATATTCACTGTCTATGGTATATAAGCGGGAGTTTGGATTAAGGACATTACCTAATAACATCGCAATTTCACTAGTAAATTGGAGAGGCGTGTACGCTTTATTATTTTTTAAGTGAATAATTATAAACTTAATATTTTAAGACTATTTTGGTACCAAACTTTTTACAATCCGACTAGTTTATTCTCTTAAAATTAACTCAATTAATTTGTTACCTCAATTTTACTCAATTTAATTAATACATTATTATTATAAAAAAAAAGTTAAGATATTAATATAATATTATAAATAATATAAGATTTATATTTTTTTTATGTTTACTTTTTAATATTATATATTTCATATTATTTATACAATATATAAAATTTAATGAATATTAAAGTTTTAATAAATCAATAAATCATTAAAAAGATTAATTATTCCCCGTACAAAAATAAAAAAGATATATATATATATATATTCCTTACAGAATATAATACATTATAAATATAAAATATTATATCAAACAATTCATACTTTAAAAATATTAATATATAAAAATATTTTATATAAAATAAAAATAATATTAATATAATATTATAAATAATATAAAACTTATATATATTTTTTAAATTAATTTTATTAAAATTAGATAACTTATATTATTTATATAATAATAAAATTAATAATAACTAATCTTTCCAATTTAAACAATTTAACAGTCATTAAAATAAATTATTATATATAAAATTTATATTGACTGTTGAGTACCTCAAGGGCACTAGCAACATTATTTTTTTTACAATTTAATAGTAGTAAAAAATAAAAAGTTAATTACATTTTATTCTTTATTTATATGTTATCAAGGGCAGCAACATTATTTTTTTTACAATTTAATAGTAGTAAAAAATAAAAAGTTAATTACATTTTATTCTTTATTTATATGTTATAAATATGATCACGATATTTATAAAATTATAAATATATTTTTAATATTTTTAAATTTTAAAATTATTTATATAAAATACTTTTATAATTTTAAAGTTTAAATATATTTATTATATATATATAATAAATTTAATAAGTAGGTACATAAAAATAATTAATCTAAAAATAAAAAATAACAAGATTTCGAGTCAATTGGATTCCTTTTTCCCTTTTGTAACTTTGTCCAATAGCCACTGATTTATTTCCACTCTGTTTCTTTGCTTCCATTTCTTCTCTCCCATCTCTCATATATCAAGATTTTTCAGCATAGAGATGTCTTCGACAGTCACTCAGGTCCGAAGGCTTCCTTGAAGTTTTCTCTAAATATAACCATCTTGGTATATCTTCTAGTTTATTAGATCAATCTTCTTCTTTGAATAATTACTTTCTCTTCAATCTTTGCTTTGATTATCTGTTTCAATTGCTTCTTCTTCTTTTTTGATTGGTTTGCTGACTGGTTCTGGGTTTTCTATTGTGGATTATTTGTAGGCTTTTTCTCTTTTCTTGAAGACACTTTGTTACTTGACTAGCTGTCTTTCAAGTGATGTGTTGGAGATTTGCTGGGTATTCCAGCATGTAATTCATTTTTCCTTTCAAATGGGTTGCTAATAATTTGGGTTCTTTTTATTTCCTAATTTCGTCTGCAAAGTAATGATATTTCTTATAATGATTCTCTTTTTCGTTGGATTTGCTCTGGGTTGTCTACTAGACTCCATCTTATCTACCATACCTTATTTTGTTTTTATGCTTTTCAATTTTATTTTATTTTTCCCGCTAAGAGCTTTTGTTTTTCGATTTGTAAGCAAACTTTGAGGTAAAAAGACGAAGAAAAAAAAACTTCTTTTGGGTTTGTTACAAATTGCAGTTTTGGAATTAATTTTTTAACAAATTTTCAAGCAGTAAACGTGTTTTTGGCCATGAGTTCTATTTGTTTTTTGGTCAATTACATATTTCCTTGAGATCTATTTTTAGTTGCTCTGCTCTTTTTCAATGTTTATGACAGAAGCGCAGATACGCATATTACAGTAAATTCGAATAATGAATGGGCACATGTGCATAGTTGATAACCACATTTCCTGGTTAATAAAAAATTTACATTTATAGCTACGAGAAGTCTAAATTGTTCTATCTGCACCTTTTTCATAAGTTTCCATCTCCAGTAGAAAAATAATGTTCTTATTTTTTTTTTCCACACAAAAGTATTCCTTAAAGAAAAACAAAAGGTATTATCAGGTAGCTATTTGGTTTGACTTCATTTTATTTTTGAAATTGAAGCTTTAATCTGCTATTTTCTCTTATCACCAATGGATCCCAAGAAAAAGAAGTTCTGTTTCGTGTGTTATTACTAGGTTAATAATTTGTCAAAGATTAAGAGTTTCCAACCAAAATTTATGTTATGTTATGTTTGTACATTTAATTATTCAAGTTTACCTAGGGTTGTAAATAGGGCGGGACGAGACCTGAGACCCCTCTCTTTCCCCTTAGAATTTAGCTACCATCTCCATTTAAAATCCTTGCGAGGATATATTGAAAATCCCCGATGGAGAACGGGACCCCAAATGGAAAACGGGATCTAATTAATATTTTAAATATTATTTTTATTATAGATAAAAATTTATAAAAATAATAACTTAATAATAAATAATTTATATAGGAAAAATTAAAATTTTGACTCAATAATAAATATTTTATATAGGAAAAATTAAAATTTGACTCAATAAAAAATAAATTATATTTATCCTTCTTTTTTTTAAAATAAAATATATGTAATAAAAATACATAATCATTTTATATTAAACAACCTTGATAGTATCATGTCAAAAACTAATTTGAAATAATAACAATAAATTATAGAATCATTATAAGATTTTAGATTTTTAGAGTTTAAATAAATATTTTGAATAATTTTTATAAAAGAAAAATTATTAATATTTTCATAGAATAAAAAAATTAAGAAATATAAAATATATAATGTATATTGGTTATGATAGTTTGAGTTTAAATATAATTAAATCAATAAAAAAAATTAAATTTATATATATATATATTAGAATATAATATATAATTTTGGGGAATGGAACTGAAACAACAATCTTCATTTTTGTCCTGCCTCATGCTATAAAATATGAATTATCGTTTCCCATTTTCCATTTTATTGCTCCCATTGTTACCTCCAACCGGATAATCTATACAAGAATTTGCCCCTGTTTGGAAAAATTGACAACCCTAGTTTACCTGACCTCAAATCTGTAGAGTGTTGTTTTTGATAAGGATGAACTCTTGTTTGTGATAGCTGCTTAATCTTTTTTAGTTGTGGTATTTTTAAACATTGTTTTGGACTGCAATTTATAAACAAAATGAACAAAAAATTATGTATCATTCTTCCCCATTTTTGTTTTAAAATTATGTATCATTCTTCACACTTATGATGGAATATCATGCAGAAGTCTTCTAGATGTTGACACAAAATGGTATACATTCAACACATGTGGGACACATAATTGCACTTTTCATATCTTAAATAATTACCTTTGGTGGCTAGACTTGTCCTGGATTGAGTGCTCTTGATGTTGTTTGGTCTGGTCCAGAGAATAGGTGAATTGTTATGTATGTATGTGTTTGTGTTGATATCTTTAAGTGTCGTTCTTGTCTTGTTGAAACAAAGAGGATCCCTAAGAAAATCTGTGCAGTGACTTGGGACCTTGTTACATCTTAAATTTTTTGCTTGGCTGTGATCCTTTTTAGTCTCGGCAGAACTGGTGTTGGACAATATTAATACCATTAGAAATGCAACATATAACTAATCCGAGGCAGTGAAAAAGAAGATTAAAATACTTGTTTCTTGTTTCTTGCCCTTGACTTTTGGATTTCGAACTATTTTATTGTAATTTTTCTGCGTGAGAATGACATACAACTTTTGCTTGCAAGCAGAGATTCGTTAATTTAAATAATCCTTTATGATCTTTTTCGCCTTTATTGTTTTTCAGGGTTCATGAAGCTTGCTGATTTTTCGGCTGGGAGCACAAGAAGCTCCAGTGATTTCTACATATTATCACTAATTAATCTCTTGAAAGGGTTCTATCCAAGGAACGTAGTCAGATATGTTAGAGAACGGTTCTTTCTTTGAAGATATTGGGCTTCAGTAGTAAATTTGATTGAGATGGATAGATCAGACACATCAGGTTTTGTTAGTGGTGGATGTAGCTTGTTTAGAATTCATTCTACTCTTTTTCTTATTTTTCATTTGTTGATAGGATAATATAATCTAGTGAATAGATTTATCTGCTAGTTAAGCCTCTTTGAAGTACAGTGCATTGTATCTAGAAAATGGATCTAAACAAGAATTTGCTGTTACCTCTTGAGTGTGAGCTGAAAAAGAATGAAAATGTTGAAGATACCACGTTATGCTTAAACTGGACTGGCTTTGGGGAATCCAACTCAGCCAGGTATGGATGCAAACAGAGTAATTTTGAGGGTAACTTGCCCAATGCTTCTGATGACAGCTGCCGGTTGGTTCTTGGTCTGGGACCAACTCCGAGCGCTTACTCTGATGAATATTACAATTTTACCACCAACAGGAGCAAAGGTTTATCTCCTGCACCAACCCAGGGTTTGCCATCTGAGGATGATTCGATTCTCCAACTTGACCTTTCTGGAGGCACCAAGGAAGTATCAACTGTGATTGATTATTCTGTGTCATCAAAAATGAATTTCAGTGCACCATATATACGGATCCAAGTATCTACAGAGGATACCCAGCTTTCAATTCCAGTTGTTGATGAGGGTTCTACCTCTGCAAAGATATCGGGAGGGTATATGCCATCACTTCTTCTAGCCCCCAAAATGGACAGTGCCAAATTTTCGTTGCAGACACAAGGACTTTTGGAGCTTGGAACCAAAAATCATCTGAACCACGAATTATGTGATGTCAGAGAATACTCAATTAGCACAATCTCTGATGAATTAACTACAGGATTATCATCTGAACGTCGGACCAGCAATCTTAAGAAATGCAGATTTTTGGGTTGTACTAAAGGTGCACGTGGATCATCAGGTCTATGTATTGGTCATGGTGGTGGGCAGAGATGTCAAAAGCCTGGCTGCAACAAGGGTTCTGAGACCAGGACTATCTATTGTAAAGCCCATGGTGGAGGGAAGAGGTGTCAGCACTTGGGCTGCACCAAAAGTGCTGAAGGCAAAACGGATTATTGCATTGCACATGGTGGTGGTAGGCGATGTGGGCATCCAGGTGGTTGCAACAAGGCTTCTAGAGGTAGGTCTGGTCTTTGCATTAGACATGGTGGGGGAAAGAGATGTAAGGTTGAGGGTTGCACTCGTAGTGCTGAAGGACAAGCTAGTTTGTGCATCTCTCATGGGGGTGGACGCCGTTGCCAACACGAGGGATGTACGAAGGGTGCACAAGGGAGCACTATGTATTGCAAGGCACATGGTGGGGGAAAGCGTTGCATATTTTGGGGATGCACCAAGGGTGCTGAAGGTAGCACATCTCTATGCAAGGGACATGGTGGAGGAAAGCGCTGCCTTTATGATGGTGGTGGGATCTGTCCTAAGAGTGTACATGGTGGCACAAACTTTTGTGTTGCTCATGGTGGTGGAAAGAGATGTGCTGTGCCAGGCTGCACAAAAAGTGCTCGTGGCCGTACTGATTGTTGTGTTAGGCATGGTGGAGGTAAGCGGTGTAAGTACGAGAACTGTGGGAAGAGTGCTCAAGGGAGTACGGACTTCTGCAAAGCTCACGGTGGAGGAAAGCGTTGCACCTGGGGAGAAGACAAATGTGAGAAGTTTGCTAGAGGCAAGAGTGGTTTATGTGCTGCCCACAGCAGCAAGGCATTGGAACGGGGTTCAAACAAAGGAGGACTTGTCGGACCTGGACTGTTCCATGTGCTTGTTTCTACCTCTTCAACTGCAGGGAGTAGCTTTGATAACAATCATTCTTCAATAATTAGTGTCGCTTCTGATTGCATTGATTCTTGGGAAAACCCAGCAAAAAGACACCAGCTCATACCCCCACAGGTACTCGTTCCTCAGTCAATGAAGTCCTCATCGTCATTTTATTCAAATTTCTTGAGTGCTGAGAAAGAGGAAGGACGAAATGGGTATGGAAAAGATGTTGGCAGTAGTGGAAGAACAAGTTCGGAATTCAACATCCCAGAGGGGAGAGTTCATGGTGGGCCTCTTATGTCATTGTTTGGTGGCAATCTGAAGAATGCAATTGATGGAAGTTTTTAAGTAATTATCAAGTTTGTACAATCTTCTTGTGGGATTTAGGGTCATTTGTCGATGACATTGTGTAAAATGCTGTGGGGGGTTTATTCAATAACTCGTACATAATTTGTAGATAAATTGTGGAAGCTTATTTAAAATGTAATTGAATATTGGGGGCTTGTTTCCAAACCTGCGAATTTCTTATTGATTTTTCATTTTCTTCTTATGAATGGCTTACTGATGTTACCTTGAAGAAAGCAACATGAATAGATAGCATTGTTAAGACGGATACTCGCTTAGTTCCATCTTATAGCTGGAATTAAACAGATTGTCCCTGTTATTCTACTCCAGCAGGCACAACACAACTGCGATTTAGACAGAATTACACAATAGAATTCGATTCTTATCTGTAATAGACAACATTTTTATCGCCAAGATTCAAGCTTCCCTATGTTCACTATGGTTCACAAACAAACAACTAGATTGTGAATCATACTTCAAATCCACAAAGTTCTCAAAATTCCAAAAGATCGTCTCTCCTTTCCTGTTATGTTGCCTTTAAAGAAAATGAAATTCATAGCAAGCAAATGTGAAATGTAATCACCATTGAATGAAATATACACTGAATTACTTTTTTTTTTTTTTGCCCCAAGTCAGAAGAGAATGTATGAAATATACACTGAATTACTCAAGAGTGGTAAAATTTGACCAAAAACACCGCTCTCTGGTATTTAGAAAAGCCAGGTACAAGTGCAAGTCCAACTCAACTGACACAGACGTCTTGTACATGATAATAATAGGTATGTCTAATTGTCTAATAATATTTCTCACTTCTAGTGCACATTTACAATTCTCTTGCATGTATGGTACGAAGTAAATCTAAGCTGATGGGTAACACCACGTTCCACAAGCAAAGGCCAGACAATTAGCTCTTACTAAGCTAGTTTCTTGTCTGGTAGATAAAACAAGAGTCTTACATTACCTGCACAAAAAACCAAATAAAAGTTATAATCCTTGCATAAATTAGAATTTGAAAACATGCATGCAAATATTAAAAATAAAAAGTGGAAATAAGAAGTCTAAATTTATTGCAACAAATGAATCCAAAACAACATAAAACGGCAACTCATGAAACTTTGGTTACTCGTGCACATATTGAGACATAGTGAAATTGCTTTAGTCAAATGCCTCCTGACCCTCCTATCCTTCAAAAAACTAGAATTTGTATTACTTTCTATGACTTATGGAATCAACAAAAGGTCAAAATAACACTATTAACCTTGGTGTCAACAGTCAAGGAATCACACCTTTCAACAATTTGCCTTGTATAAAATTCCTCTAAAGCAATCAATGATTCCTCTTTTTTATAGGCAAAGGCAGCCAATAACCACTGCATAGAGAATTGAATTGGAGCAAACTACTTTTAACGATTGAGTTGATAGTTTGATAGCTTAAACTTTTACTTTGAGAGTTAGAAGTATGAGGAGCGTTGTGATTTTCCCAAGAGGTATAATTGAATCAATATGAATATGGTCTAAAATTTTCTATGGGGCATTCAACAGTTCAAGAACTCTATGCACTATTTCTTGATATTTAGGATGCTTATACTCCAAATATCTACATTCTACACTAAGAAATGAGATCAAATTTTGCATATCGAATTATTAAAACAAAAAAAAGCGGAGCAGAATTTTATCAGGTTTTTCTCCAACTATTCCTAAAGATCTATGATTATAGATTCATACGTTGATGTTTTCATATTGCAACAGCACTGTTAAACCTGATTTAACTGCTTTTCCATCCTAAAACCAACCTAAGACTCCCTACTAAAAAGCATTATGTTTACTCCATGAGAAATTATGGAACGCTAAACCCTATTGCTCCACTAACCCAAGGTCTCCAGTGACCTTTCAAATTTGTCATAGATAACAAGAATGAAGTTCCTTTACTGGACAATCATGCTTAAAATATCCCGATAGATTCTCTGATGGCGAATAATAGTTTAATTGGAAGTCCCAAACTGTGCACCATATCCTGACAAAAGCTGCTTTTTCCCCCCTATGTTGAAAAAGAAAACTCAAAGTACATCATATTATCTCACTAATCACAATGAAACCTGCCAAAGATCTAACAGCAGATTTACTATACTTACACCTTTTCTATCCTCTTAATATTTGACAGGCAGAAACAAAGCCAAAAGACTATATTTGCTCCATTGCAAGCTGCTTAGTAGGATCTTGGTACCCAAGTTGTGGTACACTTAATGGTAAAGGACTGATCTGAAACAATGCTTAAGCTATAATCTGTTAATAAATCCAGAGGAAAGTTACTCCACATATAAGAAAAGGTCGAGCAACATTCAAAAGTCCTTTTCCACAACATTTTTGCAAGCTTTTTTGATATATCATGCCAATGAGGATGAATTAAATATATCATAGCCCTTCAGTAAGGCAATCGGTTTCAAAATTTGTTTCAACCCAAATTGTTTAAAGTGGTTCCATCATTTAGAAAAATTTCAAGCCATTAACTAGACCCTACAGTTCAGTTAAAAAATAAAAAACACGTCCAAACCTTGATGAATAATTTAATTTAAACCAAAATGTTCCGTATCTTGTTAACTCTATTACTTATGAAGCTTCATTAATAAGAGATAGAAGTAGTTCCAAATCTGTTCGTTCTTTTTGTGTGGAAATATGCACAGGGAAGAGAAAATTACAGTTGTAAGGATGCAAATGACAAGTAAGCATTTCAAAAGATATCATAATGTCTTAAAGGCCAATGTATTTTACAGTCTGCAGCACAAGTGGAAACTGAATAAATCATCATTTTCTCAGTTACTTAGCCAAATACATGAGCTACCATTTTGAATTCCAAATACTGGGAAAAGAAAAAAAAATGGAAACAATCCTGTTATGAACACCATTGGCCCCGAATGTAATTGTACCAGCAAAGTCATATAATATTTTTACTATTATAGTACATTAACAATTATTGATTGTTCATTGTGGACTATTTGTTATAAAATAAAGTCATAAAAACAAGATTGTAAATGAACATAATTTGGTGCAAGGCAAGATATTACCACTTACCTGTTTCATTCAGGATGGTTCCCATGACAGATGACCCACACAAGCAGAAGTTTGAAGTGGTATAGCACAAAACCCAACTGTAGCAGTGGTATATTTCTTGGAGTCTTCAGAACAATTCAACTGCAATCCAGCAGTAGACTTCTGAGTCTCAGAATGAAAAGCAGTAGGATCTATATCTTCCCCGGCATTCAATCTCCTCCTTCTCTTACTATACTTCAAAAAGTAGTAGCGATCATTTGCTTTCCTCTTCCTATACTTGAAAAAATATCTATCAAGCTTCCATTCACATCCTTTATCAACAGTCTTGGTAGATCCCTCTTCTTTACACAAACAATGAGACTCAAAATCCACAGCATTATCATCACCACAAAAGTTCATCAACTTAATTGAGCAACTCCCTTCTCCTTCCTTCAATGCCACATCAAATCTACCATCCTCCACATCACACTTAGCTCCACACTCACTCGGACCATCCTTCACATTATCCAAATTCACCGAATTCCCAGACCAAATTCTAGGAAATTCCCCATCATCATCAATAGAACCCTCCAAAAATTCCAAAGCATTGGCAGCCAAATCTAAAGCTTTCCTAGCCACAGCAGCCTTCTCCTCCGCTTTCTGTCGGGCCTTCGCTGCCGCCTCAGTCTTCTCCTCTGCCGCAGAATTCGCATCCCTTACTGCATCTTCCAATGCCTTAATCGTCGGCGAACTATCACCCCTAACCCTCTTTCTCCTCGCCTTCCTATTAGACTTCAAAACACTTCTCCAACTAGCTAGAGGTTTTGGAACCCAACAATCAATACACACAGAACCCGAACAAGAAAACAATAATGGCGCAATACCTTTACAATCAGAAAAGCACTTCCTGTGGACTAGGCGATTGCAAATGCAGCAACGAAAAGATTCGTCGTCGTTTTGTGTCGCAATACCGAAACAATAGGAGCAAATCTGAGAAGACTCGACGCTATAAAAGCATTTCTTGCAGAGAAGAACAATACGCCACTCGCTGTAGAGGGTTTGAAGCTTGTTCTTGCCATCGGAAAGGTCGATCCGGAGATTACAGGAATGGCATTGAGAGAGTGTGGGCAAATCCCTAGTTTTCTTTGTTATGGGAGGAGTATCGAACGTCATGAAAACATAAGCCGAGAGGGTTATTTATGGGGTTTGGCCGTTAAGGGGGGACTTTGGGAGCTCTGGGCATTCACTCACGTTTGGGGACTCCGAAGTCCATAGTCACTCGGATCGAATTAGGGCTCTGACGCGGTCTATCCCGTCGGCGTTCTTTTATATTTCTTTTCTAAGATGAGGTAAATTAATCACACAAGTTACGTATATTTTCACTTTCTTTTCTCTATGAATAATAATCGATTATATTTCTTAACATAATTGTTTTATTTTTATCCTTCAATACTTTTTAAATCGACCGTCATCAAAACAGCTATGTTTTTTAACAAAAAATTTGAGTCATGGATACTATTTTTTTTTTTTAAATATATAATATGTATATTCATTGTGCTATAAAAAATTAAAATTATATTTTACAACCCACACATATTAAAATTAGATTATTAATCTTATAATTATACATGTCTTAAAATTAGATTTATTTTTTTTAAATTATATATTTTGCATCATATTTAAAAAAATAAATAACTAATTATTTTTTATTAAATATACAGTTAATTATATAAAATCATAATTATTTATACCATGTTAAACTATATTTAATTAAATATGGTTGAAAAGAGTTGCACAAAATCGGCTCCGCCGCTAGGCCATCTAGGCGATCTCCTAGGAGCCTATGAACCCGACTTAATAATAATGAGCTCTCGACTTTTTACTTGCATTTCCAATAAATTCAAGTATGGTCTAATCCATTAATACCTTCAAAGGGTATATAGATAAACAACATGCGCGTACCATCTCATAATATAGAAATTAATAAATAATAAATTTTGCATCTTCTTATGCTGGAATTCACATATTTTTGAAAGTAATATTCTCCATTTATCTTAATTAGTTTTGTATCTACCCAGAGACTAATCTCCTTGGAGAATCCGACTATTATGTCTTGTACTTCTTGTTCTTGGATACTCCATAGAAATCCAACGATCTTTGATTTTATTTATTGCAACGAAGGGCCCTCTGATCCCTATTTTTTTTTTAATTTGCAAGTTGAGTAGCGAAAATACGAATTTGAGTAATGCATAATTATTTTATTTTTGTTATTTTTAATTGATAAATATTTAATTATTTTTCCATAATAAAAAATATGTATATTCTCATGTATAAAATAAATTATCTTAAATAAATTTAATATTTATTATTTAATAAAAACATAAGAAAATAGGATAGAAATCTATTAAATTATCTTTAAAAAATCATTTTTTATGAGATTAATTACATTTTACGTCACAATATATGTAATAATTTATAAAAAATATTTAATTTATTATAATTTTACTCATAATATATTGATAATAATAAAAATATGTCAAATAATATATTTAAAATTATAAATATGTCAAAAACATATAAATAAAGATGAAATTATTTTTAAAAATTGAACATATTTTTATAAATAGTTTAAATAATTTTATAAATTATACTATATATTGTAGACATAAAATATTATTAATTTTTTTCTACATCGTAATAGACACACGCATAGTTCATTTTCTCTCATATTATTTAAATATATAAAAATAAATATAATTAATGTAAATTTTTTTAAGATGATAGAGTTTAAATTTTTAACCTATTTTTTAAAATTATCATTTAAATTTATTAAAATTTTAATTTGTTGAGCTATAGAAATTGTGAAGAAAAAGTATGAAACATTTATTTTTATAATTATATTATTACATGTTAAAATAAATCGAATACAAATTAGTATTTATGTTTATATTTTTATTTAATGTTTTAATATTTTATTAAATTAAATATTTAAAATTTAAAATTTAAAATATAATATATAAAAGGACTTAGTCGGTGCTAATGTTAAGGATGTTACTTTATTAATTTAAAATAAATTACTATCTTATGCAATTGAATGAAAAACTACTTAATCATTCAAAAAGTTATTTAATTATAACTATATCTATCTATATTTTAAAAAAAAACAAAGAAATATTAAAAATGTAAAAAATAATAATTATATTTTTTTTACTATTTTTTAATTCTTTAAAAATATATTTATAAAATAATCAATAAATTAAAAAAATATTATAATAAAATAATAATAAAATGGATATAATTACCTATATTTTTAAAATTTGGACTGTTTTAGCAATTTATAGAGGAGTGATGTGTTGGATTGGTCCACTAATTTTAATTAATTGTATACTTTAATTCGTTATTTTTTAAGTAGTATCTTAAAATTCCATTACATTTTAAATATAATACATCGTAAAACACTCTGTTAAATTTTTAGTTAATTTTTTGTTAAAATAAATAGTGATAACATGTGGAGGAAGAGACTATGAAATTAGAAAAATTATATAAGGACATTGTAGTCAATTTACTACTTAAAATAATAAAAAAAATACAAAACCTAAATAAATAAATAAAACTTACCAACTTCTTCTCCAATGGAGAAAAAGTGAGATGCCAACGAAAAAAACTTACCGGCTTCTTAAAAAAAATCTTTTGGGTTGTCTCTTTCAACAAAGAAGACAAAGAGTTATAATTTCTCCGTACTTTGTTTTTGAGTAAAAGGTAACGTTTATACGAAAATAATAAATAATAGTATATAAATTTATCAAATTGATAAAATAAAACACACAATACTTAGGTCAATAAGAAACATTATATATTATTGAACTGAATAGAAAATATACTTAATATAAATATAAATTTCTTCGTTAATAATATCTCTCAAGTGTTTTCTCAAACTCATAGAAAATTCTCATACTTACTAAATATTTTCTCTCTTTTAGTTTGCTTATATCTTCTTCTTTTTTTCTTCTGATTTTTGTCTTATTCTTCAATGCATGAACTCCTCTATATTTATAGATGAAGTAAGACTCTTTTTCCCTAAATTATATCATAATTTAAGCCACAAATTTTCTTAAATCATGCCACAAATTTTCTTAAATTATGCCACAAATTTTCCTAAATTAGGTCATTAATTTGTTACTTTAAAGCCAATATTCAACAATTTTCACCTTGACGAAAAAGTTCATAGTGTTGCCTCCAAATGCACCCTAGGTGCTCTAAGCTCGAGAGGTGTTTATTAAGTTCAAGAAATGTTAAAACTTGATCCTTGTAACTACCTTTGTAAGTATATCCAAAAGGTTATCCACAGTCCCAACTTTCTAGAGTATAGCATTCTCTTCATCGACAATTTTCTGAATAAAATGAAATCGAACATTGATGTGCTTAGTTCGACCATGATGAACTTGGTTCTTTGCCAAACAAATGTCACTTTGGCTGTCATAGAAAACCTCCACGTTCTTCTAAACAATACCCAAATCATTGGTTAACTTGAGAAGCCAGATAGCTTCTTTGAATGCTTCTTTATAATCATATACTTTGCCTCTATAGTAGACAAAGCTACAGTTGACTACAATGTTGATCTCAAACAAACTAGTCCTTCTACCATTATGAACACATAACCAGTTGTAGATCGATGCTTATCCAAATCTCTAGCTGAGTTAGAATCCACATATCCGACTAGGTGCTTGCCTTCAGTCTTGTCTCTCTCAAAATTTAAACCAATATCCACAGTACCATAAATGTACCGTAGAATCCATTTCACTGCTTGCCAGTGTCCTTTACAGGGATTGTGCATGTAACGACTCATCATACTAACATCATGGGAAATATCAGGTATGATGCATACCATTGCATACATCAAGGCACCAACGACATTTGCATATGGATCACGCTCTATTTGCTTCTTCTCATCGGCAGTGCTAAGTGACATCAATGCACCCAACTAAAAGTGAGAAGCAAGCGGTGTACTTACTAGTTTGGTTTTCTCATCAATGTCAAAACCTTCGTAGTACTTTCTTCATATACTAAGTCTGTGTTAGACAGACTGTGATTGCAACTCTATCTCTTCTGATCTTCATCCCAAGAATTTTCTTAGCTTCTCTAAGATCTTTCATTTCAAATTCTAAACTCAACAAAGCCTTGAATCTGTTGATCTCTACCTTTCTCTTAGATGCAATCAACATATCATCAACATATAAGAGAAAATAAATGAAGGTACCGTCTTAGAGTTTCCAAAAGTATACACAGTGATCAAATTGGCTACGTGTGTACTTCTACTCTCTGATGAAGCTATTAAAGAGTTTGTACCACTGTCATGGTGATTGCTTCAAACCATAAAGTGACTTTCTTAGCTTGCAAGCCCAATTCTCACGTCCTGGAACTTTGAAGCCATCCGATTGAGACATATAGATCTCTTTGTTCAAAGTACCATAGAGAAAAGTTGTTTTGACATCGAGTTGAGCTAACTCGAGATCAAACTATGCTACCAAAACAATAGTATCCGAATAGATGAATGCTTAACAACAGATGAGAATACCTCATTGTAGTCTATTCCTTCTTTCTAAGCATAGCCTTTTGCTACTAGTTTGGCTTTGTATCTGATGTTGTCTTTACCAGGAATACCTTCCTTCTTGGCATAGACTCATTTACAGCCAATAGTTTTCTTTCCTTTGGGAAGTTGAACCAACTTCCAAGTCTGATTCTGGTGTAGAGACTTCATTTCTTCATCCATTGCCATCTTCCACTTCATACTATCAACTCTATGCACGACTTCTCTGTAAATGAATAAGACATTATCAATTACTGGAAGTGTGAATGCTACCATGTCTGTGTATCTAGCAGGCTTCCTAATCTCCCTTCTCAGTCTAGTAATGGCAATAGATTATGGATGTTGATTCATTGGTGGTGATCGTAAGAGAACCTCCACCTCAATTGAGATCTCTTCTTTATCATCAATTTCATCTTCACCACGATCGACAGTCGGTGCAATCTTTTTTGGATCTTTTGGAGTCTCAAGTACCACCTTAGAAAGAGTGTTTGGACTTTCACTCTTTTTTTTTGAATTTTTCTATCTCGACATAACAGACTCGTTGAATGTGATATCATGACTTAAGACGATATTCTTCGATTCACCACACCAAAGTTGAAATGAATCATAATTAGAAGCAGCTTGTTCAGACCATACCTCTTTAGGAGTTTTCTCATCTAATGCAATCGTAGGAAGTCTGTTGACTATATGAGTTGCATATGACAAAGCCTTAGCCCAAAATTCCTTGCTCAATTTGGATTGAGATAGCATACATCAAACTTTCTCAACCAAAGTACAATTCATTCGTTCTGTAACTCCATTCTGCTGTGGTGTACAAGGAATTGAAAAATGTTTGATTATCCCTTCATCCTGAGAAACTTTGAAGAAGGGATCTGATTTGTTCTCACCACCATTATCATATCTGAGCCTCTTAATTTTCCTTTATGTCTAAGTCTCGATCATTTTCTTCCATTTAAGAAAGATATCCAAAACTTCATCGTTGTGACTCATGGTGTATATCCAGACATATCTAGAGAAATCATCAATAAAAGCCACAAACCAGCGTTTACCTCCAAATGAAGCATTCTTAGAAGGTCCCTAGACATCCGTGTGAATATAATCAAGAGTTCCATTAGTACAATGAATAGTAGTGCCGAACTTGACTCTTATTTGTTTTCCCATTACACGATGCTCGTATAAATCAAACTTTCCAGTCTTGGCACCTTTTAGAAGACCTTGCTTCATTAAGCCTTGCAAAGCCTTTTCATCGACATGCCCTAAGCGCATGTTCCACAGGTGGGAAGAATCATTTGTCTTTTCTTCAGAACAGTTGGAGACAGCTGCTCTTCTTGTAACTGTACTCCTATCTAAGAAATACAAGTTCGCCTTCTAAGTATCCTTCATCGCTACAAATGCACCTCGTACAACCCTCAAGAATTTATTTTCCAATGTTACCTTGTAACCATCAGAATCTAGAACACCTAAAGAAATAAGATTTTTCTTTAGGTTAAGAATGTATCTCACATTCGTTAGTCGTTTAATTGTACTATCATACATATTTAATTGTATTGTTCCAATCCCTTTTGTCTGACATGTATTGTTGTTGCCCATAAGCACAACTCCTCCATCGAGCTCCTCAAAACTCGAAAACCAATGTCTGTTTAGACGTATATGATAAGAACATCTAGAATCAAGGATCCATTTGTCTGAGTAGGTATTTGACGATGAAACTAAAAAAGGTTGATTCTTCATCTTCGTTGGCCTTCTATGCAACATTTGCATTTGACTTGTCCTTGTTTGGACAATCTTTCTTCCAGTGCCCTTTCTGATGACAATAGGTACACTCGTCCTTCGTAGGATGTCTTCTGGATGACTCTCCACTAGACTTTGATCTAGATCGCCCGCTATTATTTGATCCGTCTAATTTTTTTTTGTCGTCCTACCTTTGGCTACAGTCAATGCTTTTGATATTGAGTCTCTATGATCATGTTGATCCTTCTTTCGATACTCATTATTTACCAAATAATTTGAAACATCTATGAATTTAACCTCATCTTTTTCATATAACAGAGCTATGGTTAAATGCTCATAGCTCTCAGATAATGAATTCAGTAACACCAAAGCTTTATCTTTATCGATAGTTTCAATATCTATATTTTGTAGATCAGCCAAATTTTTATTGAAATTATCTAAGTGCTCAATCATAGAGGTACCTTTCTTATACTGGAAACGAAAAAGTTTCTTCTTTAGGTAGAGTTGGTTCTCTATACTTTTCGTCATGTACTTGTCCTCTAGCTTCTTCCAAAGAATTGCGACTACATTCTCTTTCATGACAAAGTACTTCTGATCTTTTCCTAAGCACAGTCAAATTGTGTCATAAGCTTATCGGTTGACATAATTCCAATCTTCATTGGAATAATCTTATGGTCTAGTCTCCAAGGTTATATTATATCCTTTTCAGAACAATAGATCTAATACTTCACATTATCACGTGCCAAAATTATTGGTGTCGTTGAATTTCTCCATTTTAAATTTTACGTTGGACAAAATAGTTCTTTGAGTAGAACAACTTGGTTTGCTAGAAATTCTAAGGTCAGCTTGTTCACCTTCTCCGATCTCTCTTTTATCAACCATAAGTACAAACTAATAACATAAATTTTGCACTTACAACTTAAAACATTATTTTTCCAAATTTTATACCTTATTTGAAAAAACGGAGTCCACGGTTGAATCCAGAATGGTCCAATTGGATAGGAATAGGTTTGACCCAGTTGAAAACGGGTGAAAAAATGGACTAACTCGATCCAAAATTCACTAATGATTGAGTTGACTCAATTGCTAACAGCAGCACTCCGATGGCTTCTGGTGGTGATTTTGACCTCTAATTTGAGTGATTCTTTCTTTGTTGCATTCGTCTCATCAAGAAAAATGGAGAAATCTAACCCAATTTTGTAGTCACTGTTCACGGCTCAGATTTTCCCAAATCGGTGAGTCAAATCCAAATCCCACCGTACAGATTAAATATTCTTGAGTCTTGAACCTGCCTTCGAAATTTCAGCTCAATCGGACCACAAATGACCTTCCATTGGAGCACTTGATGAAGGCTTGCTAGAGAGAAAAAACTGAAAGCTTTTCTGCTTTTCTTTTTCTGCAGATTTCTCTAGCTGCTGCTCTTAATTTTCTCTACAGAATACACACTCAAAAAACCCTAAATGAGTTTATTAATAAAGCAATAAATGACACAATTACCCTTCTTACTCCATAGGATTTTAAGTTACATGAGTTTCACTTGGGCTCCTCCAAATAAGAGGAAAACCCAACAATAGATAGAAATTACTGTAATATAAATAAGTTGGATTTGAATGTATTTAAGGAGCTAGTCTTACACATGGGATTAAATTTTGAAAAATTGTGTTTCTACTTTACAGTTCTTGGAGTGTATGATATAATAGTTTACACTTAATTAAGACCGATAAAAATGTTAGTGAATGTGGCCATTGTGTACAAACCACTACTAAAAGGACCATAGATATTTATATCGATATACTATCCATGGAAATGAGTGAAGAGGAATTTTAGAATGAAGTTGAGCAAGAAGTTGAAAATGAATTTGACCATGAAGATGAAAATGAATTTGAGCTCCAAGTTGAGAATATATATGACCATGAAATAGAGAATTATTTTGACCATGGAGATGATGATGATGTAGTTTATGAACGAAGAATTATACAAAAGGAAGATATTTCAACGGAGAAAATGGAGTTGGGAATTAGTATGGTATATGCAAATGTATATGTCTTAAGAAAAGCTTTAAAATAATGAAATTAAGCATGGAAGGTAGCTTTTTAGAATGAAGAATACAAAAGAGAAAATTAAAGTTAGATGTAAAAATAAAGTTACCAAGAAATATGTGAAAATTGAGAAAGGCAATTGGATCTTAGTTGCAAATAAATAATCAAATTTAGAATTGTTTATTGTTACATTGTATAATAGAGAACATGAGCACACAACATATGTTGATATTTTATTTGTGGCTAATGAAATGATTGACTTCTTAGTGAATGAACCAAAAGTAAGATGGACAAAGGTGCAAGACAAAATAGAGAAGTAACTAACATGGAAATTACTAAAAATCAAATCAAGAAGGCTTGACAAAAAGCAAGGATAAAAGTCTATGAAAATACTGAGGAACAATTAGTATTCTAGACTTAGTGTTTATGCAAAACACTTGAGGAGAACAATGTTGGGAAATTATACAAATTCCCGATAAACAAGATTTATGAGAAAGTAAAATAGACAAAATAACACACAAATTTGATAAAGGAGTTCGACCAATCTTGTTTATGTCTCCGGACTTGCTGCAGATCTTTTTACTAAAAGGAGAGAAATTATACAAAGTGTTTACAATACTCACAACCCAATTACACCAAAGAAAATTACTCTCAATTTTCTCTCACATAAGTTTTTCTCTCAATTGGAATAAACACTTGGTTGATTTATTCATTACAATTATACATCTATTTATAGGAAAATTCACTCCTTAAATTATTTTCCTATTTGAATTTTCCTATAAATTAAGGGTTTTTTGAATTGCTCCTTGAATTAAGCATTGATTTACTCCTCAAATTAAGGATGGTCACTTCTTGATTTGCTCCTTAATTTACTCCTTTTTTTGTTCCATGTTTTGCTTTTTGAATTAAGGGATTCTATAACAATCTCCAACAATCTCCCACTTGAAGACTGATTCCAATATATCTTCACACCTTGATCAATGCAGCAGTTTTTTTAGTCTTGGTACTCTAACAGACCAACTGAAGTTGAGCACAAATTTAGTTTGTCAATAGTCACTACCTTTGTCAACATATCCGTTGGATTTTTGTGTCCTTGAATCTTCTCTAGTATTAACACATCATCTTCCAATAGAAATCTGATGAAGTGATAACGAAGCCCAATATATTTGGTTCTAGAATGAAATGTTGAATTCTTTGCCAAGTGTATTGCACTTTGACTGTCACTGTGCAAAACATTCTTCTCTTGTTTAAATCCCAACTCAGTTAACAAACCTTGAAGCCATATCATCTCTTTACTAGCTTCAGTCACTACTACATACTCAACCTCTATAGTGGATAGAGTGACAATCTTCTGTATCCGTGACATCCAACTAACAGCTATAACTCCAACAGTAAATATATAACCGATGGTGCTTCTTTGGTGATCAACTTCACCTCCAAAGTCTGTGTTTACATAGCCTTGTACTTTTAACTATCTTTTACTAAAGTACAAACACTTATCTACGGTGCCTCATAGATACCTTAAAATCCACTTGACTGCTTCCCAATGAGTTTTTCCTGGATTTGACATAAATCTGCTAATAACTCCCACTACATGGCCAATGTCTAGTCTCGTACATACCATCGCGTACATCAAACTTCCATTGGATAAGGCATAAGGAACCTTAGCCATGAATTATCTCTCTTCCTCCATCTGAGGGGAGTGATCCTTGGATAGGCGAAAGTGACTGGCCAAGGGTGTGCTAACTAGCTTGGCGTCTCTCATGTTGAGTTTTTGCAAAATACAGTTGATGTACTCGACCTGGGATAACTACAAGGATCCTCTCTTCTTATTTCTTGTTATTTACATTCTAAGAATCTTCTTTGCTGGACCCAAGTCTTTCATGTCAAATTCCTTTGAAAATTGTTACTTCAACCTTCTAATATCATCCATATCTGAACCTGCTACTAACATATCATCAACATAAAGTAGTAAAATGATATAATTGGACCTATATCTCTTGAAGTAGCAACAATGGTCGGTATTGCACTTCTAAAAACCTTCCTTGTGCATGAAGCTGTCAAAATTTCTGTACCATTGTCTCGAGGCTTGTTTCAGGCCATACTTTGCTCTTCTTAAGTCTCCACACCATGTTCTTCTTCCCTCTTTCTGAGAAACCTTCTAGTTGGTACATGTATATCTTTTCATCTAAGTCTCCATGAAGAAATGAAGTCTTCACATCCAACTATTCAAGATGAAGATCTTCAATGGCGATAATATTCAACACTGATATGATAGTATTGAGCTTCACAACGGGAGCAAAAATGTCAGTGTAGTCAACTCCTTCCTTCTGTTGAAATCCTTTAACAACTAGTCGGGCTTTGTATCTCTTAGAACCATCATGATTCTCTTTCACCCAATACACCCATTTATTGTGAAGTGTCTTCTTCCCCATGGGTAACTCAACTAGTTTCCATGTGAAAGTTTATAAATTATGGACCTAATTAACCTAGAGGAGTGAATAGGTTATTTTTAATTTTATCAATTTATAACTTGATAACCTAAACAAAGTGGCCAGGCATGCAATCGTGTGTAAAAATAAAGTGCGAAAATAAAAAAAACACGATATTTTTAGGTGGAAATAACTTAGGCCATAACCATGACCTAAGAGGAAAACCACCGATCTACCGGACCACCTAACTTTTTACTATGAAAATCAAATGTTCAAGTACAAACTTGATTTTATGCTACCCTCCCTAGGATATTGCCCCAATGTACTTTACTTACGAGCCCCTACTTTGTTTGCACAGTTTCCAATATTAGCATAAGCGGTTTCCAGACCAACGTTCCAATAAGCTTCCCGCCAATCAGATATGTTCCCGAATTAACTGTAAAAAGGATAGCACAAAAAAAACAAGTACTCGTGTGTGTTCTAGAACAAATTTAATAATGAATAATCCTAACTAGATGATTCAAAACATATGTCACTTAAATCAAATCAACTAGTAAATCTTAGAGCAAAAAGATCAAGCACAAGTTCAATAAAAATAGCTTCTTTAAAGATTAATAATCAAATCAAATAACTATGATATGACAAAAACAATTATTTGATCTAACAATTTAAAAACAAAAATAAAGAAGAAGCCATAAGAACATATTATCAAAATATCAAAAAATAATTAGGCTTATTAATCAATCAAATATAACCACTAATATTTGATAGATTAACTAAATAAAGAAGCCTAAAGAATTATGATCTTATATTTGTAAAACAAGATAGAGAAATTAAGAAGATTAGAATAATGCTCTTGTGTGGTTGATTGAAACAATGAGTAATGAGTTTTATTTATGGAAAAATTAAAACTCTTAATCCTATGTAATTGATAAATATCTTTTTTTATTACAAATAGGAGTAGTAATACTCATTAATTAAGATAACTCATATATGATTGATAAATATCTTTTCTATTACAAATAAGATTAGTATTACTCATTAATTAAGATAACTCTTATATAAAATAGATTTCTTTTAAAATAGATTTTATGCTATCTTTTATACTAAAGATTACAACTATAATTTACAGTATATCTTATCTAATATTTTAGCATATCTTATTCCATATTTTAGCACTAAAAATAATTTTAGATTTATAAGCATGTTTTATTAAATGCATAAATATAATCCTATGTGTTGTAGTTATCAAAGATATACCTGAAGTATAATTATTTGGAACTAGAGCATTTGTTTGGCTTTTCTTGATAGACTTGATAGTAGGTCTAAAAAAATTACAGATAAATATTTTCTCCACGAAAATAGCCAACACGCATAGTCCTTACACCATGTTTGGTTAGAGATGAGAGATTTTATTTCTTCTTTCATGGCAAGCTCCTACTTGCTGAAATCTCGAGTCTGACAAGCTTCTCCATAGCATTTAGGCTCCCTTCCATCAGTTAGTAACATATAGTTCATGTATCTCCTATTAGGCACATGAAATCTAGAAGACCTTCTCAATACAAGAGCTGGAGTAGGAGGTTATGGTGTGTCGGACTATTGCATACTGCTTTGTCCAACAAGTTCCTTTGGCTGTGGACTTGTTACAATTGGTTCTGTTACGGAACTATCTGTGACATCATCTGCATCTGCAAATACTGACCCATTATGCTCTGAGTCGTTGGCGTCTATTTTATGCATGTCCTTATACATCATCCTTTTGTTGAAAATCACATCTCTGCTACGGATCACTTTCTTATTTTCATCATCCCAAATGCGGTAGCCAAACTCATCCTTACCATAGCCGATGAAGGTGCATTTCTTGGATTTGGGATCAAGCTTATTCCTACCTTGATCACTGATATGCACAAATGCTACACAGCCGAAAACTTTTAGATGTGATAGTTTCACTTCTTTTCCACTCCATACCTCCTCTGGTATTCTATGTTCCAATGGAACAGATGGGTTTTAATTGATCAAATAAGCTATCATGTTGACTATTTCTACCTAGAACTACTTCGGTAGACCTAACTGTATATGAATGCTTCTGGTTCTTTCTATCAACGTTCGATTCATACGCTCAGTTACACCATTGTGTTGAGGTGTGCCTGACACAGTTCTTTCCATTCTGATCCCGTGATCATAGCAAAAAATTTTGAATCTAGTGTCTTCATATTCACCACCATTATCAGTTCTGAGCTTTTTGATCTTCAAACTTGTCTCATTTTCCATCATAGCTTTCCATCTTCTAAAAGGCTCAAATACTTCAGACTTGTGCTTTAGAAAGTAAACCCATACCTTCTGAGAGTGATCATCAATGAAAGTCACGAAGTAGTGTTTCCCACCAATGGATGAGATGATCATTGGTCCCCAAACATCAGAGTGAATAAGCTCTAGCCTTTCCTTCTTTGGAGTTCAGCCACTTGTCTGAAAGCTGGCTCTCTTTTGCTTTCCAAGTATGCAATCTTCACACATGTCAATCTCCATAGACTGTAGACCTAGAAGTTTTCCCTTTGAATGTATAATCTTCATTCACTTCTCACTCATATGGCCTAGTCTCTAGTGCCATAGATTTGGTGTTTCATTGCCTACTACAACTACGATTGAACAACATGCCTCTGCTATCATGTAAAGAGTGTCACTCTTTTTTCCTCGAGCAACTGTCATTGCACCCTTTGAAATCTTACAATCATCACCATGGAAGATCGTAGTGTAGCCTTCACTGGCCAAATACCCTACTGAGATTAAGTTCCTTCTTAGGTTAGGAATATGCTTGACATTCTTTAGCTTCCAAACAGACTCGTTCAACTTAATCTTCACTATACCTTTGCTAATAATAGCACACGGTTGATCATCACCAAGATATACCTTTCCAAGGTTTTCGAGGACATATTTCTCAAAGAATTCTTTCTATGAAGTAGCATGGAATGATACTTCAGAGTCTAATACCCAATATTCTTCCTTACTCTCCAAAGAGCATATCAATGCATCATCTTCTCTTGAGGTGGAAGTAACATTTACCTCTGCCTTTACTTGTTTGTCCTTCGGTGCACTCTTGCATTGATTTTTATAGTGCCCGATTCTCCCACAATTCCAACACTCAATAGTCTCCGAGCTATGAGAATTATTAGGATCTTGGATTTGAACCTCCTGTCCTTTAATCTACCTCGGTAGTTTGTTCTACCATGTCCATTCCCTCTGGTTGAATTTTTTCCTCTGGACTCTGTATGCAAAACTAAAGAGGTTAACGATTCACCCGACTCTCTACGTCAGATCTCTTCACTGAGAACCAGATCACGAACATCGTAAAATTTCAACTTATTGCTTCCCGACAAGCTACTCACAGCCGTGATAGTAGCATTCCAGCTTTCTAGTAAAGAAGACAAAAGTATCAATGCTCGTACTTCTTCATCGAATTCAATTTCGATTGAACTCAACTAGGTTATGACTGTGTTGAGTTCATTGAGATGTTCAGCTACCGATGCACCTTCTATCATCCACAAATTGAACAAACGCCTCATCAAGTGTACTTTGTTTGAGGCCGATGGCTTCTCATACATATTGGAGAGAGTTGTCATAAGTTCTGCTGTGGTATTTTCCTTTGCTATGTTGAAAGCAACATTACAGGATAGTGTCAATGGAATAACTCCGAGGGCTTGTCTATCTGTCTAGAAGATTCCAATCTTCTTCCTTCATAGTCTCTAGCTTCTTCCTTATGAGAGGTTGATACAGATAATCCTCTATCTACATTTTCCAAAATCCAAAATTTGTATCATCGAATTTCTCGAGTTTCACCTTTCCTTCATTTACGGCCATTGCTCCCACTCAAATCTGACTTTCTCTGGATTGTTTCTGACTATTTCTACAAACCACCGTGAATAGTATCCTTGTAGGAAATTGACAGAAATTACCACCAAAAGCTATTATACGAGTTGTTAAGAAATTACGTAAATTTTAGATAAGTCAGATTTATGAGAAAGCAAAATAGACAAAATAACACACAAATTTGATAATGGAGTTTGGTCAATCTTGCTTACGTCTCCGGACCTGCTATAAATCTTTTTACTGAAAGATGAGAAATTATACAAGGTATTTACAATACTCACAACCCAATTATACCCAAGAAAATTACTCTAAATTTTTTCTCATAAAAGCTTTTCTCTCAAGTGGAATAAACACTTGGTTAATTTATTCATTACAATTATACATCTATTTATAGAAAAATTCACTCATTGAATTACTCTTTAAATTAAGAGTTTCTTGAATTGCTCCTTGAATTAAGCATTGATTTACTCCTTAATTTGCTCCTTAATTTACTCATTGTTTTGCTCCTTGAATTAAGAGACTCTATAACAATCTCCAACAAACAAATCCTAGTACTACTATAATTCTAGTGACCAAGAAGGATGACATGGTGTTGAGAGGTAAATCATGTTCTAATTGATATATTATGTAAATAATTATTTTATTATGTACTAATCTACTTTTTTATATATATAAGGTAGATTTTAGAAATTCTATGTTTACTTAAATGCTACGAAGGAGGGATTCAAGATGGGATGTAAGAATTTTATTAGATTTGATGGATGCCATACAAGAGGACAACAAAAGGAAAAGCTCTTAATAGTAGTTCGAGTAGATGCAAACGGTGGAATCTATCCTTTATGGTATAGCCTTATAGAATATGAGACTAAGAAGAGTTGGTATTGGTTTTTGAGATTGCTTGTGAAAGATTTAGATATAAAAAAAGAGGTTCCGATTAGATAATGAGTGATGAGATGACTAGATTGGATAAGATGGTAGAGAAACTCCTACTAATGTTCGACACATGCTCCAAAACTTTAGGAAGCATTATAAAGATGATAAACTTATGGAAGATGTCTTGAAAGTAAAAAATAATAAGTGAATTTTACAAATGGATGCATAGAATAAAAGCTACAAAGGAAGAAGCATTTAATTTCTTAGATAACAAACCTAAGCATGCATAGAGCAAGGCATTTTATAGGTATTTATTAATTTCTTAATATGAATTTTTACTACTCTTTTTTATATTTTAACTTTCGTCTTATTTGTCTATTTTATGTGCATAGCATATTCATTATGTGATAAAAGATAAATAACTTAAATGAGTATTTGAATGGTCAATTTTTCTTAAAAATTTGAGATTTTCGCTCCTAACATATAAAGGAAGAATTTATAGGATTCTGTGTATAAGTTAAATTTTCTTTTTAATAATAAAATTTGAAAAGAAAAATGAAAAAAAACAATGGTTGCCACTTATATAAGTAAGCATACATTTAAATTGTTAAAAGTTAACACAATGTAGTTATAATGTTGTAAGTTTGAAAGTTAATAAACTTACGAGACACTATATAAAAGGTAAAGGACCAGCGCGCCTATAATAAACGAGAAAACCAGCCAATACAATACAGAACTGGAGGACAAGAATGTGATAAAGTGAGAACGACTTCACTGCGTTCGTAGAGACTTTCTCCGAAGAACTAATTGTCACCATTTTTCATCTCTCCAAGTATTGCTAAGCAGGAATTCAAGCAATATTTGTGCGAGCGGTGAGCCTTCGACAGCTTTTTTTACTCTTATTCTCATACGTCTTCATTTTGATCATGATTCAATTGTTCATTGCAATGTTTAAATTTCCATTTCATAAGGTTTTATTAGTTCTGTTTCTTGATTAATTTGCTTAATCTCTGGCGGGAAATCAAATTTCTTCAAATTGTCTCAAATTTTTTTCTTTCCTTTTTTATCGAAACGAAAAATCCACATTATCATTAGAAACATTTGAATGTAAGATCATAGCAGTTTTCTGATAGTAGGTTATTCATAATCTCATGGATTCGAATACGTCTACGATTAACGTCCCGCCGGGAATGAAGAACAGCTTGGTGATCGTGAACAGTCGTTATCATTGCCAATCTTCGAGCCCGACCTACAATTTCTTACCTGAAAATATCGACCTGAACTCACCTATGCTCAAGT
This sequence comes from Hippophae gyantsensis, assembly GCA_030763125.1. Taxonomy (NCBI): domain Eukaryota; kingdom Viridiplantae; phylum Streptophyta; class Magnoliopsida; order Rosales; family Elaeagnaceae; genus Hippophae; species Hippophae gyantsensis. The sequence goes on from CM061030.1 coordinate 35,693,095, forward strand.
ACTTGCACTCTGGATCTCCGATCACCGGTAAAATGCAATCGTCCGAGGAGTTATGGAACTGTCCTGTAATTGATGCCTCCAAGCACCGTCATTCTTACCAGTATAGCCACAGAAGTGCTTCCGGTAATAGTAACTTGTTTTCGAGAGCATCGTTGCCGGTGATGTCGCCGTTATCAGCAGTGGAGAATATAATGGAGTGGTCTTCTCCGTCGAAGATGTACGGAACAACGCCGGTAAAGGCAGTGGAGGGCGAAGAAGTATTTGTGATGGACGCAGTGCCGGTCAGTGGTGGAGGCAGGATTAGAAAATCGACACCGGATTCATATGCTTCGTCTTCTTCGTCGGCTAAGAGTCCGTACAGGACAGAGATTTGCCGATCTTGGGAAGATTCAGGACATTGTCGCTTCGGTTCCAAATGTCAGGTAAAGTCTCTCTCTCTCCCCCTCCTTCTTTGAGTGTAATTCACTGAAAGTGATTTCAAGTTTTGGGCTCAACTCTCTTTTCTCATTTTTATTAGCAAGTAGGTTCCGTTTAGTTAACAGCTTAAAAATTTCACTTTTTTATTTTCTTTCGAAGTCTGACGAAAATATTTTTAAAGCTCTGTTCAAGTCTTCATTTGCAATTTCTTCAATTTTATATATCATAATTATATCATAATGATCATAACATTATAATTTTTTATTGGGTAATTGTGTCACATCTAGCATTTGAGCATCACAAACTCAAATATGTTTAAAATTGCAGTATGGCATTTGGGTAATTGTGCCACATCTTTAGCAGCAGCAGGAAAAAAACACACTTAAAATATGCTTAACAAACTTACCATATAATATTAAAATCTTAATCTTATATGACCAGAGAAAACGAAAGCAAATTGTTCTGAAAAAAAAGTTTTATAATCTATCTTCTGAACCATTGTTTATCATCTCTTAAAATTGTTAGCTATGGCTTGGGGTTGGGTTGAATTTTTATGTAGCGTTCAATGACTAATGTGTCTGACCTGTTCCTGTTGCTTTAGCTATGAGCCGTGTGAGTTTCTTAGTGTCACTAAATGGTGAATAATGCACAGATTGCAGAATTAGAGATGATCAACTAGTTGACATACATCAGACTTTAGGACATCAGTTGACTTGATTGAAAGAATGATTTTATTTTTGTTTGAATCTTACTGGTTATTTAGAAATTGGGAAGAATATGATTAAAAGACGTTTTTCTTGATTTTGGTAAATTGATTTTCAGATATCCATAAATTGGCATGATTGACTTCATTTTAAAAAAAGAGAGTGATTTTAATATTTGAACTTTCCTTCAGAATCTTACCAAATATTTTCCTTTTTTAATGAAACCATACAAATACATTAGATTAGAAAGCTAGAACATTGTTCTAATTGTTCTTTCTTTTTCTTGTAATTTCGTTATCGTCCTCTACCCTCTCATTCTCTTCAAAGCCCTCCCTACTTCTCCTATCTCTTTTCTAAGCTCTCTTTCTTATTTTTCTCCCCCAAATGACTCTCTCTTCAAATCTTTGCTCAAGTTTATTGAGCCATCCTTTATGCATCATCATGAATGGTGTTGCTGTTGCAGTATATAAGTGTGATGTGGCACCAATAAGCCTAGTGGAATTGATCAGCCAGTAGGGTGTAGTACCTGTGTATTACTCGGTGGACTTGTGTAGCAGATAAGTTCACAGTAATCTCTATAAATAAACATGCACCTTCATGCGTGAGTGCAAGGCTTTTTATATGCTTAGATAAAACAGTTTACTAGAGAGGTTTGTGGAGAGAATAAACACAAGACTCATAGAAGAATGTAAACCAGTGAGAATTGAGTGATTGTGAAAGGATCTCTTCGGATAAAATCAGAGAGGTGACCTTGAATGTGTGATTGAAGTGTTGTGGTTCTTGGTGGAGTAGGAAGGAATAAAGTAGCGTGCTTGTACAGCGGATTAAGCCCTTTCAATGACTAAGCCACTTTTAACTTTGTGTTCATCTTGCATTTAATTTATTCTTGTTTCTCATTTATATGTTTACATTCTGAATATACTTGATTTGTGCAACAATAAGAATGGTTTTTTCACCCATTTGGTAGATCAATTATTGTTTTTTTTTTGTCTATGGAAAGATAAAACTTTCGGTCTATTTTTGCAGTTTGCTCATGGAAAAGAAGACCTCCGTCCAACTCGTTTCAACACCAAGAATAAAACTGAGGTGCCGTTATAAGTCATATTAACATCTGATAGTTGTCAAACACTGGTTTAATTAGTATTAAATTTATACTATTAATCTATATTTTTGTGTATTTTAGGCTCAAATGTGCAGGTCAATAACTAGCCCCGGATCATCTACTCCTAACCCCAAGCCTCGCTTGGTTCCCCAAATGATGGCAACAAAAGGTAAAGAACTATCGGTGACCAAAGCTTCAAAAGCCTTGAATACTACACCACACGCCACTAGTAAGAGTCTCATCACAACTAGTCCCAGTAAGGAGGACTGGTCACCGAAAGATGATGGTATTGATGTTATTCTACCACGTTCTTTAATTGAAAAGCCAGCATCTAAGAACGATGTCAATGCTTATATTGATGATATTCTCTATGGTTCTTCTACAAGGAAGAGACTGCCGGTATTTGTTAAAATTTGTTTCGAGTAGTCGCTCTCTCTTTTCCCGAAACTGAATGGCATTAATCTTTTGTCAAGCGTAACCACTGTCTCTCAAAACATGTTAACTTTCGTTTCTGTCAGATTTTTTCTTCTCCGTTTTCTCCGGGAAAAAAGAAATTAACTAAGTCTCTGGAAGAAACTTCCAAAATAAGTGCACTAAATTTTCTTTCGAACTTCCATTACGCTGTGGTCTGCCCGGTTACTTTGGTTATCATATTTCTTCACTAGTTTCATATTGTTGAATTATCTCAAGAATCATGAGTCTTATTGGCTGAACTTCTTTCCCAACAGTTTTCAAGAGAATTGTTTAAAAGGAAGAGTTTTGGTTTAACTTTGTCTTAAGAAAAGTATTTAGATATTCTGGACGAAAATATTAAAAGTGGTTTTAAGGGACACTTTAGTAATTATTTTAAGATAATTGCATGCATGCATCCAAAAATACTTTTATCAAAAATAAATATTTTTTATTTTTCTAAAAAACATAAATTAATGTTATTTTTTAAATTATTGAAAACATTTATGTTGTGTTTAGTTGGACTGAAAAATCAGTCAAGAATTGAATCGATTTTTAAAGGAGAAGAAATCGTAATTCCTTCTCCTCTTTTAGAAATCATGATTTCATTCTCATTTTAATTTTTTTTTTCAATTTTACCCTAATCTTAAATCCCAAATCTCAAATCTCAAATCCATAAATCCTAAACCTAAAACCCAAAACCCTAAATTCCAAAATTCAAAACCTTAAATCCTAAAAACCTAAACCTTATTTAGAAAATAATAATTTTAACCCTAAACCTTAACCCACAAATATAACCCAAAATCCTAAACCATATTTAGAAAAATAATAATTTTAATCATAAACCTTAAGCCAAAAATATAACCCTAAACCTTAAACTCTAAACCCCAAATCCTAAATCCTAAATCCCAAAACCCTAAACCCTAAAACCCTAAACCTTATTTAGAAAATTAATAAGTTTAACCCTAAACCTTAACCCACAAATATAACCCTAAACCCAAAATCCCTAAATCTCAAATCCCAAACCTCAAAACCCTAAATCCTATTTAGAAAAATAATAATTTTAATAATATATTTTTTAAAGTAATAATTATTTAGAAAAATAATGATTTCAATAATGTATTTTGTTTGACGAAAAATAATAATTAAATTATATTATTTAAACTTTACTAAATATAGGGGTATCAAGGTAATATACAATATTTTTCATTTCAATTCAGTTGTAAACCAAACACTATAATACTGATTCTTTTTTTTTATTCCAGTGGTCAAATCAGATCATTTTCTAAATTACCCTTGAGGTTTGCCATATCTTTAGTTATGCCCCTGGAGTTTGTAAAATGTCACAAATGCCCTTGTGTTTTAATGGTATTAATCCTCCATCCATTACTATTACTATTACTATTCTTATTCCTTAGCTCTGATACTAATTTTTCTACAATTGATACAATCTTAATCTGGAGTTAAAATTGTCCTAGTTGAAGGTCTTTGTGTATTTATTGATGGTAATAAATTATTTAAAAAATTTATTATTTTACTATATAAATCTAATTTTCTTCTGTATTCATTACAATTGCATAGTATGTTATGTTCTTCATTATGTTGGTTACTTAATTCTAATCCTGATTCTATTAATTGTCTTTTAAAATTAAAAATTACTCTTTCATTTGTTAAATCTAATAATTCTAATTTATGTACTAATGATTCGATATTCATTTATTTTAGTTGTTTATTAAAAATAAATTCTATTTTCCTGATTTAAAGATATTATACCTTGTTGTAAGTGAATATTTCAACATTCAAGATCCTTAATTAGCTTAAATCTATAATTATCATACCTGAATTTAATGGGTCCACCACTATGCTTCCCTTCTCGTCTCGCCTTCTGCTTTATGCCTCATACACTTCTTCGCTCACACCTCAACACCTTCTTGGTAATGGTGAGCTTTCTGCACCCGTACATGAATGGTGTCCAATAGTTGACTTACTAGAGAAGAGTAATACAACTCCATTTTATTCAAAATATAATAATTATTACAACTTAAGGCCAACTAAGAACCTTGAAATGGGTGCTTAGCCGCTCATAGTTACTGGGTATTTGATTATTGGATTCTAGATTTCTAGATAGAAAGGTTTTTCTACTTGAGTGTTTCAGAGTAGAGAGCTATGGATTTCTATCCATTCGTCTGTGTCCTGAAATGATAATAATGGTTCCTTTTATAGAATAAGGAATCCTTGTTTACAAGAATAAATTGATTATTTTACCCTTGCTTTAATAATTCATCTGCTTTTTTTTAAGGATAACCATTACTTTTTTCCTTGGCATATGCTGTCGACTAAGATGTGGGGTCTACATCTTTATTTCTTTTGTAGTCTTCTGCCGACAACTACTTTTCTTATTTTTCTTTGTCATTTTCTGTCGACTGTTCCTTTGATGATGTTGATGATGACACATCTTCATCTTCTCGATCTTTGATGCAGAGAATGCACATATGGTCTTTGGTGGCTTTTCTAGCATAGAAGCAAAATACCTTCTTGGTTTCTTGACCAATTTCTAAGTTGTTGCAATTAAAATTGGTTTCATATTTGGTGATTTTTTCACCATCTTCTTCTGACAGAGCCATGCTACTGTGAGAAATGATGATAACTTTACTGGTTGAATAATTTACTTTAATCTCAGTAGAATTGTCGATCTTTCTGAGTTCATAGTAAATTTGGCTTAGCATTTGTCCTCTTAATACACAAAGTTCTTCTGTGTTAAATTCCTTTTCTAGAAGTGCCCTTGGTTTGGGAACCTCTCTGTTTGTGTTGGAAATCCCTATCTTGATGAAGTGGTAGGGACTAATACTTCCTTCCTCATTCTAGTCCATTAATGAACTAAAAAATCTAAGATAAACAGGTTTATCACCTGCTTTAATTTTTCTTCTGAAATTCTTAATTGCTCTTTTAAAATTTTCTGAGAAATAATTTAATTCACTTAAATTAATTCCTGGATATATGTTTTCTATTAATCCTGCATGAAATGCTTTATACACAAAAATTGGATAAGCTCCTTCCAATATATTGAATTTACTACCTGTAGGAAATTCTTTGTCTATAGTATAGAATTTCATATCTTCAATATGTTCTTGGGTAGATTTTCTGGCTAAATTATAGAGACTTAACCATTGTAGTTTGTTGAGGTTTCTGTATTGGTCTTTTTCATCTTTAATGACTGGAGTAGTTTTAGGAGATGTCTCCCTGAATAGTACTGAATGTTTTGTTATTTTTGATGTCTCTGGTGGAGATGTTTCTCTAAATAGCATTGGAGGCCTTGCTATTTTTCTAAGATTTGTCAATCTGCTTGGAGTTGTTGGTTGTTGTTGTAGTACTACAGAATAATTTCTTACTATCTCCTCTGGAGTTATTAGTTTTGCTGTTTTGTAGTTGGCATAACTACCTTCAACTTCTATTCTGTTGGTGAAGGCTCTATGAGTTACTCCACTAATTCCTAGAATAGATTTGCTAGCTTCTGCCCAATTGTTATAAATTCATGGTTTTGGGCCATTATAGACCACATAAACTTTTTTTGTTCTTCTTTTTCTACTTCATCTGGCCAATTGGGTTTAGAAGTTTTTTGTGAACTGTTAGGTTCTTCCTTTTTTAATAGAGATTCCTCATTTGAGGTTCTGCTCTCTAGAGGTTGTTTTGAACAATTAAGTTCTTCATGTTTTATTCCTGTCTCCGTAAGAGATTTCTCGAGATATAGCAACTCAAGTTGTTCCTGTAGGATTTTTATATCCTTTCCTTTTATCTTGATCTTAATATCAAGATGTTCCATTCTTGCAATCATAAAAATAGTTAGAGGTGCTAATTCTCTGGTAAGAGCATCAACTAAGCTATTTTTATGTCCTGAAAGATATTCAACATCAAAATTGTAATGGTTGAATCATTGTTGCCATCTAATTAGTCTTCCTTGTTTATAATCTCCTGCAATATTAGTTCTTAAAAAATAACCAAAATTCTTGTTATCTGTTCTAATAATGAATCTAGAACTTATGACATATATTGCAAATTTCTTAATAGCTTTTTTAACAACTAAGTATTCTTTTTCATTACTATGATAATTTAATTCTGGCCCTTGAAAAGACCGTAATGTGTATCTGCAAAGATATTCATCTTTGTCATCTACTCTTGCTTTAAGGACTGCTCCCCAATATTCTTGTGAAGCATCTGTTTCAATTATCATTTTATCATCTACAACTGGATGGTATAAAGTTGGTAAATTTTTTACTTTTGCTTTTACTCTATCCATATATAGAGTATCTTCTTCTGTCCATTTCCAGACATGATCTTTTTTCAATTTTGCTTGTAATGGTTTTCTCATTTCTGCAAGTTTCTTGATATAGGCTTCTGCATATGTTAGACATCCTAAAAATCTTTGTAATTGGTTTTTATCTTTTAATTCATTAGGAAAACCTTGAATATTATTTAGTATATGGGGTTGTAGATTATGTTTTCCGTCTTCAATCTCCAATCCTAAGTATTTGATTTTTTGTTGAGCAAGTACTGCTTTCTTTTCAGAGAGTACAATGCATTCTTTTCTACATTCTTGTAATAAATTGATAATATCCAAATAATGTTTATTTAATTCATTACTGAAAACCAAAATATCATCTATGTAAACACAACAAATATCTTGTAATTTCTTAAAAATATTATCCATATATCTTTGAAAAATACCTGGAGCTTGTTTTAATCCAAATGGTATTACCATCCATTGGAATTGTCCTTGAGGGCAACTGAATGCTGTTATTTTTTGGGATTCTTCATCTAATCTTATTTGCCAAAATCCACTTTTGCAGTCGAAACTTGAGAAGTATTTCTTTCCTTTTATTAATGATAGTAGTTCTTCCTTTTTTGGAATGAAGTATCCATCATCAATGGTCTCTTTATTTAATGTTTTGAAGTTTATTACCATTCTCTTTTTCCCTCTTCTTTTTCAACTAAAAATGTTGGACTAGAGTGAGGTGAATTACTTGGTATTATGACTTTTAATTCCAAAAGTTCTTCAATTTGTTTTCCAAATTCAATCCTGTCTTCTGGAGTATAAATCATTGGTTTTACTCTTACGACTTTATTAGGATCTCTTAATTTTATATTGATTATTGTTTTAGATTTATTTATTTTTGGATCCAAAGGATTTTCTGAACTGACTGTTTTTAATAGTCTTCTAATACCTATTAAGGCTTTATCTTCCTGTATTTCATTGAGAAAAAAGTTTTATTTTTCTTCTATGTCTAACGAAATATTTTCTAGACAAGGTTTTTGTTTTTGTTGGTCTTTTATCTCACCACGTTTTCGCTTTTTATGTTGTTGCATAAAAGTTGTGTTTGAGACAGTTAGAGTTTTTCTTACTTTAGAGACATATATTGTATCTCCTTATAAAGTTGTAAGACTTATTTTGTCAGAATGTTGTGTGAAAGGTTGATATAAATTTAAGAAATTATTTCCTATTAACAAGTCTACACCTGTTTCTTGTTGATATATAGTAGGAATATAAAAATTTTCTCCTCCTATTATTATATCAATATCTTTTAATACTTGATTGAGTTTTATTGTGGTATTATTAGCAATTCTTACAATCAAATCTTTAGGTGCTTGTTTCCAGTTGTCTTCTGAAAATACATATCTACTGGCTACACACATACTAGCTCATGTATCTATATATGCATGTAAATGATAAGTGTTATAACCTTTAAATTTTAGTCCTACTTTAATGTAAGTATTATTTGGATTTGTAATATTATACAAATCATTCATTTTCTGATGAAGAATATTCATGATCTGAATGTTCATATTCTGAGTCAGTTATTTCTTTTTTAGTTTCTTCTAATTGATAAATACTGTAAGTATCATCTATATCAGATTTCTCAATTGGTTCTAATTCCATTTTGAAGGCTTCTTCTAAGATTTTTGCTTTCTGTGGAAATTCCTTTTTAAACTCTTTTTTATGTTGAAGTCTGCTTGGACATTCATTTGCATAATGTCCTTCCTCATTACAGATCCAACATCTGCATTTTTTCTTTCCTAAAGGGCAATAATTCCTTTTTTCAGAAGGTTTATAAACCTTTCTTCTAAAATATCTTTTCTTGTAGTTTTCTTTATTGAATCTCTTTTTATATTTTTGGAAATTTTGTTTTCTAAATTTATATTTTTTATATTTTTGTTTATAAGATTTTATATTGCATCCATATTTTCCTGGCATTCTAAAATCTCTTGTATCACAACAAATTTTATCATTTCCTCTTATTTGTTTATATTCTTTTCTTTCTTGGCATTTTATAATGATCCAATCTCTAAGACTTTTTATTCTTCCTCCTAAAGTATCTGGTATAGTTTCTCTATTCCTTTGTTCCCAATTTTCTGTTAAAGTTTTATATAATGTTCCAGGTAATTTTTGAAAAAACATTTCTTTATAAATTGTTTGTATAGAGGGTGGTAATTCATGGTAATACATTTCATATCCACAAATAAAAGAATCTATATAACATATGTTACAAATTTCCATATTTGTTAGATGCCATTTAGCTTTATTGATTTCATTTTCACTGGATTCAGTGATAGTCCTTCCTTTATCTTCCCTAATAAATTCTTTGTATATTTCATTTATTACTGTATCTAAGTATTCTCTTCACGTGGAAGCATTTCCTTGCATTAATAAATGTTGTTGATCTGTTAAGTTTGAAAACCAAACTTTTACATTTCCTGTCATTTTATGTGCTATAAGCACTCTACAAGTTGAAGGATTTGTTTGGGTAGTTTGAGAAGTTTGTATGAGAACGCTCATCCCACTAGACCATTCATCTAAAGTTTTTTTCTATCTCTTATACAATCTAAATTTAGAAGTTCAGATTTATAATTATCATGGAGTTTGAACTCTGGTGGAATACTACCTCTAGTTCCCCAATGCAACCCTTCCTCCATTTTAGGTGGTTGTCTTCTTCTATATGTAGTATCAGGTTGTTCTGATCTTTGTCTACTTCTTTCCTCCCTATATGGGTTAGATGTTTCTTCTTGGTAAGGGACTGGTAATGAAATTGGTTTCATATGACCTTTTGGGGTCATGTTTTCTGGTTCTGAATCAGTTTCACTGATTATTGTCATATCATCTTCTTCTTTGTTAGTACAAAGTTTTCCAATATAATGTTCTTCTATTTCTTCATTGGTTAATGTCAATAATTTGACCAATGTTTCTATATCCTTATTCTCAGGGTTCATAAATTCTTTTTCTAATTTCTTTCTATATTCCATTAATTTGGAATTATTTCTTTATTCTTAGATTGTTCCTCATTTTTTCTTTTTTCATTTTTAGGAATCAAAGAATCTGATTTCCTTGGTGGTTCTTCTTTTAATCCTTCTAAGGGATCATATTTATAATCTATTTTTAGATTGTATACATCTTTCCTTAATTCTGAAAATTCTTTATGCATATTTTATTGTAGTTTATTATAACCATACTCCTTTATTTCTTTTAATAGTTCTCTTTGTATATCTATTATTTCTTGTAAATATTTTGTGTTTGATTCCTGGACTAGATCTATTTCTTCTGTTAATAATTGTATAGTTTCAAATAGTATTGCTTGATTTTTTACCACACCTACTAGGCTTCAATTTATTTCTAAATGCATATTTTTTATTTTATCTTTAAACATGATTTTTCTCTAATATGCAATCATGAACTAATACTTTCATTATTTTAACTTCATTTTCTAGTTTTTTAACTTCTTGTTGATTTGAAGTTTCTTCTTCATGATCTATAAAAGTAAATCTTGGTATGCTATTACTATTTCTTCCTATTATTAAGGGTTTTTCTTTAATATCTAATTTCCATTCTTCTGGTATTTCAAAGTCTGTTAGTATTTTTGGTTTTATTATTTGTCCAAATTCTTTAAAAGTTTTATCTATTTCTATAAATTCATTTTGTTCATATATTGAACTATTATGACTATTTGTTAAAGAATATGTCACTAGATAGTGTATTGAAAATGAATGATTTCCTTCTTTCATTAAATCTCCTCTTTCAAATTCATAAGCTAGACTTAATACTTGGTTTAGATTTTTATCTTGTATATTTATAGCAAATCTAGGATATGCTGTAAACTTTAGTTTTTGGTATCCTAAATTTCCATGGATCATTCCTAATAAAGCATCTTGTCTATTTACTATTCTATTGTCTAATAAAGCTATTTTTATTGGTGTATCTATTCCTTCTCTAAAATGAGCTTTTATTAATATTTGGATTCCTCCTAAATTGATGTATCCAATTTTTTCTTTATCCTTTCGAGAAATTTTTGATAATTTGTTTAATATGGTTTCTTTATCAATTAATGGTATATTATATCTTTTTTTTACATCTGTAATTTTAATACTCATTTCCTTGTTACTTATACCATAATAGATTATATTTTTCCTAGGAAATATTTTTCTTAATAAAAATGATGGGTTTTTAAAGCCATCTCCTTCTTTAAGATTTAATTTTGCTTTTTGAATTTCTTCAAATTTCTTTTTACTTATTACCATTTCCTGTGAAAAACATCCTGAAATGTCTTCTGTTTCTATATATAATATTTCTTGGTTTATTTTTTCCTCTTTCATACTTTTTTTAACCTTAGGGGTATTTTTGATGAGTGTTAATTTTAACTTCCGTTATGTTTTCAAGGATATTTTTGAATTTTTTTAAAACCTGAAGGGTATTTTTGAAGATTCTTTAAACCTTAGGGGTACTTTTGATTTTTTTTTCGGTCAAACCAAACAAAATTGTTTCCATTACATTCCATTCTCATTCTCATTCCGATTCTGATTCTATTCTGATTTTATTTTGTGAACCAAACACCACCTTATAGTAAAGATTATCAAAATACTTTGGAAATGATTTGATTTTTTTAAAGCACTTTCAACAAAAAGGAGAAGTGATTCTAAATATATCTTTGAAAGTGATTTGATCATTTTGAAAACACTTTCAACTAAAAGTAGTTCCAAACAGATTCTTACACTCTTACTTGCACGTCTTATAGTTTCTTGAGAAATTATATAAAATAATACATGTAAAATTAATAATAACAAAGATAACATTCCAATAATAATGAATGATTTTTAATCAAATAGAATTCAATATTGAATAGTTCAAATAATAATAATTCAACTTAAAAATGTTTAATTAAATTGTATTTAATCAAATTATGAACTAAACTTTTTTTAATAGTAAAAATTTATAAATTGTACATTAATGTGTAATTTTAATATATAAATTTTAAAGTGTTATTTTTATTATTTTCTTCTTCTTTTCACATCGATTTTGATATTTATTTTATTTTTTGTTTTATATCGTTAAAAGCTAATATTTTATTTATAATATTAGTTTATTTTTTTCAAATAAAATTATTTTTAGTAAGGATAGTTGGTTAGTTTTTAACGTATTATTCATTCCTCACTTATTTAAAGTCACAATTACATAAAAGAATTATTTAGTGTATAAAAAAAACTTAAATATCACAATTCTTATTAACATAGAGATCGATAAAATCAGCCAAACTAGCTAAAAAATAATCTAATCACCCTGATCCACCATATATTAAAATGATTTGAATACAATAGCAGATTTGTTGGACTTGTGGCCACAACGATCAGTGTATTCTAACTTCTTTCTAATTTATAGATGTCTTCCAAGTGACAATCGCTCAAAACATCTTCAAATCATAATTTCTTTTTTCCCCTCCAAATATCAATTGCTCTAATATTCATGAAGAGTCCTCATTATATCCATTTTTTAATCATATAACCAAAAAATAAAGGATAGAAAAATTAATAGAAAACTAAATCTAAAAGAGAGAGAGAAGGGAAAAAAATAAATAAATAAACATTAATTGTCTTTAAACCATCGAATAACTCATTAATATTCCAAGGTTATGAAATTTGCATTTTTTTTATTACGATTCAAATACTAGTGCAAGTTCACTGTTCTTTTTATACATTACTGGATAGGAGATTCAAACTAATAAACTCTTCGAAAAAATATTAAAGGACGAAAAAAATGGTTCAAATTAATTCATTCTTTAGCTTTTGAATTTAACGAATAAAACTAAAAAACTCTAAATATTGTTATTATTATTTTATCTTCACTCTATTTTTACTCAAAAATAAACTAAATATTTCATTAATTATTAAAAAATTCACTTAATTTAATAACATATTTTATGTTGGAAATGAATTTAAATAAAAAAATTATTATTATTTTATAACCATTATTTCATAAATTATGTAACTATCATTTTCATAATTATATGGTCGTTATTTTCATAATTACGTGACCGTTACTTTTATGACCGTTATTTTCATAATTATGTGACCGTTACTTTTATGACCGTTATTTTCATAATTATGCGACCAATACTTTTATGACCGTTATTTTCATAATTATGTGACCGTTACTTTTATGACCATTATTTTCATAATTATGTGACCGTTACTTTTATGACCATTATTTTCATAATTATGCGACCGTTACTTTTATGACCGTTATTTTCATAATTATGTGTCTGTTATTTTTTACCGTTATTTTCATAATTATATGACCGTTACACTAATTTTTTCAACTATAAATAGGGACAATAGCCCTCAGTTTAGAACATAACTTAACAACTCAAAAAACAATTCTACGATTTTTCATAGCAAAATCAAAGAAAAGAAAATTCAGAATTATTTTTTCATATTTCTGAGCAACATAAATATTTAAGAGGTGTAGTATTTCAGACTTCATCAGTGCAGTGAAGATCCGAGACAAAAAAAAAGATTCTGGATTGTTTTATCCTAGGGACGACGAGGTTGTGTTTGCTTGCACAACTTTGGGCAGAGCTGCGAAATGTCTTAAGGAGAGCGACCTAGTCCACGACTCAACCCAAGCAGTTCATTTCAGGTTATCGGTAATATTATTCTTACATGATTTTTCACATATTTGTTCCAACAATTTTAAGACGTTTTCTATCTGTCATGTCTACTGAAATGTTAACTGCTGATTTCAACAAACCATTTTGTTTTGAGGAACTACACTTTAAAAATGGAGACAAAAATTGTTATTTTTCTTAACCATGTAAAATGTCGCTTTTGTTCTTATTATTGAAAAACCAACACTGCCTTATTCTCAATAAAGGATTTAAACACCTGGATAGAAAATCATTTTCTATGCAAAAAATTTATTCTTAATGAATTAGCTAATAACTTGTATGACTATTATAATTTTGATAAGTCTACTAAGGAAATTTGGAATGCACTTCAAAAGAAGTACGACACTGAGGAAGCTGGAACTAAGAAGTATGTTGTCAGTAGATATATGAAGTACCAAATGATTGATGGCAAATCTGTGGAAGCTCAATCACACAAACTGCAAAAGATAGCACACGAAATAACTTTTGAAGGTATGACTTTAGATGAACAATTTCAAATAGCTGTTATTATAGATAAATTACCCCATGATTAAAAAGATTTTAAGAATATACTTAGACATAAAACTAAGAAATTTTATTTAGAAAGTCTTATAACCCGTCTAAGAATATAAGAAGAAGTTTGAAAACAAGATCAAAGAGATGAAGTACTCATTGTCTCAAATAATAATACCAATAAAAAATCCTCCTCTGTAGTTCTGAAAACCTAAAGGAAGAAATATGAAAACTCATAATCGTAATAATAACCAAAACCGTAACCACTAAAATATAAATAGAAACTATCCTCCCCAGAATGGACCTCAATCCCCCTTAAGGAATAACACATTCATGTGTTATAGTTGTAACAGACCTGGCCACTTGGCTAGGAACTACTGGAACAGGAATCGTCCTGCCCCACAAGCGAACCTTACCGAAGATCAACTTATTGCTATAATATCTGAAATCAATTTTGTTGATGGATTCGAGGGGTAGTGGATGGACACTGGCACTTCTCGCCATTTTTGCTATGATCGAGACATGTTCAAGTCCTACTCTGAGTCTGAGGATAAGAAAATGCTCCTGGGCAACTCCCACTCCACTAAATTTGTTAGTACTGGTGAGGTGGTATTAAAGTTTACCTCTAGAAAGATTGTCATCTTGAAGGATGTCCTGCATACTCCAGAGATGAGAAAGAACTTAGTTTCAGGATATCTTATTTACAAAGTTGGGTTTACTCAAACTATAGGGGCTTATTTATATACAATAGCTAAAAATAATATATTTTGTTGGGAAAGGGTACGCCACTAATGACATGTTTAAATTTAATGTTGAGTTCTTTTAATATTTGGCATGCTAGACTTTATCATGTTAATAAACGCATAATCAAGAACATGAGTAGCTTAGAACTAATTCCTAAACTATCTTTGAATGATTTTGGAAAATGTGACTTTTGTAGTCAAGCTAAAATAACAAAAACTTCACATAAGTCAGTAGTTAGAGAATCTGAACCTTTAGATTTAATACATTCTGACATATGTGAACTTGATGGAAATTTAACAAGAAATGGAACATTATTTTATAACTTTTATAGATGATTGTTCAGATTACACTTATGTATATCTAATGAAAAATAAAAGTGAAGTGTTTGACATATTTAAAATATTTATGATTGAGATTGAGAATCAACTTAACAGAAAAATAAAAAACTTTCTAAGTGATAAAGGCACTGAATATGATTCCAATATTTTCAATGTTTAAAAAAAAAACTCATGGAATCATACATGAAAAAATTGCACATGATTCTCCTAAAATGAATGGTAAAGCTGAACAAAAAAAAAATTGGAACTTGTGATGAATTAGTTATTGCAATTTTATTAAACTCTGGTGCTGCTTCTCATTGGTGGGAAGAAATTTTATTAACTGTTTTCTATGTGCTACATAGAATGCCTAAATCTACTAGTAAAATTTCACCATCTGAAATTTTGAAAAATAAGAAACTTAACTTAACTTATTTTAAAACTTGGGGTTGTTTAGCCTATGTTAGAATCTCTGATCCTAAAAGAAATAAACTTTCTAGTAGAACATACAAATGTGTATTCATAGGATATGTTGTGAATAGTAAGGTTTATAAATTCTATGACTTAAATGATCATAGTTATAGAATCAAATGATGTTGACTACTATGAACATAGGTTTCCATTTAAATTGAAGAATAATGGGGGCTCATCTTCTAGTTGTTTACCCATAACTAGAACTAGTAAACAAAATGAGGAATTAAACACTGAAATTAGGAGAAGTAAACGAGCTCGAACCCTTGAGGACTTTGGGTCTGATTTTTATGCTTTAGATGCCAACTTATGGGAAGAAGCCATAAATGATGAAGTGGACTCTCTTGAGTATAATAGAACTTGGCATTTAGTCGACTTACCTCCTAGTTGCAAAACCATAGGATGTAAATGGATACTAATAAAAAGAAATTAAAACCCGATGGTATTATTGAAAAGTACAAAGCTCGTCTGGTAGTCAAAGAGTATAGGCAAAAGGAAAATGTAGATTTCTTTGATACCTTTTCACCAGTCACACGAATAACTTCCATACGTGTACTTTTTTCTCTTGCTGCTATCCATGATTTAGTAGTGCACCAAATGGATGTCAAAACTACTTTTTTAAATGGTGACTTAGAAAAAGAGATTTATTTTGACCAACTTGAGGACTTTGTTTTCCCAAGTCAAGAAAATAAATTTTATAAACTATATAAACATTTGTATGGTCTAAAATAAGCACCTAAACAAGTCTTGAAAAATTTGATAATATAGTTATCCCACGTGAATTCAAAATGAATGAAAGTGACAAATGCATTTATTATAAATCAGAAAATGACATTCGTACTATTATATATGTATATGTGGATGACATGATTATTTTTGTGTCAAATATTCATGTTAATGTGAAAATTTTGTTATGTGCTAATTTTGATATGAAAAACCTCGGAGAAGCGAGTATAATCCTTGGTATAAAGATTACTAGGTCTGAAAAGGGAATTTCTCTATAACAAATCTCATCACATTGAGAAGATCTTAAAAAATATATAATTACTTTAACTGTAAACCTGTATGTACTCCTTATGATCCTAGTGTAAAGTTGTTCAAGAACACCGGGGACAGTGTTAGATAAACTGAGTATGCGAGCATCATTGGTAGCTTACGTTATGCTACTGATTACACTAGACTAGACATAACTTATGTTGTGGGA
This sequence comes from Hippophae gyantsensis, assembly GCA_030763125.1. Lineage (NCBI taxonomy): Eukaryota > Viridiplantae > Streptophyta > Magnoliopsida > Rosales > Elaeagnaceae > Hippophae > Hippophae gyantsensis. The sequence goes on from CM061030.1 coordinate 35,709,978, forward strand.
CTACTATGTAGGTTTATCAGTAGACCTAGTATAGAGCATTGAAATACAATTGAAAGGGTCATAAGATACCTTAAGAGAACTATGAACCTTGGATTATATAATAAGAAGTTTCCTGTTGTTTTAGATGGATACAGTGATGATGATTGGAACACTCTATCAGAAGACTTCAAAGTAACTAGCAGCTATATATTTAACATTGTTGGTGGAGCTGTTTCTTAGAAGTCTAAGTATTAGACAATATTGGCTCAATCTACGATGGAGTTTGAAATGATAGCACTAGCTACTACTAGTGAAGAAGCAGGCTAGTTAAGAAGTCTATTAGCTGAGATCCCTTTATGGGAAAGATCAATACCAGCTATCTTGATCCACTGCGATAGTATTGCGGCTATTGCAAAGATTTAGAACCGTTATTACAATGGCAAGAGACGACAGATACACAGTACTATTAGAGAATTTCTCTCTACAGGAGCTGTAAGAATGGATCATATATGTACTGATGAAAATTTGGCAAATCCTTTGACGAAAGGATTACCGAGAGAGAAGGTTTTCGAAACCTCAAAAAGAATGGGACTAATGCCCTTAGAATGAAGAGTCACTCGTGATGGTAACCCAACTTATAGACTGGAGATCCCAAGAAATAAGTTCAAAGGGTAATAACAAGTCATGAAATGATATGAGATGAATCATGCTATTATGAAGTCCCATTCTATATTGTTAGAAGCATGAAGTCCTAAAGCGACAAAAAGGATGAGTTAATTATTAAACTCTTAATGAGTTCTATACTCTATGTGGAGTGGAGTATGTAGCTACAGGAGTACTCTTGATAGATTCACCTATGTGAATGTGGAAGTGTAGTCGTTTTCAAGGTAAATTTTGGGCAAAATTTACTAGAGCATTCACTATACTGGGATACACATGCATGGCCGTAAAGCACGGGTTTTTCGAACTACACCTTGGGAAGGTTGTGTGTGTAATGTTGTTAGAGATAGAGTTCAAAACTACGAGTTACTCTAGTATATTCTAAAGCTTCAACACTATGCAAAGGTTCAAGTCGATAGACATCTTTTATTTATGCACAATCTTATACTTTTAACTGATCGGTTGCTCGATAAAACTATTTTTATTTAAAATTCAAGTGGGGGATTATTGGAAATGAATTTAAATAAAAAAATTATTATTATTTTATGACCGTTATTTCATAAATTATGTAACTGTCATTTTCATAATTATATGACCGTTATTTTTATGACCGTTATTTTCATAATTATATGGCTGTTACTTTTATGACCGTTATTTTCATAATTATGTGACCGTTACTTTTATGATCATTATTTTCATAATTATGCGACCGTTAATTTTATGACCATCATTTTCATAATTATGTGACCGTTATTTTCATAATTATGCGACCGTTACTTTTATGACCGTTATTTTCATAATAATGCATCCGTTATTTTTTACCGTTATTTTCATAATTATATGACCGCTACACTTATTTTTTCAACTATAAATAGGGGCAATAGCCCTCAGTTTAGAACATAACTTAACAACTCAAAAAACAGTTCTACAATTTTTCATAGCAAAATCAAAGAAAAGAAAATTCAGAATTATTTTCTCAGATTTTCGAGCAACACAAATATTTAAGAGATGTAGTATTCCGGACTTAATCAGTGTAGTGAAGATCCGAGACAGAAAAAATATTCTGGGCTGTTTTATCCTGGGGACGACGAGGTTGTGTTGTTTGTACAAGTTTGGGCAAAGCCGCGAAACGTCTTAAAGAGAGCGATCTAGTCCGCGACTCAACCCAAGCAGTTCATTTCAACTTATCGGTAATATTGTTCTTACATAATTTTTCACATATTTGTTCCAACAATCTATGATTACCAATAAAAAATAAAATACAATCCCACCGTATAAATGTTAAACTACTCATAAAATTGGCTTGAAAATTTCAACATGAAGATTTTCCAACATACAAAAATAAACATGAGAAGAACAACATTATCAATCTTTATTACTTCAAAATAATCAACCATTTCAGTAATTATGTCAAACACAATAAGCTAGATTGTGCTTTTATGATATAAATACAAGGCTCTCACAATATTCACATTTCAACTCCACTAAAACCAATCAACTTGGTAAGACCATAAGTGACACCCATAGCCATCCAACCTCCGATCAAAACCCTCCCACAAGAAATGGAAACCTTAGACCCCCCTAACTTAGCTCCTAACCCTCCAAACACCAACAAAGCCAAACTAGCCATAGCAACAACTACGCCAATTCTCACCTTATATTCTCTTATAAATGCTGCAGCCAATAAGGGCACTAATCCTCCTGTTGAAAATGCTAAGGCTGATGCTATAGCTGCTTGAATTGGACTAGGCAATTTCTCCTTCTCTCCACTACTCATAATATTTGACTTTTTGTTCCTTTTGAGCTGAGCCAATTCTACATCCAATTGAGTATGGACAGACACATATTCACCTATTGCCATACTACAAGCCCCAGCTATCAATCCAACAAAACCTGCAAGCAACATGGCTTTCATGTCTCTTTCTACTGCTCCAACTCCCATTATTACCGAAGAAACCGAAACCAACCCGTCATTTGCCCCGAGCACCGCCGCTCTAAGCCACTGAGCCCGGCGAGAGTAGTCGATTTTTTCATCGTCATCTTGAAAATCTAGTTCACATTGTTTTTGTTCTGTGTGAATTGAGTAATCAACTGGAATTTCTATGTGATACACTTTTTCATGTGCTATTTGGGCAGCCATTTATTATTATTTCTTTTTTTAGGAAAATTAATACAAAGTTACTTGGAATTTATTATATATAATAAGAGAATTGTTACCTAGTGGACTACATGTAAGAGTTGTACCAGAGAACACGAAAAATTCCCTTTTAGGCATGAGCATGTGATTGATAATATAAGATATATAATACATATTTATTTGTATTGTGATTATGTTTTTGTCTTTTGGGTTGTGGCAAAATTCATTCGGCACAGATAAATTGAGATGATGCAAAATATGTACGAAGAGTTCTTGGAAAAAAGAAAGAAAGTAAATGTTGTCGATAGTTTAACAAATCTCAACAGGTATTCCAGACTTTTATTTAAAGAGATAAATATCTTATATTAATTATAAAAATAATACTTAAATCTTATATTTAGTTTAGTTGTATTGTTAATAAAAGATGAGACAAAGTAATTTTTTATTTTATTTTTTGATTTTAAAGATTGTTTTAACTTGATTAAAGTATAACTATAACTGAAAAAATCCCAAAAAAATTAAATTAAAATAGAAAATAAATAAAAAATATAAAAAAAATATAGTTATTTTTTTTTGTAACAATAAGATTAAACTATAATATAAATAAATAAATATATAACCTAAATATTATATTTAAAATAAATATAAGACGTGTGGAGTTACCTCCCTCGTGTAAATTGATAAATTAATTATAAAATATTGGTGTGTAGAAGACGTTTACTAATCATTTATTTTTTAATTACTTTTAATGTTTTTATTTTTACTTGGTTTGATTTTTATTTATTATTATATTATAAAGTCATTGGATCGTTTTTTTATATATATAATACTAATTTTTAGACTTAGTTTTAATTACTTTTAATGTTTTTATTTTTACTTGGTTTGATTTTTATATTTTAAAGCCATCAGATCACTTTTTTTTATATATAAAAGATTTGTCCCCACCGATCAATAATTTAAATTTAATAAATATATAGTAGTAATAATTATAGAGTAATAATTGTTATTCTTCTAAAAATTATGTTATAAAATAAAATAAAACGATAAATTTTTAAGTTATTTTTATTATAATTAAAAAAATTGATTTAAAATATTTTATAAGGTGATTTATAAAAATACTCTTAAAAAAATAGTTAATTAATTTATTACTTTAGTGATAAATAAATATATAATAATAATTATTTTATGAGTAATATAATCTAAATACAATATAAATATGAGTGATTTATCACGATATTAATAATAATTATATAATTTAATTTAATAAATAAGTTAAATATAATAGAATAATATATGAGCATATTCAATTAATTGTTTTATTATCTAAAAAGTTAATACTACATGAATGATATATACATGAATTGATTGAATTTAATATATATTTTTTGCTTAAAAGTAATATATATTAGTTGATTATTTTTTTTAATTGATATAAGATATGATATAATCTTATATAAAAATTATTAATTCAATAAAAATATGATATGTTTATAAATGAATTGATAGAACACTAACAAAAAATAATATATATATATATATGAACTTATTTAATTAATAATTTTACTACCTAAAAAGGTAACTCTACATGAATGATAGACATGAAATGATTGAATTTTGTGAGTTTTGTTGTACTCGTGTTAGTGTGTTAGTTTTTTGTGAGAAATACTTTGTATAAAAACATGTTTATACACACAATTATGTTGATTTTCATAGTGTGCATGTTAGGTTGAGAGTGATGTCATCACTTGTGTTTTGGTTCGTTTCGGGTGCAAGTATTTATGAATTTTACTTGGAAATTTTTGGAACGAAAAAATGTGATTTTTTAGCACCTCGATATGGACCTTTTCACCACACTTGTCTAGGTGGAAATTTCGAGTGCTATAAATACTCTCATCATTTCTCTTGTTTCTTACCCACGTTTTCAAGTGTCAAAACACTGCCAAAATTCATATTGAGATTTATATATGTTTTGAAAATCATTTTGGTGAGCTTATTTTCGAGTGTGGATCATTTAGTGTGTTAAGAGATCAAATCATTGTTTGTGTGAAAATAATTATTTATAAAAAATGTATTTATTATATGAAAATTAAACAAAAAAATGATCTGCTCATAAGTGAATTGATCGAATACTCATTAAATAAGTAATCATTAACTATACGAATTGTCATCCTTGATATAATAAAAAACTGCATTATAAAATAATTATTCATAAAAAATATATTTATTATATGAATATTTTAGTATTTATTAGTGTAAAAAAAATAACAAAAAGAATATAAAAATGTATTTATTATATAGATATTTTGATATTTGTTGATTAAAAAATAACAAAAATTTATAAAAAAAAAGGTGCAATTTTATGTCTACCAAACGTTCTTGTGAAAATAAAAATATAATATGCTCATAAATGAATTGATTAAGCATTCATTAAATGGATAATCATTAACTATATGAATTATCATTCTTAATATAATAAAAAAAATTGCATTATACAAAATAACTATTCATAAAAAATATTTATTATATGAACATTCAACAAAAATATGATATGCTTATAAGTGAATTCATTAAATATTAATTAAAAGGGTAATCATTAAATGTATGAATTATAATCCTTAATGTAAAAGCAATTACATTATACAAAATAATTATTCATAAAAATGTATTTATTATATGAAAATTTTGGTATTTATTAGTATAAAAATAACCAAAAATGTATTTATTATATATACATTTTGATATTTATGCATTCAATAAAAAGGTAATCATTAATTATATGACTTGTCACTTTAATGTAACAAAAATAATTGTATTATATAAAATAAATATACATAAAAATATATTTATTATATGATTTTTTTGTATTTATTGGTGTAAAAAGAATATAAAAATATATTTATTATATAAATATAAAAACTAACAAAAAGTAAAAATTGTTATTTTTGGTAATCCAGATTTTGATATTTTTTCGTGTAAAAAACTAATAAAAAAATAAAAATATATTTATTATATAGATATTTTGGTATTTATGTATTCGATAAATGAATAATCATTATTATATGAATTGTTATTTTTATCATAATAAAAATAATTACATTATATAAAATAATTTTTTTCATAAAAAATATATTTATTATATTAAATTTTTTGTATTTACGTGTAAAAAATAATAAAAAGAGTATACAAATATATTTATTATATGAATATAAAAATAAAAATAAAAAGTAAAAAAATAATTCTTTTTAGTCGTCGGCCAAACACCATGCTTTTTTATATGTATTAGTTTTGAACCTGTACATCAGTGGTTTAAATTTAATAAATATGTAATAGTGTTAATTGAACAATATTAATTATTATTATTTTTTTATTTTAAAAAATAAAAGAAAATAAAAGTCTTTAAATATTTTTAGATTATTTTTACAATAACAATATGAAAAATTGATTTTTTTTAATATATAAAGGTTTGAAAAAAAATATTCACTTTAATGAAAAGTAAATATATAACTATAATTTCTTTATTAATAAATAGTTAATTAATTTATTACTTTAGTGAAAAATATATTTACAATAATTATTTTATGAATAATAAGTGTAATGTTTTATGACAATATCACACAATCTTAATATAAGTGATACTTTATTTAATAAATAAATTAAACATAATCGAATAATACATATGAACTTAGAACAAGAAACAAAACTTGATTAAACGTAATAAGTATATTTACAGATATTTTTTTCTTAAAAGTAATGTAAGTTAGTTGACTATTTTTTTTAATTAATATTATATATAACATAATTTCAATATGAAAAAAATAGATGAGTTCAACACCATTAAAGCTTCTAAAATAATAATTTATTGTTCATAAAATGTAAAATCAATACAAATAAAATTATCAAATATAAATTATACAGATATTATTTATTATAAGAATATCTTAATATTTATTAGTGTAAAACATAAAAAAGAAGAAATTAATAAAGTTAAAACTTAAAAAATGAGATACATAGAAAGGAAGAAGAAGAAAAAATATGCAGAATTTAAATTTAATAATAATATAGTAATATTAATTATTGAACAATAATTGCTATAGTTTTAATTCTTTATTTTATAAGATAAAACAAAAAGTAAGTTTTTGAATAAAAATTATTAAGTTAAGTTTTTGAATATAAACTTTTAATTTATTTTATTATAATTAAAAAATTAATGTTAAAATATTTTTATAGAGTAGTTTGCATATATATTCTTAAAATAAATAGTTAATTCATTTATTACTTTACCGATAAGTAAATATTTAATAATAACTATTTTATGGGCAATATAATCCAAATATAATAAAAAAATGAGTGATTTACTCTGATATTTATAATAATTGTATTACTTTTGTTTAATAAATAAATAAAATATAATAGAACAATATATGAAATTATTTAATTACTATTTTTATTATCTAAGAAATTAATCCTACATGATTTGATTTAATTTAATAAGTATTTTTTAAAAGAAATTTATATTAATTGATTGTTATTTTTTTTTAATTTATATGAGATATGATATGATCTCAAAATAAAAATTATTAGTTCAACAACGATATGATCTACTCATAAATAAATTGATCAAACACTCATTAAATCAATAATCATTAACTGTATGAATTGTTATCCTTAATGTAATAAATATAATAATTATACTATACAAAATAGCTATTCATAAAAAATATATTTATTATATCAACATTCAACAAAACTATGATATCCTTATAAGTAAATTAATCGAATACTTATTAAATGAGTAATTATTAAGTATATGAATTGTCATACTTAATGTAATAAAAATAATTACATTATATAAAATAAATATTCATAATTTTTTTTATTATATTGATATTTTGGTATTTATTGATGTAAAAAAATAACAAAAAAGTAAAAAAAAATAAAAAAAATAATATGTTCATAATGAATTGATCGAACACTCATTAAATAGATAATTATTAATTATATGAATTATCACTTTTAACGTAATAAAAATAATTGTATTATAAAAAATAACTATTTATAAAAATATATTTATTATATGAGCATTCAACAAAAAAGTTATACTTACAAGTGAATTGATCAAATACTCATTAAATAGATAATCATTAATTGTATGAATTATCACCTTTAATGTAATAAAAATAATTGTATTATACAACATATAAAAATACATTTATTATATAAATTTTTTTGTATTTATTTACGTAAAAAAACTAAAAAAATATAAAATTGTATTTATTATATAGATATTTTAGTATTTATAAGTGTAAAAAATAAAATAAAAACAAGCAAGTGATTATCGGCCACACATTCTCACGTTTTATATATAAAGATATTTGTGAGGGTTAGTTACACGTATCATGTCAATTTTGTAATCCTAATTAATAACCATAAGCAATTTAATTTCAAAAAGTTAAAATTTTAGTGGATGTAGTAGCTGATGATTATCATTAAGGATGGGCTTAGTTTAATTATGTTAATTATGGAACCATTTTACGATTCAACTTTATTTTGAAAGTTTTAAAATATTCCAAACCTTAACAGACTTATGACATCAAATATTAACTTTTAAACAAATTTACAATGTTAATTTGAGGATGGTTACCTTTGTAGTTTTTTACTTATATAAAAATTTCATCTAATTAAAACAAATAAAGTATATTATATAATTTTTTGAAATAAAATAAGATAAATAAATATGTTCATTAACATTAAAAACAATAATTTAAAGAGTATTTCAAAGTAAGTTAAAAATACTTTTTCAAAGAACTTTTATATATTTATATAAAATGTACGTTAGAGTTCGATATTCCTTAAAAAATACTCTAAAGTATGTTTTAGATATATTTTTATTTTTATCTATAATTTTGATGAAATTATAATTATAATTATAATTTAATAATAACAAAAATTATAATATATAAATATATAAATAAATAAAAAATATTTAAGAAATATGTGAATTAAAAAGGAATGTTTGGTTTGTTATATTTTTTAAACCTACAATATAACCTATTAAGTCAATTTACATAAGTTTAAGACTTAATTGAATCAACTAACATCTAAATATAAAAATATAGGCTCTGCTTATCATGAACTAAGATTTATAGGTCGATTTTCGAAAGAAAAAAAATACGGGCTCCTAATTCTTATATATTATGGTTATCAATTAATACAAGAGTTTCATTTTTACTAATTCTCAGTCCTTTTCAACATGAAAACTTCATTCCTTAATTTTCCACCAATATATGCTCCAATAATATTTGTCTATCTATAATTAATGATTTGCAATTCTTGTAACAACAGTATTAATGATGTAGATTATATATATGTATATATAAGTGAGCAAGAGAAAAAAAATTATTGAAAAAAAAAACAATGTAATTAATTATTTATAAATATATTATAACTTAATAAATTATAATTAAAGAGTCTTATTAAGATTAGTGATGTTAATCAATGAATATAACCAATTATTGTAATTATATAATAATTTAAATCAATAATACAAATGTTATTATAATACAAAATTTAAACGTAAAAATAACTCGAGAAAAACAAATATCATATAATCAAATATTCATAACTAATTTTGAATAATTCAACAATTATATATAATCAGTTATATTTATAAGTTACAATCATGGGTCTCCTCGTCCTAATCTATAATTAACGTGTAAAAAATATAGAAAAATTAAAATTGAATACCTTTTATATAAATAGTAACTTATCCTCTTAATAAGTCACTAATGTGTATTTTTATTTGATAAAATTAAAATTTTTTAAATCAATATTTTGTATCAATATTTTCAAAAACAATTATTGATTTTTTAAAAAATTATAAAATAATTTATAAAAATATCATAAAATTTTAACAATATTTAATATTTTTATGAGAATATTAGAATTTTTTTTATTGTTGTAAAATATATTTTGAAAATGAAATTTTCATATCAATACTTTAACTTATGAAAATTTTAGTGAAAATATCTAAATATTTTCATCTATGTTTGCAAGTAACAAACGCACAATTCCACATTTAAACCAATTACAATATAATGTTTTTTTCCTTTCTTTCTTTTGATCAATATTCTTGAGGAGGAGGATTTGAACCACGTTACTATGAGGGAAAATGCCACACTTTAGGCTTATAATATGATGACATTTAATTGATTTAAGTATGTTTTATCTAATACTGCTTGTTATATGAACTTAATGTTGGAAATGAAATATTTACATAAACAACTTTTATTTAAACTTAAAAAAATATTAAAAGAACAATCTCACTCAAAATACAAGATAGTACAACTCACTTTTATTTAGATTTTGCTAATTCACTTATTTAGAAGTTTTATAATTTTTCTTGATGACTAAACTAAAATAGAGAGGAGTATTTATACTATTTAAGAACAATCATTCACTACACAAATAAGCTAATCCAAAATTACAATAACCATACACTTTATTCTACTCCATCCTTCTGACAATATTTTAAGTTTTCAAATGATTCACATACACAATTATCACACCCTAGAAGATTTTAGGTAGAAGGTTTGTAGTTTTGGACCTTAATTTGTGGAATTAGGTTATAATTTAATTGAGTTTGGTTTTAGGCTTCCATAATGAATCAAATTTATGAAGTCTTCGCTTGTTAGTAGCTTGGTAAAAATATTCGCAACTTGATTTTGTGACTTCACATATTCAACTTGCAGATTCTTTCTTGCAACACATTCCTTTATATAGTGGTAGCGAATATCGATGTGATTGCTTCAATTATGGAATATTACATTCTTTAAGGTAATAGTTGACTTGTTGTCGACACAAACCTTAGTCATCTTTTCTTGTATCAAGCCTATCTTCTTCAATAGATTTCTAAGCCAAATTGCATGACAAACGCATAAGGTAGCAGCAACATATTCTACTTCACAAGTGGACAATGTGACAATTGGTTGTTTCTTTGACATCCATATGAAAGTAGTATTTTCCATGAAAAATACAAATCCAATAGTGCTCATTTGATTATATATGTCTCCACTCCAATCATTATCGCTATATCCAACAAGTTTGTAATTATTACAAACTAAATAGAACAGGCCAAAATTAATTGTACCTTTTAGATAGTGAAGAATTCTCTTTGCGGCTTTAAAATGGGTAGTTGTTGGAGATTCCATGTAAAGACTAACCAATCCAACTGTGTGAAGAATATTGGGCCTCGTGCAAGTTAGATAGCGGATACTTCCCACCAAACTTTTGAAGAATATTGGATCAACACATTCGCCTTCTTTATGTTTGGACATCTTGATTCCATATTCTGTCGTTGTGCTTATCGGCTTACAATTCTCCATTTTGAACTTCTTCAAGATCTCCTTTGCATAGTTTTCTTGTGAATGAAAATTGCATCCTTTTGTTGCTTAACTTCAATGCTAAGGTAGTATGCAATGAGCCTCATGTCTGTCATCTCGAATTCCTTCGTCATCACTTCCTTGAATTCATTGAACATGCTTGGGTTGCTTCCAGTGAAGATAAAATCATTCACATAGAGGCATACGTTCAAAATATCTCCATATTTGATCTTGATAAATAGAGCGTGCTTGTAGGTACATTTGTTGAAGCCATTTTCTTGGAAGTACTTGTTGATTAGGCTATTCCATGCCCCTAATGCTTGTTTTAACTCGTAAAGATCATTTTTCAACTTCAACACCTTGTCTTCGTGGCCTTTGACTTCGTAGTCTGATGATTGTTGAATGTAGATTTCCTTTTCAAGAACTCCATTTAGGAAGGTAGATTTTACATCCATTTGATGTATCTTTCACTTGTTTTGAGCTACCAAAGAAATAATGAGTCTAATAGTCTCCAATCGAGCAACAAAAGCAAATACCTCATCATAGTCAAGTCCAACCTTTTGACTATAGCATTTAGCAACTAGCTTCGCCTTGTGCCCTTCAATATATCCTTTAGTGTTTTGCTTTGCTTTATACATCTATTTGACACCTATCGCCTTATATCCCTTGAGAAGTGACGTGAGTTCCCATGTGTCATTCTTCTCAATGGCCTTGATTTCTTCGTTCATCGCATCTCTCTATTTCTTCTCTTGTACTACTTCTTGAAAGCCCATTGGTTCACAATCGGTAAACATACAAAATAATGTAAGGTTATATTGTTATTTGCTTACCTCATAGAGATCTCTAAGACTTCGTGTGTGTGACGTAACTCTTTCATGTTGACTTCCACTTGATGATGATGAAGATGAGGAGTCTCCTTGAGTGGTTGATGTTGGTGAAATGGGTGAAGTTGCAAGCTCTTATTGAGGTTCACCTAGTTGCTCACTTATTGTCTGCTCATCATCTTCAAACTGGGGAAAGAAATTGAAGTCATCTACATGAGAGTTAAAATCACATTCTCCTTCTTTATTGAATGCCACATCTCAACTAATCACAATCTTCTTATTGTCTGGATTGTACAACTTGTAGCCCTTCGAATTAGAATCATAACCAATGAAGATAAAACTCTCGCTTTTATCATAAAGCTTTGTTCTTTTCTCATATGGAATATGAACATGGGCTATACTTCCAAAGATTATCATGTGGGAAATGCCAAACTTTCTTCCACTCCATGCCACTTGCGGTGTCTTTTCCCGTACACTTCTTATTGGAGATCGGTTTGACAAGTAGAATACACACGCCACTACTTTCGCCCAAAATTCCTTGGGTAGTTTCTTGCTTTTGAGCATGTTTCATGCCATGTTTAGGATTGTTTATGTTTTTTCTTTCTACTTCACCATTTTGTTGAAGGGATCTAGGAACTGTTATTGGTCGACAAATTCCATTTGCTCCACAAAACTCTTGAAACTCCCTAGATGTAAATTCTCCACCTCAATCAAATCTCATGGCTTTGATTTTTCTACTGCTTTTTCTCTCTACTGCAGCTTTGAACTTCTTAAAGACTTCGAAAACATCTAACTTTTGTTTCAAGAAATATACCTAGGTTTTTCTTAAAAATCATCAATGAAGAGAAGAAAATAGTTACTGTTACCGAGAGAGTTTGGTTTGATCGGACCACACACATTGGTATGGATGAGCTCGAGTGGCTTCTTGGCTCTTAACTTTGACTCATTTGGAAAGCTTTTCTTGAATTGCTTTCCAACTAGACACCGTTCACAAAGCTGGTCAGGATGGTTGATGCGAGGTAGTCCCTTCACCATCTTCTTCTTAGATAGCAGCTCTAGACCTCCAAAATTAAGATGCCAAAGCCATGATGCATCTTTGTAGCAAGCTTTCAGGCACTTTGCAACATCATTTTGTATGTTAATCAGGAACATTCTATTTTTTGACATCGACACTTTAGAAATGAAGTTATTCTTATCATCTTTTATAGAAAGATTATAATACTTCATATGAATATCATAACCTTAAAACATTTGTCCTAAACTCAAGATGTTACTTTTCATATTGGGCATATAGTATACATTAGAAATAAATTTATGTCTCTCATCTTTCAAACGAATAAGAATGTTACCTCTCCCTTTCACTACTATTATGTAATCATCTCCAAATGAAACATTTCCACTTACTGACTCGTCTAGCTCTATGAACATGTCTTTCCTTCCACACATGTGATTGCTTGCACCACTGACAAGATACCAATAATTTTCTTGGCCACCATCAGTTTCCTTTCATGTTAGAAGAAGAGTTTACTTGTCATCTGTCTTCTCTTCCATATAGTTGTCCTTCTCCTCAATTTGTTGTTGGGAGCTCTATATTCTAAAACATAATGCCCAAACTTCTGACAATTATAGCATCGAACTTGAGATTTGTCATACCTCGAGTTTAGATTGATTCTTCCATGGCCTCATGTTGAGATTTCTCCTTTCTCATAGTTGTTGTCGGAATTGTTGTTATTGTAATTCTAACCTTGTCCACGACCGTGACTTCCACCTCGTCTATGGCCTCTACCTCTGCCTCAACCATATTGGTTTCTATCATTGCCTTGGCTTTCATATATATCCTTGATTTGTAGCTTGAGAAGTTGCTCAATAAACCATTGCTGCTTCTTATGCTTTTTTTTGTATGCTTATAATGATCCTTAGAGTTGCTCGATCGTCATTTATTTCAAGTCTTTAGTTTTTTCAATCGTCATGACAATGTGCTCAAATTTGGGATTCAATGAACAAAGTATCTTCTCTATTATCCTTACATCTTCTAAATTTTCACAATTTCTTTTTAATTGATTACAAACAACTACTATTTTTGAGAAATAATCTGAAATAAACTCATATACTTTTATGTGTAAGGATTCAAATTCACCTCTTAATGTTTGGGGACAAACATTAAGAGGTGAATTTGAATCCTTTGTAAGATGTTTGTAGCTTTTCTCACACTTCCTTGGCAAAGCTTGCACTCGAAATCTTTTCAAAGCCATCATCATCTAATGCTTGGTAGATGAGGTAGAAAGCCTTCTTGTCTCTCTTTCTTGAATCCTTCAAAGTTGTCTTTTGACCTGGTGTAAGAGCAACATCATATGTGGGCTTTTTATAGCCTTTCTCTATGATATCTCACACATCTTGTGATCCAAAAAATGTCTTCATTTTGATACTCCAACTTTTATAGTTGTTGTTAAGTGTCAGGACTTGAAATGGTGCCATACCATTTTCCATATCTCTTAATATGATAAGAATTTGCAAAATTTGACCGCATGGATGAATCTGGAACGCCCAAAAACCTTGGAAAGAACTCTAAAAAAATTTCAATTTTTTTTGGGTCAATAGTCAAAGTTAACGGTCAACAGCTTGGTCGACAGGCTCGACGGTTCGATTAACTCGCTTGGTGGCTCGGTTAATGGCTCTAACTCGACTGACTCATCTCAGCTCAGTGAGTCAACTAGGTTTATGGTATCATTCTTCCGGTGGCACGTGGGACCGTGCTTGAACTCCAATCGGGTCGATTTTGGTAGTGTCGGATTCCTCTCGTCGAGACCTTCAATTTGATATACAATAGTGTATACTTTCCAACTTGGCTGTGATATCACTTTGTTGGAAACGAAACACTCACATAAACAACTTTTATTAGAACTCAAAAAAATATTATAAGAGCATTCTCGCTAAAAATATAAGATATTACAACTCACTCTTATTTAGACTTTATTTCTTCACTTAGAAGCTCTTAATTTTTCTTGATACATAAACTAAAATGGAGAGAGGTATTTATAATGCTTAAAAACAATCCTACACCACATAAATAAACTAATCGAAAATTACAATAATCATACATCTCATTCTTTCTCATTTTTCTAACAATATTTTAAGTTACCAAATGATTTACATACAGTATTACCACACCCTAGAATATTCTTGGTAAAATGTTTGTAGTTTTGGATCTTAATTTATGGATTTGGGCTCCAATAATGTATAAGTTTATGATTCAATACTTAATTCCTCTATTTTTTTTAAGAATTATTAAATTTAATTTACCTTTTTTAAAAAATTAAAATTAAAAAAAGAAAGAATATATATGAAATTAATAAATTAGTTGGGAGATGGAGCAAGGTGACAAAGATCATGCAAATTTGGTTGCCAGTTGCCACATTGCCGCCCTACCATGCTGAAAGCTGTCAGCCTGCGCTTCCTTAAGTACCTGCGTGCCCTACAGCTTCCTACTTCCAAGTTTCTGCAGTCTACTCTTTAACATTACCAAATCTCTTTTCAATTTTTCCTGCAACTAATTTCTTCTTTTTCTTCCTCCTCTTTGCTGATAATATAATAATGGCTTTGGTTTTGGTTATGTGTCCTACTCTAATTACTCTTACTGTTATGATGGGCATTTCAGTTGCTCAACTCCAAGTGGGTTTTTACTCACAAACTTGCCCTCAAACTGAGTCCATTGTCGAAGCTGTTATTAAGGATGCCTTTACCTCCAATCCCAACATTGCTGCTGTCTTGCTTCGTCTCCATTTCCATGACTGCTTTGTTCAGGTCTAGTCATATTCTTATATTCTCTCAATAATTACAGTACGAATCTAAACTTACTATTAGGCCTATTAGTACTGTTAAAAATTGTTAGTTTTCTAATAAGTTTTAACATGGTATGAGTTATTGTGTTAAATGCTTAATACCCCCAATTGTTAAAGGATATGTAATTACAGGGATGCGATGGTTCAATTCTGATAGAAAATGGTGAAAATGCAGAGAGACATGCATTTGGGCACCAAGGCGTAGGAGGGTTTGAAGTAATAGAGAGAGCCAAAACACAACTTGAGGCTCAATGCGACGCTGTCGTTTCATGTTCTGATATCGTGGCCTTAGCGGCCAGAGATGCCATTACTTTGGTACTTTAATTAAAGTTAATCTGAATTAATGATCAATTTGTATATACAATTAATAATTGATTAATTAAAAACTTTATTTAATTATAGGCTAATGGACCGAGATATGAGGTCCCAACAGGAAGAAGAGATGGAAGGGTCTCAAACGTAACACTAGCAAATGATATGCCTGATGTCGGTGACTCCATTCAGCAACTCAAGGATAAGTTTTTACAAAAGGGTCTCTCACCTAAAGACCTTGTGCTACTAACTGGTACTCTCTCACTCATACACACATTCATGTTTTATTGGTGACACTGTATGCATTTATTGGTGAGGCTGTATGTTCGGTTAAGAAACCAAATCTTATGATCTAAATTAATACTATATACATATATATTGTAACTTGTATTGCTTGGAAAATTAAATTAATATTGTATTATATAGATTATATATTTATTAAGGTCACGAGTACATTATAACAATAAAAATAAATAAATAAATAAAGTTCAGAGGTCTTTTCGTGAACTGTGAAAACCGACCTGTTTGGATAGTTACACACCTTGTACAAGAGATAGATAAATTTAAGATTATATTTACATTTACATAAATTGTGATATGATATATGTTAAAATAATTAATATATCACATTATAATTAATTAATGTAGATGTAAATATATACAAATATACATTATCATAATATTTTTCACATTCCAATAAAATTTCTTAATACTCATAATTAACATTATATTATAATGCAGTTAGTAAAACAAACAAATTAAAATAAATTTCTTTACAAAACATTTGCAAGCTTTTTGTTGGATTATTTATGACATGAAATTTGCATGTAGAAGTGACACGTTGTTAGCAAGGAATAAACATGTTATTCATGTATCAACCGACATCATCTATACATGTATCTTTTAAAGTAAAACCAATTCTTATTGCCACGATCATTCTCTCGGGTATATATATTAGAACATGTATATGAAAATAATGTAAAAATAATATTATTAAAATATTAAAATATATTGTTTAGATTAAGTTGTGGATTATATCACTATTTTTGCACAAATTAATACAAACAAACACAATTTCATCGTTCGTAGGATAAAATAATCCAAAATCTTTGTTTTCAATGTCGAAGTTACACTACACTGAAAGATCAAAATACTACACCTCTAAAGTTTATGTTTCTCAAAAAACTCTAAAAAATAATTTAGTATCTTATTATTTTCTTTCTAAGAGTTATTTCTTCTTCTTTTTTTCCAAAAGTTATTTTCAAAAAATGACCTGTATAAACTGAGAGTTAAGGTTCTCTATTTATAGTTTGAGAAAATGTGTGACAATTATAATAAATAACGATCATGTCTAGGTGAAAAAAGTAACAGTCATGTCTAGATGGAAAAAGTAACAGTCATGTCTAGGTGGAAAAAGTAACGGTCATATTTGAGTGAAAAAAATAATTTTAATCCAAAAAAAATTCAAAAAATAAACCACCTCATCTTACACGGGCTCTACTCGACACGACCAATCAGTCGGACAGACGACACCCCCGCATGTGTGGAATCACATTTACCTAGTCCTTTTCTCTTTTCATAAAAGTGAATGTCTCTTAAGATTCAAATCTAATAGTCAATTCTTCTCTATTTAAAATCTTTTAAGAGATGTAAAGTAAGAATGTGGGACAAAATATTAAAAGAGTAAAATTTTGACATTGATACTCTTAGTCAATTTTTTATTTAAATTTATTTTCAACTATATATGAGATATAAACTTTGAAAATATTAGTAATAATATATTAAGGTAGAATTACGCAATGCATAATGGGATAATTTTATAAAACTCTGAAATAAATATACTACTATAAATTTGGTAAATTAAACAAGTTAATCATATTTATACATTTAAATAAATAGGATGCTTCTAAATTGAATGTCTCTTTTTTAATAATAATAATAATAAATATAAATATAATAATATGCGAGTGTTTGGAACTCTCATATAAAATACAAGTATTGTTGATTGAGCTATTGTATTTGTTAATTGTTCAAACTTCATCTGTATGTATTTTGAGTGTGATATTATTTTAAAAAATTGTTATTTTTGGTCTTTCAGCTGCTCACACAATTGGAACCACAGCATGTTTTTTTATGACAAAAAGGCTCTACAACTTTATCCCCGGTGGAGGATCCGACCCGGGTATAAACCCACAATTCCTACCAGAGCTAAAGGCAAGATGTCCCCAAAACGGTGACGTTAATGTAAGATTGCCAATTGACCAAAGGAGCGACCAGATCTTTGATGTCCACATTTTGCAGAACATTAGGAATGGTTTTGCTGTTTTGGAATCTGATGCCAGGCTAAACGACGACGTAGCAACAAGGAGTGTGATGGACACCTACTTTAGTTTATTCAATCCAATCTTTGGACCGTCCTTTGAAGCAGATTTTGTAGAGTCAATGGTTCAGATGGGCCAGATTGGCATCAAGACTGGTTCTGAGGGTGAGATTAGGCGAACTTGTGCAAGTTTTAACTGAATATTGTCCAAATATATGTTATTATTTCAAGTACTAGATTGATTAATTGCATAGTTTATTGGTGTTTTTTTTTTTATGAAACATAAGGTTGTTCTACAATATCCGTAGTATATCATATTTGTTTTCCCAATTTTTTAATTTATTCAAACTAATTATCCGGACTATAAAAAATTATTAATTAAGTATCCACCAAACATGATATATAATGGAATGTAAGTAACAACCGGATATAAAGTATTACTTTTTTGAAACATATTTAAGTGGGTTTTTCTATTATTTTTGGTGATATTTTGAAATTTTCGCTACATGTATAGTATATACAAGATAAATATATGGATAAAAATATTAACTTTTATTATATAAAATGTGAATTTTTTATCTACGTGTTTATCAATTAACATATATTAAAAATATAATGATCGAATTACTTCATTTTTCTAAAAAGAGTAATTATATGATTTAACAATTTCGGATTTAGATAAGGTTGAGTAAAGAGAAATTATACATTTTTTCTTCTTCATAATATAACATTTAAAGCTTAAAAAAATAGACTTAATTACTTCAATGATCGTAAAAACTCTATTAGATTTACTATAAGTTGTTAAATTTTGAAATTTTATGATTTAGTTTTTAAAATTTTAAAAATCCACAAATATGTAATCATAAATTAATCGACCAAAATATAGAATTAACAAAGTAAATAAATTGAAAACAAGTAAAGTAAGGATCTTATCTTCATTCATTGAAATTTTTCTTAAAGCTCCTAACTGATCAAAACTGACTTGCTCTCTGTGTTTGAAACTTCTAAGCTCTTAACAACACTCAAATAGATAGTGTATTGTATTGGAATTGTGTGTTAAGCTTAGGGATCATAACACCCTTTTTATAGTCGTGCTTCCCATCAAAACAATGGTATTGTTACCAACTTCAGCCATAACCGATGAGCTCTTCAATGACAGAAACGTTTGGACCACTAAATGATCTGTTAAAAAAAACTAAAATGAAAATTAGAGAGTTTAAATGGATGATTGATTACATTCTCCCACATGGTCCAAACTTTTAACTTAATCTCATCGATTATCTATCTTAAGAAATAAAAACATGAATCATAGCGATAGGTCCTCTAAGAACGAGTATTATCTTTCATATATTACAATGTATTTAGTTTCCCAAGTATTATATTTATGTGGTAACAAAACTTAATGAATAAATCCTATATTTATTCTTGATCCTATACAAAATATGTTTTCTCAAATTAATTAAGGTGCACATGAATATGAGAAAATATCATAATATATAAGAGTTTCAATAATAAACTGTATATATATCTTTACAAAATGGAACCAATTCTCATTTTCTCTACACGATCCTTAAATTTCAATGGTGGCATGCCTTTAGTCAAAGGATCAACAATCATCAACTCAGTGCTAAAGTGCTTAATGACCACTTTCTTTTCCTTAACACGTTCTCTTATGGCCAAGTATTTAATATTGATGTGCTTAATACAATTACCACTCTTATTATTTTTAGCGATAAACACAGCAACTGAGTTGTCACAATACAATCTTAATGGCCTAGAAATATAGTCAACTACTCTAAGCTTGAAAATAAAATTCTTCAACCATACACCATGTGATGTGGTCTCAAAACATGACATGAACTTGGCCTTCATAATGGAAGTAGTAGTCAAGGACTACTTTGCACTTCTCCAAGACACGGCTCCACTGGCAAGCATGAAAATGTAACCATATGTTGATTTGTGTGAATCAGCATAGCTAGTCTGCATCGGAGTAGCCAATTACTTTCAATTGTTAATTCGTCTATACTTTCAATTGAAGGTACCTCATCACTTTCGTAGAAGCTCTCTAGTAGTTGAAACCTGGATTACTCTAATATCGTCTTACTGTTCCAACAACAAATGCAATTCTAGGCCTTGTGTAAATCTGAGTATACATCAGGCATCTGACAGCATAAGCATATGGAATGTTCTTCATTTTTTTCTTTTTCAAAATCATTCCTTGAGCATTAGTCCAAATTGAAATTATCACCCTTCACAATGAGAGAAAAACTTGGTGAACAATTTTTCATTCGAAATCTCTTTAAAACTTTATTCATATATGTTTCTTGAGATAAACCCAATACGCCTCGAAGTTTGTCTCTATGGATCTTAATGCCAATGACATAAGATGCCTTACCTATATCTTTCATATCAAAATTTTTAGAGAGGAATTGTTTTATCTCATGTAGCGAACCTTTATCATTGGTTGCAAGCAAAATATTATCCACATATAGCACCACAAAACAAATCTTACTCCCACTAATCTTTTGGTATATACATTGATCCATGACATTCTCTTCAAAACCAAATGAAGTGATGATGTTATGGAGTTTCAAATCCCATTGACAAGAAACTTATTTCAATCCATATATGGATTTATTAAGCTTATAAACCAAATGTTCACCATTATTAGAGAAGAATCCTTCAAGTTGTTTCATATAAACCTCTTCCCCTAGGTTTCCATTAAGGAAAGCTGTTTTTCACACCCACTTGATGCAAATCCAAATCAAAATGGGAAACCAATGCCATGATCACACAAAGTGAATATTTCTTAGATTCAGGAGAGAATGTCTCTGTGTAGTCAATTCTGTCCCTTTGAGTGAATCCTTTGGCATCGAGTCTTGCCTTATGTCTCTCAATGTTTCCTTGTGAGTCTTTCTTTGTCTTGAAGACTCATTTACATCCAATGGATTTTACACCATCAGGCAACTTGACGAGATCCTAGACTCGGTTAGATGCCATAAAATGCATCTCTTATTTCATGGTATTGTACCATAAGTTCGAAACCTTAGAACTCATGGCATGTGAAAACGTCTCAAGATCCTTTTTCCAGCTCCAACATTATAGTCACACTCTTATAGATACATAACATAATCACTAGGAATTGTCGATTTCCTTACTTTAGTAGATCTAGAGCAGGATCATGTTGTTCAGTTGGTTGTTCAATAACTTTAGGCATCTGTTGAACTTCATCATCTACTGGATCAGGATTAACAGCTTGTGGTACTTCCAGGACTAGTTATTCAACACACGTTTGTACTCGAGATGCGTTATTAACAACAACGATCAATCCATTACTTGGAGTGGCACACTGAGCATCTAAATGATATTTCTCATAAATAATGCCCTAGGATCGATCGCTCCCACTAATCAAGTCGTTCTTAAGAAATTTTACATTTCTTGATTCCACAAACCTAGTGCTATGAGATGGACAATGAAACCTATATCCCTTAGACCTTTTGGCATATCCAACAAAATACCTACTAATGGTCCTTGGGTCTAGCTTATTCTCTTATGGATTATAAATCCTCATTTCAGACAGGCATCCCTAAACACGCATATATCACAAAATCAGTTTCCAACCTTTCTATAATTCAAATGGCGTATTTGAGACAACCTTGGTTGGAACTCGGTTAATATATACACATTTGTCTTTAAAGCTTCAATCCACAAGGATTTAGGAAGATTGGAGTAGTTAAGAATACTCTGTATCATGTACAATAATATTTTATTTTTCCTTTTCTGCTACACCATTATGGTCTGGTAAACTAGGCATAGTGTATTAGGAAACTATCCCATGCTCTTGAAGAAAATTAGCAAATGGATCTAGCGCTTATCCATTCTCAATATATCTACCATAATATTTACCACCTCTATCTGATCTCACGAGCTTTATTTTCTTTTCTGTATTGTTTCTCTACTTCAACCTTAAAACCTTTGAAGGCATCTAATGCTTTGCTCTTATTATGAAGCATATAGAGATACATATATCGAGAAAAATTATCAATAAAGGTGATAAAATATTTTTGACCTTAAATGTCCATATTTAGACAAAATATATCAATATGTATGATTTCTAATATGCATAAACTCCTATTGTCACCTTTCTTTGACTTGTTAGTATACTTTCCCTTAATGCAATCCACACATGTCCATTCTCACTAAGTACTCCATCTTTCATTAATCTTTTAATTCTTTCTATGGAGATATATCTTAATATCCTATTCCATAAAATAGAAGAGTCCTCATCAATAATACATCTTTTAGTGCTAGCTTGAACATACATAGCGTTATGAGTGACATTATTTCATAAATTAATCCAATAAAGACCATCAGACAAAATATCATTCCCAACACAATCAAATTTATTAAATAAATTGAAAAATGTTTTTGAAAAGTGAAAGGAATAACCAAAAGGTACAAGTCTTGAAATCGAAATCAAGTTTCTAGAGAAACTTGAAACATAAAAGGTCTTTTCTAATTCTAAAATAAAACCGCTACTTAAAATCAAACTGTATGTCCCTACACCCTCCACATATAAGCCGGTCTTGTTACCGGATAAGATGTATTGTTCACTTTCCACTAGCTTCCTTAGGTTTCACATACCTTGTAAGGAGTTTGCAACATGGATTGTTGATCTAGAATCAATTCATCAAGTGTTAATATTAACATTAACCATATTAGATTCATAGTAAACAAACGAAGTTGGATTACCTTTTCTGGAATTTGATACATTCCTTCTTCATGTGTCCCTTCTTTTAACAAAAGAAACATTTGGCTTCTTTCTTAATATCATCTTGAGGTATCCCTTTCCCTTTATGTTTGTTTTGAGATTTACCTTTCTCACTAATGAGTCTTAAGGAAAAGAACTTCATAATAAGGGTGTTTACCATAGCCTTATCTGAAGCGATGAATTAATCATCAATGGATTTTAGCAAGTCATGAACATTGTTACACTAATCAACAAAACCACAAATATCAGCAGAAATCTTAGTCTTAATGAACATCACGCTAAAGCGATTAGATCGCTCCCATTGTTCATAAAGCATGATATTTGCTAAAGTGTTGGTTTCATTAATTTTAGGTGGTTCATTTTTCCTAATAGTATTGTCAATATCCATCCACCCTAGATGAAGGAGAATTCTTTCCTTCCAAACTTTATAATTATCCCCTTTCAATTCGAGAATGTTACAACGAATATCAGAGAAATTCATAGGTTATTAAGCTGCGATTAAAGATTATATGCTTATTAAAATTTGAGACTTAAATTAAAGTCATTCTTTACCAATGTAAATCATGAAAAATATGAATCTAATGACATAAAACTTGTGTGTGGGTTAAAGTTCTAATTCAATTATATTCATTTTAACTTTACGATAAAACTATCAAGTTATGTTCTTTTTCCTAATTCATATGGGTAAATTAGAAAATATAATTTGATATTATATCTTAATTAATCACATTAAATATAATAAAAATTCATATGAGATAAGATTTATTATATCATATATAATTAATCACAATTAATATTTATTTTTATAAATGTGATCCCAAATAAACCTTATTATAGTTTTAATTAATTAAAGATGTTTTGACTACTTCTTAATTAATTAAACTATATGAATCACTTTAACATTAACTAAATCCTTAGGCTCAATTATTGCATAAAATCATAAATAATATTAAATTATTTAACCAAATTTCATATGTATAATAAATTATAAAATTTATACATATAAATGCCAAAACAAATAATTTAAGCATAATGAATTTAAACATAAATTTTAACGTAGTAAAAATTATTTAAATAAATGTCACATATATAATAAATATTCTACATGTGAAAAACCTAAGTTAAATAATTAATCATAATAAAATTATATTTGAATTTTTTTTAATAAAAATTAAATTCCAAATACATATAATAATAAGCCCTATGCATATAATAACACAGTATGAGTTGTGGCCCAATGGTCTGGGTGCTTAAAACTCTCCCAAGAGACCCATTATCGAGTCCTATGACCCCGTTATGACCAGGTTGGATCTCTAGACGTTTCTCTCAATTCCGACGACACGTTCTTTTTATCAAAACTTCTATATTTGAATTTCTAAGTGATTCATGGTCTCAGTTTGAATCAAGAATGTCATTTTAAATAAAAAAGTTAATTAATACATTCCAATGAAAGAGAATGACAAATTGAAATGATGTTTTTCATGGTTTTTTACATTTTAATTCAAAGAATCATCGGGAAATCAATACTAAAATAATTTATAATTTCCATATGCATCAAAATCGAGCCTTTCAAAAAATCAATTTCAAGGTACTCAATAAAACAAAGAAAAATATAGATCATTTAAAACTGATCAAGACAGAGGTAATATGTGCTCTGATACCAAATGTAAGCATAAATTAATCAACTTAAATGTGAAATAAACAAACTAACGGATTGAAAATAAGTAAAACAATGATCTTACATCCAACCATTGAAATTGTTCTTAAAGATCCAAACTAATTTGCTCTCTTATGTGTTGAGCTTAGAGACCATAACACCACTTTTATAGTCATGTTTTCTATCAAAGCATCGACACCGTTACCAGCTTTAGCCATAACCGACTAGCTCTTCAATGATAGAAACATTTGGACCACTAAATGATCCGTTAAAGAAAACTGATTAAGCAAGTGTATTGATCGTCATACACGAAGTGTGTGCAATGAATAAGCAAGTATATATTTCGTAACAAGTAATATAATGATAAGAAAATATCATTTCTACTGAGATTATTTTATTAGAAACTAATTTTTTAAACTAAAAATAAATAAAAATTAATTTTTTTGTTCTTTTATATTTTAAGGAAGAAAAATTTAAATAACTAAAAGTAAATAGAAATAATTAATTAAATCAAATTTGGTAACTAAAAAGATATATGAGAAAATATCTAAGAATACTTAATCCTCCAATTTTCTAAACATGTGAATAGCTAAAATCTCTCCAATATAATATCAATTAATTACATGATCAATTGAATCTAACCTAGCATGTATTTCTCTCTCAAGTAAACTACACACCATATAGTAATTAATTTAATCACACTCTCGTACTCATTAAGTTCATCAATTATGGATCATATACATAAAAATCATACATCTCTACCTAAAAACTATGCATGTTATTTAATCAAGATAAACAATTAAATAATTATCTGAAATATATTTAATTGTCTCTATAGATAAATTGTTGGCCAAAAAATTAATAGCATACAAATCAGATTAAATAATATAATTGGGATAAAATATTAAATCATCACATGATGAAAATTGGGTTCATAAGATTCCTAGATTAATAAATTAATTACACATAAATGTGTTCAAAAAACTCATATTTTTATAAAGTAAGACATGAAATTGATAAAGAAAAGAGTATGAAAAAAATACAATCAATCTCTTGAATTGTAGTATTAATAACCTCTTGAATCTTCACTAAAATTGTGTCGTCTCTTGATTTTTTTTGTATTTTTCTCTTTTTTTAGCTACAAAAATTGACCAAAATTATGTTAATGGAGGCCACTTAAGGGTTTATGGAGTGATTACAGACTTCAATATTGCTGAGGTGTGATTTGGATCGTTAGATTATCTTCAAATCAAGGGCTATGATCAAAACAAGCAAACCTGACAGTTCCAACCAATCACAATGCAACACGTGGCATCAAGAATTCATTGAGCAAATCAGGGAACGATGCGTGGCAGGGGGACCAATCAGAGTCAACGCTTACTGAGTCAGTAACACGTGGTGCGACGTGATTCACAGAAACGAATGACGTGGAGCAAGGGTGAAACACATGGAGCAATGGTGTAGCGACATGTGGCTTGGCGCGTTAACCGAACTTCGATTGAACGTTGTGCTAACACATGACGTGTGTTTATTCCTCTTCACACACGATGCGACATGATTTGTTCTCCGTGCTTGCGTGGTGTCCCCGTGGCTTGCCCAGTTAGCTCCCCTGCTTGCGTGGCATGCCATGTGGCAACTCTTGATTAGTTTGCTTTAAAAATTAAAAAAAATCCCAAAAATTATATTTTCACCCCTTTTCACTAAAAAAATTATATTTTAATTTTTTTTGTCATAAAATATTATGTATTAAATAAAACAAGTAAATATTAAATAAAAAAGTACACTAATGACTATTTTCATAGAGCCATCATGTATTAATCATCAATTTTTTAAAATTTCATAAATTTTAAATTAACCTATGAATTTGACATTTAAAATTTGTATATTAAATATCCCTTTTTTCGCATGGTGTGTGTTGTAATGTGTGTATGGATTGTTTTGGTTTTAAACTAAAATAAAATCAAACTAATAAAATTAATTCTTAAAAATTAAGAAGGAATATTGCACCATATGGTTTTATTCGAGGGATAAAATGTCTTATTATTTTTTAACACATATTAAGAAATATTTTTATTTTTGTATAGTATTCAAAAGAAAAAAATCTATAAAACTCTAGCAATTTCGACGATAAATAACTACCAGAATACTAACGAACTACATTATGTTTTCACGAATTTTTTTGAAATATATTTAAATGAACTTTATTTTTTAGTATAAATTGAGTAAGGAATCAAAAATGAAAATTCTCGGGGTCAAAAATGGAAATTTTCCTATTAAAAACCAAATATTCTAATTTTATAATATCATTTTAATTTAAATCATTTTGGATTGAATGCTTTTTAGCATGATTCCTTTTTGGAACGTGACTAATATGATTGTGTTTATAATATTAATTAATAGGTTTTTTAAAACATAAATGAAATAGAAAGACATAAATAAGGTTTAGTATTCTATAGATTCATATTATTTAACTAGTATATTAATAGTCTCTTATTTAATAAAAAAAACTAAACACACCAAAGATCTTATAATTATTTAATTTAAGTAATTTAGTTTTGTAATTATTGCATTAGACACCAAAAAATTTATAATTTTTAGAAAAAGGTCACGATAATATGTTATTGTATGCAAATAAGTATTTTATTATTGTAATTTTTAAGTTTGATACTTATAATTTCGTTATTTATAAAAATTAGGCACTCTAAATACTTACTTTTAATACTTTTAATGGATTAAAAGTAATTATTTTAATAAATTATAGAATTAAAAGTATTTACTTTTTATGATAATAAGATTGATATTACCTAATTTATAAGTTATAGGACTAAAATATTCATTTGAAAAATTAGATATTTTTGACGTCTAATTCAATAATTATAGACTAATATGCTCATTTGCTAAAAATATAGGACTTATAAAACCTATTAGATTTTAATAAAAGTTACAACAATTGTCTAATTTTAGAAAAAAATGGCCTAATTTATAGAAGTGTAATTTTTTTTATGAAAATATTTATTATTTTGTGTATTCTTTAATATATTTTTTATTCATTTCACTATGAAAATAGCGTATCCTATCCACTAAACAAGCATATCCATCTCCATTACCTCTTTATTCTTCCTTCCATCTCATTCTTTGCCTACCAACGTCTTTCAATGTTTGTTAAAAAACAATCCAAAAATGTAATCTTTATTAAAATTAAAATTAAACATCTAACAAGTTATTTAAAACATTATCTTTGTTAATGATCGTGACTAACGTATCTCATTCCTTTTAATCTTCTTGATTTTTTTATCCTTTTTTTCGATCAACTTGTATTTGATCAAAACTACTTTTATTTTAAATTTGATCGAATATAATATGATTGGTGAGTATAAAGGGTTAATGATATCATAGAAAATGACTTGTGATAATGACGATCAAGGATAAAGAATACTTCAAATAAGTTAGTGATAACCTAATTACAAATTTAGTAAAAAAAAAACAGTTTTAGATTGTTATATACTAAATAGTAAAAATTGATTTATCGATAAATGAATAAAATGATATCAAGAGTAAAATAAGGAGGGTAATGGAGGTTGATGATAATTGTTAAGGTGATATGAGTGAGATATTGTTGTATTAAAATAAATAAAAATATATATAAAATAATAAATATTTTCATAAAGAAAATATTATTTTTTATAATTTTATTTTTTTTTTCAAAATTTAACCATCTTCATACATTAGATTAAATGAAGTATTAATAATATATTAATTTAATAATATAGTTTTAAATGTATATATTTTATTTAATATGATATTATTAAATTATCAAATCGTAAATAAAATTAAGTAGAATTTTATGATAAATTGTTATAATTATTATTATTATTATTAAAAAATTTAATAATTTATTTTACTTTTAAAATTATTTAAATTAAAGTATAAGTACTTAAATTTATTTAATATTAAATATTTTTAAAATAAATGCTCGAAATGTTAGAAAGTATTACTTTTATTCTTAAAATTTCAGACATATATATATATATATAATTTCACACCCGTAGTGAACCTGTCCGGTGGCTTTATCACTTGCCAGTTGCGCGCGTAGCAACAACTCCAACATCAACTGCTGCTTGACCGACAGTCAGACAGCGACCTTGCTTCTTCCTCACTCTCCAATCTCCCTTCCTTCCTTTCTAGTTCTCACATAATCGCTACCCCAACTCTCTCCCATCAAATTCGCCGATCCTCTCTCTATATTTCTTCAATCTTTCGATCCAACTCCGTCAAAATGCGATTCTATGTCCAAACAAAACCCAATCAGTTCTCAACTCACACACTCTCTCTTTCTTTGCTCTTACTATTAACCATTTCGATTCTCTCCAATGCCTCGATCCACATCTACGACAATCAAATCTTCCGAGAAGTCGGCAACGCTTATCTTCTATCCGGCGGCAGTGAAGGTATTGCTGCTTCTCTCTCCACCACTATTGTCTCCGATTCCTCTCCGTCTTCTATCGATGATGGCCGCTCCTATATTCGGTACTTTTTTCAATATTACGATTGTGCATTTTGCTAGATCTGAGTTTGCTTTAATTCGTTTTATTTTCAATGTTCAATATTCTTTGTATTGATATAGATTAACGGGAGATTGATTAGCAAATCTAATTGGTTGAGATGATTTTGTTTTTGTTTATCTGCTTTGTTGTTTTTATTTTGATTTAAATATGAATGAATCGGCGAATATAACAAGACTGAAATTTTTTAAAATTTATACATTTGGTTAACAAATTCAACACACCAGATCGCTTTGCTCTGTGCGCGGTTACACTTGAACCGCACTCATTAACCCGTTTACTATTTTCTTTACTCTCTCGTACGCTATTACACTTTGAATTTGGTTGCTCACATATTTTCATAACAGATTTGAGAATATCACCTTCTGGAGGAACCAGGCTTCTACTGATGAGCATTTAGACATGGAACATAGTACTGGATTGGTACAGGTTATAATTTTTGAGTCAGCAGATCGTAATAATATTGGTGGTTCTGCTTATGGTGGACAAAGAGCCATATGTTGCACCCCTGATCTAGCTAAGATGGAAGGGTGTAAGCAAGGTGAAGTCATCCGGAGACCTTCTGCAACCGATGTTAACTGGCCTATAATTTTAAATGCTCAGTTCAGTGGTAAAGAACCCTCTGCAAGTATGGATTATACTGAGGTTTCTATCACTAAAACAGGAATGTATAATCTGTTTTTTGTAGCATGTGATCCAAAACTCAAGGATCTGACTATGAATGGAAAGACATTGTGGAAAAATCCCTATGGATTTCTTCCTGGTCGGATGGCTCCATTAATGAAGTTTTATGTGTTTATGTCAATTGCTTACTTCTTGCTTGGTGCAATTTGGTTCTCTCAGTATTTAAGATTTTGGAAGGATATTCTGCTACTTCAGCATTGCATCACAGCTGTAATTGGTCTTGGTTTGTTTGAGATGATGCTTTGGTATCTTGAGTATGTACATTTTAATAGCTCAGGGATGAGGCCAGTTGTCCTTACATCATGGGTTGTGACAGTTGGTGCTATTAGAAAATCACTTTCCCGCCTTCTTATTCTCTCTGTTTCAATGGGTTATGGTGTTGTGCGGCCAACTCTTGGTGGTCTTACCTCAAAAGTGCTTCTTCTCGGTATAACTTATTTTTTGGCAACTGAGTTGTTGAATATTACGGAGTATGTGGGGACCATCAATGACGTATCAGGGAGGGCAAGACTATTTTTAGTACTTCCTGATGCATTCTTGGATGCATTTCTAATTTTATGGATATTTACCTCTCTTTCAAGAACATTAGAGCAGTTACAGGTATCACAGTCTCACCAATGTTTCTTGTGCTGTACTAATATGTTTTACTTATTATTTTATTTAACTTTTAAGTTTCATTTCTGTGTTTTTGATAAAAATATCCATTTCCAGGCTAAGAGGAGCTCTGTGAAGTTGGATATATATAGAAAGTTCTCAAATGCATTAGCTGTGGCAGTGATTGCGTCAGTTGCTTGGATTGCTTATGAGGTATGGTTGTGTTAAAGAGTTTATAAGAATTCTGTAGAATACGACCATTTCATTGTGCAGCATGAGCTTAACTGATACTTACAATTATCAAGCCAATCAATTTACCTTTAAACTAAAAGATGTGTAGCTTGAAATCACTTGAAATGTGCTCCTTAGTTTACTTTTTCTTAAAGTGTTCATGTTTTCCAAGTAACATAGCATTTGAAGAGTAAACTAATCACCCTGGATTTGGGAGATAATCTCTAAGCTACCATAATGTTACATATAATTTAATCTCTTCAACTGAAGAAGTGAAACAACTCATCTTTCTGTTGGAGAAAAGACTGAGAAGAGTGAATAAGCAGTTAGGAGGAGAATAGTAGAACAGCCAAACTGTGGTCATTTAGGATCTTATTTTTTTGTAAATTACATCAAAAAGAATAATAAGTCAGTCATAACATGCCTATTTTTTATGCAGTCCAAATAAGGAACTTGAAATAGTTTAGAAGGGAAACTTAAAATGAAGTATAATTTAGAAAGTGCATATGCGGATCTTGTGCAAAATTGTAAGGACGGAAAAGGCCTATTGAGTGGAAAGTTAAATATTTTTAATTTTTTACTTAGTTTGCACATAATAAGAAGGCTATGTAGGATTTTGAATGAAATCATTCGAAAGGTAGCAATTATAATATTTCAACTAGGAGTTGAATGTTCTGAATTCTGACCTGGAGTTCTTAGAAGCTTATTGACATGAATGAATCTGGCTATTTATGCTTCTATGTGAAGCAGGTTTGTTAAACATTATAGTTTGAACTTTGAAGTTCTAAAAACCATGTGGTTTTTTAGGGTCTTTCTGGCTATTAAGTTTAACATGCTTGGTGGTACAGGTCTACTTCAAAGCTACAGATCCATTCAATGAGAGATGGCAGAGTGCTTGGATCATCACTGCTTTCTGGGACATTCTTGCATTTGCATTGCTTTGTGTTATCTGCTACCTCTGGGCCCCATCTCAGAGTTCTCAAAGGTGATTTATAAATTATTAGCAGTTAATGTATAATGATTTTGTTTGTTAGTAGAAATATTCCTTTGTTCTTCTTTGTTTTGTCAAAATACTATTATATGACTACCCAAAAACCCAAGAAGCTACCTTATTTTGTTCATCGTTAGGTTTTGAACTTGAGGCAGCGGAAATTGTCTCTTGGGCTTTTCCTTTGTGATCAGTATACAGGATAATCAATTAGCTTTGAGCCTATTTTGCTCATAAGCACTGCTATATACTTTTGTAGGTATGCTTATTCAGAGGAAGTTGGAGATGAATCAGATGATGAGGAAGCTCATTCCCTAACGAGAGGGAAGTCAGAGGGTGACGTCAACTTAGTCAAGCAAGATAAGAACGAGAAGATTGTTGAAGATGGAGAGAATGAAGAAGATGACGATGTAGAAGATAAAAGGGAATGAGTGATCATCTTTCAACTAAAAAAAGAAAGAAAAAGTTTGATAAACAACCTCCTTGTGGCATGACACTTTCCAAATCATTTAAGCTCTTGTCAGAAAGCAGCTTCTGATTTAACTTTTATTCGTTCGTGATGAACCTACCAGCAAGAAGAGTTGTGAGAGTTTGTTCCAAGATATAAACAGTCACCAGATGTACAATGTATTTGCTCTATACCACACATTTTATGCTAACCACGATGATTTATTTGTAATCAAGGTTGAAGTTCCCGTTATACTTCCATAGCATGTATTTTGCTTTGTTGATTTTATTTATATGTGTCTTGGGCTTCTTTCTAAGAATATGTTCTTACATTTGCTTCTTTTTTATTTTTAATACATCGAGGGGAAAATTGAAGGCACTCTATAAGCGTTTTTCATATTCCTGGAGCCATCCATGTCTAGAACATTGGTCATGCTTATTGCATTCGACTCTGTTTATCGATCAAATTTTTTTTATGTTTTTTAAACTCCTCAAATAATTTCCATGTAGTTCTAACATTTTTCTCTTAATCAATGGTATGTTCTATGTATACTAGAAATTATTCATTACTCATGAACTAAATGTGTGCAATATCAATAGAACTTTTTAGAGAAAGGAATCATCTTGGGGGAAGCTTCTTTTCTTTATCCACCGATGAGAGCCTTTCAACAACATCCATTGTTTTGAATTAGTGTAAACAGTTAGCAAAACGAATTGCGAGAAGCAAAGCAAAATAATCAGAGCTTCAAACAGGAAAGTATATCTAGAAGCAGCTTGCATAGTTAAGTAAATTATATAGAGAACAAATGAACAGAAAAAAATGCTCTCACGAATGATTTTAAGGAAGTCACTTCTGTCCATTGGCTGCATGATTAATAAGCACAAAGAGTCCAGCTACTGCAGTATAAGGCAATATCAGCTGATCACGGCATAAAAGAGGGAACATAGAAAACAAGGCATAGGGTGTCATCCAATTCAGAAGAAAAGGCTCTTCTATAGCCAAGAGACTTGCAGGCAAGAGAGGAAGCAAGATTGACTTCTCGTGCACGGTGAAACGAAATTCAATAATACAAGAATATCCACTTTGTAGAAAGAGACAGCAACCAGGTGGTGGAAAAAAAATTCCAAGAGAAGAAAGGAAACAATTTCACCTATCTTGAAATAAGAACATGTAAAACGAAAAAGAACTATTGAACAAGCCATAAAGGAAACCCTGGTTGCTTGGAGCCCATATCTGCTAAACCATTGAAGGCATACAAGTAGAGAGAGTTGTGACAAGGCTGATAAGTTTCAGTAATTGATTACTAAACAATCTCTTCCACTTCACAAAACTGAAGTAGTGCAGCAAAAGTTGGCCACATAGTCTTCATATATCCCTCTATCAAAACGAGCCAAACGAGAGAGATCCTGTTCATTTTTTGTCAATTTATCAAAATTAGGTAAAGTTAGATGAGACTAAGGGGAATAAATTCCTTATACCAATGTCTACCACTTACTTGTAAAATGGCTTTCTTGGAATGGAGGTATGGCCACCAGACAACCGAGAATGTACCAAGGGCGATAAAACCCAGTTTTACAACTTCCAGAGATGGATTCCGCCGCCTCAGGCACTTACCTAAGAGATGGCTAAAAAATGCTGGAGCAAAATAAGCACTCATTTGTAAAAGACAATGAGAAAACAATAAATGAAACATTCAAAAATTATCTTCAACATAGATACATCAGCAGGAAAATGACTAGATAATAATAGAATGATTTGCTTATAAAACAATCCTAAGCCTCCTGTTTACTCAAAAGCATATTATTTTCTACCTACTTTAGTTTTTAGATATACCATAAGCAATCATACATTACACAACATCAAGCCGAAAGGCCAACATACTGCCAAGCTAAGTGTGAAAACATCAAATGTGTTTCAATGGCTACAGCCTACTGTCACGATCCTAAATTTCAAATAGCGATCGTGCGGCACTTAGCACGGTCCGTTGCACTAAGCCTGTCTTTCAACCCGAACGAAACACTCCAAAGAGACTAGAAAGAGCCTTAGAGATTTAGAGGATTCAAGAGCAAAGCAAGAACTAAAGAGAATTTGTAAAAAATGCCTTGCATTGCTCTTAGAAAAGTTATCTTACAATTTCCCAAGGATGATTACAAATGAAGACCAATAGGTCTATTTATAGTGTGACACCAAACTTAAGACTATGCCACAACTTTTTAGATCTTTCTATGTCTAGAATGTACAAGATTGTTCTAGCTTTATATACAACATGTCACAAGGTTCTAGGACCTTCTAGCTAACTCTAGAGTCTTCTAAAATTGTCTAGTTCCTTCATGCAAGTTCTAGGATGTTTCGTAAGCTTCTAGAGACTTCTACATCCTTCATGAACCATCTATCACGTTCTAGAATATTCCAACCCCTTCTAGCACCTTCCAGCACATGCTAGTGTACTCTGGAACATTCTAGAGTCTTCAAGGCTTGAGTTGAATCCATCCAACTCTACCTCCTTCTAGACATCTCTAGACCACTCTAGAACTTTCCCATATAGAAAAGTCTAGATCCTTTAGGCAAGCACCATTTCTTTAGATTGTAAGGGACATTTTGAACGGGACGTAACACCCTCCCCCACTCAAGTTCGCGACGCCTTTGTTGCGTCTTCAAGCTTGAACCTCTCTATGTAATCTTTGAACTTCCACAAAGAGTCTTCAGGTTCCTAGCTTGCCTCTATGTTCGGGGCATTCTTCCACTTGACCAAGTATTCCCGATAACTTGGTACTCCCTTACGTCGAATTAGGTGGTCTGTCAAGATAGAGTCCACTCCTCTATCGAAGGAGGTTACTACTACGGTGGGCGCCCTCTTTGATTCTCCCCGGCTTGTGTCTTCCTCGTCTCCATGATAAGACTTCAACATGCTTACATGAAAAACTGGATAGATTCTAAGCTTCAGAGGGAGTTGTAGTTTGTAGGACACCTTACCGACTCACTTGAGGATTGAAAATGACCCTTCATACTTTCGTACCAACCCCTTGTGAACCTTCCACAAGGACTTTAATTGTTGGGGCAATAATTTGACAATGACCAAATCTCTTTCCTGAAATTCAACTATCCTTCTTTTCTTGTCAGCCCACCTCTTCATATTTTTAGATGTCTCGTTTAAATAGGCTCGAGCTAACTCAACTTGCTCATGCCATACCTTGACAAATTTGAAGGCAGTAGGACTCTTTCCTTCATAGCTTGTGGCTAAAGCATGAGGATTCATAGGTTACTGTCCCATGATGATCTCGAAGGGACTCTTCATGGTGGACTCGCTTCTCTACAAATTATAAGAAAATTGGGTTACATCTAGAAACTTAGCCCAATCATGTTGGTTGGTACTAACAAAGTGCCTGAGGTAAAGCTCCAGCAATGCATTGGCATGTTTTGTTTGTCCATCGCTCTGTGGATGAAAGCTTGTCGAGAAGTTCAAGTCTGATCCCAATAACTTGAAAAATTTCGTCCAAAACTTTCAAGTAAATCGAGTGTCTCGATCACTTACAATGTTGGATGGAATTCCTCAATGTTTCACAACATGCTTGAGGAACAACCAATCATGTTGGTTGGTACTAACAAAGTGCAATCTACTGAGGCAAGTATGAATGTTGCATACTTGCTGAAGCAATCAATGGCTACAATGATGCTGCCAAAGCCCTCTGATTTTGGCAAGCAAGTGATGAAGTCCATTAAGACATGTTGTCTCCTTAGGAGAACACGAACGTGCAAGTATACACGATCACAAGTAATAAATGATAAGTAAGATATCGTTCCCACGAAGATTTGTTACCAGTATTCGTTAAGTACTAAAATTGTTTCACTTTGATTTTATCCAAACAATCGATAGTTGATGGGAGTTTTAATAACTAATTTTTGATAACAAAATATAAGAAAATTCTAGGATTGCAGTTTTACCAAATTAATCCACTTGAATCATATTATTTTCTCTTGATTTATATTCTTGAGTTTAATTTGTCAATAAAGAACTCTTAATTTTATCCATATATTTCTTCCGAGCTCCATATAGACACATCTCGCTAAAATAATTCACTATATTCCTATGAGAATTAAATTCACCAAGATTCTTTAAGTTCAAAGTTCTCCAATAGCTACACGTACTATAAAGGTAAGTTCCTCTACTTTTATTATATATGTTATCCTAAACACGAGCAATATACACAAAAATGTCTTTTTCAAGTTTATTTAAGTGTCACAAATCAATTGATAAATTTTTCAATAATCAAAAGCATTAAACACAAATAGAATAAACAACTTAAAAACATCTCATAAATTATTCCAAAATAATTAATCCAAGTTTATAATGTAAGTTACATGACAACCCTAGAAAAATTAAATTACTCCATAACAAAAATTAAAATTACAAAACAAAAATATTAAAATATTTAAGGAATATTAGATCAAGAACAACAAAAAGAATTAGAAGTGTTTCATCTCTGCTCTCTAATTTTTCCTACACAGAACCACAACAAAAGTATTTTTGCTTTTGCGTGTTCCACTGTCCAACTCTGTCCACCTCTTTTGTATCATAATAAACACATATTTATAGTTCTAAGAAAATATAAAAATATTACGCGTGGGAGACAAAAACATTTCTTCAGACACGTAGACATGCGTGCAAAACCTGTGGACAGCATGCGCCGTTTCTACATTTTTATTTCAAAACACGCATGCCATGTGTCAGCATCTGATTTCCTAGAAGAATAACATGACACGTGGCAGCTTCGTATTCGCTATGATGAGAGGACGTACACACATAATGTGAACCGCGTTGCACAAGAAAATTGCATGCTGAACGATGTGCAACAACTAGCATCCACTTGTGTGAAGCGTGGGACTCACGTTTGATCTGAGCAGTCCAAATTTTGATCTGACGATGAGTGATGAAGACACGTATGTAGGAAGTTATTGGCGCGGACAGGTGGGTCCCACCCTGCACGTCGACCTACGCGGCCAGGTGGACCTTACTCTACGCACTGAGCAATGTGCCATCTGGGAAACGTGTACATTCGCCTGTGTAGTGCGTGCATCTCACGCACCTGATCATCACTATTGATTTCTGATCTGGCAATGCGTGTGGTGCGTTGAACATAGATGCACGTGGTTCTTTTTTCTACGCAGAAAAGCAAAAGTTTAGTTAATTGCATTTTAGCCCTCTGATTTAATTCAAATTAAATTTTAAACTTTTGATATTTGCAATTAAGCCCTCTTATAATTCAAATTATATTTTCAACTCTTATTAATTTCAATTTAAGTCTTTTTTTACTTAAAATTCTTTAATTTTCTCTAAAAATATATTCCTTAAAGAATAACAGTAAATATTAATTTAAGAACTTAAAATTAATTAAAAACATTAAGAACACAGCAATTCTAATTAATCAATTGGACAAAAATAAATGTAAAACATACAGTTATCAAGACATTTTCCCATGGTCTCTGTGGGATAGGCAATGGCTCTAGCAAACCTCTGGGTGCATGTTGCTCTGTCTTGTCCTGTTGAAATACAAGACAAGTCCTCACATAGGCTTCAACATTATCCCATAATTGAGGCTAATAGTAAATAGACTTGATTAAGGCAAGGGTGCGTCTCATTCCTGGGTGTCCAGCCCATAATGAATCGTGGTACTTTGGTACAAGATCCGATTCTGCTTGGCGTAGAGCAGTCCATCACTTAGCCAAAATTGCTTTGTCTTTCCTTCCGTGATGAAAGAAAGGAGGTTTTGAGCCAGGGCATCATGCTCCAACCCTTCTTTGATCCTTTCCAACAAGGGACTGCTTGGTCTACTCAAGGCTACTAACTTTGCCTTTCGACTTAGCGCATCAGCCACCACGTTGGCCTTACCGAGCTTATACTCCAGCCTGTAGTCAAACTCTGCCAAAAAGTCTTGTCATCGAGCTTGCTTGGGACTTAACTTTTTTTGAGTCTGGAAATAGCTAGTCGCTACATTGTCCATCATGATAACAAAGTGAGAACCCAACAAGTAGTGTCACCACACCCTTAAGCAATGGATGATAGTTGTCATCTCCTTTTCTTGTACCGTGTAGCGACGTTCGGTGTCATTAAATTTATGATCAGACGCCCTTCCTGCATCAATACTCTACCAATGGAAAAGTTTGAAGCATCTGTATGCAGCTCGTACATCTTGGAGGTGTCTGGTAGGCAAAGCACCGGTTCTCCACTATTGGCCTTCTTCAAGTCTTCGAATGAGGTTTGACATTCACTTGTCCATTCCTAAGACTTGTTCTTTTTGAGCAGGTCAGTCAATGGGGTTTCTCTCGCTGAGTATGACTTGATAAACCTTTTGTAATAGTTCACAAGTCTAAGGAAAGACCTTAAGTCGGAGACCTTGGTAGGAGGTTCCCATTCTTGGATGGCTTTTACCTTGGTTTCATCCATCATAAGCTTCATATCCTTTATCCTATGCCCCAAGAACATCACCTTATCTTGGGCAAAGAAACATTTTTCCTTCTTGACATATAGTTCATTTTTCCTTAAGACCTCGAACACCTTTCTCAAGTGCTCAAGATGTTCTTCCAAAGTCTAACTATATATCACAATGTCGTCAAGATATACTACCACAAACCGTTTGAGGTAGGGATGAAAAATCTTGTTCATGAGAGTGTAGAAGGTGGCAGGTGCATTAGTGAGACCAAATGGCATGGCAAGGAACTCATAGGCACCGTACTTGGTCACACATATGGTCTTGGGCTCATCCTTTTTGGTTATGCGTACCTGGTAGTATCCCAACCGCAAGACCAATTTTGAAAAGTATCTTGTGTTCCCTAATTGATCAAACAAGTCAACAATGAGTGGGATAGGATACTTGTTCTTTACCGTGATCTTATTTAGAGCCTGATAGTCAATGCGCATCCATAGCGAGCCATCCTTCTTCTTCTGAAAGAGCACCGGGGCATCAAATGGGGTTTTGAAGGGCCTTATGAAGCCAACATCTAGCAATTCATCGATTTGTTTCCACAGTTCTGCCAACTCTGAGTTTTCCATTCGATAAGGGCTCATTGTTGGTGGCCTTGTGCCGGGTTCCAACTCAATTTCGTGGTCCACCTCTCCCCTTAGAGGTAATCATTTGGGCAACGCCTCAAGCATCACATCATGGAATTTATCTAAGACAACTTGCACTTCTGTCGGCAAGCTTGGCTTTGGTGATGCCTCCTCATCGTCGTACTCCTTTAAGATGGCCAAGTAACTCTCTTCGTCCCTCTTCAATCCTTTCTTGAATTGAAGTGTTGAGAAAGCTTGGGTAGTAGATCTGGTGGTCCTCTCCGTCGGTACCACACAAGCCTTTGATCCATCCATAATACACATAGAGTATGAACATGGCACAAGGAAAACTCTAACCTGGTCCAATAACTCCATGCCACTAATAAGTCCACTTGGACAGTCCAAGCACCAAGACTGACCTTAACTCCACGAGCAATGCCTTGGAGAGGTAGTGCTGCCGAGTTAACCGCTTTGAGAGATCTTCCTCCATTGACAACCTTAAGGCCGGGTCTCTTTGCTTCCTCTAATGAAACAAAGTTTTGATATGCACCTGTGTCAACCAAAGCTTTGGCGACCTTTCCATTGATGGTTGTATCTACGAACATCAAGCCTTAGGTGTCTTTGGGGTACTCTGTAATGCACCAAGTAGCTGCAAAGAACCCATCTTTGTGCCTTCAACAATCTCACCTCCATCTTGGTCATACGTGGAGGCAACTAAGGCACTCAATGTCTTTCTTTTTAGACATTTACGTGCCCAATACGATCCATCACATATAAAGCACGTCACACGGGGCTTTGAGGCACCACTATCCTCCCTTTCCTTCCCCTTATCTCGTGATTTGAACGAGAAGCCTTCTTTATGATTTTTGTGGACCTGACTTTTGGCATGGCCTCCCCCATTCTTTCCTCCACCAAACTTTCTATCTGTGGCCTTTGAGTTCTCTTTGTTTTTGGAGTAGTCAATAAGGCTCTCTACAACCGCAATGGCCGAAGATAAGTCTTGGACACCACGTCGCTTGAGTTCAAGGTTAGCCCATGATTGGAGACCATCCATGAATAAAAATAACGCATCCTTGTCTGATGTGTCAGGGAATTCTAGCAGCAAGGTTGTGAATTCCTTCACATAGTCCATTATGCTACATGTTTGCTTTAATCGTTGCAATCGGCCCCTTGCCTCCTCTTCAGCATTTACGGGGAAGAATTGGCTTTTGAACTCCCTTTTGAAATCGTCAAAGGTGTCAATTGTGCATACCCCTCGTTGCACATCTCCATGCCTCCGTCTCCACCATAGCATAGCAATGTCAGACAAGTACATGATAGTAGTTCGGATCTTACTGGCATGATCCATTATGCCAATAGCCTCAAAATATTGTTCAAGCCCCCATAGGAAGTTCTCAACTTCCCTATCATTCCTAACACCATTGAAGGTCTTTGGCTTGTGAACATCCACCTTCTTTGACTCAATGATGGTGGTTGTGTTAGTTCCCGAGGCCATAGCCCGCTTACAAAGAGCTAAGTCACCACTCATATCCTTAACTCTAAGCAACACATTAGTAATTTCTCTTTGGACAAGATCTCATACCTTGGCAAGTTTAGCCTTAAACCCATCGATCTCTTACCTCTACCCACCACCTAGCTCATTGAGGGACATCTTTACTACTACATGGATCTCCACATCCTCGGCCTCCAAGTCGTTGCAACATTCTTCCAAGTTTTTCACCTGATCGAACAGCTCCCCTAAGCTATCCTACGCACTCCCAACACGTGCTTCTAAGCTAGAAATCATGTCTTTCGACTTGGCTTGAGATTCCTTTGGTGGTTTCCGAACTTCCTCACACCCACGTTCCATTGGTGGAACATCCACACTTGGTGTAGTTGGGGCACTATTCTTCATTATGCCAAGGATAGTAATGCTTCAACCTAAAGCTCTGATACCAACTATCATGATCCTAAATTTCAAATAGTGATCATGCAGCACTTAGCACAGTCCATTGCACTATGTCTGCCTTTCAACCCGAACGAAACACTCCAAAGAGACTAGAAAGAGCCTTAGAGATTTAGAGGATTCAAGGATGATTACAAATGAAGACCAATAGGTCTATTTATAGTGTGGCACCAAGCTTAAGACTATGCCACAACTTGCTAGATCCTTCTATATCTAGAATGTACAAGATTGTTCTAGCTTTATCTACAACATGCCACAAGGTTCTAGGATCTTCTAGCCAACTCTAGAGTCTTCTAGGATTGTCAGTTCCTTCATGCAAGTTTTAGGATGTTCCGTAAGCTTCTAGAGACTTCTACATCCTTCATGAACCATCCAGCACGTTCTAGAATATTCAAACCCCTTCTAGCACCTTTCAACACATACTAGTGTACTTTGGAACATTCTAGAGTCTTCAAGGCTTGAGTGAGTCCATCCAACTCTAGCTTCTTCTAGACATCTCTAGACCACTCTAGAACTTTCCCATGTAGAAAAGTCTAGATTCTTTAGGCAAGCACCATTTCTTTGGATTGTAAGGGACATTTTGAGCGAGACGTAACACTACACTCCAAAAGTTGAATAAAAAATTATCTGCATTATCATCTTTGAAAATATAACTATTGAAGAACTTGTTGGAAATGAATTTCAATAAAAACAAATGATGAGATATAAGTGCCAAATTTTAGTATCTTAAAATTTTGTCCCATATTGCTATTTTACATCCTTAGGAGATGTATAAATAGAAAAAGATTCACTATTGGGTTTGGGCCCAAGGGGCACCCACTTTTGTAGAAGGGGAGAAGACCTAAGCAAATGTGATTCCACACACACGCGCTGCCGACCGGTCAAGTGCGTGTGGCATTTTATTTTTTGGAAAATGTTTTTGGATTAAAATTATTTTTTCACCCAAATATAGCTGTTACTTTTCCACTCAGATATGGTCGTTACTTTTACACTCAGACATGACC
Organism: Hippophae gyantsensis; assembly: GCA_030763125.1. Taxonomy (NCBI): domain Eukaryota; kingdom Viridiplantae; phylum Streptophyta; class Magnoliopsida; order Rosales; family Elaeagnaceae; genus Hippophae; species Hippophae gyantsensis. The sequence continues at coordinate 35,752,356 of CM061030.1, forward strand.
GTTACTTTTTTCACCCATACGTGACTGTTATTTATCATATGTGTCACACTTTTTCTTAAACTATAAATAGAGGGCCTTAGTTCTCTGTTTATATCAGATCATTTTTGGATATAACTCTTAGAAAAGAAAAGAAGAAGATACTAAATTATTTTTAGAGTTTTTCGAGCAACATAAACTTTAGAGGTGTAGCATTTCGTACTTCATTAGGGCAGTGAAGCTCTGAGATAGAAAACAAATATTTTGGGTTATTTCATCCTAGGGACGACGGGGCTGTGTTTGCTTGCATAAGTTTGGGCAAAGTTGTGAAACGTCTTAAAGAGAGCGACCTAGTCTGCGACTCAACCCAAGTAGTACATTTCAGTATTTCGATAATATTGTTCTATATAAACCTTGGATTACATTATAAAAAGTTTCCCCCTGTTCTAGAAGGATACAACAATGTTGATTAGAACACTCTATTAGAAGACTCCAGAGTAACTAGTGGCTATATATTTAGCATTATTGGTGGAGTTGTTTCTTGGAAGTTTAAGAAATAGACAATATTGACTCAATCTATGATGGAGTCTGAAATGATAGAAGTGGGCTGGTTAAGAAGTCTGTTAGTTGAGATCCCTTTACGGGAAAGACCAATACCAGTTGTCCTGATCCACTACGATGGTACCACGACTATTACAAAGATTCAGAACTGTTATTACAACGGAAAGAGATGACAGATACGTTGTAAGCACAGTATTATTAGAGAATTTCTCTCTATAGGAGCTATAAAAGTGGATCATGTACGTTCTGATAAAAATTTGGCTGATCCTTTGACGAAAGGATTACCAAGAGAGAAGGTTTTCAAAATTTTGAAAGGAATGAGATTGATGCTCTTAGAATGAAGAGTTACTCGTGATGGTAACCCAACTTATAAACTGGAGATCCCAATAAATAAGTTCAATGGGTAATAACAAGTCATGAAGTGATATGAGATGAATCATGCTATTATGAAGTCCCATTCTATATTGTTAGAAGCATGAAGTCCTGAAGTGATAGAGAAGGATGAGTTATTTATTAAATTCTTAATGAGTTCTATACTTTATATGGAGTGAAGTACATAGCTACAAGAGTACTCTTGATAGACTCATCTATGTGAATGTGGAAGTATGGCTGCTTCTTATGAAAATTTTGGGCAAAATTTACTAGAGTATTCAATATACTGGGATACATGTGTATGATTGTAAAATATGGGCTTTTCAAACTACACCTTGAAAAGGTTGTGCGTGTAATATTGTTAGAGATAGAGTTCAAAACTACGAGTTACTCTAGTATATTCTAAAGCATCAATACTATGTAAAGGTTCAAGTTGATAGACATCTTTTGCTTATGCACAATCTTATACTTTTTATTGATCGGTTGCTTGATGAAAACTATTTTTATATAAAATTCAAGTGGGGGATTGTTAGAAATGAATTTCAATAAAAAAATGATGAGATATAAGTGCCAAATTTTAGTATCTTAAAATTGTGTCCCACATTGTTATTTTACATCACTTAGAAGATGTATAAATAAAAAATGATTGACTATTAGGTTTGGGTCCAAGGGGGCACCCACTTTTGTGGAAAGGGCAAGGACCTAGGCAAATGTGATTCCACATACACACGTGCACCACTGCCATCCATCCGTTCGACTGGTCAAGCCAAGTGTGTGTATGTGATGTGGCATTTTATTTTTTGGAAAATTATTTTTATATTAAAATTATTTTTCCACCTAGATATGACCGTTACTTTTCCATCTAGATATGACCGTTACTTTTTCTACCCAAACATGACCGTTACTTTTCCATCTAGATATGACCGTTACTTTTTCTACCCAAACGTGACCGTTATTTATCGTAATTGTCACACATTTTCTCAAACTATAAATAGATGGCAATAGAGGGCCTTAACTCTCAGTTTATATCAAATCATTTTTGGATATAGCTCTTAGAAAAGAAAAGAAGAAATAGCACTTAGAAAGAAAATAAGAAGATACTAAATTGTTTTTAGAACTTTTTGAGCAACATAAACTTTAGAGGTGTAGAGTGAAGCTCCGAGACAGAAAACAAAGATTTTAGGATGTTTCATCTTGGTGATGACAAGACTGTGTTTGCTTGCATAAGTTTGGACAGAGTCACGAAACGTTTTAAACAGAACGACTCAACCCAAGTAATATATTTCAATATTTCGGCTACCCTTGTTTTCCTCTGATAAAGTATCAAATTCACCCATAAAAAACATCATGTTCATTTCAGGATCTGATTTCTTCTATTCTTGACCACACCTCACTTTCTCAAGTCACCAATTTCTATCCAGATTACATTTATTATATCTAATACTATATAGATAACAGAAGAGCACATAAGCCATAAAAAATTGAAACACAATGGAACTTGAGCCATCTCAATGTAACATAGTTTGAACATATAGCAACCTGTTTGTAGTTGAGAGCAAGACTAAATAAGACAGAAGCTACGATATCATGGTTCGAGAGAACAGAGGCAATTGCTCCCACAGTTAGGCCCAAGCTGATGTAATTATACTGAAAAATAATCATCAAGTCACAGTTAAATAAATAATACCTCAAAAATGTAATCTAGACATTAAATAAATAAATATAAAGACAACATGAAAATTTTAAATCAAATCTAAAAATGACCATGATCAATAAGAATGAGACAAGGATTTAGTAAAATTATTGCAATATGCCAAGCAATGTCACTTTTACGGGAACTTCTCTGTCCACTATAATACACAAAAACAAAATACAGAATTGCAGGAAAGAAGATCAATGCATCAGAAGATAACACTGTCCGCCTCATCAAAAGCTTTATGCAAAACCCATTAAATAAGCCCTAAAATTAGCAATCATCGACAATCAACAAAAGTAGTAAATTTGAGTTGAATCCAAATGAAATTTCATTTAAAAGTAATGTTTAGAACACAAACCCCAAATAAGACTCATGACCACTGGAAGTGAAAAGAGAAACAGATTGAGGATGGAAGAGTCTGAGAAGGAGGCCATGGACGTAACTCTGATAAGCAGTTAGAGGAGGATAGTCAAGACCCTAGTAATTGAGATCATTGAGGGTATTGTCAGTTTAACAATCTTTCAGTGGAAGATTAAGAGTGATCTCCATCCAATGCCTTTGCGCTTCAAAATCTCATTACTTTGGAGGATTTCCAGCACCTGAATGAGGGTGTAGAGATATAGCTACTCGAACCAACAATGCAAACGAATGAGACTGAGATTCCCTTGTCAACTACCCATAATCAAGTACTATTATTGTTTAGATATCCAGATAGGTCTGGTACTTGACACACGTAAGCCGTTCAAATAAAGTCACCAATCCGAGATGAAATTCGAAACATCCCAAATGTTCTACATGTTGGTTAGCTCGAATTCAATGATGAACTTAGTGATCAATTCAAGTTAGGGTTGACCTCAACCCATGTTATATTATACTTTATACCAATTATATTCCTTTGATATGTAAATATGTATACTCATTATGTGATTAACATTTGTGTATATAATATTCTATAATAGGTAGGTCTCTTATGAGATGCACACATTCAGCCAATTGTTTTAACTTTTTTCTATGTTGTCTCTTTAAAATCAAGTTGAATCTTAACATTTTGGCGCTTACCGTGAAACTCAGATTCTGAGATCGAGTGTAAATTTATGATCCCATATCCTTTGAGATTCACCTTGCTCCTTGAGAGAAACTTGGAAAACTAACTGTGTTATACCCATAAACTATAAATACCATAGTGGGAACTCGTGCTGGAAAAAAGTAGAGGTTGACTAACCGTTAAGCAATGCAAACTCAAAGAAACCAGGGAAGAAGATATTTCCCACTACCAAGAGTTGTCGCGACAATTCCTCGAGTTGAGAAAAGAGCTCGAGGAAACCAAGAGAGAAAACAGGTCTCTACTTTCCCAAACAAGAGGAAGAACCTTGGAAGACCAAACGATTGAGTCGGCCAATGGAAACATAGCTGAGCGCGGCCAACCTGAGCCCCAACAAGCTGAACATGAAAATGAAGGGAATCCTAACTCTAGCTCGGCGAAGCCTAGTGATGAACAATGGATTCAAGAAAGAAAAGGCTATGAAGTGCGATTTCAAGCGCTAGAGGAAGTCTTGAAGGCAGCAATTGAGAGGTATGAGAAGGTTGAACCCTCTTATGATATGGAGAGAGATTGTGAGCAACTATAAGTCTCTCCATTTTTTGATGCAATAGAAAATAATGAACCACCAGTCAAGTTCAATGCCCCTAAGTGCCCTGATTATTTTTGGACAAAAAACTGGTAACACATGTTCAACACTTTAAAACAGTGATTGGTTCTATGAGTCTCACCCAAAGAAAGAGAGACATTATAATGTACAAGTTGTTCATTACCACCCTCTGTAAAGGCACACAAAAATGGTTCAACAACCTGGCTCCTAGATCAATAACATTTTTCCCACAGTTTGCTAGGTTATTCATCACAAACTATGCCTACAACAAATCTTAAAAGAAGGAGTCTTACCATATTTTCTCAATTATCCAGGGGAGAGAGGAATCCACTGAAGAATACATGAAATAGTTCAGAGAAGAGAAATTAGAGATCTCTAACTCCCTTAGCTTTATTATTATAGAGGCTTTTAGGCAAGGCTTATTGAAGAACTCAGACCTGTTCGTGGAGCTGTGACTAAGACAATACCATGCACCTTAGAAGAAGCTTATGGGGAGGCAAGGAAATTCGTCAACCTCAAGAGGAGCTAGGTCTAGTCAAAGGCCATCAAATTGATGCAAAGGTAGAAGGCTGAAGCGGAGATCGACTCGCCTCATTAGAAGACCCCGAGTCGTCACTAATACTAGAATATTGGGGGCTTTCCCAGGAGTCCGAGCTAGAGATTGAGGTATCTTCTCTATGCATTCTGTAAAAAGCTACAAAAACAAAAAAAAACGATGGGTAAGGTACAAGAATAAGAGGTTACCTAGGGTTGAGTTTGAGAATAAAAGAAAATGATCCTTTAAAAACTCACCTGAAAAGAAAGTAGAAAATCGTTAGGTTCTTGACATTTAAACTCTAAAAACTCGAATAAACAAAATTATAATCCGAGCTGAATTCTTACCATCGAACTGAAAACCTTTTACAAACTCGAGGTGATGTGATCAAGCGTTTTTCTTCACTATTTCTCAAATTGTACAGGTAATGATGATAAGTCCTAGCCCAAACATCCCTTTATATAGAGGCACTTGGTTTCTCTCTCTAATCAACTTACACACATTTATTAGGGGAGTTGAACTGTTCGTATTCTATGTTCGGTAATTACTCTTCCATCTCATACCAGAGCCCGAGCTAAAAAGGTAGGGGGATTAGATGTTTAGATATCCAGACCGATCTAGTGTCCGACCCACGCAAGTCGCTCAAGCAAAATCATCAACCCAAAATGGAAACCCCAAATGTCATACTTGTAGGTCAACTCAAACCCAATAATCAACTCGAGCTCAATGATCAATACGAGTTGGGATTGACCTTAACCCATGATATATTGTACTTCATATCAACTATACTCCATGACATGTAAATATATGTACTCAGTATATCATTATATGTAATATTTTATAAATAGATGAATTTTTTATAAAATTTACATATTTAACTAATTATCTTAACTTTTATTTAAGTTCTTTATCTAAAATCAAGTCAAATTTTAACAATTATAATTAATCTCTTTTTCTTGCTTCTCCTTATTGCGAGTCGTTGCCTCGACTCTATTGCTCATTTTTTTAAAGCTAATTATAACAGCAGCAATTATATAGATCAATGCTCAAATTTTCTTAAATTTAAGAAAAATTAGTATGACACATGTTTTATATCATGAGTAAAAAAAATTATTATTTTAATCAATAATTATAAATTATATTATAATATACTATGTAAAAAATATCTTTTAAATTTAACCAAATAAAAAAAATACAATTCATTTTATTCAATTCTGGATATCATTTTTTTTCTTTTGGATTAAATGCAATTTCAACTACCTATTTTAAATGAAATAATTTAATTTAATTTTTATTATATTAATCATAAAATAATTAATTTTTTCTTCTAAATAAAATAATTTAATTATTATAATTTTAAATTTACAATAATTAATATCTATTCAATTAAATTAATAACAATTAAGGATAATATATGTTTTAAATAAAATAGTGTTCTATTATTTTTTTCTAAATATTTTTATGCAAATCCGTGAACACGAGCCTTAAAATCTATAATAACGATACAGTTTAAGAGTCATACATAACACTGTCAAATACCCAACACAAAAATACTATTTATGTGATGACTCTTCACTTAAATCTTACATAATATTATTCTTGATTATTATAAATTTAAAAAATATGAATTAATTTGTTTCATGAGAAAAATAACCTCATTTATTTTATTTAAAACAAAAGAGATCAAATTATTTATGTTATTTGCATTTATATATTTTTTATCATAATATATTATAATTATTTTTTAAAAATTTAAATAATTTCAAAATTTTAATATTGTATATATAAAAATAAAAATAAATTTATGTATTATTATTACTCAATTGGGTTCTCTAACTTTTGGGAAGTATTTTTCTTTAGTTTTTCAGACGCGAGAGTAGCTTGGGAACTTTGCTTCTTCTTTTTTTCCTTTTCTTTCTTTGGGGATATTTATAAAGTTCTAAACCCTAAATCAAGGGAAGAGAGACGGTCATTAGGGTTTTAGAGTCGCAGAACCTAATTGAAGTGCGTGGAAGAGCGATCACTACAGTGGAAAAATGCCCAAGTCTAAGCGCGACAGACCAGGTACGGTTTGCCCTTTCATCATCATCATCATCATCATCATCATCATCATCATCTTCTTCTTCTTCTTCTTCTTCTTCTTGCTTATGTTATGTTTATTTGCTGAGAAATCTGAAGAAGGTAGTCAATCGACTTGTGCGTTTGTGGTTGGTTTATTTTGTACGGTTTTGCTTTATAGTCTTAGCTAAATTATGAAAGTAAATACGGTTTGGTTGATGCCATAGTGCATATGCTTGTTTGATTGTGAAGAAAGTAGGAAAGTAAAGGCCGGTAATTTCTCTTTCGAATTATTAGTGTAAGGACTATGAGTGTTGGCTATTTTCGTGGACAAAATATTTATTTGTAAATTTGTTTTAGTACTGTTTATCAAGTTATCAAAACATTGAAACGAATGTTCGAGTTCCAATATCAATCTTGGTATGTCATAATTTATAATTGTAGTAAATTTAATTTATATATTTAATAATACGTGTTAATAAATCTAAAATTATTTTTGGTCTTAAATATTTTTTATGTGTCTTAATATTTTTAAGATGTGATTTAAAAATATAAATATTTTTTATTAAGGCTTTGAATGGGCTTTGGAAAAAATTAAGCCCAAAATGCATTTAAACCTAATATTATTAGGTATTATTATTATCAATAAATATTGAGACATTAGGGTTGGTGTACACTTGTGGAGAATAGAAAAAACTGCCGAAAAGAAAAATTGAAAAAGAAGAAAAAAAAAACTCTAATCGGCGGAGGAAAGGAAGAATATATATATACTTAATATATATATATGTGATGGAGGCTAATATATATATATGCATATGATTCGTTCAGAGCACTTCAAAGACTTCATAAAGGTAATATAATATATATATATATATTACAGAATTCAGATTCATAAAAGCTATATTATATATACATATTCGGTAGAATTTGGAATTATATATAATTAATATATATTGAGTTTCTTAATTAATTTAATTCCTTTGGATTAGATATTTAAATATTTAGATTAAATAATTTTATCGGTAATCATGATTATTTGATTTGAGTATTAAATTTTAAGGAAATTATTTTTATTGAATCTGTGTAATCTTTTTGCCTTAGAATATTCTAGTTGATTTGATTTAAGTGATATATGTTTTGAATCATCTAGTTAGGATTATTCATTGTTAAATCCATTTAGAACACCACGAGAACGCTTGTGTTTTTGTCTTAACATTTTTTGCGATTCATTTTGTGAATGATCGATTGGCGGGAGAACATTAGAACGTTGGTCTGAAAAGCTCGTACTAATATTGGAAGCGTGAAAACGAGAGGGGGCTCGTAAGTAAAGTACGTTGAGGGAAGTATCATAGGGAGAGTAGCATGTAAGGCCGAGGTTTGTACTTGAACATTTGATTTTCATAGTGGAAAGTTAGGTGGTCAGTGGGCCAGGTGGTTTTCCTCTTGGAGTCGTAGTTGTGGCCTAGGTTGTTTCCACCTAAAAATATCGTGTGTTATTATTTTATTTCCTTATTTTTACACACGATTACATGTACGGCAGACTTTGTTTAGGTTATTAAATTATAAACTTGATAAAAATTAAGAATAACTTTATTCACCCACTCTGAGTTAATCGTGTCCAGTATCTTATAAACTTTCAATTGGTATCGGGAGCACTAGACACGCTTAGTGAGATTGATCTTAGGGACACGCGACTTTACTTATGGACCAAATGAAAGAAGGTGGGTCATCTGTTAAACCCCATTTCTTTGATGGGTTTAATTACTTCTCTTGGAAGGCTCGCGTACGAAGCCTTTCTCGGGAACAAGATGAAAAAGTACCGGGATCTTATTCTTGATGGTTGGGAACCACGTACATAATGAAAGATGGTGTAGCAATCATAAAAGCCAAGAAAGAGGCGGACCACGTGAAGAACGCACCGCAGTGGGGCAAACCAAAAGGTCTAGCTCAATGACCATTTGCGGTGTCGATGGATGAGTTTCGTCGCATCTCCATTGTGAGGCTAAAGATGCATGGAATGCACTGCTTCTTGCTCGTGAAGGAACTTCCCAGAGTAAAACAAATAAAATTGAGATTGCTAACATGCGGGTTTGGATTCTATTAAATGAGCAACAATGAAACTTTTGGTCAATTCTATGCTCGCATTACGTGATATCACTAATGCTTGTTCTAACCTTGGTGAGAAAATTCCTGACAACCCTACAAGTCGCGAACTCACAAGCTCTTTAACAGTGGTATAAGATGAGATTCTGACGATAGAGGAAAGCAAGAATGTAGATAGCTAAAATTGATGAACTTGTCGGGTCGATCCAAACTGTGAGCTTCTCTTGATCCACCCAAGAAAAATAAGGATGTGGCATTCAAAAAGCTCAAAGGATATCTCGATAGTGATGATGATATGAATGATGAGTCTTAGTCTTGTTAGCACGAAAATTTAAGAAGTTCATGAAGAAGAAGGGTGACGAGATAATCATTTCAACAAGGGACAATCCAGTCGTTCGAATGACCCAGAAAGTCGAGGAAATCAAGTCTCACAGCCTTGATGGTAAGAAAAGTAAGCCACTAATCTCAATGCTTTACTTGTGGGGGATTTGGTCGTATTTCTACAGATTGTGCTAACAATAAAAGAAATTTGGAAAAGCCTTTAATCTGCTACGCTCGGTGACACAGAAAGTGAGCGGGACAATGCTAGTAACTTAGAGGATGATGACAATTGTGTGCCTTCGCATGACTATCAATGCAATCGCATCCATGACTCAGACCTTAGCTCGGATGAAGAAAATGAGGAAATAAACTCTTCTCTCTTACTATCTAAGTTTAATGTATCGAATTATGAGAGCTATTCATGGATTGTCTAGGTCTTTAGGAAGAAGAGATAAATTGCTTGTGGAAGTAACTAAACTTAATGATATCATCAATGTTCACAAAACAAATTCCTCAACCTGAGAAAGATAAAGGAATTGTCTGATCATATTAATGCTTTGAATTTGAGACTTGCGAAACCGTTGAGGAAAACAAAAATCTCGAGCAAGAACTTAGTATTGCTAAAGAAACGATGAAGAATTTGACCATTGGTCTTTGAAAAATTAACCAAAGTCTGGACTATGGAAAGCCACGTGGAGATAAAGAGGTCTTGGATACGTAGATGAACAATCAACACCTTCGTCATCCAAAACTCAATTTGTAAAACCAGCTGTGCTCGGGCGAGGAAGGTAGTTTTTGCACCTATCATTCTAAGAAAATTCAATTTGTTCCCATCTGTCATCATTGTGGTAGGAAAGGGACATATAAGACCTAAGTGTAGATTTCTTTATGCTTATGATTCTATCACGAATATAAATGTTTCTAAAACACCTCAAAATTTCAAAATGTAAAGTTTTTACTGAAGAACTACACGAAAAGAGAATATAAGAAACCGATGCTTTCGAATGTCCAACATTAAAAAGGGATGGGTTAAGAAATCGAAAGTTACCTTGCTTTGTGGCCGTATATCATTTAAAGTTAAATCAAATACCGCTTGGTATTTTGATAGTGAATCTCTGAACCGCATGACGAGAATCGTTCTTTATTTACAACCTTTAAGGAATACAATGAAGGGGCAGTTACCTTTGGTGATGGTAAAACATCTAGAATTATTGGAAAAGGCTCTGTTCGAATAGGGGTATCCCAAACTTGATGAAGTTTTATATGTGGAAGGACTTAAGGCAAACTTGATTAGCATAAGTCAAATATGTGATAGTGATTTTAATGTGCAATTTACAAACAATCAGCGTATTGTAGCACGGTCAAAATGGTGAATGTGTGATTAAGGGAATCGGATCACGTGACAATTGTTATTGTGTTGATACATCACCCACGGTAACATGTAACCTAGCTAGATGACTCAACTATCTTTGTGGCCGAAAGCTAGGTCGTATGAATTTTAAAGATCTGGTTAGATTAAGCAAAATTGAGATTGTGCGTGGTTTACCCATTCTTTCAAAAATTGAAACACGTATGTGGACATGTCAATTGGGTAAACAAACTAGGATTGCTTTCGTAAGAAGATCAAGAGTATAAATACAAACGAGTATTGGAATTTGATACATATTGACCTTATGGGTCACATGAGAAAAGAAAGTATTGGAGGTAAGAAATATATCATAGTTGTAGTAGATGACTTTTCTCGCTACACGTGGGTAGACTTTCTTAGAGACAAATCATATGCTTTTGAGTTTTTCATCTCGTATTGTCTGAGTGCGGGTTGAAGCGAGGTGACAAAATAGTAACCATCGAGAGAGCAGACCGTGGAAAGAGTTTGAAAATACCAAGTATCTTGACTCAGAAGAACGGTATCTTTCATGAATTCTCGCTCATCACCTCAACAAAATGGGGTAGTTGAGCGAAAAAATAGGATACTTGAGAGATGGCGAGTAATGATGCATGCCAAGGAAGTCTCAAGGTTTTTGGGGTATAAACATAAACATGTATGTCACGTTATAAATCGTGTATATCTTAAGCCAGTACAATAAACTCCTATGAGATATGGAGAGGTAAAAAACCCAATCTGAAATTTATGCATGTTTTTGGAAGTAAATGCTACATACTTAAGAGATCGTAAACAATTGGGTAAGTTTGATTCAAGAAGTGATGAAGGTATATTTCTTGGGTATTCTACAAATAGTAGAGCTTATAGAGTCTTGGTAGAACTAATGTAGTTATGGAATCTATAAATGTTGTTATAGATGATGGAGGTAAGAAGATTACAAGTGAAGAAGTTGGAAATGAAGAAAATTTCACAACACCTCGATTAACAATGACGGTGACACGATTGGAATAAAAGAAGAAGAGTTAGAGGAAAGAGAAGAAAATAAAGAAGAAGCATCGACCATCAATGATAAATCCAACTCGAACTTCAAAAAATCATCCTATTAAGAATATAATTGGAGATCCTAAATGCAAGCGTGAGTAACGAAGAAGACAAATAAGTGAGGTAACCCGTTTATGCTATATTTCTTAATTTGAACCAAAAAATGTGAATGAAGCCCTTAGGGATGAATTTTGGATAAATACCATGTAGGATGAGTTAGCTCGATTTGAAAGAAATCATGTATGGGTATTAGTACCTAAGCTAAAAACAAAAATGTTATTGGAACAAAATGGGTGTTCAAAAATAAATCGATGGCGTGACATTGTTGTTAGAAATAAGGCTAGGTTAGTAGCTCGAGGCTACACTCAGTAGAAGGAGTTGACTTTGATGAAACATTTGCACCGTGCTAGACTAGAGTCAATTAGGATTTTACTTGCCATTTCTGTCATATGAAGTTCAAATTATATCAAATGGATGTTAAGTCGCCATTTTTGAATGGTTTTTGAATGAGGAAGTGTCGTGGAACAACCAAAAGGATTTGTTGTCAAAATTTCCAAATCATGTTTACAAACTCAAAAAGGCTCTTTATGGTTTAAAACAAAGCTCCACTGAGCATGGTATGAGAGACTTACCAACTATCTTTTGAACAAAGGGATTTATTCGAGGGGAGTTGATAAGACTTTATTCATTAAAAGGAGTAGTGTGAGATCTTTATTGCTCAATTTATGTGGATGACATAGTTTTGGATCACATCTAGTACCTTAGTGGATGATTTTGTGCACGTTATGACAAATGAATTTGAAATGTCCATTGGTAGGTGAAATGAATTTCTTCCTTGGTTTACAAATCAAACAATCTCGTAATAATATATTTATTTCTCAAACCAAGTACCCTTGTAACCTTGTTAAAAGATTTGGTCTTGAAACTAGCAAGCCATTACGAACTCCTTTAGGTACCAGCCACAAAATTACAAAGGATACTCGAGGTAAAAGTGTTGATCAAACCCTTTATAGGAGTATGATAGGTAGTTTACTTTACCTCATTCTGATAGACGACATATGTTTTAGTGTTGGTGGTGTGTGCGTTATCAAGGCGACCCTAGGAATCACACTTAGAGAATGTAAAGAGAATCATTAGGTATATCTCGAGAACAAGTAATTATGGTTTATATTTTACTACGACCTTTACTTGTGAAGTAAGTGGTTTTTCTGATCTTGGGCGGGCGAGCGGCAGGATGATAGGAAGAGCACGTGGTGGTTGTTTCTACATTGGAAACAACTTAGTATCGTGGCATAGTAAAAGCGAGAACTACATCTCGCTCTGCAGTTGAAGCGGAATACATTCTTTGAGAGCTCTTGCACACAAATGCTTTGGATGAAAAACATGCTTTCAGGGACTACGGTCGACCACGAGGTATGATGCCTTATATTGTGATAACGCTAGTGCTATATGTATTTCTAAGAACCCAGTTCAACGCATTCTAGAACTAAACACGTTGACATAAGGCATCACTTTATTCGAGAACTAGTTGAAGAGAAAATAGTAACACTTGAGTTTGTACCCTACTAAGAGACAACTAGGCGATATATTCACTAAAGCCGTAGACAAAATTTGAGTATCTTAGAGAAGTGCCTTGGGAATTTCTCCTCAAATTGAATTTCAAATTTTATTACCCAAAAAAAAAAAACATCCTTGTTTGTATGAGTATTCAACTTATTTAATATTTCCATTACCACGTAATCTCATTTTTAGTGACTCGACTCATTTTGATATTTATTGTATAAATTATTCTACAATTTTTGGCTTGTGCGTACATATATATTCTTATACATGTGATGATCGATGTTGACATAAACTTGCCACACACTCACGAACACACGTATATGTTAAGCTTGAAGTTTATGAATTTTCTTGAAAGACTCTAGGACTTTAACTAATCTTGATTGTAAAATTGTGTTGAGTTCTACTTTTGCTTACTAAAATTTTACCGTATGGAGGCAAGTATTGAGAGGGCTACCCTCTTGTGATGTGTGAAGCTACCGCAATGAGAACGGAGAGGGCTACCTACAACTAGTGTGAAAGTCATCGTGCTAGGTTTATGGCTCGTGCGAAAAAAAAAAGGAAGGGAAAGATTATGCAAAAAGCGGTTGCTTATAAATCTTGTACTTGGAATGCCTGAAAAGAAAGAGCTAATAGAGGTTAAAAAATATATATATATCATTTACCTCATTTATAGAAAAAAAAATAAATTTAAGTCCTCTTTTAGTAAATATATTTTATTTTGTAAGATTGAAGACTCGATTATATTTTTATATGATAGGTGATATTTTTTCTTTTGAGTCTTTCTTGATATATCATAAATGAATTAATTGACATATTTATGAAGTTTAAACATGTATACTATTTTAAGTAAATGTCAATATGTCATTATATGTGCGAAGTGTGCGTGTGCACCTATTTTATTCTACTTATTTATTTATATGATAAATAATCAAAATTAGAGTTAAAAAAATGATGAGTTCTCAATTGGTTGTGTGCTTGTGTGTAATTAAATGAGTTTAATACCTTATGTGGCTATGTATGCAAATTTAAAAAAAAATAAATAATAATAAAAAAATCTTTTTCATTTATTACTTTTTTAATTGGTTTCTAAGTTAGAGAGTCATAGAACTTAGGGGGAGTTTAAAGCACATTGCACTTTTGCATTACTCTGATTTTACACTGTTATATCTTTAGGAGGAGTTTAGCTTCAATTCTTTGTCTAATGCTTTGTCCTTCTCGTATGTCAAAAAGGGGGAGAGAATATTTACTTCCATGTTTTTATTTTGTTATGCATATAAGGGGAGAACATATTTTTATTAAGCTTAATTGATATGAATGCATACTACATGACTATTATTTATACTTTGCTTATTTTTATGTAAACTGAACTAATATACAATGAGGCTTTCATGCCAAGTTGTCCTATACTTTGTCAATGTTGTTTGATTACTTTACAATCTTGTCAAGTTACGTGAAGATGGATCTCTAGGACCATAGGATAGTTCCACTATGGAGTCGGGACATCGTTGTATTTTTATCTTATTTTTATAAGTGTCATGTAGTAAATCGAGGTTTTTGCCACGAAAATGCCAAAGGGGAGTTTGTAAGGACTATGAGTGTTGGCTATTTTCGTGAGACAAAATATTTATTTGTAAATTTGTTTTTAGGCACGCTATCAAGTTTATCAAAACAGTAGAACAAATGTTCAAGTTCCAAATATCCGTACTTCAGGTATGTCTTTTATAATTACGACACATAGAATTTCATTTATATATTTAATAGTACATGTTCATAAATCTAAAATTATTTTTGGTGCTTAAATATTTTTTATGTGTCTTAATATTTTTAAGATGTGATTTAAAAATATAAATATTTTTTATTAAGGCTTTGAATGGGCTTTGGAAAAAATTAAGCCCAAAATGCATTTAAACCTAATATTATTAGGTATTATTATTATCAATAAATATTGAGACATTAGGGTTGGTGTACACTTGTGGAGAATAGAAAAAACTGCCGAAAAGAAAAATTGAAAAAGAAGAAAAAAAAAACTCTAATCGGCGGAGGAAAGGAAGAATATATATATACTTAATATATATATATGTGATGGAGGCTAATATATATATATGCATATGATTCGTTCAGAGCACTTCAAAGACTTCATAAAGGTAATATAATATATATATATATATTACAGAATTCAGATTCATAAAAGCTATATTATATACATATTCGGTAGAATTTGGAATTATATATAATTAATATATATTGAGTTTCTTAATTAATTTAATTCCTTTGGATTAGATATTTAAATATTTAGATTAAATAATTTTATCAGTAATCATGATTATTTGATTTGAGTATTAAATTTTAAGGAAATTATTTTTTATTGAATCTGTACTTAATCTTTTTGCCTTAGAATATTCTAGTTGATTTGATTTAAGTGATATATGTTTTGAATCATCTAGTTAGGATTATTCATTGTTAAATCCATTCTAGAACACACAAGGGCACTTGTGTTTTTTGTGCTAACATTTTTTGCAGTTCATTTGTGAATGATCTGATTGGCGGGGAGCTTATTAGAACGTTGAATTAGAAAACCGCTCATGCTAATATTAGAAAGCTGTGAAAACGGAAGCGGGGGCTCGTAAGTAAAGTACATTGGGAAGTATCCTAGGGAGAGTAGCATAAGACCAGAGTTTGTACTTGAACATTTGATTTTCATAGTGGAAAGTTAGGTGGTCCAGGTGGGCCAGGTGGTTTCCTCTTAGGTCATAGTTGTGGCCTAGGTTGTTTCCACCTAAAAATATCGTGTGTTATTATTTTATTTCCGCACTTATTTTTACACACGATTACATGTCTGGCCGCTTTGTTTAGGTTATTAAATTATAAACTTGATAAAAATTAAGAATAACCTATTCACCCCCCTCTAGGTTAATCAGGTCCATATCTTATAAACTTTCAATTAGCTATCACGTTTAAAAGGAATTTTCTGGAGTTTAATATGTTTTTTGAATCTTTTATGATAATTATTAACCATAGTCCATCATCAGAATTGCTAAAGTTTATAAGAAATTTGTAGGATAATGTTATATTTTGATTTCACTGTTATGTGATGAGTTGGGGTTTTAGCTTCTTTGAAGCTTTACTTTATTGTAAGAATTATGTGGAAGAATAAAGGAAATCTAAATGATTTTGGGTTTTAGCCTTCTTGATTTTAATGTTTAATTGAATATTGGTGTCTGTATGCAGTTACGTTATCCAAGACAAAGAAGAAGGGTAGAGAACATAAAGAAGCTATAGTAAATGCAATAAGGCAGGCTGTTGAGGATTACAGTTCACTGTATGTGTTCTCTTTCGAGAACATGAGAAACCAAAAATTCAAGGAGTTCAGAGAGCAGCTCAAATCTACAAGCAGGCAAGTAGATATTTCAAGTCTCTGCAAATTTCTTTTGAAGTTTATATCTGGATGAAACTCTTTTACCGTATATTCTAGCTTCAGTGATGGTAAAATGAACACTCTCTTCCAGTGTTTTTAAGTCCCTGCCAGAGGGAACTTACCTAGTTGAATTATGGTTTCTATTTAGGTAAAGCTTATCAATACTGAATTTATTCACTTGCATATGAATATTGACAAGTGACTTTCTATAATTCTTGAAGGTTTTTCCTTGGTTCAAACAAAGTCATGCAAGTTTCCCTAGGTCGATCTGCTTCTGATGAGATTAGACCTGGAATTTACAAAGTTTCTAAAGTGAGCATATCTTTTATGAAACCAGCAGTTTATGTTATCTAGTTTTGGTTTTGGGTAATCTATTGCGTCTTACATTTTTTTTTATTTTCTCTTAGCTTCTTCATGGGGATTGTGGACTTTGTTTTACCAATTTGCCAAAAGAAGAGTTTGAAAGGTAATGACAATTATTTTCTTTTCCATTTTCTTGTTCTTTAATGTCCCATTGGTTGCAGAAAAGGTGGGTGGAAAAGGAAAGAATAAGTTTTTCTTCAATTAGTCTGGGATAGGTGTTGATTTATAGATGTCGATTCTTTTCTCTTGGATGTTGGCTATAAAAGGGTCCAATGAATAGCATAATAGCACTGTGAGCATTCACCCCAAAAAAAAAAAAAAGACTTGAGAAACATAGTTAAGAGGGTATTGAGTTTAATTGTCTATCGATATTTTCCTTCTCTTTTTCCCTATGATTTTAATGTGTAATCTATGACCCATTTTTAATTACGAAATAGAAATGTTTCATATATTCAGAGTAAAATGTTCTTAACAACCCCCCCCCCCCATCCTCTTCCCAAAAAACAAAAACAAAAAAAAAATTGTCATTGATCTGCCCAACCATAGATAATTGATTCTTTTTTAATGAAACACCTTTCTGATCTTGATGATTTCTGCATATAATGTTGAGTGAAAATTGCTGAGTATGTAGTTTATAACTTTTCCATAATGCATGATAAACAATTAAATAACTGGGCTATGTTTGAAATTGGAGGTAAATCTTCCGCATTTAAAGCTTAAGGTTGGTGAGAGAGATAATTGGTAAATCATGGTGTTAAGGAGCTCCAGCATTTTTGCTATATGACCAACAAATAGTATTAGAATTCCATATACTGTTCTTAAATGCTCCTTTTTTTCTTCTGGCAGGCTGTTTAATGAATACAAGGACTACGATTTCGCGCGGACAGGAAGCAATGCAACCGAAAAGGTTTTTGGATTTGTTATTAGGAAATTTTAGTGTTTGAGTAATCAATAATGCTCTTGGTGTCTTGAGTGTGAATATGTCTAACACTCCAGGATTGAAATTGAATCCTTCAGTTGGTCAATTACTGTCAATAATTTTAAAAATATGAACTTTCAGTTGTAGCTGTACAAATTGAAAAGTCCAATTTATTTACCTTCAGGTTTCATATTTCAGATATTTGTGTTCAGCTTTACTGCATTGAAGAGTCATAAGCTTGATTTTACCAAGATTGTTTGAAAATATTTCAGGTGGAGCTTAAGGAAGGCCCATTGGAGCAGTTTACTCATGAGATGGAACCCCTTCTGCGCAAACAAGGGATGCCTGTCCGATTGAATAAAGGTTTTATTTGCTTGCTTCTCTTTACTAGGCCACCACATCAACATTGTTTTTTCTGTAATGGATGGATAGTTACTCTCTCCCCCAATGTTCTGTTTTGTAGGAGTTGTGGAACTCGTGGCAAATTTTGTTGTTTGCAAAGAGGACAAGCCTTTGTCACCAGAGGCGGCTCGTATACTGGTTTGTTCTTTTGTCATATTATTAGTCAATAGACTAGCAAGTTAGCATACTATAGATTATAGAACATCTACTATTGAAATGTGTTGAATTTACCCTATAAACTTTTACATTGGTGTTGTGAGATTATTAATTTTTCCTTTTTATCAGTTTCATCTCTATTATTCGCATTTGTAGCCAAATTGGGTGAATCACGTTTTTAGTTTCTTTTTTTCTTTTTACCCCATTTTTAAGTATGATGATGTAGTTGCTGTTATCTCCTTATGCATCATGCATGCCACCTTAGTTGCTATACTCATCAATATTTCTTATGTTTCCTGCAACCCCATATATTCATATTTTTTAACACACGAATGCTACAAGCTTTCACTACTATATCCTTATTTAGTTATTTTCTGCTTTTCATTAAAATAGTTTTTGGAAAAAAAATTTAAGGGACACTATCATAACTGGTCATAAGCCTTTTTAGTTCAAATTAACGAATATGTGAGAAATTACTCTGCAGCGGTTGTTAGGGATCAAGATGGCCACTTTTCGACTTCACTTGATTGGCAGATGGAGTGCTGATGATTTTGAAGTTTATATTCAAGGGCCAGAAGATTCAGATGTAGAGTCATCATAGTGAGGTGATTTGAACTTTTCTTTATATTTCAAATGTCTTGAATGTTGGTGTCAAGCCAACCATAGTGAAGCCAGATTGATCGTCATGTCATGATCGTTTAGCTTGGGCAACTCAATTCAAAGTTCTCTGTTATCGTTTTGTTTTATTTTATTTTTTACCCGTCTGTAGCCAACTTACTACATTGAATTTATCTATAGTTGCCGCTAACATACTCAAATGCAAGTCACTTTTTTGTTGTATTAATATGATTCGGTGTGGGCCCATATTTGTCTGCTTCTTATTGTCATTGGAAACTTTCAATGTGCAAGAGGATGAATCAATAGACTTAAAGAGGAATCAGCTTTTTACTTGTGCTGTAAAAGAAAATAAATTTGAATATCGTGTTTAACAAAAGCTTATTTATTTCTTTTCTGTTCTATTCCAATTCTAGCCCTATTAAAATGGTCATATGACCAACACGCGATCTACTTTCTCTCATCATTTAAGGTCAGGTAAAAAAAAAAATGATTTAAGTGCTCCTTATAGCATATGAATGGGGTGAACTCACTTTCAAATAGTGCAATTTTAGTAGGAGTAATTGGCTCATTGATATGTAGTTAACGTGGAAGGCCTGAATTTTAAGTTCTAGTTGCGAGTTTGTGTAGCATAGTTATTTTAAAAGACAGTATAATTGTTATGCACAAAATATTAAACTATTCTTTTGCGATATAATTGAAACTAATTTTAATTAAAGTAAAATAGAAATTCATTAGCAAAAACAAAAAGTAAAATAGAAATTTAAATAATTTTTATATACTGTTCATTATTATTGTTAAAGAAAAGGAAAAATATGGCGCTGCAAAATATTGTTTTAACATAGTGCGATGTTTTGATGTAAAAATTTTATTGTTTTAAAGCGTATTTGGAGTTGGCCTAACTAAACCAGTTTGTAAGTGGACTAAAGCACTCCACCGAAGGAGGAGAAGGAAAAAAAAAACATTACGCCCTTCAACATACAATTTATAAGAAGGGCTATATCTAACGGTATAATTATGTTTGTTAATGACGACAAGATTATTTAATTCTATTGTGAGATTTAACCAAGTGCTATTAATACTTTTTTTTTTATTGAAACCAATAGCTATATAAAGAGCAATGATTTTGGATGTCTATAGTAAAGGAGATTTATAGAGTTGAAGCAGTACATGAATTAGAGAAGAACATAAAGTTAGGGGGTTGGTGATAAAATTGATAACAATGTTCTCATTTTATGGTATTTTATATCAAAATATTCACCAAAAAATTTCATTATAATAGTAGACATTATTATATACCTTACAATACTTATATCAAGTAAAATTAATACTCTAAATAGGTTTCATGTTTCTAGATCGTATACTTTCATTTTGAAAGAACTCGACTCAACAAGTTTCATAAAAGAATATGAAAAGAAAGTTGGTAATCTAAACCTACAACTTGTTCAATAACAATATAGGAAGCCTTCAAAAGGTTTTGTTAGTTATCATTTAATCCCATTTCAAATATGTGCACAATTATATGTGTAGAAAATTTTAATAAATATACACTAGCAGTTGCAATAATATTATCAAGGCAAACTTTAGGTTTGAAGAGTGAAGGACAATGGTAAGCAAAAATGAAGATTCTTATACGTAGAAACAATTACACAAAAAATCAATTGTTCTTTCGACTCAAGTAGATAACTAGGACATAGATGAGAGATGGAAATACTAACCCATAGAATCATTTTACGACCTCTATATCAATTTGACCAAGCAGGCCTTACAATGTAAATTATGCAATTAGCACAACAAAAGTATAAAATAACATTTTCAATTCAACACACAACAAAAATAACTTGCAGTAAGAAATAAGAAACTGTAGTAAACACACTAGTGACAGTGTGTCTCACAAACTCATGTCCAAGCTAGCAGCATGCATAAACATAGCAACTATCATACACATGCAAAACAATCATACATACTAAAAAATTATAAGAGATTACCAATCTCTTTAAGACCTCATATTTGGGAACATATTAGGTAAATGATTATTGTACTTTTACAACATGCAAACATACATTACATAACAAATCATAATAAAGAGTCCAACACATGATACATTATCAGGATAAGAAGATACAAACTCCTAAGAAACTCACACCAAAAATACATTATCATAAAAGAGAAGTAATAATTAAAAAGTTATAGACATGCTACAAGGAAAGGAAAGAAAGCATGCAACTGCACAAAACAAATAAACTTTCTAATTAGAGTCTAAATCTAGTATGTTAAAACATACATGATAGAAACTCAGATTATACTAACACAATAACATATCATACAAAATAATAGATATAACGAGATAAATTCACATAGAACTTCTATCTGTGTGGTAACATTCTCGGGTTGCTTAAGGAAACCACTCAACAATAAACAAATCATTAATCAATAAAATAGTTACAGTTTTGATAGAAAATAAAATCACCAATACCTCTATTAGTCGGGACATCTCTTCGAACTACCTATTGCTGCTATTGCTTGTTGCTTTCACATTGACTTGATTCGAAACACGAACCCGAATTTTCTTTAAAACCCATAACACCTAATGTGGTATGATCAATAACTACAGATAAGTAACCAAAAGTGTAACAACTCCCAATCTTGAGGATTATCCTCAAACTCAAACAATATATCTCTTATCGTACACAATAAGAGATATGAGAACTCAAAACATTTAACTTAGCTCACTCTCATAATGAGGTTCTCACAAATAAGGAGTTGCATCTAAGAAACTCTCAACCAACACACGACTCATATACAAGTGATTGGAAAACACCATCATGAGTACTCACCACTCACAAGTACAGTTTTGCTCAATAGTCACAAATCACTAATATTGAACAACACTCAAGGTATTAGTGGGAAATGAAAAAATGAGATATCAATTTGATAGAGCTTCATTATATTTTTATGAATGCAAAACATGAAGAAATCAGGTGGTATTTATAGAAATTTCATAAGCCACGACCAACCTCGCCACTGCCCATGCCGAGGTGGCTAGCGAGGTCTATGGCGATGGGCCATGTTGAGGTGTCAAAAATCACATTTTTCATTTCCAAAATTGTCAAGTAATTTTTATAAATATTTGCATCCAAAAATGTCGACCCCCAAGCATGCATACTACGAAATCTAACCCCGTGATGTGTGTAAACATGGTCGCTTACAAAGTGTTCCTAACTATGTGCGTGTCTGTATTACTGATTCGTAGTAACCAATCTTACATAAAAGAAGATAGATACACTAAGTAAAATAAATAGACTTCATTTTTTGCACACAGAAAGCCAATAACGACACAAAGGCCTACACGACTTGTAGAAAACATCAATGTTAGACTCAAAATCCTTAACCAAAACTTGTGGAAGCATGATAAAACCCTTTAGTCAAATTATGAAGTATAATTATAAAAGAATAATCATTGGTTGGTTTTGGTTCCGATGGAGCACAAGGGTGAAGTTAGGTAAAATGGATGAAATGATTTCCTTTATGATATTTTTCTTTGGAGGGCTTAGGATACCTGGAGTTTAAGGTAGTTGAGTGATTGATTTAACGGGAATTCTAACAAAACTCTTCTAAAATAAGGGCTGATTTTTAATGATTGGTAAAGGACCTAGAATACCCTTAAAAGAATAAGGAATTATTGTGATTTTTGGTGACCTAGGACTAGACTCTTCACTTGGCAATGTGATACAAAAAATTTCCTCTACTAAGGGTTGCTTTTTGGGTTTGGGTGGAGGAGACCCTAGAATAACTTTAGAAAGATATTGAACATTGGTAATTTTGAGTAGAGTAGGTGATGATTTCTTGTTTAGAACTTTGACACTTTTTTCCAAAGAAATAAAAGCTATCTTTTTATCCATCCAATAGAACATAAAAATGTTTTATTTCACCTTATGGATTGCATGTACATGGTCTCTCTAAGGCTTACTAAGAAAAATATGACAAGCATGTAAGAAATTTATGTCTATCATTTCACAATTTACCTCATCTTGATAGGACTTTATAATTGAAAATGAGAGCATATAAAACTCACTAAAATGAAGGTATTTTTTGGTATGCAAACAAAAGGCTTTTATAAGGGCTTTAGAAACTAAACTGTCACTACTTTCAACATCAATAATCACATCACTTGCTTTTTTATTAACGATGCATCTAGTTCTAAAAGGAAGAAGTGTTTGAGATTTTGTTGTTTGTTTATGGGATCTTTTGGCAATGAGTACATCTTTATTCCACAAGTTGTGGTACAACCACAATTGATGTGACATACAATTACTAATTAAAAGATAAGGATGAATTTTTTAACCTATAATTAACTATCACATCAGTTGTGATAATATCACAACTTATATTAAATAAACCTTTTTCTTTGACAATTGGGCGATTATTTGGATTTTTAAGGTGAGAGTATGGATAAATTTTGGTCGACACATTTCAAAAGACTTAACAAATGGTTCATAATGTGCTTTTCTTACTCTTTTCTCACAATAGATCTAGAAAAATAAGTCGTTTCTAGAGAGTGTATAAGAGATGTTGTGGTTGATTTCTTTCACAATGGGTTTAGTTGAGTGCACTTCACTTATACATTGAGATAAAAATGTACGAAAGTATAAGCGTTTTATTTTAGTCAATTGATTCTTTACCAAAAAGCAACCAGAAACTAAAGCTCTTTAGCATACCCACTAAACCATTTTTGAGCAAAAAAGCACTCAGTTCCATAAAAATCATAGTACTCAAAAGCATATTTAATGTCATCAATCCAGTTCAAAAAATTCTAGCACTCATTTTTATATTAAATAGAGATTTGGAGGAAAAT
The DNA here is from genome assembly GCA_030763125.1 of Hippophae gyantsensis. NCBI lineage: Eukaryota > Viridiplantae > Streptophyta > Magnoliopsida > Rosales > Elaeagnaceae > Hippophae > Hippophae gyantsensis. The sequence goes on from CM061030.1 coordinate 35,776,340, forward strand.
GATTGGGTATAAATATGGAAGGACAGTTTGAAACATGTAGACAGATAATACAAATTTATTAAAATTAACTACTTCAATATAATTAGCAAACATAATTAAATAGAAAAAATTTAGAATAGTACAAGCACAAGTGAATCAGTTTCCAATTTGCCAATTACTACCAAAATCCACATGAACTCCAATTTGACTACAATCAAAATGGCCGAGTAAATTCCCAAATGATAACACCCAATATGACTTAAATTCCACTCACAAAATAACTCAAATAGAAGCTGTAATATGATGGAATTATTTAATGGTACATAAAATCATAATGGATTGACTACTCTAAGGATGAAGAGTTCATTTTGATTGGCCAGCAGCTGATATAGCTCTCAATAAAAGCACCAAAGAGCTCCCAAATGAAATCTAATTTGTGGACAAATTAAACTAAATCTGGACAGCCTTGAAACTCCTAAAGTCGAGATGCATGAGACGTTTGGTGTCAACTGTAGTGGGTTTGCTTGGATTTAATGGGTTTAATGAAACTCCTAATAACGGGTTTAATGAAATGATGACTGGTGTTATCGTTGGTGGATTGATGATGATATTGGGTGAAGACTATGGGCATTTGGGGGTAGTTTTTTGTGGGATATTTGGAGTATTTGATTTATGGAGTATAAACTAGAGGTAGTAGAATTGGGAGAAAAAGAGATGATTGAAAGAAACTCGAGTTTAGAAATCATAATAAGTTCAGAGGAAGTTAAAGAAATTAAGATTGGAAAAAAAAAAAGAGAAAAGTGGATAGAAGAAAATAATTTAACCATTGCTGATACCAATATAACGTATGAGAATTTTAAAGATGAAGCAAGAAATGAATTAAAGAAAAAGAAAGAACACGAAGTTAGGAGTTATGAATAAAACTGAGAGCAATGTTCTCATTTAATTTTATATCATATCAAAATATTCATCAAAAGTTTTCATTACAATAGTAAACATTACTACATACTATCCAAGTTATTTTTAATGGGTCTTAATATTCATGGAACTTACCATACTTATATCAAGTAAAATTAATGGCTTCATGTTCCCCTATAGTAATTTTTTTTAAATTTCCATAATTAAAGTACTTTGAGAAACGTTTAACATAAATGCATACACTATTGTCAAATAATATATATTTTTTACTTAAAATATATATATATATATATATATATATATATATATATATATATATATATATACGTATTTAATATGATTCAATCTTACAGCTTTAAGAGCTTTAAGACCATACATAAGTAAACAAATACAATATGAACTATTAGTTTAAAGGTGTCAAAAAATAGCTTAATATAGAACGAAAATTGTTTCTTTTTTTCACTTTCAAAAATAAGACAATTTTGGTAGTTCAATTTTTTCTTAAAATACCACAAAATAGTATATAATATCCATTTTCACTCTGCAACCTTAACATATTAATTTATCATGACCGGTGTTGATGGAAATGACTAACAGTTTACAATCATCAAATAAAATGGATTTCATATGAATGAATGTCCGATAAAAATGTACTTCATTTGATTGAATCTAAATTAAATTGAAGTCAAATTCATCTAACCAAAGTACAAGTAAAGACTGATAATTTTTAGAAAATAATGATTGTCTTTGTATCATTTCAGGAAAAATGCTGTAGACATTTTTATTTTTGCTTTGCATCAAAACCTATACTGCCCAGATTAATGTGCGTTTCAAACAACTATTTTGCGGAAGAATAAGAGAGCCAGAAAAGCACTGTAACAGGGAACAAAACCAAATTGTATCTTAAATACAAATCTCAGCTAGCTCAGCTATTATGCCTATTGGCATACACTTTTAAGGTTTCAAGACGCTAAACTAAGCTGTCCACAATATAGTATACCAGCTGATGCCAGCAATACAGCAAAATTTCAATGACTGACCGTAATTAAATTAATATTACATGAATGGACAATTGGACATAACATAAACCCTTGGCGCTGGAACTAGTGCGCAATATTTGCACCAATCTAATTGTGTGCATTGCACATCATATAGCTGAAACTAATCAAAATCTCCATATGAGACTGTTTTCACTATGTGAAAATTTCTCTTGGCTAAGGAAGCATGGATTTAAAAAAAAAAAGAACTAAAAGATTCTTTTAAGGGGCTTAACTACATAATTGGTTCCTAAACTTTGTCATTTTCAACACTTTGGCTCCTCAACTTTTTTTCTTAATAGCATCCCCTGTCTTCTAAAATTTAACACATTTAAAAAGTAGACTAAATTGTACTATAACAGTCAAAATTAACATATTAATTTTTTTGGTATTATTTAATTCCTTAACTTTAAATTTTAACAAATCTAATAGATATTAAACGTGTGAAATTTGAAAAAGGTAGTGAACATAATATTACAAAAATAAGAGTCAAGGACCAAAGTGTAGAATCTGAAAAAGTTTAGGAACTAATTGTGGATTAAGCCTACCTTAACTCAAGATGCAGCTAATTCAGCTTTTTTGTCCTCCAAAAGTTTTAGCTCCTTCTGCCAATCTTCAAGTTTGGTCAACTTGTCCAACTGTTCTGACTTCATATCTTGCTCTGTAGTTTTTTGTTTTTGTGCTTCTGTTAGTCGGATCTGCAGAGAGAACACTTAGATATATAAAAATAGAGTTGAAATCATGGCCAAACCATTTGGCCTGTAGTGTCTCAAAAAAAAAATGAAAATGAAAATGCAAAACCAAAGAAAATGTCAACTGCAAACTTGTGCCTCAGTTAACCATCTTAACATTTGGAAAAGAAAAGGTTACAAATTTCTTGGATGGTAATGCCAAATAAGATTCTCATATCAGAATAAGGAGGGAATGGACGTTTAGTTAGTTCCATCCCGTTCTTTTTTTTTTCTTTTTTTAATCTCTTCCGATACTAAATGAAAACAGATTGAATAGGAGACGAAGATAGCCAGAGAAGGCTAAGCACAAGGTCACATACCTTCTTTTTAAGAGCACGAATTCGTTTATCAATATCTTGGATTCTATCACCTTGAATATCCTCTGTAGATTCAAAGGGAGGAGCAACTGCAGCATGATCTGTAGAAACAACTAGTTCATTCATCTCAGACACCAGTGAGTTGACCGATTTTGATTCTTGTCCTAGATCTTCCGCACATACTGATTCTTCATTTCTAGCTTCCCCAACTGCCACTGTTTCTGAGTTATTCCCATTTTCCACTAAAGCCTGCAGGAGAGAAGAACAAAAGCTAACATGAACTCTAATAGTAACACAGAAAGCATACGAATAAGAAGTTTACAGGGATACACAAAGTGCATGTAAAGCAAGAAATGCCAAAATTAGTAATAAAAGTTATCCCTTCTTTACATTATGTTTCCTTTTAGGTCTGTTAAAGTAACAGACATACCCCTGCTTATCTTTATTAAATGCTTATGGACATCAATATTTGAATGTAGTAATGACAATTTGACTTGATAGGTCGACGCCCCATGGGTACCCTACCCATTGGGGTTAGATCGAGGCGGATAGGTCGGGGCAAAACATCGGGCATTATCCATTTAAATATAAACAGTTAGGGATAAAACCAGGTCTGTTTGGGGTAGAGGTGTCAATTCGTATGGATTAGACAAGTTTGAGTTGCCTCAAATTAACCGAGTTCAAATGGATCCAACCATAACTCAAATCGAATTTAATTTGTATCATAAATTACCAACACTAATCTAAACTAAAAAAATTTGAGCTGGCCCAAACTAGCTCGAATTGGCCTAAACTTTTATTTATATGTATTAATTAGTTTTTTACCTTATTTAGTATGATGTTGATTTGAAATATTGTAAATTTTATTATAATTTTTAATCTAATTATAATAATAAAAGCTTTAAACCAAATTCAATACATTCTAATAACATTAAATATATAAATGAAATTTTGTTATAAGTATATTACAAAATTAAAAAAGTAAAAAGTTTCAAAACTAGAAGTATATTTCAAAACAGCTCAATGAACCACTATGAACCACTGCCTAGAATTAAAGTAAATGAATATTTTAGACTTGAACTTCATGTAATTATATACATAATATATTTGCAAAAGTAACTAAAAATAATAAAATTATAAACCAATATTGTAGACCTATAAACAAATCAATAAACTCATCATAAATACTTTATATAAAATAATTTATGAATTTAAAAGAAACTGTGACATATCTTATTTTCAAATTAAATTCAAAAATACTTATACAACTAATCATGTTCGTTGTTGATAAGATACTGTATAATTTTGATTAATAAGTGAATAATCAATATACGAAAACAGAAAAAGTCACAATAAAAATAAGAAGATAAATACAACAAATTTTTCACGACATAAAACTAACAGACTCAACATATAAAAAAATAATACTAATAATATGTAACAATAATTATAATTATTTTTTATTTTCATGTTATCGGGCTAGCTCTCACCCAAACATACCCTAATGTTTTCATGTTATTCTTTTTATTGTTTATTTCTACCAAGTATTTTCCAAGCTTGTTTTGATTTTTCATATTCATTTCTTTCTTAGCCCTCACCCTATGGACTATCATTACAACCTTAATTAAAAACCTTTTAATCTCTGATTTTGATATTTGATTACAATAGTGGAGAGGATTTCTGAAAATTGGACTTATGGAGTTAAGTTTTGAGAGAATTCTTCTGATTTCAGTTGTTCTATTTTTATCTAAATTTGCTGGTGATTTGAAGTTAAATTGACTATTTCACACACACACTTAAGGACCTAGCTTTAGGTTGAAATAAATGCTTAACTCTTGCTTGATAAATTGTGAAATTTTGATTGTTTTTTTGCTATCTTTGGTGCAAAAAGAGCAAGTTATTAGTGATAAAATCTAAATTCAGATCATGGCTTGGTAAGTGATAGTAGTTTTCTATGGGGTTTTGTTGACACTGTCTACAATTGTCTTTTCTTTTATTTTGAGATAATAAAGATTTAAAATTTTTAGAAACATATCATCTAAGAATTCTCAAATTTAAATTAAGATTTATTTAAATTAATATATATATATATATATATATAGTAAAAGAAAAGAAACTAAAGCGGGCGAGGATAACGGAGATATATATTTTATATATATAATAAAGAAGTGGATATATATATATATATATATAAATGAGGGGAGAGAGAAGAAAAATAAAAAAAGAGATGTAGATATATAAGTAAGAAGGGAGCTGGCAATTGATATATATATATAAAAAAGAGGATGGCGGCAGAGGATAAGAGGAGATATATATATATATATAAAAGAAGAAGGAAAAGGTAAAGAGGGATATATAAGAATATAGAGAGCTCGGCAGAGGGAGATATTGATATAGATATATAGGCGGCACCAGGAGAAAAAAAAAAGCAGAAATGCAGAGGGAGAATGCGAAGAGAAAAAACAAAAAAAAAAAGAATCAAGCGACCGACAACAGGAAGGAGAGAAAAACTGCGCAGAAACGAACAAAGAAAGATAAACGCGAGAAAATTAAAGCGAAAGAAGATTCTATTGCAAGTCAATTTTCTTTCAATTCCTCTCAGAAAATTATGGTGAATTCGTTTATGTTAAATTTAATTTTTAGCATGAACTAATTTTTCTTTATTCTAAGAAAAAGATATAATTTAATTTTGAACTATGCTTGATTTTCTATGTTAATTTGAATTATTTCTCTTCATGTTTGTCTGATTTATTTTGAGTTTAATGCTTCTAATTTTCCGACCATTAATTAGATGATTTTAATCTTGTAATTTACTATCGAAAGAGAGAATTATAAGAAAGATGAAATTATAAGAAAGATCTAGAATATTTCGACATAGGTAAATATAGAGATCGAAAGACTTATATGAACTTGTGTAGTTTTAAAAACCATTGGTCTTAATGATTTCTTACTTTATTAAATTGCATATTCTTGTGTAAATTAATGAACAAGATTATTTCCAATTAACTATCGAAAGAAACTTTTGAATATTTTTGGAGATTATTAACAAACAAAGAGAATTAAATTCAATTAGCTAGATGAGTAAAATATAGGAAGGAATTAGGTGAAATTAATTTCCTAGAAGTTTTATTCCCATTGATTTGATTTTCGAACAATATCTTTATCTTCTTTTACATATTTTCTTAAATTAATTTTATTTTAAATTCCAAATTACAACAACCTTAGTGACTTCTGTAGATAAAATTAATATTAGTATAATTTTGATATTTGTCAAAAATAAGTTAGTAATCCCTGAGTACGATACTCTTATTATCACTTTATTATAAAACTACGATACTGTGTACTCGTAGTTTTGCACCGATCAGGCACCATTTGAGTACCCACTTTTTTAATTTCTTAAAAAATACTATTTCATTTTCGTTTGAAAAATACCCAAAAAAAAATACAGGTCAACGGGTCGGTTTTTGATTCGTGGATATTACCCAAACCGAACACGTTTGATCTAAAACAATTTAGGCCAAACCGACTCGGGTCAGGTCTGACCCATTGTCATCTCTACTTGAACGTCCCCGATTACTTCAAAACAAAAGCCAAATTTGAAAAACACAAATTTAAAATCTAAACTTGAATTAAAAAAAATCATTTTTTAAGTAAACAAATACACTTTTGAAGAGTTTTAAACATCTTTGCAAAGAAATTTTGTAATTCTATAAATTTTCTGGAGAAAAAAATCTTTGCTTGGTTAACTCACAGTCTCTTGATTCAAGTCAAACAAAGAAAGCCACTCTTAAATGTTACCCAGGATCACGAAGGTGATATCAATATGCATTATCACATGCATCATGCACTAGGAAAATAAACTTGAAAAACCATGTTTCACATAGAACTCAGAGTTTTCCGTTCATAAAATGGAGAGTCCCATTAAAGAATCATTTATCTTATTTACCCTAAACTAATCTTAATCATGCCCACCTCTCAATACAGTTACGTAATTCCATGTATGGTCCAAGAAATTATGAATACTAGTCAAGTTGCAAGTATTCGCAGTAATTAAAAGATGCTAAGTATCATTAGAAAACCACAAAATAATTAGCTCTCTACACAATAAATTACAAAAACAAATCAAGTTAAGGAAAGATTCACTCAAAGATTTACATGCATTAGAAACAAAGAACAACGTCCATAATATAACAAAAATAAGAAAGAGCACTCAGCGAGTAGAAAATATACCTGTTAAGACCACTGAGCGAGTAGAAAACATACCTGTTGACGCTTCTCCTTCTTTCTTTCATTTCTCTTTGCAGACTTTGTCTTGGGTTTTGTATCTATAGCAGGATCATAACCTGGCGGCACCTGTGGGGTCATTTCCTTTTTCAACTGCATTAGAGACAGACATCAATTACTATGTTTATCTTGATCATTAACAAAAATCACCCCCTTTTTTGAGCTTTATGTTTGTTAGGAGGTGAGGGTGCTAAGATAAACAATCAACAATCCATGTACTTGATTAATAAACAGCAACATTTCAGAAACTTGAGAAAGAGAACATTCACACTTTCAGTCGTTAGCTATCCCTTGGGCACAGACTGCACAGTCACACATACGCAAAAGAAAAGATAAAGGAGAAGATAATGTCAAATAACATAGCAGAAGTTATTTACTCCTTTAGTCAACTTCGAAGCTATAAACCACCCAAACGTAAAAGAAGACAATAGGGGTGCAATGTCTTTCATTTCCTTTATCTAGTTTCTGAGCAACCAAACAAATCATGAGACCATAGTTATTTAATCACAAACTACCATAACAAGCTTAAATGAAGTTGGAGTTATGATGTGTCATTACATCACACACACACACAAAATACAATAACTTGCATCAAATTCCTCGTCTTTCCCACCAAAACATCGATTAAAAAAAAGTGAAAGAAAAGATGAAAGAACCACCAAGGGAATGGAATGCAATGGAATCATACCGAAGCACCTTTGGGTTGATAAATGGCGACTTCGTCTTGAGGAACATAACCAGCTCGTATCCGAATGGGTCTTCTCAGAGTACCGTCGGGTCTTCGGGTTGGACCGAGGATTCGTTCGCCATCCTTTAGGGTTTTATTGAGTTCTGCCATTTGTTTCAAACGAAGATCTTCTCCCAGACTATTATTACTGCTGTCCATCAATTTATGAACTTGATTTGAATACTCCGCAGCACTGACTCAATCAATAGGGGTTGCAAATTGCAATTTCATTCGCACTGCTAATTTCCGACTGCACTTAGCTACCGTTTTCTCCAATATCATACTTTGCAGTGAATTAGTAAAGCTTACCCCCTTTTTTCAATTACACTTTGTACCTTTTTTTCTATTTGTTCACAAATATAGTGTACGTTTTATTGAAACAATCTTTAGAAAACAATAAAACCTAAAGCTAGTATCTTTAAATGCATAGCATATATCGATAATTATTTTTATATATAAAATTTTATGTATTAAATATATTTTTTATAACATAATAAATATATATTATTTTTAGAGATTAAAATAAAACAAATTAAAAGAATAAATTATATGAAAAATGAGGAGAAAACAATCATTGTATGTACTAGGTGTTCATAGTCTGATCCGGTCCGGTTTTGTCTAAAAAAAATTAATCAAATCGGACCGTTCATATTATTCGGACCGGATCGGACCGTTTGATTTATAAAACGGTTCGGTCTGGTTTGATTCCTGATTTAGTCCGATTTTTTAATAATTTAATGAAGAATAATATGAAATTTTTAATATATTATTAAATCGGTCCAGTTTGAACGGTTTAAAATTAGTACAAATTAGACCGAATCGTTTAATTAGTAAAACCGTTCGATTTGATCCAGTCCGGTCCAGTTTTACGGTTTGATCCGATCTAATTCGATTTATGGACACCCCTAGTATGTACATTGCACAAATAATTTCATAAAAAATTTAAGATAATGAATCATAATGATTAAGTTTTAGATATCATTTAAATTTTTTAATTGTGAAAAAAAATTTAATTAATAAAAAAATTAATAATTAAATTGTTTAATAATTTTATTAATTAACTTAGCAAAAATAAGAGTGGAATAACATGCTAATTGTTTCTTTTATAAAACTATACCTTCCTCGAAATTTTACTATCTATAAAAAGCCACAAAATAAAAGGATTGTACAATAAAAACTCAGTGTTCAGCCTAAACACATAGATTTTGGAGATTTGAATATTAAAGAAAAACATTATATTCGTGTATAGCATGCGTATACTACATTGCACTTATGTGAATTGCAAATTAATATATACTTAAAACTCCTAACACATTCAATTCAAGGCTATAAAAAAAACAGAGATTGTGAACAAGCTCTGTCTCAACAGCTGGAAGCATGCTTAGATATGTTAAAAATTTGAGGTTTGAAACCGATATGTAAGTTTATGTAGTATTAAAAAAAAGACAAGATTACTAAAAAGAATTGTATAGGTGAGAAACATGTAATTCAATTATACTTAAACTATTTAAATAAATAAAAGTTTAAGAGGCAAATCCTATTTAAAAGTGTGTGAGTTATATAATTATATGATGGTTTTTATATAATTTAATTATTTAATTTTTCTAAAATACATATATTTTTTACATAAATAAAAAAATATGTATTGTAATTTCAAATATGTGCACTACGTAGATGGATTAAAAAATATATATCTATAAAGAAGTGATGCAATTTAACATATAGTTATTTATTTTTTAAGAACATTTTTGTCATCCGAATTGGGCTTATAATTCATAAACATAATTTTGTATTATTTTTACAAAGAAATGATTAAAATAAATTGTATTATTTTTACAAAATTAAATACATGTAATATTAAGGTGAACCGTGCTTTTCTTATATTATAACGAATTTGTATCCAATTTCTCAATAGTTATTGCATAGATGGACTGGGCGTTGGGTGTAAATTAATACACTGAGTTTAAGCTCCTCCCTTTTTTTTTTTAGTTGATCAGGATTTTCAATTTGGGAGTGGGATTTTGATAGTTACTTTAATTTGTGAGTCGAAAACTGTCATATATTATGACGTAGTTGTTATATATAAAATTGCTCTAACTTTAATTTTCTTACGAGGGAAACCTAAACCCATCTCTAACGATTGTTAAGGAGTGAAAGATGTTGGAAATGAATTTAAATAAAAAAAATTTAATTATTATTTTATTATCGTTATTTTATAAATTATGTAACTGTTATTTTTATAATTATATAGTCGTTATTTTTATGACCGTTATTTTCATAATTATGTAACCGTTACTTTTATGACCGTTATTTTCATAATTATGTAACCGTTACTTTTATAACCGTTATTTTCATAATTATGCGATCGTTACTTTTATGACCGTTATTTTCATAATTATGTGTCCGTTATTTTTTATCATTATTTTCATAATTATATGACCATTACACATATTTTTTCAACTATAAATAGAGGCAATAGCCCTTGGTTTAGAAAATAACTTAACAACTCAAAAAATAGTTCTACGATTTTTCATAGCAAAATCAAAGAAAAGAAAATTCAGAATTGTTTTCTCAGATTTCCGAGCAACATAAATATTTAAGAGGTGTAGTATTTCGGACTTCATCAATGTAGTGAAGATCCGAGACAGAAAAAAGATTCTAGACTGTTTTATCCTGGGGACGATGAGGTTGTGTTTGTTTGCACAAGTTTGGACAAAACCGCGAAACATCTTAAAGAGAACAACCTAGTCCACGATTCAACCCAAGCAGTTCATTTCAAATTATCGGTAATATTATTCTTACATAGTTTTTCACGTATTTGTTCCTGTTAGAAATACTTAATGATTGTATTCTATTTTGTGATCAAATGAATATACATGGTGCCTTTATATAGGAATTACAAGTAAACTAGATATATCTAAAGTAACTAAATATAGATATCCCTAAAGTAAATAGATATATATTAGCAGATATATATATACATTAATATGTTACTAGATATACATTAACACCCCCCCTCAAACTCAAGGTGGATGTGAGACCAACTTGAGGTTGTCAACCAAATTACGAGTACGTCCTTTGGGAAGTGACTTAGTGAAGATATCTACAAGTTGATCATTGAAGGAAACGTAGAAAAGCTTAAGAGCACCATGGATAAGATGAGAGCGAATGAAGTGACAATCAATCTCGATGTGTTTAGTCCATTCATGAAAGACATTGTTATGAACAATATGAATTGCACTCTGATTATCACAATAAAGAGGAGTAGCAGAGGATGTGGACACACCCAAATCCTTAAGAAGCCATCGTAGCCAAAAAAGCTCAGATGTGGTATCAATAAGAGCACGATATTCTGCTTTAGTACTAGAGCGGGCCACGAAGGTTTGTTTCTCACTTCGCCAAGAAATCAAAGAAGAACCAAGGAGAAAGCAATAACCTGTAGTGGACCTGCGATCAGTGGGATCTCCTTCCCAATCAACATCAGAGAATGCACGAAGTACTAAAGGAGAATCAACTGAGTAGAAAAGGCCATGGAAGATAGTGCCTTTCAAGTATCATAGAATACGTAGAATAGCAGCATAGTGAGTTGATCGTGGAGCAGATAGATACTAGCTCACCTGATGAACAGCATAAGAAATGTCTGGACGAGTAACTGTAAGATAAACTAGACTGCCAACCAATCGTCTCTAAAGAGAGGGATTAGACAATGGTTGCCCCTCCGATATAGTATGGATAGGGCAAGCAATAAAAGTATCCTTTTTATCCATTTGGAAACACAATATGCAAAAACAGACTACAAAAACGAGATCTACGCGAAAAATTGGGTAGGGTGGACCTGTATTGCAAAATCCCGGTCAACGGTCAACAGTCAGCGGTCAGTACGGTCAGCCCAGTCAACGGTCAGTGCAGTCAACAATGCGCGGGTGATGATGATGTCAACTGAATGTGATGATGACATCAGCCCTAGGGAAATTGCTGATGATGTCACGAGCAGAGTTGCGGCGTACTTGGCGCGTCAGATGCACGCACGGTGATGTTGTAGGCGTGTGCGGGCGAGTGCGGTGGCTTATGATTGTGATACACGCACGGTTATGTAGATCGGGACGCGGCGATCACAGTGGTATCTGCAGATAGGTCGTCGGGTTGAGATTTACGGCGGTGGATATTTTCAGTGGCGGTGCGTGGAAGACGTGCAGATCGTTTGTGCGGCGCGTGAGGGAGCATGCGTTGTCCGATGGTTGCGATACTTCCACGGTTGTGTAGATCCGGTCGAGCCGATCACAGTGGTATATGCAGAAAAATTTTCGGAACAATATGCACGACGTCGCCGGTGATTGCAGTGGTTTGTATGGTGCGGAACTCCTTAACAACGGCGACTATAGTTATGGAACCTAAAGATAACGGCTGAAAGACGTCGGAGGTTCAACAGTGAATGATTGCAATGGCTATTGTGACAGCGGAAGCTATAAGGGTTAAGTAACACCAGACAAGACAGGACTGTTAGAAAGACAAGAATATTGGCTCTGATACCATGTTAGAAATACTTAATGATTGTATTCTATTTTGTGATCAAATGAATATACATGGTGCCTTTATATAGGAATTACAAGTAAACTAGATATATCTAAAGTAACTAAATATAGATATCCCTAAAGTAAGTAGATATATATTAGCAGATATATATATATACATTAATATGTTACTAGATATACATTAACCGTTCCAATAAAGATGAATAATTGAATTAGTTTTCTCCTTTAATTTTTTATTTTTTTCTTATATTTTTAATGTTTTTACTATGGTTATCTCTTCATATTTTTTAATTCCTTCACCCGTTATTGAATTATTAAAGCCAATAATTTTCATGTCTGAAAAGCCCAACGCATATAGGAACCCTGTTAACTGTGTTATATTATTTGGATTCTTTAAAGATTATCCAAATCATAGGGTACATGTTGAATATAAACTTGAGGCGTGCTTATATTTGACCAAACATTACTACAAAAAGGGACATTAAAATCGATTAATGATGTGTTCCAGGTTAGCCCGATCATTTGTTACTTCAATCAATGCACCACCGTGAAGAAACAACGTGGGTTAGTGAATGAAGATCCTGGATAAAATGTAGGTGATACCTCTATCGAAAGTTTAAGTTTTTAATAAAAATGGTTAGCTAATGTTCTTAAATTTAATATCGGAACTTGATCCCATGTTTGAATCCCGACAGGTGTAAAGTTTGCAAGAGCTCAAGTTCAAGGATGAACTTCCTTGAAGAGGGGGAATGATGCGTTGCAGGATTGACGCAAACATTTGTTCCTTCGATCAATGTACCATCGTGAAGAAATGACTTGAGTTAATGAGTGAAGATCTTGAAAAAAGGGTAACAAACTAGAAAAATTGAGAGCTCTGATACCAAAACAACTTTAGAAAAATAAAAGAATTTTTGTAAACTTTTTTCTCAATAATTAATTTGAGAGAGGAATTGTATTAAATATATAATATACAAAAGTATGTCCAGGTTCAAATGAACCTTGAGTTAGTAACAAACTAACAAATTATTGTTAACCGTAAACACTTTCAATGAGAGCCCACTATCGAAAGCTTAAATTTTTGGTACGAATAATTAACTATTGTTACTAAATTTGAATTATTTTATGTTATATTAACTTTATTCTAAAGTTAAGGATACATGTTCGTAAAAAAAGAAATAAAATAATATTGTATTACATATAAATGTTTTTCTAATTTTTTTTATTGTAATTGAAATGGATAATGATTCTTAGAAGATTTGCATAAAAGTCCATTTTAATATCAGGAATTTTTTTTTCTTTTTGGTAAAAGAGAGAGAATTCCATTAACACGGCAACAAAATTACAAAAAATTACTAAACACAATTTTCTTGCACTAATTTTAAATTAGACTAAACACATAGCAAACAATATATATCGATTGTTTTTCGGAGATAATTTTACACACCTACACTTTCATCTATTACAAGCATAAGAACTATCAAGTAATTAAGCCCACGTGTTAATATGATCTAAGAAAATTATAATCTCCACATCACCAGAAGGTTAACAACTACGCACGTGTTAATATGATCTAAGAAAATAAGAAGGTTAACAACTACCATCAAAATTAACCAAAAAAATAGAAAACATCATCATTTAAACAAATCCAAAAATACTAGGAGGATTAGGAGACATGGATTAGACTCTTGTTCACATCATATACTATACTAGGAAGATTTAGTTTTCCATTTTTAAAATGATGTACAACAAATGAGTAATTTGTTAGTATGCATTTGTTTGTGATAAATGATTGTCTTATTTAGGGGTAAAGTCACTTTATTTATAAGTAATATTTTTCTTATTTTATGAGAGAGTTATTTCTCCTATTTTAATAGATATTAGAATTGTTATCTCATTATAACTAGAGAGAAATGTTATAATCCCTATTTTACAATAGTGAAATCCTCATACACTTGTCCGTGGTTTTTTACCCCAATTTATATGGGGAGTTTTTCACATAAAATATTTGTGTCAATTTTATTTTCATTATTCTCAATTTCACTTCAGTTGTATGATAGCTTCGACTCGGTAATTTTTCCTAACAGTGGTATCACATCAATTGGTTTAGGGGTGTGAAGTAGATCATTGTAAATGAGATGTCAACTACCATAAAGTTTGATGTTAAAAAGTTCAACGGGAGTAATTTCTCGTTGTGAAAAATGAAGATTAAGGCAATTTTGAGGAAAGACAATTGGAGAAAGGCCTACAGAGATCACTGATGGCAGCAAGTGGAACGAGATGAATGGCAATGCAATTGTCGATCTACACTTAGCACTCGCCGATGGAGTGTTATCTAGTGTGACAGAAAAGAAGATTGCAAAGGAGATTTGGGATACTCTAACAAGACTGTACGAGGCCAAGTCACTGCATAATAAGATCTTCTTAAAGAGGAGATTGTACACTCTTCAAATGACGGAATCCATATCGGTGACGGACCATATCAACATTTTGAATACTCTATTTTCGTAACTTACATCAATGGGTTACACAATAGAGACATCTGAACGTCCAGAGCTTTTACTACAAAGTATACTTGACTCATATGATCAACTCATCATCAACCTGATGAAAAACATCCTTACGGACTCTCTAGTCTTCGACGAAATTACAGCCGTTGTTTTGGAAGAAGAAACCAGGCGCAAAAACAAGGAAGACAGACAGGAAGGTTCGCAGCAAGCAGAAGCTTTGACGATGAAGAGAGGAAGATCAACGGAATATGGCCCTAATGGGAGTCATAATTATGGTAGATCGAAATCAAGAAGAATAATTTCAAGTGCTATAACTGTGGCAAGAAAGGGCATGTCAAGAAGGATTTTTAGTTCAAAAAGAAGAGTGGATTTTGTGAGTCATCAAATGCTCAAGGGAATGTGGCAAGTGTCTCAAATGATGGTAAAGTTTTATATAGCGAGATAATAACCACAGTTGGAGGGAGAAAGCAATTCGTTGATATCTGGTTAGTAGACTCAAGAGCAACATGGCACATGACATCTCGGAGAGAATGGTTTCACAAATATGAACCAGTTTCAGAAGGTTCTATACACATGGGCAATGACCATGCTTTGGAGATTGCTGGTATTGGTACTATCAAGATAAAGATGTTTGATGGTACATTTTGCACTATTCAGGAGGTATGACATATGAAAGGCTTGAGGAAGAATCTATTGTCTTTGGGTCAAATGGATAGTCTTGGATGCAAGACCCATATTGAAAATGGGATCATGAAAATTTTCAAAGGTGCACTTGTGGTTATGATGGCAGAAAAGATCACGACGAATCTATTCATGTTAAAAGGAAAAACATTATAGGAAGTTGATGTGTGTGTTGCCTCAATCAACAAGGGAGAAGAGTCGACGAAAATGTCTCATCTCAAATTAGGTCACATATCAGAATGAGGTTTAAAGATTCTCTCTGATAGAAAGCTACTTCTAGGGCTCTAATTGGTAAATCTACTTTTTGTGAGCATTGTGTTACAAGTAAGCAGTATAGATTGAAGTTTAACATATCTGATGCTAGGAGTAAATGTATTCTAGACTTGATTTATTCTGATGTATGGGAGTCACCAAAAATTTCCCTAGGATAAGCAAAATATTTTGTGTTTTTTATTTATGGTTATTCCAGGAGATGTTGGGTGTATATAATCAAGAAGAAGTTAGATATATTTCTGGTATTCAAAGACTTCAAAGTGCGACTGGAACTTGAATTTGGGAAAAAGATCAAGTGCTTGAGGATAGATAATGGAAGAGAGTACACAGACGGTGGGTTTCTTGTTCTTTGCAAGCGAGAAGGTATTAAACGATAGTTCACAGTCACATACACACCTCAACAAAATAGAGTGGTAGAGTCTATGAATAGATCTTTTATAGAAAGAATGAGAGCTATGTTGAGGACTGCAGGTCAATCCAACTCTTTTTAGGCAGAATCAGCCAAAACCGCTCGTTATGTGATAAATTGATCGCCATAAAAAACAATTGATTTAAAAGATACCGATGGAGATATGGACTAGTAAGCCACTAGACTAATCTACTTTACATTCTTTTGGATGTCCTGCGTATGTGATGTACAATGCCCAAGAAAGAACGAAGTTGAATCCGAAATCTATGAGGTGTATATTCTTGGGGTATGTTGACGGAGTGAAGGGGTATCACCTATGGGATCCTACTACCCGCAAGGTTATTATCAACATAGATGTGATATTTGCAGAAGATCAACTACAACAAACAGATAGAGATGATAGCACGTCGAAAGAGGTTTCAAAGACTACAACAATACAGGTGGAAAATAATCCAGTACTCCAGTTTCTATTGAAGCAACACAAGAGCATGAGGTACAAGAACCAATCGATTCCGAGGCTTTAGAAGTTTGTCGATCAACTTGTGAGAGAAGTTCGCCAGCTTGGCATTCAGAGTATGTTATGGAAAGAAATGTTGCATACTGTCTTTTAACGGAGAATGGAGAGCCCTCAACTTTCCAAGAAGCTACAAGTAGCTCAGATGTGTCTTTATGGATGGTAGTAATGCAAGAAGAAATTGAAGCTCTACACAAGAATAGGACTTGGGAATTGGTACCATTGCCACATGGAAGAAAAGCCATTAGTAACAAATGGGTCTACAAGATCAAACGGGATAACAATGATCAAGTGGAATTTTTTTGTGCAAGATTGGTGGTAAAAGGATTCGCTCATAAAGAAGGTATTGATTTCAATAAGATATTTTCCCTGGTAGTTCGGCTTATAACAATCATAATAGTTCTGGATATGTGTGCTACATTTGACTTACATCTGGAGCAGTTGGATGTGAAAATTGCATTTCTTCATGGAGAACTTGAAGAAGAAATCTATATGCTCTAACCAGAAGGTTTTGCAGAAGCAAGAAAGCAGAACTTGGTTTACAGGTTGAACAAATCTTTATATGGTCTCAAACAGGTGCCGAGGTGTTGGTACAAGAGATTTGATTCCTTCATTATTAGCCTTGGATAAACAGACTCAGTTCAGACCATTGTGCGTACTTCAAAAGGTTTGATGGTGATAATAATTTTATTATCTTGTTGTTGTATGTGGATGACATGTTGGTAGTAGGCCCCAACAGAGATCAAATCCAAGAATTGAAGGCATAGTTGGCAAAGGAGTTTGATATGAAGGACTTGGGACTAGCAAACAAGATTCTAGGGATGTAGATTCACCGAGACATAAATAACAGGAAGATTTGGCTTTCTCAGAAGAACTACTTCAACAAGATCTTATGATGCTTCAACATGCAAGAGAGTAAGCCAATTTCTACCCCATTTCCTATTAATTTCAAGTTATCCTCAAGTATATGTCCTAGCAATGAAGCAAAGAAGAGAGGGATGTCTCGAGCATCATATGCATCAGTAGTGGGAAGTTTAATGTTTGTCATGATATGTACAAGACCAGACATTGCATAAGTAGTGGGAGTAGTTAGTCGGTTTATGGTGAATCCTAGAAGAGAGTATTGGAATACTGTGAAGAGGGTTCTAAGATACATCAAAGGAACCTTAAATGCAGCATTATGTTACAGAGGATCATATTTTACTGTCAAAGGCTATATTGATTTAGATTTTGTAGGGGATCTCAATAAAAGCAAGACTACTATAGGTTATGTGTTTACACTTATAGAAGGAGCTGTAAGTTGGGTATCTAAACTACAATCGGTTGTAGCTCTATCTATAATGGAAGCAGAATACATGGCGGCTACACAAGTTGTAAGGAAGTAGTCTAGATACAAAGGTTATTGAAGGAGCTCAGGCACAAGCATGAAAAGATTATTTTGTTTTGTGACAGTCAGAATGCTTTGCACATTGCAAGGAATCCAACTTTTCATTCATGGACAAAGTACATAAGGGTTCAGTATCACTTTGTTCGAGAAATAGTGGAAGAAGGTAGTATGGATATGCAGAAGATTCACACCGACGAGAACCTAGCATATGTTATGACCAAGCCAATCAATGCTGACAAGTTTAAATGGTGTAGATCC
This sequence comes from Hippophae gyantsensis, assembly GCA_030763125.1. Taxonomy (NCBI): domain Eukaryota; kingdom Viridiplantae; phylum Streptophyta; class Magnoliopsida; order Rosales; family Elaeagnaceae; genus Hippophae; species Hippophae gyantsensis. Next base: position 35,794,894 of record CM061030.1, read on the forward strand.
TCATGTGGTCTAGCATCAACGTAAGCAAGCATGGATTTGGCAAGTGAGGAAGGATGGAAGGATTATATAAGTGACTTTAAGTAGGAGAATGTGATAAATGATGGCCTTGTTTATGGTAAAGCCACTTTCTTGGTTTAATATTATATTTTGCTAATGGATGAAGTAGGAAAAATGGAAGGCATTTAATTAAGGTTGTTATGGGAGCATTAATTTCTTGTTCATTAAATGTGGAGATGAACATGGAGTTTTTGCTACTACAAGTTCTTCAAGGATGTTGCTTATAAATAGCTTGTTTTATTTGTGCAAAATATAAGAGTAAATGAATTAGAGAGCATCCATAAGAAAGATAAAAAAAAAGTCTTTGTGAGAGTTATCTTGTGAGTTACTACTTAGAGAGAAAAAATTTGTTCCTTCTTTGTAAGTAATATTTTCCCTATTTTGTGAGAGAATTATTTCTCCTATTACAATAAAGATTAGGATTGTTATCTCATTATAACTAGAGATAAGGTGTTGTAATCCCTATTTTACAATAGTGAAATCCTCATATACTTGCACGTGATTTTTTACCCCAATTTGTTTGGGGGTTTTATCACGTAATATATTTGTCTATTTTATTTTCATTATTCTTAATTTCATTTCAGTTGTTTTTTAGTTTTAACCTGATAATTTTTCCTAATAGTTTTTTTTATAATCTTGAGTCCTCGATCAATTATTTTATAGATGAAACCTGGGCTCCTCAATTAGATTGATGTTTAGAACATGAATTATGCGGATTTGTTTTACTATATATTTAAAATCTTACTTAACAAATTATTATTATTTGGGATAGAATTAAGAAATAAATGACTAATTCCTAAATTTTGATATTATTTTTTGAATAAACAATAAATACAACAAGGAAGTGAGTGTCCAGGGATAAGTAAAATGTTCATTTGCAGGAATCAGCTAGAACCTATGAGCTTATAGAAGTCAGGTGGAAAAATGAGCACACACAATCTTTATATTAAACAACTGGGACCTGACACAATCACAGAGCTATCATATATCGCTGCACTTGTGTGTTAGTGATCAAACACAAGATTTACATAGTAGACTAGTTTTGGATCATCCCCGTGGTAATTCTCAACAACATCGTACATCCATAGTGTCTCATCCTCTAGGACAAGCAGTTTTTGATGCAAATGTACAGATCAATAAGTAAATCTTGTTATAAAAAATTGAATAAAAATTTCAATTTTTAGTTTCAATTCGTTTAAATTTTTTGTTACCTCACTCTTGATTTCTTTTGTTTCTATGCTTTAAATTTCATTTGTTTCTCTTCTTCAATTTCAACTGTTTCTACATGTTTCTATGTATCAATTATCAGCTTCCGTTTATGAATACTTCTATAAATAGAGAAGAAAATACACAGAAGAAATTTTGAGAACGAAAAAGAAAAAGAAAACAAAGAAAAAAAGGGAGGCGTGAAGAAGAAGAAGAGAAGGAAAAGAAGAAAGAGAAAAAAAGGAAAAAGAGAAGAAAAAAGAAAGAAAGAAGAGGGAATCGGTAAAGATAAAGGAAAAAAAAATTATTTATATGTTTATTTATTTATTATTATCTTTTATTATATATATATATATATATATATTATCTAGAATTAGGTTCTTTCGATAGAGTTCAGACACTTTAATGTTCGTAGAATAATAAATTATGGTGTAAGTTTATTATTATTTAATTGTTGTATCGTGGGAGATAAATTTCTATCGTTCTCAAACACCCACAGTGAGTAAAATAATTTATCTTAAGGACACTGTGTGATACACATGTCTCGGTTATTATTATTTTTTTATATATTTGATTTATATATTATTTAAATTTTGTATTTATATTATATATATATATATATATCTGATTTTTTTTAATAAAATAATTTGATTTTTAAATTGTTTGTCCGATTATTATTTATAAGAATCTTAAAATAATTTTTCCTTTACTTTTTGGACAAACAAATTCAAAAAAAAATAATAAATATTTTGAGACAAAAAAATTATTTATAATATGTTATATTTATCTACTATGTTATATATCTGATATGTTATATATATTCTATTATAATTATTATTCAATTTTTACATCTTTATTAATTCCTTTCATCATACATTTAATATTAATTTTGCTCTTATATTAAATAATTTGCAATTCATTTACTTGGGTTCATTGCTTTTCTGTATTGTTATTATTATTAATTATTTTATATAATTGTAATGTTCAATATTAATATTTTATATTAATTATTTTATTTTATTTATTTATTTATTTTGTGTTACTAATCTTAATATTCTTTACTTTATATTTGTATTTTAATTTTACTATATATATATATATATATATTTATTTATAAAATTATAAAATCACTGTAACTAATGAAATTACAAATATATATGTAATTTAACATATTTTTATCATCTATTTATTAAATAAATATATATATATAATTTTTTTCCTATAAACTTTATTTGGTAATTTTTAAATCTTAAATTGCTATTTGTGTATTGAACAGAAAATATAAAGAAAAGATTATGCAATCTGAAATGATAACTCCAGTGTCCCAAACTGAAAACCCAACTGTGAATGTTGATGACCCTACTATGGGTGGTTCTACTGTGAACCAAATGAGGAGGCCTTCTGTGGCTCATGGGGTAACCCCAATGTTACCAATTTCTATTCCAATGAACCATGTTATGGTAGAGAGACCGTAGAAGTTTAATGGTTTGAACTTCAAGAGATGGAAGAGTAAGATGATGTTTTATCTCACCACCTTGAATTTAGCAAGGTTCTTGACTGAAGAAGCTCCCGAACAACCTGACGGTGAACAAGATTTTCAGTCTGCTAGTGCTATTGAAGCATGGAAGCATTGTGATTATCTATGTCAAAACTATGTGCTGAATAGTCTAATCGATTCCTTGTACAATGAGTACAATAAGGAAAAGACGACCAAAGACTTGTGGGAATCATTGGACCGGAAGTATGAAACTGAAAATGCCAGTGCCAAGAAATTTTTGGTTGGTCGCTTTCTTGATTATAAGATGGTGGACTCTAAATCAGTATGCATTCAAGCACGTGGAATCCAAGATATCATAACAGAGATGCATGATGAAGGGATGATACTTAGCGAAACCTTGCAAGTTGTAGCTATTATTGAAAAGTTACCCCCTTCATGGATAGAGTTTAAGGCCTACCTTAAGCATAAGTGAAGGGAAGTGTCTCTGAAAGACTTACTGATAAGATTCAAAGTGGAAGAAGACAACAAGGCTTCTTCTAAAAGAGGTTATATCCCATCAGCACCCAAGGCTAATGTGATGGAACATGGTCAAAGTTCCAAACACAATAAGAATAAGGGCAAAGGCAAGCTGGGTAAAGGGCCTAAATTGGGACCTAGAGAAGCAAATTTCAAGAAGTCAAAATTTAAAGGGATTTGCTTTAACTGTTAGAGGACAAGGCATAAAGCCTCAAACTACAAGTTTGTAAAAAGAAACAAAAATCGTGAGGCAAACATGGTTGATAACATCACTCATGATATTTCTGACATTGATTTGTGTGTAGTCATTTCTGAGGTAAACTTGATGGGATCAAACCCAAAGGAGTGGTGGATTGACACTGGTGCAACAAGGCAAGTATGCTCAAATAAAGAGTTATTCACTACTTTTGAAGTAGTGAAAGATGGAGATAAACTCTTCATGGGAAATTCTGCCACAATAGCCATTCAAGGGCAAGGCCGTGTCAAACTAAAGATGATCTCTAGGAAGGAGCTTACATTAAATAATGTACTCTATGTGCCTGACATCCGTAAGAATCTTGTTTCTGGCTCATTATTAAACAAACATGGCTTTCGGATGGTGTTTGAATCTGACAAGGTCATTGTAACCAAAAATGGGAACTTTGTGGGGAAGGGATATATATTTGATGGGCTATTTAAGCCTAATGTAATGAGTGTAAAAGCTAAGAATATTAATAAGATTAATTCTTCTACTTGTATGCTTGAGTGTTACAACTTGTGGCATGGTAGACTATGTCATGTTAATTATGATACATTATATAGATTAATTAACATGAAACACATACCCGCATTCCAAATAGATTCAAAGCATAAGTGTGAGGCTTGTGTTGAGGCAAAAATGACTAGGTCATTGTTTCATTTGATTGAAAGGAACACTGAACCCCTTTACTTAATCCATAGTGATCTATATGATTTGAAATTTCTTCAAACAAGAGGTGGCAATAAGTATTTTATTACTTTTGTTGATGATAGCACGAAGTATTGCTATGTGTATTTGCTTAAAAGCAAAGATGAAGCTACAGAGAAATTTATTCTCTATAAAACAGAAGTTGAAAATCAACTCTATAAGAAAATCAAGGTACTGTGTAGTGATCGTGGTAGTGAATACGAGGCACCGTTTGGTGAACGTAAGAATCGTACCTTGAAAGAAATTATGAATGCAATGCTATTAAGTTCTGAGTTGCCACAGAACTTGTGGGGGGAAGCTATTTTGTCAACTAACTACCTTTTAAATAAGGTACCCCAGAAAAAGACACATAGGTGAAGATAGGTTCAAAAATAATAGATTGCATCTTCATTGGATATGTACATAATAGTAGTGCTTATCGGTTTCTTGTGCATGGTCAAAGATACCAGATATACACAAGAACACAATAATGGAATCAAGGAATGCAACGTCTTTGAAAATGCATTTCCATGTAAATCTCAAGGAGAATCAAGTTTGTCTAAATGAACATATGAGACTATGAATGAATGAGGTTGGGTTTGAACTTAGACGTAGCAAGAAGGCTAGGACAGAAACGTCCTATAGTCCAAATTTTTTTGACCTGTTTGCTAGAAAGTGAACCTCAAACCTACGAAGAGGTTGTGAATTCTTCTGAAGGTCCTTAATGGCAAGAAGCCATATATAGTGAAATTGAGTCCATTTTGCAAAATCACACTTGGGAACTAGTTGATTTACCTCTAAGTAGTAAAACACTAGGGTCTAAGTGGATTTTTACAAGAAAACATAAATCATGGATCAATTGATAAGTACAAGGCCAGGCTTGTAATTAGGGGATACAAACAATGACATGGTCTTGATTACTTTGATACTTATTCTCCTGCGACGAGAATAACATCTATAAGGATAATAATTGCTATCGCAGCTCTGCAAAATCTTGAAATACATCAAATTGATATAAAGATAGACTTTCTAAATGGAGAGTTAGATGAAGAAATCTACGTGGATTAACTGATAGGACAGAACCGACATCGCCGATCCTACCATCGCTTTGGTTTTATGTATTTATAAAACTCTCGCAAGTGCACGAATCATTTCGTAGAAAATGATAAGTATACTCCCAAGGTCGATCTAAGGAAGGAATGTATGTGGTTTTTAATTTATTATTCAAACTTTTAAAAACGAAATTAAATCATAAACATCATGTCACGATATTTTGGGTTTTTGTGTTTCTAACCTAATAACATAAAAATAAACATAGATACAGATTCAATAAATATTTATGCAAATTTTATCATTTATAATAGTGGAGTATTTATGGATATAATAACTAAGCTAATTATGCTTGCTCATATTATTTAGGTTGTTAAGGATATAAATTTATATTTATTGATTCTCTCTTTTTTATATGAATACCACCTTTGGTGGGGTTAGATATTCTTTGTTAACTAAACAAATCAATTAACACCTATGGGCGGGGTTGATAACTAATTTGGTTAATTAAATTAATTCCTTTTTCTAAGAGATTGAAAATGAACCATTTAAATGCCACGTTTGGTGGGGTTAGACAGCTTAAACTTTATTCAAGGTGTCCAAATTAAACCTAAGAATTTAATTATCCGAGTACTAACTTTCAAGTTTTAAAACCACTATTGAAAACATATTGTCAATACATTTTCAGATAATAATTCTTATAAAAACTTTTCAAATAGAGCTTCACTCTAACTACCGGGCGATTGTACCAACAAATAAAATAGCACTACTCTAAATCAAACCGGATAACTAAACCTTAAAATCTAATTTTCAGATTTAAGTTTGTAATGAAAAATAATATATTTCTCTCTAACATTCTTAATATAAAATCTTGAATAAAAATAAAATCAATTCATTTTAGAAATTTTTACCTATTTAATATTTCACAAGCATAACAACGTTATTATTATATCATGTTTACAAATAACCAACAAAGTTAAATTTAATCACAGAAAAATTAAATATAACATGTAAGAATAAAACATAAAAATAACTGCAAAGAAAATAGAATCCTTACAGTACTTTGATGCTAACTCTGTTGCTAGAAACCTCCAAACGGAATTTGCATTCCCATTTATTGAATAAAAAAAAAAAATTACAAAAACATAATTAGTTATTCTCAAAAAGATAAGAACTCTAAAACTAAGAAAGAACTAAGGAAAAACTAAAAAAAGCTAAGAAAAGAGAGAAAGAAAGAGAGAAGAAGTGTGTTTTTAGGTGTGTTTAGTTATGAAGAGAATGGGGGTATTTATAGGTGAGGATGAGAAGAAAAAGTGGGTGAAAAATGATTAAAATTTGAGAAAACGCAAAGTAGTGAATGATGATGTCATGCTAGTGTGGGCGCGACAGCGTGCGCAGATGTGAGCAGGATGGGCGCAGGCACGCGCGGATGGGAGCAGGGATGGGAGCAGGGATGCGCGCAGCACTCGCAGAAGGGAGAGTTGGCACGCGTGTTGCTGGGCATGGGTGGCCGGTGCGGCTGGGCTATTGCGTGCACGATTTCCTCCTTTTTGACATTTTTGACCCAATTTGTCCAATTTTTCCATATTTGTTGACTTTTCCTCATTTATTTTATAAATATATTTGTGATGTATTGCCTCCAGTATTTCTTTTTGAGTATTTAAGTTACATTTTTAAGCAAAAATACTTGAAAAATAATAAAAATACCCGTGATTCCGAAAAGACAAATTTATATAAATATATGATAAAATCATATAAATATATATATTTTTTTAATCAATTAATGTGTATAAAATCAGGGTAATTTTAGTGCTTTTTGAGCACTCATCACTAACCCAAGGATTTTTCATGCCTAGGCAAAGAAGGAAAGGTTTGTAAATTGGTGAAATCTTTATATGGCTTGAAATAAGCACCAAAACAATGGCATGAAAAGTTTGATAATCTTATAAGGACAAATGGTTTTAAAATCAATGAATGTGACAAATGTGTATATGTCAAGGACAAAAAAGATGGTTATGTTATCTTGTGTCTTTACGTTGATGACATACTAATTGTGGGTAGTAATGATCAAATGATCAAATCTACTAAGTCTATGTTGAATTCAAGGTTTGATATGAAAGACATGGGACCTGTTGATATAATTTTAGGAATTAAGATATCAAGGATATCAAGCAGTCTCATTCTAAGTCAATGTCATTATGTTGACAAAATACTTGAGAAATTCAACAATGGTGATTCTGGAATTATGAGAACACCAGTAGATATAAATCTGCACCTATCTAAGAATAAAAGTGAGAGTGTGTCTCAACTAGAATATTCTAGAATGATAGGAAGTCTTGTACTTGAAGAGTTGTACAAGACCAGACATAGCTTATGTTGTAAGCAAACTAAGTAGATATATTAGTAATCTAGGATCTTATCATTGGAAAGGTATTACAAGAATACTTAGATACTTAAGATATATATGTAGCTATGGACTGCACTATACAAGATATCCAACTGTATTAGAAGGATATAATTATGCCAATTGGATATCTGATATGAAAGACTCAAAGTCTACCAGTAGATATGTATTCATACTGGGTGGTGTAGCTATTTCATGGAAGTCCTCTAAACAGACAAGCATTGCTAGATCCACGATGAAATATGAGTTCATCACTTTGGATAAACGTTGCGAAGAAGCCGAATGGCTACGTAATTTTGTAGAGGATATTCCTAAGTGGGTAAAGCCTATACCTGCAATATCAATACTACAAAAATGGGCTTTAAAGTCGGTTCACTGAACCGACTTTAAATTAAGTGACTTAAAATGTAAAGTCGATTCACCCGGTCAACCGACTTTACATTTTATGATTTTTTTTAAATTTTTATACTAATTTTTTACTCCACCCTATATTCAATATTCAATATATATATAGCATAAAAAACCAAAATATAAATAATAATACAAATAATTAAAAATTTAAATATAATTAATTACTTGATAATTAAATTTATTACAAAAATAAATAATGTATATACAATACATATAGTTAACTTAAATTACAAATAAAATAATGTCGTCAAAGTGTAATTGAATTGTGCGAGCAAACTTGGTTGGCTTAGAATCACCAGCCTTGTGACAAGGAAACTGGACAAAAAATAGTTGATCCATATAACAATCCATTCCCCTACATACATGAGCACGTAAACATCCATCAAACAAGCAGTCTAAACTTTAGAGACATACGAATGGAGAAATTAAATCACTATAAATATTATCATCAAAAAGAGATTACCACAGCGACATCCAAGTGATATAACCCTTCGAACTCATATTAGCACTTTATTAATCAATTGTCTATAAATATGAAGTTATATAGAATCTCTGCTGGTATTTTTAATGCTATAATGAGCTCTAAATATGAAATCAAATGTAACTCTGATTTGTTACTTAGCTTGTATGAGTTTTGGTGCCCATGAAGGTATTACAAAATTGGTCCATATGTTTAAGGGCACCAAAACTCATACAAGTCAAGTAAAAAATCGGAGTTACACTTGATTTCATATTTAGAGCTCATTATAGCATTAAAAATACTAGTAGAGATTCCAAATAACTTCATATTTATAAACAATTGATTATTAAAGTGTTATCATGATGTTGTCATAAGGAAAATAGGCAAGAGAGATGAGATGAAGTTTAGGGAAAAAATAGGACCATAAAACAATGCATTCTCCTAAATACATGAGCACATAACCATCCATCAAACAAGGGACTTCAGACACAGGAATAGAGAAATTAAATCATTAAAAAAATTACCGTTATGTTGTCATATGCTATTCAAGATCATTAAAATCTTCTCCTGATTCTTCTTGTGATGATATAATTTGAACCATGTGTTCTGTCCATTCCTATCGTAAATCATCAAAAATTTGTTGGTCGTAGCCCGTCTTGTTCCAACCAAAGAACTACATGTATTTAAAATCAAAATAAGAATGTAATTTCATGTATTTACAAAAAATAACTCAAATATGTTAAAAACTTTTCTGTATATGGGTAAAAGATGTTACTACATAATCAATTAGAATTTTGATATTTGTGATGATTTCGCTCATAAACTCCATGACATAATAACCACATATGACTCCATTATTTTGTTGTGGAACCTACAAAAAATAAGTGTACATGATTTTCTATATTTGAACATCTTTATTATTCAATTGTAAAATTAATAAAATTAATAATATTCGCTTGTACATACCATAACTTTTGTCCATATAGGCTTATGAGATTTTTTAAGGAAAATGCTCTTAAACTTGTTCCACAACTTCCATGCCCTATCAAGGTTTAAAACGGTTAGTTTTTATTAAATATTACAAAAAATAATAGAAGAAACTAATATCTAGCTATAACTCTTACATTTCAACAACTACTTTTGTACCTTTACTCAGTTCTATGGAAGCTGAGTCACAATACCAATCATGATTATTGAACAGATCAATGATTACCAACATCCAATGATCTTGGCCTTGTTCAAACCTTAATGGCCAAGGGATTATCAACTTTTGATTTCTATTAAGCGTTAATGCTCTATCACATAATTGTTTAGCTATGATCTTAACATCATTCTCTTGATATTGATTGACATATAAAGAATCATAGAACATTGCTAAATGTGATGAGTGATTATGTTGAAGTCGATAATAGCACATTCTATATAAAAGATATATTTATATATATATATATATATATATAAATAATTAGATAATATAAATATAATTATATATGTTCTACATAAATGAAAGAAAAATAAATAGATTGAGGACTCACCTTGTCCACACTTGAATTATACTTAAATTGATCATTTGATAATCAAATAGTTACAATATGCACTCGATTGATGTATAAGTTTAGCCAAGGTCTACACCATAAATTTCTATAGGAAGTGGCACAGTCCATCCATCATTTATGCTAGATGCCTTCCCAACAATAATCATCAAAGTGCCAAGATTTTTACTGAAGTTTAAAACATAATCATAACTATACTTTTTCCAAGGCTTCTTCTTGAATGACTTCGTGCACAATGATTGGCCACTAGACATAGATTTAACACGAGATACTTACTTTGTATCTCTTAAATGTGCTGCATTTAAGAGTTCTGGTATAATAGACTAAAAAAACATATTATGTATGTTAGTAACAATAAAAGATATAATAAAATAATAGTAGTAAACAAGTGTTATCTTTTTAATTAAAAATAGTACCACGTCAAAATTTAGAACAACTTGAATTGACGGCCAAGCCACATACTATCCAACCGCCTCTTGGACTGTGGTAGCATCAGAAGGCATAGGTAGTGGACAATCATAAAGCAATGATTGATCAATTACTATTCGCCAATGATTAGGAAAATATTGATTATGAATCATCTGATCATCGCTCAATTGTTGTACCATTCCAATAGCAACAAAGTTTGTTGACGAAGGATGTTTCAACAAACATTTCATATTCTGTAAAAATTTAAGTGTTATATATAAAAAAATAAAACATATAATAAGAAATAAAAATAATAGATTATATACACCAGAAATTAAAATCTTATCACATATGATTCATCAAATAGAGGAGGACTCTCATGTAGGGTAGCTATTGGATATACATTCTCACCAAAACGTTCATTGTGGTTTGATTGATGGTAAGAATGCGCAGATTGCATTGGAGAAAATGAACCACTACTTGATTGCATATGCATTCCTAACATATAGGGAGGACCAATAGGATGACTATATCCCATATTGCATGTAGTTTGAGCACAATGAGATTGTGTGGGTAGCATGGCTGGCATGGATGGTGGTATGCCTGGCATGGATGGTTGCATACTTGGCTAATATGGCATGCCCTGGTTATAGAATGATGTCATGCTTGACATGTGTTGTGATTGATATTCTTTTAGAGTGACAATCTCACTTAACACTGAGGCCTTAAAAGAGTTGAGTTCTTCTTCAATTTTAGTGTACTTCTCCTTACTGATCGTCTGAGGCTTTTGTTTTGAAATATTAAAATACTCCATATAACCATCATATTGGCTACCTTCCCTAACACAACCATAATGGTTGCGTCTGAATGCATGATATAGAGCATCTCTCCCAGGCTCTTCAATTATTTCACCCATGGATATTTTTTCTTGAACAACTCACTACAAATAATAAAGTACACAAACATATCATTCATTATTACATCAATTATTAAAAATCATTAAGAATTTTTATCAACCAAAAATTACTAACCAACTTATTTAGTTGTTCTTCTCCTCGCTTAGTCATCGGTCTTGAATTCTTCGTTTTGGGAGTATTTGTTTCTATGTACAATTCAGCTCGGGTAACAGGTCTACCAAATTTAACTTCCTACATAAATTATGAAAAAATTATTAACAATGACATGAAATTAAATTGAGGAAAATAAATATACAAATATTTATAAATTAACACAAATTAATAATACCATTCTATATCTAACTTCAGGATTTGAAGACCTCCCAGTACGGTTAGGAAGAATGTTATGCATTTGTATATTCTGATGTTCTTCCCTAATAATTTGAAATTTATATGAACGTCTATAATCCACAAAGTCTTTCCAAACTTGAGGTGTAATCCAGGGGTGTCGTTCAGAGATTTTGTAGAGCTCTACATCATCAAGTGGTTCCAAATATGGAAACACATAATTTCTTGCCAATCGGGAAGTCTTGTATTCCTTCCACGCCTTATTTGTAATCTTATAACACTTAAGTTTCCAACTATCATTGACTTTGTAACGATTCTGTAAAAACACAATACAAAAGATTAGATATAATACAAAAAAGATATAATATATGTAATTGATTATAAAATATAAGAGACTTACACAAATGGTTATCCATATTTTGAACTTTTCTACATCGTCAACCTGAGACCAATCATTTATATTGATTTCTATACTGGACTTCGCAAGTCGACCAATAGAGGATTTCAATTGTTGGCCATTTTCCCCTATTGGATTACAAGTAGCATCAAATAGAACAGGTATTCTATCATCTGGGTTTAGTGGAGCATCATGTATATTCGCCTAACTCCTTCTTTTCAAATACCCCAATGGATCATTTGGATCTACAAGCTCTATTACCCGAGGATCCATGAAATATCTGCAAACAATGAAGAAATATAAATTAATTGACATTTTTAGGAACATATATATATATATATATATATATATATATATAAGAGTTATTACAACAATATAGAACATACGTTATGTTTAATTAGGTTGTTGATCGTATACATATATTCCTTCACAATCACTTCGAGCCCATGACGAAGAATCATCATTAACAACTAGATCATCACATACATTAGGCAATTTATTTGAGAAATTACTAATATTGGTTAATGTATCAAGCGTAGGGTCGTCATCTTCTAAAGCATCACAATGATAAAACTCTTTTTGTGGAGGCGTTAACACAACAAACCATCTTGTGTCAATTTGATCACTCACGTAAAATACTTGTTTTACATGAAGTGCTAACGTGAAAGGATCATCAGTGTGACTTATCTTGGATAAATTTACAAGGATAAATCCAAAATCATCTATTTTATATCCAACATTGATAACATCTTCAACTCAATCACACAAGAAAACTGTTTCATGGAAGACCTCATAATCCAATTCCCAAATCTTTTGTATTATACCATAATATGTTCTATCAGAAAGTATAGGATTAACATCTTTTGAACTGGCAAATTGCATAGTTTGTGCAACCATCTTCATACCACTATTTTGATTTACTCAGACTTTGTCCCTAGCTTGAGTCGTAAACCTCGATTCATTTATTGTGAAGCTATAAAATGATTTGACATCGAATTTTGGCCCATATGCAAGCCATTGTAAACTTTCTGATATTTTATGATTGAGTTTCTTGAGTTCATCTCGAATCTATGTATACAAAAACATGAAACAATTTCTTACTCTATGTACGGCTGTGCCTCATTATTATTTACCAAAATGATTCGAGGTGCTTCTTCCCATCGAGTGTGATCAATAAACAATTTCTTACTTCCACCAAGCATAGGGTTACCTACTTGGATCATGTGACGTTCTAAGAATAACTTGTGCGTAGGATTCCCAATTTCATTGTAACCACTAAAGTATTCAGAACAAAACTCAATGGCCTCTTCAGCAATGTAGCGTTCCACTATGCATCCTTCAGGTCGATTTCTATTATTTACATATCCTTTAAGGAATTGCATATATCTCTCAAAAGGATACATCCACCTTAAGTAAGTAGGACCACACAATTGAAACTCTCGAACTAAATGAACACACAAGTGAATCATTATATTGAAGAAAGAACGAGTAAAATATTTTTCAATTAGACACAAAGTCTCTACAACATCTTTCTGTAAAGAATTTAACTCTCCAATTGATATAGATTTCTTGCATATTTTATTGAAGAATTAACAAAGCTGAATTATTGATAATCAAACATGTTTTGGAAGAATTGATCTAATAGCAACTGGTAATAACTATTGCATTAAGATATGACAGTCATGTGATTTCAATCCATAAAATTTCTTATCAGTGATAGAAACAAAATTTCTTAAGTTGGATGAATAACCATCAGGAACTTTCACACCCTCCAAACATTTACAAAACACATCCTTCTCTTTTCTTGACATTGTATATGATGCTAGTGGTAAGTATGTTCGATTCTTATCATTTTCCATCCTTGGTTCCAATTCAGGTCGTATACTTAGTTTCTTTAAATCCAGTCTTGCTTTAATTTCATCCTTTGTTTTTCCAGGTATATTAAGTAAAGTACCAATCAAGCTCTCACATACATTTTTCTCAATGTGCATGACATCTAAGATGTGACAAATGTGTAGGTCTTTCCAATAAGGTAATTCCCAAAATATTGATTTTTCATTCCAACAACCATGCTAAGTCGGTTCAAACTCTTTTTCATTTTCACCCATTTTATTAGTTGACCTCTTTCGTTTCCCTTCCTTAGTGAGTTTTTTTTTCATCTTTCCATATCGTTTGAATGTCATACCATTCAATTGCCTTAATATCTCAACACCTCACAAAGGTCGGGTTGCATGATCATGATCTTCTTCACCATCGAACAGTTTCTTTTGGTATCTAAACTTGTGTCCAGATGGCAAAAATCTTCTATGTCTTCTATAAGACATCTTTCATTCGTGAACAAGATAAGTTGTAGAAGTTCCATCACTACATATAGGGCATCCCTTGTAACCTTTTGTTGCATGTCCTTATAAGTTTTCATAGGCAAAAAAATCATTAATTTTCCATAAAAGGATCCCCTTCAAGTTAAAGTGTTCTTCTTTATGTGCATCGTAAACATTTACACCATCATTTCACAACGTATTTAAATCATCTATCAGAGGCTACAAATATACATCAATATCAACACTGGGTTATTTCGGTCCTGAGATCAATAATGTTAACATAATGAATTTTCTTTTCATACACAACCAGGGAGGAAAGTTGTATGTTACCATAATTACTGGCCAACAGCTATATCTACTACTAAGGGAACTATGTGGATTAATTCCATCAACAGCAATGACAAGACGAAGATTGCGCGGATCAGATGAAAATTGAGGAGATAAATTATCTACTACTTTCCAATTTGGAGAATCACAAGGATGACGTAGCACTTCATCATCAGATCGATTATCTGAATGCTAAGTCAACATGTTTGATGTATCTTTACTATTGAACAACCTTTGAAAGCGAGAAATCGGAGGAAAGTACCAAAGAACCTTTACAGGCACGCCTTTCTTATGGGTTGTCTCATTTGTACCATGCTTCCATCTCAATTCTTTACACATCAGACAATCATCTAATGTCTCATATTCTTTTCTATAAAGAATGCAATCATTTGGACAAGCTTGAATCTTATGATATTCCATGCCAAATCGACTAAGAGATTTCTTCACTTCATACATTGAAGATGTCAATTCAATACCCTCAGGAAACATATCGACTAGTATATTTAGTAATTCTGGGGATCTCTTGTCAGAAAAACCATGTTTTTCCTTCACATTGTACAAATGAACCAATCCCGACATTTTAGTGTATTTTTTGCATTTTGGATACAACGGTTTTTTGGCATCTTCTATAAGTTTTTTAAAGGTTTCGGGATCATCCTCGCATAATTCATCTTTAACACCATGAAACATATTTTATGTCTGTACATTATGATAAGATGTATGTAATTCACTCGCATTCTTATTTATCTCTTCCCCATGAGTATTATCAATATTTTCTCCATGTAATACCAACATTTATAGCTCAAAAGAATACCATTACGGATAAGGTGATACTTAACCTCGTCAAATTCATGAAATCTCTCATTTTTACATTTAACACATGGGTATCAAATCATACTAGTTCTAGTATTACTATTTCTACAAGCAAATTCCATGAAACTTTCAACTCCAGAAATATAGTCCTACTTAATTCTACACTTTGACATCCAAGATTTATCCATTTTCTATTAATGACATTAATTAAGCATATTAATTAATTATGTACCCAATGAATATATTTCAAGTATTATTATATATAAATTCTCTAATTATTAGAATATATATCAAAACATACATAATACAAAACAGTTATCATTTTAATCATTTTATAAATGTATCATTTTTACTTAATAAAATATAATTATTTATATATAAATAAATTTATCCACGTACGATAAATATTATAATCCCTCAAACCCACAACATTCAGATATTATTTCCATAGAAAATAAGTCAAACATATAATAACAAGCATAATAAAAAACATACATAAATAAAAAATTTATACAAAAAATAAAACAAACTAAATAATAAGCTACAAAATTAATAGAAATACTTACAAGAATGTTATTAAGTGACTAAATGAAGGAAATGACAAAGGAAATGGTGTTTTGTAAGTGAGAATAAGTGAAAAAATGGGTATAAAAAATTTGAGTATTTTGCTCAAAAAATAATAGATCTGAAAGATAATGAGAAGAGGAATATAACCCACAAAACAACGTTACAAATGGTGGTTGAAGATGGCCGAAAATTGAGAAAAAAGGTGGGTAAGCTCAGTTTTGGGAGAAGTGGAGAAGAGAAATGAATTTTTTTTGGGTTTCTGCAGTGAAGAAGAGAGCCGAACGGTAATATTACGTGGATAACATCGGTTCGTCACGTCAACCGACGCTATCCACACAATTTAAAATTGATTTTTTTTGTCAATTATTATTTTATTTAAACTCTTATATACATGCATATACGTACTATAGAAAAAGAAAAAATAATAATTTTACAATAATATTTAAAACAAATACACAATTAAATAAAGATATATTGTATGTACGTATATAAATTTAAATATCCAAACAAATAAACAAAATTATATAATTTTAAAAACTAATTGTCTAAAAAAAGAAAAAAATTATACTATATATATATATATATCCAACTTAAATTTTAAAGAGTCAAATAAAATAACAATTGACCTAAAAAAATTTAAATTGTAAACTGCATGCATTTTTTAATTTAAAAAATACACGAAGGACGTAGCGTCGGTTGACGTGGCGAACCGTCGCTATCCACGCGTGTAGTGTCGGTTATCCTCATCGACCGATGCTACGTCCTACGTAGATAGTGTCGGTTCTACACCAAATGGACTTTAAATTCATTATAAGTTGGTTTTTTTCTAAAAACTAACTTTACACAACGACTTAAATACCCCTTTTGTAATAGTGTATGCATTCATTGTGATAGTCAATATGCTATTTGCAAGGCACAGAGCAATATGTATAATGGTAAGTCTCGATATATACATCGTAGACATAATACCATTAGACAATTATTCTCAATTAGGGTTATCTCTATTGACTATGTGAAGTCAAAGGATAACATAGCTAATCCCTTAACTAAAGGGTTAAATCGAGCATTAGTTGATAAATCATCGAAAGGAATGTGACTAAAGCCCATGAATAAATAAAGATTTACAAAGGAAACTCAACCTATTTGACTGGAGATCCCAAGATTTAGGTTCAAAAGGATAACTTAATTGTCAAAACATAGTGAGATCATTATGGGGGTTTACCCTCAAGTCCATTCCTACGATGAAAACAGTAATACCTGTAAGATACAAGATAAGTTAAGGCTTTTAATGATTCTTATGAAGAGAATACCGAGCGGAGTATGCAGATAATGTAAAGTGCTCCCATGGAGCTGCTATAAGTGATTTAGAAGAAAGCCGCTAGCTTTTTTATTTTCAGGCTCGTGGGATTGACTTGTCCTGTCATTTGGAGCTCAGGTCTTTCAACGTATTCCTCATGCTTCTGTCCAGAAGGATGTAGAGAGTAATATTAGAGAATTGCTGAATCCAACTTAGAGAGAATCATCCTAATGAGATGTAATCTTATTTTTGTATCTTTATTTATTGGTATTGTATAAATTGGAATTCTTTCTGATTTTCCAACAGACGTGGAGATTTTGATTTTTTATAAATTAAAGCAATAAAATCGTTGTTTAAAGTTTTTATTTTTATTTTTTGACCATGGTTGTTTAAAGTCTAAACAAACTGTTTGTATAAAGTCAGGTGAATTTCCCGAGCCGCATATTCTTGAAAAGGTTTTTTTTTCTCTCCTCTAATTATATTACAGGCATTCATTGAGTACATGTAATAAAAATTTTAATACAATTTTTAAAGTCTAAACAAACTGTTTGACCATGGTTGTTTAAAGTCTAAACAAACTGTTTGGACAAGTAATACAATTTTTTTTAAAGAGAATAACAACTCAAATTTTAATAAAAATAACACATTTTTATATTAATGTATATTTTTTTAAATACAAACAATCATATTATTTTTGTTATTTACAGTTTTTGGTGATTATTTGTTTATTTTCTTAATTTATTTAGTATATTTTTTATGTATTGTATAGTACTAGATGTTTAGCATGTTCGAATTCCCACTCTTCAATATAATTTCAATATATATATATATATATATATATATAATATAATACAAAACAAATGAAATAATAAAATAACAGTAAATAAAATCCTCAATCTCTATCATGTTAATTATTTATTTAAACATGAAAGAATATCTTTAATACAAATTGCTGATGCCATGTAAAAACTAGAAAGCATCTTGGTTTTTTATTCACTTTTCTTAGATAGCGTAAAATTGTAAATACTTTAACAAAACTCTGACACTTCAAGACCTTGGTTTCCCACCATAGGCTTGTCTACACATAGAATAAGGTTTCTGGGTAGGTAGGCACAGCTGCGAAGAAGCTGGACACCCCTGCAGACAATTACCCCCCAAGCTGCCTGACACCGACGACTGACCAGAGAATAGTCCCGCCGGCGGTTGACCGTTGAGGAAGTTTTCGTCCAAGTAAAGCCTCCTCAACGACTTTGTACGGCCGTACTCCAACGGAATTTTGCCACGTAATCGATTGTAACGAAGTGACAAAGACGATAACAGTGGATAAGTCGCGAAATTGGCTGTTACGTAGCCTTCGATTCTGTTGAAGCCCAAATCGACAGCTACTAGCTCGCTTTTACCACCAGGAGGATTCAAGATCTCGATGCCCGTCAGGCTGTTGTTCGCCAAATCAACCTGTTGAATTGAAGGTAAAAGAAAGAACCAAGATTGTAATAAACCTGTGAACGAGTTTTCACTGAGTTCAACAACTTCCAACTGAGTTAGGCCATCAAATGACGATTTTGGGACGGACCCAGATAAGGAATTTTTCTTCAGAGCAAGTTCTAGTAATTTGGGTGGAAGTTTTGGGAGCGACCCAGTAAGCTTGTTGTAGCTCAAATCAAGTCTTCGCAAATTGGGCATAGAATTCATGGTTTTGGGAAGAAACCCTGATAGAGAATTGTGAGAAAAATCCAAAGATTCGAGAGAGTGGAGGTTGGTAATAGAAGAAGGGATCGACCCAGAGAAACTATTGAATCGGAGAGTAATAGTGTGGAGATTGGACAGAGAAGAGATAGAAGAAGGAATGGAGCCATATAAAGAGTTATCAGCGAGGTCAAGGACTGTGAGTTGAGTGAGTTGAGAAACGAGTGGAGAGAGAGTGCCTGAGTAACCAGCTGGGTCAAGAGTGATCTGAGTTATATGAATTGAGTCAGGAGAACAAGTGAGACCACAGGTGAAGTGGGTTCTGCGAGGGAAGGCACATGGGTCGGTGGTGAAGTCCCAAGAGGCTAAACAAGACCATTGGGGAATTGAAGAAGGTTTGATTGAGGCTTTGAAGGCTTTGAGTGCTGATATTTCTGAAGGTGAAGTGGTTATGGCAATGGATGGATAGCGGTGAAGAAGAAGAAGCACAATAAAGATGCATATCAAGTTAATATTAGACATTGACATTCCCATCTCTTAGTTATTTGAGAGAGAGAGGAAAAGAGATTTTATGGACGTGAAATGCGATTGGTAAAAGGCTTAGAAAATTAAAAGGTGGGTGTGTACAAGTACTGTTTTGATATGTGTTGTTTAAGATTTCAATGTACTTGTTTCACTTGCTGGACAGCATTTTTAAATTTTGTTTGGTTTGTGGGTTTTCGCCTAACTATAATAGGCTATTATATCATAGCCATTCCTTTTGCTTTAACAAATTGAAAAGGGAACACTTCTGTCTATATCTTGTGTTTTAAGTCTCTAATCTCTATGTATTATTCTATTAAAAAAAATCTACATATTGATTTTATTTCTCACTAAAAT
The DNA here is from genome assembly GCA_030763125.1 of Hippophae gyantsensis. NCBI lineage: Eukaryota > Viridiplantae > Streptophyta > Magnoliopsida > Rosales > Elaeagnaceae > Hippophae > Hippophae gyantsensis. Next base: position 35,814,913 of record CM061030.1, read on the forward strand.
ATTAATCTCACCAACATATTTAATTTTTATTAACTTTTATATATATCTTTTTAACAATCATATAAAATCTGCGTAACTTTTTTTCTTGAGTAGTTATATATATTCATAGTGTGGTTGCATCTCCGGTTCATATTTATTTGTTATTAATTGTGATAATAAAATTTATTATTAAATTAAGTAAGACACTTGAAAAATTTAATTTATTTTTGAATACGAATGCTGCGTGAATGAAATAATAGTGAAATGTTTAAAATTTTTATTTATTTTTGAGTGAAAATGAGACAATAATAAGTAGAATAAATATTTATTTTTTAATAATAAGTAGAATATGTAATCTATTCAGATTACATAAATTAAATTTGATCCATATGTAACCTATTCTGATAGTATCATTTGAATCCGATTAATCTAACCAATAAACTTAATTAACTTTATTTTTGATTTATTTGAATAAAAAATTTAAATTTTAACATAAAATAAACTTATTTTAGTTAAAAGAAACCTTAAAATACAAAATAAAAATGTTAAAATACGATTCAAACGATCAAACATATATAAAACAAAAGTAATACAATATCAATTACAATAGTCATTTTAATAAAGTTAACAATTCATTCAAACAATAAACAAAATGATAGTTAACAATAATCTAAAGCTAAATTAAGTTGATCATTTCATTCTTTAACATCCATAAAGTATCTTGAAAGTAATCTTGGGTCTTGGGTCTTGGGTCTTGAGTCTTGAGAGTAATATCATTAATGTCTTCCAACATATCTACAAAATAGAAGACAAAAGAAAGTGATGAAAATATCAAAACATCAATTATAAGAGAATGCTATGAATTAATAATGAAAATTAAAATGATATTATCCGCTTCAATTTCTTCAAAATTATCAAGCGACTCACGAATATTAGTTATTGGTGATTATTGAATCCAGTTTTGAGTACAAATAAGTGCTTTGATAGTTTTTGGAGACAATGAGATTCTAAAAAGATCAATAACTCTCCCTTCAGTAGAAAATGCAGACTCGAAAGCTACAGTTGATATAGGTATAACTAAACATCTTTAGCAACCTTAGAAAGAAACCTTATATCTTGATGAGTTCACCTTCTACCAACCTAAAAGATCAAAAGACTCATCATCCACATTCTCACATGTCTCACCAAAATATTTAACATTTCAGTTTAGTTGTCTATCTTTTTTACATCTTTGACACATTTTTATAACGGTCCATCCATAGTGGAAATGAATCAATGCTAAAACTATCAACTTCTTCTGTGTCTAAAAGTTGTGACCATATAACTTGCACATTTGTAGAATACAAAACTAAATACTGATCAAACATATTATCCAAAGTTTGTCTAAATTTTTTCATCATTTGACCAATCATAATATCATCTTCATCACATAAAAGATCCAAAAAAATTCTAAAACATTGTTCCTTATGTCTTGGATCAAGAAAAGTTACAATAAATAAAAAATCATTCATCTTTTCTACACCTTCCCAATATTTATTGAACTTTGTTTTCATTTCTTTTGCCATTTTACTTAACACAAAATTTGTATTTTCACACCAGAAACTCAATTGGTTGTGTATGAAGTAAATTTGATCCAAAAATAAATTTGAAATAACATACACAGAACCAAAAAATCTCAATGTTACATCATAGAATATTTTCAAAAATCTCATAAATACATGAGCATTAGACCAATCAAACATATAAGAAGTTTTGCAACTATCATTTCCAATGTTGAACTCTTGCTTAAATATCACATCATCTTCTTCTAAATGCACAAAAGCTTTCTGAAATCTTATTACAGCTTCTAACATTAACTAGGTGGAATTCCACCTTGTTACTACATCCAAATATAAAAGTTTATCAGTCTAAATCTTCTCTTACTCCGCACAATCCTTAAATTTTAACAACCTTGAAGGTGATCCTTTGACATATTTAACAACTTCTTTTATCTTACTTATTCTTCAATTATGTTCTTTCAAGCCTTCTCTCACAACCAAATTCAGAATATGAGCTGCATATCTCATGTGCATATATTGACCATCTAGTATTGCAACTCTCAAATTGTTCACTTGTTTATGCAAGTAGGAAACTAATGTATTATTTAAGCTAACATTATCCACAATAATAGTAAATTAATACCTTATCAATTCTTCAATCTAATAAGAATTGTTTTCCCAAGGATATCACCTTTATGGCTAAGAACTACAAAAAAATTTAATATTTTTTTTTAAAGTTTCCAACTATTATTGATAAAATAAGCAGTGAGACACATATAATTCAAATTTTGAGCAAAATTTCATGTGTCATTGGTCAAACAAACTCTATGAAATGACTTAGATAAAAATTATTTCGATTTATCTTTTTTCCTTTAAGAAAAAACTCAAGCAATCTCGTGCAACAGTGGTACGAGAAGGAAGTTGGAACCTTGGTTCCAAAACTTTACTATACTTCTTAAATCCTTCATTCTCAACATGATTAAATGAAAATTCATCAACTATAATAATTTATGTAAGTGTAAGCCTACAAACCTCAATATTAAATGTGTACAACAAGTACACCTCCTTTATTATTTGTGATATTTTCAAAAGCTAGTCTTTTACTTTTTCTCATATCTACCAGGAAATAATTTACATTGCATAGCATTATGAGAATTTAAGTTTGATGTACCTAACTTGCTAGATACATACACATACTCCCTTGAACAATATTTACATCTAGCCTTGTGATCCAAACCTTTACCCACTGTATCAAAATGTTTTCAAGCAAGAGAAAGAGGTTTAGAAGACTTTCGTTCAAGTTGTCATTCAATGGTAGATCTTTAGTTTCTAGTAGAGCATTTTGTAGATTCTTATCTTGATTTTCAACATCCTAGGCAACACTTACACTTTCGATAGTTGCAAGTGGATAAATTACAAAAATATATAATTAAAAAAATAATGGTATAAATGTATAATGGTAAAATATATAATTTTAAAATAAATAGTTAAAAAACATTCATACATTAGACGATACATCCAATATGAATCCGCTGTGGTTGATTTCCATATCAACTAGTTAACCAAATGCAACTATTTAAGATCACATTTGAAACAATTTTAACATTAATTCCAGAGCAAACATGAGTAGAATTCACTATTATACAATAATTAATAATAAAGATCCAAATAATAATAATAAACCTCAAGAAAATATGACACCAAAAGAGAAGTAATTATGTCTATGCATAATGAGGTTTTGCCTAAAATTGAGTTATCGGCTATATTTAAGTTATTGAGAGACACATATGAACGTAAAGACTCTGGTATTGAATCAAATAACATATTATTCTACGAATAAAGATTACCCAATTACTTCAAATCTCCAATTTTCATTGGAATTTGGCAACAAACAACTAATCAAGAGTTTTAGCCTTTTCAATTTCAGAAGTAATTGGACCTTCAAACGATCTAGTTGTTTGTTAAATCCGAATAGGTTTCTTAAACTAATGGGTAGTTTTCCTGTAAATGAATTGTTGTAAAGTTGGACAAGATTCTTAAGCTCCCCAATCTCTGCTAGAATCTCACCGTTCATATGATTATCAAAAATCTCCAAATTTTTTTGTTCAATGAGTTTTTCAATTCCTATTGGTACTTTAAGGCCACTGTTTGAAAGATAAAGCCAGTTAAGCTTAGTAAGGTTTAGTACCTTCAATTGGAAACTCACTTTGTTCAAATGGGTTATCTCCTAAGCTTAATTGAACAAGACCCATCATTTTCCCAAGTGATTTCCACGAGAAAGTGCCAGAAAATCCACTGTTATTCAAGTAAAGAAAACCCAAATCGCTCAAAGAGGATATGTTAGGAACAGAGCCACTGAAAACATTGTTACCCAAATCCAAATACTGCAATTTGGTGCAAGTGTTCAATTCCTCTATGACTGAACCGTGTAAGGAGTTGAAGCCCAAATAAAGTTTCTTTAAAGACTGAAGCTTGCATAGTTCATCAAAGGGAACAACCCAGATATCTTCTGATGGGAAAGCTCAATTTCTGTAATAGAACCATCAAAAGCAACTAGCAATGGTCTAGGAACTGAGAGAGAAATGTAAATCAAATTTCTTTTGAATTTAGATGAGGATTTTTATACATGTAATTATATATTTAATTATTTTTGATCGAAGGGATAAAATCGAATAATATATAATAAAATTTGACACTTGATCTAAACATAAAGGTTTGAAAAATTTTTAATTCAAAATCATAAAAAATTAACGAATTAAAATAGATTTTTTGTACATTTTTATGGATAACATATATTTTTTATAAAAAATATATATCTTTTACATAATATAAAAAATAATATATATTTTTTGTTGTGGTAAATGAAATTCAATATATAAAAATTTATTTTATATAGTTAAAATTTTATATATCTCCATTTATCATCAAAATAACCGAGGTGTATACGCTTTTATTCAAAGGAAAATTTTAATAAAAATGCTGAGGATTTGTTAAATTTGATAATAGTACGGTGATAAAGGCATTACCGCCATATTATTTTACGATGAGAAGTGACATTATTGAGTATACTTTCACACTTAAACACGTAGTCAAGACATAATATAAAATATGGTCAACATATTGATTAAGGGTATAATTGTCCTTACTCAATGCAAAATACTTTTTTAGGCTGTATTCAATTTTTAGATTCTTAGATAAACAGATCCGGACTGAGGATTAAAATTCAAAACCCATGTGCTTCATACCTAGCAAAGCTTACAAATTGGGGTACAATTACAATATTATGATACAGAATAAGTCACTATGATATAAGGGGTTCATTGAATTGCACAAAGTAAAGAAATTTTAAAGGTAAATTAATTATCTTGCAACCCTTTTCTCTTTTTCTTTGATCAAGAAACGTACAGAAAATAAGAAATTGTCAAGTACCTTTTTTAAATTATTATCATAAATACCCTTAATGTTTTGTATTTTTTTAAAATTACCCGTAAGTTTTATTTAATATCAAAATTGTTCTTAAACATTATCGACGTTATATCTCCGTTTAACTTTAGGAGCAAAATGGTAATCTCACCCCTATACATATATCACTCTTCTTCGCGTCACTCTTCTTCTTCACGCAAAAACCTTTCTCTTCTTTTTTACGGACACTCGTTTTTTCTTCTCCCAACCTCACCGCCACACTTCCAACCTCCCTGGTCGCTTGTTCCAGTCACCCATTCCTCCATCGGACGACTCATTCCAGCCCTTAAACCTCACGGATATCCTTCCAACCACCAACTCCCTCGTCGTTATCTTAAATACCCTTGTGAATCACCTTCACGAACCCATCAACTCCCTCGTCGTTATCGCAACTCCCTCACCCTTATCGCAAATACGCGACTCATCTTCACGCGAAAATTTAACGTATTACCTGTTGCCCTAACGCGACCCATCGTTACAATATAATAGGTATAAGTTGATTAATTTCATATTATTTCATATATATTCTGTATTTGGTTCGTTTGGATAAAAATTTGTTTTTTACGCACACTTGCATATATTGGAGTAGAATATCGTTTCACATATTTGATTTTGTATTTCATCTTTTTTTAATTTGTATTTTAGAACCCATTTTTTAACAATATCCTGCTTGTATTGATGATATATAATATGTATTTCAGAACCCATTGTATAGTAGTTTGCTCTGATATTCTAGTTGTAATGTTTTTTTTTCTTCTGAAGTAGCTGATCGTTTGTATGATTTTGAAGAACCCATGGGTATTTTTGAAGAATAGCAAAACCTCAGGGATATTTTTGAAGAATAACAAAAAACTCAGGGGTATTTGCGATAATATTACATATTTTGACCATAGAATTGTTTAGGGTTTATATTTTGTGTGCTTTGTTTTTGAGACGATATATTAAAAAAATCAGATTGTGATGAAGATGTTTTCAACAATTATGATTTAATATAATAATGCTTATAAAAAAAACTTTTGTTTGTTATATAGGGAGATAAAAATGAGTGAATGGGCTAGTGTGTATGTTCATCTATTTGGTGAAGTTAGATGGGTTGGTCATATACCTGCTGATGAATATAGTCTCATTTGTTGCTTCCATGATGCTAAAAGGGCCATTATGAATGAGGGATTGACGCTTAAAAAAGAAGACTTTAGGATTGAAGCAAATAAAGTTGATAGTGATGAACGAAGTGTATTAAAAACCGATAATGAATTACATGAATTGATGAACGATTATAGGGATAATAAAAAGCAAAGGCTAGACTTGTTTGTAGAATTTAATCCTTTGGAAATGGTTTTCTCACCTCCCATGTTAGAATATCAGAGTTTCAAGAAAACACGAGCTATATTACCAAAAAAATTACAAAATGAACCACCTTTTGAACCAATAAATGAACCATCTTTTGAGCCAACAAATGAACCACCTCACTTTGACATTGATGAACTTCACCTTGACTCATTTGAGCCATTCCCAACTAGTAATAGCCAAAATGAGGGTGAACCTTCAAGGAATTGTGAAAGATTGAAAAAATATAAAGCAGGAATAGTTGTTGAAGTTGAAGATGAACATTACGATGGAGATGAGAAGTTTTTTTGGAGCAGTGATGAGGAAGATCCTGATTGGCATGATGACATTACAAGGAATGATGAAGAGGATGATGAAATTTATGATACTGATGATAGTCTTCAGGACTTAGGGGATAAAAATTTCCATCATATCAGTGATACTGACTCAGAAGATTGTCGAGGAAAAAGTGCTAAAAAAGTCAGTTGTCAATATGAAAATAGGGAATTTAAGAAAAGAAGTGATGGTAGCATTGACTTCAACGTCGGAGATACATTTAAGGATGATAAAGAATTTAAAGTTATCTTACAAGAATACATTGTTCAAGTTGGGTTCCAGTGTGAGAAGGTTAAAGTTGACAAAACCCGAGTAACTGCAAGGTGTAAAGCCCCTGATTGTGGTTGGAGGATACACGCTTCTGTTGGAACTGATAAGAAAACATTTATGGTTAAGACACTTGAGCCAGCCAACAATAAGGGGAGACATAGTTGTCAAAAAGTTGAAAAACAAAGATCTGATACATCCTCTTGGTTAGCTTCTCAATTAAAGGACTTAGTTATGGGAAATCCTAATGTAAGTATCCTTATATTGTCTACTGAGTGTAAAAGAAGATGGGGTATATCTGTACCTGACTTGACATTGTATAGGGCAAGAAAAATTGCTTGTGATGGAGAATTGGGTGACAATATTGGTAGTTTTTCAAAAATAAGGCAATATTGTCATACAATTTTAAGAACCAATCCTGGATCAATAGCAGTTGTTGATACTCATATTCCAATACCAAATGCCAACCCTTGTTTTATGAGATGTTTCATTAGCTTATCTGCCTCAAAACAAGGGTATTTAAGTGGATGCAAGCCTTTACTTGGTTTGGATGGATGTTTTTTAAAAGGTCCATATAAAGGTGTCTTAATGGTTGCTGTTGGATTGGATGCTAATGGAAGTTTGTTTCCAATAGTCCTTGCTTGGGCTGAATCTGAAAATAGTGAAACTTGGATGTGGTTTATGGATTTATTAGACCAACATATTGGGGAGTTTGAAAAAAGAAAGATGTGCTTCATGTCTGATAGACAAAAAGGTCTCGTTGCAGCAATCAATAAGTTTTTCCCAACTTCCCATGTCAGATTTTGTGTTAGGCATATTTATGCCAACTTGAAATGTAAGCATCCAAGCATGAAAATGAGATCTTTGTTTTGGGCAGCAACTAGAACAACTGAATTTAATGATGTGATGAATGAAATTAAGAAAGAAGAGCCTGAAGCACATGAATATTTAAGTAAGATCCAAGCTTCACATTGGAGTAGACATGCTTTTGATGATGATGTAAAGGTTGAGCATGTGACCAATAACATGACTGAAAGTTTTAACAATTGGTTGAAAAGAGTGAGGTCTAGACCTATTGTGAATTTATTTGAAGAGATCAGAAGAAAATTGATGCGGCTAATAGTGAAGAGGAATGAAGAGGCTTTGAAGTGGACTACTCCTTTTCCACCAAATGTAATGAAATACATTCTTCAAAGACAAGAAGAAGGAAGAGTTTTAAAGGTCTTGTATGCTGGAGATGAAATATTTGAAGTATTGGATGGTTGCAACATGTTGGTTAATTTAAATAAGTGGACATGTAGTTGTTATGGGTGGCAATTGAGTGGTTTACCTTGTAAACATGGTATTGCTTGTATTATGGATAGAAGGTATAAGATTGCAGACTATGTACATCCATATTTTACAAAGGCTTCATTTTTGAAGACATATTTCTCTTTGATTTACCCTGTTCCATTTGAAAAGGAGTGGGTTATGATCTCTGGTGAGCAACAAATACTTCCACCAATTTATAAACCAAAGAAAGGAAGACCACCAACTGAGAAACATAGGGAAGCTACTAAACCAGAGAAACATAAGAGGTCGCAAGGATTGAAATGTGGTTATTGCAATCAATTTGGTCATAATCAGAGGACATGTAGGGAGAAGTTAAAGAATTCAACTAATGAAATTCAGGTAAAATTATAACTATTCATTTATTAAATATATTTGGTTAATTATATTAAACTTTAAATTGTTTGTAGGAAACAACTTCAAAGAAGGTGGTTAAGAAAAAGCAAAACAAAAGAACTAATCAAATTCATATAACACATTCATTATGCATTACTTCCTATACCATAAATTTATTTACTGTTCATGAATCAGGTGATAGATAGTGGTGATGCAATCAACAAGAAACAAAAAATGGGAGAATCAACAAGTCAAAGTGAGCCTTCTGAAATGGGGCTTTGATTTGTTTTATAATTTTTATTTTAAAATATGTAAGTAAATGGAAAAATGAATATGATTTGGAAGGAAATCTTTTGTAACTCAAAGTTCATGTATACACCAGGTTTTGGGGGACATGATATGAACTTTGTAGTTTTTTGTGTATTTAAACTCATTTATGGTGTCCCCTCCCCTTACATTTTGTAAGAATTTAGATTGTGTATGTGTATGTGAATTGTTATTGAGCAGGTTAGTATGAAATATGACTTTGGATGTGAATATTCACTACCCCTAAGAATGTGGATGTGGATGTATGATTTGTAATATAAACTGTAAATGTGGATGTATGATATGTATTGAACTGTTATTAAGCAGGTTAAAGGTATTTTTTGATCAATATTTATAGCTTATTATTGATGATTATTTATAGCAGGTTATTGAGTAAAGATATTGTAGTAAGGGTATTTTTGATAAATTTAAATTAATTATTATATCAGTGGTATTTTCGACAAAGTAAAATTAAATATTATAGTAAAGATATTTTTGATAAATTTAAATTAATTATAATATCAGGGGTATTTTTGATAAAGTTAAATTAATTATAATATCAGGGGTATGTTCGATGAAGTTAAATTAATTATAATATCAGGGGTATTTTTGAAGAAAAACAAAACTTTAAGGGTATTTGTGATAATATTTTTAACAGTAATATTCAAAAAGCTATATAGGTAGGGGTAGAAAAGACTTTTTCAGATATTGATGTGATTTTTCACGATTTTTTGATGCTTCTATTAAATAATAAGAGCATTTTTGAAGATATCTTAAACCTTAAAAGTATTGTAATTTTTATTTTAAACGTTAAGGATATTTTTAAAGATATTAAAAACCTCAAAGGTATTTTTGATTTTTTTCTTACCTTTTTGGCATCTATTAAATGGCTGAAAATAGCACAAACCCTATATATTATGTAAACCCTTCCTCTTATATATATTGTTTTCTATGCAAAAACAATTAGACGCAGCAGACTTCTCTATTACTTATATTGAAGTTGAAAACAGAGAGCAGAGTAGAGGGGATATACATATTTAATTTCTCAGTAGCTCTTCTACTTCACCAGTTGTCATCATTTTCTCCAAACCAAATCGACATCGCCTGCATCATTTTTCATTATCCAAACTGTGGCAGATATCAGTTTTGTTCCATTCTTCTTTTGCCTTGTTTTGTCAAAGTCGGGACAGAGAAGAAACGGTACAGCTGCTGAAATTGAGGAGAAGTAGAAGATTTCAACTGATATTATTAATATATGATAATATTTGATTAAATAACAAGTTTATTAATTTATCATGTTATATATTACTAATAAATTAAAGAAAAATATTTTATGAATATATTTGGTTTTTGGTATATTTTATGAACTTCTATGAATATTGGTGTTTGTATCTCTATTTGATTATTAATGGATTTTTTTCGGTGCGCCGTCGTTAATGGAGTAGATTTTTTACATTGAAAAGTTAAATCATTTAAATCATTGGGTGTCATTTATTTTTCTCATTGCTTATTATTTTGCTGTTACCCATTATTATTTATTTGTGCAACCAAAATTAGACCTGAATTTCGCTTCCACAAGTGTTAATTTATAACAAATTGGTATCAGAACATTGGGTTATTCTTCTATTTATTGGAGCTGATCAAGTTTGCTCTTTGGATTTATTTTAATCTTCTGGCTATCTGATTGGTTTCATATTTTCTAGGTTGTGCTTCTGTTTATTTAATATTGGGTTTTCTGTCATGGCGACAAAATACGAAATTGATAAATTCAATGGTAGGAATGATTTCAGTCTTTGGGGAATGAAAATGCGAGCCGTATTAGTTAAAGAAAGGTTTGTTAAGACACTTGAAGGCAAGGATAAATTTTTAGAAAAATTAACTGATGAAGAAAAATATACATTGATGGAAAATGCTCTCAGTTCAATTTAGTTATCCTTTTCTGATGAGATATTACGCAAGGTTGGTGATGAGGAATCTCTTGTTAGGTTATGGCTTCAATTGGAGAATTTGTAAATGACCAAGTCTTTGACAAGTTGGTTATATTTGAAGCAACATTTGTATACATTTAGCATATCAAAAGGTATACCTTTACACGATCACTTTGATGAATTTACTAAAATTATTTGTGATTTAAAAAATGATAGTGTTAAGATTGATGATGAGGATCAAACCTTGGTTCTATTATGTTATTTACCTCATTCATTTGAACATTTTGTTGATACCATGCTATATGGGCGAGATACTATTTCTTTAGAATATGTCAAAGTAGCTTTGAATTCTAGAGAGTTGAAGAAAAAAATGTCTACAAAAAACAATGATAATAGCAGTAGTTTATTTGTTAGAGGTAGAAATAAAAAAAACACAAGTAATAATAGAGGCAAGTCTAGATCCAAATCTAGAAAAAGAAAAGATAAATGCAACTATTGCCATCAGGAAGAGCATTGGAAAGTAAATTGTCTGAAACTTAAAGGTAAAGGAAAATCTGCCACAACATCTTCTGGTACTAATGATGTTGTTAGTGTTGTAGATAGTTTTGATTCCGATGGTAAAAATATTCTATCAGTATCTATCGATTCTCCTAAAGATGTTTGGATTCTTGATTCGGGTTACACTTACCATAGGTGCCTAGTAGAGATTGGTTTGCTTTTTATCAGTCTATTGATGGGGGTGTTGTCTTGATGGGAAACAATATGTCCTGTAAGGTTGTTAGTATTGGTACTGTCCGAATTAAGATACATGATGGTATTGTTAGGACTTTGAAAGATGTTCGTCATGTTCCAGATTTGAAAAAGAATTTGATATCTTTAGGTACTCTTGATTCACAAGGTTATAAGTATGTAGTTGAAGGTGGAGTTTTAAGAGTTTGTAAGGGTGCTCTCATTGTAATTAAAGGGTAGTTGTTGCGTGGCCTCTATATACTTCAGGGTAGCATTGTTATTGGTAGTGTTTCAGTTTCATCCTCATTAGATCATGATTCAAATACTACTCGATTATGGCATATGTGGCTTGGGCATATGAGTGAGGTAGGGATTTCTATTTTAAGCAAATGATATTTGCTTTGTGGTCAGAAAACTGAGAAGTTTGATTTCTATGAGCATTGTGTCTATGGAAAGCATCGTAGGGTCAAGTTCAGTACAACCATCCATAAAACAAAAGGTATTATTGATTATATTCATTCAGATCTTTAGGGTCCTTCTCGTGTTGTGTCTAAGGATGGTGCTCGGTATATGTTGAATTTTATTGATGACTTCTCTCGTCATGTTTGGGTGTATTTTTTGAAGAACAAAAATGATGCATTCTCAAAATTTGTAAAATTCAAGGCTTGTATAGAAAATCAAACAAGTAAAAAAATCAAGAATTTGAGAATTGACAATGGTTTGGAATTTTGTGAAATTCAGTTTAATGAGTTGTGTGAAAGAAATAGCATAGTGAGACATCACACTGTGCATCATACACCACAACAAAATGGAGTAGCAGAACGTATGAACCCAAGTCACCTAAATTTTTGATTAGTAGAGATGTTAAGTTTGATGAGTTTTTCATGTTGGAAAAGAAAAAAAAAGTCTATTGTTAAAGATAAAGACCACGGTGTTAATGAGTAGGTAGAGCTTGAGAGTGGAGCTCCTAGTTAAGTGCAAGAGGGCACTTTAGATCAACCATCTGTGGATGAGATAGATGATTCTACTCATAATGTAGTAGAAGAGTAACATGAGCAACCATATAGTATCGCGAAGGGTAAAGGAATAAGAGAGATTCGCCGCCCTCAGAGGTATGCAGATGTAGACTTAGTTTCTTTTGCATTGTCTGTGGTAGAGTCTATTGAGGTACATGAACCTTCTAGTTATCATGAAGTTGTCACTTGTAATGAGTCTGTTCAGTGGCTAGTTACTATGAATGAAGAGATTGAATCACTTCATAAGAATCATACTTGGGAATTGGTGAAACCGCCTAAGGGCCAAAAGATGGTTGGAAACAAATGGGTCTTTAAGAAAAAAGGAAGGTATACCTAAGGTTGAAGCAGCTAGGTTCAAGGTACGTGTCGTTGTAAAGGGCTATTGTCAGAAAAAAGGTATTGACTTCAATGAAGTATTTTCACCTATTGTGAAACATAACTTATTCGTGTGTTGCTTGCTATGATTGCATAGTTTAACATGGAATTAGAATAGTTTGATGTCAAGACAGCTTTCTTACATTGTGAGCTTGAGGAACAAATGTATATGCATCAACCACAAGGGTTTGTTGTTCCAGGTAAGGAAAATCATGTTTGTCTATTGAAAAAGTCTTTATATGGGTTAAAGCAATCCCTTATACAATGGTATAAGAGATTTGATTCTTTTATGATTGATCATGGTTACTCTAGGAGTGATTATGATAATTGTGTTTATCATAAAAGATTCTGTGATGGTTCATCTGTCTATTTATTGCTTTATGTTGATGACATGCTTATTGCTTCTAAGAATAAGTTTGAGATTGAGAAATTAAAGTCTCAACTTACTTGTTTTCTGTTTTAAGCCAAGGTGGAGATTTGTTAAATGTATGGCCCAAATCCCATTTTATCTCATCAAAAACCTTTGCCTTTTCTTATTACATATATATTAGTTTCTTGCGTTGAGCAACTAAAGGGAGAAGTTAAAAAAAACTGAAACAGAGAGCTTTCGAAACCAACAGCTGGGTGAGAGAAGAAGTTGTAAAAGCTGAAATCCAACACCAATTCTGATTCCCTTTAGTTTTTGGTTTATGTTCTTTGTTCTTATACCCACCAAATAGAGCAGACACCATTATTTACAAACTGGAAATAGACAATAGCAGCTTCCTTTTCTTCCAACAGCTTCTTATATGGTAATATTCGATTTAATAGCAAGTTTGTTGATTTATCTTGATATATATTACCAGTAAATTAGAGGGAATTATTTTGTGAGTGTATTTGAGTTTTGGTATATTTTGTGAAGTTTTCTAAATATTGGTGTTTGTATCTTAATTTAATTATTAGTGAATTTTCTCGGTGTGTCATCGTCAGTATAGTAGAGTTTTCACATTAAAAAGTTAAACTACTTAAATCATTGTGTGTCATCTATTTTCTTATTACTTATTATTTTATTGTTATCCATTATTATATATTTGTGCAATCAAAATTAGACGCGATCTTCGTTTTCGCAAATACTAATTTATAACATAAAGAAATAGGAAAATGAAAAAAAATCTAAAAATTTGAAGGAATAACTATATAAGTAAGGTTTCTATTTTTTTAATAAACAATTTTAGAATACATAAAAGTATGAATAAACAAAGGCAAATGGATAAAAGAATTACAAAATTTTAATTGATTGAATGTGGTTGTGTTGCCTCCGAGATAAACAGAGTTTTATTTTGGATTGCTTCTCTTTTGAGCCTCATAATCAAAGATTGAATTACTTTGAGAGTGAAATGGAAGAGGAACTTAGGTGGCATTTGGTTCACAAAATGGAATCAAAGAAGAAATCAGTATTACAGTGTTTGGTTTGCCACTCAAATAGAATGGAAAAAACTATAAATTACCTTAATACCCCTATATTCAATAAAGTTTAAATAATATCATTTAATTATTATTTTTTCGTCAGACAAAATACATTATTAAAATCATTATTTTTCTAAATAATTATTACTTAAAACGAAAATATATTGTTAAAATTATTATTTTTCTAAATAGGGTTTAGGGTTTTGAGGTTTAGGATTTAGAGATTTAAGGATTTAGGGTTTGGGGATTTAAGATATGGGGTTTAGGGTTATATTTGTGAGTTAAGATTTAGGGTTAAAATTAGTATTTTTCTAAATAGGGTTTAGGGTTTTAAGATTTGAGATTTGAGATTTAAGGTTTTAGGATTTGGAGTTTAGGGTTTAAGGATTTGAGGTTTTGGGATTTGGGGTTTAGAGTTTGAGGTTTAGGATTTAGGATTTAGGGATTTGGGTTTTGAGATTTAGGTTTTAGGGTTTTGGGATTTAGGTTTTAGGGTTTTGGGATTTGGCGTTTAAGATTTTAGGATTTAGGTTTTAGGGTTTAGGGATTTTGGGTTTGGGGTTTGGGGTTTAGTGTTTAGGGTTTAAGGTTTTGGGATTTTGAGTTTAAGGTTTAAGATTTTGAGATTTAGGGTTTTCGGTTTTAAGTTTTGGATTTTGTGTTTTGGGTTTTAAGTTTTGGATTTTGGGATTCAAATTTAGGGTTATATTTGGGATGGGGTAAAATTGAAAAAAAATTGAAATAGGAATGGAATCATGATTCCTAAAGAGTGAGAAAGAATCGTGATTCCTTCTCCTTTAAAAATCGATTTCATTTTTGATTCATTTTTCAGTCTAACTAAACACATAAATAGAAGGAATCAATTCTGATTTTTTTTCATTCCGTTCAACCAAACACAATATTAACGAGTAATTTAGTGCATTTTATGGATTGTCAACTGAAATGATTTCACGTCCATGAATCAACCACATTGTGAGACCGAACAGATGGTTGATCCTTGAATGTTTGAAACTTGTGACAATACTTGTAAAATTCATCTTTTATGTGCGAGCTTACCTCAACGCTAGGGCATTGTGTATTAAGGTTCAGTTAGTACAAGAATCGGGCTCCAAGTAGTACTTTATGCTTAAACAGTGGCCACTCTTTTGAACTTTCGGGAAGTTTTTCTTGATCATTTTTGTGAAGATCATAAGATATACAAGTAACTTATTTTATACAATGGACTATTCAGGGAAAGGCTGGAACTGCACGCGCTGCTGAAGAATTGGCTACAGCCTTGAAAAGCCATGACCTCTTTATTTACTTTGGCCATGGAAATTGTATGTCTAACCGGATTTATTAATCACACTTATATGGTTTGTCCATGATGTTCCTTCTTGTGGCATTTTTAAGAAGACCGTTGGTAGTTTTTATTTTCACTTTTTTGCCCCGACTTTGGCACTGTTGTCAAATGTTTATCCAAGTAAGTCTTGTTGGCAGGGGCCCAGTACATAACGAGTTACATGGTTCAAAAACTGGAAAATTGTGCTGTAACTCTACTTATGGGATGCTGCAGTGGTTCTCTAAAGTCAAATGAGTGTTATGTTCCACATGGAATTCCTCTATCCTATCTGCTAGCTGGTTCTCCTGCAATTGTTGTCAATCTTTGGGAGGTGACAGACAAGGATATTGGTCGATTTGGGAAGGCAATCCTTGATGCTTGGTTGAAAGCAAGATTAAATTCTCCTACAGATTGCGCAAAATGTAATTTATTAGTAGAAAATTTTGAGGCTGTAGAGTTGTAAAGGCAACACTAG
This sequence comes from Hippophae gyantsensis, assembly GCA_030763125.1. Taxonomy (NCBI): domain Eukaryota; kingdom Viridiplantae; phylum Streptophyta; class Magnoliopsida; order Rosales; family Elaeagnaceae; genus Hippophae; species Hippophae gyantsensis. The sequence goes on from CM061030.1 coordinate 35,831,082, forward strand.
AAAGAAAGTCACTAGGAAGAACTGAACTGAAGCTTGTGAAAGATGCACAGTTTGGAGTTCTTGCAATCATCGACCAAAAGATTGGATCGCTCATGAGCGAAGCTCGTGAAGCTTTCCTGTTACCATTCTTGATTGGAGCATCACCTGTATGTTATGGCGTTCCAATTGAGATAAGTAAGAAGAAAAATTTGTAGCATCACTCTGAAATGGCATGCTTTCTCATGGCTGGCCTAGAAATGGTTTTATAAAATTCTGGGCTCTTCCACTTGTCAAATAATAGAAGATGGGAAATACTTTCTGAGGGTCTGAGGCAACATTCTGAGTTTTCCAAATATCTTACATTTGCTATCTCTGTTCCTGACAGTGACTGAAATATGCATGAGGCTCTTTCGGTAAGCTCCCTTCCTATGGGCTTTTCTCCAAGTAATTCCACCACATTCCTTCCCATGTAATGTTACCTTTTTGCACTGATCCTAATTTGAATATGCACTATCCTTGATTAGTTTTAGTTATTAGGTGGGAGACGTTTCTTTTTTCTTCTGTTTTATCAATCCAGATTTAGTTTACAAACTCACTTATGTATTGTTCTTCAAGTGTAATTCTTTTGAACTTGTGTGGTACAGACTTTGTGCATACCATACTCTTTTCTTTGTAGATGTAGCTTCATTTCAATCATGTGTGTGCTTTTAGTTTTGCAATTTTTCCATAAAAAATAAAATGTAATAAATTAATATATAATTTTCATTAGGAATAGCTAGATATAAGCACTTTCAGGAGTTTCTCTAATGCACTTTTATTAACCATTTATCTTCAGAGATTTGAAGCGAAATCAGTATTTGAAATAAGTTTGATAGAAAAATTCATTTGCCTCACAAATGTAACCGGAAACTGAAGATGAAATGATATTTTAAAAACAAAATCTATTTCATTAAATTTTCATAATATAGATTACGAGAATTTAATACACACCAAGTCCTCTCACATGCAGGATGACTAGTAAATACAAAAGCACAACTATAATGGACATAACATTCTCAAACTAAATCAAATTCTCAATGATAGCCATTTTGCTTCATGCATTATTATTGCAAGACATTTTAGAAATAAATCAGATCAAAAATAAAGAAAATCAACAATAACAAAACATATCTTTCTTAATTCCTTCACTACCTCGATTACAAATATGCAAATAAAAAGAATAAGAATCAATGAAAGTCCGAAAAGTAAAGAAATAAGAAAGCATAAGTTACATAACTAACAAAATTCCATCGACAAGCACATTTAGATGAGTACATGAACACAAGTATAAATTTGACATCAACACATCTACATATATACTAGTTGATGTAAACACCTGTAGAAGATCCTAATTCCCTAGGCTTCAAATCAGGCCTAAAATATAAAATACATTAACCAATCAAAGAAATGTTTTCAAGAAAAAGAATAAAAAACATGCTAAGAATCATGGCAGCAGCTATTTAAAAAAATTTAAAATTATGGTGACAGGAGAACATCCAATATATATATATAACAGAGAACAATGATGAATTAAAAAATAAAAAAAATCAACGCACAATCAACCGTAAAGCATCTGTTTTTCCTTCTTTTTTGTTTTAAGTTCTTTCGAAAAGGAATTGTCAAGTGTAATAAAAAGGCATACAAGTTAACTTTCACAGGAAACTTTCCGTATTTAAACAAGTGGAAAGAAGATGGAAAGAGATTACACTCTCAATGTAACAGAAATAATCATACAAGAATGGAGAAAGGAACAGCTATATACCCCATTTCCCACGGACAATTCAATATTGAAACAAGTAAATCCAAGCAAATGTGAATATAGTCAAATCATTTTGATCTTTTATTTTCATCCAATTTCTTCCCTACGGAAATTTATATACCAAGAAAACTTTCATCTATCTGGGACTGCCACTTGTTTCTCTACGCCTACGTCTCCTACCAGGATGTCCCAACATCACCCTGCCATTTCGGCGAAGGCGACTAGCCAGTGACATACTACCACCTGCATCATCATCCTCATTTGTGTCATTGTCATCATCTTGATCGGAAGAATCCAAATCACCAACACGGGAGGTGTGCCGGAAGGCTGTAGTTCCATCCACTGTGTGGTTGGGGGATCTAACAGGCTGCCTCAGACGTCTAGTAAGCCCATTTCCCGATGGTCCAAAAGCATGCAGTAGAAAGAAGACATTCAATAAATTACTATCAAAACCCACATCCAAACCCCCATTCCTTTCTGTTACACCAGCATGAAAAGCCCCATCCTCATCATCTGTATCAAACTCATAATTGTTTCCTTCAATTACATAATCTCCAAAAACCCTTGCACCCGGCATGGTTGATGTTATTGTGCTGATCACATCATCCCGCTCTCGCTCTCGCTCAAGCCTTCTCCATTTCAGTTCAAGTGAGGGATCCACTTCATGTGGTCGTGCAGAGGGATGCTCTGCCTTCACATGCTTCTTCAGCTCCTTGTAATTTCCAACAAAGGAGCAATCCTCCTGCATGCAGCTTCTCTTTTTCACATTTAGATACTCTCGGGCTGGTTCAACCACTGTCCAACCCTTCACCTGCCCCCTACAAAGAGGGCATGCCAGCTCTGTGACTTCACATTTTTGGACCAAACTAGAATCTGATACCATGGTTGGACTACCTATGGAGCCATGCAAAGGATTGGACAAGACAACTTTAGTGTATGCTTTTTTGTACTGGTCAAGACAGTTGGAATGACGAAAGCTAGTCCCACACATGTACGGACGACAACCCTTGTCATGAGAAGAACATAAGAGGAGAACTGCATTGTGGGGGTACTCCATACACACAGAACATGTCGCATTTTCCCAATCTTTTTTCTCCAACTCTTTGCAGCATTTCTTTGGATGTAAACTATCCAAAATATTACGATTGCAGCGCAATAGGTAAGGAGCTGAACTGCGCTGTCTGGAAATGATTCCATGATGTCCTCTGCTAGTGCCACCTTTTGCCATTTTTGAGAAAAACCTGACCATATTAACTCAGGTTCATAAACAATTACATATGCACTTATAGAAAAACACTTGTGCCATATTCAATGCTCCACCAAATAATAATGGAGTATAATGGCATGTTAAAAAGTAAATGAATAAGCAGTTACCATTCACTATTAAGGATAGTTATCTGAGAAATCAATCTTTCAAACAAATTGTGATTCTCAAAGTAGTAACTGAGTGAAACAAATTCTTAAAAGTAGGTCCCAAATTAAGCAATGAGCATGAGGTATCAAGTTGGTTAATTGGGACAAGCAAATAGAACTTGATAAATAAATTTTGAAATATTTGCTTCGATCAATATCAGACAGACTCTACCAACTACTAGAGACAAAAGAAGTTAGTAAGAAAAGTACTCCCTCCACCAAATCATGGTTCGGGTTATCAAATTACTCCTTTAACGGTAAGGATAATCATCTAAGAACCATAATATCCATGCCATAGCAACATGCACAGAGAAAGATAGAGGAATATAACAAGAAGATCAAACATGAATGGTTCCAGAGTCAAGAAAAGACAACTAGGTTTAATTTCAACTACTATTTTCACCTTTTACACAAACCTAATGAGCAAAGCAAGTTATCATAAGTGTAACTGCTGAGCAACTTATTGTCCTCTTACCAACAAAGAAATCTAAGTGCAGAATATGTCTCCAACATGACTTTATGTAACTTATCTACTACCACAGCAAATGGTTCATCTTCTTCCATTGTAAATCAATGGAAAAAAAATAGCAGCACTTTAATGCACAAAAGATTTAAAATCAAAGGGTAAGGATGTGCAAGGTATAAATTATCGGGAATCCTATAGGAGTCATACATTCATGAACCCAAACAAAATTGCCAAAATATTCCTTAATAAAGCATATAACAATATTTCCACATTTAGAAAACATAGCTCAGTAAAGCATGACCCCTTTACTAAAACAATAGCTGAATCCATGTCCTAAAAATGCTAAACAACCATTGATCCTTAAACATAATTGGACACTGCTATGCAGACTTTGATAGACGTAATAATATTTAAATTCTAAACAATGTCTAAACAGTAAAAAAACTGGATAATCCATATATTAAATGTGATTGTTCCTTAATTATTCTCTAACAATTACCAATACTTGGATGATATAAATTGATAAGTTGAGTTCAATTCCACTCAAATTGCAAAACTGAAAAGGCAAGAGCCTGATAAACCACCATGCCAAAAATATAAAGATATACAAGAGCTCAATAACAATAGGAAGACTAAAAGTGCCCATTTCTTCAAATCTTTCCTTATTCTAAATTAAAGTAGATTTTACAACTTAAGTAAAAGCAAATGGTAAACCAAAGAGTAGATGAAAGTGAATGTGAATAACTTTTGACCAAAAGTATGAAGGCTATCTAAATTGTTGAAAACTAATGCTTTGAAAATTTGACAATAGGACTGCTTTAAAAACGAAATGCACATGCTGAAGGCATATGAAAGAAGTAAGGGAGTATCGGAATAAGCAATTCAAAATTCAGAGGACTTATAACTGATATTAATGCATATGGTTTGTTTTAAGCAGACTTAACTTACTACTTAAAAACAAAAGAGACTGCCCTCTTTGGACTTACCTGACAAAACCATGGGGAAAAAATGCCTTCAGATAGCTGAAGAGATATGAGAGAAATGACTTAAGGCTATCCCAGAAGGGATGCTGTTCCCATCACCTCTAAAACAATGCCAACTTGAATGACAATTATCAAAGACCCCCATGAAAGGATCATAGCCTCCCCCAGCTCTAATACAGAGCCAATTACTGGGTAGCTTAATCTGACAAAGCAAAATTAAATCTAGCAAAAGGCACACTCCAGCAATATATCTCCTTGAATGAAGTCCATAAATCATTGATGCTTTAATACTACTTGACTAGAATTTGACTTTCTGTAGTTCTAGAACTAGATTGCAAATTTGAAATCTCGATGATTATTCAGACCACTGATTTATTCTGGGGTCAATGAAAAACATGGATGTCATGTTTGAGTTTCAAGATTAATTTCCTAAATTTCTAATCTCAATCCAATGAGAACCACCGTCTTTCTACTTGACTAAATAAATCCATAAGTATGTAAAACTGCTTCAATTATCCAATAAAATGGAGTAATTAAGAAAATCTAAATGTTTTTGCGAGCATAGTACAAATGTCAAACACAAGTGCATAAAATGCATTGATGAAAGAAAACATTTGAGCTAAGATGACTCAACAGAGACAAAATTATCCAATTCGACAATAGAAAATAGCAGTACAAAAGACGAGAAGCAATGACACAGTAATATCATCAAAATTAAAACTAAAAATCCTCACCTGCCACGCAATTTGAACAAATCTGGATCCAAGATAAGTTAGTTGGGTACACGCAAGTACATCTAAAATGAAATCCACAGAAAATAAAAAGTCATAAACAACATTTATATAGAATTTACAAAAAACAAATAACGTGACCAATCAAGGAATCTCACATAAGAAAGTTATTTAATTAACATAACAACGTGACCATGCACATGGCGTGATGGCCCAGACCTTTACAGTAAGGATCTGAAATAATAATATTTTCAAATAAATTATGGGGGGGAAGCAAAAAGATAAACAGATAAGTAACATTAGTGAAAATAAATTCAAATAATACATACTGTTTAAGCAATGTCCCCATGTCTGTAAACCGGGAATGCAGGTTAAATCAATAGAAAACTTCATCTTAACCAGAAACACAAGTTTCCTTCTGGAAAAGCTCAGATTTACAATTTGGTTACCTCAATTTAGAAGCAACAAACGGAAAAAAAGAAAAGAAGAATAATCTTTTATCCAAATAAAGATAATAGGAAAAACGAAAATATAAAATGCAAAATTAATTAAACAAGTAATAATTTTTCATTTCTAATTTCCCCTCCAATTTATTTATATCAGCCTCAGAGAGCAACATCGGGAAAAAAATGCAAAGATATTCAGAAATTGAAAGAAAAAACAGAAATAATCAAAAGAGAAAATGAGTGAGAAAGATTATTACATACCAGGAAGAGAAGTTGAAATAAGAAAAAAAGTGAAATAGATGAAATTAGGGTTTTTAGCACCACTATGGATGCAAAGGCGAAGAAATCGAAACCGTCAGAAATTGGAGAAGAAAGAGTTCAGAACGGAAGATAAAAAGGACCAAAAATTTCACCCTTATTTTTGTTTGGGTAGTTTTAAAGGGAAGTGTGAGAGCTATGTAAAGCAAAGCAGAAATAAAGATTACTAATATTATCTACTATTACCTAATTTTATATTCACTTTTACGTCTATAATTTTTATATTTTATAATATACTATAATTATTTTAAAAATATGAAAAATATTTTTATTTCTTAATTAATATTAACAATTTATAAAATTTAAACAATATAATTACAAGAATAATTGTTAGTTTTTAGGGGATTTGTCTAAAAAGGACATATTTTATAATAGTTTAAAAAAAGACTAAGATTTTTTTAAATTTAAAAAGAACACATTTTAACCTTAAACTTGAAAACATATATTTTAATCAATTTTATTTAAAAAAATAAAAAAATATATCAATTCTATTTTACAAAACATAATTATTATAAACATAAAAAAATATTAACACTTTATAAATTTATAATTAATTTTAAATATACAAATCTCTTTTATCATATTATATATTAAAGTTTTATTTTAAAAAATAAAAATAATTTATTTTATAATAAAATAAATATAAATTTATACGAAAATGATATGTTAAGCATTTTGATAATTCATAAATAATATAATACATTATTATTATTATTATTATTATTAAATATAATTATAATATTAATTATAATTATGATATAAAAAATAATTAAATTATTAAAAAATTAAAAGTCTCTATATCTAACTTTCTACAAGATATAAATACAAATATAGAATATTTTGACACAAACTTTGCATCAAAATATTATCTAATATAATATTATTATAATTATTTTTATTATTAATATAATAAAATATATATAATTAATATCTTAATAACAATTAAAATTATAATAATATTAGAGATATATGTTATAATGTAATCTATTTTTTTAATTTTTTAATCTTAAATAATTTATTTTAAAAAAAATACCAATAATTTTTAATAAAAATGATTGTAACTATTTAGTAAAGTTTTTAATAATTTAAAATTTTATAATTTATTATTATTATTTTAAATTATTTTATAATAAATTTTTATAAGTTATTTGTTGTAAAAAATTATATATTTATTATTAAATAAATTATTATTTATTAAAATTTAATAAATAAAGATATTTTATTTTTGGGTTTTTTAAGAAAATAAGAGGAGAAAAAATATGAGGGAGAAAAGAAAAGAAAAAAGTGTACAGTTTATTTTTTGCAAAAAAAAAAAAGTAGCTGACAAAGAGCAGAAGAGGAGAGGAGAGAGAAAACAAATATAGTTATGAATAAATTGTTGAATAGGTTTTAATTTATTTTTTTTAAATTAAAAATAATATTAATTTTTTTTAAATTATTATAAAATATATGCTTTTTTTTAAGACAAATCTCCTAGTTTTTATATCTATACTCATTATACAATAAAAAAAATCAGATCTGACGAGTCATTTCTACGCAACTAGAATCCAAATTTTAAAAAAAAATCAAATAAAATAGTAATATTGGAACGGTTAATCTATTATTTATTATTTTATTAGCCAATAAAATAAAATTTTAATTTAATTAATTATAATTAATTTATATAAAAATTTAGATAAATAATTATATAATTAATTTGTATGGAAATTTAGATAAATAATTATTTAATTTTTATAAGATTTTATTTATATCAATTTTGTAACGTTCTTAACTCAAAAAATTAAAAATACACTGAACAAAAAATTTAAAATCAAAATTAAAATAATGAATTAAAAACATATACAATAATTATTTTACTAGACATATAGAATTACAAACAATAATAATGAAATTGCAAGTTTAAGATTTACTAAACTAAATTAAGTTTCATTTATGGCTAAAAAAAATTAACTTTTGTATTTATCAAAAACAATATATACTTTAATGTATAATTACATAAAATATTTCAAAATAAATCATATAAGAAAGAATTACTTTTATATCATTTTATTTGTTTTTAGTCTATACATAAATGCCTCAATGCATTACATTCAAAGTTAGTAAAAAAAAATTGAAATTTATTAAAATTTACAAAATAATTATAAATTATAAAAAAAAATAAAAATATAGTGTTTTGTAAATAATTTTTAAATATTTTATGGATTATAATTAATTTAAATATATTAATTTAACACATTTTTAAGAAAATTTTGATTTTCTTTTTTAATTTCATAATAATTAAAATTTTATAATATTTTGGACTCTTTTGATTTTCTTTATAATTATCAATTTTATTAACTCTTTTATATATAATTAAATATTTTGTTAAAAATAAATATTTAAGAGTTTTTTGATTTTTTTGATTTTTATTATTTCACTAAAAGATAATTATTAATACATATAATAAATTATTTTTATATTAAATATAATTTAAAAAATGAATTAAAATTTAATTTATGAAGATTTTTTACTTTCTCTTTTGATTTCACAATATTTGACAATTATTATAAAGGTTATAAGTATTTTTATTTTTCTTTTCTAAATTTACATCGACAAATAATTTATAAATTTTGAACTTATTCAAATAAAATTAGTTATGATTCTTTTAGATTTTTCTTTTAATTCTTTCATTAAAAGATAATTAATAATATTTATTCAAAATATAATTTATTAAATAACTCATATCATTTCAAAAAATATATTAATACTTATAATAGACTTTATAAGCTTTAAAATTAGATGTTAAAATTTAATTAATAATGTATATTTTAATCATCAATTTCTACATGCAACATAATCAACCAATCTAATTTCTTAGAATTATCCAAACTTGTGGATTTGTCTAACATAAATAGTATGATTGCACTCATTAAATATGATGTAAAGGATTCTTGTATTTTGTAATTTTAATTTTTAATTTATTGGGACTTCAATATGTTTAATTATATTTCTATTTTCTCATGTAAAATAATTCAAAAATCTATTAAACACAAAAAAAAAATCACTCATACCCCAAAAAGTAAAAATATTTTTCAAGGACACAATCAACCTAGTAAAAATATCAACAAATCCTTTTTTAATTAAACAGATTTAGCTATGGTTAGATGAAAAGTGAATTTTAAGGACAAAAGTGTAATTTTGGGGTTAAAATTTGAATTTTTTTCTTTTTAATTTTCTTTTCAATTTCGTAATACTAGCATTTATTATGTTTGATTGCACTAGTAATAACAAATATTATTTACCTAACATAATAACGGATTCTTAAAAATAATAAAAATGTCAAAAAAATTAGTAAATGAAAATTAGAACCGTAAACAACAAATATACTTAGTATAAAGCAACGATACAAAATTATTAAAATTTGGAGAAATTTTATAACTTAAAAAAATCAATGTTAATAAAATATGTAATCAAGAGTCAATTTATAAGTGAAAATTATTTAGAATTTATTGAGAAATATTAATACTCAAATATATTTAAAAAAATAACATTTTTAAAACTTATAATCATAAAAATGGTATTCTATATAAAAAAAATCATATATTTTTCAATTGAATTGCGATCATTTTGAACTATTTAATTTTAAATGTTATTTAATATTATTAGTTGTGATTTTTCTTATTAAAAGTTTAAAGAATATTATTTTTTATAATTTTTCAATATATGTTAAAAAAGATGAGTAGGGTAGATATGAGTGTTAATAAATAAATCAAAAACGGCTAATCTAAGGATACACTTCAAATGAATAGTCTATAACCTTTTAGTAACATTATAAACCTAAAAATCACTTGTAAATATACTTTACTAATTCTCAAAAACTTAATTAGTTTTCATGCTGAAACAACTCTTTACAAAATCCTATTTATATAAAATGTTAAAGGATCTTACAAGTTGATTCTTAATTAAAGTTGTTTCACTCACTAATTCACTAATTATATTTATTTATTTTTAATTTACGAAATCTCTTTAAATTTTATAACATTATCTTAATAATGATAATTAAAAAATTTAAATGTTGAATTATTATTGTATTTCCCTTAAGTTTTAGTTAAATCAACTAATTAAGCTACAAAATTATTTTATATTTTCAAATATAAATAATTAATAACAAATAATTAGCATTTATGATAAATACCTGATTACATTAATAATACTTTGAATCTATTATTTTTAAAAATAAAATAAAATAACTATAATTAAATTAAATAAGAAAAAAATTATTGAAGATAAATAGTAAAGGTTAGAAGTTTCTTAAATAACAAAAAATTTAATTAATTGTCAATTAATATTTTAAATATTAAACATTAAAATCTTTAAAATTTAAAATATAAAAGATGGAGCATCTTCTACATCATTTAGTAAGTGTAACCAATTTAGTAAAAAAAAAAATGTGTAACCACAAATTGTAGTTAGAGAAAGGCGAAATTTTGGATAATTTTAATTGCATTATATTTGATATAGAATGTTTGATATCTTTCGCATGATAGGTACACGACTCTAATAACATGAGTCACCCCGTTAGTATAGAAAAAAAGACATGCACATTCGATAGCTCGTATATAAGCAATTTGGTCTAGGGAAAGTAGTTAATCTAAATCTTGTGGAGCTTCTCGAGTAGATCGAGTAACATGCGACCTGATGTCCACGACCTAGTAAACAAGGTATGGTTTACTATAATCAAGTTCAGTACCAGTAACCTCGTGTAAGTGACCTAATAAATACTAACTGTCCTCTTATCTTAGGCATCTTATGTGACTTGTAATAACAACCTGCTTATTATTTGTAACTTGATTATGTATAGGTCTTTTCTTACACTTCGAATAGAGTGTCTAACATTGTAATAATGACACCTACATTATATGTATCTATATATACCTCATATATAAGCGATTTGGTCTAAGGAAAGTAGTCGATCCAAATCTTATAGAGCTTCTCGAGTAGATCGAGTAACATGGGACCTGATGTCCACGACCTAGTAAACAAGGTATGGTCTACTGTAATCAAGCTCAGTACCAGTAACCTCGTGCAAGTGACCTAATAAATACTACCTGTCCTCTTATCTTAGGCATCTTGCGTGACTTGTAATAACAATCTGCTTATTATTTGTAACTTGATTATGTATAGGTTTTTTCTTATACCTCGAACAGAGTGTCTATCATTGTAATAATGACACTTATATTATATGTATCTATATATACCTCATTAATAAGATGAATAAAAGATCTGAATTTATCTTCTCTTTAACACCTTTCTAAAATCTTTAATACAATAGTAATTCTCCAAACAATTAACACTTATCATGGGACTTTAAATATTTTTAATCCTTAGTTAAAATTTAAAACTTTTAATTTTATATCCAAGGAAATCAACTCGTGTTGTTAAAAAATTTACTCTTGTCATCATTGCTAATCAACACTCACATCGTATATATATATATAATTAGTTAGATGAATAAAGGATTTGAACTTATCTGAATTTTCACTAAATTAAGTCTTTTTAATCAATTTTAAACATGTTATTTTTGATATTAAGATAATCTTTTAGGAGTCTTTTGTTTTTCCATATTATAGTGTTTATAAATCTTTTGATTTTTCATATCTAAATTTTTATTAAGGACAAATTTGTTAAAATTATTCATATGTTAAATGTTAATTATTAGTTTCATTATTTTTCTCGTATAGATTAATTATTTTATAAGTTATTTAATTTTTTTTTAATTTTTTTTCTAAAAATTAATTAATACATAAAATTAATTATTTTTTTATATTAAATAAAATTTAAAAAATAAAAAATAATTTATAGAAGAATTGGATTATATAAGTAAACATACCAATAGTTGCAATAGTTGGTGTAAAGGTTTAGTTGCATTTAATGTTGTAATTTTAATATATTGTTATATTAATTATATAATTATTAAAGTAAGTTTATTTAATTTCATAATTTTATTTTTAATTAAAGTTCGTATAAGTTTTTTTCTAAAATAAATTTTGTTTTGTAAGAATAAAATAAAAATTTTCTTTTTTTAATTAATAATAATATACCATTCTCTCTTCTCTCTACAAAATATACTTAATTTCATTAAGAGTAATGAAATGTAGCGTCTCAATCTACTTATCAATTAATATAGTTTTTGATTATTAAAGATAAAATAAAAAATTGGGATAATTCAAAGTAGATATCCAATGACATTGTATTTGTATCACAGTTGCGAAAAAAATTATTTTATTTCGTTAGATGTTTTTCACATGCAGCTGTAATTAAATTAATTATGAAATGTTAAATATATTTATAGAAGCTGATATTAATAATGAGTTGTTCTTGGCACTAATTTCATTCATTAACTCCGCCGAATACAAACACCTTCACAGAAAGCCTATTCAATTGCCTAAAAAAGAAAATAGCGATCGAAGCATACTGTCATGATCATAAATTTTAAATAAAGATCGTGCGGCACTTAGCATGGTTCGTTGTATTAAGTCTATCTTTCAATCTGAACGAAATACTCTAAAGAAACTTAGAAAGAGACTTAGAGATTGAGAAGATTTAAGAACAAAACAAGAACAAAAGAGAGTTTGTAAATAATGACTTGTATTGCTCTTAGAGAAGTTATCTTACAATTTTTCAAGGATTTTTCAAGATGATTACAAATGAAGACTAATAGGTCTATTTATAGTGTAGTTCTAAGCTTAATGCTATGCCACAATTTTTTAGATCCTTCTAAGTCTAGAATGTACAAGAGTGTTCTAGTTTTATCTACAACATGTCACAAGGTTCTAGGACCTTCTCACCAACTCTAGAGTCTTCTAGGAGTGTCTAGTTCCTTCATGCTAGTTCCGGGATGTTCCGTAAGTTTCTAGAGACTTCTATATCCTTCATGAACTATCCAGCACGTTCTAGAATATTCCAGCCCCTTCTAACACCTTCAAGCACATGACAGTATACTATGGAACGTTCTAGAGTCTTCAAGGCTTGAGTTGAGTCCATCCAATTCTAGCTTCTTCTAGACATCTCTAGGCCACTCTAGAACTTTCTCATGTAGAAAATTCTAGACCCTTTAGGCAAGCACCATTTATTTGGATTTTAAGGGACAATTTGAGCGGGACGTAACACCCTCCCTCACTCAAGTTTGCGACGCCCTCGTCGCGCCTTCAAGCTTGAACCTCTCTATATAATCTTTGAATTTCCACAAAGAGCCTTTGGGTCCCAGCTTGCCTCTATATCCAAGACATTCTTCCACTTGACCAAGTATTCCCGATAACTTGGTACACCCCTACGTCGGATTAGGCGGTCTGCCAAGATAGAGTCCACTTCTCTATCAAAAGAGATTACTACTACGGTAGGCGCCCTCTTTGAATCTCCCCGACTTATGTCTTCCTTGTCTCCATGATAAGGCTTCAGCATACTTACATGAAAAACTGGATAGATTTTAAGCTTCGGAGGGAGTTGTAGTTTGTAGGACACCCTACCGACTTGCTTGAGGACTGGAAATGACCCTTCATACTTACGTACTAACCCCTTGTGAACCTTCCGTAGAGATTTGAATTGTTGGGGTAATAATTTAACAAGGATCAAATCTCCTTCCTGAAATTCCACCATCCTCCTTTTCTTGTTAGCCCACTTCTTCATCTTCTTAGATGCCTTGTTTAAATAGGCTCGAGCTAACTCAGCTTGTTCATGCCACACCTTGGCAAATTTGAAAGCAACGAGACTCTTTCTTTCATAACTTGTGGCCAAAGCATGAGGAGTCATGGGTTGCTATCCCATGATGATCTCAAAGGGACTCTTCATGGTGGACTCGCTTCTCTATAGGTTATAAGAAAATTGGGCCACATCTAGCAACTTAGCCCAATCATGTTGGTTGGCACTAACAAAGTGCTTGCGATAAAGCTCCAGCAATGCGTTGGCACGTTCTGTTTATCCATCGCTTTGTGGATGAAAGCTTGTAGAGAAGTTCAAGTCTAATCCCAACAACTTGAACAATTTCGTCCAAAACTTTCCAATAAATCATTGGTCTCAATCATTCACGATATTGGATGGAATTCCTTAATGCTTCACAACATGCTTGAGGAACAACTATGTCATCTCATCAGTAGCGCAATCTGCTGAGGCAGGTATGAATGTTGCATACTTGCTGAAGTGGTCAATAACTACTATGATGTTACTAAAGCCCTTTGATTTTGGCAAGCAAGTGATGAAATCCATAGAGACATTCTCTCATGGTCTCTCTGGAATAGGCAGTGGCTCTAGCAAGCCTTCAGGTGTATACTGTTCTGTCTTGTCCTGTTGACATACAAGACAAGTTCTCACATAGGCTTCAACATCATCCCGTAGTTGAGGCCAGTAATAAATTGACTTGATCAAAGCAAGGGTGCGTCTCATTCCTGGGTGTCCAGCCCATAGTGAATCGTGGCACTCCTTGATAAGATTTTTCCTTAAGTTGCCCCACTTTGGCACAAAGATGCGATTCTGCTTGGCATAGAATAATCCTTCACTCAACCAAAATCACCTTGTCTTTCCTTCCTTGATTAGGGCAAGGAGGTTTTGAGCCAGGGTATTATGATCAAGCCTTTCTTTGATCCTTTCCAACAAAGGACTGTTGGTTTACTCAAGGCTACTAACTCTGCCTTTTGACTCAGTGCATCAGCCACCACATTAGCTTTACCAGGTTTGTACTCCAACCTATAGTCAAACTCCACCAAGAATTCTTGCCACCGAGCTTACTTAGGACTCAACTTCTTTTAAGTTTGGAAGTAGCTGGTTGCTACATTATCTATCATGATAACAAAATAAGAACCCAATAAGAAGTGTCGCCACACCCTTAGGCAATGAATGATAGCTGCCATTTTCTTTTCTTATACCGTGTAGCGGTGTTTGGTGTCATTAAGCTTGTGGCTCTCATAAGCTATGAGATGCCTTTCCTACATCAACACTCCACCAATGGCAAAGTATGAAGCATCTATATGCAGCTCGTACATCTTGGAGGGTCTGGTAGGCAAAACACCGGTTCTTCACTGATGGCCTTATTTAAGTCTTTGAATGAGGCTTGGCATTTGCTTGTCCATTCCCAAGACTTGTTCTTTTTAAGCAGGTCAGTCAGTACGACTGCTCTTGCTGAGTAGGACTTGATAAACCTTTTATAGTAGTTTACAAGTCCAAGGAAAGACCTTAACTCGGGGACCTTGGCAGGAGGTTCCCATTCTTGGATGGCTTTCACCTTGGTTCCATCCATCATAAGCTTCTCATCCTTTATCCTATGCCCCAAGAACATCACCTCATCTTGGATAAAGGAACATTTCTCCTTCTTGACATATAGCTCATTTTCTCTCATGACCTCAAACACCTTCCTCAAATTCTCTAGATGTTCTTCCAAAGTTCGCCTATATATCACAATATCATCAAGATATACTACCATGAACCTATCGAGGTAGGGATGAAAAATCTTGTTCATAAGAGTGGAGAAGGTGGCAGGTGCATTCATGAGACCAAATGGAATGACAAGGAACTCATAAGCATCATACCTGATCACACAAGCGTTTAGGCAATACCTCAAGCATCACATCATGGAACTTATCTAAGACAGCTTGCACTTCCGTCGGCAAGCTTGACTTTGGTGATGCCTCCTTATCATCGTACTCCTTTAAGATGGCCAGGTAACTCTCTTCTTTCCTCTTCAATCCCTTCTTGAATTGAAGTGCAGAGAGAGCTTGGGTAGTAGTTCTGGTGGTCCTCTTCATCGGTACCACACAAGCCTTTGATCCATCCATAATGCACATGGAGTTTGAGCATGGCACAAGGAAAGCTGTAACCTGATCCAAAAACTTCATGCCGAATACTATAGAGAAGTCGTCCATAGGCACTACTAATAAGTCCACTTGGCCAGTCCAAGCACCAAGACTGACCTTAACTCCATGAGCAACCTCTTGCAGAGGTAGTGCTACCGAGTTAACTACTTTGAGCAATCCTTCTCCATTGACAACCTTGAGGCCGAGTCTCTTTGCTTCCTCCAGTGAAACAAAGTTATGAGATGCGCATGTGTCAACCAAAGCTTTGGTGACCTTCCTGTTGATGGTTGCATCTACGAACATGAAGCCCTTGGAGGTCTTTAGGGCGCTTTACAATGCATTAAGTAGGCACAAAGAACCCATCTTTGTACCTTCATCCGTCTCACCTCCATCTTGTTCATGCATGGAGGCAACTAAGGTACTCAAGGCCTTCCTTTTCAGACATTCACGTGCCCAATGCGGTTCGTCGCATATAAAGCACGTCACACGAGGCTTCAAGGCGCTACGATCCTCCCTTTCCTTCCCCTTATCTCGTGATTTGAACGAGGAGCCTTCTTTATGATTTTTGGGACCCTGACTTTTGGCATGGCCTCCCTCACTCTTTCCTCCACCAAACTTTCTATCAATGGCCTTTGAACCTTCTTTGTTTGTGAAATAGTCTATAAGGCTCTCTACAACCGCAATGGCCAAAGATAAGTCTTGGACACCACGTCGCTTGAGTTCCAGGTTAGCCCACGATTGGAGACCATCCATGAACAAGAATAAAACATCCTTGTATAAAGTGTGAGGGACTTTTAGCAACAAGGTTGTGAATTCCTTCACATAGTCCCTTATGCTACTTGTTTGCTTTAATCGTCGCAACTCCCCCCTTGCCTTCTCTTCAGCATTTACAGGGAAGAAAATGCTTTTGAACTCCCTTTTGAAATCATTAAAAGTGTCAATTGTGCATACCCTTCGTTGCATATCACCATACCTTTGTCTCCACCATAGCATAGCAGTGTCAGACAAGTACATGGCAGTAGTTCGGATCTTGTTGGCATGGTCCATTATGCCAATAGCCTCAAAATATTGTTCAAGCCCTCATAGGAAGTTCTCAACTTCCCTAGCATTTGTAACACCATTGAAGGTTTTTGGCTTGGAAACATCCACCTTCTTGGCCTCAATGATGATGGTTGTGCTAGTTCTCGCGGCCATAGCCTGCTTACAAAGAGCTAGGTCACCACCCATATCCTTCACTCTAAGCAACACATTAGCAATTTCTCTTTGGACAAGATCCCTTACCTTGGCAAGTTCGGCCTTTAACCCATCGAGATCTTGCCTTAACCCACCATCTAGCTCGTTGAGGGACATCTTGACTGCTGCATGGATCTCCACATCCTCGGCCTCCAAGTCGTTGCAACGTTCCTCCAAGTTGTCCACCCAGTCAAACAACTCCCCTAAGCTATCCTACGCACTCCTAACACGTGCTTCTAAGATAGAAAGCATGTCTTTCGACTTGGCTCGAGGATTCCTTTGGTGGTTTTCAAACTACCTTATGCTCACGTTCCATAGGTGGAACATCCACGCTTGGTGTAGATGAGACACTGTTCTTCATTATGCCAAGGATAGTAATGCTTCAACCTAAAGCTCTGATACCAACTGTCACGACCTTAAATTTCAAATAGCGATCGTGCGGCACTTAGCACGGTCCATTGCACTAAGCCTACCTTTCAACCCGAACGAAATACTCCAAAGAGACTTAGAGATTGAGAGGAGTCAAGAGCAAAGCAAGAACAAGAGAAAGTTTGTAAATAATGCCTTGTATTGCTCTTAGAGAAGTTATCTTACAATTTCCCAAGGATTTCCCAGGATGATTACAAATGAAGACCAATAAGTCTATTTATAGTGTGGCTATGAGCCTAAGGCTATGCTATAATTTTCTAGATCTTTCTAAGTCTAGAATGTACAAGAGTGTTCTAGTTTTATCTACAATATGCCACAAGGTTCTAGAACCTTCTAGCTAACTCTAGAGTCTTTTAGGAGTGTCTAGTTCCTTCATGCTAGTTCCGGGATGTTTCGTAAGCTTCTAGAGACTTTTACATCCTTCATGAACCATCCAACACGTTCTAGAATATTTCAGCCCTTTCTAGCACCTTCAAGCACATATTAATATACTCTAGAACGTTCTAGAGTCTTCAAGTCTTGAGTTGAATCCATCCAACTTTAATTTCTTCTAAACATTTCTAGATCACTTTAAAACTTTCTCATGTAGAAAAGTCTAAATCTTTTAAGCAAATATTATTTATTTAGATTTTAAGAGAAAATTTGAACGAGACGTAACAATAAACTAAATTGAATTTGTAAAGAAGAATATTTTCCTTTTTAACTCAAGAGAGAGTCTAAAGAAAGTGATAAAGAATATTAAAACTATTCATACGTTAAATGTAAAATTTAATGCAAAATAAAGTAATGTATTAAAGATGTCCTGATTCACGTGGTGTAATAAAAATGTGGTAAAAATTTGTTGAGTGTTTGGTAAAAAAAAATTCCTCTCTCTTCCCTGAAAAGGTGCACTTTTATAGTTAGTAGTGATAAGATATAAATATTAAAGTTAGATATTTGGTAACTTATTATTATTATGGGTAAATGAACTAATATGTAAAGTTAAAACGTTTTTTAATGAACTAAATTCACATCAGTTTTATGTTTGTACAACCTCTTCGCAAATAAATTTATCATTTTTAATCTTTTTATATGATGTGTACGTATTATATTTCTTCTTATAACCTAAAAAACTGTTTTTTAATGTTAAAAATGTGGTTCACATATCTTTTACTTTTATATAAAATATAAAATATATATATATTTTTAGAAAATATTTAAGAGTAAAATTATGTAAATAATTTAATCATATAAAAATCGAGAAGATTTATCTAGCATATAAAATCACAATAATTATGGTATCAAAATTTTTATTAAAAATAAATAATTTCTCAAATTTTAAAAGTATTTTGATCCATTTATTCCTCTAAAAGTTATTCAATCCTAGCCTAGCTTTTAAATTGTTCTCCGACCTAAAATTATGGGTTATTCAGATGACAAAAGCTTCCTTATATTTTCATTTTGGTAGATGTTAGACCCATACGGCCCAATAGTTGTACAACTTGGGGCTATGTTCGATATATGACCCATATTGTAGGGGCGTTATTTTCGACTCCTAATAATATAGAACTATATTAAATTCCTGATTGACCTTTTTTTTAAATGTATATATAGTGGTGAATACTATCATCGTTTTATTCTTATTGTAAAACAATAAATACAAAAAAAAAATTAAATATTTAATATAGTTTAATCTGGTTATATAACTTGTATTTCTCTCGTTTCAAATTACATATGATAAAAAAATCTATGTTTATACTAAATAATAAGCATTAGTTACTAATTGATTTATAAACAATAATCACTACACCAAACAGTAATTCTAAAGACGGTCACTAAATCATCCTAGTAAGGATACAATAATGCTCCAAAAAATATATACTAAATATCATAATAAAAAAATGATAGAAAATTGAAGTACTTTCATGAAAAATATTTACTATGATAATTAATTGCTTGACCAAAATCATCTTAGTAAATTATGAATGACTGCCATGAAAAATATACCTTTCGAATTAAAAACATTATTTTAGGACAGTTTTTCAAAACAATACCCTTGAATTTTTTTTTTTTATTATTGTGCAGTCCTTATCCTATTTATATACAGGTAATAGCATAATATTTCATTTCACAATATGTTCTTGAAAGGAAAGGTATGGACTTTATTAATTATAGACATGGTGCTAAAAGTTTCCCTCACAATGTACCGTCTTCTATATATATATATATAATTGGAAAATTATTATGAGCTTTAACATAATATGTGCTGTAATTAAAAAGTATTTATTAATAAATTTTGATATTTTTATAATTGATACGATACTTGATTATAGTTGAAAAAATCTACGGTGATTATATGGTATAAAAAATTACTTAAAATATTAATTGATACACTATTTATTATCGATCACTATGCATAAATAGATAAGTTGTTAGCAATAAATTAATCAAGCGCGTGAAACATGAAACTTTAATTTTTGATATATTAGTATTTAATTAACAGGAAGTCTCAAGCTCTATGAGCTGTTTGTAACATTTAATAAAAAAAAATATTTTAATTTGTTATTTACTTAGTTTGTCAATTGAGTGACGAACTGACGATGAATTATATATATATATATATATATATATATATATATATATATATATATATATATATATATATAATGGGATTTGAAATGTAAATGAATAATTTTATCTATTGCATCTCTTATAAATTTCAATCATTGAATATAAAAAAAAAGTAATGAATTATGAAAAAAAATAAAGAAATAAATAAAGAAATATAGGTAAATAAAGTTCAATAAATACTTATATAAATTATAGATGGAGTAAAAAAAAAGAGAGAGAGTGTGTGTGTGTAAATTGCTATATCTTTAATGCGACCTGAAAATTTTTATTTATTTTTTTAATAAATATTACACAAACTCACTACTCACACATAATTTCTAGCTTAGACGAGACACAAATTCACATACTTTGAGTGCTCGATCACTTGGAGAAGATGTTATTATACAAGAAGAAGACAATTGTCTTAATGCAAGTTGATATATATATATATATATATATATATAGTTGAAATTCAAGTACAAGGCAAATAATAAAATTAACAAAAGTTCTAATTCAAAAGTAACTAACTATGGAGAATCGGAGATCTCTGAATTAACATTAGAAATTAATAAGAATGGTACGTGGGTGCATTTTACAAAAGGAATAAAAATATATTCAGACGAAAATTAACATCTTTGTTATCATGTAACGAACATGGATCAATGCCATAGCTAGGAAGGAAGCTTCCTTATATTTGGAGATAGACCTTTTCGATCAGTTGTTGATCGATCCCATTGAATTGACTATTAATTATTTTCCCCATCGAAAGCCGAACTTTGCTATATATAAGCATCTCTCACGTTCGTGTCTTGCATACTAGTAATATTATCAAACTCAATTTGGGTCCTTAATTAGTTATTTTGTTATTAAAAATGAGTTCTTCTTATCAACTCCCATAACTTTTAATTTTTGGGAAAATTTATATATGATATTAAAATAGTAAAATCTAGGATAAACTAGGTGAAAACTCTTAAATATCAAATTTTTAAATTTGATGAAACCCACTATTGAGTAAAATTCAAGTAATATATTTTTATAAAGACAAAATAGTTCACATTTGATATAAGTGTTAAAACTTATAAATGATTTATTAGTTATACTTTTAATAATTTTGAATTTTTGAGAAAATTTATGTCTATCATATTTTAACTCCGTTTTTTTATAAATAAAGATAACATGATAGATTCTTGTACATTAAATTCCATCCCATTTACTACACCCAAATGGTGCTTATAAATTGAACCGACAAAATTTATAGTATAGTTATAATTTTTTTCTTTCTATTTTTTTAAATACTCATTATAATATTTTAAAATATATCCAAATAACTAGCTAAAAACATGTGTTACATAATTTAATTGTCAAAATAAGGTTAAATTGACTACAAGTGTTATGAAATTTTAACTAGAGTAAGCAATTCAACCTTTAAATTTTGAAATAAATAAAGTTATCAATTTCAATAAATTTTGCAACAAATTAATTACTCTAAAAATAAAACGAATATTACTCCGCTCTAAGAATTGAAAATAATATCAGGGGAGGGAGGATCAAATATTGAGTATTGACCTTTAATTCTAATGGCATAATACATTTTTTATAATTTGTATAAACGAAGTATGTAGTATTATAGTAGAAAAAATTACATTTTTTAATGTAATTTAAAATATGCATTTTTATAAATTATGTTATTTTACTTTATAATAAAAAGAGTCACAATTTAAAATATGCATTTTTATATATTACAAGTGTATTATAATCGTAACTAATGTGATAGTATTTTATTTAATATAATTATGTGAGTTAATTGTATTTGTTAATAATATTATGTCATATTATTTATGATATATAGGTTTTTTTTATTATCAAATATTGATTATTACATGATTTAAAGTAGGGTATTTATTAGTGATAAAATAAAAAGTTTTATGTTACTTAAAGATAACATTAGGGTGAAGTTTAATAAGAATTGAAATGGTATCATAATCAAAGCTTAATTTTAGTCGATACATGGGGTTAGAAAAAACCTAATAAACCTCCCTAATAAAAAAATGACCTAAGATATATACACATTTCTTGGAAATGAAAATAAGTTTTAAGAGAGTTAAATTAATGATATATTATTCTTATCATCAATTATTAGTAGTAGTATTCACAAGTTTTAACTCAAAGCAAGTCATCACCATTTAATACGATTGTGCTTAGCCACCATGTAGAAAATTAGAAAGAAAAAGACACAACTTGACTTTTGTTATATTCAAGTCTTGAAAGCTAGAGTGTGAGGAAGGCATGGAAGATAAAATAATAATAATAATAATTTATTAATAATGAATATATAAAATAAGAAATTGTGATGAAACTATATATTTTGATCTAATGGGCAACGTCGCTTATATATGTAATTATGTTATACTGAGCGAAATTGTTAAATTTACAAAAATATCCTTCATATTTTGGTATGTATTAAAATGCATAATACTAAATGGTGGCCGGGCTGTGTTTTAATTGATTAATATCAAGCAGAAGCAGAAGCAGAGCACGTGTACATGTGATGGGCAAGCAAGGGACAAACAAATTTTAAGCGAGAGCTTAAAAAGTCAAATTATGAATCTTCCATTCTTACCCCTTTGTTGCGCACACTCGTCCAACATAATGGCCTAAAAGATCCAATATATATATATATATATAAAATTTAAAATTAAAATTAAAATTAAAATTAAAATTAATTTTAAATCATGTAAGTTATTAGTAGAAGTAGTGCTCTATATTAATAATGCAATAGGTCTATAGCAGTTGACAGTTTCAAGATCTGATCCCAAGGTTAAAGGTTCTGCTGGGATTTCGTAAAGACCTCACATTCTATGAAGGGGAAGATATATGATGTCAGGATCAATTTCTAATTTATACAATTAATTCACTGCTTAGTTATAATTTATAATATTTATCTTGTACCCTTTTTTATTAATTCAACTCAGAAATAGAATATACATTATAATATATCTTCATGAATTATCTAGCTAGCTAGCTAGCTAGTAGCTTAGTAGATAATTAGATTAATTAATAACATAGTTAATTTTGTGACGCTTTCTTCATTTTAAATTAAGACTAATTGGTTCTAATAATTCTTAAATGCTATAACTAATTAACACTCCCCTCAAACTATATAGCTTCTTTTTCATTGCAGAAGCTAGCTTACTAGAACTTTCTGCACAACCCATTTATTCGAAGATTTATTTTCATTAATTTGGAGCTCGATCATTTACTCATAATTTTTTATTTTTTATTTTTTTGCTATAGGTTTTAATAGCGTTAAATTTATTATTTTCCCTAAATTTTCTCTTGTTCTTTAACGTTAATAACATAGGTGAGAGATTATAGTTAAATAAATCCATGCAACCGTGTTTGCTCTGAATGCTGAATAAGTGGTGTTTGTGATGAATGCATAAAATGTTAGAATATATAAAATGATTTTTTTTACTTTAATAGTTTAATTACTTTTTTTAAAAAAATAAATATTTATATTAAATCAAATCTTAATTTATTTTTTATATATTAAAATAATCATGATACACCATTTAAAATATTATAGAATTATCAAAAAATAAAGGTTATAAAGTCATGATCATATTAATAAGATAAAGTTTAAGACATAATACTATAACATGATATCCAAACATTAAAATTTTAGGTTAAAACATCTACCATTCTTAATTATTAAATTTTAAATATTTAATCTATACATTCAATAATATATATATATATATATATATGTTGGGAAAATCGGGTATATTTTTCCCTATTCTAAGTAGTAACTATTCACTTATGATTTAAATGAATAGAACTCAAACTAACCCGACAAAATAATGCTATTGGAAATATAATGCTAAAATAAACTAAAACAAATATTGAAACAAAAATATTAAAGCAGAAAAATAATAACACCAGAAATTTAACGAGGTTCGGTACAAATGTTACCTAGGTTCTCGGACGTCGTTGACCACTTCTACTATCTCCAAATGGATGAACTCCAAAATTACAACTAATTGGGCAAAATTGAGCTAATCAATTACCCTTACAAAAGAGAGGAAGATTTACAAATTTTGGGATGTTTACAAATGGTGAAGGAAGGCTTTATTTATAGCCCCAAATCCAACACCCATCTTCATTCCTAACCAATGTGGGACTTTTCTAATTTGCTCACTAAGGAGCTATATAACAAATCTCCACCTTAGCGACTTAGTAATATTAAATGATTTCTTTAATTACTAGATCAGCGACGCCAGTGCCAATTCAGATTTGCAGGATGTTAATCAAGTCCAGACAATGTTTGAACTTGATTGCTGTTACCACCTTGGTCATCATATCTGCAGGATTCTCTGTCGTACTAATCTTTTGAACTAGTACTCCACCTTCTTCAATAATCTCTCGCACGAAATGATAACGAACGTCAATGTGCTTTGTACGTGCATGGTAGACTTGGTTCTTTGCTAAATGAATAGCACTTTGACTATCACAAAATACCTTAATATATTTTTGATCAACTCCCAAGTCTTCAAGCAAACCTCGTAACCAAATAGCTTCCTTCACATTTCTCAGAATCGCCATATACTCTGCCTCTGTAGTAGACAAAGCAACTATGGACTGCAAGGTAGACTTCCAACTGACTGGTGCTCTAGCAAGAGTAAACACATAACCAGTAGTTGATCGACGTTTATCTAAATCTCCTGCATAGTCGGAATCACAATATCCGACTGCACATTGACCAACAATATTATCCTGCTGAAATACTAAACCAACATCTACAGTATTTATAATATACCGTAGAATCCATTTCACAGCCAACCAATGTCCTTTACCAGGATCATGCATGTACCTGCTTACAGCACCAACCGCATGTGAAATGTCAGGTCTTGTACACACCATTGCATACATCAAGCTACCAACCGCATTTGCATATGGTACCTTTGCCATATATTCTCATTCTGCATCATTTTTAGGAGATAATTGAGCACTAAGCTTGAATTGAGGAACTAGCGGAGTACTTACAGGTTTTGTCTGTTCATTCATACCAAAACGTTGTAGTACCCTCTTCAAATATTGACTCTGGGTCAAACTAAGCTTCCCCTTCTTCCTGTCTCTGCTTATCTCCATACCGAGAATCTTCTTGGCTTCTCCCAAATCTTTCATTTCGAACTCCTGACTTAGTTGACCCTTCAACTTCTCAATTTCTGCTTGGCTCTTTGATGCAATCAACATATCGTCGACGTACAATAGAAGGTAAATGAAAGACTCATTTTGTAGCTTGCGAAAATACACACAATGATCATGTGTGCTTCTGGTGTACTTCTGTTGCAACATAAACTGATCAAATCGTTTGTACCACTGCCTTGGAGATTGCTTCAATCCATATAATGATTTGTTCAGCTTACAAACCCAATTCTCTTTACCAGTAACATCAAACCCTTCTGGCTGAGACATATAGATTTCCTCTTCTAAGTCACCGTGTAGAAACACGATTTTTACATCAAGTTGAACTAGTTCCAAATCAAACTATGCTACCAAGGCCAACAAAATTCTAACGGAGGAATGTTTTACAACTTGAGAAAATATCTCATTATAATCGATTCCCCCCTTCTGAGTGTAGCCCTTAGCCACCAACCTTGCCTTGTAGCGAATACCATCTTTGTTAGGAAATCCATCTTTCTTTGCATACAACCATTTACAGCCAATTGCCTTCTTGCCCTTAGGTAGTTGTGTCAACTTCCATGTTTTATTATTTTGAATGGACAGAAGTTCTTCATCCATGGCTTCCTTCCTTCTTTCAAATTCAAGGCTTCTGATTGCTTCTTTATATATGGAAGGAATATCATCATGCATAACTGAAAGTGCACAGGCCACTGTGTTCTTAAACTGAGCAGGTAGGTCTTCAAAATCCTTGTATCGAGCAGGTACCTTGACATTTTTTCCACGTGGGCTATCATCTGCAGTTTCTTCTTGTTCTTTGTGGAGGTTCTTGGGTTAAAACCTCTTCATCTGATTCATCTTCTGTCAATGGAGGATCAGCTTCTGTCAATGGAGGATCAGCTTCTGTCTTATCTTCACTAACTGGATTAACAATTTTGCTTTCAAACTCCACTTGTTTTGGAGTTTGCTCCACCTGCTCTAAAGTGCCATCAATCTTCTTAGTTACCTTTTGCAACAAGGCAGATTCATCAAAGGTAACATCTCTGCTAAAGATTATTTTTTTTGCTTCAAGACACCATAGTCGATATCCTTTAGAACCAGTAGAGATCCCCAAAAAAATGGCTTTCTTGGCTCTTGGGTCCAACTTTGATTCCATTACATGGTAGTATGCAATTGAACCAAACACATGTAAGAAATCGTAATCTCTAGCAGGTTTTCCAGACCATACCTCCATAGGCGTTTTGCCTTCAAGAGCAGACGATGGTAAACGGTTGACGAGATGACATGCATACGTCATGCCTCAAATTTCAATACCGCTTGCCTAAACCAAAGATTTCACAACATACATCGAACCTTCTCCAGCAAAGTCCGGTTCATACGTTCTGCAACTCCATTTTGTTGTGGTGTTTTTCGAATAGTGAAGTGTCTCACTATCCCTTCTTCTTCACAAACTTTCATAAATGGATCGTTTGTGTACTCAGTGCCATTATCAGACCTCAGACGCTTGATATTTTTACCAGTCTGAGTCTCGATCATCTTCTTCCACTTGAGAAAAATTCCCAGCACTTCATCCTTCTTCTTCATGAGATACACCCAAACTCTTCTGGAAAAATCATCAACGAAAGTGACATAATAATGTTTGCCACTCATGGATGAAGTTCTTGTTGGCCCCCATACATCAGTATGGATGTAATCCAAAATGCTCTTTGTATTATGGAGAGCAGTGCCAAAGCTTACTCTTTTCTGCTTTCCCAATACACAATGCTCACAGAATTCTAACTTGCCGGTTCTCGCACCTTTTAACAAGCCTTGCTTTACTAGAATCTGCAAAGCTTTTTCACCAGCATGTCCCAAACGCATATGCCACATCTTGGTAGTTTCTAAATCTCTTTCTTCCTCTGAAACTGCTGCTGATGCTGTCCCAATAACCGTACTACCAAGGTAGTAGTACAAGTTATTCTTTCGAACACCTTTCATCGCCACAAGTGCTCCAGAAGTAACCTTCAATGCCCCATTTTGTATGGTCACAGTGAAGCCTTTTGATTCTAAGACTCCCACAGCAATGAGATTCTTCTTCATATCTGGAACATAATGAACATCTGTCAAGACCCTGGTTGAACCATCTTGATTCTTCAAACGAATTGTACCAATTCCCATAACTTTGCATGGATAATTATTACCCATGAAAACAACTCCACCGTCTAGTTCTTCAAAGTTAAAGAACCACTCCTTGTTAGGAGACATATGGAAAGTACATGCTGAATCAAAAATCCAATCACCAGGATGAGATGCTGTTGACGAACCAACCAATGCAAAATCTGAATCTGAATTGCTTTCAGCTACACATGCATCAGATTGTACAGCTTTTCCTTTCTTTTGCAGCTTCGGACAATTTTTCTTCCAATGGCCTTTCTCATGACAAAAAGCACATTCATCTTTACCAAGTCTTCCTTTTGATAGAGATCTACCTCTCCTTCCTTTCTGTTGTGTTTGCGGACGTCCTCTTACAGACAATGCCTTTGCTGCTTCATTCCTTCTTTCTCTTTTATCTTTGTTTCTAATTTCATAACTATACAAAGCAAGACAAACTTCCTCAAAAGACACTTTATCCTTTCCAATGAGTAAGCTCGTAATAAGATGATCAAACTCATCAGGAAGGGAGGCTAACAACATCAAGGCTAAATCTTCATCTTTAAAAGTTTCATCCATGTTTAACAAATCTGCTACTAATTGATTAAAAGCGAGAATGTGGTCGTTTATTGTAGTACCTGGAAGGTATTCAAATCGGAACAACTTCTTCAAATAGAGTCGATTCTGTCCACTCTTTTTCATGAACTTGTTCTCCAACGCCTTCCACAACTTACTTGCGGATGTCTCCTTCATGAACGTGTACTTTTGTTCTCTTGAGAGACACGAACGGATTATACCACATGCCAATCGGTTGATATTTTTCCACTCTACTTCATCTGCTCCATCTGGTTTCTCTTCTTCAATAGCGATGTCTAGACCTTGTTGAAACAAAGCATCTAGAACTTCGCCTTGCCACATGCCGAAATGACCAGTTCCATCAAACTTCTCCACCTCGAACCTTGCATTCATCACCATAGTTCTGCTTGACGTGGATGACTGGCCTTTGTTTGAAAGAAATTTTTCTTCCGCCATTTCTTCAAATTACAACAACTAGCAACTATATTCCAATAGCAAACAAATAGAATACAAACAAATGCCTAGGTAGAAAACCTTCGGCTCTGATACCAATTGTTGGGAAAATCGGGTATATTTTTCCCTATTCTAAGTAGTAACTATTCACTTATGATTTAAATGAATAGAACTCAAACTAACCCGACAAAATAATGCTATTGGAAATATAATGCTAAAATAAACTAAAACAAATATTGAAACAAAAATATTAAA
Source organism: Hippophae gyantsensis (assembly GCA_030763125.1). Lineage (NCBI taxonomy): Eukaryota > Viridiplantae > Streptophyta > Magnoliopsida > Rosales > Elaeagnaceae > Hippophae > Hippophae gyantsensis. Next base: position 35,859,883 of record CM061030.1, read on the forward strand.
GCAGAAAAATAATAACACCAGAAATTTAACGAGGTTCGGTACAAATGTTACCTAGGTTCTCGGGCGTCGTTGACCACTTCTACTATCTCCAAATGGATGAACTCCAAAATTACAACTAATTGGGCAAAATTGAGCTAATCAATTACCCTTACAAAAGAGAGGAAGATTTACAAATTTTGGAATGTTTACAAATGGTGAAGGAAAGCTTTATTTATAGCCCCAAATCCAACACCCATCTTCATTCCTAACCAATGTGGGACTTTTCTAATTTGCTCACTAAGGAGCTATATAACAATATATATATATATATATATATTATACAATTTAAAAAAATATATAGAATAATTGTTAATTTCTTCACCGCTAAAGTTTTTGGAAAAATTAGTCAAAACTAATCTTAATATATATAGTGGTAAACGTACATATTGCGAAACAAAGAAGCCTAAACTTGTGTCAATTTCATTTTCAAATGCTAGCTTGTGATTGTACATATATACACAAAAACAGGCACATGCATGATAGATTAATTCTACATTATCTGCTGGATATATAGTTTAATTCCGATTTGATGAGTTGAACATAGACATTTTCCTAATTTGAAACCCTTTTCTCGTTTTGTATTCAACTTTTTTTTTGTTAACAATTAATACTCAACCACGTAAGATTAAAATATTGGATCGAGTTTAATTTTCTATATCTACCCAGCTGCATTGTGTGTAATTAATCATCTTATCCTTTTAAAAGTCATACGTAGATGTCCTTTTATTTCTTCTGTATTAATAAAGACAAGATTTTTTTTAAAATAATAATAATAAATAGTTCGTATTCACACGAAAATATAACACGGGTTCGAACTTATAACTTCTGAGTGCCAACATATCAGTAGTCACATGCGCGCATGTCACAAATGTAATTAATGTCTTACAGTTTTTTATCCTGAACATTTATTTATTGATTATTTTTTGCTGAACATGCTAATTTAACAAAGTTATGCCACAAATTCACTGGAAAAAAAAAACTATATCACATTATATTTTGCACACACATTATTAATATTTAATTCAATCAAAAATAGAGATACGTACATACATAAAGTTTTTAAGTCACACCCCTCCAAACGAAATACATTAGTTAAAGATGTGAATATTGCTAAATCAAATCTTAAAAAGTTTAAATTTATAATAGTTCATTCCGATACAAACTACTTACCATAGATTAAATTTGAGTTAATAAAGAGAAATTATAATTATTTAATAAAGGGATGAAAGGTTGTAGACTACTCTCATTTTGCATGAGATGAGAATGACTTTTATTTTATGCTTATATTATATTTTAATCACTTATTATTTATGAACATATATTTAAAAATATCTTATTTTTGTATATGTATTTAAAAATACAAAGATTATCAAAGCTCCAACAACGACAAATGGTTCTCCAGTGCATAAATAATTCAATTATTAAATTATTTTATTATAATCTTCATAGTAAAAAAAAATATACATTCATTTTCTTACCACGTTAAAAATTATATATTTATTTAAATTGTAATAAAAATGAATATATATTTTTTTCAATGAAAGATTAAAAATGAAACTATATATATGAAGAGAGTTATGCTATACAATTAATTAAAAATGAAACGTAATGAATATTATTTTTAAACATATATTTAAATTAACTTTATTTTTAAACACATTCAATTTTAATTATAAATTAATTAGGGAGTTGAAAGAAAAATAGCTTACAAAAGAATTAAAAAAAGAAAATTGTTATTTTTAGAAAATGTGCATATTAGTCCATATTAGCTTTACAATTAGTTTCGCAAATTAAATGGTACTGCAATGCAGTGACAAACGGTTCATCTTTAACCGCTTATATATGGTGCACGTACCGTTTGTCAAAATTTGTCGGATCGAATTTTCAAACTTATTATAGCTGCTGCTTCTTCTTCTTCTTTCGATGATTATTTTGGGATTTATATACGTACGTACACTAGTTAATTATTCTGAACCAATATGGGAAAGAAATTCAAGTTCACATCTGAAAAAAAAAAGTGAGGCATTTATCATCACAATGGACATGAAATTAACTTATTACATATAGTTTTGAATTTAGATTAAAAGGTGCTTCTTTAATTTAAATATATGATTAATTAAAATAATAATGAGTGAATTTTCTTAGATCACTAACTAAAACACATAAAACTTAGCATATATAGTTGGTACAAATACCATATGACCTTGTAAATTGGCAACTAAAATCCCTCTCATACGTCTATTTAAGTATTATAAAACAAGATTCATATAAAAAAGAGAATAAATAAAGATCTATATTGTTAAATTTGGGTCTAACTTCATCTTAAAACCCAAGTTATGAGATAGAAGACTGCCATTTTTTATATGCGCAGCATGGGCGCGATTTTCAGTTGATGTGGGACTTTAACACTCCCCTCACATCGACAAGGATATGGAATCCAAGTGGCGAAATACATCACTCATCAGTGGCTAAACAACTGCACCGACCAAGTAACCTTGCTCTGATACCATGTTAAATTTGGGCCTAATTCTATCTCAAAACCCAAGTTATGAGATGAAAGACTGTTCTTTTTTATATGCGTAGCGTAGACGCGATCCTCAGTCGATATTAGACTTTAACACATATATATAAATATAGTTTTTTCACTTTTAATATTTCTCTAAAAAAATTAATTTTTTACTTTATAAAAAAAATATACAAGGTAATTTTAAATATGTAAAAAAAACTTATGTTTTTTATATTAGACTAACAAAAAATATACGTAAATGGTATGAATAGAGTTAAAAATAAAAATTTATTTATAAAGTTAATCAAAGTTATGGGAGTCATTGTTTTTGTACTTAGTTTTTGATTTAATAATATAAACCTTAAAGATCAGAACCTCGTGGATTCCCTTTAAGTACTAATTAAATGAAATACCATTAATATAATTTCGCACAAAAAAATTTTTAAAAAAAATAAATAAATTTAATTATCTAGAAAAAAAAACAGAAACAATCCAATTGTCATATTGATATAATTAATATCAATTAAGAAGAGGGCAATATCGTGCTTCAAAATTATAAACAAAAGAAATTAATGGCGAGATCATGAATCAATCTACATGGGGAGGTGTCCAAAGTCATTGCTGTTTATAAATTAATTAAAATTGGTAAATGGATTCTTAATTGTGGGAGGCCTGCCTTTAATTAATTAATTAATTAATTTGATATAATTATTTATTTTATTGATCGATAAATTAATTAGGGGACCAATTAAAGTCAAAGCTTAGATGCGTCCTCAAGTGTATCTAATAATATTATGTCTTTGAGACGAGTGAATTGACTTTGGTACCTCAAAATTAAAGTTGTATTAATTGGAAAAAAAATATTAAGAGAGAGATTCTCTCATACCTTAATTTTTGTCTTCTTCAATAATGGGAAAGGAAAAACAAAAAGAGATGGATGTTGATCTCTCTCTCAGAATTGATACTGATGATGAAGGACAAGATCAACCAGAAAAACCCAAAAAAGAAGATGACAAAAGTACTAATGAAATAGTAGTAGTAGTAGTAGAAGAAGAAGCATCAAAACAAGATCATGACCAAAATCTACAACTTTTGGCTTATCATCAACAATCAACGTTAACACAAATTCAACTTCAGAATAAACAACAACAATTTTGTTCATCAGATCAAGAAATAATTAACACATCAGCTAAGATTCAAGATCGTGATCATCAAGAAGAGGTATTTATTCAATAAAATATTTTATTATTACATATAATTAATATTCAATTCATATATATATTCATGATATATAATTAATTAAATACATAAAACTAATTCTAATTATCTACTAAATCATATATCAAAAACAGGATTGAATAATATAGAGCGAATTAACATATGTATCTCATGAGTATTTTCATATTGTATTATTTTTTCATAGCTAGTTTTGGGACTTTTCTTTATTTTTCTTTGAATGAAATTCTATAATTTTTCAATAAAAAAATTGTAAATACATGCATGTATATGTAAGTGGTAACATATTGGAATAAATTTTAACAATATATATATAACTAGAATTTTATGATAATTTTTTATATATGGTTAATTGTACATAAACATTGTCACTAATAAAATTAAAATAAATGATGAATTTTACTAGTTATCTGTTCTTGAAATGGAAATGAAACGCATGAAAGAAGAAAACAAAGTTTTGAGGCAGGTGGTGGAGAAAGCACTTAAAGATTATCATGATCTTCAACTTAAATTTTCAGCTACACAGCAAATTAATGGACAAAAGAAGGTGAGTTTAATTTTACTCAATCTCAATTTTATAATAATACTTCAATAAACTAAATATACATATGTGTGTGACTTTTTAATTAATTAATTAATATGTTTTTTTTAATTTATTAAAATTCAATGATATATATATTTAGGATCCCCAAGTATTTCTTTCCCTGAATGGTACTACTACTCATGAGAGTGTAACTCTTCAAGAACCAAAGGCAATTCCCAACTTTTTGGATGCGAAAAAGTACTTTAGATCTCCATCTACTTCTCATGAGAATATCATACAAGAGAGTGAATTAGGGTTGTCATTGAGGGTTCAAACAAGCACTAGTAGTAGTACAAAGGTAGCAGAAGAAAGTGAAGATAAAGAAGATCATGATCAGATCAATAAACAATATTTAGAAGTACAAAACAAGAAGCTACAGAGAACTAGTGAATCGGCTGGAATTAACATTCCAAATCATATTGGAAACCCACCAAATAGAAAAGCTAGGGTTTCAGTAAGAGCCAGATGCGAAGCAGCAACGGTGAGTCTTATACATTTTTGTATATATAACTCAACTAATGTTACAACAATATATTCTTTAATTTCTTCCTCTATATATATATATATATATATAGCAAGATATAATACAAGCTACTAGTGTTATTTGTAGATTTATGATGGTTGTCAATGGAGAAAATATGGGCAAAAAATTGCCAAAGGAAATCCTTGCCCGAGAGCTTACTATCGTTGTACAGTTGCTCCGGGATGTCCTGTTAGAAAACAGGTAAATTTATATACTTTAGAGAAATATTATTATCACTTAATGTTCATAATCTTTACATCCTTTCATTTACCATAATTATTAATTTTGAAAAATAAAAAATGATTCAATATTTTAAATAATATTGACATGTGATAAAATATACGAGAATACATTTAGGGATGATCAATAGATTAAAACTGTCTGTTTTTGACCAATCTAAATTTGATCTAATGATATAATTAATAAGAAATAATTCAAATCTAAATAAATCATTTTTTTTTCGAATCGAATAAGAACATATTGATATTAAAATTTATTTATAAATTATTATTATATATAAAACACGATATATATAAATTTAAATTTTAAATTTATATCTTTGTAACAATTATTATTATTTAATATCACAACTAAGAAAATAAAATAAAAATAAAAAATATGTATGTATAATTATTAAATTATTATAAATATTTTTTAAGCAAAAATAATAATATCGTATAATTATGATATACATAATATTTAAATATAACATAAAATACAAAAAAATATATATTTATTTATAATTTGATAATAATAGAATATAATTCAAATTTTAATATATTATATGATTTTTAATTAAAATTATAAAATTTATGAATCTTATCCGAATCCAATTTACTCACCCCTATATGCATTTATGTTTTCGTAGCCTTCCTAGTTTTGTTTATGTCTTTTAGATCCGATAAAAATTCCACATCTGCGGTACTTCAAAGTAATTATAACAATCATAATACAGTGGTAATTAATTTGACGTGTTATTTAATATAATTATGTTAGTACATTTTAAAGTAAATAATATGTGACACTAATTAATCACAAAATTATGAAAATAATTTTATTTTTAATTAACGTAGCTGTACTTTTTTTATTAGTGAACGTAGTTAATTTACATTAATCACAAACTTTCCCATAACACGTATATTATAGTCTCTAGTATTGATATATGCATTATTGTAATTAACCCAAAAGTTTTACGTGATTAATTATTATTAAAGACCCCAAAATCGAATCTTCATGTAAAAGTTATGTATGATCTTACATACATGTAATATTTGTATATAGGATGTAAATTGTAACTTAATATTGAATTATTGATTACAATACTCCCGCATCCCATAGTTCAAGTGATAGGTTGGGGGTTCCTGTAGTGTCAGCCTATAATTAGGATTAAGGTTAAGTGTTATGAATTATTTATCTCAAACTTAGTTTCAAAAATCTCATCCATATAACATGTGTTTTTGGTTGTATGATTCAATTATCTTGAACTTAGGTTCAAATATCACCCATATATTATTATTTTTTATTTAATATAAAATGGAATTTATTGTCCCTTTTTTAAAAAAATAATGTAAATGGCAACTTAATTTGGGAAATTTTTAATTAACTCTAAAACCCATTTAATTAATTAAAGTTCAAAACTAGATTAATTGTCTCACATGCAAGAGTAGTCAAAAGTACCATGCATGATATTGGTATAACACATGAGCTAGCTAGCTTCGTACTAATTTTATATGATTTACTTAAATTAATAATATATAATATTAATGATGATCTACATTATAGGTTCAAAGGTGTTTGGAGGATATGTCAATTTTGATCACAACCTATGAAGGAACACATAACCATCCATTACCAGTTGGTAATACAGCTATGGCTTCAACTGCTTCAGCAGCTGCGGCTTCTTTTATGTTACTTGATTCAAACAATCCACATAATTCAGATTCTTATGATCATAATTTCATAACCCAACAATCTCTTCATAATTACCAATATAACCCTAATATATCCCATTATTCTTCAATATCAAACAATGTTAGAAATCATCATATTGATCTTGACCTCACAAACAACTTTCCTGAAGATTCCCCACAATTCTCAATAGTTAGCTCTTCTCTTTCCTCATCATCAAATCACCAATCAGGTTTCACTTTGGTTCCTAGTAGATCAAATCAATATGATCAAATCAAAAATATTATTATTAATAATAGTAATAATATTGTTAATTTGGAGAGCAATAGGGGATTGATGAGATCAGAATCAGGAGGAAAAGAAGATGAAAAGAAGGTTCCATCAATTATTGATGAAAATGTGACAGCTATTGCTTCAGATCCTAAATTTAGGGTTGCTGTTGCTGCTGCTATTACTTCTCTCATTAATAAAGAGGCCCAATGTAGTACTGCAAGTCATAATAATAATAATAACAATGTTCATGTAAAGTCAACTTTTGGTCAAACGAGAGAGGAAGATCAAAACTCTTGCAATAACAATTGGGTTCTTGAATCTATGGGGAGTACTAATGGTAAGAATAGTACCATTAAGCCAAAATAAATTAATATTAGATTTTTTTCTATTTAAATAATATTGTAATGTCAAAATAAAACCTCATAGGACCCTTTTTTGTTTTTTTTTAATTGCATGTATCAACTTGTAATTGTAATCTAGCTACTTATTAATTATCATTTTTCTTATAGGAAATTTATGAATGGTTACTCCAATTTAAAAATGCAATCATAAGAACCAATGTTAAATTTGATACCAAAGCTTTCATGTATTATATATATACCCGTGATTGAGATAAATAGATATAATAAACTTTACAAATTATTTAAACTATAGTATAATATCTAAATGAATAACTACTAGAAAATAATTTATTGAAATCATTTGTTTGTAACTATCACCTATGCAATTTTAAACATAAGCCATTCATTTATGATATTAACTTATTACCTATTACGTACGGACTAAATTTAAATATATTAATGTAATTAGCTATTTTTGATAAAAAAATTAACGTTTTATATTGATTGTGTTAATGTATATCTATTAATGTATATCATATATGCTAATATATATCTAATTTACTTTAATCATATCTAATTTACTTATAACTCTTATATAAAGGTATCATGTATATTTCTTAACATACAAAATGCAATATAATTAAGTATTTCTACCATAAATAATATATATATTTTTTTAAAAAAAATACTCTTCTTCCTGGTTAGTCTGTGATTGGTTGTAATTAGATGTATAAGATCAAGACTCGTTCTGATGGATCCATCGAGCGCTACAAGGCTCGTATTGTTATAAAAGATTTTACACAAGAGTATAAGATTGATTATGAAGATACTTTTGCTTCAGTTGTCTGTATTTTCTTTGTTCGTACCCTCTTAATTGTTATCGCTGCTAGTAAATAGGACCTTTTTTCATATGGATGTTAAAAATGCATTCCTTAATGAGGATCTGTATAAATAAGTTTGTATGCAACCTCATCCTGGTCTTTCTATTGAAACAAATAATGTTTGTCACCTTCAACGCGCACTTTATGGCCTTAAACAAGTTCCATGAGCATGGTTTGTCAAATTTAGCTCCATCATCCTTCGTTTGGGTTACACTACCAATCCTTATGATTCTACCTTATTTATTCGTCACAATGATAAAGGCACCATTCTTATTTTTCTATATGTAGATGATATGATCATAACTAATGATGACCTCAGTGGCATTCAAGAACTCAAGGATTTTCTTAGTCAGTAGTTTGAGATGAAAGACCTTAGTCAGTAGTTTGAGATGAAAGACCTTAGTCAGTAGTTTGAGATGAAAGACCTTGGACATCTCAGCTATTTCTTGGGTCTTGAGATCACTCGTTCCACAGATGGCCTTTATATTACTCAAGTCAAGTATGCATCTGATCTTTTATCTCAAGTTGGACTCACTAACAGTAAGACTATTGACACTCCAGTTGAACTTAATGCGCATCTGACACCCTCGAGGGAGAAACCATTATCTAATCCCTTTCTTTACAGACGATTGGTTGGTAGCCTGGTTTATCTTACAGTTACTCATCCAGACATTTCTTATACTGCTCATCAAGTGAGCCAGTATCTATCTACTCCACAATCGACTCACTATGATGTTATTTCAACACATTCTACGATACTTGAAGTGCACTCTCTTCCATGGCCTTTTCTATTCAGCTCAGTCTCCTCTTCTACTTCGTGCATTCTCTAATGTTGATTGGGCAGGAGATCCCACTGATCGCAGGTCCACTATAAGTTATTACTTTCTCCTTGGTTCTTCTTTGATTTCTTGGCAAAGTAAGAAACAAACTTTCGTGGCCCACTCCAGTACTGAAGCAGAATATCGTGCTCTTGTTGATACTATATCTGAGCTCATTTGACTACGATGGCTTCTTAAGGATTTGGGTATGTCCACATCCTCAGCTACTCCCCTTTATTGTGACAATCAAAGTGTCATTCATATTACTCATAATGATGTCTTCCATGAACGAACAAAACACATCAAGATTGATTGTCACTTTATTCGTTCTCATCTTGTCCATGGTGCTTTCAAGCTTTTCCCTGTCTCCTCCAACAATCAACTTACATATATCTTCACTAAGACATTTCCTAAATAACGTACTCGTAATTTGGTTAACAACCTCAAGCTGGTCTCACACCACCTTGAGTTTGAGGGGGGTTATTAAAGTATATCTATTAACAGATATACATTAATCTGCTAATGTATATCTAATTTACTTTAAACATATCTAGTTTACTTGTAATTTTTATATAAAGACACTATGTATATTTCTTAACATACAGAATATAATACAATCATTAAGTATTTCTAACAGATTGACTTAAGTTCTTCTCCGACTAGCTATTCTATTTTATAACAAATTAATTATATATATTTTTTATTTTTCTATTATTATAATTTTTTTTAAAACATAAATTTGTTTGTAATGAGTTTTTTCTTTACTTTCTGAAAAATAAAAATAAATCAAATAAATTTTTTTTGGAAAATTGTTTTATTTATATTTTCTATTTTTAATTCAATAATTTTATTTTTTGCTTTCTATATTTATATTTTCTATAATACTTTTAAATAATTATATGATACTTCAATTAGTGGATTGAGTGATGAAAAAAAAGTAGATAAAAGCCCCTTCTCTGGCCTCAAATATTATTGTTTACAAAAATAAAAATAAAAATTAAGAGCGTGTTTGGCCGTATAATCATAAAATATAAAATAGTTTTCAAAATAGTTTTTATATCATAACTTAAAAATAATTTTTTTTTTTATTTTTAAAAAATAATTAGGATTTTGGTCAATGTGTTAGAAACTATTTTAATAACAAAAAATAATAATTATTATATTGTTTTTCCAAATTGTTTTAAAAACTTGTTTTTGTAATAAACATTTTAGCTAAAATATCATTTTTGTACCCAATTTTGTGGCACGGCAAAATTAGTCTTAAAAAATTATTTAATCAATTTATTACCCAACAATTTTTATTCTTCAGTTTTTTAATTCGATTAATGTTGTGCTCTAAGTACCTAGATTTTTAAATTTGAAAAAGGTAAGTAACAAATTATTAGAATTTAACACGTTGAGGTATAAATTAAGTTGGTTAAATTGAAAGAATCAACTAATGATTTTCAAATTATATATATATATACGAAAAATAGATATAATAAATTGTATTAATAACTCATTCTAATTATATAATAATTTAAATCAATAATATAGATGTAAATATATTTTAAAATTTTTATTTAATGAATAATTACTAAATCGAAAAAAAGAAAAGAAATCAAACATAAACACATATTTACTATTAAATGGACAAATCAATGACTTGAAATAATTTATTATCTGTTTTTAAAAGACGACTTTGCTAATAAAATTAAAATATAGCATGATATACTAATTCTATTTTTGTTTATTTTATAATAATATTTCAATAAACTAAATATGTGTGACTTTTTAATTAATATTTTTTTTAATTCAATGATATAGGATCCCCAGTATTTCTTTCCCTGAATGATATACTCAGGAGAGGGTAACTTTTCAAGAACCAAAGCAATTCCTAACTTAGGTTCTTTTAGTAATTAATTATATATTTTTTGTTTATTTTTTCTTTTTCTAGAAAACATAAATTTGTAGCGAGTTTTTTCTTTCCAAAAAATAAAAATAAATAATAAAAATTTGTTAGGCAAATTTTTTTGTTTATATTTTCTATTTTTATGCAATAATTGTTTTTGCTTTTTACATTTATATTTTTTTTATTACTTCTGAATAATTATAGAATGGTTCAATTAGGTGATTGAGTAATGAAAAAGAGTAGGTGGTACCCCCTTTTCTTACCTCAAATATTATTTTTTACGAAAACAAAAACAAAAACAAAATGAAGAGAAGCATGATTATCTGGTGCAACCTATTCCAGAAGCACTAGAATCCAATTAGGAAAGTGAAAGCCGCTGGCATATTCACTTAGTAGCCACATAATAAGACCCATTTTTCTGACCCTTCTCTATCGAAAAACGACATGTTGAAAGCTTATTGGTACAATTGAAAGCTCAAGACTGCAATTGCAAAATAAGAAAAAGTACAAGCAATCTTTGTGATCGAAATACAGAAACATCTAATATAAAGGGGAACAAACTCAGACCACTAAAATGACAACTCTAGCTCTCATCCTTAATAATACAAACAAGAGGAAGCAAAAACGCATGAAAGAACAAGGTCATCGGATACAACCCATTATGAGACTAACAAAATAATACATATGAACCCTTGAGGAAAGCTACCTATCGGAAGTTAAAAAAACTGCAGAAAACATACAGATTCTCCTAACAATATACTCTGGCTGCTCACATGAAAAGCTTCAATCACCATTAGCCTTTTCGGCATTTAGGCTGCCATTTTCTGCTTCTGGCCTAGTTGTTTCTTCACCCCTCCTATTCTCATCGACATCTAGCACATCATCCAACATGTCATCCTCCCCAACATTTATATCCTCAACATCTTCCTCATCTTCATTGTTGCTTCCACCTGGAATCTTCCTTTTCTTTGGACCATGCTCAAGCCTATGAGTGTCTAATTCTTTGTCCATAGTTTCTTGTAAGTTCACATCATTGTTTGTGTTCCTTGCTTTCCTTGCATTTTGCCACCTCTCCAAATCTTTCTCAACATTTGCAATATATTGTTCTCCAATCTGTTTCTGATACTTGGAAAGTTCCTCTCTCCTAGCAGTCTTCCATTCTTGGAATGCCTATTATCCAAAGGTGCAATCAGCAAAATATTATATCCTATGGCGAATGTAAATGTAATATTTTTTATAATAAAGTCAAAAGATACATCACCAATCCTTTAGAGTTTAAAACTATATATTTTCAGTTTGTTTGTAAAGGAGTCAATTAGCCAACTTCAAGATTGAGAGTTGGTCATTCTTAATGTTGCAACATGCTACAAGCAGTGGTGAAAATCAAGGGCATTATTAAATTCATGGATGAACTTAATTTTAACATTTTCTTGTTTTAAAAAAACAAAGGGACAATCACTTTAACTCCAGGTTTGATGAAATAGAGAACTACCACGACTTTGAAAAATTGAAATTCACGTCTTATTAAAATATCGTCTCTTCAATCCCTTAATTAGATTTTCAAATACATCCTTCTATTATTTTAACAAATACATCTCCTGAAAAAAAATCACTTCAAGAGATACGATTTTTAAGCATCAAAAATGTGTGGATACTTTGATACCAAGCAAAACACACGGGATAAAATAGACACAATAAGGATATATAGAAAATAGAATCCATTATAAATTTCCCCAAGTAGTAGCGAAATACTGTTGAACTACCAAGAAACAAACCTGTTCTTTTTGCTGCTCAACTAAGGCTGCATCTTTTTCCAATGGTTTTTTAGGCAAATAATAAATCGGAGGCTCGGTCTTAGTCCTGCAAAGAACAAAACACAAAAGCAATCAACAAACAAAAGAAAAAAAAATCTGTAGTTCTACCTAAAATTGTGCTACAAAACAGGAAACATCCATTCAAGTTGTTTCAACATTACTATGCACACGAAAGAAACTTATCTTCATCTCAATAAAATGTGAATATGGACACTTTTGGACCAAAATTAAAAATAACCTGCAATTTTTTGAGAACAGAGTCAAATCAATGAGGGAGCTATCAAATGCAAATGAAGGTTGCAGTAAAAGAAAATTTCACACAGAAAGTCGTGCAAAGTAAATCAACGGGAGATATCTACCTTATAAAATTGCAAAGTTTTCTGTGGTGCTCACTCCACTGAAGAAACAGTAATTCTAGCTTCTTTTCTTCTGTCTTTGCAGCAACACGCGCCCGCAGAGTCTGAAAAAAAACACAAAGAATAGTGTAACTAGTAAGAATAATATCTCTTAGGGTGATATCTCATTTGAGACTTTAAAGGTTATATCATTCCATAAATAAATTATTTAAACAAACCAAATCTCTTTTCCGTTTTTCAGCTATTCTTTCACGCTCTTGTAGCCTGAGATTCTCCCTTTCTTCATGGGCTCTTTGCTCAGCCTAATAATAGGGTACAGTAAGCACACAAATACAAGTTCATAAATAAACTCTACATGAAAGTTTCAATTAAAAACCAGGTTTGCTTTGTTTAATTGAGAAAGACAATAAACCAACTCATAGTTCATGGATAAGTATACTTACTCTTTGTAATGAAGTTGTTCTCCGCATGAATGCTTCACTTCCTGAAAGTTGCATGTCTTCTTTTCTGAATCTCTGCAAGCAATCACATATGGAATTATGAAACATAAATTCAAACTCAGTATATACCAGAATTGAATATATGATCATGGAAATTATGGAATTAAAGCATCAGAGCACTTCTATTTTCTTTTTCATTTTTCCCCCTTCTCTCTCTTTTTCCTTTTAGTTTGCTATTGTGATTCATGCTTGATGTATGTCCATTGTCCAGCACTCCTTTGTACTTCAGTTTTTAACCAAATGACATTTTTGTCTCGGAATGGATTAAAGAAAAGCAAGCACGAAAATCTAACAGAAAAAATTAAATAATTTTCCCAACCACATGGACACAGTTCAGTGCCTATATCTAGTCAAATATGTAGGATACATTCTAGAATGAATAAGAAACCAAAAAGTAATCTTCAAGGAAAATTGACAAGGAGTACGGGAGATGAGCTTATACCATCCATTTATGGTTACCATCTTTCCTACTAGGGTTGAGCAGTAATACAGTAACCATTCTCAGAAAATTTCAGGACTTACTTGGAATATATGATGCAGTGTACACATGTCGTACATTGCTTATGAAGCTAAGTGATGAGGTGCTTATAAAGGGTGAGTAGTCTCTAAATAGTATAACGTGTTTTGGGATTTCTTCCTAAAAGTAAAGCAATTGGGGACCGTTGAACTATTGAATCATTACTGTGGACCCGCTGGACTTGCAATTATAAACCAAAGCGGACAATCTCGTACTATGTGGAGTAGGTCTCGTCCCACTATACATAGAGGGATTAACCCTCTTGCATCAATTGATATGAGAACCATGATCTTATTGGGCTATATGGGCTTACGTTCTTACGAGAATGTAAGACTCCCTAAGTGGGGGTATATAATAAAGTGTGTTTGCAAATGTCTCACATTGTTTAGGAAGTTAAGTAGTGATGTGCTAATAAGGGGTGTGCACTCTCTAAATGGTGTGATGCATTTTAGTGATTCTCTTTAGAAGCAAAATAGTGAGGTCTCGCTAAACTATTACGTCATGACTCTCGGTCCGATGAACTTATAGTTATGGACCAAAGCGAACAATCTTGTGCCAGGTAGAGTGAGTCCCACCCCATTGTACACAGAGAGATTGACCCTCCTACATCAATATATCAATTAGCCCTTGTGTTCAACTGCATTAACATAATGAATTTTTTTCAACAAAATTAGCTAGGTGCAAACCTTTGCAACATATTAAACAATACAATGATCAGCATATACAGCCAGTACTCATCCAGGCTAATATACCAAAAAAGGGTTTCCTCCCAACAATACTTCAGAACCACAAGGGCAGTAAGTATCCTTGCTGGGACTGGGTACAAAAAATTTAGTTTTAGATTTCCTATTACATAAGTATGTTTGTGAAAATCCAAGGAAAAGAAAATCAGAACAAACAAATGATAAAGTTATATCTATCATTTACAGTGCTATTTAGATATACCTCTAAAGTCCCCAAAAGCTGCCCCAGCATTCGCTTATTTCTACTAACCAAACTTGGGTCTTCAACCTTCGGCAATACCCTGGGAACTTGCTCAGCTGCTGGAATTTCAAAATCCTAAACACAGGATTGCAAAACAAAACAAAAACAAATCAAATAAATAAATAAAATAAGAAAAAAATTTCAAGAATAGGAGAAACAGTACTAACATTCTTCCCAGATCTTTGATTGCCATCCTTCCAAGAGCGACCACTCTGCTGCAAATTGGATGACATTGGATCAGCGGTTCCCTCCTTTGCCATTGCAGCATTATTCCTTTTTACATCCTTCACTTCTTCAGCGTCCTCTATAATCTCTCCATCTTCCACCTTATTTCCCAAAATATAAAAATTAATAAGAAAAAAAAAGAGGCAAATCATAATCGGACAATATGTTCCCTTTCTTGCAGTTGAGATAAGTTATCCATAATTGATTACAAAAGCTCATCTTTCGTAATTTCCAAGAGCTTAGACATAACACAAGCTCTTTTAGTCAATCAAGCAAAATCCCGCAAAACTAAACAAATTACCGATTAGATGAAACACAATCAACAAGCCATAAATTTCAATACCTTAACAACTGCCGAAGAAAGCCTCCGTTTTGCAGGAGGCTGATCCTCTGTATCAGCCCTATCCCCCTAAAATCAACAAAGCAATAAGAACAAAAATTAGAAGTAAACCCACATCAGAACTCAATACATATAAACCTCAGTTAACTTGCCCGACAAAATTTTGCAGCTAAAAAATTTAAGTCGAGAAAAGCAAAGATTTAATAGCAGAACAAACTGACAACAAAAAGTAATAAAATTACAGGTCGAATGAAGCCGCGCTGACGACCTCCATTAGCGGCAAAGTTGCGAGGGCCAACGACACCTAAGCGTCCATTGCGTAGTCCTCTTGGATCCCTAAGCCTTTCATTTATCTAATAATAATAATTTCGAAACAGAAACATGATCAAACTCAAAGCGATAAAGAAAAATATGATTGTGAACGGAGAGATGAAGAAGAAGAAACCTCGCGTTGCTGTCGTTGTAGCTCATCGATCTCCTTGCGGAGATCTTCCTCTGTCTTTTCGACAGCGGTAGTTCCCATAAGTTGAGTCCAGTATAGAGGAAGGTTAAACAAACGAACGACACTGTATTGCAAAACCCTCTAGTGATTCTGCCTACGTGCTTTTTCTCCCTTCCCTATTTTTAATTCCATTTTATTTTTGTATGATACCTTTATTTTATAGAAATATATAAATAAATATTAAAATTATATAAGATTATATAGTTACTGTCTTACTTTAATAAAAAACACCATTCATTTTAAAAAAAATTAATATAAAAAATATCACAAATATCTCTCAATTTAACATAAATTAAATATTGATAAAATTAAATAGTAATTTATATACATAAAATAATATAAATAATAAAAATAGAAACATAATAAATCATTATGTTTCTCACAAAAAATGATAATTAGTAAAAATAAACTTGAATAAATACAAAAAATAAGGTTAAATCTTAATAAATGAGATGTATTCAAATATATAGTTTATTATGAAAAAATAATAAAGAAATGAGTATTAATATTACAGATACAAAATGAATGTATAGCATAATATTAATTGAAAAAACATTATTATGGATAAATTATCTAAAATTTCACAAAATAATAAAAGAAAAATTAGATACATCCATTTAAAAAGAATCTAAATATTAACAAAAATATATTAGAGAAGTAATAAATAAGAATCTAAATATTAACAAAAGTATATTAGAGAAGTAATAAATACAATAATAAAATCAACACTCCTAAATAATAGAATAAGAAATAAGAAATATGTGTTAATATGAATGATCCATGTAAACTTAGGATACTAGAAATTAAAATTCACAACATATCATATATTTTCTATTAACATTAATAATAACTTAAACCAAGTATTAAATTTAATTTATAAATTTGAAAGATGAAATTTAATAAAAAAAAATCACCAATTTTCAATACACTATATAGTGGGATATTTGTTAACAAATAGTCATAGTATTTTAATATATAGATAAAAAAAATTCAAAAATTAGACAAATAATAAAACAATAAATATCAACAGATTTTGAAATACTATAAAAATAGAACTTAGAAGTTAAAAAAACCTATAAAAATATGAAGAAAAGGTAATGTACCAAGAAATAATAATATATTAAAGTTTATGTTTATAGATTCTAAAAGAAAAACATCTAACAAAGAAAAGGAGATTACATATGTAAAATAAGAAGTTAAAATAATGAAACTATTAGTTCATGACATATTATTAGAAAGAAAATGATATCATTATTATCCCAATAATATTTAAAAACAAACTACAAAATATAAAATTAGATTTTGATTAAAGCTAATAGACATATAAAAAATCAATTAACAATAATAAAAGTTTTATTTCTTTTAACATAAAAACTAGATATAGTACAATAATCAAACATTAAATCTTTACAAGATATAAATAAAACACAAAAGTAACTCTTAAAAGAAATAAAATAATATTGTTATAATTAGAAATTACAACAAGACATACATAAAAAATTTATATAATTAATAAGAGATGTAAGTAACATAACAAGGATAAAAAAATCATAGGTTACAAATTTGATCAATTTATAGTATTAAAAGAAGAACCACTTAGAATATGAAATGTATTGATACCTACGAATGAAAAAAATAAAGAATGAAAAAAAGCTCAAAGATAAAGAAAAAACAATAATCGCAATTTAATAGAATATAAAAAATAATTAAAAAAACACACTTTATGGATATTAACAATAGGGACATAGAAAAGTTAGTTTATTAACTCTAACAGATGAAGAATTAGTAAAATATTACGATGAAAAACTTAGTACAAATAAATAAAAATATGATGTGAAAATAATCAGTGAAACTAATTATGAACTAGAAAAATATGATCCCAAAAAATCATATGAAACAAATTTCATTACCAGTTTTTTTATCAAAAACATTTGACCTATAAAGAGAAGAAATAAATAGGCAAAGGTGAGAAGAACTTGATCTTCCTTAGAGAGAAATACAACCCAAAATGGAAGAATGATTACATTAAGGCACTAGAGGTAGTATCCTAATAGAATTCAAACTCAATGAAAATTTTAAATCTGATCTTTTAGATCTAAATTGTATGAGAGAGAGGAAAAAAAACTTTAGATGAATAGTCTAGCATTATGAGTGTAAAAATGTAGGGGAATCCTCCCATAAGTAAAGAGTATTTGGATATTGTAGTAAATGAAACGAACAAGAAATTTATCGGATAAGATAAAGGAAGACATATTACTGAATCCGACAAAAATGAAATTGAAAAAGTAAAATAAAATTTAACAAATATGAAAATATGTAACATGTGTTATATATATTATTTTATTTATAAATATAAAATGTGTTATCATAAGTTACAACCCTCTATTCAAAAATATTCTAAGAAAATATTTTTTAAGAAATTACCTATAATATTACATAAAATCATAACAAAATGATAGAATAAAAGAAATAGAAAACCTATACTAGACATTTTAAGAGGAATAATAATAAGTCTTAAAAATTAGATAATCGTTAAATGATAAAAAAGAATATAAACAAATAAAAAGAAATGATAAAATCTGTTATGATACAAAAGATTTTAAAATACCAGAAAAATATGAATGTAACATAAAATCTTACAAATAAAAGTATAAAAAACATAAAAAGTACAAGACGTTCAAAATATATAAATTTAAAAGACATGACTTTCAAAAATATATGAGAATGTATTACAAAAAACCTTATAGAAAAATATATTTTATGAGAAAAATGTATAAGTTACCAAAAAATAAAAATTATTGTCCATCAGGAAAAAAGAAATGAAAATGTTGGATATACAATGAGAAATAACATGATGCTAATGAATGTTTTAACATGCTTCAACATAAAAAGGAATTTTCATTGAAATAAAAAATCTTAGAAGAATTTTTTGAGATAAAATTAGAACTAATAAAAGAAACGAATAGAGATGATATTTATAGTATTTATCTATTAGAAGAAATTATTAAGAAAATAATTGACTCAGAATATGAATATTCTTCATCAGGAGATGAATTATTTGTATAGCAATACAAATCCAAATGGTATTAATAATAAGGTATAATTGAAATTTAAAGGTTACATAAATTACTATTTATATGCATATGTAGTTACAAGAGCTAACAAGCTAGTAAATATGTATTCCAAGAAGAACTCTGGAAACAAATATCAAAAGATTAAATTGTAAAAATTTCTAATAATAATATAATAAATCTTAATAAAATCTTAATATATATATATAAATATAATGATAGGATGAGAAAATTTTCATATTTCAACCATATATCGATAAGAAACAAGAATTGGTTTATTAATAGGAAATAATTTACTAAACTTATAATAACATTTTACATAATAGTTAGACAAAATAAATATAATAACACTATATGCTAAAATCATTTATGTGTCAAAAATAAGAAAAAAAATTATTGTATCAAACCCAACTTTTATGGAACAATATAAAAAGAAAAAATGCAGTGAGATAAACACAAAATATTAATAAAAATATTATTTAGAAAATATTTCATTAGATATATAAAAGAAACAAAATTATTTTCTTAATGAAATCTAGGAAGATAAAATATTAACAAGTATAAGAAATTTATTAAAACCAGTAAGCTCATAAAATCCTTTTCATCTAAAAATAAAAAAAATGTAAAATGATTATTGACATAAAACTAAAAGATCCTAACAAAGTCATTATAGTAAAACCTATGATTTATATTTTAAAAGACAAGATTGAGTTTGAAAAACAAATTCAATAACTTTTTGAACTAAAAGTCATAATATCAAGTTACTCACTACACTTTAGTCCAGCATTCTTAATCCAAAAAAGTTTTTAAAAAAGAAGAAGAAAAAATTAGTAACAAACTTCAAATCAGTGAATAAAGAAATCATTGATGGTAAATACTTTATTATAAACAAAGAAAAATTATTATCATTAATAAAAGTGAAAAAATATATATCAAGTTTTAATTACAAAAGTGAATTTTGACAAATAAAGTTGAATGAAAAATTTCAAAAACTAATATCATTTAGTTTTCCCAAGGACAATTCCAATGAACTATTGTATCATTCAGATTAAAACATGCTCCTTGTATCTTTCAAAGTTATATGAACAACATCTTTAAGAAATTAAAAAATATTTATTATGTTTACATAAGTGATATTTTGGTTTTCAATAATTAATTATATAAATATTATTTGAATATTATTAATATTTTACAAGAATGCAAAAAAGAAAACATTTTACTTTCTAAGAAGAAAGCAATAATTGCTCAGCAAAATATTAAGTATTTAGGGTTATAAATTGAATATGAAAAGCATAATCTGCATCTCTATGTGCTAAATAGCATTCAATGGTTTTTTAGTAAACTAAAAGATAAAAATCAATTATAAAAACTCTTAGGATGATTGACGTATGTTGAAGCATACAT
Source organism: Hippophae gyantsensis (assembly GCA_030763125.1). NCBI lineage: Eukaryota > Viridiplantae > Streptophyta > Magnoliopsida > Rosales > Elaeagnaceae > Hippophae > Hippophae gyantsensis. Next base: position 35,880,595 of record CM061030.1, read on the forward strand.
CAAGAAACTTGTAGAAATGCAAAAAAATTTACTAACAAAATTGAAAAAATATCATGTTTGAAAATAGACATGACAAGATACTTTATAAATAGATAAGGTAAAAACATAGGTAAAAAATTTACCAACTTTATATTATCCATGTCTAGATGATAAAATGATAATTTAAGCAGATGATTTACATATATATTGGAGAACAATTTTAAAAGAAAAATTAGATGATAAAAATGAATATATTTATATATATATATATATATATCAAGATTTTTCCATGATCCAAAATTAAATTATTACAATAATGAAAAAAATATTTTACTACTAAAAAAGCTATTAAGAAATTTATAATATATGTAATAAGTTCTAGATTTATGTGAGAATCGTTAATAAAAATTTTGGTTATTTTTTAAGGATTAATATTGCATATGATTATAAATAAGGAAAATTAATCGGATGATACAATGGTCTAACCACTATAATTTTGAAGTCGAACATCTTCCGGAAAATAAAATAGTTTAGCATATGTCTTTACAAAAAAAATAGCATCTTTAATTATTTTTATTCTTACAGGAATGAAATATCTTGATATCAAGATCAAGATAAAGGAAAAAAAAGATAAGAATTATTCAGGAACAAATTGAGGTTTTATATCTAGAGAAGTTTCTTTTAAAGATAGGAATTAAAATGAAGAACTTCACAGTTCAATACGACTATTAGATTCCAAAAACTCTAAAGATGAATCCTCATAAGAGATTCATTCAAAAGAATATAACACTTCTGAAGAAGGAATTCAAAACGAGAAAAAAGAACCTAATAATTCAAAAGATAGTAACATCTTTAAAAGAAAAAATTAAAAATTAAAAAGGTTGAAGAAAGGGAAAAAGAAGATCAAGAAATGACTTATGTGTTATGTAATGGTCTGAAACTAGGAATTGAAAACAACTAGCCCGAAGCAAGCAGAATTATTTTCAAATTTAGTGGAATAACTTACAAAACATTTATTAATAGAATAGAAGCTTAAGACAGTTATGTCAATTACAAAGTACCAAAACTAATAACTCTAAAAGTTATAGTTGAAAATTAATCTACACCATTACAACATTAACCATCACCACCAAGCAGGTTGAAGACCTTAGAAATGATAATATAACCACCAGTACTATTCAGGAAAAAAACCTCTTGTAGAGAAAATAAAAATAGTACAACTACTAGTACTATTTAAGAAAACATATCCAAGAATACATTGGTCATTGAAGATGAAAAATACCAATATAAAAATTTAAGTAGACCATATTGATTGAGTCTATATAACTTAGCCAGAAAATATACACAGGAATATATCAAATATATGGAATTTTACACTATAGAAAAATAATTTCCTATAGGCAGTAAATTTAATATTCTTGAAGGAGTTGATCTAATTTTTGTTTATAAAGATTTTCATGTAAGTTTAATTAAGAACCTATATTTAGGTATTAATTTAAGTGAATTAAATTATTTTCTTGAAAATTTCAATAAGACTATCAAGAACTTCAGGAAAAAGATCAAACCAAGTGACAAGCCTATCTATATCAGAATTTTCAATTCACTTATGGACTGGAATGAACAATTTTATATTAATCCTTATCATTTTATCAAATTAGGGATTTCCAACACTAATAGAGAAGTTTCAAAACCAATGGCGCTTCTAGAAAATGAATTCAATACAAATAAACTTTATATACTATGAGGATGAATGTTAGGTCAAATTTATCATGAACTCAAGAAAATTGATACTTCTTCTAAAATCAAAGTATATTATATGACTAACAAAATCATAATAACTTTCCATAGCAACATGTCCCTTATTGAAGAAGATTGTGAGAAAATTCATAAATTTGAGGCAAATTAATTTTAACAATAATAACCTAAAATTTATCAAAAAAAACAAGAAAATTATTTTGTTTTTATGCTAAGAAAATCACTAAGAATCACAAATACATTTACTATATTAGAAATCAAGAAGATGAAAATGTGTCATCGTCCATATCATCAAAATGACTGTACGTAGAAAGTGATAAAGAGGAACAAAGATGTAGAACTCACATCTTCTGATAAAACTAAAATTACCATGATTTTATGCACATTAATTGATTAAAAATATATATATATTTATATGTTTTATCATATATTTATATAAATTTATCTTTTTCGAAATCACGGGTATTTTTATTGTTTTTCAGGTATTTTTGCTTAAAAACGTAATTTAAAGACTCAAAGAGGAATACTAGAAGCAATACATCACAAATATATTAATAAATAAATGAGGAAAGGTCAACAAATATGGAAAAATTGAACAAAATGGGTCAAAAGGTCAAAAATGTCAAAAAGGAGGAAAACGCGCACGGAGTCGCCCATCCCGCGCGCGCAGCATGCCCAGTCCGCCCACCAGGTCTCCAATCCGCGCGCGCCCTTTCCCCTTTCCGCACGTGCCTCTACGCACCCCAGCTCCACTCCGCACGCGCCGCTACCCATCTACGCCCATTCCGCGCACGTAGTTGACGACATCAATGACGTCAGCAATCACCACTCCGCATTTCCACCATTTTTTCACCCACTTTTTCTCTCCATCCTCACCTATAAATACCCCTCTTCTCTTCACTTCTAATCACACCTCAAAACACATTCTCTTATCTCTTTTTTTCTCTCTTTTCTTAGATTTTTTAGTTTTTTTTAGTTTTTCTTAGTTTTTAGCTTTTCTTAGTTAATTTCTCTTAGTTTTAGAGTTCTTCCCTTTTTGGGAAGAACTAGTTATGTTTTTGTAATTTATTAGCTTTTTTATTCAATAAATAGGAGTGCAAATTCCGCTTGGAGGTTTTCCAGCAACGGGAATAACATCGAAGTTCTGTAAGGATTTTATTTTCTTTACAGTTATTTTTTATGCTTTATTCTTACATGTTATACTTAATTTGTTTGTGATTAAATTTAACTGTGCTGGCTATTTGTAAACATGATATAATAATAACGTTGTTATGCTTGCGAAATATTACATAAGTAAAAATCTCTAAAATAAATTGATTTTATTTTTATTCAAGATTTTATATTAAGAATGTTAGAGAGAAATATATTATTTTTCATTACAAACTTAAATCTAAAAATTAGATTTTAAGGTTTAGTTATCCGGTCTAATTTAGAGTAGTGCTCTTTTATTTGTTGGTACAATAGCCCGGTAGTTAGAGTGAAGCTCTATTTCAAAAGTTTTTATAAGAATTATTATCTGAAAATGTATTGACAACATGTTTTCAGTAGTGGTTTTAAAACTTGAAAGTTAGTACTCGGATAACTAAATTCTTAGGTTTAATTTGGACACCTTGAATAAAGTTTAAACTGTCTAACCTCACCAAATGTGGCATTTAAATGGTTCATTTTCAATCTCTTAGAAAAAGGAATTAATTTAATTAACCAAATTAGTTATCAACCCCCACCCATAGGTGTTAATTGATTTGTTTAGTTAACAAAGAATATCTAACCCCACCAAAGGTGGTATTCATATAAAAAAGAGAGAATCAATAAATATCAATTCATATCTTTAATAACCTAAATAATATGAGTAAGCATAATTAACTTAATTATTATATTTATAAATACTCCACCATTATAAATGATAAAATTTGCATAAATGTTTATTGAATCAATTTACTAACTTAATTAACCTATATTTTTATTAACTTAATTAACTTAAATTTTAACTTAACTTAACTTAATTAACTTAATTTTAATAACATCAAAAGTAAAGATTTAAGGGAGTTCTGTCTAGGAGACTAGTTCTTGGAAGCCTTTGTGCCACTAGTCTTTCCTAGGAACGTTGCTCTGTCTAAGAGAATGGTTTTTAAGGAGCCTTTGTCTCACCATTTTTTCCTGGGAGCACTCTTGGTTAATATTGATTATGTTATTTTAACTTAGATATTATACTTAAAAACAAAAAAAACCAAAAAAAAAAAATCTGAAACTATCTCCACAATTTTAAAGTTTTAATTACAATCTAAGGAGTTAGTTGTTTTGTTTGATATAGGTACAATTGTGTTTTGATGCCTTTAATTATTTGATTTGTACCTAGACGTGGATTATCTAAAACTCACAAACATGTCCCTAGTTTTAAGTACAGAAAAATTTGAAAATCCATAGGACATGACTGAAAAAATATAGGTAGACAATCTTATCTTACTTGTAGGTTTGATTGACTCAATGATAGGGGACATTGAGTTTACTTAAAATGAAATCCCAAGTTACGTCATGCTAAGACGTTAAACTAAGCGTTGGATGGGAGGCAACCCATCATTTTAGGTAATTTTCTCTTCTTTGTTTTATTATTTATTTTAGTTTAATTACATTTGAATAATTTTAAAAATTGTTAAAACTAAAACATGCTATTAATTTATATATTTTAACTATTTATTATATATTTTTAAGTAAAATAAAAAATATAAATGTAAGAATAAATAAAATTTAATTTAATTATTCAAAATATTATGTATTTTAATATTAAAAATTATTTTTTATGTAATTATACGTATATAAAAATAATATATATTGATATATATTTAGCTTCTATTAGGAAATTACAATAACCATCTCTTTCCCCACACCTAATAAGTTATGATTATTTTTGGAGAAAATTATTAGGATTTTACAATGTCAACCGTAATTTAAGGTAATATTTATTACCATGATAAAAATATAAAAAAATTTATTTTATTCCTAATATCACTTACACTTTAATGTAATTACTATTTAATTAAATTATTATTAAGAAAATATTCTTACAGTGATAATAATTTATATTGTGTTAATATGATACCCTTATTTTATATGATTTGAATCTTTTTTTATTTTTCTTATTGATATGTACTCATCTTTAAATCTTATTTTTTAAAAACACATCTTATAATTCACGTTATTCTATACTATTAAATAAAACAATCATTATAATTGAAATTGAAAAAAAAATCATTAATTAAAAAAGATCAATATATAAAAGTAATAGTAAAGAATTTAATCTTATTTTTTAAATAATTATATTATTTACATATTTAAATTTAAAATTTAAATTATTTATATATTTAAATAAATTACATGAGATTTAATCGACTCTCGCAGACTCCCTACCCTTACTTTGTGACTTGAATCGAATTAGTTCTTCAGTTTATTTGAATAAATGACGATCTTGTTTTTTCCGTCCTATTAATATATATAGTAAGAAATTAAAAAATTAAATTAGTTAAATTAGATAATTGAATATTAAATTGATTAAATTAAATTAGAGTATCAAGTTTATAAAAATAAGTTTTTAGTACATAAATCAAAGTGTGAAAATTAGATATCAAATAGATGAATAAGTTAATTTTTTTAATAAATTATGATTTAATTATACAAATGTTTCTTTGAATTTTAATGAATTCTATATTTAAAACCCTAACTTTTCTCATAAAATTATGTCAATGATATTTTTAAATTTAATATATTTGATTCAAATTTAAAGATAATTTTTTGTGTTAAAATTTAAAATATAATGAACTAATTAATAAGAAAAATGAAAATAATAAAATTAACATCTTTAAAACTTTTAACCAAACAAATAACATGTCTTATGTTCACCTTATATATTTTTATTATTAAAAAATATTTGATACATTGTTTTATTTTAAACGTCGTGTAAATTAAAATATGATCATTTGTTTAATATAAAACATTGTCTTAAATATCGTTTAATGTTATTGAGTGTTATTTTTATTATTATATATTTTAGAAGTGTTATTTATTATAATTTACTAAAAAAGTTAAAATACAAAAAATTTAAAGATAATTTATAATACAGTTTCAATTTAATTTTTTAATTTGAAAAGAATGTATTGGACATTATATAATGTAGTGAATTTGGATATTATATAATTCAAACAGAATAAAAACATGTATGTATTTGAGATAATATTGATAAAAATTATATAATTTCATTTAAAAAGTAAATCAAATATATGAATTTTTAATTAATATTTTATTATTATTTAAAAAAATTATCCAACATTAACATTAACATGATATATGCACCACCAAATAGAATTAATAATCTTTAGACTTCAAATTACCATAAATTTATTTATTATTTTTCAGTTGATATGCCATTAATTGGATGCTATTCATTTATTAAATGAGTAAGAAATAAGTACATGATCCTTAGTATCAAATATTATAAGTGTAATAACTTTCATATTATTAAAACATATTAAAGTGTAATAATGTAAAGAAACTACACAATAAAAATATAAAATACAACTATAAGTATGAACATTTTAATATTTATTAATGTACAAAAAAAACTATTATCAGTAATTTCGTATAAGTGTAAAAACTATACAATTATTTTAAAAAATAAAAGATTAATAATTATATATCTTTTAGTTATTTTAAAGGAATAAAGGCCAAAAGATTATTATTATCTATTTAAAGGGATAATCTAACAACTAAAAAGGGATAGATGTCTTCAAACAATTGATAACTACAATATAAAATTATTTATAATATTATAACAGCTTAATCCTAATTAGATATGGATAAGCCATCAAGTTTATTTTTTCCCTATATATAGTCACATATACATAACATAATTTGATATCTTAGAATTAATATCATATTTATCGTAACAGATAACTACATCTAAACACTTTATTTTCATATAATTATTAGAGTGAGATTAAAATCCCTTCTATCTTAAATCTTAGAGTTATTAACTTAAAGATGAGAGGGTTGAAGACCATCCTTCACAGGATGGTCCAAGATCATAACAATTTGTTCATCTTGCACATTCTATAGAAAATAGTACTACTTAATAGTGGCAAAAAATGATATCAACAAAACCTAAGCAAAATGAGCTCAAGCTATAAAAAAAATGAAGAAGGAGATTGACAAAACATTAACTTTTGAATGTAAAGAAAATACACAACCAAAATACTAAATGTAACTATTTGTAAAAGTATGAATATTTTGATATTTATTGGTATAAAAAAATAAAAACTAAACAAAATAAACTTGAATTAAAAAAAATAAATGAAAAAAAGAGAACGGCAAAACATTCAAAAAATTTATATGTAAAACATTCAAACTTCTTATATATAAAGATATAGTTACCTTAATTAAGAATTTTTTTTATTATAATAAAAATATATGAATTATATTATTTTTTATAGTTAATTAGCATTTAGTATCATTATCATTGAATAAATTATTAATAATAACTAGGATGAAAATGTTGATGTTTTTTACGATAATGTCGACGTTGTTGGCGATATTGTCGCGATAATGTTATTTTTATACACATCTCGACATCGAAACTTGATGTTCATATCTTTTGATCAAATTATTATGAAAATAACAATAGTGTCTCTAAAATGTCACTTATATACTTTTTTTTTACTAAAATGTCTTGAATATTGTAAATATTGTCACTAAAATGTCATTAAAATATCGAACAAAATATTAAAAATATCAATTCTTGATTTTTTTTTCTTTTTTAATACTTCTTTCTAAATAATCATTTCAATTTGATTTTTTCTCACTTTTGTAGTAGATAATATATTCTCTTTTTTTTAGTATGTTATGTGTATATATACACACATTTTTAAAAATAAAGAATCAATCAAATTTATTTTCATAATGTCAATATTTATCTATTTATGTAGTTACAATTAGATAGTCTACTTACTTATTTCAAATCTTTTAATTACTTATTCTATAATATTTAATAAAATAATATATATTTTATTATATAATATTTTAATTAATTAATCAACTTATTAAAAAATATAAATATTTTATGTATTTAAAAAATATATATTAAATAAAAAATTAATTTAAAATATAAATAATTGATTGCTTTGATGTTTTATAAAATTTTATAATTTTTTTATATTTTTGATAGAATTTTTATAATTTTTATAATTTTTTATAAAATTTAAAAATTATATTTTAATATCTTAAATGATATCGATATTTTAAACTTTAATAATAACTATTTATTAGATAATATAACTTGGTCACACTCCTCTGTTCAAATTATTCTTACAATAACTATTTTATAGTGTTGTAATGAATAAAAATAAAAAAAATTTAAAAAAAATAATAAAAAGACAATTCATATATTAACAATATCCTTCTCCAAATGTATAAATAAAAAGATGTGTATGTATTTAAAATCATAGTTTACTTTATTTAACTTTCTACCTTAAATTATTTTTAAAACAAAATTCTTAAAATATGATGCGATAAACTCATGCCTTGTGAAGAAAATGGTGTGCATCATACCTGTTCACTTTAATTTTTTTTTATGTCAAGATATAAATTATAATTATTGATTAAAATAATAAAATCAACTTATATTTAATTGATATATAGGTCGATAATATCACAATTTATGTTAAATATAATTTTTTGTTCTATATAAATAAAAGTTAGATGATAATTTTAATATTAAATATATGGTAGTTTAATGGTTAGATTCAATTTTTTTATTCTTTCATATTTATTTTTCATTTTACTTAAAATTATCACGTGATAAATAGTAAAATAATAAAAAATAATATTAATATTTTAAATAATTTAATAAAGTAAATATTCTGTTAATTTTTTATTTTTTAAATTAAATATATTTTTTAATGAATATTAAAAATTGAGAATCATGGTTACATTGTTGTTAAACTGATACACATATAAAAAAAATTATTAATAATTAATACAAAATAGTTATGATTATTATTATAATTATTCCCACTTTACAACATCCTTGCATTTGATTTTATAAAGATAATAATCCTTATATTAAATGATAAACACTTATTTTTGTTGTATGGTATCTATATTTTTTCTTTTATTTATGTGTAATTAAAATTGTAAAGTTTAAAATTTAGTCATTAATAATATAACCTTATTAATTATGAAACTTATAATTCTGCAAATAAGACTTATTACTATTTTAGTTTATAAAGTTTTGGAATGGAGCATCTCAGTTCCCAATTGAATTTGTATTTTTATTTTTATAAATAAAATATCATAATTTTATCTTTACTCTAAAAAAATTAAAACCTTAATAAATTTATTATTTTATATTTGTTTTCTCCTTCCTTCATGCCTTCATTTCCCATCACATTTTTATGCTTGTCTATTATTTTTCTTACTTTTCCTCAACACATCACTTTTTCATTCATCATGCATGTCATTTTCTATCATGTATTTGTCTAATCTATATCTTATTCTTCTAGCTCTTATTTGAATATATTTTTTATTTTATTTTGGGGTTAAGATCTATTTATTTATTTATAATATTTTGTATATATTTCTTCATTTAATTTGATATATTATTTTTATCTGTAATGTTTTATATTTAATTATCTTATTCTTAAATATAAAACAATATTTGACTACTTTTAAATTTGAATTAGATTATAGACATAAATTTATAATACAATATAACATTAATATAAAAATTCAAAGTCAATCAAATGTCAAGCGCCAACGTTCTCACAAATATAACAACGCTTTGGTATAAAATTTAAATATTTTTTAGTTAGTTTTATTCGATTATTATTATTATAAATTATGATGTTTATAAAATTGTTTATAAATTTATTTAATTTTTATGTGTTTGTATATTATGAAAAACTTAGAATTTAGTGCACCGTATAAAATATTTTTGGCTCTCCCTAAAATAAGTGTAGAGTGATAAAACAAACTAAAGAACTGAGACTTTGAAAATTAAAAAAGATAGCAAAAACTCTTACTTTTTTTTAAGAAAATATAATTTTATTAAATATCAAAATCTATGACTTAATTAAAAAATATAAATCTAAATACATTAACAATTAAAATGGTTAAAATAAAATAATTTTTTTTAAATATACAAAAAAATTAAATTTTTTATCTTTAATTCCATTGTAAAATTCTTCAATCAACTATTTAACTACTATAACCGATATGTTAATCATTATTAAAAAAAAAGAGTAAAATATCTTAATAATCTTTGACATTGTAGATCTAATTAAAAATATGGATTGATAATAAGATATAAATTTTACAGACATAAATATGAAATAAATCATCTTAAATAGATATCTAGATAATAAAAAATCACAATAAAATAACATTTAAGTAAAAAATAACACAAATATATATTTTTATTTAAAACAATTAATAAGAAGAAAATAAATATAGACAAAATAAACCTACCAATGAGGACTCCTATAGAAGAAAATTTATTTAAGTAGGAAATTAATTAATTTTTTAAAGGTTTCAAAGAAAAAAAAAGAATAATAAAAATGGTTACATTTCTTTGACATATATGAAAAACTCTTAATTGTCGTGTACAATTACAAGAATAATAACTTAGTATCATGCTTATAATATATGCACCTCACATTAATATCATGGTTAAGTAGTACATGATAATATTTATAACATCTTTTTTTAAATTATAAGTGATTATCAATTACAAAATTAAAGTTTTATATTTTTAATCTATATATAATATATTATATATATTTTGATCATTTATTATTATTATTATTATTATATTTTTTTACTTTTTGCAATATCCATTTATTTATTTATTTTACAAATTAAAGTCTAAGATTTTTGATCCATTTGATTAAAGTTTTAATACCATGTAAAAGTTAATAATAACCATAATCATCCGATTAAAATGTAACTCCAAAATAACAATACTCATATTTATTTATAAACTCAAATTAGTATCATACTTAAAAGAATATGAGATATTATAAATTTTTCTTTAATAATTTCCTTCTAATTATGGGTCTTATCCATTGCAAATCTCATTATTTTATGATTTTAATATATTTTATTATACTTTGATCATTTATTTTTTTATATAAAACACATTTTAAATTTTTACGAGAAGAGGCTCAAAGTTCTTGACCCATCAACTTAAGTTCTATTATCATATCAAAGTCTATAAAAATTATAAACTTTTTATTTCCTATAAGGTAAATCAGAAGACACCCATAATATTGTTTTTTTTTTCTTTTACAAGGCCTATTTAATTTTTTCTATGATAGATCCATGTTTTTGGCTCAATCAATGTAAGTTATAATATAATTTCAAAATTCATAAAAATTATACCTATTCAAATTCCAACTTAAATCCCAAATATATTAATGCTAAGGATTGTTTATAAAGGTATTATTAATTTCATTTTTTAATACACATTAATATTATGAAAATAAGTAATTTGGTTTAAATTTTAAAAGTAAACATATAAAAATACTCGAATTATTGTATTTATTTTGTTCATAAAATTGAATCATTTTTTTCGTTTTGTTTATACTATACAACTCTTAAAAAGTTATATTTATATTATCATATTAGTCTTTATCTAACGACATTCACGTTAGTTATAAATTTAAAATAATTTAAATAATTATATATTATATTTGAAATAATAATTTATATTATCACTTATGATACCGTTAAATGAAGATTAATAAAATAATATAAATATAATTTTTTATGAATTAAGTGGTACAAATAAGATAAAATAGTTCAATAGTATTAACAAACTAATCATAATAATTTAGTAATATTTTTATAGAGTTAACTAACTTTAACTTTAATAACTTATAGTTTGTGTTTGTTTTGTAAAAACGTAACGAGAATAAAAATTGAATTTAATAGAAATTAAATTATTATTAACGTATTTATTTTAGTAGTATAATCAAAATAATGATAAATTAAAATAAAATTTATAAAATTATAAATGAAATAAAATTAAAAGTATTTTTTATTTTTAAATTAGATAAAATAATAATAAATAATTCCTATTATTATTAAAATATTTTATAGTTTATTTTTAATAATAATCAAAATAAATATAAAATACCTTAAATAATTTATATTATCAATCCATTAGGATCCTAGGTATAACCTAACCTGTTTGATTTCACATCGCCGGTGGATTTTTTTTTATTTCGTTAATAGCTAAAACAAAAACACACATACGTGTGATGTAATCACTTGAGTTTATTGATGGTTAATTTAATGAAATTATATAAATTTATTTAATTCATAAATTTAAATAAATAAATTTAACTCATAAATTTAAATGAATTAATTTATAAATATTTATTCATTTAATAAAATATTTTTTATAATTATAATAATATATCAAAAATATTACAATTAATAATTTTTTTTAAAAATTTATAAAAAAATAAATGAATCAAATCAAAAGTATTTAACACAACTTATTTATAAATACATTAAATTAAATTAAATTAAATTATAATTCATTAAATAAATTGAACATAGAACTAACAGAAATAACTCAAATTTACTTCGACAGCTCTAATTTCATATACGCTTTCCAATTTTTTAATGAGCACTCTGATATAATTCATTCATTAGTTCCTATTATTTATCTGTAAAGCACAATAAAGCCACTCTAGCGATTAGGTTCAAACATTTTTATAATTCTTTTATTAATTTATCCAATTTTTTCTCCTCTTACTCTTTCTGTAGTTTTTTTTTTGTTTATGATAATTTTTTTTTGTTTTATCTTATTCTATTTGTTTATTTTTAATTTATTTATATTTATAAAGTTATTTGAATTTGTAAATTATAAGAAAAAAAAATAATATTTGTATTGAAAAAATATAAAAATAAAGATATATTTAAATTAGATAAATTATTTATATTTAAAAATAAAAGAAAAAATTATATTTTTTTGGTTTTAAATATTATTTTTAATAAAATGTCAAATTTATTCTTAAAAAGTTTACATTTTTTAAAAATTTGAATTGAATTTGGTTATATTTAAAAATTGTAAGATTAAATTTTTATGTACTTTTTAAAAAGGAAAAAATACAGTACCCTTAAAAAAACAAAAATTAAAAGGACCCAAATCCTGACACTCTCTCGGTCTCTCCCTTCCACATACTCCGTTCTCTCTGACTCTCTCTTCGAAATCGAGCAAGCAATCACTGTAGCCAAGTAGAAGAGCAAGAACAGAAGACCCGATAGACTGATAGAGTGGAAAAGAGGGAAAACAAAAAGCTCAAAGAACAAGAAATGACAAGGGCTAATTCAAACGGAGAACACAGAGGTACTCACCAACAACCACATGGTCCACATCCACGCCCACCGTCGAACCCACACCACCATCACTACTATCCCACAATATCTTCTTCATCATCCAAAGCTTCTTTTCGAGGATGTTGTTGTTGTCTCTTCCTTCTACTATCCTTCTTAATCCTTCTCGTTCTCGCCATAGTTCTCGTAATCTTTCTCGCCCTCAAACCAAAAAAGCCTCAGTTCGATCTCCAACAAGTTGGTGTTCAATACATGGGCATCAATTCTACTCCCAACCCTCCAATCCCAACCCCCACCACTAATAGTGATCCCAACGCCTCATCTGCTTCTATTTCCCTCAATATACGTTTGCTTTTCTCCGCGGTTAACCCCAATAAAGTTGGGATTAAGTACGGTGAGTCCAGTTTCACTGTTATGTACCGTGGGATTCCTCTGGGTAAAGCTACCGTACCTGGGTTTTACCAAGAAGCTCACAGTGTTCGACAAGTAGTGGCCACCATCGCCGTGGATCGAGTCAATCTTCTTCAGGCTGATGCTACTGATTTGATTAGAGACGCTTCTTTGAATGACCGAGTTGAACTCAAGGTTCTCGGTGAGGTTGGGGCTAAGATCCGAGTTATAAACATTGATTCTCCTAGAGTTCAGGTCAGCCCAAACTCTTCTATTTTATATTTCTAAAATTTGGTAGTTGTCGTTTCTGTTGTTTCCTTTTTTGGTCGAGAACTGTACGGCGGTTTGAAATTTTTCGTCGGAGAAAAGAGTGTTCTAGATTTCTAGGCTATTTGGCTGTGTGCGTCAAGCGTGACAATCGTTTTCTTGCCGTTTTGATATAGTTCCGGTGGTGTTTTAGCCTTCAGCTGATGACATATTGGCATGTTTTGAAAATGTGACTAATTTAATTATTGATACATGATAGAATATGTTTTACATTGTTCTTCTATTTTTATAAAAAAATGAAAAAAAAAGAATGCTAAGATGTAAATTGTTAATTCTAATAGAGGCATACACTTAACAAATGATATGTAAAATTTTCTCATAATTTAAGCGTTTGGCAAGTGTGCCATTTGGTTCAGCAGGAATGTATAGCATATTCCTATATACTTGCATTAGTCTGTCAATCAGTGGTATGTGTACTGCCGTTTCAGTTGTGGGTTTTGTTTGCTTCCTTTTCCTACTCATATCATATGTTATATTGAATTTTTTTACTTATAGTCAAGTATTGATTACTGAATGTAATGATTATCCACATTTTTATGAACCCGCCTCATATATTTTAGCATAATTTGCATTAAAAAATTTCTTTTTGGAGAATTATTATTAATTTTTTTTTTTAAAAACTGAAGTTTCCACTGGGAGTTGAACCCAGGTCGCTGGATTCAAAGCCTAAAGTACTAACGCACCATGGAACTTTACATTATTTATTTCTTTATAATTAATTTTAAAGTTTTTTATTTTTTATTTTGTTGCTGACATGACGTGGGCCTAGAAATTAAGAATGATTTTTATATATATATAAATAGAATGAAATTTTTTTTATATACAATATTACCTGCTAAAACAAATGGTATCACTTGATAGCATTAAGAAGAAGAATAGTTGATTGGTCGAACTAGTGTAATGGTTCATTATTTAATAGACCCAAAAATCAATCATAATATATTTTTGAAAGCGTACCTCAATTTTAAATATTCATAAAATATACGGGGTTAGTAACCTAGTTGATATTCTAGTTCATTAAAGTGTATGTTTAAGGTTATGGCATGAAGTCCTATTAAGTGCATTTGTGAAACTTGAATTTGATAAAAAAAAGAGATTTCCAATATGTTACTTTTTTTCCCCTTCTTATTTGTGAGGAAATTAGTATTTAGAATGGAATAGGGTGGCTTCATGCGAGCCCTGAGGAAGAGGAAGCGCTTGTGGATCCATGTGATGGACAAAAGTAGACTTTAATGTTCAACGAAAAGATTAGGACACAATGAAGTAGAATATTTATTTGGGTACTGTGTATCTGTATAATCACTTTTAAAAGCATATTTTTCAAAAGAGATAATTTTATATGTATTGAATGACGTGTTAGTCTTTATTAAAAGTTAAATTGGTGATATGAGACGTTGTATTACTTGTGAAACCACTTACTAAAGCGATTATATTATGACCTGTTGGATGATAAGTTGCAATAAAAATCATGTTACTTTCCAAAATGGTATTCAATCTGAGTTGTGCCATGTCAATTCAGATGGAGAGAATAAGAGTCCACTTTTAGTTTTTATTCTTTTTATTTTTATTTTATTTTTATTTTTTAGTTTAGGCCGTGGTCATGCAATTTGTGCATACTTAAACACGAAGAATTCTGAGTTTGGTGCTCTTTACAACACCATGTAATCCATATTCCATATGCAGTTTTAGGCATATTTTATCTTTACAAGTTATTAACATACTTTACATAATTTATTTTAGGATTATAAGTAACGGATTTCTATTAACTGCTTTAAGAAAAGGGAACTTTAGATCATTGTTTATTAGGTAGGTTAGTATAAATCTATTACGAAAAAAGGACGTAAAAATCTATTTGTAATAAATATGTTAGTCACTTATGGTGCATGTCAAATGCATGATTGACATGTTGCACGTAATGGACTTCTGCGAAACATTTTGTAGAGATAGTGGACGTGTGTTGTCATATTTCATATGTAAGGGTCTAAAGTATATTTTTGTTAAAAATATCGAATTTGTGCTATTTTTTTCTTTTATTTTATAAGTACAAAAAAAATATATTATCAATCACAACTTCGAGTTATTATAATAAGGGTCTATAGTACATTTTTGTTAAAAATAATGAATTTTGTATATTCTTTTTCCTTTATTCTACGAGTACAAAAAAAATATATATATCAATCACAACTTCAAGGCTATTATAACAACTTTTAGTGACTTGTGAATTCAATTAGTGTCTGCCTAGTAGTGAATAGTTTGTGCTCTTTGTCCATTTTAACTTTGCCATCATTGCATATGTGTTACTGTGTTTTCAATACAACTATCAACTTTAGACATCATATGTTAAATAAATTGTTGGAAAATTCTAATATTATTTATTTTTATATTTGTAAAGCATAAATAAATTCATCCAAAATAATCAAAAATGTAATTTTTGAAAACTCGTTTATTACATTGACAAAAATTAAGTGGATTTTGGGATATCTAATACAATGGTTTGCTTATTTAAACACAATTTATATATGTATGGACTCTCTAGTTTTTATTTTTGTCATTTTTATAATATCAGACGAGGTATTTTTTATATTAAATAATTATTATGATGTTGCTAACAAGGGTGACTGATTTCATTGAGTTGAGGCAGGTGTCTGTGGATTGTGCAATAGTGATAAGTCCAAGGAAGCAGAGTCTAACTTACAAGCAATGCGGTTTTGATGGATTGAGTGTGTAGACTAAGCCACTCCCTTTGCTTTCAAGTTATTATGAAAATTCTTTTTATCAGTGATAAATCACAAATAATGTGGTAACATTGGTAAGTATAATTAAGACCAACTAACTGTGTTTAATAATAAATTATCACGTAAATTGTGATATATAAAAGTAATCGAAAATAAAATAGTGTATTTTACTCTTTCTTTCTCCCCCATTAAATGAGTGAAGGTTAAAAGGAAGGCAAAGAAGAGGTTTCCGTATGGAATTATAAGCAACCCCTTCCTGCTCATTCCTCACTTCACATGGGTGAGAATTTCATGAAATTAAAATTTCCTCCATAGGATTTTGTACAATTTTCTTTTTTGGTTTTTCTGAAAATGTACTAACTGCTGCCTGTGAAGTGTAAAAACTGGTTTGTGATGAATGAATTAGAAATTTCACGCCCATTGGGCTCTTGCCTCTCTCTCTCTCTCTCTCTCATATATATATATATATACACGAAAGTTATTATTAATATTGATATGGTAATTAATTATAGATTAAAAAAATATATATTATTTTAATTAATATTTATTTGTTATATTAATCTTAGTTTTACATAACTTTTGTCACAAAGAAATGCTTATATATAAAACGTATCTTCTAGCATAGAAATGATATAATTATTCAATTGGATTTATTTTTAATCTGTTTTGTAAAAAAGTGTGTATTTATTTTTTACAATATTAAAACGATAAATTTTTATTTATGTTGTAAGAAAAATGGATATATTTTTTTATTTTTGAAGGATTAAAAATAAAATTATTTGTATAAAGAGGTTATGTAATTATATCATATAATTAAATTTTTAATCTATTAGTTATTTTTTAATAGTTTAATCATTTTTATAAAAAAAGTAATTAAATTTTAAAATGTTTTAATTTTTATTTTATTTTTTTATAAAATTTGTAATTATTTTTGTTTATTAATAAATATAATTTATGAAATTAATATTTTAATGATAGTTAAAATAATACTTTTTCAAAATAAAATGTTTAAACAATTACAAAAATAATATATAAATTAAATTATTATTTTTAAACATAACTACAAAACTCATATTATTACTTGAAAAAATCCTTTTTATTATTTGAAAAATGATATATATTTAAAACAAAAAATTATAAGACGGTACATAAATATTAGATAACTTAAAAAATTAATTAGTCATAATAATAATAATAATAATACTCACCATCATAATCATAATAAACAATTTTGGAGCTGATCTATCATAAGTGCACAATTGAGAAATCCTATTTAGTCCATCCTTTTTATGAAAAAATATAGTTAGATATACATCATTTACCTATTTTTTTAGTTCATTCAATTCTAACAATATAGTTTAATTATATAGCATCATTTTTCTCATTAAAATGATTTTATTTTTATTTTAACTTAAAAGTAATTCACTTATGTTAGAAATTCTATTTAGCCATCCTATTTATAATTAGATATACGTCATTTACTTAGTTTTTAATTCAATCAATTCTAAAAATATAGTTTAATTATATAACATCATTTTTCTAATTAAAATGATTTTATTTTTATTTTCACATAAAGTAATTCACTTATGTTATCTTTTTAAAAAATATTACCTAGCGATTTGTTAATGGAACATATTAAACATACCAAACTGAAATAGTTAAAAAAAATGAGAAACTAAATTCGTCAAAAAAAAAAAAATGTAAAAATAAAAGGCACATTCTTAATGCATCTCATAATTCACACTAATACATATCCCAATAGTTAAAATATTGTTTTTTTTAGATCATAGTTAAAATGAATAAAAAATAATAATAAAAATAGTTTTAGATTTACTGTGCATAAGAGAGGAAAAAAAAACCAAATACATCCCACCAATCAGCCTAGCTCTCCCTTCTTCGTGGCCGTTATCGCATCTGTCTCCATCAGAAGTTGGTGTCGTCGCTGCCGTTCAAAACCGTAGACTCATCCCCCCATTGCTTTCCCTACACACGGTTCGAGTTAGATAACACTGTTTCGTAATTTTTTGGGTGAGAAAAATGTATGATTTCTTTTCTTTTGTTTCGAATCTATTAGGTTTTCAATACATTCTGATTTTTTGTAAGCTGGGTTATGTTTAGGATTTATGCTTACTACCAATTTTTCAAATGCACTAGTTGAGAAGTGACTGCCAGAGTTTACTTTTTCTTTTAATTGTATAGGTTGAAGTTTACATGGTGATTTTTAGAATCTGGGTTAAGGTTTCAGATTTATAATTTTCTGTTGTATCGATTGGGTTTTTGATATATTGTGAATATTTGTTATCTGGTTGTGTTTTGGGTTTGTGCCTTCAACCTGTTTGATAGATGAACTAGTTGTAGATTGCTAGCATATAAATTTATTTTTACTGTATTGTTTTTTGTTTAAATTATTGATTTTTTAGTATCTAGATTAAGTTTCTAGATGTATAATTTTAGTTCCCTAGTCCATGAGCTAAAAAGTTTTTCATTATCCTAGCTTGTTGAATTTTTAGGCAGTGATAGTTCTCACAAAAGCTTGGATGATTAGCAACGGATTTTTATGCCGATCAAA
Source organism: Hippophae gyantsensis (assembly GCA_030763125.1). NCBI lineage: Eukaryota > Viridiplantae > Streptophyta > Magnoliopsida > Rosales > Elaeagnaceae > Hippophae > Hippophae gyantsensis. The sequence goes on from CM061030.1 coordinate 35,899,738, forward strand.
GGACAAATACAAAAGTAAATAAAATAACTAAATTAAAAAAAAATACTTTTATTAAGTGAAAATCAAACTCAAACCCTATTTTTGTTACATTAACTATTCATTTTTCATAAAGTGCCAGTGTTAAAAAACATGACACTCTAAAGAAAGCTCCTCCATGTGTTAAGGCAACTACAGTATTGGTTCCACTACAAGAGCAGCTTAAATATTCCCGAAGCTGAAATTGATTCTCTTTGTCCATGACTTTGAAGGCAGTGATAAGAGCTTGATTTCATTTGTGAAAATTATGAGTTGGTTCTGATTCACAAACCATTCTCTCAAATGAATTTTGAAGATCAATGTCGTTTACTTCACCACTTGGCTTTTTAATGAAATTCTTTAGGCCAAGTAAAAACAAAGGTAGGCGATTTCTTACCATTTCACTAACCAAATAACCACTCTTTCCATGCCCATCAAACACTCCACAAAACCTCCCTCTTCTGCTCCATATCCCTGAACAATAAATAAAGAATGAACAGATCAACATACACTTTTTTCCTTATTAATAAGTATGCGAATATAAACATAAAGCTTTGTATTCCAATTATATCAATTTAATTCAAAATCCAACAAAACTCATTTATGTTACTTATTCGGAAATTTAATTTATTGTTTTTAGATGAAACAACTTCTTTTTAGTTTAATAGATAAATGATAAGTACCCTTTGGGTATGTGACAAGGGATGAGATTGATGAGATTTTATACCTAATTATTTGAGTTATTTGATGGTGGTGTTTATACAGTTACCCAAACATATAATTAGATTAAATTCATTAAGAAACTAATAGAAGAACACTATACAAATTTCTTAAATTTTAGGAAAATAATTGAAAAGGAAAAATGCATTTGCAATAGGGAAAAATTTTTAATACAGGAATTGTACATAACATATTAATATGAGTAAGATTGTAAGAGGGTTTATATGCATTTTTATGTTAGACATTGTTCGGTACACCCATATGAACATTTCACGTATGTTTAGCATACCTATATGAACATTCTACTGATATTCGGAAAACCCAACTGAACATTTTGTATATGTTCGTTAAGCCTATTTGAATATTTTTCATATGTTTGAGATTCACGTTTGAACATTTTGGAATGTTCGACACATCTTTTTGAAAGCATGTTTACATATTTGCCTATATTATTACATCAAATATCTATTCTAATATAACAATTTTGGGGATCTTTTTTGTTACACGAGGGTTTTATTGACTCAAAAAATAGAATTTATTTTGTGTACAACAAGGCCTATCTACTTGCATAAGTGCGGTGAAATGCATCCCAACTAAGATTGATTGGTGCCATTAAACATCCTCTTTGTAACTCTAACTGTATAAATATATAAAATGTAAGATATATATATAACCTATAAGACTATATAAATTTGATAGTGTAGAACTTTTATTACTTCTACAAAATGGTCATTATTAACAAAACCTATAGTAATCAACATATGAGGTCGTGGCTCCCTATACTAAATGGAGAGAAATGTACATGATGCATGCATACTAAATACAACTACCATAGTATTATTGATGACCCATGTTAGGTAATGTAACCCCATTTTCATAATCTACAGAATTTTGAAAACGATCAAGTTTTTGGTTGAGGTCATTGACTATTTCAACATTTCCAAACATGTGTGTGTAATCATTATAATGGATTCTTAATTCTTAAAGCATATCAATTCTCACTTGATCCCATCTATCCTAATCATATCCAAGTGCAATAACTATCGCTCTAAATCCACAATTTTCATCTCCTTAACATTATCGACACCTTTAATGTATGGCATAATTGTAAAAGGCAATTGATTGATGCATGATGAAGAGGTATTCGAAGCTTTTGAACATGAAATCTTGAGTTTCAACTTTGGGATTCTTGGAAACTTATTTGCTATATATAAAGTACAATCGAGCGCATTATTAGTTAATGGATGCTCAAATGTAGAAGGATCTCGACGTGTTGAAGTATCTTTGAAGGACGATCTCGATTGTTGATCTTTATAAGCGGTTCATCTAATTATATGGTGCTCAGTATTTCCCAAGATGATAACATCTTTAGCATTTGCTTTTGTATATGTCTACTCTACTTGTGATTATTTCATCCTCTCTAGATGAAGATCAAGAAAATAAGTTGTTAAGAGTGTTGATAAATTACAAGATAGATTTGGGGTGGTCTATAGATGATATTAAAGGGATTAACCCTTCATTATGCATGCACAAGATCTTGTTTGAGGAAGATTTCAAGCCTACTATTGAGCTTCAACATCATTTGAATCCAATAATGAAGGATGTATGAAAGACAAGATTATTAAGTGGTTAGATGTAGATATTATATATCCCATTTCAGATAGCACTTGGGTTAGCCCAATTCATTGTGTGTCGAAGAAAGGAGGAATTACGGTGGAGGCTAATAGCAACAATGAGCTTATTCCCATAAGAAAAGTGACAAGTTGGCGAGCCTGCATGGATTATTGAAAGCTTAATAAGGCTACTCGTAAGGATCATTTTCCTCTTTCATTCATTGATCAGATGCTTGATAGATTGGCTGGACATTCGTTCTATTATTTCTTGGATGGGTATTCTAGATACAACCAAATTACTATAGCTCTCGAGGATTAAGAGAAGACTACTTTCACTTGTCCATATGAAACTTTTGCTTTTCGGAGAATGCCTTTTGGACTTTGCAATGCCCCAACTACTTTTCAAAGGTGTGTGTTGGCTATCTTTTTAGACATGGTGGAGAATTTTATTGAGGTATTTATGGATGACTTCTCAGTTTTTGGTGATTCATTTGATATATGCTTGTATAACCTTTCTTTGGTACTACAAAGATGTGAAGAGACAAACTTGGTGTTAAATTGGAAAAACTGCCATTTCATGGTACAAGAAGGTATTGTTCTCGACCATCTAATTTCTTTTAAAGGAATTGAAGTGGATAAGGCAAAGATTGAGACTATTGAGAAGCTACCGCCTCCAACATCTGTCAAAAGAATTAGAATTTTTCTTGGTCATGTTGGATTCTACAAGCTATTCATCAAGGATTTTTCCAAGATCTCTAAGCCTTTTTGCAATATTTTGGAGAAAGATAGGAAATTCAATTTTGATGAAGATTATCTAGAAGCTTTTTGGGCATTGAAAGAGAAGCTGATCATTGCTCCCATTATTATTGCACCAAATTGTAGTCTACCTTTTGAGCTCATGTGTGATGCTAGTGACTTTATAGTTGGAGCTGTTTTGGGTCAACGAAAAGAGAGAGTTTCCATGCCATATACTATGCCAGCAAGACTTCGACCGATGCTCAACTTAATTATGCTACCACAGAAAAGAGTTACTTGTTGTTGTATATGCTTTTGAAAAGTTCTGATCCTATCTAATTGGTACTAAGGTGATAGTTTACACTAATCATTCTACCATAAAATATTTTATTGCTAAGAAGGATGCAAAACCGAGATTGATTAGATGTATACTCCTATTGCAAGAATTTGATTTGAAGATCAAGGATAAGAAGGGAACCAAGAATCAAGTGGTAGATCATCTAGTTAGACTAGAGAACAATGTATTTTGTTTGACGAAAAAATAATATTAAATGATATTATTTAAACTTTACTGAATATAGTGATGTTAAGGTAATATACAGTGTTTCTCATTCCATTCCAATTGTAAACCAAACATTATAATACTGATTCCTTCTTTGATTCTCTTGGTCAAACCAAACAAAACTGTTTCATTTTCATTCCATTCCATTTTCATTCCTATTTGTGAACCAAACGTCACCTTAAGATATTATTTTAATGGATTCTTTACAGTTATCTTTTTTATGTTTTATTCTTATATGTTATATTTAATTTGTCTGTGATTAAATTTAACATGACTGACTGTTTGTAAATATGATATAATTATAACATTGTTATGCTTGCGAAATATTAAATAGGTAAAATATTTTCATAAAATAAATTGATTTTATTTTTATTCAAGGTTTTATATTAATAATGTTAAAGAGAAATACATTATTTTCTATTACAAACTTAAATCTGAAAATTAGATTTTAAGGTTTAATTATCCTGTCTGATTTAGAGTAGTGCTCTTTTATTTGTTAGTACAATCGTCCGGTAGTTAGTGTAAAACTCTATTTCAAAAGCTTTTTATAAGAACTATTATTCAAAAATGTATTGACGACATATTTTCAGTATTAGTTTTAAAACTTGAAAGTTAGTACTTAGATAATTAAATTCTTAAGTTTAATTTAGACATCATGAATAAAGTCTAATTATATGACTCCGTCTAAAGTTATGATTAGATGATTTGCTACTTTCTTAGAAATAAAGCTAAAAATTAATATTAAATTAATTAATAGGTCCCGCCTAAGGATATTAGGTAGTTAATATTAAACAAAAGAATTTGAACACACCTAAGGACACATTTATACCAAAAAAAAGAAAATAAACAAATATCAATCTATATAAGTAGTTATTTTATTTTTTTTATTTTGTACTGTTTTGATTATTTTTCACTCTTTTAGGTACTTCGCTCCATTATTCCATCAACTCTTTTTTTTAACAAAATAAACAAATTGTTCTAAAATAAATACACTTTTTATAAATAGTTTTTTTGATACTTTAATTGTGTCACAAAAATGAAAAGTATTTTATATACCTGAACTTAAGAACAATCTCTTTAGTTTAGACCAACTATAAGAACAAAACTCAAAGACAAAAGCATTAGTTGTGTGCTTTTTAGTGGGAGTAATGAGTCCAAAGGGTACATATGGTATGATCTAGCTGCCAAAAAAATTGTTGTAAGTTGGGATGTAATTTTTGAAGAAGATAAACAATGGAATTGGGATGAAAGCTATGAAAAGGAGCTATTGATGGACATAGAATGGAATGACAACAAGAATGGAAGAATATGAAAGAAGTACAAAAGCTGGGATAGACAAAACTAAACAAGTCTCTTCAACAACCACCAATGAAGAAGGCATGAACAATAAAGATGGTAGAAACATGCATCCTCCTTTGTGGATGAGTGATTATGCTTCAGGTGAAGGACTATCAGAAGAAGTGGAAATGAATATAGCATTTAATGTATATTTAGATTCGTTAAGTTTTGAGGAAGCAGTAAAAATTTCAAAGTGGCGTTTGGTTATAGATGAAGAAATTAAATCCATTAAGAGGAATCAAACTTGGAAGTTAGTAGATTTACCAACTGGAGCAAATAAAATAGGCATAAAATGCGTCTATAAGACTAAATTAAATGATCTTGGAGAAGTTGATAAATACAAAGCAAGGTTGGTAGTAAAAAGCTACTCACAATAATATATAGTGGATTATATAGAGGTTTTCACACCTGTGGCCAAAATGGATACAGTGAGGATGATTATAACACTTTATATAAATAAAGGCTAGAAACTCTATCAAATTGATGTCAAATTTTCCTTTTTGCATGGAGAGTTAAGTGAAGAGGTTTATGTGGACAACCCTTGGGATATGAGAAGAAAGGAAGTGAGCAGAAGGTGTACAAGCTAAGTAAAGCACTTTACAGACTAAAACAAGCCCCAAGAGCTTGGTTTAGTCAAATTGAGTCTTATTTTATTAAGGAGGGATTTAAGAAAAATCATAGTGAACAATTCTTATTCATCAAATGTAGTAAAGAAGGTAAAATTATCATTGTAAGTATTTATGTTGATGATCTCTTGTTCACTAATGATGAGGAAAATACGATGTGTGAATTTAAATGTTCTATTAAAAAGGATTTTGATATGACTAACTTAGGGAAAATGAGGTTTTTCCTTGGGATCAAAGTTCTACAAAGATTTGATGCTATTTTTATATGTCAAAGAAAATATGTAGTTGAAATATTGAACCGTTTTGGCATGATTCACTTTGAACTTGAGCTTGGGAAAACAACATAAACATTCTATTTAATTTCATGTTTGTTTGAATAATCAAATCCTTGTGAGGATGATATATCTGACTCATTCCTGATTGAATTACAATAGGCAGACCTCATTCTTACAATTGGCCTAAACTCAAGATATTGTTCTTAAGTTTAGGTAAGTAAAATACATCAGTGATCACATAAGCTATTCCATTCACCATAAACTTCACATTTCCCTTTTCCAAGCACATTTATTTGAGTGTTGTTTCCAAGCTTCACCACATGTCTGAAATATTCATCCATTTCGTCGAAAGCTAATTTATCTCCACACATGTGATTCGAGCTTCCTAAGTTTAGGAATTATACCACATATCCTTTTGCATTTTTCATCTCCTCATATGCCATCAACAATAGCTCTTCTTTCTCATCAAACTCTTTATAATTTGCCTCATTGTCCTAAGAAGGACATTCATACTGATAGTGCCTGAGTTTATGACATTTGTAACACTCAATTGTAGCTCGATTGAAGCTTTTCCTTTCCTTTCCTCTACCTTGTCCTCTATAGGTGATTTTTCTTCTTCCTCGTTGTTGCATGTTTTTCAACACACGAACTCGTGCAAGCATACACGGTCACAAGTAATAAAGATTTGTAAGTAAAGATCGATCCCACGAGGATTTGTTACTATAGTTTGTCGAGTACTAAAATTGTATCTCTCTGATTTTATCCAAAACAATCGTTGGTTAATAAAAAAGTAAAATAAGAAAATAAAAGAAATCTAGGATTGCAATTTTTCACCAAATTAATCCACTCAAACCATTTATTTTCTTTTGATTTATATTTTTTTAGTACATTTAATTTGTCAACCGAAAACTTCTTTTTTTATTATTCATACATCTCTTTCGAGCTCCGTATAAACACACCTTGTTAAATTAATTTACTATATCTCTATGAAAATTAAATTTACCGAGATTCATTACGTTCTAAGTTTTCAAATGGCCACACATACAATTAGGGTATATCTCTATCCTTCATCATACATGTCATTCTATTTACGAGCAATACACACACAAATGCCTTTCTCAAGTTTATTCATGTGCCACGGATCGTTTTGATAAGATTCGTAAATAATCAAAAAGCATTACGCACAAAATAGAACGAACAAATCGAACGTCTTATAAATCTATCAAAAATAATTAAAATTAAAGCTTCATAAATTTAGATTAAATGCAACCCTAGAAAAATTAAATTACTTCATAAAATTAAAATAAAAATTATAACAACTACAGAAAATTAAGAAGAAGCAGAAATAAAATTAAAACATCACTTAAAACAAATATTTGGCACACGCAAAACACAACAAAAGCCAAAAATGGCTTCTGCGTGTTTTGCCGTCCAACACACAAACACAATAAAAATTACAAACTGAAAAAACTAAAACACTCTAAAAACTTTCGAAATTAAAACTAAAACTCTACTCCCACCAAACTTTTTTACAACTAAAAACTATCTCCTATTTATAGCAAAAAAATACATTAATAAAATATTAAATTAAAATCTACGCGTGGGACATAAAATTGTGGCGAAAATTATAATTTAAACGCGTGGGGGGACAAAAATTGTATCGAAAATGGGATCGAGGAAGTGGGTGGAACGCTGCGCGTTCTGTTTTAATTTTCTTCCATGCTGCCACGTGTCGCGTTCTGATTCGCGGACACAATTAGTGGGACACGTGGCAGCTTCTCATTCGTTGAGGGGAAACGGGCGCACGATAAATGGTCGCACGGGAGCCAACGGCTACAACACGGGCTTGATCCAGTGCGGTCGCGCTCATTGTAACATGCCACGTGTCACAACATGATTAGCTACAAAATTGAGTGGGACACGTGTCATATCTTTATTGGAGGAAAATCGGATTGCACGCAGAGATCAGCGCACGGGATCAGAGGCGCGCGAACGTGGGGGACAGCGTCTGCGCGGCGTCAGACGGGTGGGTCCCACGTTGCACGCCGGCCTGCGCGGCAGGTGGGCCCCACTCGGGCGCCGAGCCGCGTGAAGGAATCTTCCCTGCATCCATTCGCTTTGGTCGGGTTTGATCTACACGCGCCAATCCTAACCGTTTATGATTTGATCGGACGGTCCACGTTGTACGCGTGGATGATGACGCGTGCATTCTTCTCTCCTGCACGAATATTAAATTTTATTTAATTATATTTTGACCCACAAATTTAATTCAAATTACATTTTAAACTTTCTTTAATTACAGTTGACCCCTTTTCTAATATTAAATTAAATTTTTCAACTTTTAATAATTACAATTAAGCCCAAATTTAAATTTAATTTATATTTTCAACTTTTATAAATTGTAATTAAGAACTCTAATATTTGAAATTACATTTGTGGACAAAAATTTGAAATTAAGAACGTTTTCGATACAATTTATTTATTTTTCTTATAATATATAAAAAACAGTAAATACTAATTTATTAAACTAAAATTAACTAAAAATAGAGAGAACATAGCAATTATGATTAATAAAATAGGTGAAAATAACTATATAAAATACAGTTATCACTCGTGTAGTAGGATTCTCCTATGTACTTGTTCTTCGCCATCTTTCTTTCAAAATTTCTGTTCATGCATAATCAAGGAGCTTTGCAACTCATCAACCGTGAGAGAATCGATATCCTTAGACTCTTCAATAGAACAAATAATGCAATTAAATTGTTCTATTAGAGAGCACAAAATCTTTTCTACTATCTTAACATCTGGGATGTTTTCTCCATAATTTCGTATATCATTGTCAATTGTCATTACCTTTGAAAAATAATCAAAAACAATCTCTCTAACCTTTATTTCTAGCACTTCAAAATCTCGATGAAGTGCTTGAAGTTAAGCATGTTTAACTCTTGCATTCCCTTGAAAGTTTCTCTTTATTGATTCCCATATTTGTTTGGGTGTGTCCTTTTGAAGCATGGTCATTAAGGTTATTTGTCAATGGATTGAAAGAAGAATTTTTTTACCTTTAAATCTTTCAGCTTAAGCTCCTCTAACGTCTGTTTCTATGCAATAGTTGTCACTTCCTTATTGTCAAGCTCAGAGTACCCAGTTTTGACTCCGATGCTCTTTTAACCACAGAATCAATATACTCCAATGATCACAATCTCCATCAAACTTGGGAAAGTTTGCTTGAACAAAATTTCCATCTGCTTCTGCTTCCATCTTTTAGTCTTTCTCTCAATGTTTCACTTAGGATATTACAGTTCCGAACCTCACACTCAAGTGTTTACAATCAAGCCCTGATTTTAAGCTCTGATACCAAATTGTAGAGACAAAATGAATAGAAAAAACTTAAAGAGAAGATGACTGAATGAGCTAATTTTATTGATGATCATTAGGGGTTTATATATATACAAAAAACTGAAAAAAGAGGGAAAATAGCTAACAAATTATCCTAAACGGTAACATAATTTGAAAACGTTAAACAACAACTAATCCTAAACTTTAGGATTTATTCTAGCAGGAATATTTCTAAACTGACCACTTATAATAGATAGACAAAGGTGAGGAATGACATGGAAGCGAAGGGTATCAACATAAATTGACATGTTTGCATCATGTCAAAGGCGAAGAGAGAAGTATCAGCGGGAATAAAGATGGCGAAGGATGTGTTTAATGGGAAACTAGGGAGAAGTTGGATTTTAAGGTCAAAAGTGTCCATGGCATTACATAAGAGGTGGTTGATAAGAGTCAAATTATTGCATTTTTGTTATGATTTAAATGTTGATATTTGTGTGAAAATTGTGTTTATTTGATTATTTAATCTACAAATGTCATTTCACGGGTATTTCATGTTTAAAGTGCAATTTCAGGTAAAATCATAATTTTGGAGAAGTTTGGGACAAATTTCAATGATTGGGATTGAGTGCAAATAAAAAGAAATTTTTTTTTCAAAATTTGGAATTTCGCTGCCAACGAGAATATTCTCGTCACCGGCGAAAACCTTACGGAGAATACGTTGAAAATCATACAGGGAGCACGGATTTTGGCAAAGCAATCTCGCCACCAGCCAAAGCAATCTTACCGCCTGCCAACTTCATCTCGCCGCTGGCCAACTTAACCTCGCCGTCGGCCAAGTGCATCTCGCCACCGGCGAGATTTAGCGGAACCAAAATCGTAACTTTTCTAGAAATCTCGCCGCGGCGAGAATAATGTCGCCGCCGGCGAGTTTCGTTCAAAAACACATTTTTATGTTGTTTTGTTCCAAAATTGCCTCCAAAACCCTAGATCTATATATACAATATGATGGAGAAAGAGGGGGACGGCAGAAAGAGGAGTTCAAAGACATTTTTGGAAGAGAAAAGGAAATTTTGGAGAAAAAGTTTGGAGAAGCTTGAAGGATCTTCACCCTTGTTGCTACCAAGTCTTCATCTTCTAGAGTTTTTTATCTCTTCTCCTTAGCTTTTATATTCTGCAGTTTATTCAGATTTGTTATTCATGGATTCAATTGAGATAATGGTTGTTCTTATTTCCGTTATGAACTAATTTATTTTTGCTAAAGCTATGATGTAGTTAAATCAAGGAAATCTGATTTCTTTTGTTATTGTTATATGAGTTCATTGTTTTCAAGTTGAGTATTTATTTCCATGCTTAATACTTTTAAATTTCTAGCCAAGATTTAGATGATTAGTTGCATTATATTGAGACCGAGAGGAGATATGTAATGAATGCTTCTTGTGATAAATACCGTATGTTGAATGCGAGTGTGAGAACTAATGCATGATGTATGTGGTTATTCTAGAAATTCCATAAATCGTAATGTGCTTGTTTGTGATTAAATCTTCATAGAAATATAGTTGGTTTTCATAGATAAGTAATTCTAATATAACTCGAGAGAGAGTATTAGGTAAATTTGGGTTTCTCAACCATCACTTTTAGCTTTGATTCTCATATAACATGACTTGAAATCGGATTGAATTGATTTAGCGAAATCAAATGTCTTAGCGTTTTTAATCATTTGTGAACAACATTAAATTTTGTTATTTGCGTTTAGTTTTATGTTAATTTTCTTTTTAAACAATTTCAACAATTCGGTTTTCAAATAAAATTAGGATTAGTCAATTTCGATACTTAGTAACGCCATTCCTTGTGGGTTCGATATCCGTACTTTTGTACACTTTATTACTTGTGAAAATAAGCAGCAAGTTTTTGGCGCCGTTACCGGGGAGTGGTTTGTTTTATTAATATCGATACTACCTAATCTTAGTTTTAATTTGAAGTTAATTTGCTTTATCTTTCTTTCATTTTTAATTTTGTTTATTTTGCTGTTTTATTTTATTTATCATAAAAAAAAGTAACTTTGTGTTATTTTTGTGTTAGTTGATTTTTTGGTTGTAAGATTTTTGTATGAGACGTACAAGAAGCCTTAACATTCTTCCATTTGATCCGGAGATTGATAGAACATATAGGCGTCTAAACCGAGAGAGAAGACGTTCAACTTCAGCTCCTAATAGACAATCAACCATGGATCCACCATTTGTGGAGGGAGGTCGAAATCATAGAGCTTTGAGGGATTATGCTGCGCCTAATGTTGCTGGAACTACTTCGGGTATAAGGAGGCCAACTGTTCAAGCCAATAACTTTGAGATAAAACCATCCTTTATCCAAATGGTTCAAACAAATCAGTTTGGGGGAATGTCAAAGGATGATCCAAATGCACATATTGCTTACTTTCTGGAGGTGTGTGATCTTTACAAGATAAATGGTGTGTCTGAAGATGCTGTAAGATTGAGGGTTTTTCATTTTTCACTTAGGGATAAAGCCAAGGAGTGGTTAAACTCATTACCACCGGGATCAATTACAACATGGAATGAATTGGTTTAGAAATTCTTGTCCAAGTTCTTTCCTCCTGCTAAGACGGCAAAATTGAGGAATGAAATCACATCTTTTACACAGTATGACCAAGAATCATTGTATGAAGCTTGGGAAAGATTCAAAGAAATGTTGAGGAAGTGCCCACATCATGGTATACCGATTTGGCTGCAAGTTTCTACATTTTATAATGGGTTGGTTTCAAACTATCGTACAATATTTGATGCTACAACTGGAGGGTCTTTAATGGGAAAAACACCGAAGGATGCTCATGTGTTGTTAGAGATTATGGCAGAAAACAACAATCAGTGGCATTCAGAGCGGGTAATTGCAAAAAGACCAGCAGTAGTGCATGAAATTGATTCAGTGAATGCTTTGTCGACTTAAATTGCTGTTCCTTCAAGAAAGATGGATTCTTTGTCATCCAAATTCGAATCCAAACCAACTGCACAATGTGATTTATGTGGTGGAAATCATGCTAGTATCGAGTGCCAAGTTGGAAATCCATTTGCTTCACCAAATGCTGAGCAAGCAAATTATGTTTCAAATTTCCAAAAACCTCAACATAACCCATAATCGAACACCTACAATCCAGGTTGGAGAAATCATCCAAATTTGTCATGGGGAAATAACCAAGGGGATTCAAACCGTCATCATCTTCCTACCAACCCCAAGAGAAAAAACAAACAAATTTGGAAGAAATTTTGGGAAAGTTCATTGAGGAGACAAGAGCAAATTTCAGAAATCAAGAGGCAATCAACAAGGACATCCAAAACCAACTGAGACAGCTTTCAAAGCAGATTGCAGAAAGGTCTCAAGGATCGCTGCCTAGTGACACAATAAATCCCACAGAGCATGCAAAGGCTATCACATTGAGAAGTGGTAAAGAACTTGAATGGCAGAGGAAATCGGAGAAAAAGATGGAAGAATCTAAAGAAAATCCATCAAGATCCCAAGATATTCAACCTTCCCCATATGCGAAATATGAGCCTCCTATCCCATATCCTTAAAGATTGAATAAGAAAAAGCTTGATAATCAATTTGATAAAATTTCTGGATATTTTTAAGAAATTGCATATTAACATTCCTTTTGCAGAGATGTTGGAACAAATGCCCAAGTATGCAAAATTCATGAAGGAAATTCTATCAAAGAAGAGGAAGCTAGGAGATTATGAAAATGTCATGCTAAATGAGGAGTGCAGTGCAGTTCTTCAAAGAAAACTGCCACAGAAATTGAAAGACCCGGGGAGTTTTACTATACCTTGTACTATAGGAAGTTGCAATTTTGATAAAGTCCTATGTGATTTAGGAGCAAGCATTAATTTGATGCCACTTTCTATTTTCAGGAAACTAGGCCTGGGAGAAGTGAAGCCCACTTCAATCTCTTTACAATTAGCGGATCGATCGGTGAAATATCCTCTAGGGGTAATTGAGGATGTTTTAATTAAAGTCGACAAATTTATTTTCCCTGTAGATTTCGTGGTGCTTGACATGGAGGAAGATAGAGAGATATCGTTGATATTGAGGAGACTGTTCCTTGCAACTGGAAGAACATTGATTGATGTTCAGCAAGGAAAGCTCATTCTACGGGTGCAAGATGAACAAGTGACTTTTGATGTTTTTGAAGAAATAAAATTTCCAAGTGACGTACATTCTTGTTTTCAACTTAACACTCTTGACGGGTTAATCTCGGAAACTTTTGAGGAGAGAAATCCACTGCTACCACTAGAAGCTTGCCTTGTCAAATCTACAACAATTGAGGAGGAAGATGAGGGGATGAGACAATATTCCGAATTACTGGCAACACCTGATGAATATTTGTGCAGTGATGAAACATTTAAGGAGTTGGAAACAAATGAAACTCCAACCTCAGTGGTAAAGAATGGAGCCAACAAGATTAAGCTAAAGCCAATGCCATCCCATCTAAGAAAAAAGAGAAAAAAAATCTTACGTTCACTACCGGCGGAAAGGAGATCTCTCTTTCTTTTCTTACATTGAGGACAATGTAAGGTTTTGGTTGGGGGTATGGTAAACGGTAAATCTTTTCTTCCCTTCATTTTTAGTAGTTTTGTTTGTGTGTTTAGTTGTGTTTAATTTTGATTTTTCATTTATTTTTCTGCATTTTGATTTAATTTCTTTATTGTCTTATTTTTATTTTTTTATTTTTATTTTTATTTTTTTTTCATTTGCATTTTACTAGTTTTAATTTGCACGTTGATGATAATAATGTGATTGTGATAACAAGTAGCTTTTAGAAGACATTAAATTTTGCTTCGGTTTAAAGATAATTTCAAATATTGATTTTACCTAGTTGGCGACTCTTTTGGTATGTGGTATGATTTGGTTGATTAGTGTAAACGCTTAGAGAAGTCTTATGTGCGAATTTTTCATGGACACTTTTGTGATCTCAACAAACTCTAGAACTCATTTGAAAACCTCTTGAGGCGAAATAATTTGGAATTGCACTGTTTAGGATATGATGTAGGCCATTTTTGGATCAATTGTGCCATTTTAAGCCTACCTTGTTATCATTATATCACTAATTACCTCTTTGAGCCTATTTAAATATATTGTTAGCCTTACTTTTCTTTCTTTTTTCCTTCTATAACCTACCTTTTATTGAGCCAAAAATATATTTATATAATTCCTACCTTATTTGTTAAGAGCACTTAATTTTGAACACAAACTTTTCAAGAGCAATTGGAGAAATCTTCCACATATATTGGAAGAAATTGGTTGGGGGTTATGTCTTTTCAAGAACAATTGGAGTAAGGATGAAAAAAAAATCTCTTAAAAAAAAAGAAATCCACATATATTGGAAGAAAGTGGTTGGCTTTTCAAGAGCAATTGAGTAAAATTTAAAAAAAAAGAAAAAGAAGAAGAAGAAGAAGAAGAAAGCTTTCACATTTTAATAAATAAAAGAGTGTTAGTGATGGATGTACTAAGGAGAAAGATTGAGGAAGAATTTTGTTTATCTTTGGAAAAATGGGTTATGATCGGAAGAAACAATTTGGGTTAAATGATGTTACTCTTTTACTTAATTGGTTGTGTTTAATCTAATAAGTGCCCTTATTTGTATTTTGACACTTCCCGTTCTTTCTTAACCAAATACCTAAGCCTAACATTACAAGCCTCGTAAAGTCCTATTGATCAAAAGTGGTGTATTTTCCTTCATTAGTGGAGAGAGGTTTGAAAAGTGAGCCTATGAAGTTCGAGATTTCACCTTTTTGTTTGTGGATATTATGCATAATATTATCCGGGCATTATGGCTATTGGTTTGTGGTTTGATGGATGTTTAAGAGTTAATAATAAAAGTGAAATTGGCATTTGAGATTTTCTTAAAGCTTAGGTGATATTTAATTATTCTATGTGTTGTGTGTTATTTACAATTTTTGAGACATTTGTGCAAATTAATTGTTGTGTGATTTTATTGTTTTGAGTTAGGATAGTTATAGGTAAGATGTTTGTGGGTATCATCATTGGAAGCCCTCATGAGACTACAACTCGTCCTACTAGGGCTGCCTAGGGGTTTAAAAGCTTATTGCATACACTTAATGTAATGTTGAAAATAGAATAAATTTTCTTTGAATTTTTCTTTTCATGTCTCCTTTCAATTTATCCATAGATCGCTTTTCTTGCTAGAGACTAGCAAGAAGCTGGTTGGGGGTTGTTGATAAGAGTCAAATTATTGCATTTTTGTTATGATTTAAATGTTGATATTTGTGTGAAAATTGTGTTTATTTGATTATTTAATCCACAAATGTCATTTCACGGGTATTTCGTGTTTAAAGTGCAATTTCAGGTAAAATCATAATTTTGGTGAAGTTTGGGACAAATTTCAATGATCGGGATTGAGTGAAAATAAAAAGAAAACAAAATTTCAAAATTTGGAATTTCGCCGCCCGCGAAAACCTTACGGAAAATAATTTGAAAATCATGCAGGGAGCATGGATTTTGGCAAAGCAATCTTGCCGCCGACCAAAGCAATCTCACCGTCGGCCAACTTAACCTCGCCGCCGGCCAAGTGCATCTCGCCGCCTGCGAGATTTAGCAGAACCAAAATCGTAACTTTTCTAGAAATCTCGCCACGGCGAGAATAATGTCGCCGCCGGCGAGTTTCGTTCGAAAACACATTTTTATGTTGTTTTGTTCCAAAATTGCCCCCAAAACCCTAGATCTATATATACAATATGATGGAGAAAGAGGGGGACGACAGAAAGAGAAGTTCAAAGACATTTTTGGAAGAGAAAAGGAAATTTTGGAGAAAAAGTTTGGAGAAGCTTGAAGGATCTTCATCCTTGTTGCTACCAAGTCTTCATCTTCTAGAGTTTTTTTATCTCTTCTCCTTAGCTTTTATATTCTGCAGTTTATTCAGATTTGTTATTCATGGATTCAATTGAGATAATGGTTGTTCTTATTTTCGTTATGAACTAATTTATTTTTGCTAAAGATATGATGTAGTTAAATCAAGGAAATCTGATTTCTTTTGTTATTGTTATATGAGTTCATTGTTTTCAAGTTGAGTATTTATTTCCATGCTTAATGCTTTTAAATTTCTGGCCAAGATTTAGATGATTAGTTGCATTATATTGAGACCGAGAGGAGATATGTAATGAATGCTTCTTGTGATAAATACCGTATGTTGAATGCGAGTGTGAGAACTAATGCATGATGTATGTGGTTATTCTAGAAATTACATAAATCGTAATGTGCTTGTTTGTGATTAAATCTTCATAGAAATATAGTTGGTTTTCATAGATAAGTAATTCTAATATAACTCGAGAGAGAGTATTAGGTAAATTTGGGTTTCTCAACCATCACTTTTAGCTTTGATTCTCATATAACATGACTTGAAATCGGATTGAATTGATTTAGCGAAATCAAATGTCTTAGCGTTTTTAATCATTTGTGAACAACATTAAATTTTGTTATTTGCGTTTAGTTTTATGTTAATTTTCTTTTTAAACAATTTCAACAATTCGGTTTTCAAATAAAATTAGGATTAGTCAATTTCGGTACTTAGTAACGCCATTCCTTGTGGGTTCCATATCCGTACTTTTGTATACTTTATTACTTGAACGATTCGTATACTTACAAAAATAAGCATCAGTGATAGCCTCTGTTTCAAAGGGTGATACCCATTGCTTTTTCTCTCAAGCTGATATTGATACGATGTCATTTGGGAAGTAGATTAGAAGAAGAGTGATTATGGAGAGAGTGTGACATTAGGGTTGTTGAGGTCTTCCAAATTTTTAGGAAAGAAAGATATCGCTAATGGAATCAAATGAACGAAGAAGAAGTGAAATTTCTTTGCGGTGTATGTACATTTGACGAGGAGATTTTGGTGGGATTTTTATTTTTTGAGCGACGATAATACCCTTTTCTTGATAGATTCAAATGCACTTGTTTTTTGAGACTATTAACCGGATTAAATTAATGTAAATTTTATATCAATAATATATATTTAAAAAAATTTAAATTATTTTGAAATTATCAACTCTATGTGTGTATATAAAGCTAGAATTTCATTGGTTATTCTCGATTCTATTATTTCACTTTTTATTAAAGATAGTTCTGCTAGTTTTTTTAACACAAATAAATATGAAAATATTTGAAAACAAATACACTTTATAAGTAGTTATTTTATTTGTTTTATTCTGTATTGTTTTGATTATTTTTCACTTTTTTAGTTACTTCGTTCCACTGTTCTGTCAACTCTTTTTTTTAACACAAATAAATAAAATGTTTTAAAATAAATACATTTTTTATAAATAATTATTTTGATATTTTAATTATATACCGTTTTATTTATTTTTCATTTATTTAGTTTATTCGCTCTGCTATTTCACTAGCTTTTTTTTACGCTAATAAATACTAAAATATTTCAAAATAAATATAATTTTTATAAATAGTTATTTTGTTAATTTTATTGTATATCGTTTTGACTTTTTTCACTTTTTTAGTTTATATTTTTTTAATATACTAATAAATATCAAAATGTATTTATATCTCTTTCATTTTGTATTTCTTGTTAGTTTTTTATTGTTCAATAATTATTTTTTTATTTTTTTTTACATTAATAAATACTAAAATATCTCTATATATTTATCAAACTTGACAAATCATGTTTAATAATTGTGTAATAATATCACTTATTACTTAACAATCAACATTATTTTAATCAAATTTAAATAAAATAATATTGTTTCTTTTTTAAAAAGTAATATCAATATTTTAAAATCAAGTATTAACATATAAAATATGAGAAAAAAATATTATTTAATAAATTATTTATAAATTATATATTAATTTAAATAATTTTTTTAAAATAACTAACTTTATTAATGTAGTTGTATTTTACGTATTGATTGATGCATAATTCTAATTGAAAACTAATTAGTGAGCTTATACAACTTTAAATATTTATATGTTGTTAGTTATTAGTGATCGACAAATATGTTGATGCTTGGTCCAGAATAACTATTCAATTTTTCATCATTTTTATTACCTTAATGACATAGAAAATGAGACATCTAAGAAGAGAATTGCATTTGTTAGTTATTTGGTTAAGATAAGCTTAACTCAACGTTATTTCATTGACTAACCAAAATCCAAATAAATTATTTCCCATTATATAAATTCCAAATCCAAGCAAACTAAAATTTAAAAAATTTCCATATTATTAATTTAAACTTTTGGCTTGAACAATATTGGGCTCACATATTCCCGAGTGAAAAACATGATTTTCGAGCCAAACTCAATTGATTTTTTATGTGTTGCATAGGTCAAATTGATATGTGTTGGTCAAACTTACAAGTACCAAATAGTGTAATATATTACAATAAAACAAAAAAGTGGTTGTTAAGCCAACAACCTAAGAAAATTGAATAGACGATGCATCTTTTTGTTGAAAAATAAGAAATTTTAATTAAGAATTAGTTGGAAAAACATATAGAATGAGGGCTTCTGTATTTATAAATTTAGCACCCCAATAGGTACTTTATATTATCCAAATAAGAGAAAAGCTTAGAGAAAAAGACTTTAGTGAAAGAAAATTGAGTGAAATTTTCTTGGGTTTAATTTGGTTATGAGTTGTGAGTGCTGTAAATACTTTGTATAATTTCTCAATTTTTAGTAAAAATATATGCAGTAGGTCCCGAGACGTAGACAAAATTAGTCAAATTTTGTTATCAAATTTATGTGTTATTTGGTTTATTTTTACTTTATCATAAATCTAACTTATCGAAAATTTATGTAATTTTCCAACAACTGGTCTCAGAGCATTTGGTGGTAATTTTTGTCCATTTTCTACAAGGTTATTATTCATATGAATAGTAAATAGTAAAATTTTGTATGCGATAATGGTTTGTCAATAGAGGTGTTCTAATACACGGTGGTTCGCAAAAATAGTCATAAACGATCCTGAGGAAGTTAGATTTGGAAAATACATATAGGATTATCTATATCAAAGAAGTCTATATTAATCTCTCTCGAGAAAGAAGCCAGAGGTTATGAAGGAAAAAAATTGGAATCTTCTATTAAGACAAGCTCTCAGATATGTATGAGGAGCCATCGGCCTCAAACAAAGTGCACCAAATAAGGTGTTTGTTCAATTTATGGACGGTGGAAAACACATCAATAACTTAACATCTCAATGAACTCAACACAATCACAACCCAGTTGAGTTCAGTTAGAATTAAATTGGATGAAAAAGTACTTGTATTGATACTTTTGTCTTCTCTACTAGAAAGTTGGAATGCTACTGTCACAGCTATGAGTATTTCATCAGGAAGCAATAAGTTGAAATTTGATGATGTTCATGATCTGGTTCTCAGTGAAAAGATCCGACGTAGAGATTCAGGTAAATTGTTAACCTTTTCAGTTTTGCATACAGAGTCAAGAGGAAGAAATTCAACTATAGGGAATGGACATGGT
Source organism: Hippophae gyantsensis (assembly GCA_030763125.1). Classification (NCBI taxonomy): domain Eukaryota; kingdom Viridiplantae; phylum Streptophyta; class Magnoliopsida; order Rosales; family Elaeagnaceae; genus Hippophae; species Hippophae gyantsensis. The sequence continues at coordinate 35,919,464 of CM061030.1, forward strand.
AGAACAAACTATTGAGGTAGATCAAAAGACATGAGGTCTAATTCCAGGAATCCTAATAATTCACATAGCTCAAAGACTGCCAAGTTGTGAGAGAATCGGGCACTACAAGAATTGGTGCAAGAGTGCATCGAAGGACCAGGAAGCGAAGGAAGAGAAAAATGTTACTTTCATTTCAAGAGGATTTAATGCATTGATATACTTTTTGAAGAGTAAGGAAGAATCTTGGGTGTTAGACTCTGAAGTTTCATTCCATGCTACTTCATAAAAAGAAATCTTCGAGAAATATGTCTTAGGAAACCTTGGAAAGGTATGTCTTGGTGATAATTAACCATATGCTATTATTGGCAAAGGTGTAGTGAAGATTAAGTTGAACGGACTATTTGGGAGTTGAAGGATGTTAGGCATATTCCCGAGCTAAGAAAGAACTTAATCTCAATAGAGCATTTGTTTAGTGAAGGACACTACAATATTTCATGGTGATGATTTGAAGATTTCAGAGGGTGCAATGACGGTTGCTCGAGGTAAGAAGAATGACACTCTTTACATGACACCAAAGGCACGTTGTTCGATTGTAGTTGCAATAGGAAATTAAACACCAAATCTGTGGCACCAAAGACTTGGCCACATGAGTGAGATGTGGATGAAGATTATGCACTCAAAAGGAAAACTTCGAAGTCTACAGTCAATGGAGATAGACATGTGAGAAGATTGTATACTTGGAAAGCAAAAGAGAGTTAGCTTTTAGACAAGTGGTAGAACCCCATAAAAGGAAAAGATGGAGCTCATTCACTTTGATGTTTGGGGACTAATGATTGTATCATCAATTAGTGGAAAACACTACTTAATGACTTTCATCGATAATCACTCTCAAAAGGTATGTGTTTACTTTCTAAAGCATAAATCTGAAGTGCTTAAGGCTTTCAGGAGATGGAAAGCTATCTTTGAAAATGAGATAGGTTTGAAGATCAAAAAGCTTATAACCGAAAATGGTGGTAAATATAAATACACCATATTAAAAAAAAATTGCTATGAGAACGGGATCAGAATAGAGAGAACTGTGCTAGGCATGTCTCAACACAATGGTATAGCTGAGTGTATGAACTAAATGTTGATAGAAAGAGCAAGAAGCATTTGTATAAAGTCAGGTTTATCGAAGTAGTTCTAGGTAGAAGCAATCAACATAGTAGCGTATGTAATCAATCGAGGCCCATCTATTCCATTGGATCACATAATACTAGATGAGATATGGAGCAGAAAAGAGGTAAAACTATCACATCTAAAAGTTTTCAATTGTGTAGCATTTGTGAATATTAGTGATCAAGGCATAAATAAGCTTTATCCCAAATCCAAGAAATGTATTTTCATCGGCTATGGTAAGGATGAGTTTGGCTACTGCAATTGGGAAGACAAAAATAAGAAAGTGATCTGTAGTAGAGATGTGATTTTCAATAAAAGTGTGATGTATAAGGACAGGCATAAAACAGATGTCAACGACTCAACGCAAAATGAGTCAGTATTTGAAGATGCAGAGGATGTCCCAAATAGTCTCATGATAGAACCAATTGTAACAAGTCCTCAACTAGAAAAATTTGTTGGACAGATTTGTACGCAACAATCCGACACACCGCAACCTCCTACTCTAGCCCCTATATTGAGAAGGTCTTCTCAACCTCATGTGTCTAATAGGAGAAACATGAACTATATGTTGCTGATTGATGGAGGGAAGCCTAAATGCTATAATGAAGCTTGTCAGACTCGAGATACTAGTAAGTAGGAGCTTGCCATGAAAAAAGAAATGAAATATCTCATCTCTAACCAGACATAAGAAATAACTGAGTTACCCATAGGGAAGAAGAAATTTCACAACAAATGGGTGTACTAGGTGAAAGAGGAGCATGATAGTTCTAAGTGATACAAAGCCCGGCTAGTTGTCAAAGGATTTCATCAGAAGGAAGAAGTTGACTACACCAAAATTTTTGCTCCTGTTGTAAAGCTCAATACTATCAAATTAGTGTTGAGTATTATAGCTATTGAAGATCTTCATCTTGAACAGTTGGATGTGAAGACTGTATTCCTTTACAGAGACTTAGATGAGGAGATATATATGTACTAGCCTAAAGGTTTCTCAGAAAGAGGGAAGAAGAACATGGTGTGCAGACTTAAGAAGAGTTTGTATGGCCTGAAACAAGCCCTAATACAATGGTACCGAAAATTTGGTAGCTTTATGCACAAGGAAGGTTTCCAGAAGTGCAACGCCGACCACTATTGCTACTTCAAGAGATATAGGTTTAGTTATATCATTTTACTACTTTATGTTGATATATGTTAGTAATAGGTTCAGATATGGATGATATCATAAGGTTGAAGCAACAATTATCAAAAGAGTTTGACATGAAAGACTTGGGTCCAGAAAATAAGATTCTTGGAATGTAAATCATAAGAGATAAGAGGAGAGGATCTTTATAGTTATCTTAGGCAGAGAACATCAACTGTTTTTGCAGAGATTCAACATGGACGACACCAAGCTAGTTAGCACACCCTTGGCTAGTCACTTTCGCTTATCCAAGGATCAATCCCCTTAAATGGAAAAAGAGAGAGAAATCATGGCTAAAGTTCCTTATACCTCAGCTATTGGAAGTTTGATGTACGCAATGGTCTTTACGAGACTATACATTGGCCATGTAGTGGGAGTTGTTAGTAGATTTATGTCAAATCCAGGGAAAGATCATTAGGAAGCAATCAAGTGGATTTTGAGGTATTTATGAGACACCACGGAGAAGTGTTTGTACTTTAGTAAAGGATAATTAAAAGTACAAGGCTACGTAGTCGCAGACTTTGGAGGTGAATTTGATCACTAAAGAAGCACCACCTGTTATATATTTATTATTTGAGCTATACTTGTTAGTTAGATGTCACAAATATAAAAGATTGTCACTCTATCCATTACAAAAGCTGAGTATGTAGCAGTGATTGAAGCTAGTAAAGAGATGATATGGCTTTATAGATTGTTAATTGACTTGGGATTCAAACAGAAGAGAACGTTGTGCACAGTGATATTCAAAGTGTGTTACACTTGGAGAAGAATTAAGAATTTCATTCTAAAACCAAGCATATTGGGATTCATTATTACTTCATCATATCTCTATTGGAAGATGATGTGTTAATATTGCAGAAGATTCAAGGAAGCAAAAACCAACGGATATGTTGACAAAGGTGATGACTATTGATAAACTGAAGTTGGTTTGCTAGAGTAACAAGACTAGAAAAGCTGTTGTATTAATCGAGGTGTGAAGACAGATTGAAATCAATCTTCAAGCAGGGGATTGTTGGTCAAACTTACATACATCAAACGGTACAATAAATGACAATAAAACAAAAGAGTTGTTGTTAAGCCAACAACCCAAGAGTGGTTATCAAGCCAACAACCCAAGAAAATTGAATGGACAATGCATCTTTTTTGTTGAAAAAGAAGGAAAGCCAATTAAAAATTAGTTGACAAAACATATAAAAATGTGGCTTCTGCATTTATAAATAGAGCACCCCAATAGGTACTTTATATTATCAAATTGAGAGAAAAAGGTTTTAGTGAAAAAAAATTGAGAGAAATTTTCTTGGTGTAATTGGGTTGTTAGTATTATATACATTTTGTATGATTTCTCCTTTTTAGTAAAAAGATCTGCTACATGTCCAAAGACGTAGGCAAAATTAATCAAACTCCGTTATCAAATTTGTGTGTTATTTTTTCTATTTTGGTTTTCTCACAAATCTAGCTTATCGAAAATTTGCGTAATTTTTCAACAATATATTTAATCATAATTAATGAAATTGAAAGAAAAGTATCAAAGAATCTTTTTAGGCATCAATTAAGTCATGCTAAGAAAGTAAGGAATCCTTGGGTTGTCTCAACAAGTTAGTAGTAAGGTCGACATGTAACTCTTCTAATTATCAAAAGTGCATTTTATCATAATTTGATTAATATATCAATTTATATGACATAATTTAATTATCACTTATTATTAAATATTCAACAATTACTAAATCATCTCACATCAACGTAACTTTATATTTAATCAATAATTATTATATTATCTTCCAACAACTTATGCATATATAACACTACTCTTTAAATATATAAAAGGGGCACTATAATAGCTTAGGGATTTCAAATAGACACTACTACAAAAAGTACATATGGTCTCGGTTTTTAACCGTGATTGTAGGTCTATGTTCACGGTTATAAAAACTGAGGCCTAAGTGAGAGAGAACATAGGTAATGATTTATGGCCTCGGTTTTTTAATTGAGGCCAAATTCGGTTTTTTAACCGAGGCCATAGGTATCCCTTTTGGCCTCAGTTTTCTAATAACCGAGGCCATAAGTACCCCTATGACCTCGGTTTTCTAATAACCGAGGCCATAGGATATACATAAATTAAAAAAATAGAATTAATAATTACAATATTAAAAATTAATATAAATTACAATAAATTTATTAAAAATAATATTAAAAATTATATTATATTAAAATTAAAAGTATAATTACATTCGAGAGTTTATTATACACTAAAATATAATAAAAAAATACTATTACAAATTGACTTTTTACTATTAATTACAAGCATAAATATGCTACAAAAACGATTATGACGATAATTCCGGATTTTCAACTATCAAGTCTTTCTTGACTCCATCTTCTACAAACCAACACCAACGCAGCATAGCACACCAGAACTAGCACTAGTACAAAGATAACGCAAAGAACACCAAAGACTGCAGTAGCACTAGAACCAAAGATCAACAGAATCGGACTAGAACCAAGCAACAGAACGCACCAAAGATTAAGAATAAGACTAGCACCAAATAAGTCAAGACCAACACCAGAAATTTCATCCTTATTTTCTGCATCTTTTGCTTTCTCAAGCCCAAAATTTTAGATGAGGTAGCAACATCTCCTGAAACAAGAAGACTTATTAACTGAAATTCTCATCAAGTCTATGTAAGTGATTTCTCAGCCTTTATTAAGAAATTTTTTATCATTTTCTAGAAAATCTTCATATCTATTAATGGTCTTCCCCCCAGATTGAGGCCTGGTACATCTGGTGTATTGGTGAGCCTGGTACGCCTGATGTTGCTGCGCCTAGTGCCTACCATGAAAAAGAAAACATAAAAAAAACTAGAATAACATGTGATCATTCATAGGCCTAATAGCAGCCAATTCATCAGAAAATGCTTTCATCTTATCAAAATAATCCAATACATATAGATTATCCAAGGATAATTTTATATGATGTAAGGAACAATCTTTATATATTTGTAATATATTACACAATGCATAACATAGGTACCAATATATTCAACAATTAATTAATATAATTAAAAAAACAACGTATTAGTACATGATCAAACCAAAGGTTTTTTTTAAATAGAACTATACTTGACCCTAGGAACCAACACAAGCACAACACCAGGTCAGAAGGTCCAATGCGAAGTTGAGTATAGAGTCCAACTTTTTGATTTGTTTTTATGAACCTTACTAGATCATATTTGCCTTTAAAATTGTAATAAGAAACACATAAAACAGCTTAAGCATACAAAGAAAATAATTCATAGGGAAAAAAATTAATAAAGCACAGAAGTAAAACCATTGAAGAAGAATAATTTTCATGTCCACCATGTGCTAGCTCTACCTATAAGGAGAAGGTTAGAACATATGGCATTAAATTACTACAGTTAAAATATGAGAGAACAAATGAAGCCAAGGAATCCAAAAACCAAAACTCTAGACCAAACACTCTCAGGGGTTGCATTAATTTACAGGCCAAACTTGCCCAACCAGAAATTAAACCCACACTTCTTAATTCATAGTAGAAAATAAAAGAAATTAAACAAGCCATAAAACAAGTTACCTTAAATAGAAATTTTTAATCCAAACAGAAACAAGCAGCAACCAGGATCCTACAAACCCACACTAAATCAAGTTAACTCTAAAATACAAAACAAAAGTAAAACATAAGAAAAATCGTGCAACGAAATGAACCCTAGATCTTGAAAATAATCAAATCAAGTTAACTACGAAATCTAAGATTAAACTGGATTTTGGAAACAATACTTACCCGGATCTGGGTCGTGAGCGACGACAGTACAAACGAATGGTCGACAAGGTGCGAACAGGGGAATATGAACATAACAAAACAGAGAGAAAAGAAGAAGAGAGGGGAAAAGAGTTATTGTAAATGTCGAGTAAGGTGTTGGAAAGGAGGAGCTGTTGGGGGAGGTCGTCATTAATTTCTTGAGGTGCGGTGTGGCGTAGCGCGATGCGGCGCTACTCGTTGAGAGGGACGAAGACGCGAGCTCGAGAGGCTAGAAATGATTTAGGAAAAAAAATGGGAGATTGCGCTGATAACAGAATTGATATATATATATATATAATTAAGTAATAGGAATTTAATTATAAATAAAAAATGGAAAAAAGAAGAAAGAGATAAAAATTTGATATATATATATATATATATTATAAAAGAAATAAAATACATTAAATTAAATTAATAATAGATAAAAATAAAAAAAAAATTGTAAAGTAATTTTTTATTTTTTTAAATGAATGACATATAGTATATTATTTCATTTCGGTTTTAAAAATATTAAAATTTTTATTATTTTAATTATAACTACAGTTATTTAATAATTGTTGTTATATAAATTTATTTATATATATTTAAATATTTTTTTAATTTAACCTATAGTTACAGTTATTAATAAAACCGAAGTTATATATATACATTATGGCCTCTGTTTTTATTAAACTGTGGCCAAAATCTTATAGTCTTGATTTTTAAAAAAATCGAAGCTAAAATTTCGAGACTAAAAACATATATTGTAGTAGTGAGAGTTTGGTAAAAAGTTTTGTATCAATTTAGTTAATAAAAATGTCATGTAAATCTATTTATGAAAGAGTTATATTTGTACTTAACTTATTGTATTTGTGTCGCGTATAATAAACTCACAAAAATTAAATCAAAATTTAAAAATTGACTTATTAAATACTTTTATGTCACGTTGTTTTCATGTCAGATATTGGGCTATAATACATTAATTAATTGGTTAATATTTTCCTATTGTACATATATACGTTTCTTATACAAGTCATGTGTCGTGTTAAAAGCATGTCAAGTTAAGCGTTAAGCATGTATATATATAGTGTCACTAACATAAATAGGAGTGTAGTTTGAACCTTGTAGGCTTGTATTTATCATTACTCATATTCATCACATACAATCGCGTGTTTTATAGGAACTATTAACCTTTTCCCAATATAGTTGTATGACATTGTTTTAGCTCGTAATATTATTTTTTTCTCCACTATGCCAAACTAACGAATTCACAACCCCACTCTTCAAATTGGATACGGTTGGGTTGCATTAAACAAATACACTAATAGGTTCCGTCCTTTCATATAACACAACTCCAAACCTAACAAATTTATGAAATTCTAATCTAACTTTACTTGAGTTTCGTTGTCCAACCCTACAAATGATAACCAAATTTGAGTTTGCTTGACGGTCATTATTAATTTCTAATTTTTTAGGACTTGAATTATCGTTTTTTTTTTACTTTTACTTTTCATCTCAACCTTGTATTTTATATACAATATACCTAGTAAATTTGTGATTATATTTTTGAAGTGCTTCTTTAATAATTTGAATTACCTAAAAAAGCATGGAAATCATGTTATTAGGTGAACAATAAACACCCTATCCCCCCCTTTTTTTTTTCTCTCCAAAGGCTTCAATGGTTCAATTTGCTTTCTACCAAAAGGAATATCCTTATATTAGAGTCTCTCTCCTGTATATTATTTTGTTTATTTTTCTTATTTATTTTGAATAAAATATAAATTTGTGTTTTTTTAACTTTGATCTTACTCTATAATGATTTTATTTCATATAGATATTCATCTAGAATGACTTATATCATGTTTATGCTCATTAATTAGTTTTTATTTTGTTATTGATTTAGATATTTATATAGATAGATATATTGAATATCATGAACAGTTGAAACAACCAAATAGTGGGTTGGAAGACCTTATAACATAGCAAAATATGAGAGTCCAAATTTTGTATACTAAAGAAAATTTTTAATTTTAGTTTAACAATTTTGATTGTTAATATATGTATATTGATGATTTTTTATCTATAGAGTACCTTTGATATATAATAAAGATTTATTTTTAAAAAAATAGAAGACCTAAGATGAAATATATGCTTAGATAAAAAAGAAAAAGAAAAGAGGAAGTTGCATACCTATAAATTAGGCAAGTAAAAATAAGGAGATAGAGAGTCCTATTTCGAATTTTTAGAGTTGAGTTTTATGAAAGATTATGCCTTTTAAAGCATAATCAATACATTTAACATAAGCAAATTAATTCTTATTTTTAGGAGTAATTTGGATAAAAATTTACATTTGGAAAGAATTATTTATTTCTTCTGTTTTATTGCCATGTAGCTAACATATTATGTTGCTTTTGACCCAAAAAAAAAAAAAAACTAGATGCTTACTATCACCTTTTGTTGTATACTAGTTTTTGGATCTTTACGAATGTATAGATGATGATTCAAATTTGATAAATATATAGTAATATTAATTATCAAAAAATAATTGTTATTGTTCTAAACTCTTTATTTTATTAAATGAATAAAAAAAATCTTTAAATATAAATTATTAATATTTTATTATAATTGACAAAATGATGTTAAAATATTTTATAAATTGATTTACATAAATATTTTAGCGATGAATAAATATATAACAGTAACTATTTTATGAGCAATATAATTTAAATATAATATAAATATAATTGATTTGCTATGATATTGACAATAATTGCATAACTTTATTTAATAAATAAGCTAAATATAATAAAACAATATATTACCTTATTCAACTAATATTTTTAATATCTAAGAAGTTAATCCTACGTGAAAGATGAACATAATTTGATTGAATTTAATAAGTATTTTTTACTTAAAAATAATTTATATTAGTTGAATTTTTTTAATTAATATGATCTTGATATAAAATTTATTAGTTTAATAAAAATATGATTTGTTAATAAGTGAATTGATCGAGCACTCATTAAATAGATAATCATGTATTATATAAATTATCACCCTTAATGTAATAAACAATTGCATTATACAAAATAATAATTCATTAAAAAATATTTATTACATGAAAAAATTTTGGTATAAAAAACTAAGAAAAAAATGAAGTTTGGTTCATAAGTGAATTGAATAAACACTTATTAAATGAGGTAATCATAAATTGTATGAATTGTCATTCTTAATGTAATAAAATAATTATATTATACAAAATAACTATTTATAAAAAAATATTTATTATATAGATATTTTAGTATTTATTGATGTAAAAGAACTAATATAAAATAAAAATTGTATTTATTATATGAATATTTTGGTATTTATTTGTGTAAAAACTAAAAAAAAAAAAGAGAAAATTTGGTCATCAACCAAAGATTGTACTTTTCATAAACTAGTTTTTGGACCCGTGCATCAAGTTGATGATTAAGTTTGATAAATATATAGTAGTATTAATTGTTGAGAATAATTGTTATCGTTTCAAATTCTTTATTTTATAAAGTAAAAGAAAAAAGTAAGTCTGGAATTAAATTTTTAAGTTATTTTTATTATAATTGAAAAAGTGATATTAAAATATTTTATAAAGTGATTTGTAAAATTACTCTTAAAACATACATGGAATTTATTTGTTATTTTAGTGATAAATAAATATATAATAGTAACTATTTTATGAACAATATAATCCAAATACAATATAAATGTGAGTAATTTACTAATATATTGACAATAGTTATATAAATTTTTTTAATAAATAAGTCTAATATAACATAACATATGAACTTATTCGATTAATACTTTTGATAGCTAAAAATTTAATCCATGAATGATATACATGATTTAATTGAATTTAATAAGTATTTTTTGTTTAAAAATAATTTATATTATATGATTATTATTTTTTAATTCATATGAAATATGATATGATCTTGACATAAAAATTATTAATTCAATAAATATGATATGTTTATAAATGAATTGATTGAACACTCATTAAATGAGTAATCATGAAGTATAAGAATTATCACCTTAATGTAATAAAAAATTACATTATATAAAATAACTATTTATAAAAAACGTATTTATTATATGAAATTATTGATATTTATTGGTGTAAAAAACAATAAAAAATAAAAAATAGTACAAAAATGTAGTTATTATATATATATTTTTGGTATTTATTGGTGTAAAAAATAAAAATATGATATATTAATAAGTAAATTGATCTAACATTGATTCTAATTGTATAAATTATTACCCTTAATATAATAAAAATAATTACGATATATAAAATAATTATTTATAAAAAACATATATATAATATAAATATTTTGTTATTTATTTGTATAAAAAAGTAAAAAAAGATGAAGAAGTAAAGTTTGGTTGTCAATTAACATTCTAATTTTTTTTGTATATTAAGATAAAAGACATATATAATACTATATGCTTATCTTTCATTATTTTGAAATTTTAAATAATAAATTGTTCTCATTAACCATTTTTATAATATATAACAAAGCATTGTGAAAAGAGAAAGCTCAGTCAAAATTCTATCCGAGAATATTTAATCACAACAGAAAGCAAAACGGCAATAATATAACTTTTAACAGGTTATAATGTTAATAATAATTATATATATATTAATTAAATATAATTTTATGATAAAATTTATATAAATTGTAGTTATTTATATTTATTAAATTATTTTTTTAAAATTGAAAGATCATAATAATTATATAATTTGAGCTGGTATCAAAAATTCAATCAATTATGAGTATTGTTTTTGTTTTTTTTTTAAATTTAAATAACGCGTAGCTCGATTCCACTAATATTTTGAATCCCATCATTCATAGAATTCAAGAATTCAATGATTCTTTCGTAAGAAAAAAGAATCAATATTGAAGGAAATGACAAGGAGAGTGAAGCCTATATCCATATTCAAATTGGCAACCACCTCAAAAAAAAAAAAAAACTGTTGTACGTCAAATATAAAACATTTATATTTATAAGATAATATCATAATTTATACAAAATATTTTTATTTACGATAATTTATTATAATGTCATATATGTAACCGTCATTTATTGATTAAAATATTTTAATATTCTGTTTTTTCTTAACTAATAAATAACAATCACATGCATTGTGAATTTAATTACAACAAGTTGTAAGTTATAGATTTTTTTTGTTAAATATTATAACATTTATGCAGGTTAGAAACATGTATTTTTTTTGTTTTATCGGATCATGAAGGAAATATAATTGTTACATGAAGATACATATGAAACTGTTGCATGCAACCTTGATGATAGTACTGCAGGCAGAGGCTTTGATTAGCATTAAAAGCCGCTTTGATACATGTTTCTCACAGGAAAGAAAGAGCCGCAAAGTTTATTATTCAAGCATTAATGGAAAATATTAAATGACAGTTCTAAACCCTCCTAAGTCTATTCATAGACATAAAATAGAATCGAAAAAAAAAAACACTACAAAACCACCTTAAATTTAATTTACGAAGTAATTCATCGGGTGATTTGGTAATACCATTTAACATTCTTCGTTTTAAATCAGAAATTTAAACCACACTAAATATAATTTTATTTAAAATAAAAGTTCACAATATATATATATATATATATATATATATATATATATATATATATATATATATTAAAAAAATGAGATAGAACTGATGAGCTTACATAACAAAAAAGGGGTGAGCCGTTAAAAGAGGGATAATTTAGAATAGCATAGAGGACTTTTGATCCACTTCATGGATAGAAGAAAATATTCTCTTTAATGTGTTCATATTTAAAGGTATCTTAAATTTGAAAATAAATTTGTGAAATTAAAAAATAATAAACTAAATTATAAAAAAAATAGAAGGTATGTAGCAAAAATGTGAAGACTAAATATAAAGCAAGAGAATTAAATTATAAGTAAAAAAATTAATATGATACAGTGTAATAGTAAAAAGGTTTTAGATTGTGTAATCTAGTTAATAATAAAAAGGATAATTCTTATATATATATATATAATATAATATTTATTATTATATTATAGTTAAAATTAATTTAATATTTTTTTTATTAAATACAGTTATGTAGATTTAATTATATTTATCAATAATTAGTGACGAAATCAGACAACTATTTTTAAGTGGACTAATATATTATTTTTCAAAAAATTTCAATTACATGGAAAAATTAATTAGTAATAAATTAATAAATTATATAATTTTTTTTATGAATATCATACTTATTACCATAAAATATATTATATTAAAATTATAAATATAATACAAGTACAACTAAATACAAGGACCGATACTTTAAAGATATTTTAATTAATATATTGGTATCTTAAATATCCTATGTTATTAAAATGTTTTGTTTTAGTATCTAAATTTAAGTATAAATATCCTTTCTACTTTTTTTTAATAATAATTAATTTTTTTTTACCCAAAATACCATTTTAGTTTTTTAGTTAAGGAATTTTATTTTTATTTTATGAAAACTCAGGGTTCAACACATTTTACTAAAAATTATGAAAAAAATAAAATTTATTAAATTTATACCTTTAAATAACAAATAATATAAATAAATATTAAAAATCAAAACATTCAAACAATTTCAATGGTAAATGATAAAAATATTTTTCATAACTTACTCATAAGGATAATGATATTTAAAAACATAAAATTTATCTATTATGATAGAGTATAAACAAAATCTTGTACGAATAAATTATAAACATAAAGAATATTTTCACATATCAATAAAAGGAAAGAAATGATAGATAAAAAATTATAACAAAATAAGATAAATAAGTGAGTTTTTTATCGCTTAAATAGACTAAAAAAATATAAGAATAATTAATAAAATAAAGAATAAATGAAAACTAAATGATGAGCATGATGGGAATAGATTGGATTTGTTTTTTTATGTTTGCTACTCATTTAGAAATGAAGTTTTTTTATTTATATTTTTATATATTTTATTTTAATATTTTGATTCAATATTTTTTAATTTTTTTAAAATAATTACATTACTCACACATACGTAATTAAAGCTTGAACTCCAAACTTTTATATACCTAAGTGTGTCAGAATTGTTTGTAATGCTATCTATTAGAATTTAGATTGTGGATCAATTTGCTACTATTTTGTTAGATAATCTCAAATTGTAAAAATCAAATATTATCTTTGAATTATTCTTAGTTACTTACCACGTTAATAGACTTGTGAATACGTGGATTGTTATTTTATGTTCAAGACTCTTGTAAGGCTATAAATAATTCATTTCGTTATTTAATTCAATAAGAGATAAACTCTCAAATTTTCTGCAAACTTTACATAAGAGTTTTGGTTTTCAACATTAGGTATCAGAGCTCCATCATGGGACCTGATTCACAATCTATGCCTTTAGAGAATAGTTTTGTACAACCAACATTCTTAAGTTTGATAGCCATTATGATAATTAGTCCATGTTTATGGAAAATTTCCTACATTCAAAAATTATTAAAGCTTAGTAGAGAATAAGATTTTTGCAATCGTAGAAAGTGATGATCTCACTAAAGCATAAAGGAAGTCAACTGAAGATCATAAGTTGAAGGACTTGATAGCCAAGAATTATCTATTTCAAGCAATTGATCGATCAATTATGGAGATTATCCTAAACAAAGACACAACGAAGAAAATAAGGATTTTTTGAAGTAGAAATACTAAGGTGCCACAAGAGTCAAGCATGCAAAATTGCAAGCTCTTCAAATGGATTTTGAAGTTCTTCACATGAAGGTAGGTGAATCTATAAATGAGCATTTTGATCAAACTCTTACCATTGTTAACAACAAGAGAATTAATGGTGATAAACTAGGAGATGTTGAAGTCATTGAAAAGACCTTGAGGTCAATGACTCATAAATATGACTATGTTGTTTGTTCTATTGAGGAGTCAAAGGATCTAGACACTTTGTATATTGATGAGCTACAAAGTAGCCTTCTTGTACATGAACAATTAATTTCTAGGCATGTAGTGGAGGAACAAGCATTGAAATTTACTCATGAAGAGTATTCAAGAAGAAGAGGACGTGATCGTGGAATCTTTCGAGGAAGAGGAGCAATAAAAGGTAGATAAAGATATGATAAGTCTACAATTGAGTGTTGTAATTGTTATGAATTAGGGAACTTTCAATATGAATGTCCTAAGAAATAAAAAGAAGCAAATGCTAACTATGTAGAAGCTAGTGAAGATATGCTAGTAATGGCTTATATAGATGCAAAAAAGGTTGGCAAAGAAAAAGTGTAGTTTCTTGACTCAAGTTCCAACAATCATATGTGTGGGAAAAGAAAGTTTTTTTATTTTTATTTTGATTGTAGCTTTAGACAATCAATAAAGTTGGGAAATAACACATGTATGATTAGGTTGTGAAAAGATAATATACACATATTTGTGAATGAAATTGTGCAAGTGATTACTGGAGTCTTCTATATATCATATTTGAAGAATAACCTATTGAGCATTGGTCAATTAAAAGAAAAAGTCTTACAATTCTCATACAATGTGGGAAATGTAAGATCTATCATCCTGAGAGGGGTCTAATCATGAAGATTTCTATGTCCATAAATCGAATGTTCATCTTGACTGTTCAGTCTCAATCAAATGAACAACCATATTTCAATACTTGCACAAATAATCAAACTCAACTTTGGCGCTATAGATATGGACATTTAAGCTTCGAGGGATAAAAAATCTTCAACAAAAAATGATGGTGAGTGGACTGCTAAAACTAAGAGTTCCTTTGAAGGTGTGTGAATATTCTATAGTCGAGAAGAAACAAAGGGACTCATTTCTAAAAGAAAGTACATAAAGAGCTTTTCAAATTCTTCAACTCATACATGTAGATATCTACAAAAAATATCAAAATTGTTTCTAATAACATGAAGAGGTATTTGATTGATTTTATTGATGATTTTAGTAAAAAAAAACTTAGGTGTATTTCTTGGTATAGAAGTTAGAAGCATTTCATAATTTAAAAAATTTATAAAAATCATGTTGAAAAAGAAATTGGTGCATTTATTGAAGGTCTACGTACTGATCATTAAGGTAAATTTACATCACAAGAGTTTACAAACTTTTGTAATAAGAATAGGATTCGTAGATAGTTGACAGTTGTATACATCCCACAACATAATGGTGTTGCAGAGAGGGAAAACCAAACTATCATGAACATGATTTGAAGCATGCTCTCACAAAAGAAGATTCCAAAAACATTATAGCCAGAAGTTGTAAATTAGATTGTTCATGTGTTGAATAGAAGTCCTACTCATGTTGTGAGAAACATGACCCCTAATGAAGCTTAGAATGACAGTACACCATCAATTGATTATTTCATAGTTTTTGGATGTGTTTCATATATACATATTCCATATACAAAAAAAGTCTAAACTTGATGACTAAAGTTTGAAATGTGTTCTACTTGGGGTTAGCTACGAGTCAATGGTATATTGCTTGTATGATCCAATATCTTAGAAAATAATAGTAAGTCAGAATGTGAAGTTTGAAGAAGATGGTAGTTGGGATTGGAATGAAAGCCACCAAGAAACAATTTTAGCAGATCTAGAATGGAGTGATAATAATGATGAAATAGTTACAACTAATGAAGATAACATTAAAGGAGAATATGAAGATGATCATGATAGCAACATAAATGATGAAGTTGAGAATGAGGTCTTGGATAAGCCAACAAATTCAAATTCATCTAGTTCTAATGAAAAAAGAACTAGGATGCTACCAATTTGGATGATGGATTATGTGAGTGGTGAAGACACCTATAAAAAGAAGACATGACTCATTTGGCTTTATTTACAAACAATGACCCAATTTCATACGTAGAAGTTGTGAAAAGTGAAAATTGAAGAAGAGAAACGGATGTTGAGGTTGAAGCTATAGAAAGTAATGATACATAAGAGTTGACAAATTAGCCTAAAAAGGGAAATAGGATAATGGTCAAATGGCTTTATATGTTAATGACCTCATATTTACTGTAAATGATGAGCCTATGCTTACCAAGTTTATGCAATCTATGGTGGTTGAATTTGATATGATTGATCTTGAGAAAATGAGATACGTTATTGGGATCAAAGTTATGTAAAGATTAGATGGTATTTTTATTGGTAAAAAAAAGTATGCATAAGAGGTCTTGGAGAGATTTAAGATGGATGGATGTAACTCAGTCCATAATGTTATTATCATTGGGTCCAAGTTTGGAAAAGGTAAAGATGGAGAAAAGATATATAGCACTTACTACAAACAAATTGTAGGAAGTCTCGTATATCTAATTACAACTCTACCTAAAATGATGTTCGTGGTGAGTCTTATAAGTAGATACATGGAAAATCTTACATAACTTTATCTAAAGGCAGCAATGAAAGTGTTGCAATATCTTAAAGGTACAATTTCTTTTGGATTGTTCTACAAGAAGAGAGGAAATGAGAAGTTGAATGCGTATGTAAATAATGACTATGCTGGATATTTGGAAGATAAAAATAGCACATTTGGATATACATTTATACTGAGTTTAGGAGCTGTGTCATGCTATTCAAAGAAGCAACTTGTGGTCACATGTTCTACTACTGAAATTGAATTCATTGATGTAGCTTCATGTGCTTGTCAAACAACATGGGTAAGAAGGATATTGAAGGAGCTAGGCTATGTTTAACAAGATTCAACGATAGTTTACGGTGATAATAGCTTAACAATTAAGCTCTTTGAAAACCAATAATGCATGTTTGCAGCAAACATATAGATGTGTGTTATCATTTTCTATGTGAGCTCACAAAGAATGGAGCTGTGAAGTTGGTTCACTTTCATACTTAAGAGCAAATTACAGATATAATGATCAAACCTTTAAAACTTGTTTTTTTAAAAAACTTGTGAACTTATGGGTATTTGTCCAAAACCAGGTGTTAAAGTTGTTTATAGTGCTATCTACTAGAGTTTAAAATATAGATCAATTTGTTACTACTTTATTAGATTATCTCTGATCGTAGAAATCAGTTGTTAGTTTTGAATTATTCTTAATCACTTACCATGTTAATAGATTTGTGAAGATATGAGACTCTTGTAAGGTTGTAAATAGTTTGTTTCGTTGTTTAATTCAATAAGAGATAAACTTTCTTATTTTTTGAAGACTTTAGATAAGAATTTTGGTTTCTAACAAAGTGATTTACATGTTATTGTGTTTTAAATAGTAATTGGTATGTTTAATTTTTAATTAATTTAAATAATAGTGTATTTATAACATTATGTTATATTATTTATGATTTATCATAAATTTATAATAAATAATTTTTTTAAATAAAAATAATAAGTAAATGTAAAATTATAAATATAATAAACTAAAATCGTTATTATAAAAAAACCTTGATATTTTGAGTAACAATAAATGAAACTGTAGGCCATATAAAAATAAATAAATAAAATGTAACCGAGGAAGCACATGCAATAGTTGAAAAATCTAGACCCCATCCATTGTATTTGTATACCATAACGTATATACCGTATCAAAGTACCTCCTTTACGTACATGTGTCACCCAAATATAAAAGATGAATAAGCGGAAAAGAGAGTTCTATGTATCAAAAATTTATTTATTTTTATACGTTATTTTAGCTCAATAAAATTTTAAAATTAATATAATTTTTTTTAAAATAAATAATAAAAAAATAATTTAATTAGTATTAAATATATTTTAAAAATAATTAATAATATTTACCTTTAATATTTTCCTTTATGAATTTTTTTTCATAAATTATAAATCTATACTACCTTTATTTATTCATATTCATAGTAAAAATAATGTAAATTCTAAGTATATGTATGTTGTATTTTTAACTTTTTTAGTATAATTTTTTTCTAGCATACGGTAGGATCAAAGGAGGGCATCGATATATCATAGGAGAGGTAGAGATAAATATGTGTTTTGAATTTTTTTTATATATCTCTCTTTTTTTTTATTTAGATTTCACTTGTGTCTTTTTCTCTTCAATATATTACATATTAATGTAACACATAAATTATTCTCTTTTTATATTACCTCATAAAAAATCATTTTATAAATTATTTCTCATACTTGAATTTAGTACACAATGGAGGGGAATGATAAAATTAACTACTTATCAAATTTTAACAATAATTTAAGTTTCTTTTATGTTAAATTTTTCATATTTATTTATACAGTTATATTGTGTTTTTAGAGTTAAAGATAAAATATATAAGGAAATTGTTTCAAATAATATTCCAAGTTATAACAATAAATATAATATTATCTCTTTAAATTGATAGTATAAACTTTACTTTTATTGTTGTGAATTTGAAGGGATAATAACATTATACAAAATTGTTTTGCTCTATTAAAGTATTCAAGCAATTTTTACTTGGATTTATATTAGAGAGTGGCCTTCTTCCAGTGGAGTGCTCTTAGATATATTTGTTTATTTTATGAAATTTTATTTTAGTTATTTTAATCACTCATTTGTGTTTTTTCTTATTTTACTTTAGGATAATATTTATTTTCTAAATCTTAATTTAAGATAATTTTTATTGTTGATTTTATTTTCGTTTAAATTTTTTATTTAAATCTATCTTTATGATTTTAAAGATTGTAATATGATATCAATATTTTATTTTTTTATTTTTTATAAATAATATATATCTAATTAACATGTTAATGAAAGCAAGCAAATGAAACTTGCAAAAGAGTAAAAATATGAAAGCTAAGTTCTTTGCATGTATTTAAGAAATTTTTTAGATTTGATTTAAGTAATTTAATTATTTATATATTTATAAATTTTGATATATTTATATATACTAAAATTTGTTTCAATTATATCTTTTTAATTATTTAATTTTCATTACATATTTTTAAAAAAATATATGATATAAAATTACTAAAAAAATTAATATTATTATTATTTTTTATTAACTAATAAAATATATAATTAATTAATAATTTTAATATAATAATTGTTATAAATTAATTAATTTAAAAAATACTATAAGTTTATAAAAGAATATGTTTTTAATGTGTTACTTAGTATAGAGAGTTGGATATACAAAAATTACGAAAATTACATTATTTTAATACAAAAATTACACAAAATAAAATTTTGATTGGAGATAGACTAATTACAATGGAAATCTCTAATCGTCTCGACCGGAATTATTCGGGACCTCGTTTTAAACAATAAATTTATTTATTAATAATTAATATTTTAATAAAAAATGGTGCTGGTCGTGTTCACCCGTGTTAAAAAAGTCGGGTTATATAATACTGTTCAATTACAATAGACACTACCCGAGTATCGGACAAACACACGTACGAAATTCCATTAAAACTCGGCGAAAATCACGGTTTTTCCTCCTAGTCTATGCCGCTAATTTATTATTGACATGCACACTAAAAGGTAATTCTCTCTCTTATTATCTCTGGCAGTTCTTTTATAACTTCGGTAAATTTTATTTTTAAAAACTATAATAATATTTTTAAAACTTTTTTAACTACAAAAATAATATTATCTATATTTTAATTTATATTTTTATTAAGAAAATTATCTCAAGTATTTGAAATTAAATTTTAAATAGTTAGATTTTTTTATTATAAAATTATAATTAATTAAATTCTTTTAATATTAATTTTATTGTTATAAATTTTAAGATAATTTATTAAATGTATGTAATCTAACTTTTTAACTAGTTTTTATCATCTTCTTTTTTTAAAAAAACAAGTAGTTTTTATATTAAATAAAAAAAAATTCAAGTACACGCCGTCTTAGAAAAAGAAAAGAAAAAAAAAAGAGAGAAAGAGAGAATGATTACAAGTTGTTTTATTATTATTATTATTTTGAATCTTTTTTAACAATAATTATTATTTAAGGTTGAATACATGGTTAAAAGATTATAAAAGTAACGATAAAAGTCTATTTCTTATAAAGTATGATATTATTATTATTAATTTTAAATTAAAAATAATAATTTTTATTATTTTACAAATTCAACGTGATTGTGTTAAGATGTATGTAATAAATAAGTGCTAAATAAAACCACAACTAACATGTCATCCTCTATGCATTAATTAAAAGAGATATAAGGCTTCATCACTCTCAAAAGACAGTTGAAGAAACCAGTCTAAAAATATCAAATCATTCAATTAAAAAAATAATGTAATAATAATAATAATAATAAATTTTCTTTTACCTGGATGGGATGTTATGCATAGAATTAGATAGAGAGAGAGGCCTAACAAATCGGGGAATGGCGTCGTCGAAGGTGGTGATGGTATCCACGTCAACGACGAATGCGGATCTGCCACGCCAATCCTCCTCTAATTGTTCAATTTCTAACCTCATCTCCGATTTCAACCACACTTCTGACATGGACGACCTTCTTAAAAACATATACTCCGATGATCAACCCCAACCATCACACCACCAACCTGATCCTCAACCCTTAACCGTCGGCAAAAGGACTGTCGACGACGTCTGGAATGAAATCGTGGCCGGCGGGAGCGATCGGAGACAAGAAACTGTAAGCGGCGGTGACGCTACGGTTCAAGGGATGACCTTGGAAGACTTCTTGACCAAAGCTGGGGCTGTGAGGGAAGAAGACGTTAGGGTTCCAGTTGTATATGGCGGTCCTCCTCAGTTTCAGATGCAGAAAATGCAGACTCTGGAGGTTCAGGGTCCGATCACGGTGTACGGAAATGGGACTGGAAGTAATCGGAGTGCTACAACTGGAGGTGTGAGCACATTGAATGTTTCTGGCAGAGGAAAGAGGAGAGTTGTGGAGCTGGAGCCACTCGATAGGGCTACTCAGCAGAAGCAAAGACGGATGATCAAGAACAGAGAGTCCGCTGCTAGGTCCAGAGAGCGCAAACAGGTTCCATTTATGGTTAATAATTTCTTCTAATTTTTCAAATGATTGATTTTCCTCTCAAAGATTTTGTTTGGTTACTGAGAAATTGGGCTAGAATTTGCTAGTTATTTAATAATTTATATCCTAAGAAGCTTGCTATAGTCATGATTGAATGTCGATGTTTTATAATTAGAGACATTTATTTCGTTTATGTTCCTCGATTTCCTTTGGAAATGGACTATTTGAGTTCAGAAATTAAAACTTGATCTTGCTTGTGAATCAGTTTTTATTTCTATTAAGTTGCTCATGAATTAAATGGTAATTTTCTCATCTCGTTGTGATGTAATCATGAGTTTGTTTTCTTTTCTTTTGATTTTTTTAGGCTTACACGGTGGAGCTAGAATCTTTAGTAACACAACTGGAAGAGGAGAATGCACGATTATCGAGAGAAGTGGTAAATAGTTATAAGTTTGGAGATTTGAACCTTGTTTTTATGACTAATTATGGTTTGTGTCTATAGCCTCTTCTCTCCTCCCTCTGTTTTGAAATGATTACCTTTCTCCTAGGCTTATGAAAGTGTAGTAGTAACTTGATCAGATCACTCTATTTCACAAAAAAAAAAAAAAAAAATAGAACAAATATAAATGGGTTTACACAATTTAATTGAAGTTAAAATGCATTATTGGTGTATAAATTTTAACTAAATTTACATATATGTTTTTAATATTTTAAATAGTTATCAATTTTTTAGTTTCCAAACTTTTAAAACTTCACACATATATTCTAAATTTTTAAATCATAATATATTTTAGTAGTTAAATTAGTAATTATGTGTGAAATTTTAAATATGAATGTTAAAAAAGCAAGGGATAGTTGTGTTTTTCAAAAGAAAAATGTTATATAGCATTAACAAATAAAGTAATGAATGTGATACCATTTATCTGGATAATAGTTATTGGATGTATGTTATTAGAAATCATAATGGCATGATGTTATAATGGATATTGTATGTAGCTCGTATAATTGCTCCTAGACTCAGTTTATTGATTCTCATATTTCCTCAGCTAGGGTTCTATACAATTATAATATGTGGTGATTGTCACATAAACCCTTTGGAATGACGAAATTTCAGTCTCCTTTGACTTCCGTAAAAACTCTTGTTTGGTGCCTCTGCTTTGAGAAAACACTGAGAATTGTGCATTTTTCGAAAGCAAATTGTACTTTTTCATGTCTTCTCAAAGCTTAATGGATCAAATGAAGAGTTTCTGAAACCTCAGGGGATAGTATAATGCTGCCCTCTCAAAAGAGGCAGCATCATTGAGTCCCACCAATCTCATTCCCTTCCCCCATACCTTTATCGATTGAACTAAAATAAAAACAGACATGTAAATGATTGTATAATATTTTATCCTTAGACACCATTGGTTCGAAAACTTTTGAGAAATTGGACTTTTGCATGCAGGCTGAGCAGGAGAAAGATAGACTCAAGCAGGTATGTGTCAACTGTTCTGTTGTTTTCCTAAATTTATTCATTTCTTCGATTTAGAGGCTTGTTTGTTTTATTGTTAATTATTTTTCTCTGTATCTGGCTATCCGAACATGACCATTGGAGATCAAATAAATTGTTCCCTTTGGAAACCTGCAATTGAATGAGACAGGCTGCAAATATTTTGTAGTCTGTGTTTTTTATTGGATTCCTTAGCTCTATCCATTAAGTCTTAACCATATCTGTCTTAGTTTATACATGCTCCATGTGTGTTGAATTAGCATGTGCTTTTCATGTCAACCCAACTGAAATGTATGGAAGACAGTAACAAATTGCATATTATTCCGTGTGAGAAAATAACTAAGGTGACTATAGTCTTGTCTACCAGGACAGTTTTATGGTGGTTTTATACTTTTTATTCATAGTAAATGTACCCTTTTTTAATTAACGAAGTAACGTTGGACAAAGACTAACAATCGAGTTCATTGCTACCATGATTTAGATAAATAGTCTGTGCAACTATGGGGAAATCTTTCCCAATTATTACCAAGCAGTACTTAAAAAGTGGTAGTACATTGTATGTCTAACGTGTTCTCTTTGATTCATTGTGTTTGCAGCTCATGGAGAACCTAATCCCAGTAATAGAAAAGCGAAGACCGCCACGTGTTCTTCGCAGGGTTCGTTCTGTGCACTGGTAGATTTTCTTCTTTATGTAGTTGATCTATAAGATGAAAGAAGTCACTATTTTCCTTGGCCTTTAGTTGAAGTTATTGAAACATGTGAAGTGATAACGAAGACAGTTTTATAAAGTTGGAAGATAGCATCAGAAAAGGGAGGAAAAACATAATTTAGAGGGCTGATTAACAGTTGGAGACTGTCTTTAATGAGTTGTTGTCTTGTTGAAGTTGATCTGTAGAGAAATGTGAAGTTAAGCCATGATTTTGTTTTCATAGAATCGTTTGTTGATAACCTTTAATCAGCTAAAGGCAAAAGATGTGTATTTGCAACATTAGCTTTTTGTAGGGAAAAGTAAAATTACCTGAACGTTTATAGAAAAAGCCAGTGGTCCCCCTAGTGCAGATGGGAGTGGAAGCTGATAGAGTGGACTAATCATATACTGATGATGTTACATTATATACTTCAAGTACATAGTTAATAATATTAATGTATAGTTTTCTGATAACTCATAATTCCATTTTCTTTTTTAATATCTAATACGTGTGGATTAAGTTTTACTTGGGATAGTGATTGTGGATATCATGAAAAGACTAGAGTAGAGAATGAGATTTCTTGGTGACTTTTTCAAAGCATATGTTTCAGTTTACCTACTTTTTATTTATTATTACGTGTTATACTGATGAAAATTTAGCACTTAAAATATTAAGTGTTGGATCAGTATGTAAACCACTTTAATTAACACTTTCTTACATAAAAAATAATAAATAAATAGCAAACTAATTAACTGCAAATTTATGGAATTTCATAGTGGAAGGGGGGAATTTGAGAAACAGACTCCTTCTCAGAACAGTGGGAATTTTTGCTTTCAATGGGGTCAAATTCAGAAAAGTGGTGTTGGATGGGTATGTATTATGTTCCACTTCAAATAAAAGTGATTTTAAAATAAACAATTTTAAATTTATGGTCACCTACTGAGCTTGAATTCCATTGAGTGTTAAAAAAGAAGGTATATGTTTGAGCAATTTAACATGTTAAATGAAAGTTTAAAAGCATGTTTGGATTTATATCCAAGTTTTCAAAAACTGTTTCTAAATCACAAAACTCCCAGAAAAAACACGCATCCTCCGAAGACACAGAGAAATTGAACTTCAAGAACACTCCTTTTTTATTTTATTATTCCTCCTGCTTTTGGAAGGTTTTAAAAGACATGATATGCCTTAAACTTTAGGAAAATTTTAGAGTCCTCAAATATTCTCTGCTAGAAGGGGGTGGGATGAGGTGGGGGATACGTTTTATCTTAAATTTTATTTCTTAAAAAACAAGTATAGAGAAATTTAAGAGCTTGTTTCGTCACTTAATTTTAAAATTATTCTTAAAAATTGTTTCCAAACTATTATAAAAAAAACATTTTTTAATAATTTTAAAACTTATTGAACCTGTTTGGTCATTATTTTAAAAACTGTTTTGGAAAACAAAAAAACATGCTCATCAAGTTGTTTGGCCAAATTGTTCTAAAAATTTGTTTTCATATGAATTTCTATTTCAAATTTAATATATTAGAACAATTTAAAAATTTATCAATAACTTAGATAAATTAAAAATATCATGTAAAATTATTTAAATATAATAAGTGATAATAATATATATAAAGTATCTTTCAGTAAGTCTAATAAAAAGAAATGATACTCACAGTATAGACTTAAAGATATGCAAAACTTCAGGTGGGTTTATTTAGCAAACGAGTGTGTAATTGAATAAAGAAAATCCTAAGTGGATAAATTTGTTTTTTGGCTAATAACTTTATTTTATAAAAGGTAGGTAAATATGGATATAGTTTTTCTGGAACTTCAATTTGCCATAGTTTTGTTTACTTTTTTTATTTTTGTTTGTGCTAATTTCTTGGATTTCAATTAGGAGTGTGTTGGAAAAATCCGAATAGATTCATTAAATTTTAAATAGTTTTGATTTAATTTAATTAAAAATTTACAATTTATTAAGCTTGAATTGGATATTGTGATATTTATGATTTTATTCTAGATAAAATACTTATGGATGAAAAATTAAAATACATAGTAAAAAAAACCCAAAAATCACATTATAGATTTAATCCAAATAAGTCTAATAAATTAACTAATAGGATAAAAATAAGTTATCAAATGAAATCAAATCAAATTTGTGTAATTTAAATTATTGATGAAAATTTAAATTAACTAAAATTCAATCATTTTAAACGAATTAACATTCCTAGTTTCAATAATTATATTAAGTGAAAAGTAACAATATTAAAAATAAAAAATAAAATCGATAAAAGTTGTGTGTAAGAACTATGAGTGTTGATTATTTTCGTGAATAAAATATTTATCTGTAAATTTATTTTTTGGCCTACTATCAAATCTATAAAGAAAAGCCAAACAAATGTTCGAGTTTCAGATAATTGTACTTCAGGTATATCTTTGATAACTATGACACATAAGATTACATTTATGCATTTAATAGCACATGCTTATAAATCTGAAATTATTTTTAGTGCTAAAATATGGAATAAGATATGCTAAAATATTAGATAAAATATACTCTAAATTATAGCCGGAATCTTTAGCATAAAATCTATTTTAAAAGAAATCTATTTTATATAAGAGTTATCTTAATTAATGGATAATACTAATCATATTTGTAATAGAAAAGATATTTATTAATCATATATGAGTTATCTTAATTAATGAGTAATATTAATCCTATTTGTAATAGAAAAGATATTTATCAATCATATATGAGTTATCTTAATTAATGATTATTATTAATCCTATTTATAATAGAAAAGATATCTATCAATTACATAGGATTAAGAGTTTTAATTTTTCCTATAAATAAAACTCATTACTCATTGTTTCAATTAACCACACAAAAGTATTCTTCTAATCTTCTTAATTTCTCTCTCTTGTTTTACAAATATAAGATCATAATTCTTTACGTTTTTTTATTTAATTAATCTATTAAATATTGGTGGTTATATTTGATTGATTAATAAGCCTAATTATTTTATGATATTTTGATAATATGTTCTTATGGCTTCTTCTTTATTTTTGTTCTTAAATTGTTATATCAAATAATTGTTTTTGTCATATCATAATTATTTGATTTGATTATTAATCTTTAAAGAAACTATTTTTATTGAACTTTTACTTGATCTTTTTGTTCTAGGATTTGCTAGTTGATTTTATTTAAATGACATATGTTTTGAATCATCTAGTTAGGATTATTCATTATTAAATCCGTTCTAGAACACACACGGGCACTTGTATTTTTGTGCTAACTATTTTGTAGTTACTTCGAGAACATATCTGATTGACGGGAAGCTTATTGGAACGTTGGTCTGGAAACCGCTCACGCTAATATTAGAAATTGTGAAAACAGAGCAGGGGCTCGTAAGTAAAGTATATTGAAGCAGTATCCTAGGGAGGGTAGCATAAGACTGAGTTTGTAGTTGAACATTTGATTTTCATAGTGGAAAGTTAGGTGGTCCGGTGGACCGGTGGTTTTCTTCTTAGGTCATGGTTGTGGCTTAAGTTGTTTCCACCTAAAAATACTATGTTATTATTTTAAATCTGCACTTATTTTTACACACGATTGTATGTCTGACTGTTTTGTTTAGGTTATTAAATTATAAATTAGTAAAAATTAAAAATAACCTATTCACCCCCCTCTAGGTTAATTAGGTCCATAATTTATAAACATTCAATTGGTATCAGAGTTGACACTAGACACACTTAGTGAGATTGATCCTTAGGGACACACACACTTACTTATGGACCAAATGAAAGAAGGTGGGTCATCTATTAGACCCCCACTCTTTGATGGGTTTAATTACCCTTACTAGAATGCTCGCATGCAAGCCTTTCTCAGACAAGATGAAAAAGTATGGGATGCTATTCTTGATGGTTGGGAACCACCTTCGTTAACGAAAGATGGTGTAACAATCATAAAGCCAAGAAGAGATTAGACCACTGAAGAATGTACCCTTAATAGGGCAAACCAAAAACGTCTAAGCTCAATATTTGTTGCAATGTCAATGGATGAGTTTCGTCGCATCTTCGACTGTGAGACTGCTAAAGATGCATGGAATGCACTTGCTTTTTCTCATGAGGGAACCTCCCAAGTGAAACAAACAGAATTGAGATTGCTAATTGATGAGTGCTCAAAAAGTACTGAGATTACCATGATTTTATGCACTTTAATTGATTAAATATATATATATGAATTTATCATATATTTATATAAATCTATTTTTCAGAATCACGGGTATTTTTATTATTTTTCAGGTATTTTCGCTTAAAAAAGTAACTTAAAGACTCAAAGAAAAATACCAGAGGCAATACATCATAAATATATTCATAAAGTAAATGAGAAAAAGTAAAAAAAAGATGGAAAAATTGGACAAATGGGTCAAAAATGTTAAAAAGGAGGAAATCGTGCATGCAGCTGCCCAGCAACGCCGGCCAACGGGCACACATCGCCCAGTCCACGCGTGCCCATGCCCATCAGCATTTGGTTCTCACACGCCGGATCGCCTAGTTCACACGTGCTTGCGCCCAGTCCGCACGCACCTGCGCCCATCTACACCTAGTCCGCGCGTGCCTCTGCTCCATTCCGCGTGCGCCACCGCGCCCCACCTACCTGTTGACATCAGCTGACATCATCATCACCTACTATGCATTGCCTCAATTTTTAATCATTATTCACCCATTTTTTCTTCCTTTCCTCACTTATAAATACCCTCATTCTCTACACCTAAAAACACATCTTCTCCTCTCTTTCTTTCTCTCAATTTCTTGGTTTTTAGTTTTTCTTAGTTTTTTAGTTTTTTTCTTAGTTTTAGAGTTCTTCTCTTTTTGAGAAGAACTACTTATGCTTTTGTAATTTATTTGTTTTTCGATTCAATAAATGGAAGTGCAAATTCCATTTGGAGGTTTTTCAACAACAGGAATAACATCAAAATACTGTAAAGATTTTATTTTCTTTACAGTTATTTTTTATGTTTTATTCTTATATGTTTTATTCTTATATGTTATATTTAATTTTTCTGTGATTAAATTTAGCTTTGTTGGCTGTTTGTAAACATGATATAATAATAACGTTGTTATGCTTGTGAAATATTAAATAGGTAAAAATCTCTAAAATGAATTGATTTTGTTTTTATTCAAGATTTTATATTAAGAATGTTAGAGAGAAATATATTATTTTTCATTACAAACTTAAATCTAAAAATTAGATTTTAAGGTTTAGTTATCCGGTCTGATTTAGAGTAGTGTTCTTTTATTTTTCGTACAATCGCCCGGTAGTTAGAATGAAGCTCTATTTCAAAATTTTTTATAAGAATTATTATCTAAAAGGTGGACACCTTGAATAAAGTTTAAACTGTCTAACCTCACCAAATATGGCATTTAAATGGTTCATTTTCAATCTCTTAGAAAAAAGAATTAATTTAATTAACCAAATTAGTTATCAACCCCACCCATAAGTGTTAATTGATTTTTTTAGTTAATAAAGAATATCTAACCCCACCAAAGGTGGTATTCATATAAAAAAAGAAAGAATCAATAAATATCAATTTATATATTTAATAACCTAAACAATATGAGTAAGCATAATTAACTTAGTTATTATATCCATAAATACTCTACTATTATAAAATATAAAATTTGCATAAATGTTTATTGAACATGTATCTATGTTTATTTTTATGTTATTAGATTAAAAACACAAAACCTCAAATATCGTGATAGAATGTTTAGGACTTAATTTCATTTTTAAAAGTTTGAATAATAAATTAAAAACCACATATATTCCTTCCTTAGATCAACCTTAAGAGTATACTTATTATTTTCTATGAAATGATTCGTGCACTTGCGAGAGTTTTACTAATATAAAACCAAAGTATTGGCAGGATTAGCAATGCTGGTTTTGCTCATCACTAACATCCCAGTTTGATTCCATTAAAATAAGCAACATGGAAAATTTTGGTCAATTCTATGCTCGTTTCTGTGATATCACTAATGCTTGTTCTAACCTTGGTAAGAAAATTCCACAACCTATACAAGTACGCAAACTCCTAAGCTCTTTAACAGTAGACTACAAGATGAAAGTTACAGTGATAGAGGAAAGCAAGAATGTAGACACATTGAAAATTGATGAACTTATCGGGTCAATCCAAATCTATGAGTTTCTCTTAATCCACCTAAGAAAAATAAGTATGTGGCATTCAAAAGCTCCAAAAAGGACATCTTTGATAGTGATGATGATATGAATGATGAGTCACTAGTCTTGTTAGCACGAAAATTTAAGAAGTTCATGAAAAAGAAGGGTCAATAGAATAATCATTCTAACAAGGGACAATCCAGTCGTTCGAATGACTGAAATTCAAGGGGAATCAAGCCTTCTAGCCTTGATAGTAAGAAAAGTAAGCCTACTTGTCCTCAATGCTTTATTGGTGGGGGATTTGGTCATATTTCTGCAGATTGTGCTAACAATAAAAAGAAATTTGGAAAAGCCTTTAATGCTACATTCAGTGACACAGAAAGTGAGCAAGATAATGCTAGTAACTCAGAGGATGATGACACTAATTATTGTGCCCTCACTGCAACTACCAAAGCACACCACAATGACTCCGACCTTAGCTCGAATGAAGAAAATGAGGAAGTAAACTCTTCTCTCTTACTGTCTAAGTTTAATGTATCGAATTATGAGAAACTATTCATGGATTGTCTAGGTGCTAGGAAAGAGAGATAAATTGCTTGTGGAAGTAACTAAACTTAATGATATCATCAATGTTCACAAAACAAATTCCTTTAGCCTAGAGAAAGATAAAAAGGAATTGTCTGATCATATTAATGCCTTGAATATAAGACTTGCAGAAACCACTGAGGAAAACAAAAATCTTAGGCAAGAACTTAGTATTGCTAAAGAAACGATGAGGAATTTGACCATTGGTGTTGAAAAATTAACCAAATTCCTAGACTATGGAAAGCCACAAGGAGATAAGAGAGGTCTTGGATACATAGATGAACAATTAACACCTTCATCATCCAAAACTCAATTTGTAAAACCCACTATTGCTCAGGCAAGGAAGGTAGTTTCTGCACCTTATCACTCTAACAAAATTCAGTTTGTTCCCATCTGTCATAATTGTGGTAGGAAAGGACATATTAGACCTAAGTGTAGATTTATTTATGCTTGATTCTATCACAAGTACAAAATTTTCTAAGACACTTCAAAAATTTTCAAAACATAAAAGTTTTTACTACAAGAACTACACAAAAAGAGGAACATAACAAACCTGTAACTCAAATGTCCAAAATTAAAAGAGGATGGGTTAAGAAATATGAGTTGCATTGCTTTGTGACCCATATAGCGTTTAAAGCTAAATCAAATACCGCTTGGTATTTTGATAGTGGATGCTCTAGACACATGATGGGAAATCGTTCTTTGTTTAAAACCTTTAAGGAATACAATGAAGGGACAGTTACCTTTGGTGATGGTAAAACATCTAAAATTATTGGAAAAGGCTCTGCTCAAATAGAGGGTATCCCTAAACTTGATGAAGTTTTATATATGGAAGGACTTGATTAACATAAGTCAAATATGTGATAGTGATTTTAATGTGCAATTTACAAACAATCATTGTATTGTAACATATCAAAAGGATGAGTGTATGATTAAAGGAATCAGATCACATGACAGTTATTATTGTATTGATACATCACCCACAATAACATGTAACCTAGCTAGCAATGACTCAACTATCTTGCGGTATGAAAAGCTAGGTCATATGAACTTTAAAGATTTGGTTAGATTAAGTAAAACTGAGACTGTGCGTGGTTTACCTATTCTTTCAAAAATTGAAACACCTGTATGTGGACCATGTCAATTGGATAAACAAACTAGGGTTTCTCATAAAAAGATCAAGAGTATAAATACAAACAGAGTATTGGAATTGATACATATTGACCTAATGGGTCCTATAAGAATAGAAAGTATTAGAGGTAAGAAATATATCATAGTTGTAGTAGATGACTTTTCTCGCTACACGTGGGTAGACTTTCTTAGAGACAAGTTAGATGCTTTTGAGTTCTTCATCTCATATTGTACAAGAGTGCAGGTTGAAGCAGGTGATAAAATAGTAACCATCAAGAGACTGAGAACAGACCATGGAAAAGATTTTGAAAATACCAAGTATGCTGATTTTTGCAAAGAACATGGTATCTTTCATGAATTCTCTACTCCTATCACACCTTAACAAAATGGAGTAGTTGAAATAAAAAATAGGATACTTCAAGAGATGGCAAGAGTAATGCTGTATGCCAAGGGAGTATCCAAAAAGGTTTTGGGCTGAAGCTATAAACACTGCATGTCACATTATAAATCGTGTCTATTTTCGCCCAGGTACAAACCAAACTCCCTATGAGATATGGAGAGGTAAAAAACCCAATCTAAAATTCATGCATATTTTTGGAAGTAAATGCTATATACTTAGAGATCGAGAACAGTTGGGTAAGTTTGATTCAAGAAGTGATGAAGGTATATTTCTTGGTTATTCCTTAAATAGTAGAGCCTACAGAGTCTTAAAATGTAGAACTAATGTAGTTATGGAATCCATAAATGTCATTATAGATGATGGAGGTAAGTAGATTACAAGTGAAGAAGTTAGAAATGAAGAAAATTTCACAACACCTCAATTAACAATGACCAGTGACACAATTGGAATAAAAGAAGGGGAGTTAAAGGAAAGAGAACAAAAGAAGGAAGAAGCATCAACCTCATCAATGATAAATCCAACTCGAACTTCAAAAAATCATCCTATTAAGAATATAATTGGAGATCCTAATGCAAGCATAGTAATAAGAAGAAGACAAATAAGTGAGGTAACCCATTTATGCTATATTTCTCAATTTGAACTAAAAAATGTGAATGAAGCCCTTAGGGATGAATTTTGGATAAATTCCATGCATGATGAGTTAGCTCAATTTGAAAGAAATCATGTGTGGGTATTAGTACCTAAGCCTAAAAATAAAAATATTATTGGAATAAAATGGGTGTTCAAAAATAAATCTAATGAGCATGACATTATTGTTAGAAATAAGGCTAGGTTGGTAGCTCAAGACGACACACAAGTAGATGGAGTTGACTTTGATGAAACATTTGAACATGTAGCTAGACTAGAGTCAATTAGGATTTTACTTGCCATTTCCTATCATATGAACTTCAAATTATATCAAATGGATGTTAAGTCTGTCTTTTTGAATGGATTTCTAAATGAGGAGGTATACGTGGAACAACCAAAAGGATTTGTTGATCCAAAATTTCCAAATCATGTTTACAAACTCAAAAAGGCTCTTTATGGTTTGAAATAAGCTCCTCGAGCATGGTATAAGAGACTTACCAACTATCTTTTGAATAAGGGATTTATTCGAGGGGGAGTTGATAAGACTTTATTTATTAAAAGGAGTAGTGACGAGATCTTTATTGTTCAAGTTTATGTGGATGACATAGTTTTTTGATCCACATCTAGTACACTAGTGGATGATTTTGTGCATGTTATGACAAATGAATTTGAAATGTCTATGGTAGGTGAAATGACTTTCTTCCTTGATTTGCAAATCAAACAATCTCGTGATAATATATTTATTTCTCAAACCAAGTACGCATGTAACCTTGTTCAAAGATTTGGTCTTGAAACTAGCAAGCCATTACAGACTCTGTTAGGTACCAGCACAAAAATTACAAAGGACACTCAAGGTAAAAGTGTTGATTAAACCCTTTATAGGAGTATGATAGGTAGTTTACTTTACCTCACTACAAGTAGGCCTGACATATGTTTTAGTGTTGGTGTGTGTGCCCGTTATCAAGCTGACCCTAAGGAATCACACTTAGAGAATGTAAAGAGAATTGTAAAACTTAGAATTCACTCTTCTTTATCATTCAAAGACAATACCTATTTATATACAAAGTTAGAGACAATCTTAGGTGACATACACCTAATACACAACTAAGACACCTAATACAAAACTAATATATTCGCCTAGTGTTAGACACCTAATACACACACAACTAATCATCTTTAACACTCCCCCTCAAGTTGGAGCATAGATATTAATCATGCCCAACTTGTTACAAAGATAATCAACCTGAACCATACTTAAAGCTTTCGTGAAGATATCTGCTAGTTGTTCTCCAATCTTCATATATACTGTAGAAATCAAACCTTGCTGAATTTTCTCGCGAACAAAATAACAATCAATTTCAATGTGTTTAGTTCGCTCATGAAACACAGGATTAGAAGTAATATGAAGAGCAGCTTGGTTATCACACCACAATTTCACTGGTATTGAAGTTTTAAGACCTACTTCATCCAAGATCTGATATATCCATATTATCTCAGACACAGATTGTGCCATAGCCCTATATTCTGACTCTACACTCGATCGTGACACAACATTCTGCTTCTTACTTTTCCATGAGACCAAATTTCCTCCAATGAAAATACAATAGCCTGATGTGGATCTTCTATCCACTTTGGAACCTGCCCAATCTGCATCTGAAAAACATTCAATATGAGTGTGTCCATGATTTGCATACAAGATACCACGTCCAGGTGCTCCTTTCAAGTAACACAAAATTTGCTCTAACGCTGCCCAATGATGAACTGTTGGGGATGACATAAATTGGCTAACAACACTGACCGAATATGCAATATCTGGACGAGTCACGGTAAGGTAATTCAGCTTTCCAACCACCCTTCGATATCTCTCAGAATCTTTAAAGAGTTCTCCATCTCCTGTAAGGTGGATGTTCGGAGTCATTGGAGCACTACAAGGTTTTGCTCCTAATTTTCCTGTCTCAGTTAATAAGTCCAGGACATATTTTCTTTGAGATAGAAAGATACCTTTTTTACTCCTTGTGACTTCAACACCTAAGAAATACTTTAGCATCCCCAAATCCTTCGTGTGAAACTGAGTATGTAGGAAAGACTTAAGAGATGAAATTCTCGTAGTATCACTTCCAATAATAACAATGTCATCTATATACACAACTAAAAGAATGATACCAGCTTTTGATTGTTTGTAGAACATAGAATGGTCAGACTTGCTTTTCATCATACCAAACGTTTATATAGCTTGACTAAATTTTCCAAACCAAGTACGAGGACTTTGTTTCAAACCATACAAAGATTTGCAGAGACGACAAACGTGCCTAGACTCCCCCTGAGCAATAAAACAAGGAGGTTGCTCCATAAACACCTCCTCTTGAAGATCACCATGAAGAAAAGCATTCTTGATATCTAGTTGATGCAAAGACCAATGGTGAGTAGCTGCCATAGAAATAAACAACCGAACAGATGTCAATTTAGCAACAGGAGAGAAAGTGTCAGAATAGTCCACTCCATAGGTTTGAGCATATCCCTTAGCAACAAGACGGGCCTTTAATCGGGCAACTGACCCATCTAGATTAACCTTAACTATGAACACCCATTTGCATCCGATAGCCCGTTTCCCTGAAGGTAAATCAACCAAGTCCCAAGTACCATTGTCATCCAACACATTCATTTCCTCGATCATTGCATGATGCCAAACAAGATGAGATATAGCTTCATGAATAGTTTTAGGGATAGAAATAGAATCAAGAGAGGCAATAAAAGAGCAAGAGGAAGACGACAAGAAATTATACGAAACAAAAGAAGAAATAGGATAAGTACATTGACGTTTACCTTTGCGTAATGCAATAGGAAGATCATCATTCAAGACTAGATCTGATGACGAAGGAGTAGGTGCAGGACATGAATCAGAAGGTCTATGTCTAGAGTAGACTTGAGTTATAGGAGGCCTAACAGGAACTGGATCAGAGACAGGTTCAGATGATGTGATAGAATAGACTAACAAATCGTCATCCTCCCCCTGACATGCAGGAGGAGGAGAAGACGAAAAATAGGATGTGTCTTCCATGAAGGTAACATCAATTGAAACAAGATATTTTTTAAGACAAGGACAATAACATCTATAACCTCTTTGGAGACGAGAATAACCAAGGAAGATACACTTCAAAGACTTGTGATCTAATTTAGTAACATGCGGACGAACATCCTGAACAAAACAAGTGCTACCAAATATCCTAGGGTCAACCGGAAATAGTGACTTATTAGGAAACAAAATTTTGTAAGGAATCTCACCATGAAGAACAGATGAGGGCATGCGATTAATAAGAAAACATGCAGTTGAAACTGCATCGGCCCAAAAAGGTTTAGAAACATTCATTTGAAATAATAAGGTAGGTGCAGTTTCGAGAAGATGTTTGTTCTTACGTTTGGCCACTCCATTTTGAGTTGGAGTATCAACACACGAAGTTTCATGAAACATGCCATTTTGAACTATATAAGATTGAAACAAAGCTGATGTATATTCTTTGGCATTATCACTTCACAAAGTACGAATTGAAACATTAAATTGAGTTTTAATCTCAACACAAAATGCGTAAAAAATAGAAAACAATTCAGAACGACTCTTCATTAAATATAACCAAGTTACACGAGAATAATCATCCACAAAAGTAACAAAATACTTAAATCCAGGTTTAGACAAAATAGGACAAGGACCCCAAACATCAGAATGAACTAATTCAAAAGGAACACTAGCACGTTTATTAACTCTTGGATTTGAACTAAGATGATGATGTTTTGTAAATTGACAAGACTCGCAATCTATTGAAGAAACATTACTAAATTGCAAAGTTTCTTCAGTAAAGGAAGAGATGGATGACCCAGTCTACAATGTGCCTCGAAGGGAGAGGTTACACTAGAGCAAGCGACAGATTTAGGTATTGGTGTGTCAAGAATATAGAGGCCTCTAGACTCATGTCCTTTACCAATAGTCTTCTTCATCATAAGATCCTGAAATAAGCAACGATTAGGAAAAAATGAGATGCAACAGTTAAGATTGTGAGTAAGCTGACTTACATAGATCAAATTAAAGGATAAGCTAGGTAAATATAAGACAGACGGCAAAGGAAGAAAATGAGTAGGAGTAATTGTGCCAGACCCAAGAACACGAGATGGTGACCCATCGGCTAAGGTAACAGTAGAGGTAGAAGTGTTTGACTGAAGAGTAGAAAAGATACTAGAATTACATGTCATATGATCTGTGGCACTAGAATCAATAACCCATTTGGAAGATAAGGAAATGAGACACACATTTGATTTACCTGAATCAACAATAGCAGTGATAGAAGGTGATGAAGACCTTAGTGATTCTTGATACTGTAAGAACTTGGTAAATTCATCTACATAGATAAGAACCGATTTTTCAGAAGTATCAGAAGTGGATGCAATATGAGCCGATTGACCTTTCTGATGCTTGTACTGAAGCTTTCTACAGTCATGTTTCGTATGTCCTGGTTTGTGACAATATTGACATACAATACCTCCTAGGTCCTGTGATCGAGTTTCAAACCCGTGCATGCCGCCTTATTTTTTTTTGTTCATATAAGTTGACCGTCCATACTCATAATTATTACTACGGTTGACCAAAGTACCATTTAATTGATCAGATGGAGGTGGAATGCCTTCTGTATGATGTACTCGACTAAACACCTCTTGTAAAGAGAAGATCTCAGAACCAGAAAGAACTTGGGACTTAGTAGTCTCAAAAGTAGAGGGAAGATCGGCAAGAAAACTCATGACCACCATTTGTTCCCGTTGGCTTTGTTGAACCTTTACATCAGGGCTAAAAGGCATCAAACTATTGAGCTCCTCATAAGTCCTTTTAAATTCCATAAAATAATTTGTGAGTGACTGATCTTGTTTGTCTGCACGGTAAAATGCTTTGCATACCTCATATATGTGAGAAAGATTTCCCTTACCAGAATATAAGAAATCCAAATAATCCATCAATTCCTTAACGAATTCACAATGATTGATCAAGTCAATTACATTGCTTTCAATAGAATTCCGAATCTGCAGAAATAAGCGAGCATCGTCTCTAAGCCATGTCTGCTTTGAATCATCTTTAGGAGGATCATTCGTTAAATGAGTATCTTTGTCGATACTTCTCAAATAAATTCGAATGGTCTTGCTCCAAGCCAAATAATTCGAGCCATTGAGCTTATGGTCCGTGATTTTAGACATCACAGGCACCATATCCGTTACAACATTAGATTTTTTTTCAGCTATAACTCTTACAAACGACAAGACAGCGAGTAAACGAACAAACAAAATCCAACAACAGCAGCGACCAAACACGCAATGAACAAGAACACAAAATTGGAAGAACCCAAACCTGAAAAATCACAAGCGATGAGTGCCAAACCACCACAGATGATGCAGGGGAATGGCAGAGAGCGACACGAGGTCGATCGGAGAATAATTCTGCACGAACGTGTTGTCACGCGCCAGCGCGTGGAAATTTGACAGAAAGTCACGGTGGCGCATGTGTCTCACTCGTGGCTCGTCTGGTGACTGGACTTTAGGGTTTGGCCAGTCGGCAACTATTCTTCTTCCCTGTGCCGGCGATGAGACGTGTGAAAATTTGACAGAAAGTCGCGGTGGCGCGTGTGGCTCACTCGCGGCTCGTCTGGTGACCAGACTTTGGGGTTTGGCTGGTCGGCGGTTGGTCTTCCTCCTTGTGCCGACGGTGAGAAAAAATGTGCACTCCAAAAGGGTGTTCCGAGTTGGAACTCAAAAATGCATCAAATCCTAATTTGTGTTTACCCAAAATCAGCCCCAATTTGAACGGAAATTTTTTTCCCAAATTTTGTAACCCAAATGCTCTGATACCATGTAAAACTTAGAATTCACTCTTCTTTATCATTCAAAGACACTACCTATTTATATACAAAGTTAGAGATAATCTTAGGTGACATACACCTAATGCACAACTAATATATTCACCTAGTGTTAGACACCTAATACACACAAAATTAATCATCTTTAACAAGAATCATTAGGTATATCTCAGGAACAAATAATTATGGTTTATATTTTACTACTAACACTACTTGTGAAGTAAGTGGTTTTACAAATGCCGACTGGGCAGGCAACCAGGATGATAGGAAGAGCACATCAGGTGGTTGTTTCTACGTTGGAAACAACTTAGTATCCTGGCACAGTAAAAAGAAAAACTCTATCTCACTTTCTACAGTTAAAGCAGAATACATTATTGTAGGAAGCTCTTGCACACAAATGATTTGGATGAAAAACATGCTCAAGGACTACGATCAATCACAAGGTATGATGCCCTTATATTGTGATAACTCTAGTGCTATATGTATTTCTAAGAACCTAGTTCAACATTCTAGAACTAAGCACATTAACATTAGGCATAACTTTATTTGAGAATTAGTTGAAGAGAAAGTGGTAACACATGAGCTTGTACCTACTGAGAGACAACTAGCTGATATATTCACTAAAGCCATAGACACTCAAAGATTTGAGTATCTCAGAAGTGCCTTGGGAATTTCTCCCTTAAATTGAATTTCAAATTTTATAACAAAAAAAACATTTATGCAAAATGTAACTACTTATAAATCTTGTATATTGAATACATAAAAAGAAAGAGCCAATAGAAGTTATAATATATATATATATATATATATATATATATATATATATATATATATATATATATATATATATAAGTTACCTCATATGTATGATAAAAAATACAAAAATAATAAGTCCTCATTTAGTAGATATACTTTATTTTGTAAGATTGAAGACTCGATTATAGTTTTACATGATAGGTGATAATTTTTTTCTTCTGAGTCTTTCTTGATATGTCATAAATGAATTAATTGACACATTTGTGGAGTTTAAACATATATACTACTTTAAGTAAATGTCAATATGTCATTATATGTGCAAAGTGTGTGTGTGCACCTTTTCTATTCTACTTATTTATTTATATGATAAATAATCAAAATTAGAGTTAAAAAATGATGAGTTCTCAATTGGTTGTGTGCTTGTTTGTAATTAAATGAGTTTAATATCTTATGTGACTATTTATGAAAAAAAATCATATTTTTATTTATTACTTTTTTAATTCGTTTCTAAGTTAGAGAATCATAGAACTTAGGGAGAGTTTAAAGCATATTGCATTTATGTATTACTCTACTTTTACATTGCTATATCTTTATTAGAAGTTTAGCTTCATTTCTTTGTCTAATGGTTTGTCCTTCTCGTATGTCAAAAAAAGGGAGAGAATAATGTGTTTTACTTCCATGTTTTTATTTTGTTATGCATATAGGGGGAGAACATATTTAATTAAGCTTGATTGGTATGAATGCACACTACATGATTATTCTTTACACTTCGCTTATTTTTATGTAAACTGAACTAATGTACAATGAGGCTTTCAAGCCAAGTAGTTGTTTTCTTTGCCTATGTCTTTTTAGTTACTTATAAGCTTGTCAAGTTGCAGCGAATATGGATTCATCGGATCATAGGATAGTTCCACTATGGAGTCTAGGAAATCATTGTATTTTATCTTATTCTTATAAGTGTCATGTAGTGAGAGAGAGGTTTTTCCACACAAAAATGCCAAAGAGAGAGTTTGTAAGGACCATGAGTGTTGGCTATTTTCGTAGACAAAATATTTATCTGTAAATTTTTTTTTAGGCTTACTTTCAAGTCTATCAAGAAAAGCCAAAAAAATGCTCGAGTTCTAGATAATTGTACTTCAGGTATATCTTTGATAACTATGACACATAAGATTACATTTATGCATTTAATAACACATGCTTATAAATCTGAAATTATTTTTAATGCTAAAATATGGAATAAGATATGCTAAAATATTAGATAAGATATACTCTAAATTATAGCTGAAATCTTTAGCATAAAAGATAGCATAAAATCTATTTTAAAATAAATCTATTTTATATAAGAGTTATCTTAATTAATGAATAATACTAATCATATTTGTAATAGAAAAGATATTTATTAATCATATATGAGTTATCTTAATTAATGAGTAATATTAATCTTATTTGTAATAGAAAAGATATTTATCAATCATATATGAGTTATCTTAATTAATGAGTATTATTAATCTTATTTGTAATAGAAAAGATATCTATCAATTACATAGGATTAAAGGTTTTAATTTTTCCTATAAATAAAACTCATTACTCATTGTTTTAATTAACCACACAAGAGCATTCTTTAATCTTCTTAATTTCTCTATCTTGTTTTACAAATATAAGATCATAATTCTTTAGGCTTCTTTATTTAATTAATCTATCAAATATTGGTGGTTATATTTGAATGATTAATAAGCCTAATTATTTTATGATATTTTGATAATATGTTCTTATGGCTTCTTCTTTATTTTTGTTCTTAAATTGTTAGATCAAATAATTATTTTTGTCATATCATAATTATTTGATTTGATTATTAATCTTTAAAGAAACTATTTTTATTGAACTTGTGCTTGATCTTTTTGCTCTAGGATTTGCTAGTTAATTTAATTTAAATAACATATGTTTTGAATCATCTAGTTAGGATTATTCATTATTAAATCTGTTCTAGAACACACACGGTCACTTGTATTTTTGTGCTAACTATTTTGCAGTTACTTCAGGAACGTATCTGATTGGCGGGAAGTTTATTGGAACGTTGGTCTGGAAACCGCTCATGCTAATATTGAAAACTGTGAAAACAGAGTAGGAGCTCGTAAGTAAAGTACATTGAAACAGTATCCTAAGGAGGGTAACATAAGATCGAGTTTGTACTTGAACATTTGATTTTCATAGTGAAAAGTTAGGTGGTCCGGTGGACCGGTGGTTTTTCTCTTAGGTTATGGTCGTGGCCTAGGTTGTTTCCACCTAAAAATAGTGTGTTATTATTTTATTTTTGTACTTATTTTTACACACGATTGCATGCATGACTACTTTGTTTAGGTTATTAAATTATAAATTAGTAAAAATTAAAAGGTTATTAAATTATAAATTAGTAAAAATTAAAAATAACTTCTTCTTCTTCTTCTTCGGTGCAAATAAGTGTTGAAGGACTAGCTGATAAGTCAAAATAAATAAATTAGTGTTGTAGGACTACCGAGTTTATTTAACATTCCAAAGCACGGATGTACGTCCAATATACTCGCAAAAGAGTAGGAAAACTTGAAGAACCAGGAATTAGACTTGTCAAAATAACCCAACAATTTCAAATAAATTTTTGAAGGCAAGTGTTTCATAAGTGTGACAATGGATTACTTTTTGTGTTTTTGTGTAATGTTTTGATATTAGTTGTGTCGATTTTCTAAATTAGTTAACATATGAAATAATTTACTGATTTTTTTTTATGTTGCATATTTATAATAATAATAAATAATAAGATCTTTAAAGGCATGAAAAAATTATTGAATTTTCATGTCATATTAAACATCCTCAGAAAATTAAGGGAAAATCATGGACTTCAAGAATCATGAACCATCGGCTGTGCCAGTCTAAATCTCTAGTCTTGTCCCACCAACTATGGTGACCTTTAAAAATAGGGTGAGAGGCGCGAGAGACATTTCAGTTGTTAAAAAAAAGAAATTGGAAATCAGAGATGACATTCTTAAAATAAAACAATAATTTTTACATATTTTTTAAGTTGTGGTTATTTGTTATTTCACAAAATCTAAAGGAGATTGCCATAATTTCCCAAAAATATTATAAATAGAAAATTAAAGAAACATATAGCATATTGGCTTCTTGTGAGCCAAAAAAATCAAACAAGCCATCCATTTAAGCAAATATCAAATTTAAATAACTTTACAGAGTAGCATACTCACTGATACACACACACAAAACATGTTTACTTATATATAATAATAAATCTATTTTGCTTATTGTTGCTCGTCATAACAAGTATTCATCAACATTTAATAATAAAAATAAATAATAAATAATAAATAAAAAAAGGGGTAGGCAAAATGCAAAATAACAAAATTATAAAATTTGTACATTTGAAACTCATTCACTAGTATTCATCAAACAGTTAAAATTACCCCATATCTCTTCCCCTACTCAATATGTCAAGACCTTCAATTCTGCAATTCATGATCCTGTGGAACACTTTCCTCACTTGGCGCTCCAACGGGTCCAAATCATTCTTAATAGTTTCACAGATCAATGATAATGCCTGCACCCTTTCTTTAACCTCCTCCTTCTGCTCCTCCGTCAACGGAAACTGCACCGAATCCAACAAGTTTGTCATGTAGTGTGTACATCTCTCAACTTGATAAATCTCCCTCAATAACCCACAAGAATTTTGATGATCCCGCTTCTTTGACTCTTCCATGATCCGGCCATGAAGAGATAGAAATGGAGTTCCCCAGGTGAAATTCCGAGGGATCACAAAACTGACATTAATACTACCATCTTGACATGGGATTGCAGCAACAAGAGCCCACAACACAAACATAAGAACAGAACTTATAGTAAAAACAGGAAGTACAAGCCCATTTGTAGCTGCAATCTCGTTGGCACGGGGTGGCACCAAGTTGTTTGCTATTGATTGCAGTTGCTTAGTAGCTGACCATGAATTGGAAACACTCCATGAAAGAGAGCGTGAATGCCCACAGCCAGAGGAGTTCTGGTTATATTGATGATCTTTCTTAGTGTTGTTACGCCCAAAAGATCTGTTTCGGTGCGAGAATGCTGAACCAGAATCCTTTTCCTCTATCATTAGCAGTGACAAATCCGTCAAAGCCTTTCTTGCTCGACGAAATTGGCCTTCACTAGATGGCCTTTGGCGAGATTCTAAAGCACATACAACAATGTCCAAATGCTTCTGCCATGATCTTATCTTCTCAATCCCATTTCGAGTGGCATTACAAATATCAAGAGCTTTCACACTCCTTTCAAAGAAATCATCAATCATTCGATCCAGGGGGGGCTTAGAGGCTTGCTCTTTGCTGTTCACCAAAATGACCCTAAATTCCTCTAAGCAACAAACAAACATATCCAAGAGCTTCTCCATCCATGCAAAAGAGAGTAACTGATCAGAGCTAACAGAGTATAGATCTTTAAATCTTTTGGCCACTTGTTGTTGGAAGGCCTCAAGCTCTGAATCAACAGCACTTGGTTCATAATTAGGGTCCAGGGAATGAACCTGGTCTCGCTTTAGACTCAAAATGGAGCGTCCAAATGACGCCAAAGACGAAAAACTTGAACTTTCTGTTACGGGCATTGTTACAAAATTCCAAAAAACAAATTCTCCACTCAGAAAGAAACACCCAATTGCAAACACTGATCAAGAAAAACAACACAAACCCATTTCTCAATTAACCATATTCATTAATCCTAACCCTGAATGCTCACACAATTTCAAACCCAACCAACCGTTTCTTTTAGGTTTATCTACCCAAAACTCGAAAACGAAGAAATTTCACAACCCAGGTTGAAAAAACATTCATTGCATATAAAACATGCTCAGACAAATAAAAATTCCAGCTGAATAACAACAAAAAAATACAAAATTAAAGCAAACCCACCTTCTATTCAACCAAAATTTGTCAACCAAGATCAGAATATGCCAGGGAATCAAACTCCAGGCACAAAGAAAGCACATTGTAGAGTCGAAAACATCATACAGTGCGGTGACAGATCAAGAAATTTTTAAGAGCCGAGAATTAGGGGAAAAAAAGTTGAATAGAAATATAGGAAAATAAGGGAATGTATTGTAGAGCGAAACACAGGTCGATGGATGTCCTAAAAGAATAAGAGTTAAGAAAAAGGCATATTATATTTGTGACGTGTAAGCAACCAAATACAAACACAGATACAGGTGGATCCTGAAACCTGGCGAA
Organism: Hippophae gyantsensis; assembly: GCA_030763125.1. Taxonomy (NCBI): domain Eukaryota; kingdom Viridiplantae; phylum Streptophyta; class Magnoliopsida; order Rosales; family Elaeagnaceae; genus Hippophae; species Hippophae gyantsensis. Next base: position 35,963,522 of record CM061030.1, read on the forward strand.
AGACTTTGAGCCTCTCGCTTCGGTGACCCTAAACCCGACTCCGAAAGTGACGCGCAATTTTTATACTAACTCAAAAATAGAAAGAGAAAATCAATAAAAATTTAAAAATAAATTATTTAAATATAGAAAACCTGTTTGTATCCTCAAAAAATAAATATAGAAAACCAAAGCTGCTCATTACCTATTTAAAGAGTCATTTTATTTATATTATTATAATATTATAATTATTTTTTCATAAATAAAATACCTTAATTATCTTTTAAAAATTAATAACTAATTTCAATTAAAAACTTATTCTGTGTTTTAAGCTGTAACCGAATTGCCACATGCCTAATTTAAATATTTTATTTTTAATGAAGTATTTTTTTAATATATTTCAGAATGGGCTATTTAAATAAAAAAAATTATTAAATTAATGTAAAATAGTTATCAATTATAATAAAATGCAAGTGAACCACTTATTTTTACATGAAATTATGTTTAGATGGTTTCTAATTAGAAAAACAAAAAAATAAATCTTAAAATTTATAATCATAAATAACACATCTTACATCAACCTCGTTACATGTTAAAATTATAATCTTTAAATATGTTTAATGTTAAATGACACACGATTAAATATTGTTATATTTTTTTTAATTTACCAAAGAATTTTACAAAGAAATGAAATATGGGACCATGAATTTGAAAATGAGATTTGAGCCTTAAACTTAATGGGTTGGCAAAGCCGAGTGGTAGGAAATTGACATGAAGATGCTCCTCACCATAAGGTCATCATGTTCAAGACTAAAGCACCCCACTCCAACCCCTTGTTGTCAACGTGGTTCTGCTTCATATAACACAAAATGTATTAGCCTTATTTTTTTTTTTCATTGAACGTAAAGCTATATATGTGCTGTCCTAATTATTTGTCTTTGTTTTCTAGGTAGGGAACATTTTATTTCAGTGTATAAATGCTTATAGCTAATAGCTCCATTCAATAATTTCTTTTATGAATCTGCCTGGAGTTGTAAATTTCCTTCTTCAATATAATCTATTTCTCTCTTTTTTTTTCTTTTTTTGGGAAAAAGAAACATTTTATGAATGAAAATATACCTGCCAACAAAAAAAAAATCTTGTAAATGTTCTTATAATTGAAAAAATTATCCAAATCAAGACACTAGAAAAATAGGTACTTAGGTTTAAAGTCCTCATTATTCTGTAATAAGAGTTAGCATCTCTGCCATCTTTTGGTTTTAACTTGGGAGGTCTGAATGTTATTAAAAAAAAATAAAAAAAATGGGAGGTCTGAAAGAAACGGCAGATGGTGCGTTCATCTTGTTATTCTAGCGTTCATCTTGTTATTCTAGTCAGATGGTGCGTTCTTCTTCTTCTTCTTCTTCTTCTTCTAATTATTGTTAATTTTTTTAAAATAATTTTATATTAACTTTTATTTTTATCTTACCAAAAACTCATATTTTAATTGTTGGAAAAAATTGATAGTTGTAAAGAAATAAATGTCACAAAACTCATGATAATTTCTCAATCCCAAATAGAACAAAAATAACACCAAAAATTTTTAGCGTGAAAAACCTTCTAAAATGAAAGTAACAATCACGGGATTCGTAGACCATTTAAAACTTTCACTATAATAAAATGAGATTACAAACTTCATCTTTAGGCGGATCTTTCTCACAAAAATACAATAACTATATATTTTCAATTTGTGGTTAAAACTTTACAAATTGGATCTCAATTTTCTTTTCTAAGAAAGTTCTCTTTGCTCTCTACTCTCTGTAATTTTCTTTCTCTCAACTTGATATATTAAAATTGAGGAAAAGGCTTTTTATAGAGGAAAAACAACACTCCTTCTACTCTTTAAGAATCTAAAGAGACAAATAACCCAATATTTTTGACTTTTTTTTAATTCTTTCTTTTCACCGCATTCTCAGCCTTCATTGCGGAATGCCTTTTTATTTTTCTTGTTGCGGGCCCACATGAGATAGACCAACAAATATCCCCATCCACCTTATGTGGGACATGGCTCTTCTACACTTGCAATCTCTCTACAGATAGCAAGCTTTTCTCTAGTTAGGGTCTTTGTCATCATTTCTGCCCCGTTATCATTGGTGTGGATATTCTCAACTTGTAGTAGTTATGTTCCAACACATCATGAATCCAATGATACCTTACATCAATGTGTTTGGACCTTGAGTGGAAGGTTGAGTTCTTGCTAAGGTGAATTGCACTTTGATAGTCGCAATAAAGAACATAATTTTCTTGGTTATGATGCAATTCTTATAGGAAAATTTTCATCCACAGGATCTCCTTACAACCTTCAGTGATTGCAATGTACTCTATTTTTGTGGTACTTAAGGCAATACACTTTTGTAATCGTGATATCTATGAAACAGTTCCCCCTCCAAATGTTATTAGGTACCTGGATATAGACTTTCTCATATCCACGTCGCCAGCCATATCTGAATTTGTATATCCTTCTAATATAGGTTTGTTATTACCAAAGCATAAAAAATGACTGGAAATTCCTCTAAGATACCTGAGTATCCATTTGACAGCTACCTAATGTTCCTTTCCAAGATTTGATAGGAATCGGCTCACAACACCAACAATATGTGCAATGTCTGGTCTAGTGCATACCATAACGTACATTAGACTGCCAACCCCCGATGCACAAGGCATCTTGCTCATCTCCGATTTCTCCTCCTCACTTGAGAGACATTGACTTACATTAAGCTTGAAATGGCTAACAAGTGGACAACTAATAAGTTTAGTTTTGCTCAAGTTGAATCTTTCAAGAACTTTTTCAACATATTGTTTTTAGGAAAGTCAAATCCTTTACTTTTACCTATTGTGGGTAATTGTCATGCCAAGATCTGATTGCCAGGTTCTAAGTCCTTCATTGCAAAGGACTTGTTAATCTTATCAATATTTTGACCTATAATTAACATGTCATCAACATAAAGCAAAAGAATAATAAAATCACCATCAGAGAATTTCTTAATGAAGACGCAGTGATCAACCATCGTTCTGTTGTATTCATTTTTCTCCATGAATGAGTCGAACTTTTTGTACCATTGTCTTGGTGCTTGTTTCAGACCATACAAGCTCTTCTTTAGTCTGCATACCAACTTCTCTTTGCTTTTGACTTGGAAACCTTCGGGTTGCTCCATATAGATTTCCTCTTCAAGATCACAATGTAAGAATGTGGTCTTTACGTCAAGTTGTTCAACCTCTAAATTAAGGCTAGCTGTTAAACCAAGAACAACTAGGATTGAAGAAATTTTAACTACTGGTGAGAATATTTCATCGACCCACTTGTTCTTGAAAGCTTTCCTTCCTTGTGGTAGTTTCATTAGGTCAAATGTGTGGTTCTCATGTAGAGATTTCATTTCTTCCTACATGGATTTTAACCACTCAGTATTATGCTGATCAACGATAGCTTTGACATAACTCTTTGGTTCTCCCTCTTTAGTGAGCATCACATACTCATTAGGAGAATATCTACGACTTGGTTGTCATACTTGGGTAGATTTCCTTGTCTGTACTTCTGATTAGACTTGTTCAAAAACTTGTTTGGGTTCTGAACTGCCAGTTGGTAGATTAACATCATCAGTATCTGGTGTATTTCCCTCATCATCAAGATTTGTTGGTGGAGGGACTGGTTCTAGATTAACTGGAATTTCATCTAATTGTGGTTTCTCAAATTTTTCAAAATCCTTGATTGTTTGATCTTCAAGAAACACCACGTCTCTACTTCTAACAATCCTTTTGCTAACAAGATCTTAAAATTTGTAGCTGAATTCTTCATGGGCATATTCTATAAAGATACATTGCTTCATTTTTTCCATCCAACTTGGACCGCTCATCTTTTGGGATGTGAACAAATGCTCTATAGCCAAATACTTTCAAGTGTTTGTAAGAAACGTCTTTCTCCGTCCAAACTCTTTCCGATACGTCGTAATTCAGTGGAACTAATGGAAAAAGGTTGATTAAATTGATTTCTATCCTCATTGCCTCCCCTAATAGGATTTTGGCAGTTTTGCATTCGAGAGCATACATCTGACTCTTTCACAGATGGTTCTGTTCATCCTCTCCGCTACACCGTTGTATTAGGTTGTCTTTGGTACCGATTTTTCTAGCCTGATGTTGAAACTTCTGTAGTACTCCTCAAATGGTCCATGATACTCACCACCATTGTCTACACATACACACTTCAAACATCTACCATTTTTCTCTTCACTTTTACATGAAACTGCTTGAAAACTTTATGCACTTGATCTTTAATTTTCAAAGCAAAAGTCTACACTTTTCTAGAATGATCATCAATAAAAGTCGCAAAATAATGAGTACCTCCTAGTGACTTACAACTCATTGTATAAACATCTGTGTGTATTAAATCTAAAATATTTTCCTTCCTAGATGGTACGAGACTATGAAATGCAACTCTATGTTGTTTTCCCATAATACAGTCAACACAAGCTTGCAAGGGTGTACCTTTCATTCTTGGCAAGTACTCCTTGGAAAAATTCTAAGACCTTTTTCACTTATGTGGCCAATTCACTTATGCCATAGCTTGGTGGCTGTGAGGTAGAGTGATGTATCTTTCTTGCCTTTCGCTACTACCAAATTGCCTGAGCTTCCACTTTCCTTCACCGAAATAATTATTGTATCCATCATCATCAAGCATACCGGTAGAGATCAAATTGAGGTAGATATGAGGAACATGCCTCACATCTTTCAGAAGTAATCTGCATCCAAGATTAGTCTCTAGATAAATGTTGCCAATGTCGACAATTTTTGATGCATCATCATTTCCCATCCTTACATATCCAAAATCACCTCGAGTCTAGGCTGAGAAGAATTCCTGTCGTGAGGTGACATGATAGGAAGCGCCTAAGTTAACTACCCAAGTAGTGTCTTGACATGCAAGATTGACATAATCAACATCTCGAACAATGACAACTTCTTCAGTGACAATTGTGGTGCCATTTGTTCGGGTTTCTGCTTCTTGATTTTTGGATCATTTTGCCTCTTTAACTTTCTACATTCTCGAATGAAGTGTTCAGGCTTGCCGTAGTGATGACACTTCTTGTCATGCCTTGATCTAGACTTTGACCATCATCTTTGCTGACTTTGGTATGGGGATTTATACTTTTACTTCTTTCGTACCATTCTTGCTTGCCTTGTTTCTCCATGACAAACGCTTTAGTGTCAAAAGTATATCCTTCATTTTTTCGTCGAGACTTTTCATTTAGCATTCTGTATTTTACCATATCTATGGTAAGCTTATCGTCAAGAGCTAAGTTGCTAACTGACACAACTAGAGTATCCCAACTTTTTGGTAGAGAACTCAGCATCAACAACTCTTGTAACTCGTCATCTACAATCATCTTCATAGAGTTGAGTTGATCTATAATGCCTTGGAAATCACTCTTATGTTTTGATACGTTACTTTCATCTTTATACTTTAAATTGACTAATCATTGCATCAGATTAGCTTTATTATATGCGGTTGTCCTCACATACTTCAAATTATTTACGTTCTTTGGCAAAAGTTGGAGAAAATGTATGCCATTACAACTGCACAGAATAAAGCTAATCTGATGCAACGATTAGTCAATTTGAAGTATAAAGACAGAAGCAACATATCAGAACATATGAGTGATTTCCAAGGCATTATAGATCAACTCAAATCTATAAAGATGACTGTAGATGATGAGCTACAAGAGTTATTAATGCTGATTTCTCTACCAAAAAGTTGGGATACTCTAGTTGTGTCAGTTAGCAACTCAGCTCCTGACGGCAAGCTTACCATGGATATGGTAAAAGAAATAATGCTAAATGAAAAGTCTTGACCAAAAAATGAAGTATATACTTCTGACACTGAAGCGTTTGTCATGGAGAAACAAGGCAAGCAAGAATGGCACGAAAGAAGTAAAAGTAGAAATCCTCGTAACCAAAGACAGCAAAGACGACGTTCAAAGTCAAGATCAAGGCATGACAAGAAGTGTCATCACTGTGGCAAGCCCAGACACTTTATTCGAGAATGTAGAAAGTTAAAGGCAGAACAATCCATAAATTAGGAAGCAAAAATCCGAACAAATGACACCACAACTGTCATTGAAAAAGTTGTCAGTGTTTGAGATACTGATTATGTCAATCTTGCATGTCAAGACACTACTTGGGTAGTTGACTCAGGCACCTCCTATCATGTCACCTCACAACGGGAATTCTTCTCAGCCTATACTCAAGGTGATTTTGGACGTGTAAGGATGGGAAATATTGGTGCATCAAAAATTGTTGGCATTGGCAACATTTATCTAGAGACTAATCTTGGATGCAAATTACTTATGAAAGATATGAGGTATGTCCCTAATATCCACCTTAATTTGATCTATACCGGTATGCTTGATGATGATGGATACAATGATTATTTTGGTGAAGGAAAGTGGAAGCTCACCAAAGGCAATTTGGTAGTAGCAAAAGGCAAGAAAAATACATCAATCTACCTCATAGATGCCAGACTATGTAGAGGAGAAGTAAATACCACTAGGAAATAAGTTCCCATCGAGCTATGGCATAAGCGACTCGGCCACATGAGTGAAAAAGGTCTCAGAATTCTTTATAAGAAGGAGCTCTTGCCAGGAATGAAAGGTACACCCTTGCGAGCTTGTGTTGACTGTATTATGGGAAAACAACACAGAGTTACATTTCATAATCTCGCACCATTTAGGAAGGAAAATATTCTAGATTTAATATTAAAAAGATTTAATTTAGTGCTCATATTCATTAGATGGTTTCAATTTAATAGCTTAATTTATAAAATAGTTTCAATTAGTATTATAGTTCATAAAATAATTTTAATTTATTCCCTTAGTTTATAAATTTAATATCTAACTTTTTATTAATAATTTATAATATTAAAACTATTTAGCTAACATAATATTAAACTAATTTTTTTAATAATATGAATAAAAATGATACTAATTTGAATAAAAATGATATTAATTTTTGAACTTAAATATATATGAATACTTATTCCTAAATGGGTGTCTAACAATAAATATAAAATTAATACTTTAGGTGGGGTTTATGGAATGAGAATGGAATGAAATGGAAATAAAACAGTTTTGTTTGGTTTGATCATTAGAATCAAAGAAGGAATCGGTATTACAGTATTAAGTTTACAGTTGGAATAAAATGAAAAACAATGTATATTACTTTAATACATCTATATTCAATAAAATTTAAAGAATACCAGTACTTAGGGGTTCAATTCCTACTGAGATATATCCATTAGAAAAGAATAGAGCCCTCATTGAAGAGATCTAGCTTCTCCAAACAAAAAAGGATAGGAATTCGGAAGTGACTCTCTGTATTTTCTTGTCTACCAATAGAGCCGTTAAGGATGCCGACTTTTCGGATGTAGATTTATTATTTTGTTGTCTACCATATGGAACAGCACATGTTCAATTCTTGCTTATTTCTATCTATTATTTCCTTAGTAATCAATTTGTTGTGCTTAGACTTTCCTTTCTCACTTATAGGAAATTATTAAAAGCCATCCAAAGAGTTTGAATATTAGTGATCTATATGCAGTAAGGTTTGTCTCTCCATTACTTCGTGCTCCAATTGTTACTTTATTTAATGGATACATCCTGCAGCACATTTGGAACTTGAATTATCATATAAAAATTTCCCTTATAGTGGTTCTTTAGGACTTCCGGCTACAAGATATAGCTGAGTATGAAGAGTGGTAGGGTCAGGCACACAGAGCACCAAAACTACAGGCAAGGTAAACCTTTTATTCTCTATTCTGTATGGGAAACATTTTTTGTGGTTAAATGGTTGATTTTGAAGTCTGTTGTGATATTATAGGAATGTATCAAGTTTACTATAGCAAAGTCATCCTTGAAAGTTCAAAGTTGGCTCATGTTAATTAGTGCCTTTTTCTCCTAGTTCTAGAAAGAAGTTGTATATGGTTTAATAGATATTTTAAGGGAGGAAATTACACAGGCTTACCCGGTTGTTACCCGACATCCATTCGATTTCCATTTGTGGCCTTAATAAAGGTGTCTATTTTAGCTGAACTTTATCCCATATTTTACATTTTCTTATGATTATTTTATTTGTCAATTGACCGATAGCTAGTAAAGGAAGGAGGAAGTACTATGTTTAAAAACTCTTCCATCACGATACACAGAATGCTTGCACATGCATATGCAAATGTAATCATTTACAATGAAGTAAATGAATGAAACTTTGACCCTTATTATCACTACAACCCCAATTAATTAAAACCAATTGATAGGTGAACTTGCAAAAAATAACCTGATGTGGTAATCTTATCATAGAGGTTAGACCTACATTTACAATTCTAATGAAAGATTAGTACAAAAATGTCGGTTGGACATGGTGTCAAGTTTCAGAATTCTTTGCCACCACTTATCGTATTTTTCTTTTTTGTTCTAAAGCTTCTTTTTCCTCGTACGATTGATAATCATTTCATGCCACGAAACATTCTGAAAAAAAAATTACTAGAACATTTGAAGTTTACTTTTTCGTTAATCATGTTATGTGATGTAAAACTCTAAATTATGCTGCAGCATATATCAGGTGTTAAAAATATTCAAAATCTGGTCTATTTATCAGTCAGTTCAAATATATACGGGACATTCTCACACGAGCTCATTTACTTGACAACAAGCCTATTCACACCCCTATGGTTTTCTGTCAATAGTTGTGCAGGAATTACATGTGAAATGAACAAGCCACAAGCCAATGAAATGCTTGGAAATGAATCAAAAGACACGTCCAGAATGTCTAGTAAATAGGTATATAGATCCATTTGATCTAAAACATATCGGTGAATATTTCACATGGTGTGAACATAACATATCTATTCTATATAGTTTGTCACAGCCTGACATGGTTTGCATCTCATATGGATTCCTAGCATTTGAATATAAGGATTTGATTTGCTGCATAGTTTATTTTATTATTTATTATATATCTTTACTCTTATTTCCAGCATGTCCTACCATATTTGTATCCACGTAGATTATGTTATTAGTTTTTTATTATATTCCAAATTATCATATATAGCTGAAAATAATGGTGAACCAGTTAAAAGTTTTGAAGACGACAATAGTTGGTGCCTTGAAAAAGGAGCAAATGGCAGAAACTTCTATCAAACAAGTGGAAGTCGAGGTAAAGTAGTTGAACCGTGTGTTAATTCCTTACAGAGCCTATTTACCTTTTTTATTTTTTAAATTTTTATTTTCATATTGTGGCTTAAATCTCTTGATACTTCACTACTCAGGTGCGACAGATAGATGAAGACAATAGATGCCCAAAAATGATGTTGAGGTTTTGGGAAAACAAAATTCAAAGAATGGAATCAGTACTTAGGGGTTCAATTCCTACTGAGATATATCTATTAGAAGAGAATAGAGTCCTTTTTGAAGAGATCCAGCTTCTCCAAACAAAACTGGATAGGAATTTGGAAGTGACTCTCTGTATTTTCTTGTCCGCCAATAGAGCCGTTAAGGATACCAACTTTTCAGATGTAGATGTATTATTTTGTCGTCTGCCACATGGAATTATACAAGTTCAATTCTTGCTTATTTCTATCTATTATTTCCTTAGTAATCAATTTTTTATGCTTAGACTTTCCTTTCTCACTTACAGGAAATTATTAAAGGCCTTCTAAAGAGTCTCAATATTGGTGATCTATATGCAGTAAGGTTTGTCTCTTTATTACTTCGTGCTCCAATTATTACTTTATTTAATGGATACATCCTGCAACACATTTGGAACTTGAATTTTCATATGGAAATTTGTCTTATGGTGGTTCTTTAGGACTTTTGGCTACAAGATATAGCTGAGTTTGAAGAGTGGTATGGTCAGGCACACATAGCACCAAAACTACAAGCAAGGTAAACCTTTTATTCTTTGTTCTGTATGGGAAACATTTTTTGTGGTTAAATTGTTGCCTTTAAAGTCTGTCGTGACATTATAGCAATGTATCAAGTTTACTATAGCAAATTCGTCCTTGAAAGTTCAAAGTTTGCTCATGTTGATTAGTGCCTTTTTCTCCTAGTTTTAGAAATAAGTTGTATATGGTTTAACGAATATTTTAAGGGAGGAAATTACACAGGCTTACTCGGTTGCTACCCGACATCCATTGGACTTCCATTTGTGGCCTTAATAAAGGTGTATCTTTTAGCTTAACTTTATCCCAGATTTTACATTTTCTTATGATAATTTTATTTTTCAATTGGCTAATAGCTAGTAAAGGAAGGAGGAAGTGCTATGTTTAAAAAATTCTCCATCACGACACGCAGAATGGTTACACATGCACATGCAATCATTTACAGTGAAGTAAATGAATGAAACTTTGACCCTTATTATCCATGCAACCCTAATTAATTAAAACCAATCGATAGTTGAACTTGCAAAAAAAACCTGATGTGGAAATCTTGTCATAGAGGTTAGACCTACATTTACAATTCTAATGAAAGATTAGTACAAAAATGTCGGTTAGACATGGAGTCAAGTTTTAGAATTATTTTTCCTTGTACGATTGATAATCATTTCATGCCATGAAACATTCTGAACAAAAAAATTACTAGAATATTTCAAGTTTACTTTTTGTTAATCATGTTATGTGATGTAAAACTCTAAATTATGCTACAACAAATGTTAGGTGTTAAAGTTTTTCAAAATCTGGTCTATTTATCAGTCAGCTCAAATTTGCACGCGACATTCTCACACGAGCTCATTTACTTGACAGTCAGCTTGTTCACACCTCCATGGTTGTATGTCAGTAGTTGTGCAGGAATTACATGTGAAATGAACAAGCCACAAGCCAATGAAAAAAATTCAAAGTTGGCTCACGTTGATTAGTGCCTTTTCCTCCTAGTTCTAGAAAGAAGTTGTATATGGTTTAATGGATATTTTATGGGAGGAAATTACACAAGCTCACCCGGTTGCTACCCGACATCCATTCAACTTCCATTTGTGCCCCTAATAAAGGTGTCTCTTTTATCTTAACTTTATCCCAGATTATACATTTTCTTATGATGATTTTATTTTTTAATTGGGAGATAACTAGTAAAGGAAGGAGGGAGTGCTATGTTTAAAACTCTTCCATCACGACACGTAGAATGCTTGCACATGTAATCATTTACAATGAAGTAAATGAATGAAACTATGACTCTTATTATCACTGCAAACCCTAATTAATTAAAACCAATCAATAGGTGAACTTGCAGAAAATAACCTGATGTGGTAATCTTGTCATAGAGGTTAGACCTAAATTTACAATTCTAATGAAATATTAGTACAAAAATGTTGATTGGATTTGGAGTCAAGTTTCAGAATTCTTTGCCACCACTTATCGTATTTTGCTCTTATGTTCAAAAGTTTTTTTTCCTCGTATGATTGATAATTATTTCATGCCATGAAACATTCTGAACAAAAAGATTACTATAATATTTCAAGTTTACTTTTTTGTTAATCATGTTATGTAATGTAAACCTCTAAATTATGCTACAGCATATGTCAAGTGTTAAAAATATTCAAAATCTGGTCTATTTATTAGTCAACTTAAATATGCACGTGATATTCTCACACGAGCTCATTTACTTCACAGGTAGCCTATTAACACTCCTATGGTTGTCTGTCAGTAGCTCACAATGAATTACATGTGAAATGAACAAGCCACAAGCCAATGAAATGCTTGGAAATGAATCAAAAGACACTTCATGAATGTCTAGTAAAACAGGTATATAGTTTGTTCAAATCCATTTGATCTAAAACATATCGGTGAATATTTCACATGGTGTGAACATAACAGATCTATTCTATATAGTTTGTCATAGCCTGACATGGTTTGCATCTCATATGGATTCCTAGCATTTGACTATAAGGATTTGATTTACTGCATAGTTTATTGTATTATTTATTATATATCTTTACTATTATTTCCAGCATGTCTTACCGTAATTGTATCCACATAAATTGTGTTATTACTTTTTTCTTATATTCCAAACTATCATATATAGCTGAAAATAATGGTGAACCAGTTAAATTTATTGTAGACGAAATTAGCTGGTGCCTTGAGAAGGGAGCAAATGGCAGAAACTTCTATCAAACAAGGGGAAGCCGAGGTAGAGCAGTTGAATCGTGTGGTAATTCCTTACAAAGCCTATTTACCTTTTTGATTTTTTAAATTTTTATTTCCATATTGTGGCTTAAATCTCTTGATTCTTCACTACTCAGGTGCGACAAATAGATGAAGACAACAGATGCCTAAAAATGATGATGAGGTTTCGGGAAGACAAAATTCAAAGAATGGAATTAGTACTTAGGGTTCAATTCCTACTGTGACATATCTAGTAGAAGAGAAGAGAGCCCTCTTTGAAGAGATCCAACTTCTCCAAACAAAGGAGGATAGGAATTCGAAAGTGACTCTTTGTATTTTGTTGTCTACCAATAGAGCCGTTAAGGATGTTGAATTGTCGGATGTAGATGTTGTATTTTGTCGTGGGCCACATGGAACTACACAGGTTCAATTCTTGCTTATTTCTATCTATTATTTCCTTAGTAATCAATTTGTTGTGCTTAGACTTTCCTTTCTCACTTACAGGAAATTATTAAAGGCCTTCCAAAGAGTTTGAATATTGTTGATCTATATGCAGTAAGCTTTGTCTCTACATTACTTCGTGCTGCAATTATTACATTATTTAATGGATACATCCTACAACACATTTGGAACTTGAATTTTCTTATTGAAATTTGTCTTATGGTGGTTCTTTAGGACTTCCGGCTACAAGATATAGTTGAGTATGAAGAGTGGTATGGTCAGTCACGCAGAGCAGCAGAACTACAAGCAAGGTAAAAAATTTATTCTCTATTCTGTATGGGAAACATTTTTTGTGGTTAAATGGTTGATTTTGAAGTCTGTCGTGATAATATAGCAAAGTCGTCCTTGAAAGTTCAAAGAGTGCTCATGTTAATTAATGCCTTTTTCTCCTCGTTATAGAAAGAAGTTGTATATGGTTTAACAGATATTTTAAGGGAGGAAATTACACAGGCTTACCCGGTTGCTACCCAACATCCATCCAACTTCCATTTGGGCCCTTAATAAAGGTGTCTCTTTTAGCTTAACTTTATCCCAGATTTTACATTTTCTTATGATGATTTTATTTTTCAATTGGCCAATAGCTAGTAAGGGAAGGAGGAAGTGCTATGTTTAAAAACTCTTCTGTCACGACACGTAAAATGCTTACACATGCACATGCACATGCAATCATTTATAGTGAAGTAAATGAATGAAACTTTGACCCTTATTATCACTACAACCCTAACTAATTAAAACCAATCAATAGGTGAACTTGCAGAAAAAAACCAGATGTGGTAATCTTGTGATAGAGGTTAGGCCTACATTTAAAATTCAAATGAAATATTAGTACAAAAATGTCGGTTGCACTTGGAGTCAAGTTTCATAATTCTTTGCCACCACTTATCGTATTTTGCTTTTTTATTCAAAAGTTTCTTTTTCCTCATACGATTGATAATCATTTCATACCATGAAACATTTTAAACAAAAATAATTACTATAATATATCAAGTTTACTTTTCTGTTAATCATGTTATGTGATGTAAAACTCTAAATTATGTTGTAGCATATCAGTTAGCTCAAATATGCAAGGGACATTCTCACACGAGCCCATTTACTTGACAGCAAGCCTTTTCACATCCCTATGGTTGTCTATCAGTAGCTATGCAGGAATTACATGTGAAATGAATAAGCCACAAGCCAATGAAATGCTTGGAAATGAATAAAAAGACACCTCCTGAATGTCTAGTAAGACAGGTATATAGTCTATTCATCTCATATCGATACATATTTCACATGGTGTGAACATAACAGATCTATTCTATATAGTTTGTGACAACCTGACATGGTTTTCATCTCATATGTATTCCTAGCATTTGACTATAAGGATTTGATTTACAGCCTTTTCACATTTTTTGTGGTTAAATTGTTGACTTTAAAGTATGTCATGATATTATAGCAATGTATCAAGTTTACTATAGTAAAGTCGTCCTTGAAAGTTCAAAGTTGGCTCATTTTGATTAGTGCCTTTTTCTCCAGCTACTAGAAAGAAGCTGTATATGGTGTAACAAATGTTTTAAGGGAGGAAATTACACAGGCTTACCCGGTTGCTAACCGACATCCATTCGAATTCCATTTGTGACCTTAAAAAAGGTATCACTTTTAGCTTAATTTTATCCCAGATTTTACATTTTCTTATGATAATTTTATTTTTCAACTGGCCAATAGCTAGTAAAGGAAGGAGGAAGTGCTATTTTTAAAAACTCTTCCATCACGACACGTAGAATGCTTGCACATGCACATGGAATCATTTACACTGAAGAAATTGAATGAAACTTTGACCCTTATTATCACTACAACCCTAATTAATTAAAACCAATCGATAGGTGAACTTGTAGAAAAAAACCATATATGGTAATCTTGTCATAGATATTAGACACACATTTACAATTCTAATGAAAGATTAGTACAAAATTGTTGGTTGGACTTGGAGTCAATTTTTAGAATTTTTTGCCACCAATTATCGTATTTTGCTTTTTTGTTCTAAAATTTCTTTTTCCTCGTATGATTGATAATCATTTCATTCCATGAAACATTCTGAACAAAAAAATTACTAGAATATTTCATGTTTACTTTTTCGTTAATCATGTTATGTGATGTAAAACTGTATATTATGCTGCAGCATATGTCAGTAGTTAAAAATATTCAAAATCAAGTCTATTTATCAGTCAGCTCAAATATGCATGGGACATTCTCACACAATCTCATTTACTTGACAGCCATCCTGTTGACACCCCCATAGTTGTGTGTTAGTAGATGTGCAGGAATTACATGTGAAATGAAAATGCCACAAGCCAATGAAAAAAGTTCAAAGTTGGCTCACGTTGATTAGTGCCTTTTTCTCCTAGTTCTAAAAATAAGATATATATACTTTAACGGATATTTTATGGGTGGAAATTACACAAGCTTACCCGGTTACTACCTGCCCTTAATAATGGTCTCTTTTCGCTTAACTTTATCCCAGATTTTACATTTTCTTATGATGATTTTATTTTTCAATTGGCCGATAGCTAGTAAAGGAAGGATGGAGCGCAATGTTTTAACACTCTTCCATCACGACATGCATAATAATGGCGCATGCAGATGCACTTGCAATCATTTACAGTGAAGCAAATGAATGAAACTTTGACCCTAATTATCACTGCAACCCTAATTAATTAAAAACAATCAATATGTGAACTTGTAGAAAATAATCTCATGTGGTAATCTTTTCATAGAGGTTAGACCTATATTTACAATTCTACTGAAAGATTAGTAAAAAAATTTCGGTTGGACTTGGAGTGAAGTTTCAGAACTCTATGCCACCACTTATCGTATTTTGCTTTTTTGTTCTGAAGTTTCTTTTTCCACGTACGATTAATAATCATTTCATGCCATGAAACATTCTGAAAAAAATATTACTAGAATATTTCAAGTTTACTCTTTCGTTAATCATGTTAGGTGATGTAAAATTCTAAATTATGCTGCAGCATATGTCAGGTGTTAAAAAATTTCAAAATCTGGTCTATTTATCAGTCACCTCAAATATCCACAAGACATTCTCACACGAGCTCATTTACTTGACATTCAGCCTATTCACACCCCCATGGTTGTCTGTTAGTAGCTGTGCAGGAATTACATGTGAAATGAACAAGCCATAAGCCAATGAAATGCTTGGAAATGAATCAAAAGACACGTCCAAAATGTCTAGTAAACAGGTATATAGTCTGTTGAAGTCCATTTGATCTAAAACATATCGGTGAATATTTGACTTGGTGTGAACATAACAGATCTATTCTATATAGTGTGTAATAACATGACATGGTTTGCATCTCATATTGATTCCAAGCATTAGACTTTAAGGATTTGATTTACTGCATAGTTTATTTTATTATTTATTATTTATTATATATCTTTACTATTTTTTCCAACATGTCCTACCGTATTTGTATCCACATAGATTGAGTTATTAGATTTTTTCTATATTCCAAACTATCATATAAAGTTGAAACTAATGGTGAATCAGTTAAAATTTTTGTAGACGACACTAACTGGTTCCTTGAGAAGGGGGCAAATGGCAGAAACTTTAACCAAACAACGGGAAACATTTTTTGTGGTTAAATTGATGTCTTTAAAGTCTTTCGCGATATTATAGTAATGTATCAAGTTTACTATAGCAAATTCATCCTTGAAAGTTCAAAGTTGCCTCATGTTGATTGGTGCCTTTTTGTCCTACTTCTAGAAAGAAGTTGTATATGGTTTAACGGATATTTTAAGGGAGGAAATTACACAGGCTTACCCAATTGCTACCCGACATCCATTCGACTTCCATTTATGCCCTTAATATAGGTGTCTCTTTTAGCTTAACTTTATCCTAGATTTTACATTTTCTTATGATGATTTTATTTTTTAATTGGCCGATAGCTAGTAAAGGAAGGAGGAAGTGATATGTTTAAACAATCTTCCATCACGACACGCAAAATGCTTACACATTCACATGCAATCATTTACAATGAAGTAAATGAATGAAACTTTGACCCTATTATCACTGCAACCCTAATTAATTAAAACCAATCGATAGGTGAACTTATAGAAGAAAAAAACCATATGTGGTAATCTTGTCATAAAGGTTAGACCTACATTTACAATTCAAACGAAAGATTAGTACAAAAATATCGATTGGACTTGGAGTCAAGTTTCAGAATTCTTTGCCACCACTTATCGTATTTTGCTTTTTTGTTCTAAAATTTCTTTTTTCTCGTACGATTGATTATCATTTCATGCCATCAAACATTCTGAACAAAAAAATTACTAGAATATTTCAAGTTTACTTTTTCGTTAATCATGTTATGTGATGTAAAACTCTAAATTATGCTCTAGCACATGTTAGGAGTTAAAAATATTCAAAATCTGGTCTATTTATCAGTCAGCTCAAATATGCACGAGGCATTCTCACACGAGCTCATTTACTTGATAGCCAGTCTGTTCACCCCTCCCCCTCATAGTTATCTATCAATAGCTATGCAGGAATTACATGTGAAATGAACAAGCCACAATTCAATGAAATGCTTGGAAATGAATCAAAAGACACGTCTAGAATGTCTAGTAAAATAGGTATATAGTTTGTTCAAGTCCATTTGATCTAAAACTTATCGGTGAATAATTCACATAGTGTGAACATAACTGATCTATTTTATATAGTTTGTGACAGCCTAACATGGTTTGCATCTCATATGGATTCCTAGGATTTGATTTACTACATAGTTTATTTTATTATTTATTATATATCTTTACTGTTTTTTCCAACATGTCCTACCATATTTGTATCCACATAGATTGTGTTATTAGATTTTTCCTATATTCCAAACTATCATATATAGCTTAAAATAATGATGAACCTATTAAAAATTTTGTAGACGACACTAGCTGGTTCCTTGAGAAGGGAGCAAATGGCAGAAACTTCTACCGAACAATGGAAAGCCGAGGTAAAGCAGTTGAACCGTGTGGTAATTCCTCATAGAGCATGTTTACCTTTTTGATTTTTTAAATTTTTATTTCCATATTGTGGCTTAAATCTCTTGATTCTTCACTACTCATGAGCGATAGATAGACAAATACAACAGATGCCCAAAAATGATGCTGAGGTTTGGGGAAGAAAAAATTCAAAGAATGGAATTAGTACTTAGGGGTTCAATTCCTACTGAGACATATCAATTACAAGAGAATAGATCCCTCTTCGAAGAGATCTAGCTTCTCCAAAGAAAATTGGATAGGAATTCGAAAGTTACTCTCTGTATTTTGCGGTCTGCCAATAGAGCCATAAAGGATGCTGACTTTTCGGATGTAGATGTTGTATTTTGTCGTCTGCCATATGGAACTACACAGGTTCAATTTTGGCTTATTTCTATCTATTATTTCCTTAGTAATCAACTTGTTATGCTTAGACTATCCTTTCTCACTTACATCAAATTAATAAAGGCCTTCCAAAGAGTTTAAAGATTGTTGATCTATATGCAGTAAGCTTTGTCTCTACATTACTTCGTGTTGCAATTATTACATTATTTAATGGATACATCCTGCAGCACATTTGGAACTTGAATTTTCTTATGGAAATTAGTCTTATGGTGGTTCTTTTGGACTTCCGGCTACAAGATATAGCTGAGTATGAACAGGGTATGGTCAGCCACACAAAGCACCAAAACTACAAACAAGGTAAATTTTTTATTCTCTATTCTGTATGGGAAACATTTTTTGTGGTTAAATTGTTGTCTTTAAAGTCTGTCGTGATACTATAGTAATTTATCAAGTTTACTATAGGAAAGTCGTCCTTGAAAGTTTGAAGTTGGCTCATGTTGATTATTGCCTTTTTCTCCTAGTTCTAGAAAGAAGCTGTATATGGTTTAACGGATATTTTAAGGGAGGAAATTACACAAGCTTACCCAGTTGCTACCCGACATCCATTCGACTTCCATTTGTTCCTTTAATAAAGGTGTCTCTTTTAGCTTAACTTTATCCCAGATTTTACATTTTCTTATGATGATTTTATTTTTCAATTGACCGATAGCTAGTAAAGGAAGGAGGAAGTGCTATGTTTTAAAACTCTTCCATCACGACACGCCTAATGCTTGCACATGCACATTATAGAACATTTGAACTTGCAACCAATCTGGCAATCTATGCTAAGGGCAATGCCGAATTAGATCTTTATACCTTTCCCTTGCTTTATAAAGTGTCTCCAAATCATTTTGCCTGAATTTACCAAACTCACTCCTGAGTTGGGTTATTTTTGCAAGTGGAAATAATTTAGTAAGAAACTTTTCTACCTTGTCTTGCCAACTAGTGATGCTTCCCGGTTGTAGAGATTGTAGCCAACCTCTAGCCTTGTCCCTCAATGAAAAAGGAAACAATCTTAGTCTAATAGTGTCTTCAGTAACACCATTCATCTTTACAATGTCACAAATCTCCAATAACATCGCCAAATGAATATTGGGATTATCAAGTGGCGATCCGCTAAATTGGGCTTGTTGCACCATGCTGATCAATGCTAGTTTGAGCTCAAAATTATTGGAATTAATGGTCTGGTGTCTTACACCTGAGTTGTTTTCATTCATAATTGGGCATACATAATCCTTCAAGGTGTGTGATTGTGCATTTTGTTCTCCGTCTATCATTGCTAGTACTTTCTTCTTTCTTTATGATTTAAAGGTTCTTTCAATCTTTGGATCAAAAAGAATAATGTTTCGAATTCTAGCATAGCATATCCAACGTTAAAAACACACCTATAAAAAACATAAAAATAAAAATAAAACTTGGTCGGTGCAAAACTTTAAGTGCATAATATCGTAATTTTATAATAAAGTGATAAGAAGAGTATCATCTTCAGAGATTGATAACTTATTTTTGATAAATACCAAAATTATATTAATCTCAATTTTATCTAGAGAAGTAACTAAAGTTGTGATTGGAATTTAAAATAAAATCAATTTAAAGGAAATGCGTAAAATAAAATAAAGATGTTGTTTGAATATCAAATCAATAGGAAAAAACTTTTAGAAAATCGATTTCACCTAATCTTCATTATGCTTTACTCATCTAGCTAATTGAATTTAATTATTTATGTTTGTTAGCAATCTACAAAAAATATCCAAAATCCCCTTTCGATAGTCAATTAGAAATATTTTTGTTCATTAATTTATACAAGAGAATGCAATTTAATAAAATAAAAAAACATTAAGATCAATGATTTTAATATTATACAGGTTAATATAATTCTTTCGATCTTTATATTTACCTATGTCGAAATATTTTAGATCTATCCTATAATTTCTTACACAGGTTAATAATTTCATCTATATTCATTACAATTGTAGTGTATTATGTTCTTCATTATGTTGGTTACTTATTTCTAATATTGAATCTATTAATTGTCTTTTAAAATTTAAAATTATTATTTCATTTGTTAAATCTAACAATTCTAATTTATGTACTAATGATTCGATATTCATAGGATATTATCGTGATAAGTCATATGTGTTGAATACACATTATTTTTTCCTAATCTTTTTCTTGTGCACATACAGTGTACTTGTAATCTTCAAAGAAGTAGTATCCAAACATTAAGTTGTTGAATTCCTCTTCCTCTATTTTTACATATTTTGACTAAAATAGTCTCTTAATATCCTTGAAACAAGATGGTCTATGATGCTTGTGATAGCTTTAATAAAATCTGTATAGATATCTAACAAAGTATTAAATGTGTTAAAATTTTCAAAACAAGTTTCATAATCCTCATCTTTAAAATATTTATTTAAATGATAGAGATAACCCTTATCAAATTTATAGAACTAGATTTTTATCTTTAAATTTATTTGGAATTAGTTATTTATTTTTAAAAACAATTTTCATTTTCATGTCTATCATTATTATGACTTAATGTATGAAAATATTTAAACATTCAAGATTCTTAACTGGTTTAAAGTTATAATTATTATACTTAAATTTAATGGGTCTACCACGGTATTCCCTTCTATTCGCCTCCTTTTTTTACACCTGTAATGCCTCAGCTTTGCTCAAACCTCAATGCCCTCCTAGCAATGGTGAACCTTCTATATCCGTACATAAATGGTGACCAATATTTGACTTACTAGGAAAGAGTAACAAAATTCCATTTTATTCATAGGATAATAATTATTACAACTTAAGGCTAACTAAGAACCTTGAAGGGATTCTTAGCCGCTCATTCTTATTGGGTATAACATTACTATTTTTGAAATTTATAGATAGAGGGGAATTCTATGCAAGAGTTTTTTTTCAAAGTAGAGAGCTCTTGTTTTCTGTGTGTTTGTGTTCTTTGAAATGAGCATAAGGGTTTCTTTTATAGCACAAAAAATTCTTGTTTACAAAACTAGAATTATTATTTTACCCTTACTTTAATAATTCGTTTACTTTTTTTTAAAATGATAGTCACTTCTTTTTTTCCTTAGCACATGCTACCGACTAAGATGTGGGGTCTACATCTTTATTTTCTTTATCGTCTTTTGGAGACAGTTCCTTTCTTCGTTCTTCTTTGTCGTTTTCTACCAACAATATTTTTGATGACAATGATGATGACACATCTTCATCTTCTAGATATTTGATGCAAAGAATGCATCTGTGATTTTTGGTGGCTTTTTTGGCATAGATACAGAATACCTTCCTTGTTTCTTGACCAATTTCAAGGTTATTACTGTTAAAATTGGTTTCCTATTTGGAAATATTTTCATCATCTTCTTCTGACAAAGCCATAATGTTGTGGGAAATGATGATGACTTTACTAGTTGAATAATTTACTTTTATCTCAATATAATTTTCAATCTTTCTAAGTTCATAATAAATTTGACTTAACATTTGACCACTTAATACACAGAATTCTTATGTATTGAATTATTTTTCTGAAAGTACCCTTGGTTTAGAAACTTCTCTATTTGTATTGGAAATCTCTATCTTGATGAAGTTGTAGG
Organism: Hippophae gyantsensis; assembly: GCA_030763125.1. Taxonomy (NCBI): domain Eukaryota; kingdom Viridiplantae; phylum Streptophyta; class Magnoliopsida; order Rosales; family Elaeagnaceae; genus Hippophae; species Hippophae gyantsensis. The sequence goes on from CM061030.1 coordinate 35,985,185, forward strand.
GACTGATACATCCTTCCTCATTTCATTCCATTAATGAACTGAAAAATATAAGATAAATAAGTTTATCACCTGCTTTAATCTTCCTTTTGATGTTCTTGATTGCTCTTTTAAAATTCTCTTTAAATTAATTCTTGGATATATATTTTCTATTAATCTTGCATGGAAAGCTTTATAAATAAATATTGGATCAACTCCTTCTAAGATATTAAATTTACTTCATGTAGGAAATTTCTTGTCTATGGCATAGAACTTCATATCTTCAATATGTTCCTGGGTAGACTTTTTGGCTAAGTTATAGAGACTCAATCATTATGGTTTGTTGAGGTTTCTGTATTGGTCCTTATCATCTTCAATGATTGGAACATTTCTAGGGGATGTCTCTCTGAACAACATTGAATGCTTTACTATTTTTGGTGTTTCTAGAAGAGATGCTTCTCTAAATAGCACTAGAGGTCTTGTTATCTTTCCTACATTTTTCAATCTGCTTAGAGCTATTAGTTGTTGTAATGCTGTAGAATAATTTCTTACTATTTCTTCTTAGATTATTAGTTTTGGTGTTTTATAGTTGGCATAACTTCCTTCAGCATATATTCTATTGGTGAAGGATCTATGAGTTACTCCATTAATTCTTATAATAGATTTACTAGCTTCTACCCAGTTGCTATAGATTCGTGGTTTTGGGCCATTATAGACCACATAAACTTTTTTCTGTTCTTTTTTTCCTACCTCATCTACCGAGTTGAGCTTTTTGGTTTCAAAATTCCATGAACTGTTACGTTCTTCATTTTCATTTTGAATTCTTTCTTTATAAATTTCACCTTCTTTAGATTGAATTTTTAAAGAAGATTCCTCTTTTTAGATTTTGGACTCTAGAAGTTGTTTTCAACAATTAAATTCTTCATGTTTCTTTCCTATCTCTATAGGAGATTTCTCGAGATATAGCAGCTAGAGTTGTTCCTGTAGAATTTTTATCTCCTTTTTCTTTATCTTGATTTTGATATCAAGATGTTTTATTCCTGAAAGCATAAAAATAGTTAGGTATTAATTCTTTGGTAAGAGCATCTGTTAAGCTATTCTTATGCCCTAAAAGATATTCAACATCAAAATTGTAATGGTTTAACCATTGTTGTCATCTGACTAATCTACCTTGTTTGTAATCACTTACAATATTAGTTCTTAAGAAATAACCAAAATTCTTGTTATTTGTTCTAACAATGAATCTGGAGCTTATAACATATATTACAAATTTCTTAATTGCTTGTTTAATAGTTAAATATTTTTTTTTCATTATTGTGATAATTTAATTCTAGATCTTGGAAAGATCGTGATGTATATCTACAAAGATATTCATCTTTGTCATCTACTCTTACTTTCATAACCGCTCCCCAATATTCTTGTGAAGCGTCTATTATAGTTATCATTTTATCATCTGGCCCTAGATGGTATAAAGTTGGCAAATATTTTACCTTTGCTTTTACTTTATTCATATACAAAGTATCTTCTTCTATCCATTTCTAGATATGATCTTTTTTTCAATTTTTCTTGTAATGGTTTTTGAATTTTTACAAGTTTCTTGATATATGCTTCTACATATGTTAAACATCCTAAAACTCTTTGTAATTGGTTTTTGTATTTTAATTCACTAGGGAAACCTTGAATATTATTTAACATATGGGGTTATAGATTATGTTCTTCATCTTCAATTTCCAACCCTAAATATTTAATTTTTGTTGTGTAAGTACTACTTTCTTTTCAGAAAGTACAATGCCTCTTTTCTATATTTTTTGTAGAATATTGATAATATCCAAATAGTGTTTATTTAATTCATTACTAAAAACTAAAATACCATCTATGTAAACACAACATATATCTAGTAATTTCTTCAAGATATTATCCATATATCTTTGAAAGATATTTGGAACTTGTTTTAATCCAAATGGTATAAGTGTCCATGGAGGCAACTAAATGTCATTAATTTTTGAGATTCTTTATCTAATTTTCCAAAAAAAAATTTCTTTTCTTTTATTAATGATAATAGTTATTCTTTCTTTGTAATGAAGTATACATCTCAATGGTTTCTTTATTCAATGTTTATTATCATTCTATTTTTTTCTCTTCTTTTCTCAACTTCTTTTTCAACTAAGAATGTTGGACTAGAGTAAGGTGAATTACTTGGTATTATGACTTTTAATTCCAAAATTTCTTAAATTTGTTTTCTAAATTCAATCATGTCTTTTGGAGTATAAATAATTGGTTTTACTATTATGACCTTATTAGGATCTCTTAATTTTATTTTGACTATTGTATTAGAAAATTTTCTGAAGTGACTATTTTTAATAGTTTTCTTATGCCTGTTAATGCTTTGTCTTCCTATATTTCATTGGAAAAAAGTTTTGTTTTTCTTCTATATCTAATGAAATATTTTCTAAATAAGGTTTTTTTTGTCATCTATCTCACCACGTTTTCGCTTTTTATGTTACATAAAAGTGGGATTTGAGACAGCTAAAGTTTTTCTTATTTTTGAGACATAGATGGTATTGTTGTCTAAGGTTGTGAGACTTATTTTGTCGAAATATTGTATGAATTATATTTTTTTCATATCTTTTTTTATTTTTTATTTTTTTCATTTTTAGAAATCAGAGCATCTAATCTCCTATATGGTTCTTTTTTTATTCATTTTAAGAAATAATATATTTATGACCTATAATTTCATTATTTCTATATAAGTTTTATACATATTTTCTTAATTCTAAAAATTCATTGTATATATCTTATTATAGTTTATTATAATCATATTTATTCATTTCTTTTAATAATTCTCTTTATGCATCTATTATTTCTTGTAATATTTTATGTTTGATTCTTGGACTAAATTCATTTCCTCGATTAATTGTTACACAGTTTCAAATAATGTTAGTTTGCACAATTTCAAATAATATTATTTGATTTTTTACCATGCTTACTAAGCTTCCATTTAATTCCATATTTTTTATTTTATCTTTAAACATTATGTCTTCATTATTTAGACTTCATTTTTTAATTTTTTAACTCCTTTTTTGTTAAAGTTTTTTCCTTCATGTTAAACCTTTATATACTATTATTTCTAACAATATTATTTTTAATTTTTAATATTTAATTACGATATTTTAAAATCTGTTAATATTTTTTGTTTTATTATTTATCTAAGTTCTTTAAAAAATTTATCTATTTATATAAATTTATTTTGTCCATGAATTAAATTATTATGACTAATTAAAGAATATATTACTAGATAATGTATCAAAAATGAATAATTTTCTTTCATTAATTCTCCTTTGTAAACTAAACTTAATACTTAATTTAAATTTTTATCATAAATATTAATAACAAATCTAAATTATAATGCAAATTTTAACTTTTAGCATCCAAGTTATCATATGTCAATCCTATTAAAACAATTTTTCTATTTATTATTTTGATATCTAATAATGTTATTTTTATTAGTGTATCTATTCCTTATCTAAAATAAACTTTTATTAATATTTAAATTTTATATCTAATTTTTTCTTTATTTTAAGAATATTCCATATCCAATTTTTATTAGTGTATCTATTCCTTTTAAATATTTTTAAAAATACCTCTGAATTTAGGGATATATCTGATATTAATACCACTCACGTAACAAACATGCCTTAACCGTAGCTTTTAAACAATATTCTTACAGCCATGCGTGCTAAATACAAGACTTCTACAATCACAGAAATACACTACAGACAAATTTCCGATCCTACATGACAATGAGAGAGAGAGGATCAAATTTCTAAGAGTTAAGAAAAATGTCAAAGGGAAAAATAAAAAGATGAAAATGTCAGGACGACTTTCTGAGTCAACACTCTTGGTTTTTCTCTCTTTTCTTATTCACAAGCCAATTTCGTGTCAAAGCTGCTTAAGCAGATTGCAAATGCCTGAAATGCAGATAAAGGATATCTATAATCCATGGTGAACATATCTTTACCAACCTTACCAAATTGCAGAATTATCTTATCGTGCTCCGATGGAGCTGGCTGTGATGGTGTCGGAGCACCAGCAGCTGGCTGAATTGCAGCAATCAGCTGAAAATTCTTGACAGATGCAACGGTTACTCTTCCACGGAAGTTCAGACACCAACATTGTAACTGTTCATGCCATCTTGGAGGCTTGTTTTTAAGAACCAGGGGTCTCGTCTTGCCATCTTCGTCATCCTCTCGGGAAACACTGATTTCAGAAAATCGTGCACTGCTGAACTCAATGGAGTGGTCGAGAGACTTTGAGAAAGAAATGCTACGAAATGAGTCCTCGAGTGAACGTGGAATAAGTTCAGGTTGACCTGGGACACTACCTCCTACATCAAGAGCCGAGGCTGGGATAGATTGCATGACACACTGCATCCTCCTAGGGCCCCGTGTGCCTAATACATTTAGTTCATATTGTATCTGGGCAATGTTATATCTGCCGCTTGGTACCTTAGGGGAAACTTTCTTCGAATAAAACCGTCGACTACTTCGCCCAGGGGGAGGAGCAGCTGTTGAACTGTATGGAGGCTGAGTATCATATACAATAAATTTTGTGCCTAGAAAATTTGACCTGATACACGAAACGGAGTTGAGAGCTCAGATTGAGAAATCAATAAGTAATACAATCAGAGAAAATCCTTGAATCCATACTATCCATAACATCAGCTGCAAACACCCATTTCCCCCAAAATGGAGTGGCTTTTATCTAAATCTGAAAACATGCTTCTATACAGGGTAGTATTGAAACTTACTATACTAAAGAATAAGGGTTGCTTCCACAAACTGGCAAACTTTTCGGTACATAACATGAAAACGCAAATAAGATTAACTTGATTTGCCTTCAATTTTCTGAAACTTTATGCTTACCTTAACTTTCCAATGTAAGTGCTGCTAGATCTAGAAATGTTGTCAGCATCCATAGAGATAATATACTCTGTATATGTAGATCTACGGGTCCTCTTAGCAGAAAGAAGAAACTTTCCATTTTCAACTAGCAAAGCTGTATTAACAAAACAGGATAAAAAATGTTGATATAACATTGATAATTTTGAATCAATCATCCTCAATTAAGTAATTAAGCCAAACTGGATTACCATGCAGGTTCATATTAGCAACTTTGTTTATACAAAAAAAAAAGACAGTTAATGGTACACAGTAGCGTAGCTTAAATTAGAATAAATAATATTATAAAACACAATAATAATATGATCTATGGTTCAGAGGCATTAACTTCAGAAAAGTGGGACTTGGAGGAAACAACAACTTCCAGTTTCCTATGCCAACTTACAGAACTACAAATACATTAAATTCACTCAAAGGCATTGTGTACTAGTTAGGAACTCATAAATTATGTTCAGTCATCAGTGTACATTCCTAGAAGAGAAGCTCAAACAAAGTTAAGAACTCATGGTAGGAAATATTAGCAAATGAAAACCCTACAAAGAAATTCCTACCCAGAATCAAATGGGAAATATATTCAGCATCAGAGAAAAGTGTGCATATCCAGCTATTATAACTTACATTCCTCATATATCAAGAAGCAATCTCAATAACAGGCAAGTTGTAAGTGGTCAAAATATGCCGTTGAAGCAGTAAATACATTTTAGATTTCTGACTTGTTTTAGCTATCTCAGGAAGTAAATATATGTAAAAGTAGTGACCAACTATAATGCTTGTAAATAAATGCAAATAGGCACTATTGAACAGATAAATGAACTCTTTGCAAATTCTCCCATACATGAGCACGAAAAACACCACAAACCATATAAAACTAAACCTAAACAGTATGATTATAACAGCAACATTTGATTAAGAACCCATGCCTGACACAAAAAATGATACATTTAAAAGCACAAAGGTTCTGTAGAGATACAATCATTCATTACAGCATTAAAAGCACAATATATCTGGAAGGGGGAGGGGAAAAAAATGCAATGAAACTCATTTATTAAAAACTAAACTACATTTACCCCAAAGTCAGAGCAATTGAAGGGAAAAGGAAAGATAAAAGAACAGGTAGAGAATAGGGTGAGATAGTCCAGAGAAAAGGAGAGGAACAAGAAGATGTCAGAGGTATCAATTTGCCAGTCTTTTAAGTGAACTTTTGTAACTTCTAACAGCATTAAGGTGTAAAACTCCTAGTCTGCCAATGTTCAAAAAGACTGAAAAATGAAAATGATGGACCCAAGGGTTTATTCCTTCACTTTTGATCCCTTAAAACAAAGGTGTAACAGTTGGTTTCATTTCTTACCACAACTCCTCCGCCACATTATTCCTTCCCTCTCAATACCAAATTAAGTGCAAAAAATGTAGTCAATAATGACAAACCCAAACACCAAAAGATTTATCAAGATCTATGAAGGTATGAAAGCAAACTGAAATTGAATATGAACAGATACAGACAGAAAGATGCTTACCAGGGCTTAAACACAGGGAGAGGTGGTATGTTAAATTAGATGTATCCCTTTTAATAAAGCACTGAATTGTTCCACCACGTGGCCCCGGCTGAAACATCAAGTAGAAGATTGGTTAGTGTTTTGAACTATGTTCAACTGCTTTAAAGAATAATGACACACTATTATTAGCCACAAAATGCAAGATATTACATAGCTTCCATTAGGATAGAAACTTGAAATGCAATGTCACAGAGTGAAACATACAATACAACTTCTATAACAAATACTGACCTGCTTCAATGACACTGGGAAGGTAAGCTTCCCGCAAAACTCTGGACTCTTCACTATATCTTTGCACATAAATCTCCATGAACGACAAACTGAGGAACATGCCACAACATACTTACGAGACGGCCACAAACTTTCACTCTCTTCCAGCCTCCTAATTATGTCATACAGAAGTTCTGGGGGAAGGTTAGCCCAACAACTGTTCTGAACTACAAGGGGTTGATCATGCAAATCATTTATTGACCCCTGAGACTTTCCTCTGTGATGACCAGTCAGCCTTACTTCAAATCCTCTTCTAGATAAGCTTCCAAAACCATCCCTCACTTCACGAACTATGCTTCGGAAAGACATCTTACAAGTATTGACCAAAAGTATAGCTATATATCGTCGTTAGTAGTCTTCTTCTGATGTATTACATTCCACTTGGCTGGATAAAATGGCTGCAAAGAAACAGAATTAATTAATTGGCCAACAAAACTGCATTAACTGGGGGGAAGAAAAAAAAAACAAAAAGAGGAAGAAAACAAAACAAATTGAAAAAGTGAAAGAAAAAGTAAAAAAAGAGATGAGTATAAAAAGAAGCAGGCACACATCGACAATAAAGTAGACAAAAGAACCAAACTTTAGGCGCCTGGAGACCTTTTAGAATCCAAGACCTTACTTTGGGAGAAAAAAGGGTAATAAAGGAAAATGCTAAAGCTAAAGCCAGCTTTCTAATGTGACATGAAAAAATAACATGATAAGATCTTCATTAGCAAGAACTCTGAACTTACTATGTATCTATGTCTAACGAAACCAACTTAAAGCAGAAGTAGGCTTGGGGAAAAAAACCACAAATTTCCTCTTTTTAGAAACAGAAGGAAACCATGAAACTCACTTCTCTAGAAATGAGCAGCCATTGAAATGCAATTAAGAAAGGGGTACTTCCACAGAGATCAGAATGCCATTTATCTCAATCCGTCATTTAAAAAAAACGCTGTTTATCTCAAATTGTCTGTACTAAAACAGAAAAATAATAAATTCATCATGCATTCTTCGTCTCACATATTATTTCTCAAGACCTTCCTATTAAGGATGGGGATTTAAACTCATAAAATCATGGAAGCAAAAAAAGAAACTCAGCTTGAGCATCTAACACATAGTATAAGCTTGACTCTAGAGAAGACTAACCTGTTGACCAACAACCACCACCAGATGGTCAGATACTAAAGCTGATCACAGCTCTATCTGCTTAAACAGAACCAGACAAAGATCTGCAACGAAGAATCAAATCCCTTATCTAGAATCGAAAGAAACCCTTGTCTACAATTGAAGGGGAAAGCATTTTATTAGCAGAAAACTCTAGATTTTCCAAGAAGTTTCCCAAGAAAACCCAGATGGGGAAGTATTAGAAACTAGAAAATAATCTTCACCAATTTCTTCTTTTTTTTTAAATGAACTTAAATAATAAAAGAACAAGCGAAACAGATAGATCTGTACCTTCAAACATTAAGAACTGCAGAAGAAGACATCTTCAGACACAATCTTCTCCATTACTTGTTTTTTCTTAAAAAAAAATTACAAAAAGAGAACAAGTAGAGAAGAAGAAAAAAAGATGCTCAACTCGGGTCAGAAAAGCAAAGCAACTCTCTTCGTTACCTTTCTTACATTTTTGGGCTCTTTCTCTCTCTATTTCTCATCCGGACTCCAAATCCACATTAAATATGGTTCACAACCCATAAGGAAAAAATAAATAAAACTATAGGGTTTCTTTACACTGAAGCTTCAACAATCATTTTGAGAGAAAAATAATGAAAACGTTTTTTATTTATTTTAAAAATAAAGTATATATTTATTTTTTGATAAAAAATACATAAAATATATACTTATTTTTAATTATAATTTAATTTTATTATTATTAAAAAATAATTATATATTCAATATAAACATTATTTTTATAAAAAATATTGAATAAGTAATTGTATAAGGATAATAATATTTTTTAATTATGTTTAATAAATATTATTTTAATATAAATAATTTAGTTAAAAATTAAAAAATAAATAAATAAATAAATATATCAAAAAATATATTTTTTTGTTTCGATCACCTTTCAATAATAATAAATTATTAAAAATGATAAGAATGATCTTGGTCACGCAATTTTAAGCAAATAAAAATGTTATATTCAATTAAAATTTACTAAGATTTTAATAAATTTTAAATTTTAAAATATTTATAAATTTTAATACACTTTTTAAAAATTTCAATATATACTTTATTAATACACTTTTTAAATTTTAAAAACCCTATATAAATTTTTATAATCCTTAACTATTTTTTTATAAAATTTAATATATTTTAAATTTTCATCATTCTTACATTTTTTAGTATTCTTTAATTATTTTATAAAATTTTAATGAATCTTTTAAACTTTTCAAAAATACTTAATATGTTATTATGTGTTTATTAAAAAAATTTAATAAAACTTATTTTTTATTTTATTATGAAAATATCTAAAATTTCATAAAAATAAAACCGTATTAATTGAAAATGGACACATATCTAACTTAAATTATAATATAAGTTGTTATTGTGAGATGATTGGATTTTTAGCTATTAAAAAATTTATGACTTAATATTTTGAATATCTTAATACTTTTATAAATTTAAAAAAAATTAATAATTAAATACACCTAAATTTATATAGGTTTTCTTAAACTTTTAAAAAATTCTTAAAAAGTTTTTGTAATATAAGGCTAAACTTTGACAATACTTAAAAAGTTTTAAATAAATATACAAATTTTTAAAAAAATTAAAATCTATTAAAATCTACAAAAATTCTATTTAAATATACATTTATAAATATTTTAACTCTTAATTTTAAAATGAAATAATTTAATCTCGTAATTTAAAAATATATATATTTTACTCTAAAAAATACAAAAATATCATAATTTTGAATTTTTAATATTAAAATATTGTAATTGAAATTAATATAATTATAATATTATTTTTATAAAAATATTATCTCTCATCGTTAATATATATATACATATATAACTTGAACGTTATTTTTAATATATATTGTAAAAGTACGGTCACTCTAATTTTTATTTTGAGCGTTAGAATTTGTAAGATAATATAAACATATAGCATGGAGTTTAATATTCCCACTTAGAGAAGGTAATGACCAAATGGTGGTTTGACTTTTGGGGTGTGCTAATGTGATGTTCTGACTCATGGCATAACAGGAAAAGATAAATTGATTTTTAGGGTTTTGGTTTGATTTTATTTTGTTTTCGTTGGACTTTGTTGGTTTTATTCCTCTGTGGCCCGTTCTTGTGGCTTTTTATTGTTTCCTTGTAAAATCATTACTAGATTCTCCCATGTGACCACCGCCTCTACTTCTTTTTTTTAGTCTACCTTTATGTCAAAAGAAAATAATAATAATAATAATTTTTCACATTAAACAACTAGATTTGTTATACATTTTATTATTTATAAATATTTATTAATATAATAATTTTTAATTAATAAAACCACGTATATATATATATATATAAGTTGTATCTCACATTTCATATACCACTAATTAAATTATGTCATTTTAATTAGATAAATGTAAAAAATTCATAATTTTATCTAATTTTAAATATATTGATAATACACCATCAATTTGATGGTAAATGCCATATAACACACAAAGTGAAAGAGACAATTTGTTTCTAATTATTTTTTACATTTTTTAGACTTTTAGTACTATTATAACAAAAGATTTATAAGCTTGTTAAAATTCATCTTAAATTTGATTTTAAATTAATTTTATGAATAAATTTAAAATAAATTAACTTAAATTTTAAGTTGATTTTACCCTCGAATCAATTTTAATTTTAAGTCGATTTTATCTTACATGTAGCATTGTAACGATTGATGCATAAAACTATATTAAATGTTACGTTATTAATACGTAACAACGATCATTTTTTTAAATATTTTTAATTTTAAATTTATTTAAAGTTTGTTTTTATTATAAGTGTCTTTAAATTTTAAATTGATTTATTTAAATCTACATAAATCAATTTAAAATTTATTATAAATTAAATTTTACTTAGAATTGAACATAAATATTAATTTTAATGCTTATTATTGTAGTATAATAGGCCAATAAAAAAGTTTATTATATTATATAAATATATTAATATGATATTACTTAGTTGTTGTAGCATGCAAATTGTGAAAGATACTTTACTCTTAATTAATTTTCATAGTTTTTATATTTTTAAAGTAAGTTTGTTACACGATATTAAATATTTTGATTGTATAATTTTTATATAATAATAAGTTTTGTTATAAAATTAGATTGTATTATATAATATAAAAAATGCATTTATGTAGAATTTTAATAGGATCATGAGAGGTAAGTTTAAAGTACTAGTTATATAACTTAGTGTGTCATAATTTTTAATTATAAAATTATATGATTTTTTTTCATTTTAAATTAAAAATAATATTTTTTATCTTACTATATTATAAAAATATAAAAATAAATTAAATATTAACTTAAATAAATTTTATAATAACAATATTTAAAATACAAATTATTTTATTAAAATATTTTTAATTAATTTTTTAATATTATAAATAATTTATTATTAAATATTAAATATAATATAATTATATTTAATTTATTTATAATAAGATAACATTGTATAAAAATGAATCCAAAACCTTTGCTTTTGTGCTATAACCAATTACCTTTTAGGCTTTTTCAAGAGGTTAAAAGTTCCATGTTTTTTTTTTTCGTAAAGAGACCTGAAGTTCCCAGCACTTGACCATAAATATTATTTTTCTATTGAAGACCATACATAAATTAAATAAAATAAAAGTTACATATTGTGGTACTAGGCTAGTAAAGTATGCATACTAGCATTAATTTTTTTTATATATAAAAAAAGAGTATACATGCTAGCACAATGATTTGGTCCCTAGCGCTTTTTAGCATTTGATTCCGGTAGTTTTACGATATATAATTTATTATCCTACTTTTAAAACATATTATTATTATATTAAGGATAAGGTGAAATCTTGGTTACTTTATTTGAGTGTTACTAATAGTAATTTTAATTACACTTTTTTATTTACGATATGATTTAAATAATTCATATAAAATTTAATTTTTTTATAATTTTTTTCACAATTTTCAAAGAAAATTAATGTGTAAATGGAAATAAAATTTATACGTATTATTCAAAAAAAATTATAAACAAAGTTTAAAATATTGATATTAATAAATATGTTGAAATATAATTTTTACAAAAATATCAAATATATTATCGTTGTTAAGAAAAAATTAAAAAAAATCACGAAATTATCAAAAAATCTATCATAAATATGAAAACAATTTATAAAACTTTATAAATATCAAAATAATCGATTAGTTATATTTTAAATTATTTTGTTATTTAATACATATATTTTTAAATACATAAAATATTTTTATATATAGTAAACATGACATAAACAAAAAAAAAGTTTCCTTATACAAAAAGCGAGAAAAATTGATTTGAAATAATTTCTTAGAAATGAAAAGAAAAAATAAAAAATAAATTTAGAATTGATATTTTATTCAAAATTTTAATGATATTTTAAAAACAATATCTACAATTTATATGATATTTTAGCTTTAAAATACATTTAAATGACAACAACATTTAACCGATAATTTCATGACAATTTGGTTAAAAAATATGGATACGCATTTCAATATCAGAATGTATAAAAAATAGACAATATCGCACCAATGTTGACGCAAGTGAAAATGAGAGTATTGATAGTACTAATCATTTTATTTTTATAAATTAATCATATTAATAATCTTTTTTTAAAATTGATACATGTTAATTATTTTATTATTATATTTTTTAATATTTTAATCATCTATTGTAAATTTTGTTTTTAATTTATTTTTTTAAAATTAAGTTTAACCGAATTGAATAGTATTAGGAGTTTGGTAATGTTTGAAAATAAAAATATCTCAAAATATTTTTAAAAAATAGAGAATAAAGTTATTAATATGATTAAAATTAACTTTAAATGATTAAAATATATTAATTTAAAATAAAATTATCAACATATCTTACTCATAAAAATAATATAATAAATGAAGAGTATATAATAAAGATTTACTCTAATTTTACCATAATTAATTTGTTATCCAATCTAATTTACTTGGTGTTTCTATTTGTCAACCATTACTTTCTTACACCAAAAACTCATACACTCAACTATAAATGTCCACTATTAGTTTAATAATCTGATTCAATGGTGTCTCTCATATTTTTGTAGTTATCTTTCCTTGTTGCTTAGGCTCTACAATTGCTTTTGCCGTTGTAGTGCTTGCTCTTACTTCTTCAATCTACAAGTATTTTAACATGTTAGTGTTGCTACTACATAGGGTCAGGACGTAAATTATTTATAAAAAAAAATAAAAAATCCGACAAACAAACAATGTGTCAATAGCTATTCTATATTAATTTGAATAATTATTTCTACATTTATTGTTGGGTTTTTTTTTTTTTTTGATAAAAACTTTTTAGTGTTGTTTGGATGCAGTGGTAAGTACTTGACGGCATAAGAACTTCTTCTTTTTTCCTTCCCTTTAAAGTCGACTGATACTTTATTTTAATAATTATAATTTTCTCGTAAAATTTTATGAGGATTACAGCACAAATTAAATGGTTATTGACATGATTATTTTCATAGTAATTTTATTTAACAATTAAAATTAAAAAAAGTTATGTAGTATACTTTTGTTATTACAGTAAAAAAAAGAATTATAATATATCATTAAATCTTATTCCACACTATTAGTCCACCTTAAGCACAAATGTTTTTTTTACTTTTTACGTCTTAGCAACCAAGCACACTCTAATGTCATGCACATTTTGAGAGTTATTTTCATGGTTTTTTTTTTAAACATTATCTTTAAATTTTTTTCAGGTTGTACATTTAATTTAAGTGACTGTTTTTTCCCTCCTTCTTCAAAACCTAAATTATGATATCTAGGGTAAAAATGAATTTTCTTAATGATTCTACGAAGCCCTACATTATTTTTTGAATAAAAAATCATATTTAATACGGTACATATATTATCTATAATTTCATTAATTTTTAAAAAAATATTATAACTCAATGATTAATTAAAAAAATACTAAAAAATGATAGGTTAAAATATTATCTTTCTTTACAACCTTTGAAAAATTGACATATTAACTAGTTTTGAGTGAACATAATGTCTTACCATTTAATTTTTTTGTTACTATTCTATTATTAAATTTTACATATGATTTTAAAATATCATCATTATTTTTTTATTTTTATATCATTAAACTTGATAAATATTAATGACGACAATTAATTAATAAGAGTTAACGATAAATTACTTATACATCGAGGATTTTTTTTATAATATTTATAAAATTTAATGATATAAAAATAAATAATATTTTTGTGCATGTGATTTTTTTTTTGTAACTTTATATTTGTTTATGGTAAATAAACGATCACTTGGCTAAAAAATAGGCCAAGATCTCACTACGAGGAAGAATTATATAATTACGATAGTTTAGGTTTATAACTACCAAAAAAAAAAAAGAAGTTAGTAAATTAAATTATATATAAGAGTAACAAGTTAACAAATGCTATTGTTTTTTTTTTTTTAAGAAAAGAGAAGGCAATTTTATTAATTATAATTTCCACTCCACTGGCAAGAAAATTCTCATGATTAACCAACAACTAATTAACAATCCAATGAATTATATCCGAACAATATTATACATGAAACTGAAAGTAGCCAAGTAAAAATAAATATAAAAATAATAAAACAACATTATTTATTTAAATAAACAAAAATAATTAAATATATACCTCATGAAGCATATCTCTTATAGAGCAATCGGGTGGTGTAAGACGAGAAAGTGTGGATTGTTTTGTATTAATATTATTGTTGCTACGGCTACAGGGTTCTACTACATCCTTTGCATCCTTGCATCTGCAAAACTTTCTCATTCTTTTTTTTTTTCTTTTTTTCAATGAATTAAAAACTTTAAACCCCAAATAATATTAACTTAAAACAAAAATAACATGAAGAATACATATGGAGATCAAATCAAGACTAATATTTGCAATATAAATTAAAATTAAATTCTCGAAATTGAGAAATTGACTCGTTGCCGAGGTGTATTTTATATGTGTATATAGAAAAATAATATTATGAGCTAGTTAATTAAATTTCCAAAATTTTCATTTTCCAGTTACTAATGATATGCATATATTATTAAATTCTTGCATCCCAAAAAGCAGGGAAATATAAAGAAAATCCTCCTGGTCAGAATATCTTCCATGTATATACATTATATTTTAATTTTATGCTTTTTATAAATATTTTTCTCATAAATTTTAAAAATTAAAATTTATTTTATTAGTAGGTTGTCAGTTGTCACCATACTTTATTTTCCTTATTGGTCAGTGGGAATACTGGGTGCCAATAAGGAATAAAAGTTAATGGGTGAAATCTTTGGTAGTAAGAAACGTTACAATCAAAAACAAAAAATAGCATATAAAAGTTGAGAAAGTAAAAAATTGTTACCATTAGTACACTTTTTTCTACTTTTTTAATTTTTATAAATTTATATTACAAGCTGAATTCATTATAACATGTGTTAATATCTCCATTAATACAAGATTTTCTCGTAAAGGTTATACTGAAACTAGTTTAGTCATAATAACATATAAGTTAAGTTTGTACAATATGGTTAACATAATTGGAATTATTAAGTACCTAAGAATAATAATTACTGGTAATAAAAATTATGTAAGAGAATTATAATTTTTATTTATTTGTTTGGCAGTTATAATGAATTAATTTTTTTTTAAAATATATTTTAATTTAAATATGTAAAGTGAATTATCTAATATCATCTTATATCTTATTTAGTGTTCTTGATAGACTTATGATACAATATTATCTAATTTTATTTAAAGACTATCTCATCTTGTTTTATCTCATTTAAATTATAATCTTAATAGACCTAATTTTAAACATATATTATATTTTTTTATTAAACTTTCATTATAAATTATCATTTATTATATTTTTTATTATTTTTATATTATTAATTGTCTAATTTAGACTTATTATAAACAAATGAGATATCTTAATTAATACCGTTTCATTACTATATAATCTCACTAAAAATTAAGTACTACAAGATGACATTAGTTCTAAAAATTAATAAATTATCTTATAAATTTTATTAACATCTTATCTCAATTTATAACTCTACTTTAATTCAACAATATTACAGACACTTTTATCTATTAATAATTGAGATTTTTTATATAAAAATATATGACAATTCTAACCCTTAAAAGAATAAATACTATTTTTTCATAAAATTAAAAATACATATTTTTTATTTTAAGAAAATAACTGTTATAAAAGAATAAAAGTTTTTGACTTTATAAGTTAAAACGAATAAAAGAATAAACATACTTATTATATTCTTAAAATCTATTTGTATCAATTAATCAAGCTATAATGTATAAATTACATATTGTATTATTTAATTCACGTAAAAGGAGAATATTAATTGTATGTGTATAACACGTAAAGGTAAACACAAATAGATATTAGTTTGAGACTAATTAATTTATGTACAAAGTAATTGTATTTAGGCCCGAACTTCTCGGAAACAATTTAATGAGCATTTTCTCTCTGAGGGAGGCTTAGCTACTTACTGTTTAGAGAGATTCTAATTTCTTAGGGTTTCTAAAAAGGTGTAAAATGTGAATTATTATCATATTTATTTATTCATTTTATTAGTGATGTATATATATTACTTATTAGATAGGTGTCAAAGTACATTGATTAACACTATCTGACTAATTTTATACAAAATTAGGTCGTTATCCTCTCGTCTTGATTATAAGGTTTTAGTTACTAGGTCTTAATCATCAAGTCTCGGTCATTTTTAAGAATCATGTTATTATACACGAGCTTGCTAAATAAGTGCAACCTTCACCATATAAGCGAGATATCTTAGGTTGGTAGGATCGCGTACTTATTATCTGGATAATATCAAACACATATGATGGATTCACTACCAAAACAAATATATTTAAATAAAATTATATATTAAAATAATAATTATTATTATACTTAATTTTTTTAAATATAATTGAAAGCGTATTTTAAATGTATTAATATTAGGTATGAGGTTACTTTTTTCTCATTTTGAAACACTTTTAAGAATAGTTGTTTCAATGTTTATCTTTTAGATATAGTTAACAGTTGTACTAAAAAATGTTTTAAATATAGTTAATAATTATACCTAAAAGTCAAGTTTACCTAAAAGTGTTTTAGGTATAATTATATTTGTGAAAAAAACTATACATACAACATTTTAATTACAGTTAACAATTTTATCCAAAAAAACATTTACCCTTCTATTTTATTAAGAAAAAAATGTTTTTGTGCTAAAAGATGAAACACTCAATCCATTTATTTTATATTATATTGCAAGTTTTAAGTCTTGTTGTACTCTGTATCTTTGTGTTGTCTTTCTATGTACAAATAGAGATATATGTTATTTTACTTAGTGTATTTGACTTCCTCTATATAAGGTTGGTAACTGTAAATTAGTAATTCACATGTGCACATATCTAGGTACACTTTGTATGTAAGCATGTTTACATACATCATGGGTTGATTTTTGTAGTGTGCATACTAAGTTAAGGGTCATGCTTGCTCATCCATGTTATCACTTACATTTTTAGTTCATTTTTGGTACGGATATTTATGGATAGTATTTAGAAAATTTTGGAACAAAAAAATATGACTTTTTATCAACTCACCAACAAGCTCTCCACCACTTTTAACAAGGTGGCTAGCGAGGTGGAAATCCAAATTCTATAAAGAACCCTCTCATTCCTCTTATTTCTTGATGAGAATCATCGAGCTCTACAAATTTCAAGTGGACCAATAACAAGGTCTAGGAAGGCACAACTCGAAAAGGCTTTTAATGAGCTCATTCAAGAGGTCATGCATAATCAAGCGGACCTAAATTGGGAGTGCAAGGATTGGGACAATCCTAGGATGGAAATTAGCGCAAAATTGGCAAAATAAAACTAGGCACATTGTTGTGCCATTTGGACTTTTTTTTGGGCAGCTTCATTTTCAGCCCTTAGATGGAAACAAGGGTTAAGATGTAATATTTTATAGGGTTTCTTTTGTTCTTAGTTGCTCCATATTTTGCTCCAATTGTGGAGTGCCATTTGGACTGATTTTGGGCAGCTTTCTTTTCAACCCTTGGATGAAATCAAGGGTTAAGATGTTATATTTTATAGGATTACTTTTGTGGTCAGCTGCTCCATTTTTTTCCATGATTTGGTCAATATTTTCTACTACCTTTTTTGCTTTTTGGCTGTGTTTATTTTCAACCCTTGGATGAGATCAAGGGCTATGATGTAGTAGAGCTTAGGGTTGGTTTGTATCCTATTAACAGCAGCTCAGTTGCTGTAAAATAGAATTTTGAATGAAGTTTGAATATTCAGATCATTTGAGAGCTCATTCTAGCTCTTTGTTCCTCTTTAAGTAACTTATCAAGGGATTGGCAACCTTTGTGGCGTTGTTTAGCATCCAAGAATTTGTGGTGAGTAATATCCATACTTGTTAGGGTGTCATTTATGCTAGACTTATCAAGGAATTAGCAGCTCCTTGTGGCGTCTTTTCTCCTCAGAAAAATGGTGAGTAATATCCATTGATTTGTAGAGAAACCCTTTGCTATATAATCTGAAATTAGCTAGGTCTTATCCCCTTGGTTCTTATCATTTGGTATTAGAGCTTTTGGTACTAATTTTCAGATTCCTATCCTTTATATTTGGTCTTGTTCTTGTGTTCTTCTTGTATTTCTGATACATAAAAAAAACGAAAAAAAATATCATTCTGTTGTGTTCTTGTTGAAATTTATTCTCTATATCCTAAAAATATTGCTCTTCTTTGTTTCCACGTTTTTTCTGCATTTTCCTTTCAAATTCTATTGTGTCCAAAGTTTTTTGAGTAGTAACCTTGCAGATCCTACTGTTTCTGAAAGTTTTCTGAATTTTCCTTTCATATTCTGCAGTTTCCTTGCAAATTCTGCTATTTTTGAATCTATTTTGCATTTTTCCTTGCTAATTCTGCAATATCTGATATATTATGTAGTTTTTGGTTGTTTTCTAGTATTTCTGTGGTAGTTCCTGTAGAAATTTCATTTTCCCTTTGTGTTGTAATCTATGTGCTATTTACCAATCTTAAAAATTCCTTAAACTCATATTGAAAGTATTGTATTGATTTACTCTTGAGTTATTAGCATAATTGTTCCAAAAGAAAAGAAAAAAAACATAAAAAGAGTGGCCAGAATTAATTAAAAAAAAATAGAAAAAAAAGAGAGGCCAAGTTACATTTGCTAATTTCTAGTGAGTATTAGAACTCATAGTTTCAAGGATTTTACACTTTGATTATAAATCTTCCATTGTGTGCTTAGTTCCTTTGGGGAAATTGTTGCTTTCCAATCGTGTTGTTCTATTGTTTTTTCTTGTGCTTACTACTCTAAACACTTTGAGTTAGTTTCCTTTGTGCTTTAACAAGTGGGATATTGTGAACTGTTTTTTTTTGTGTTTGATAATTCTACAAATTGGTTGGAATCCCTGGATTTGGTTGCTTTGATTAGGAACTAAGAGGGTTTGAGCGATCAATTCGAGTACTAAACACGTGAGGTATTGTGTGAATTTATATTAGTTCTATTTTATTGCACTAACCTATTGTTATGTAGAATTGAAAAAAAAATATCAAACAGTAGTCCCGAAGGAAGACCGGATATGATGTTCATGATGAGGGCGCTGCAACAATCTTTTGAGAGGATGAACAACTTGGTGGTTGATATGAATGAAAGATTGGAAAGGCAAGAAAATTCCTTAGCAGCTTTACAACGAGAAACACCTCCACCCAATGTTAGGAGGGTTAATAGGCAAGCACATGTTGGGGATGATATATAGGAAGAAGATTGGGAAGAAGAATTGGAGGAAGAAGGGGGAAGAATGCCTAGAGGAGGAAGAAATGGGAATAGAGGAGGAAGAAATGGTAGAGGAGGTATGTGGAGACCCCCACCTAGAGCTCAAGATGGAGTTGATAGAGATCTGAGTAGTATAAAAATGAAGATACCACAATTCTAAGGAAAGAATGACCCGGAGTTGTATTTGGAGTGGGAGAAGAAAGTGGAGCATATTTTTGAATGTCACAACTATTCCACGGAGAAAAAAGTAAAACTTGCTGTAATTGAGTTTTCTGACTATGCATTGAATTGGTGGGATCAATTGGTCATTAGTAGGAGGAGAAACCGTGAAAGGCCCATAGATAATTGGGAGGACATGAAGGTTATCATGAGAAAGAGGTTTGTGCCTAGCTACTACTATAAAGAGTTACACCAACGCTTACAAAGATTGACTCAAGGATATAAATGTGTTGATGAGTACTACAAGGAAATGGAAGTGGCTATGGCAAGAGCTAATGTCGAGGAAGATAGAGAAGCAACCATGGCTAGGTTTCTTAGTGGGTTGAATCCGAACATTGCCAACATTGTGGAACTTCATCATTATGTGGAGATGGAGGACATAGTCCATATGGCAATCAAGGTGGAAAGGCAATTAAAGAAACGAAGTTTTTGATCCCAACCATTAAGGTCTAGTCCTATTACTCAAAAACCAAACCTTACTAGTCCTTGGAAGTCCAATGAGAAAAAAGATGAAATAGCTACATCCAAACCAAGATTTGAGCCTTACAAAGCCAAAGAGATGGGGGCTAGCAAGGACAAAGGTAAAATTGACACCCCAATTCGTAATCGTGACTTAAGGTGTTTTCGGTGTCTTGGTAATGGTCATATAACCTCTCAATGTCCCAACAAGAAGGCAATGATCACCTTAGTGAGTGGTGAGGTTGGAACAGATAATGAAAGTGAAAAAGATGAGATACCATTTGCAGGGGAAGCGAGTGAAGAGGAGATAGGACCCGTGGATGGGGAAGCACTTGTAATAAGGCGATCTTTGAGCACTCAAGTCAAGGAGGATGACCTTGAACAACAAAGAGATAACATCTTTCACACAAGGTGTCATGTGAGTAACAAAGTGTGTAGTGTTATCATAGATGGGGGAAGTTGCACCAATGTGGCTAGTACTACCTTAGTTGAGAAATTAGGGTTGCCTATATTTGAACACCCTAAGCCTTACAAGTTGCAATGGTTAAATGATAGTGGGGAAGTGAAGTTTAATAAGCAAGTATTAGTGAGCTTCTCCATTGGAAAGTACAAGGATGAGGTGATGTGTGATGTGGTACCCATGCAAGCTGGACACATCTTGCTAGGTAGGCCTTGGCAATATGATAGGAAGGTTACACATGACGGATATAGAAACAAGTATTCGTTTGTGAAGAATGGTAGAAATATCACACTTGTACCCCTTTCACCCAAGCAAGTCTTTGAAGATCAATTGAGGATGGTTAGGGAAAAAGAACAAAAAGAGAAGAATGAAAAAGAAAAAGAAAAAAAGAGTGAAAGAAAAAAAAAGAGTGAAGAAAAAGGAGAAGAGAGTGGAAAAATACTAAAGAAAAAAAATGTGAATTTTTATGCTAAGGCAAGTGAGGTCAAGAGGGCTTTTTATTCAAAACAACCCATACTTGTACTTTTGTACAAGGAGGCAAATTTTTTCTATTAACAATCTTAACCAGTCTTTGCCTAGTACCACTATTTCTCTTTTGCAGGAATTTGAAGACGTGTTCCCTGAAGAGATTCCAGATGGGGTGCCACCAATTAGGAGGATTGAGCATCAAATTGACTTTATACCGGGGGCTTCTCTTCCAAACCAACCTGTCTATAAGACCAACCCCGAAGAAACTAAGGAGATTTAAAGACAGGTTGAAGAGTACTTGATCAAAGGTCAAGTTAGGGAGAGCCTGAGTCCATGTGCTGTTCCCGTGCTACTCGTTCCCAAGAAGGATGGATCAAGCAGGATGTGTGTTGATTGCTGAGCCATCAACATCATTATGAAAACTAACTTAGATGGTGCTAAGAAGGCTGAAATAGTAAAGAAGCTTCATGAACGCATTCATGAGCAAATTGAGAAGAGAAATAAGGATTATGCTTACAGAGCCAACAAAGGGAGGTGAAGAGTCATTTTTGAGCCTGGTGATTGGGTTTGGGTGCATATGAGGAAGGAACGATTTCCTGAAAAAAGACGGTCCAAGTTGCAACCTCGGGGAGATGGACCATTTCAAGTGATTGAGCGAATCAATGACAATGCCTACAAAATTGATCTTCCTGGTGAGTATAATGTTAGTACCTCTTTTAATGTTTCTGATCTTTCTCCTTTTGATTATGCAGGTGATGATTCGAGGACGAATCCTCTTGAAGAAAGGGGGAATGATGAGAATCATCGAGCTCTACAAATTCCAAGTGGACCAATAACAAGGTCTAGGAAGGCACAACTCGAAAAGGCTTTTAATGAGCTCATTCAAGAGGTCATGCATAATCAAGCGGACCTAAATTGGGAGTGCAAGGATTGGGACAATCCTAGGATGGAAATTAGCGCAAAATTGGCAAAATAAAACTAGGGACATTGTTATGCCATTTGGACTTTTTTTTGGGCAGCTTCATTTTCAGCCCTTAGATGGAAACAAGGGTTAAGATGTAATATTTTATAGGGTTTCTTTTGTTCTCAACTACTCCATATTTTGCTCCAATTGTGGAGTGCCATTTGGACTGATTTTGGGCAGCTTTCTTTTCAACCCTTGG
This sequence comes from Hippophae gyantsensis, assembly GCA_030763125.1. Lineage (NCBI taxonomy): Eukaryota > Viridiplantae > Streptophyta > Magnoliopsida > Rosales > Elaeagnaceae > Hippophae > Hippophae gyantsensis. The sequence continues at coordinate 36,007,763 of CM061030.1, forward strand.
ATGAAATCAAGGGTTAAGATGTTATATTTTATAGGATTACTTTTGTGGTCAGCTGCCCCATTTTTTTCCATGATTTGGTCAATGTTTTCTGCTACCTTTTCTGCTTTTTGGCTATGTTTATTTTCAACCCTTGGATGAGATCAATGGCTATGATGTAGTAGAGCTTAAGGTTGGTTTGTATCCTATTAAGAGCAGCTCAGCTGCTGTAAAATAGAATTTGGAATGAAGTTTGAATATTCTGATCATTTGAGAGCTCATTCTAGCTCTTTGTTCCTCTTTAAGCAACTTATCAAGGGATTGGTAACCTTTGTGGCGTTGTTTAGCATCCAAGAATTTGTGGTGAGTAATATCCATACTTATTAGGGTGTCATTTATGCTAGACTTATCAAGGAATTAGCAGCTCCTTGTAGCGTCTTTTCTCCTCAGAAAAATGGTGAGTAATATCCATTGATTTATGGAGAAACCCTTTGCTATATAATCTGAAATTAGCTAGGTCATATCTCCTTGGTTCTTATCATTTCTTATCCATTGTTAAAGAGCCGAATCTTTGTCAAAATTCATACTAAGATTTATATCTATTTTTAAAATTATTTTGGAGAGCTAACATTTGAGAGTGAATCATTTTGTGGTTTGTTATCAATTTTTTATCAATATGAGTACATGGTTTGATTGTGTGTCTCACGTACGCAATTTGATATTTGTAGCGAACTATTTATCCCATGAGGTTGAGAATAGTTACACTTTTATCTACTGATCAATGGTTTCCAATTGCACTAGATTGAGTGATGTTTGTTATAGATGATAGTCGGGTTCGCATGTTAAACCAAATAATTACAAAAACAGCAAGTAAAGAGTAGTAATGGAAATTTGGATGGAGGTTCTAGTTGATAGAGGTAATATTATTTTTATTGTCTATCAGAGTTGTAACTTGTTTACTATTAGTGAATTACTTGTTACTGAGTGGTTCTCTTAAGCAATTGAAGGATGTTATCACACATATACGATCTCTATATGTATTTACCTTATTATATCGCTTGTTATGCATGATCTTTTAGTATGTTAGTATAATTTGAGTTTAAAGTGTGTATGTTACAATATACTATAGCTTTGAAAGTTTATAAAATATGGACCTAATTAACCTAAAGGGGGTGAATAGGTTATTTTTAATTTTTACCAATTTATAATTTAATAACCTAAACAAAGCAGCCAGACATGTAATCGTGTGTAAAAATAAGTACGGAAATAAAATAACAACACACGATATTTTTAGGTGGAAACAACCTAGACCATAACCATGACCTAAGAGGAAAACCACCGGTCCACCGGACCACTTAAGTTTCCACTATAAAAATCAAATGTTCAAGTACAAACTCGGTCTTATGCTACCCTCCCTAGAATGCTACCTCAATGCACTTTACTTACGAGCCCCTGCTTTGTTTTCACAGTTTCCAATATTAGCGTGAGCGGTTTCCAAACCAACGTTCCAATAAGCTTCCTGCCAATCAGATACGTTCCCGAAGTAACTGCAAAATAGTTAGTACAAAAACACAAGTATTCGTGTGTGTTCTAGAACAAATTTAATAATAAATAATCCTAACTAGATGATTCAAAATATATGTCATTTAAATTAAATAAACTAGCAAATCTTAGAGCAAAAAGATCAAGCACAAGTTCAATAAAAATAGCTTCTTTAAAGATTAATAATCAAATCAAATAATTATGATATGAGAAAAACAATTATTTGATCTAATAATTTAAGAACAAAAATAAAGAAGAAGCCATAAGAACATATTATCAAAATATCATAAAATAATTAGGTTTACTAATCAATCAAACATAACCACTAATATTTGATAGATTAACTAAATAAAAAAGCCTAAAGAATTATAATATTATATTTGTAAAATAAAAGAGAGAAATTAAGAATATTATAATAATACTCTTGTGTGGTTGATTGAAACAATGAGGAATGAGTTTTATTTATAGGAAAAATTAAAACTATTTATCCTATGCAATTGATAAATATCTTTTCTATTATAAATAGGATTAGTAATACTCATTAATTAAGATAACTCCCATTTAAAATAGATTTATTTTAAAATAGATTTTATGCTATCTTTTATGATAAAGATTTCAGTTATAATTTAAATTATATCTTATCTAGTATCTTTTAAAATAGATTTTATGTTATCTTTTATGCTAAAGATTTCAACTATAATTTAGAGTATATCTTATCTAATATCTTTTAGCATATCTTATTCCATATTTTAGCACTAAAAATAATTTTAGATTTATAAACATGTGCTATTAAATGCATAAATGTAATCCTATGTGTTGTAGTTATCAAAAATATACCTGAAGTACAATTATCTGCAACTTGAGTATATGTTTAAATTTTCTTGATAGACTTGATAGTAGGCCTAAAAACAAATTTACAAATAAATATTTTATCCACAAAAATAGCCAACACTCATAGTCCTTACAAGCTTAAACTTTGATTAGAAATTTTTTATTATTTCTTACCTTCTGCTTGATTTATAATATTTGTCGTTAAAAGTTATTTGCTTATCTGATGTTATATTATTTATATTTTTGCTATTTTTTTTATTTTAATGCTTCATATTCTATTTGTGCGAGTTAGGATTGAGTCGGTAAAGGAATTAGTATCTCCTTACCCTAGTAGTATATCAGGTTATAGACTCTTTTAATTGGTATCAAAGTAGGTGCACCCTTTTGGGCTTAACCGCTATGGTGTTAATTCTATTTACTTTCCTAGTTACACATACACTTTCTCTCTTATGGAGTTAGGAGAAAGGGGTAATGTAGATATACCTTCATTTTTAAATGGGTTAAACTATACCTATTGGACATCACAAATGAGGGCCTTTTATGGTCCTAAGGAGACCATACTTGGTCCATTGTATAAAATGGCTAGACTTATCCAAATAAAACCTACCCGATAATACTGTGATTCTTAAACTAATGATAGAGTGGATGAAGGAAGAAAGCAAGGAATCTGAGCAGAACAATAAGGTTTTATATGCTATTATCATGGATATATCACCTGATGAGTACAGAAGGATATAGAGTTGTACTACCTCTAAACAAGCATGGATTATGGAGACAACTCACGAAGGAGCTTTTGCTATAAAGAGATTAAGAATTCTGAAGTTGAAAAGAGATTTTGAACTCTATATCATGCAAAAAAGATGAAAACTTCGAATAATTTTGTACAAGTTTTCCAACATTATTAACTGTTTCTACAACTTTGGTAGACTTATTAGCAAGGAAAATAATTTGAGAAAATCATTGCTATCCTACTCTATCGGTTTCACGATGCGTGTTTGGGTTCATGTACAAGCATGATGAACTTACTGTTAATGAGTTAGTTGATGATTTGCAAGTATTCAAACTTCATCACCTATTGTCAAGATAAGGTCAAAATGGTACTAAGAAGGGAAAGAATTTGGCACTCAAGATTACCCAGAAAAGTGGCACCAATATGGCACAAATACCACTTCTATTGAGTACGAATCTGATCTCGATGAGGAAGAAATGGCCTTCCTTGCCTAGAGATTTACCAGATTCTTTAAAATGAAGAAACCAATATCTGGATTTACTGGAAGAGATACATCTAGTTCTAAAGCCTCAAATTCTACTAAAGTTGATAAAGACTCAGAAAATGAATTTGAGAAGTCGAGCAAAGGACACTTGAATAAAATAAAATGCTTTAAATATGGAAAGTCAAGTCACGTTATTGCAAGGTTTTTTTAGAAACAAAATCACACGAAAAAGTGTGCTATGAAAGTTGAGGTGATTGTTTCGGACAATACCAGTATTGATGATAAGGATGACACTAATTTTCTAACCTTTGTTGCCTTTAGTAGTACCATTAATCCTCCAATTGTTACATAAGTTCAAGAGATAACTATTGAAGATGATGATGATGAGTAAGATGATCTACTTGATTCCTATAATGCTCCTCTATTGGAGCAAATCAAGTTTGAAAATGATAAGAGAAAGGCTATAGAGAGCCTTGATGAAAAATAACATGAGATCAGTGTGTTAAAGAAAACTCTAAAGGAAATGAATTCCTTTATTGATGGACAACAACATGATCTCACAAGAAGGTGTGAGATCATTCAAAAATGATATGATGATTTGCTGATAAAGTTTATTACAAATCATAAGGAAGTTAAGAAACTTGAGGAAAAGTTGAAGGTTCCTATTTCAGACAAAACTACACAACTATTTGTTAATCCTAATGCTTCTTTTTATCAAAGTGTGGAGATTGAAAAATTAAAGAAGCAAATTATAGTTTTTTAGAATGCAAATGAATATCTAGCTTATTCCCTTACCAAAAAGAAAGTCGAGGTTGAACAAATAAATAAGAAAGCTAGGCTTCTGAACAATTCTACAGCATATCTTGAAAACTTCCATAATGAAAAAGAAGTTTTGGTTAAATCTTTGAAAGATAAGCTTAGTATCAATGAGAAGGAACTAGCTCACTCTACCTCCGTTGTCAGCAAGATGATAACTAGGTCAAAGAAGTTAAATAAAATTAATTTATTTAATAAATATATTGATTAAATAAATATATAAATTAATTAAATGAATATAATATATATCAGGTACGAACGGGAATGGATATCAATATAATTGTACCCGTCTCGAAACTACTACTTCGTGATTGGGTAATACCCAACACCATACCCATCCTTGAAATTAATCAGTAAAAAATCGAACCAATAGTGTTGAAAATTGTGGATATCTAAACTCGTAGTTAAAATGCCCATTCTTACTACAATGTTTGTAAAGTCAACCAATCAAGATCCAAAGTTGAAGTCTAGTGCTACAGACCCAAAAGGTAAGTCAATTGTGTCATGTTAGCCTGTTTCTTCTAACAAGGTGAACCTTTCACCTAAGGCTAACACTTCTTGTCGCTCCCACTACCTTTACCTACTATCATTCTTACATGTCACCATTGTAATGAGCTTGTGCACTTAAGACCACACTACATTGACCTTTCATCCTTGTGTGAAAGTCAATGTGAGCACTTCCTTTTCTTCTCTTTCATGTACTAATCCTTAGAGTCAGGACCCCATTTTTCCAACACCACTATTCATACTTATTATTGTTGTGGCTGGCCATATTGTTTTACAGTGTCCTAGATTTGTGGGGAATAAATCTTAGAGTCCTACACCTCACTCTCCCCATCTCCTATGTCTAGATGTAGCTAATGTGGCTCATTTGAGCATGTTCATATATGTCGTATTATGCATTTAAGGCATAAAGTAGAAATAAATAAATCTACCTCAAAAAGTTCGCCTCTCCCAACTTATATGGATTAATTGATTGAATTTTCTAAAATATATAAACAAAATAAATCATGAGTCCCATAAACAACTCATTTTCATATGACTCAAAGACTATCTCCAAGTTTTGTTACCCCTTCACAAATTCTTTAAACTGGAGAATGTAGTTTGATCACTGTTTTTGGGTGATCTGTTGGGGTTGAATTGCTTAATTGCTTTTCTCTCCTTCTTTATCGTCTTTCTATATTTTTTTGTTTGTCACTTCTTCTTAATTCTCTCTTAATATTTCCTTGGCTTGCACAGTTTGTTAATTATCATATTTGTTACTTTACCTCTCTAACTAATCCTTTACTAGTTTTCTCATATGTTATTTGCTTTGACATGTTCCTTATATGTGTTTGTCTTGCATACTATCGGCTTCTTTTCTATGACCTTTTGTATGCATTTCATATCACATGCTCATCATGTAGAGTCAAAGTATTAGGATTATTCTTTTTGTGGTCTTGTCTTTCATATTCCGCATCATATAGATTGCATGTCATCTATTTTACTAGGTTCTATTTTCTTGTATCTAGTATGTTGTTTGTTAGTCCTTTGTCTATCTCTTTTTGGTGTTTGTTCTCATTTTCTTTGGTATTGTTTTGCATGAATACATTTCTTGTCATCTCACTTGATCGTTATATTCTTTGTGTTTCATGAGACTGACGGGTTTTCTCTTTGTTAAACTATTGTATGTAAAATGTATTTTAAAGGGATCATGTTGATATATGTTTGACATGCATTTGACCTAAATTGAAATGTTGATGTTCTGACGTGTGTACTCCTTGAGAGCATATATGAAAAAAAAAACTCTAGTTTGTTTTATTATATATAAATACATATTTCTTTTACATATGTGATATCTTTGTGAATTTGTATGGTTATTTTTAGAAACTTGTGTGGTTCTCTTTCCTTGATGATTTTTATATCTCTAACAAGGTCTAGAATCCACTTTTAGTGTCTCTTGAGATAAAATTCTAAGTGCTGCTTGGTTAGAAAGAGGATTTAGGTTATTTTTATATCGTTTGATCATTTCTTATCACCAATGTTTTTTTCCTCGGTCTCTTTTTTTTGAGTCATTATGTTATTCCTTCATTTCTTTACACCTAAATACTGGTTAGCCCAAATATTTATTCCTACTTATCTTTCCACCCTTTACTAAGCATATATGTTCAAGGATTGTTAGTTTTACTCTCTTGGTTTTAATAAAAAAAAAGGGGAGAAGGGTGAAAATTGAAAGATAAAAAATGGAATGATGGAGAAAATAAAAAGAAGAGGAAGGACAAAATAAAAGAAAAGAAAAGTGAAAAGATGATAAGTATGTTAAAGAAGTATTATATAAACATATGAACTTTGTGTACTGTTCTCACAACTTCATTAGTTGAAATTTGAGAAGTAAAGAGAAAATAGCCCATGTTTAAGGGTATAAGTATCATGGATATAAACTTATCTATTTGATTGGATCAACAAAGGTGTATTCAAGCCAAAATGTCTTAACTTCCTTACCCATACTTTAGCCTATTATTACAAATTTTGGAAGACTTATTGATTTCTTCTAGGCTAGCACTTACATTAGTGGAGAGAAACTAATTGTGAACATATAAAGCTTGTTTCAATTTGACTTTATATTTTGATTTTTTCAATTCGCATAAGTATATTATGATAGTATATAGAGTAAACAAATTTTGCATATCATACACTATGCATGGCATAAAAAATTTTGTAATACCCTCACATGAATGCCTATTTATGTTAATTATATTGACTATTATTTAAGGACACTCTAATTTGTTAAACTTGCTTAATGTGCTTTCGTCTTTCTATATTTCTTGTTGTCTACTTTGTGTAGATGCTTTTGTATTGGGAGAGCTTTTACGAGTAAAATGCATAGCATATTTATTATATCACATACATACTTTTAGAGGTAAGGGTATGTGTCTTATGTATGTTGTTAAGGGAAGTTCTGTGTTTGTTTTACTTCTTATTATTTGTCATGTTTATAAGTCATTGTTGTTGTCTTGTTCGTGTGATACTTCATTCTCTTTGACATCATTTTATATGAATATTGCTTAAATACGAATGTTAGTATGACTTGTTGCATAAAAAATTTGCAATGTCTTACTTCACATATCATCTTTTGTATCTACCTATTTTTTTGTTGTAATGAGTTATTGCATGCTTTTATCATGTTGTTCATTGCCTAGTAGTTGTTATTGGAATGCACTAGATATGTTTTGGTAAATTGAGATGCCTTCTATCTACTCTTCTCTCGAGTTGTTTGTGCATTCAATTCGTTGACTATTGTATGCATTTACTTTTTGTTTATCTTGGTGTTATACTTTTTCCTTTTCATATAATTGCATGTGGTACTTCTCATATTGTTCATACACGCGAGAATCGACGCGATGGGCGATTGTTACACCATCTGCATGCGACATTTTCCCTTCTGTCGTGCCAACCGCCCATCTATTGTGATTTTCGCGCCACTTATGCGCGCCAACCTGTCCAAACGCGTCCAAATTCAAATTTTGAAATATTTCTTCCCCTTTTTTGGCCTTTCTCCCATCTATAAAAGGATCATCTTTCCTCATTCCAAAACACAAAAAATTTCTAATCTCTTTCTCTCTCTATAAAGTTTTTATTTTTTTTAGTTTTTATTTTTAAAGTTTTTCTCTTTTTGAGAGGAACTAGTTATGTTTTTATAAATTTTTTGTTTTTGATTTAATAAACAGATATGAAAATCCGTTTAGAGGTTTTTTAGCAACAAAATTAACATTAAAGTATTTTAAGAATTCTGTTAAGGTATTATTTTAATGGATTATTTACAGTTATTTTTTTTATGTTTTATTCTTATATGTATATTTAATTTATCTGTGATTAAATTTAACATGACTATTTGTTTGTAAATATGATATAATTATAACATTGTTATGCTTGTAAAATATTAAATAGGTAGAATATTTTCATAAAATAAATTGATTTTGTTTTTATTCAAAATTTTATATTAATGATGTTAGAAAGAAATATATTATTTTTCATTACAAACTTAAATCTAAAAATTAGATTTTAAGATTTAATCATTCAGTCTGATTTAGAGTAGTTCTCTTTTATTAGTTGGTACAATCGCCCGATAGTTAGAGTGAAACTCTATTTCAAAAGTTTTTTTTAAGAATTATTATTCCAAAATGTATTTACGACATATTTTCAGTAATATTTTTAAAACATAAAAGTTAATACTTAGATATTTAAATTCTTAGGTTTAATTATAACACCTTGAATAAAGTCTAATTATTTGAGTCCGTCTAAAGCTATGATTTTTTTTATTTTGAATTCAAAAAATATATTTAAATATCAAATTTTAAATTAAAAAAATATTGTTATTGTTCATGAATAATACAAAATTTAAAATTTAAAATTAAAATAAATAAATAAATTTTAAAAACATTATTACTGTTATTGAATAGTAAAACAAAAAGAAATTAAAATTTAAAATTAAATTTAAGATGTAAAATTTAAAATTAAAATTAAACTTTAAAAATTATACAAAAAATTTAAAATTTAAAATTTAAAATAAAAAAAACTATTTTCTTGGGAACTTTAAATTTAAATTTAAAAAAATGTAAAAGAAAGCAAAACACTATTCACCAACGAGCAAAGCAAATATTTAAAAAAATTTAATTTGAGATTGAAAATTCAAAAAATAAATAAATAAATAAATAGCAAAAATTAAATGAACAGAAAAACAAAACATATTTTAATTTTAATTTTAATTAAAAGTTAAGATTTGAAATTTAAATTTCAAAAAAAATCTATTCTTAAACAGTGCAATTATTTTTATAAAAAAAAATTTAAATTTGAGATTTAAAATTTTCAAAAAATAAAAATAAATGAACACTAAAACAAAAAAAAAATTTAAGATATAAAATTTAAAAAAAGCTTTTTTCATAAACAATAAAACAAAAAAAGAATTAAACTGATATTGAACGGTAAATAAAAAAACATTTAGACTACTCTTTAATGGTAAAACAAAAAAAATTAAATTTAAAATTAAAAGTTAAGATTTAAAATTTAAAATTTAAAATTCCAAAAAAAAATTAAACTGTTTTTGAACGGTTAAACAAACAAAAAAAATTAAAATTAAAATTTAAGATATAAAATTAAAAAAAAACTGTTCATTTTCGTGAACAGGACAATTTTATCAAAAAAATTAATTTCAAGATTTAAAATTAGAAAAAAAAACAAAAAAAACTGTTATTTATATTGATCAGTAAACAAAAAAATTAATTAAAAATTCAAAATTAAGATTTAAAATTCAAAATTAAAAAAAAAACTTAAAGTTTTCTTGTGCAGTAAACAAACAAAAAATTAAAATTAAAATTTAAGATATAAAATTTAAAATTCAAGAAAAAAAACTACTGAACAGTACAATTTTATTAAAAAAATCAATCTAAAATTAAAAGTTAAGATTTAAAATTTAAAAATAAAAAAAATTAATTTAAGATATGATATTTAAAAATAAAAAAAAAATTAACTTTTGATTTTTAAGTTTCTATTTTCTTTTACTTTTTAATTTTTATTTATTCAATTTTAATTTTATTTTAATTTTCTTTTAAATTTTTCATTTTCTTTTTATTTTTAATTTATTTATTTTTTATAATTTTTTAAGTCTTAATTTTCATTTATTTTTAATTTTTAATTTTCTTTTAATTTTTAATTTATTTCTTTAAAATTTAAAAAAACTTAATTTATTAACTTATATTATTATTATTATTATTATTAATTCTCTCTCTAACTTTTTCTCTACAAAGTTTTTATTTATTTATTTTTTAGTTTTTATTTTGAAAATTCTTATCTTTTTGAGACGACCTAGTTATGTTTTTATAAATTTTAGTTTTTGATTTAATAAACAGATATGTAAATCCATTTGGAGGTTTTCTAGCAACAGAATTAACACTAAACTGTTGTAAAAATTCTTTTAAGGTATTATTTTAATGGATTCTTTACGGTTATCTTTTTTATGTTTTATTCTTATATGTTATATTTAATTTATCTGTGATTAAATTTAACGTGACTATCTGTTTGTAAATATGATATAATTATAACGTTGTTATACTTGTAAAATATTAAATAGGTAGGACATTTTCATAAAATAAATTGATTTTATTTTTATTCAAGATTTTATATTAATGATGTTAGAGAGAAATATATTATTTTTCATTACAAACTTAAATCTGAAAATTAGATTTTAAGGTTTAATTATCCGGTCTAATTTAGAGTAGTACTCTTTTATTAGTTGATATAATCGCCTAGTAGTTAGAGTGAAACTCTATTTTAATTTTTTTTAAGAATTATTATTCTAAAATGTATTGATGACATATTTTCAATAATGGTTTTAAAACTTGAAAGTTAATACTTAGATAGTTAAATTCTTAGGTTTAATTTGAACACCTTGAATAAAGTCTAATTATTTGACTCCGCCTAAAGTTGTGATTAAATGGTTTGCTATTTTCTTAGAAATAAAACTGAAATTTAATATTTAATTAATAAATAGACCTCGCTTAAGGATATTAGTTAGTTAATATTAAACAAAAGAATTTGGGCCCCGCCTAAGAACACTTTCATACCAAAAAGAAAAAATCAACAAATATCAATTTATATATTTAATAACCTAAATAATATGAGCAAACATAAATAACTTAACTATTATATCCTTAAATACTCTACTGTTATGAATGATAAAATTTACATTATTGTTTATTGAATCTATATCTATATTTATGTTTTTTTTATATCATTAGATTAGGAAACAAACAAACCAAAATATCGTGATAGGATATTTAAGATTAAATTTTGAATAATAAATTAAAAACCACATATATTCCTTCCTTAGAGCGACCTTGGGAGTATACTTATCATTTGCTACAAAATGATTCGTGCACTTGAAAGAGTTTTACAAATAATAAAACCAAAAGGGTAATTTCGCAAGATCTGTATTTGTAATGTCGATCTTGCAATTTCATTCAATCATTAGTAAGGTTAACACGATAACATATGATTTGACTACACATTATTTCTACATGATACATTCACAAGATATATGCTTGTTTCGTGTGTGCAGATTACAGGTATAAAGTGAAGTCTTCATGCTTCATATGTGCTTTGTGCAAATTGGATGAGTTGATTCATGAAGTTGGATGGAGCACTCAAGATGGATGCACTTGGTGTAAGTGCGTCTTCTAAGTTTTAATTTGTAATGTTATGTTGTTTATGAGAACAAAAAACTTTAGGACATCCTCATATTCATCTCATGTTTGATGAGTTTTTGTACCTAGTTATGCAGTGTTTTGATACGAAAGGCCAAAGAGGTAGAATGTAAGTCATGTTGTACTTCATGTTTTTATATTGGCTTTCTCTGTATAAAACATGATGTATGTTATTTTACTTAGTGTATTTTTCTTCCTTTATGTAAGGTTGGTTAACGCGGATAAGTAATTCATACACACCTATTGTTAGGTACATTCTGTATGCAAGCATGTTTACGCATACCACGGGATTGGTCTTCATAGTGTGTATGCTAAGTTGAGAGTTATCCTCACTTGTCGAAGTTGTCACTTGTGTTTTTGGTTCATTTTTTGTGCAAGTATTTATGGATAGTACTCAACAATTTTTGGAACGAAAAAATATGAATTTTTACCACCTTGCCACAAACTTACCAACAAGCTCGCCACCACCATCGTCACCACATTTTGCGAAGTGGCAATCCGAGTTCTATAAATATCCCCTTATTTCTCCTCTTTCTTACCCATTGTTTGAGAACCAAAACTCTACCAAAATTCACACTGAGATTTATATTTGTATTTGAAATTATTTTAGAGAGCTCACATTTAAGAGTTGGTTATTTTATGGTTAGTTATCAAATCATTACTTGTGTAAGTACATGTTTTGACTGTACATCTCCCATACCATATTTGATATTTGTAGTGGACTATATGTCATGTGAGGTTAAGAGTAGTTACACTTCTAGTTATTGATCAATGGTTTTCAATTACACCACATTGAGTGGTGTTGGCTGTAGAGAATATCTAGGTTCACCTGTTGAACCAAACGGTTGTAGAAGCAGCAAGTAAAGAGTAATAATAGGCAGTTTTGATGGAAGTCCTAACTAATAAAGGTAATATTGATTTTATTGTCTATCAAAGTTGTAACTTGTTTACTATTATGTTGTGTTTGGTTGAAGGGAATGAAAATGAATCAGAATTAATTCCTTACATTTGTGTGTTTGGTTAGAATGAAAAAGGAATCAAGAATGGAATCGATTCCTAAAGGAGAAGGAATCAAAATTTCTTCTCCCCCTTTAGGAATCATGATTCTATTCTCATCTCAATTTTTTTTTCAATTTTATCCACACCCCAAATATAACCCTAAACTCAAATCCCAAATCTCAAAACCATAAACCCTAAATCTTAAACCCTAAAACCTAAAACCCCAAAATCCTAAAATCATAAACCATAAATCCCAAAATCTTAAACCCTAAACCCAAAATCCTAAACCCTAAACCTAAAATCCCAAAACCTTAAACCCTAAACCCCAAATCTCAAATCCTTAAACCCTAAACCCCAAATCCCAAAACCCTAAACTCTAAAACATAAATCCCAAAAAACCTAAACCCTAAACCCCAAACCCTAAATCCCAAATCCTAAACCCCAAAACCCTAAACCCCAAAACCCTAAACCCTAAAACCTAAATCCCAAAACCCTAAAACACTAAACCTTAAACCTTAAATCCTAAAACCCTAAACCCTAAACCTAAATCCCAAAACCTAAACTCTAAACCCTAAACCCTAAACCCCAAATCCCAAAACCCTAAACCCTAAATTCTAAATCCTAAAACCCTAAACCCTAAACCCTAAATCCTAAATCCCAAAACCCTAAACCTCAAATCCCAAAACCCTAAATCCTAAATCCCTAAACCCTAAACCCTAAACTCCAAATCCTAAAACCCTAAACCCTAAATCCAAAATCCAAAACCCTAAATCTTATTTAGAAAAATAATAATTTTAACCCTAAATCCTAACCCACAAATATAGCCCTAAACCCTAAATCCCAAATCCCTAAACCTTAAACCTCAAATCCCTAAATCCCTAAATCTAAAATCCCAAACCTTAAAACCCTAAACCCTATTTAGAAAAATAATATATTTTCTTTTTAAGTAATAATTATTTAAAAAATTAATGATTTCAATAATGTATTTTGTGTGACGAAAAAATAATAATTAAATGATATTATTTAAATTTTACTGAATATAGGGGTATTAAGGTAATTTGCAGTTTTTTTTCATTTTATTCCAATGGTAAACCAAATACTGTAATACTGATTAATTCTTTGATTTCAATAGTCAAACCAAACAATATTGTTTCTTTTCCTTTCCATTCCATTCCATTTCGATTTCGATTTCGATTCTGATTCTATTTTGTGAACCAAACGCTACCTTAGTGACTTATTTATTATTGAGTAGTTGTCTTAAGGAACTTGAAGTTATTACCATATATATACAGTTTCTATGTGGGTTGACCTTGTTATATCGCTTGTTGTGCATGATCATTTATTGTATTAGTATAATATGAGTTTAAGGTGTGTATGCTACAACATACTATAACTTAAAATCTGATTAAAAATCATTTATTATTTCTTTCCTTCTACTTGATTTATAATATCTACTGTTAAAATTAATATACTTATTTGATATTATAATACTTGTGTTTCTATAGTATTTTTGATTTTGATGTTCTCTATTCGGTTTGTGCGAGTTAGGGTTGAGTAATTGAGGAGTTAGTATCTTCTTATCCTTGTAGTATATCAGATCATAGACTCTTTTACAAGTGATCTCATTTTGTTGCAATTTAACCTCAAAATTGAATATATCCATCGATTATAAAATGAAAAAAAAACCACTTATTTTACTTTCAATATACTACTTTGTGTCCTATTAATGGTTAGTAAATACGTAAAGAAAAAAGTTCACATTTTATGTAATAAGAACCAACACTTCTAACAATTTTTGCCCATATATTTGCTACGTATTGATGGTATGTATAGCAACACACCAAAAATAATACATGAGAATTCAATTATTATAAAATACTACCTTAATTGTTTGATATAGATAACATATATACTAATATCAATATTTTTTTATTCATATCACTACTCACAATGGAAGTCTTTTTTATCGATATGTAATTCTTTATTCATTCGTATTGATATGGTGGAACCAATAAATACAATTACAATGAGATAAAAAAAATATCAATATAAGATTTAGGTAAATAAGCCAAAAAAAACATTAAAAAAAATCAACAACACAAGTGTCACTAGTACATACAAGCAAGCTACTCTAACATTAACCAAAAGAAACATTATGCCTTTCATAATGAAGATAATACATTTTATATACACCAATTATTTCTAATACGTTTTATATCGACCAATTATTTCCTAAACACCACTCCATTACGAGCCTTTTATAGATGCCATAATTTCATGACAATCATTTATAACTTAGTGTTACCATCATGCATTAAAATTATCATATTAAGTAATCTTTAAAAACTCAGGTTGAATTCACGGCAAAATCTCACTAATTGTAGAGGTACAAAATAAGAAAATTATTCATTGATATTGGAATATAAATAATGTCATATTTTAGGTTAATTTCATTTTTGTTTAATCCAATCATATTTTGATAACGTGTTGTATGTACTCAATCAAAATTACCATAAATGAGATGATTCATTACAAAACTCATTATATTTAATTTTCATTCAATTTTATCCCTAATGCATTTGAAATAAATAAGGATGATATTATAATGGAAGAGGGGAGAATATCCATTTGTCCAAAATGGATTTATGTTAATTTTTTCCCTTTTTATATAAACAAAATTAAATATATTCATATATTATATATAAAACTATAAATCATTTTTAGAATAATTTTGAGCAAAAATACCTTTATATTTTAAAAATAATGATATATCTTGTCATTTATGTTTTATTTTAAATTTTAGAAAATGTAAATAAATGATATTAACTAAAAACTAAAAAGATTTCTATGATATCAAGTAAGGGATGTACTTTTTTAATAGATACAATATAAAGAATTTAATTAATAAATGATAATTTATACATTTTTTTAGTTATTAAATTCTCTATATTTATATTTATTTTATTGATCTCATGTATTATAAGTTATTCATTTTATATTTTATAAGAAAATATGAGTCTTTATAATTTTTTGAATTTTGTGAAATTTTTATAGATTTTTTTATTAATTTTATTTGATAAATGGATGTACTTCGAGCAAGATATGGATGTACATAGAAATGTGAATTTACTTGGGAAATCGTGGATGAACTTAGTAAATAATTGCCTAAAATGGCATGTTTCAATCCCACTCCAACCAAATGACTCTTAACCGACGTGTCATTCTCGACCTTACCTTTCAAACGATGCATCATTCCATCTCACCTCCATCCAAACGTTGTTTTGTCCGAAGCCATTTCGCGTCAGTGTCACATCGATTGTACAATTAATATGATAATCTAAAAATTTGACGTGTGGCGTGCTGTGGTGTATCCATTAATGATAAAACTTAAAATAAAACTCTTATGATAACCCATAAAATTATTTTAAAGAGATTGATGAGAGGAATTCAAAAAAAATATAAAGAAAAATTATCTTGGTGCAATTTGATGAACATTTGAAGTAATAATCAAGAACAAGTTTAGAGATTAGTATATTGACTTCACTTTCTCATCAAAAATAAATAAATTCTTCTATCTTCTTTCTCTTTATGTTACGAGTTATTTAATTATCCTATTATATGTATTAAATTTAACGTTTAACTAAATAATTCTTTGTGATTATGAGTAATTTCAAACACTAAAATATGATTTAATATAAATTATGTTATGATATTAATAAAGTTTCAAATTATTACTTGATGTGTTTAGTTTCATGTTTTAATGTCAAAACATGAAATTAATTCACTATTTAGTTTTGTTTATTGTTGGATTATAAATTTAATATGAAATTATTATTTTTATAATTGAAGTAATAAGTTGTAATTATTATTACAATTTAAATTAAATGTTTAGGTTAAAAATTGTTAATAATATTAATTTCTTCTAATTTAGTTATGTTTTTTTATTGTAATGCAACAAATAAATTAAATTTATTAGTAATAATTTTAGGTTGTTTATGAGTTAGATTGATTAATAATCGAGTTGTTATTCAATTATAAAGTAAAAATATTAGGCGAACTTAAATTTTTAAAATTAAAATTGAGAAAATTAAAATAGATATTTAAATTATATAATAATTTTAAGATTTATAAATTGAATGTGTCATGACATAATAAATTTAATTATAATTTAGTGTCTTATATTTGTATGTTATTTTATTTTTCTTCAAAAACATTCAAAAAACCCCTCTTTATTTTATTAGTGACATTTTTAGATTTGATTTTTAAACTAATAATTAATAATTAAATTTTTTAAATCTTTTACCAACAATTACCCTTATTTACAATTATATTTATGTTTATATTATTTTTATAAAATAGGAAGTAAGGTTGAATATTTATGATCAAATAAAAAACTATCATTAATATTAGCTTAAAAAGTTAAACACAAGTTAAACAATAAACACAATTCCAAAACTTAAAGTTTTTAATTAATCATATTTATTATCGATATGAATGTATATTTTTAAATAAATCATTTTTATAATAATAGATCCTAATTGTTTTAAAAACATATGTTTGATAATTAATTCATTTTTACAACTATTTTGAAATTTAAATAAATTTAATTTAGTTTTTATTTTAAATATGTTGTAGAAATTAATGAAAAAAATATATAATAATTTTAACTAGTAAATAAAAAAAGCACGAATGTATCATTATTATTTTTTTAAAAAAAGTTAATTAAAAAGAATCTATATTTTTTTACATTAATCACATTCATAAAATTTTACTAAAAATATTTTTTTAATTTTATAAGTAGAAGATTAAGCAGGGAAAAAATTTGAAGAAGAAACTACTTTCAATCTTTATTTATGAAAGATTTACACATATAAAAACACAACAAACAATACAATGCATGGTTGGTACTTATAGCTAATATGCCTAACAACCTAATGAAAACTTCATATTAGCTCCTACCATATCAATAAAGTTGGCTAACAACCTCGAGAAATAGTTATATCATCTTAGCTAATACATTACATAGAACAACCTAATTAATACTCTAATATTCTCGTATCAAACTAATGGTTTGGACAAAAACATGAGTTTCATTCGTAGTGAGGCAAACTAAGAAGAAGCAAGAGGTTTTGTGAAATCATTAGTTATCTGATATTCAAATGATACATATTGAATAAAGAGTTGATTATTCAAGACTTGATATCTAATAAAATGTTAATCTAGTTCTATATACTTGGAACAAGAGTGAAGAACTGGATTGTGGGCTAAACTTTGAGAACTAATATTATCACAAAGAAGTAAAGGATGAGCAGTAACATGAAGCTTAAGTTCAATGAACAAAAATCCGAACCAAATGAGCTTAGTTGTTGCATCAATCATGGCCTTATATTCATATTCAATGTTATATTTGAAAACCACTTGTTGCTTTGATGAATGCTAATGAATGCTAAGATACTAGATCGTTATAAAAAAAATACAATAGGTACTAGTCGATTTCCTATCATCAAAGATGATGCCTAAGCAGCATCACTATAGACAATTAAATTAAGATAAGATGGTTTGTCAGATGTAAGACTATGATTCATAGTGTCATTTAAGTAACATAGCAACCTTTTAGCAGCAATACAATGAATATCAGTGAGTTTAAACATGAATTGACATAGTTTATTTACACTAAAGGCAATATTTGGATGAGTTAAAATGTAATACTAAAATGCATCAAGTGTACTTCCATACAGAGAGGCATATGCATTTGATAAAATAGTACCATCAATTTAACATAAAGCTTTTCAAGTAGACATAAGAGTATTATAGCATTTAGACTCAAGTAGCCCACATTTCACCAATGACTCATGTAT
This sequence comes from Hippophae gyantsensis, assembly GCA_030763125.1. Classification (NCBI taxonomy): domain Eukaryota; kingdom Viridiplantae; phylum Streptophyta; class Magnoliopsida; order Rosales; family Elaeagnaceae; genus Hippophae; species Hippophae gyantsensis. The sequence goes on from CM061030.1 coordinate 36,026,237, forward strand.
ATATTTCATTTGATTTAAGTGAATAAGGATTTTCTGTAAGTAGACTTCAACTCTAAGGAAATAAGCCAAGGCACCATGGTCATTTAAATTGAATTAAGTATCAAGCTTCACCATTAGAAATTGAATGAGCATGTCATCGATATTTTTATTACATAGCTTGCTTCTAGATAGGAACAATCAAGGCATGTTTGTAATTTTTAGGTTCAAGTAATACAGATACCTTATATACTATAAAGGCACAAAGTTTAAGTTTAGTAATGCCAACTTTAGTGCTTTAGCTTTAGTGGTCATAAAATGAGCATTTGGTTAAGTAGAAGAGATAGGTAGATCAACAAAAAACTAAAGATTATTGGAGATATTAGGAAGCTCTTCCAGTTAAGTAGATGACTCTAATGGTCCAATATCAATGAAAATAGAATTTCTTCAAATATCATAGGAGAGATATTCAAGGTCAACACTAAAAGGTAATGATGTTTGAGAATATCACACTTTTAATGTGTAGAGGAGGTACAAGAACTCGACTGAGTGACAGGTAAAAATGATACAAATAAAATCGAATAAGAAGTATGAGGCTTAAAGGGTGAAGAAAAAATTACAGCTAGACTATGTTAGATGTTGACTTATCCTAGTTTACATTATAATCAAAAGTGTTTGGGAGGGAGTGCACATGACAAGACATAATAAGAGGCTGCTCAATTGATGGCCTAATGTTATCCGTTTTAGTTTCTGAAGACTAATAAAGAAAACATGTTTCATTGAACACCACATCTATTGATATACAATTTATTATCCATCATATCATAACGTATGTAACCTTTATGCCTGGAAGCATAACCCAAGATAACCACATTCTTGGGAATAAGATTCTAGTTTAGTCTTGTTGTACAACCCGAGACATGAGAAATATTAACTCCTAAATATTCTAAGATAGGTCATATCATTTTTTTACTGTACAACAACCCTTAAAAAGATAAACCATCCAGACTTCTAGTAGGCATATGATTAAGCAGATATATTGTGGTCTTAAAAAACAACTCCAAAATTATATGGGTATATGAGACTAAAATAATAAATCTAAGCCTTTTTTCACTATCTTTCTGTGCCTACTCTTCATTACCTTCTGTTGCTCTGAAATATGAGGGCATGTATACTTATGAATCACACTATCTTGTTCCAAAATGGAGATCATTAGTTTGAATTAAGCTTCCCAATCAGTTTGTAAAGCTTTTAAGAACACACCAAACTATTTTGCAATCATCTTAGTAAATGGTAAAAAAATGCTAGTGTATTGACATTTAGTTTGTAAAGGAAAAATCCAAATAAATCGAATGAAATCATCAACAATAGATAAGAAGTAATTTTCATTATTATAAGAAAGTAGTAGGAAAGTCCATTCATCAAGATATAAAAGATCAAAGGGCTTTAAAGCCTTATTAAGTAATGACCAAAATGGAAGCTTCAGGGATTTGGCAATTTGACAAGCCTTATAGGAAACTAACTTATTTGTGAGACCTTTATAAGAAACATTACATTTACGTAAGATCTTAATAGTAGTACCATATGAAGGATGACCAAGTTTATAATACAACCTTTTATAAACCTTAGCCACGTATGAGTAATCAAGATTTGCTATATGGCAAACAACCAAATCTGTTTGCTTTGTTGATGGAATGCTGCTCACTATGCCTAGAACTTTGTAAAACCCACTTTCACTCCTGTCTTGAAGAACCACACCTCTCATGTGCATATCCTTAACAGAAAACAAATCATAGTAAAATTCAATGAACAACTTGTTATTTTCACATAGTTTATGAACATATAACACTTTAGTGAAAGCTTAAGGAGTATGTAGCACATTATTAACATAAAGCATATTATGATTAAGAGTAATTAAAATGACAAAACTAACACTAGTAATATCAAGATTTTTACCATTACTAACAAAGACACTACTTGACCTAGTGTATGAATAGTTATGATGACTTGCATAATTTGGTATAATTTATCACTTCTCAACTTTAAACTTTAGTATAATTTTATTTTATTTTTATTGATTTTAGACTTCATTTTTATCATTTAAATTTTATTGTAGATTTAAAGATAATGAAGATCCAAAATTTTAGAAACATATCATTTAATGACTCTCAAATTTAAATTAAGTTTTATTTAAATCAGATTTAAATTAATATATATATATATAAATCACGGTGAGATGGATATATATATTTTGGGGGCGACCACCAAAAGTTTGAGAAATAAAAAGAAAAGGAAAATTAGAAAGAAGCAAAGAGGAACGTAGGAACAACCACGGAGGAAAACAAAAAAAATAGAAAGAGCAATGTAGAAATGAACAGAGAAAGGAGAGCGATCAACGACAAAATTAAGGCGAAAGTAGATTTTTTTTGCGAGTCAATTTTCTTTCAATATCTCTCATAAAATTATGGTTAATTCATTTATATTTAATATAATTTTTAGCATGAACTAATTTATCTTTATTCTAGGAAAAAGATGTAATTTAATTCTAAACTATGCTTTATTTTCTATGTTAATTTGAATTATTTCTCTTATTGTGTGTATGATTTATTTTGAGTTTAATGCTTTTAATTTACTGGCCATTAATTAGATGATTTTAGTCCTGTGATTAATATCGAAAGAGGAAATTATAGGATAGATCTGGAATATTTTGGTATAGGTAAATATAGAGATCGAAAGACTTGTATGAACATGTGTAGTTTTAAAAATCATTGGTCTTAATGCTTTCTTGATTTATTGAATTGCATATTCTTGTGTAAATTAATGAACAAGATTATTTCCAATTGACTATCGAAAGTGGCTTTTGGATATTTTTGAAGATTGCTAACAAAAAGAGAGAATTAAATTCAATTAGCTAGATGAGTAAAACATAGTGAGAGATTAGGTGAAATTGATTTCCTAAAAATTTTCTTCACATTGATTTGATTTTCGAACAATTTTTTTATTTTCTTTTACGCATTTCTTTAAATTTATTTTATTTTAATTTTGAAATACAACAACTTTAGTGACTTCTTTAGATAAAATTGAGGTTATCATAATTTTGATATTTGTTAAAAATAAGTTACCAATCCACGAGGACGATACTCTTCTTATCACTTTATTATAAAACTATGATACTGTACACTTATAGTTTTACACCGATCAAGTTTTTGGCGCCGTTGTCGATAATTGATTTTTTTTATTTTTTCTAATATCGATACATAGTAATCTTAGTTTTAATTTAGAATTATATTTTATTTTTTTATTTTTTTCTAGGTGTGTTTTTGACTTTGGATGCACCATGCTAAAACTCGAAATATTATTCCTTTTGATCCGAAGATTGAAAGAACCTTTAGATTACGAAGAAAGAAGAAGGTACTAGCCATGGCTAAAGGAGAACATAATGCATAACCACGTACCTTGATAAATTATGTAAGGCCAATTATGAATGACAACTACTCACGTGTAAGACGCCAAACCATTAATGCCAATAATTTTGAGCTCAAACCTACGTTGATCAACATGATGCAACAAACCCAATTTAGCACATCACCACTTGATGATCCCAATATTCATTTGGCGATGTTTTTGGAGATTTGTGACACTAAAAAGATGAATGGTATTACTGAAGAAATTATTAGACTAAGATTGATTCCTTTTTCATTGAGGGACAAGGCCAGAGGTTGGCTAAAATCTTTACAACCGGGAAGTATCAAGGTATGAGGAACTTTATTGAAATCTGAAGTCAAATATGACTAGCAACAAAACTGAGCAACCAAGCACTTGCATAAGATGAACCATTTGAAGTAGATCCAGAAACATACATAGCAGTAGAGTGAAACTTAGTTGAAGAAGTAGATCCACTACTAAAATAGTGATCTTTGATCTAAAAATTTACTACTAAAATAGTGATCTTTGATCTAAAAATTTAGCCACGATTTTTAAAAAAATCGAGGCCATAGGATTTTGGTCATGGTCTAATAAAAATCAAGGTTATAGTGCATACATATAACCTCAATTTTTATTAGTAACCTTGATCATAAGTTAAACTACAAAAATTATTTAAATATAAACAAACTTATATATATTCATGATTATTAAATGACCGTGATCTAATTAAAATAATACAGTTTATAATTTTTTTAAAACCAAAATAAAATAATATATTGTGTATGTTATTAATTTAAAAAATATAAAAATTACTTTAGAATTTTTTCATTTCTCTATTAATTAAATTATACATTTTGTCTCTTTCATGCAACAATTTTTTTTCTTTTCTCCCCGACCCTTACGTTGGATAATTTTTTATGGTTTTCGTGTAGGATATATAAATGTGTTTATGAGATTGGATTAATTCACCCTCTATGCTACTTTGCTTGTGTCTCTATCCTTATCTCTACGTCTCGTCCTCCTCACCATCAGGTTAAGTTCTCTATATGTTTTGTACTCTGTTCTTGTTGTATCACATAGAAAAATCTAGTTATTGACAATATATCAAAGACGTTTGATAAGACAAAATCGACATCAGGTTAGCAATATCGATCTTGTAAATACTTTGATTTTATATTTATAAAACTCTCACAAGTACACAAATCATTTTTCATTTTTTTGGGTGTACAGTTTGTCCATTTTTCCTTTTTTTTACTTTTCCTCATTTTTTTCCCATTTATTTGTATAATAAGTGAATACTACACTTTAAATATTCTGATGTATTGCTTATAGTATTTTTATTCGAGTATTTTAATTATTTTTTTGAAGCGAAAATACCTAAAAAATAATATAAACATTCGTGATTCCAAAAATACAAATTTATATAAAATATGATAAAATCATACAAATGTAAATTTATTTAATCATTTGTACATTAAATCATGATAATTTTAGTTATTTTTAAGCATTCATTAACGTTCTATTGTCTTTCAAGATGAGTATGAGGGTAACCTTCAGTTCTTTTAAGTGCATTATTGTCACGAGCAATTGAGTGTTGTATAAAGCAAGCTTGTGAATTAGGTATATCCTTATAGAAAATATTTGAGTATAGTAGGTGTTTATAAGTAGTTTTAGAATACATATATAAACAATTACTTCTCTTAGACTTATCAAATCATTGATTTTTTAATTGGGAGATAGAAATAAAAAATTCTAACAAGTTTTCTCTTCGTATATGCTCATCAATCTCCAAATACTTGTATCTAGTATAATTAAAACTGAGAATTTTATTTGTAATACAAGTGTTAAAACTGTATCTTCTATTCATATATCTGGTACAAAACTAAATATTTTTGTAATGCTCCATAATATTTGAAAACTCGCATAAAAAGCTTGATAAATATCATCCTTCAGAAACTTAGTGAATAGTTTTGTAAATAGCAATATTAACCTTTAGCAATGTAGTAGTGACATGACTATACTTGTAATCTATTTGATCAAATTCTTGGTAGCCATATTTTCTAATTCAGTAAAAAAAATTCATCCTTAATTGGAAAGTCTTACCATACTACCTAGTATGCCTAACTACCTAAGTGACAACTTCTATCAACTCTTGTCATATCAGCCAAGCTATCTAATAACCTCGAAAATCAGTTATACCACTTCAGTTAGTACATTACATACACTACATAATGGAAAAAAACTAATTGATACTCTAATAATAACTACTCAACATATATCATGGATAATGAGGTATGAAGTAAAATTTTATTTTTAACTATTTTAATTATACATTGAACCTCATTTTCTTTGGTTAAAGTACGTGTATCTCTCAATAGAGAAAACTTGCAGAAGGCAACCATGGCTTACATTTTTCTTCTTGTATGAAGGATTTTTAATAGGATGATTCTAAAAAATGTTATTAATTTTATTATCTTCTTCTTAAGTGTAATACCCTATTTTATGTTTATAATTTCTCTCAACATTTTGAAAATTCACTTTTAACTTATTTATTGAAGTTTTGAACTAAGTTTTTGTGGAAACTTCAATAGAGATCGAAGATGAAGCAGATGATGATGATTTGGATGAGAAGATGAAGTCTTTAGCTATATGAGATTTATTTACATTTAAGCGTTATGATCTAATACTTTTAATACCTACCAGGAAGATGTAGTTGACACCAATAACACTGTTATTGATAAAAATGTTAAAATTGATAACATCAAATTGCTTAAACATGATGAAACAACGATGTTTACTATGAATAAATGATCAAAGATGAAAAGTTTTAATTTTATTATGTCAAACAATTACAACAGTTATTACTATTTCTTATTTTTTGAAGAACAATCTTGGTGCCAATTAATACAACAAAGTATTAAGATCAAGAAAATACTGAGTGAGTAAAGAAGGTTCAATTGTATTTTCTCGTAAATTATGTACTACATTCAATGGCTTCTCTAAACTTTTCAATTGAACCTTTATTATATTTAAAAATTTAGACTTTAATCTCTACTATATTTTTCTTTTAATTTGTTCAATGAAATTTTTCTTATTTATATTAAAATTCAATTTTTTTTAAATTGAAATATTAATCTGTTCATGGTACTTTTATTTACCTAATTTTATCTTACCATTTTTAATTATTTACTATGTATTTGGTATGATTTTGATTATTAATTTATGATTTTTTAATAAAATATTTTTGAGAATAATTTATAATTTTAATTTTAATATTTTTTTAAAAAATCATTGTCAAAACATGAGATTGTTCATAAATAATTAAAAATAAGATTTTTTATTTATGGTTATGTTAATTTTCACTAAACATTTTTCCTATATAGTATATAAAATGTCATGATTTTTGTATATGTAAATAGCGAAAGAAAACGATTAAAAATTTAAATTTGTAAATAGTAACAAAAAAAATTCTTAATTTTTTAAGTTTTAAAAAAAAAATCATAAAATAAAAAATGTTATTAAATTACAAAAATTTATAAGAATTATAAGCATTCTAATCTTAAAATGTTAACTTAATGAACGAAAACACCTACGATTCTTATAATTTTTATCATAAATTTATAATTAATTAATATATGATATTATTCTTAATATTTTCTCTCAAAGTGTAAATCTTTATCTATCGTAAAATCCATCAACTTGTATTTTAACATATTTTATTATTTTTTATTTTATTTAAATCAATTATATTTTTATTTTATTTTTATAAGGCTTATTTTAATTTATGAGATGAGTTACAAAGCTTTTTCATAAAACTTTCCTTTCATGTTATAATTCATAAAAATTATAAATTTTTTAATCTTAAAAGATAAACCGAAAAAGATACTAATTTTTATAAATTACATCATAATATTGTAATTAATTAATATAAGAATTTATTTATCAAGTGATTTTTATTTTTCCTTTGAAATTATTAATAAATATATCGGTAATTTTTATAGAAATATTAAAAATTAAAAATTAATTATTTAATCAGACGTGTCATGTTCCGAACAGATTATTGATCATTAAGGTGTACTCAACCATACTAAATAAAAACCGAAGTATATACAACCTAGCTTCCAGTTCCAACCCTGGCTGAGACTTCTCATACAGCCGAGCAGCACAAGTAGTCGTTCATTCTTGCTGAACTAACAGCCATGCCGAAACATTACAGACCTCCAGTAAGATTCAACCTGATAATCCAGTTTAATATGCCTAAATCTTCTTCGTTTTTATCTATTTGGAGCCTCTGGTTCTGCTATTGTTTTAATTTTGTTTTGTATTTTTCCAGGGAAAGAAAAAGGAAGGAAATGCCGCCAGATACATTACTAGGTCTCAGGCTGTTAAGCAACTTCAAGTCAGTCTAGCCCAGTTCAGGTTCGTCTGCACCCTTACAAATCCATATGTTATTTTATCGTGTTTTTGCTCATAATCGCATAAAGTTTGTGTTTTTATGCATTAACTGATTATGGGCGTTGTTCGTTATTGAGTTTGTCTATTTGGAAAGTTAAAAAATTAGCATTCTAGTTTTGCGTTACTTTCTATTGGCATTTGTGCTGTATTACTTGGCTTCAATCTAAGTATCCCGGTATATCGGTGTCTCGTATATAAGCGAGCTTTGGTTTTTTTTTCTTTTCAATATCGTATTCTCTATTCATGTCCCATGTTTATTATCCACCAGGGCTTCAGATCTTATGTCATATTTCTCTTGCAACAACGTTTAAGGTAGTTAATTATCTTTCACTTTCGATATACAATTTAACTGATAAGACAGAGAATAAGACACGAAAATAAGACGGATTATCCTAAGCCGTCAAGCATTGTTACTTTAAGTGATTTATTCTTGCTGTTAAATGACTTGAAGAACGCAATACTATCTTTTTATTTTAATATTCTTCGCCACAAGCTTTGTAAAAAAAAATATGTTGTAAAACTATGATGTACTTGCTCAGTTGTAGATTTGTAGCTTTATTGTGGATTCAATTGTTTGCAATATACATAAGTTCATTTTCTTGGTTCATGCCTCTTTTTTATGGTGATTGATTAACATATCATAGGTTATGGCTTTACTACGTCATCAGAAAAAACATTGATTCACTTTATGGTTTGCCAATGGTAGAAAACTATGTATTCTAAAGGGTGTATTCCCCCGTGAGCCAAAGAAGAAGGTTAAAGGAAATCACCACACTTATTACCATGTCAAGGATATTGCATTTCTTCAACATGAACCTTTGCTCGAGACTTTTCGAGAAAGAAGGGTTTTTGACAAGAAGATAAAGAAGGCTGAGGCGAAGAAAAACCAGGAACGTGTAAAACGTCTAGAACGACAAAAACCTGATTACAAACTTGATAGAATTATTCGAGAAAGGTTTCTTTTTGCTGCAAAAAAAAATTATTCTCTCTCAAAAGCAATCACTAGTCTCTTAGTATTCTAACAAACTCCTGACGTTGCTTGGTATGTTATTGATCATAGGTATCCAAAGTTTGTTGATGCACTAAGAGATATGGATGATTGCCTCACAATGGTACACCTCTTTGCAGCATTGCCTGCATTGGAAAGAGAAAGGGTCGAAGTAAAGCGCATCCATAATTGTAGAAGGTAGTTTTACTTATTGTATAAAAAATAAAACTTTGTACAGCTTAATAGTTTTGGAGCCTAGACTGTATTCATTACCTTGCTGATACTTGGTCGATGTTTATATGCAGGCTAAGTCATGAATGGCAAGCATACATCTCTCGTACTCATAAATTGCGTAAAGTCTTTATAGCTGTCAAAGGCATTTATTATCAGGTAAGGTAGTGTGTGGAGCAAAATTTTAAATCTGTATCATCTGATGCAATATTGTCATGGATTGGTTTTATAATTTTTTTGTTAAATGATGGGATTTGGATTTATACTTATATCATTTTTGTTTCTGCAGGCAGAAGTTCAAGGGCAAAAGATCACATGGTTGACCCCTCATGCCTTGCAGCAAGTTTTGACCGATGATATTGATTTCAATGTCATGATAACATATTTGGAATTCCATGAGGTTTTGTTTTCACAGTTCAATTCTTTATTTTATTGTTCTGTAACATCTGTCAATCAGTCGTTGATATTTTTTTAAAATTTCCCCAATGGATCTATAGTTGGATGTGCATGTTATGTTAATGCAACTTTACTATGCTGGCATGAGTTGACTATTTAATTTGTTAGCCTATGACGTGTAACTTTGTTTGGGGTAAATGATGTAAGATTATTGAATTCATCTTTGTGGATGGTGAGATGGAGTTTATTTCATGAAACTTGTTTCAAGAAATCACTCCTAACTAACAGCTTGATGGGTATGCAATTTTTGTATAAATGTAAAAACATTTAATTGACCACATGTCTCAATTTAATTCTTGAACCCATACTCAATCTATTCTGTTTTGATTATTTGAATTCTTTTCCACAGACTCTTCTAGCCTTTGTGAATTATCATCTATATCATTCCATAAATGTAAAGTATCCTCCCATCCTTGATCCTCGGTTGGAAGCTTTGGCAGCTGGTACTTTATCTTGTTCAGATTCTTTTCCAAGTTTTTTGCCGTGTCAAGCTGTTTCTCAATGCATGTTAAATGGATTCATAATTTAGCTCTATATAATTTTGCAGATCTTTATGCGTTATCAAGATGGTTCTCTGCCAACTCTAGAGCCTCTTTGGTGGATTCCCAAGCTTCTACTTTGTCTGGAACTAAACAATATCAGGCCCATCAGAATGAGACTTTAATTCATGAATCAGAACTAAGGATGGCCCAACTTCAGCATCAACTACTATCCAATGAACCTGGTGCACTAATGCACCTTTCTGAAGATGTAGATACTGGTGAAGAAGAGGATGAAGATACGAGGGAATGTAAGAAACTCTTCAGGAATATGAAGTTCTTCTTGAGCCGCGAGGTGAGATGAGTTTTCAATGTTGAGGTCCTTTTTCCCCCTTCACTTCTACTTAAAAGATTACGTATTGGCCGATAAGGCAAAATGTTGCTACTGAAATGAGTAAGCAAAAGTAATAGGTGATAACAAAATTTCTAAGCAGTGTTATAGTTGTGATAGTAGGTTTTGTTTGTTAGGGAAAAAATTCTGTTGAACCTACGATGCATTAGTTACTGAGAATGGCTTGAAAACATTTACTGTTAGACTATGTCTAGTGATCTGTATATACTCTGCTAGGTATCTATTGGATAAGCTGAAAGGTTCTTTGCTGTCGTTAATATTATTTGTTGTCTTCATTTATTTATTTTTCTAATAATTTGATGTCTTCATTTTGAAACTAAATATATCTGGGGCTGAACTTTCTTATAATACTAGTTTCAACTTTTGGGATTGTTGAGTATGCAGGGTTTGTCTAGAGAGAGAGAGAGTTTTAATGCCAAGGATTCAATATGTGGATCCTCATAAGAGATCCATATATTTATAGCACATAGATAGTACAGGTATCACATGGACAATGTGTGAATGGAAATACATGTCAGTAGGGTATGATTTGACATAAAGTAAAATGTGTCAGAGATTCAGGTCGGATTCAACTGTCTTTTTGACGAGGTCGTTTTGTGACCGAACTAGAGATCGTGCTGTGACCGAGCTCAAGATGACATTGGATTCGGTCTCTCTTGGACTTGGGATGACGTCCACCTCGGTCTTTCCTGGCACGAGTCATATAGCTCGGTCTTTAGGCTGGTTCAAATGTTCAAATGTCCAAATAGGGATACAATTATGTTGCATTGAGTATTTAGATTTATGTTTGTTGCGTGCATGTGTTGTTTTCTAAATAATCGGTGAATAAGATCATGCCATATTACTGCTTGTATTCTTTACCTTCCAACTATCCAAAATTAGATTCTTTGAATATCTTGAAAACATGAAGTAAAAAGCTGATAAAGTTGTGGACTTTATTGATCCCCACATTTTCTCCGTATTCTCTTCTAGTCTTCTTTGTCTAAAAAGATCCTTCTGTTTTTTTAACCTAGACCACTCAAAGCCAAGCTAAGCTAGTCTTCTTTTTTGGTAGTGGTTGCAATTATACATCTGGAAATTTAACTATATGTTTGGGTGCACTGGCAATCTCTAGTTCTTAATGCCAATATTTGGCATTTCAATTCTCTTAAATTTTTTATATTCTTTGTCATCTTTGTTGAACTCCATTTTTCATTATTTTCAATTGTTGCTGCAAGGGTTCTCTACCTTTTTTCTTACTGATAAATTAATTTTGAAATGATCAGGTTCCTCGAGAGTCATTGCTTTTTGCTATTCCTGCTTTTGGTGGCATTGTGTCCTGGGAAGGAGAGGGGGCTCCCTTTGATGAAAATGATGAGGGCATTACTCATCAGGCATGCTCTTTTACGGCATTCATTTGAACTAAAATATAGATACTGTTCTATTAGTATCACAACTTATTTTGTCTGCTTTGTCTATAGATTGTTGATAGGCCATCACAGAAACGTAAAATTCTTTCCCGAGAATATGTTCAACCACAATGGATTTTTGATTGTATAAATGCTCGGGTTATTTTGCCAACCGAAGCATATTTGGTTGGAAGGTAAGAAGACATTTTTCTCTCTTTGATTCCACTATATATGTTCCATGCTTTTATTGCATGTCATGTATCACATTGGTGCAGACAGCATGGTGCAGTCACTTTTTAGCTTGATTTGCTGTGTTAGATGGATATATGCTTTACCTTGTACCCACATTAATGGATTCCTAGATTAGTCTGGCTACTCACCAGTCACTTCTTCTGAAGTACAGGTTTTAGAAATTTACAATTTTTATTTTTTTTTATTTAGGAGAAATGTACGAATCTGATGCTTGTTTATGCATACATCGTGCAACTGGCCTGAGGTCATTAATATGTAAACTCATAATGTGTGTTTCTGAGAAAACTGAATTTTGTAGGTTCTCTATTTGGCTCTACTGCATTAACAAGATAGGTAGTAACTTGAACTTTGACTGCCACATTTTGCTATTGTTTGCTTTTCTTCGGTTTTAAGCCTCCACTGTATTTTAATATGTATATCACTCCCTAATTTCTATAGACAAGGTTTTTTACTTTCATTTATCGACTAGGGTTCACGAAATATGTTAACACTGCACTAATGCTCCGACTTGATGACATCAAAAACTTCATATATCCATAACATTTATCTATTGTATAAAACTTTGCATAGAAGTCATATTTCATAAATATATGAATTTGGGGATGAGATTATCATGATTGTATATGTGATAATTTGGAGTGGAAAGAGGGTATGCAATTCTCTCAATAAGAAACACCATGTTATTTCACCCAACCTCACTTGGTGTTATCTTTTGATCATTTTGTAATTGCTTCGTTAATCAATTCTCTCCTAAGTAGTTGTATTTGTTATGCCATCAGGGTTCCTCCCCCACACTTATCACCATTTGTTGACAATGATGCTGAAGGTTATGTTCCAGAGTATGCAGAGACAATCAAACAGCTGCAAGCTAATGCAAGAAATCAAGTCCTTCCTCTGCCCGGTGTGGGTAATGATGACAGGGAAGACCCCCAGAGTTTGCTAGCTGAAGGTGTTATAGATCGTGCAGAGGCTACTGAAGCTGCTGAGAGAAAGCAAAAGGTAAACATTATTTGAAAAGGATCTTGCATTATAGCATTTTGAGGAGTGATACAGATTCTTTGATATTTCTTCGGCTTTTGTATAAATCTCATTTTCTTGAGCATCATTTGTGCACAAAAAAAATTTCTACTGTTTATATAGTTCGTTTTTTAGTTACTTTCCTGAATTGATATTTTAAATTTCAATTGGATACATAGATGATGAGCCTTCAAAAGCAGTACCATGATGAATTAAAAATGGAACTTGATGGCATTCCGTATTCTTCATATGTCTCAAAAGCAAATAAGCAAAGTTCTATCAAGAAGACACAGGAGGGTGAAGAATTTGTTCCAGATATTGAACAAGTTGTTGAGGATACTGAAAACATGTCAAAAGTGGTTATGTCTCGTAAGAAGAGAGGTCTATATGAAGCTATTAAGGTAAAACCATCAATGCTTTCATACGTACTTTTCATTTATTTTCTCAAGTCATTTATTGGTACATAGTGAATTAGTGTATACAACTCCAAGCATTATTGAATTTTTTTTTCTGCGAAAAGGTTATGCATGGAGTCTTGTTATAAACCTCAAGGGAGTTCATCTCATATGCATGAAGCTTTCTATGGTTGGCGTCAATTTAATGTGATCTTTTGTTGGGAATTGCATATTTAACCGGAATAGGTCCCATTTCGGTCCCAACAACTTTATTAACTCGTCCAATTTAGTTCCCTGACTTTTTGGCCCAGTTTAGTCCTTAGCGTTATTAACTCGCCCAATAACTCGCCCAATTTAGTTCAGACTTTTAATTGGATTGATTTGTCCCCAACTTTATAACTTACTCAATTTGGTCCCTAACTGAAATTTATTCTCCTGATTTTTCCAAATTGGACCAATCATGTATTTAAATTAGTTTTAACGGTAAAAAAATTCGCATGATAGCTATGTGACCAATTAATACTCCTGAAGTCATCGTCAAAAAAACAGGTTCACCATTTTCATGCCTATTTCTCACTTGTTATAATGGCCATGAAGAACATGGAAGGTCTATTGAAGATTCGTAAAATTGGGTTTTGAAGTTGGGTGACCAAATTGGTCAATTTAGAGGACTAAGTCGGTTCAAATAAAAGTTTGGGACCAAATTGGGCGAGTCAATACAATTATGGACCAAATGTGGGTGGCAACTAAATTAGGGTAGTACCAAAAATGAGCCTTTTCCTTCCCTATTTATTTTCTTCTTCATCTATTTAAACACAATTACCATCCATAATTTAATTATACACAATTTATGTTTAAACATATTTCTTGTTATGGTGGACATATAGTAATTAAAACTGTAAGCTCTGTGATTTATGAACCTGTCGTTTATGCAGATTGGCAAAGAAAGGAAGCGGGCTAATGTTAACCTTCTCAAAGAAAGGAAGAAAAAGATCAAATCTCAGGAGAGTTGATATGGTCTGCAATTTTTATTTTTTATTTTTTATTTTTGACTGAATCATGTGATATCTGATTAAGAGATTTAGTCAAATTGCTTGATCTTGTTATGAGCTTTACTACTATGACATGTAGTTGCCAAGGACTCTAATGATTGGCTAAAATTTTGTTAAAATATACAGTAGTTACTTCCTCTGCCTGGAATCTAATTTTTGACTTGGTTGATTGAGAGTTGAGATTAACCTTTATGGAGAGCAATCCAGTGGCAAAAAAGTAATTTAATTATGGATTTGATTTTTAAAATTTAAGGTTTGATGTTATATTGTTTTCATGTTCATTGTTTATGTGAAGACACTATGAAGCTCGGCTTACGGAGAGTTTTGTTGGCATGCACCATAACTATATATTTATTGTTTTCGTTGAAAGAAATGGAACCCAAAAGTACTGCAAGTGTAACTTTAATCCATTAAAAAATAGTAAAGTACAACACCTCAAAAATTGCACCTAAAATATTTGAAACCCCTGGGAGCTCTCTTTCATAATTTTACTGAAGATTTTCTACAGAATAATAATTCATAATAGGAGGGAGAGGTGATGTAGAAGTCTCTCTATGTAATTTAATTCATTAGATTTTAAAATATGTTTTTTAATCTTTCAATTTTAAAAGAAATGGATTAATTAATGATAATTAATATTATTTTAATAATTTTTTTGTTAAGTGATTAAAATATAATAAAATATTAATCGTTATCTAAAATATTAAAAAAAATAAACAATAATAATATTTTAACAAAAAAATATTTAAATATATATTTTTACTTTTTAAAAAATAAAAAAATTATTAAATCAAATATTGTGAATTTTTTTATATTAAATTTTTTTTATCATTATTGATCAAATTTTAATTACGTTTTAATAATTTTATAAAAAAATAAAATAATATTTTAATAAAAAATTATTAAAGTAATATTTTTTTTTCTTAATTTACCTCTATTTTTAAAGTTTGATACTAAAAAACACATTTTTGAATCTAATGGATTAAGTGCACACTAAAATTTAAGGATTAAGTTCAAATCTTATTATTTTTAGGTTTTGTTTGGTTCATGGAATGAAATTAGAATGAGAATAAGAATAGAAACGAAACAGTTTTGTTTGGTTTGATTATTGAAATTAAAGAAGATATCAGTATTATACTATTATATTGTTTAGTTTACAATTGGAATAAAATGAAAAACACTATATATTATCTTAATATCTTTATATTCAGTAAAATTTAAATAATATTATTTAATTATTATTTATTTGTTAGATAAAATATATTATTAAAATTATTATTTTTTAAATAATTATTACTTAAAAATAAAATATATTATTAAAATTATTATTATTTTAAATAGGGTTTAGGGTTTTGAGGTTTTAGATTTAGGATTTGGGATTTAGTGATTTGGATTTGGGGTTTAGTGTTTAAGGTTTAGGATTAAAATTATTATTTTTCTAAATAGGATTTAGGATTTAGGGTTATATTTGTGGATTAAGGTGATTAAAATTATTATTTTTCTAAATAGGATTTAAGGCTTTGAGATTTGGGATTTAAGGTTTATGGTTATATTTGTGGTTAAAATTATTATTTTTCTAAATAAGGTTTATAGTTTTGAGGTTTAAGGTTATATTTGTGAGTTAAAGTTTAAGATTGAAATTATTATTTTTCTAAATTGAGTTTAGAGATTTGGGATATGGGATATAAGATTTGAGATTTTAGATTTAGGGTTATATTTAGGGTATGAGTAAAATTGAAAAAAAAAATTTAGATAGGAATGAAATCATGATTCCTTAAGAGGGGATAATGAATTTTGATTCCTTCTTTTTTAAGAATCAATTTTATTTTATTCTCACTTTTCGACCCAAACAAACATAAAATTGAAAAGAATTAATTTCATTTTATTTTAGTTAATTAAATATGGGGTTAATGAATATGCACGTTAACCCGTTCCTATGAAGCATCATAAGTCTATTTAGTAAAAGTAATATATTTATATTATTTTACTTTTTGTAAAGGTAATAAATTTTTGTTATTTTTTTTAAAACTTATACTATTTCATCTAATAAATACAAAACTAAAATATACTTTTATTAAAAATAAATAACTTAACCTACTTTTTTCTAAAATTTAATGAGACTTGTTTACATTTTCTTAGAATAATATTATAGGCTTTTAAATATCTTTAATTGATAAGTGTTATATGCTCTCTATTTCTAGGAATGCCTCGTGATTATTTTCTCCAAATATTCTCAATAGCAAATGACATACGATTAAGATAACCCTTTAAATTAAGATGACCCTTACATACTACAGTATCAATTTGATATTCACTAGTGGTAAAAATAATTCACCTTTACATTTATAAAATGGAAAAAGGAAAATAATATATAGACAAAATCAACTACTAATACATCAACAAATGGTATGTAAGATTTTCTCCTTCAAATTAAGTTTTTTTTTAGCATTCAGCTATTTGAGATCGAACTTTCTTGTAGATGAAAATATTGTGACTACTCACATGTTTCAGTGCTGCTTATTGCTTAATACTGAAGTCTACCACGAAAGAAGAAAGTTAAGAAATGAGTGATAAAAGGGACCCTAAGAATTGTTTTTCAAAACTCCATTGCAAACTGATTGGACTAAACTTATCAATACAAAGTATAAACGGAACCATAAACGACTCAAAATCTCATTCTGGAATTAGAAAAAAGAAGATAAAAGGAAACCACTCACCTATTTTGAAACAAACTAACTCCATGGCCAGAACATTAAAAAATTGATAGACCAAAGGAAACATGATAACTAGCATCTATCGGTCCAATACCAACCACCTATTGCCAATAATATATTGACATCTAAGACCTAGCGAGAAAGCACAAAATATGACATGTTTCATGTGTACAAGCCCATGCGTTAAATATAGCAAAACCTCTTCTTCGTCTATGACACCAATGATAAAGCAGAATTCTGATTCACCCAGATCCTCAGAAACATTTCCTGTGAACAATAGCTGGACCAGATTCATCATATTCACTCTTGGATTCCCACATCTGCATCATGAAATTAATAATCAGAACCATCCAATTAACAACTAGAAGCACAATGTGTTCATTCAACCCAACAGAATTGCATAAAAATAGGCACACGCAAGATTGAAACACTTATAACTAAACGATTCCAAATGGCATACAACTCTGAAGAAAGTAGCACAAGATTACCTGTTGGAAGGTGCTGAGAGATGCTAAGATTGATCCACCAATCCAGACATTGTACTTTATTTCTGGGGGAGCAACCATCTTGATCTCCATGCTGCTGGGAGCAAGAGCAGTAATTTTCTTGCTCATCCGATCAGCAATTCCAGGAAACATGGTTGTACCACCACTAAGGACAATGTTTCCATACAAATCCTTCCTGATATCGACATCACACTTCATAATAGAGTTGTAAGAAGTCTCGTGGATTCCAGCAGATTCCATACCAATCAAAGACGGTTGGAACAGTACTTCTGGGCAACGGAGCCTCTCGATACCAATGGTGATAACCTGCCCATCAGACAACTCATAACTTTTTTTGTTAAAAATACTTATTGATTGTATTCTACTTTATGATTAAAGAAATATACATTATGTCTTTATATAGAAATTACAAGTAAACTAGATATACTTAAAATAATTAGATATAATTATGTGTAAAGTAAATAGATATACATTAACAATCCTCCTCAAACTCAAGGTAGATGTGAGACTAACTTGAGGTTGTCAGCCAAATTACGAGTGCATCTTTTGGGAAGTGTCTTAGTGAAGATATCTGCAAGTTGATCGTTGGAGGAAACATGAAAAAACTTGAGAGCATCATGGACAAGATGAGAGCGAATAAGTGACAATCATTCTCGATGTGTTTAGTCAGTTCATGGAAGATATCGTTGTGAGCAATATGAATGACACTCTGATTGTCACAATAAAAGGGAGTAGCATAGGATGTGGACACACCCAAATCCTTAAGAAGCCATTGTATCCATAGGAGCTCAGATATGGTATCAGCAAGAACACGATATTCTGCGTCATTACTGGAGCGGGCCACAAAAGTTTATTTCTTACTTCGCCAAGAAATCAAAGAAGAACCAAGGAGAAAACAATAACCTATAGTGGCATGCGATTAGTGCGATCTCCTGCCCAATCAACATCAGAGAATGCACGAAGTACTAGAGGAGATTGAGTTGAGTAGAAAAGGCCATGAAAGATGGTCTTGTGTAGGAATAGATCTTACTCAGGTTGAGTGGCGAGGTAGATTGTCTTATGGAGGATCTTCAGGCGGAGCAGGAGTAGGGGACCTATGTTCAAGGTGGGGTAGCTCGTTATCAACCTATTCTTCTACAACTTGTCTAGGATAATCATCAAAAAAATCTGAAGATTGAATAAAGAAGTCCAAAGGTGGATTAAGAGTATCTGTAAAAGGAACAAGAGACTCATTTGGAAAGATTTCTAAAACATTTGAATTAGTTAGGGAAGAACGAAAGTGAGAAAGTTCAACAAATAAGCGGTGTTCCCAAAAGACAACATTACGGGAAAGACGAAGACGATGTGAGATAGGATCATAATATCGATACCCTTTTTGAGTTTCACCATAACTAAGAAAACAACAAAGTCTAAATCGAGGCTCAAGTTTGTTGTGTTCATGAGGCTAAAGAAGAATAAAACAGGCAGATCCGAATGAACGAAGGTAATGATAGTCAGGAGATGACCCAAAAGGCGCTCATATAGAGTCTGATTATGAATGACAGTGCTTGGAATGCGATTAATGGCATGAACAACATGAAGAACAACTTCACCCCAAAATGGGGCAGGAACTTTGGCAGAAAGAAGAAGAGCACGAACAGTGTCAAGAATATGACGAAGTTTTCTTTCGACTTGACCATTTTGTTGAGAGGTTCCTGGACAAGTTAAATGATGTACAGTGCCATAGGAGTGTAACAAAACTTGAAAAGCATTTTGAGTATATTCAAGAGCTTTATCAGATCGAAAAATTTAAATATATTTGGAGAATTGTGTTTCAACCATTTTTGCAAAGTTATTGTATATTGGTAAGATTTCAGAACGAGATTTCATTAGAAAGATCTAACTATAACGAGAATAATCATCAATAAAAACAACAAAATATAAAGATCCACCAATATTAGTAACGGGAGAAGGTTCCCAAACATCATAATGAATTAACTCAAAAATACTATTAGAGATAAATTTACTATTATTGAAAGGTAAAGTTGACTATTTTCCTAACTGACATGAAGTACAATCAAAATTGTCTTTGGACACAGAACCCAATAGACTTTTAGAAGCTAACTGTTGTACCCGAGTGGATGGGGCATGATCAAGACAAGAATGCCAAAGTGCAAGAGAAGGTAAGGAAGAAACTGTAGCAGCAACAGAGGCAGGAGCAACAGGTGGAAGATGAAGATTGTTCACGGGAAACATACGCCTGACCCTAGGATCGGTCCCAAGTTCTTACCCCGTCCTCAGATCCTACACAATACACCTAGAATAGTAAAAAATAAAGCGATATTCTAGTTCAGCTAATTGTCCCACAGAGCATAAATTATAGGATAGGTCAGGTACATGAAAACCCCAGGAACAGAGAGGGTAGAGGTCGAAACAAAACTTAGACTATTCCCATGAATGGTGGAACCATAAACTATATGAATATTAAGAGGATGTGGTACATGGTCAAGTTTGGAGAACAAAGATGAGTGAGGTGTCATGTGATTACAACATGTAGAGTCAAAAAGCCAAGTTTGAGACTTACCGGGCAGAATTGAGAGAGTAGTGGAAAGAGATGCATTACCAGCCATTTGAACAGCTTGAGTTATGATCCTCTGTAGTTCAGTGGATGAGAGGTTGATAGTAGATCCAGAAGACTAGGACACTACTGAACTAGAAGACATCAATGGAGTAGGCTCAGTATTAACAACATCAACAATAGATTTGTTGCGACGGTAACAAGTCTCAATGGTGTGGCCATGACGCTTACAATAATTGCAAAATATTTTATTGCTTTGCTTGCGATGATTGTTAAAGCCAGAGGAATCACCCGATTGCTGAGGTTGCTCAATGGTAGGAGCAGGAAGAGTAATAGCCAAAATATTGAACTTTTTATGGGCTTGAAGGGTTGCAAGGCGAGCTTATTCTCTAACCAACTCATTTACAGCAGTATCAAGAGAGGGAAGAGGATTGCGATTAAGAAGCTGACCTCGGATGGGCTCAAAGTCCTTGTGAAGTGACATCAAGAACTCATAGAGGAGAAATTCATCCCTAACTGTAGCATATTGCTGAGCATCTACTGAGCATGCCCAAATTGGATCACAAAAGTCAATTTGGTCCCAAAGGAAGCGAAGTTGATCAAATTAGTCATTGATGCATTGCCCTGGTTCCTATTGAAGTTGATGCAATTCAACTATTAACTGATATTTTATGGATCTGTGAGTAGTGGAGTACCTTTTGGCCAACATATCCCATGCTGATTTAGCATCATCAAAGCTGCCCAACATATTGGAGATGGAGGGAATAGAAGTATTCCCAATCCATGTGAGGATCATGTGGTCGTGACTATCCCATTAAATCATGCGACCAAGGAAGGTAACATTTTCTTCACTTTTCCTTTGACAGGAATGATAATTGCACTAGTACAGTAATGCCAGAGCATACGACGCTTAAGAAAACTATGTATAGCTTGAGACCATGACAAGTAATTCTTGGTCCCCTCCAATATAGTATTGATGGGGCAAGGAAGAAAAACATCTTTTTTATTCATTTGGAAACACAATATACAAAAACGGATTACAAAAACGAGGTCTAAGCAAAAAACTGGGTATAGAGGACTCAAACTGCAAAAGTTAACGGTTAACACGGTCAAGTCAACGGTCAACATGGTCAGGTCAATGGGCAACACTATCAGGTCAATGGTTAACATGGTCAAGCTAACGGTCAATGAGGTCACTGTGATGTTAGTTGAAGGCGATGATGATGTCAGCCCTAGGTCAGTACAATCGTTGATGACATCACCAGACCAGAGTGCGGCGTGTGACGTGCGTGAATCTGATGCTATTTCTGTTGGATGCACGTGCGGGCGCGTGCAAGGTCAGATGGTTGCGAGACTTTCACGGTTGTGTAGATCTGACGAAGCCGATCACAGTGGTATTTGTAGAAAGGTTATCGGAGCAAGATGCACGATGGTGCTTGGTTTCAATGGCGACTTGTGAAAAGACGTGCAATTTTTTTAGCGGCGCATGAGGGAGTGTTCGGACTCTGATGGTTGCAATACTTTCATGGTTGTATAGATATGGGCAAACCGATCACAATGGTATCTGCAAAAAGGTTTTCGGAGCAAGATGCACGACGACAACGATGATTGCAGTTGTTTGTGTGGTGAGGGACTCCTTAACAATGACAACTGTAGGCCCAGAACCTAAGGAAAACGGCTAAAAGATGTCAAAGGTTCAACGGTGAATGGTTGCAGCGGTTGTTGTGACAACGGAAATTATAAGGGTGGAGTAACACTAAAAAAGATAAGAGCAATGACTCTAATACCATGTTAGAAATACTTATTGATTATATTCTATTTCGTGATTAAAAGAATATATATAGTGCCTTTATATAAGAATTACAAGTAAATTTAATATACTTAAAATAACTAGATATAGATATAGATATATATAAAATAAATATATATATATATATATATATATATATATATATATATTAATCTATTACTAAATATACATTAACAACTCTCAATTTGATAATTGTCTCTTGTCGTCTCCTCGTAAAGGGCAACATAACCAAGCTTGTCTTTCATGTCACGGACAATTTCTCGTGCAGCTGTCGTGGTAAACGAATACCCTCTCAGTGAGGATTTTCATCAAATGGTCCGTTGGGTCATGACCAGCAAGGTCCAATCGAAGAATAGCACGAGGAAGGGCATATCCTTCATAAATAGGCACTTAGTGACTGACACCATCTCCAGAATCCAGGACAATACCTATCAAACACAGTAATCATTTAATTGTAAGAAGAATAAATAATTAAGAAGGATCACTTATGTTAAATTTTTTTTTGTGAAAGTTTATAAATCATTGTCTAAATTACGAAAATAATTAACTTAAATGAGGTGAATAGTTTATTTTTAATTTATATGATCTAAAATTATTATATTTTATTTAAAATTTTAATAAATTAATTAAAATTTAAATAAAAAAAGAATAAATGTTATTATTTTTTTGTGCAAGACATATCTGATTAATTTTGAAAAAAAAGAAGAAGAGTAAATGTTATTCAAAATAGCTAAAAGGAGTTCGAGTACTTGAGATATTAAAATAGAATTTTGTTAATAGCAGGAGACAGAAAAATGTATTAATATATTAACTTAAATAATTTTAAAGTACCAAATCCTTAAAGAGTGATATAACTTTTTTTTGGTTACTTATAAACATTTAAAATTATTATTAATTTATATCAACACATCAATATTAATTCATGACATTGGCTAATGTATGATTTTTCCAACAATGCACGATATAATAAGGACAAGCAACTGTGAAATGTCCATCGAGTGCTTGTTTTCTTATAAATCTTTGGCCAAGTCATTGCAATGTTAATGATGTTTGATGATCTTGTGCTTCTATATATTGAAGAAACCATCTCACTTCTTGATTAAGCGTTGAATTGTTACTTAAAGATTGCACGAGTACATCGGGGTATTAAAAAAAAATCATAAAATTGAGTTTTATCCATATTTATAATTTAATTTAAATTAATTTAATTTTATTTTATTTTATAATATATTTTAATCATTATTAATTTTAATATTTATTTTTATAATTTTTATTTCCAAAAATTTCACATATATAAGAATATATAAAATTTTCATGTATATGTGATAATTTCAAACACCTATTTAACTTATATTTTTACGAGAATATGTAAAAAATTAGATAATTTTTGAAAATAATAATAATAATAAACTCTGACGATAATCCTATAAAAATCTGATGGTGTGGTCATAAATTTATAATAGATTTTTATAAAAGAATGAGGATATTACTTCATTTAATATTACACTAAGATTATTAGTTTTTATATATATATTATCAATTAATTTGAGGCAAATATTTTATTTAATATTAAGTGGACTTAGTATTAATTATTTTTTTTTCAATTTATTACTATTAAAACTAAGTAATTTAGTTTTATTTTGATATTCTATTAATTTAAAAATTAAAAAAAAAATCAAATATAGATTAATCATGTGATCAAATTATGGATATTTTAATAATTTTTATACATAATATAAAAAACAAAATTAAAAAAATACAAATAGAACAAAAAGAAATGACATTGAAAAAAAATAACTTTAAGAATATGGGTGTAAATCTTGATTATAATAGTTTTGGAAGAAAATGGTGACGAAATTTCATGGTTGTTGGAAATTGATTAACTGATTGTCTTGTGTTCAACCAATAAGGCAATGGGTGTATTTGTGACGGTGAATGGCTTGTTATTTCTCACCTTTGTATCTTCGTACCTTAATGTTTTTTAGATTTTATTTTTTACAATATATATATAAATTATTAAAATATTTATAATATAATATGATTAGTATAGGTTTGATTTTTATGTTATTTTTAAATATTTAAATTAAGATTATTAAAATAAAATAAAATTACATATTTAATATATTTAATAATTTTAATAGTAAGTTGAAAAAAATTAGTACTAAATACATAAAACTAATAATTTTAATAATATTTATTCATTAATTTATTATACATTCTTATTAATTTGAAAAATCTATTAATGAGATGGGAAAAAAAAATAAAAAAAGTAAGTTATATCAAAAGGGTTTTCGGTTCTCCTCGTTCCTCCAACAGTTACAAACCCTATTGAAACGCTTCGTTTCTCGTTCCAATTATTTCAATACCTTATAATGCTTAATTTGCACTAGTGTTTTCTTCGTTTTACTGAAGCTCGTCATCGCCGTTTTCCTCTCTCGAAGCCAGAGAAATTGAAGCCTTTCACGGGCGGTAAGTCTAGATCTTTCTAATTCCAATAGGTTCCCTCTTTTGAATTTATTCGAGCGTAGATCTGGTTAATGATCTTTACGATTTTATTAAATTCCGATATCGATATGGACTCTCAGCACCGTATTTGTGATTATCGAATGAATCTAATAGATACGGAGCTTTATCCTTGATGATTTCTCATTTTATTTTCCTTTTTGTGCTTAAACTCAATGAAAAATTGAATTTGAGGAGGAAAATTTATTGGCACTTCCCCCTTTTGTATTTTGATAGAGGCGTATCAATCTGATAGATATTATGATCAACGTTTTAAAAGGTGAAAACTAGTCTTAAGGCGTTTGCTTTCATTTTGGCGAGGCGTAAGCTTCAAGGTGCTTTGAGGCTTACGCCAAGGCAAAATGTTCAAAAAACATATAAAATCAAAATAATAACAAGACATTAATTATCATAAAATATCATAGTAAATCCATAACAGCTAAAAAATCTGCAAATGAATGTCAAACATTTTGCAAGTAAGCAATAAACAAGGTGCAGTAGCTAAAAAAAGAAGGTAGTTCATTGTTTGGAATGACATGAACTAAAAAACTAAAGAAAAAGGCAAGCAAAAAAATAAAATAAATAAAACAACGCCTTAGTAATCTTTCAACCTTAACGAGGAGAGAATAATGGGGAGAGAACAAATCAAAAAATTAGGTGATGGACGTTGAACAATATAAATAGGGAAAAAGAAAAGAGACTGTGTAAGAAAAATAGGTAAAAATACAGATTTCTCAATAAATGGAAGGGTTGCTGGACTATTTATTTTAAATGAAGTTAAGAGATGGATAGTACAAACAACTTAGAAGAGGCAAAAATTGATTGCATTTTAATATTTTTAGTATATTTTAGTTTTTCTCATGTTTATCAACTTGGGAAGGACGAATTTGATACTGATTTTCCTTTTAAACCAACATTGGACCCAATTTTGTGTTCCAAGCTCTTCACTTTAACTCAATTAAGCAAAAAATTTGAGGTGTAACCCTTTCTACGCCTGGGAACTTAAGCCTTGAGGTGTAAGCCTTGGTCGGTTTAGAGGCAAGGTGAGGCTTTAGCCTTAGAAAACATTAAAACTACAAGTGTTGATGTGATTTTCATAGGAAAAAAGCCTTAATGCGAGTGTTGAAGTCTTAGATAATTTTTTAAAACCATGATTAGATTTTGTTGGATTGTTTTGAATATTTGCAAATTGGATGCTCAAATCAAAAAATTAGGTGATGGACGTTGAACAATATAAATAGGGAAAAAGAAAAGAGACTGTGTAAGAAAAATAGGTAAAAATACAGATTTCTCAATAAATGGAAGGGTTGCTGGACTATTTATTTTAAATGAAGTTAAGAGATGGATAGTACAAACAACTTAGAAGAGGCAAAAATTGATTGCATTTTAATATTTTTAGTATATTTTAGTTTTTCTCATGTTTATCAACTTGGGAAGGACGAATTTGATACTGATTTTCCTTTTAAACCAACATTGGACCCAATTTTGTGTTCCAAGCTCTTCACTTTAACTCAATTAAGCAAAAAATTTGAGGTGTAACCCTTTCTACGCTTGGGAACTTAAGCCTTGAGGTGTAAGCCTTGGTCGGTTTAGGGGCAAGGTCAGGCTTTAGCCTTAGAAAACATTAAAACTACAAGTGTTGATGTGATTTTCATGGGAAAAATGCCTTAATGCGAGTGTTGAAGTCTTAGATAATTTTTTAAAACCATGATTAGATTTTGTTGGATTGTTTTGAATATTTGCAAATTGGATGCTCATATCAAGCATAGTGAATCATTGTAGCTTAAGATTGTGCATTTTTTTAAAGGGAGGAGTCAAAACATCACTTGAGACCACATATTTTGTTTTTGAGGACTAACAAGCTATAAAATGTTACGAGTTAATTTAAACTTCAAACTAAGGTTGAAGAAAGTCCTTAAGGTCAAAATGTTGAAAAATAGGCAAAAATATAATAGAATAAAATATTAAAGGTTGAGGAAAAGTCGAATATGGTGGATATTGGTCGAATGTTGGTGACATATTATTACCACTTGATTCAACGTGTTAGCTGTAATTTTTTAACAAAAAGCCACCTATAGAGGGTAGGAACTTTAGTGATGTCTCGATCGTTTTTGGTCCCATTAGGCAAATGCCCTAAAGATTATTGCAAGAAAACTAATATTTAGCTGATGCATCGTGTATAAATATTCATGTATGATGTATTCAAGCTTGTAGAAATGAATAGCATAGCGGTGGTTTTATTATATAGGACGTGATTTTTTTTCATTGATTGAAAAGGAGGATTCTTAAAATGCTTTAAACACAACTTGGTTTACTCATCCTTTTAAGAAATCCAACTTTATTTTGCTTGACTGTCTATATAATTTGAGGTATAGTTTGTCAAAGTCCATAAGAACTATGGACCTTCTAATCCTAGAAAGTACCCAATTGGTGAAGACATCCACACTCTTTATAAACTCTACCATAACATTCTACTTAATCAATATGAGATATTACTCTTAATATTCTCCCTCAAAGTGTGGGTCTTTGTCTTTCGTAAAGTCCATCACTTCGTATTTTTAACATATTTTATTATATTATATTCTATTTGGGTCACTTATATGTTTATTTTTGCAGGGCTCATTTCAATTTTTTTATATGAGATGAGGCCCAAAGTCTTTGGCTTAATCAATTGAAGCTCTGATACCATGTCAAAATTCATAAGAGCTATGAGCTTTTCAATTCCCAAAGATTAACCCAATGGATGGAGATATCTATAGATAGAGGTGTCAAAGAAGTTGCTTAGATCAGTTTAATAAAAAAAAAATATGGTTGCAAAAAAATAAAAATTAAAAGCAACTTAGCTCAGTTCATTTAAAAATTAGATGAGTTGAGTTGAGTTATAACTCACTTAAGATGAGCTGGGTTTAAGCGGGTTGAGACAGCTCGGTTCGTTTGACACCTCTACTCACACCCCTTATAAACTCTATTATGTACTTAATCAATGTGTGGCATCACTCGTAACGTAGTTTTCATCTCTTAATATTAGAATCAAAATGGAGTTTCTATTGTGTTGGTTACTTTTTTATATTATTAACACTCAATTATTTGCATAATTTATTTAGTACTATTTGTGCTTTTTATTATCTCTGATCTCTTGCCTTATTATCTATGTTTTGGAATAGGTGATTACCTGACATTCTTTCCTTTGCTGCTATTTATCTACTATGTAAGTCTTATATAATTACATAACTTACATTTGTGTTTTTGTCAATTAATATTATCCTTTTTTTTGGTTGATTTTTATGCTATTAGTATATCCATCAGCAATGTTTTTGTTCTATGCTTAATCTCTAATGTCTAAACTATAACTTTTGTTGCACATTACAATTTTGCCCATTTGTACTTCGCCATAACATGAGCTAATAATAAGTTCACTAGATCACCTCTGTCTCTTTCTCTCTCTCTATGCACATGCTCTCTCTCACACACACACACACATATATTTTTTCTTTTTCATGTTTAGGTTTTAGTGATATCTTCATCCTTTCCAATATATTAAAATATTGCCATCAGTGCCCTGTTAATAATTGGGGAATAATACTCGAGTTCTTGCATGTATTTGACTATCCATCTCAAGAGGATTATGTTTCATCAGTGCCCTGTTGTGCTTTATACATGTTTCATCAGTTCTCCAACATTTAAGGTGTATTTTTTGTACTTTCTTTTTCCTCTTCTCCAAAACACTTTTAGGGCGGATGAGGAACCTGTTGATCCTAAGAAGTATCTTGAAGACTCATGCAAGCCAAAGTGTGTCAAATCATTACTCGAATATCAGGTACATCGGAGTACTTAGGGAAATGGTTTGAAAAATATTCTCTAAGCACATTGGTCTTCTCTAGTTATTTCTTTAAGCACATTGAATTGGTCTTACTCCAATTTCTGATTTCTGGGGAATTAAGAGAAAGAGAAAGGTAGGGGAATGAAAAGGAGAAGACGAGGAAGATGGCTGTTAAGCTTTTTTTTTTCTTTTCATTTACTTATTTTTTTTCAGATGTTGAAATGGACAAAACTAACCTTGAAACATATGCTACTCATGTGAGTGAATAATTTATCAATTTTCTGGCTAATTGGACCATAATTTCTACAGAAATTCCTAATTGATTTGAAATTAAATACTTAAAGTACCAAATTGACATAAAAAATACTTAATGGTAAATTGAAACTAAACTATACTTTTAGTACCAAACAAAACGTTCACCGAAGTAGAAACGAAAAACTAAGTTCTGAGACTTCAGATTCCTGTCAAAAGGATTCTCACCTGATTTTATTGCTCTCCCTATTGAAGATGGGTACTGGACCGATATATGTGTTGAAACGTTGTTTAGTTGTGAGGGAGGTTGTAGAACAATAGTCAGTATGTAAGATAATATTCTTTCTTGGAGCTTACATCCTCTAATTACAAAGATAAGTTATGGCATGCCAAGTCTTATTTGATTGTCTATAATGAAATCTTTCAAGATGGAAGCACTTTGCCTCCACTCCCTCTCCTCCCATTTTTCTTTGAAGTGGAAGCATGTTGTGGTTTTTCATCCAGGATTTAGGAGGGGAGATGGGCAGCTAGTTTTCCTGTATTCTACATATTGATATTGTTATTGTTGTTAGACTTTTTATTTGTAATTTTTGTACCATGTCATTTGATTTAGATGTGAAATAAGTATCACTTGTCCATGTTTCATGTTTGGTTGATACCTTTGGGAAAACTCTACCACCTTATGATTTTGGATCCACTTAGTAAATCATGTAGATTGGTTAATGCTAAAGATGAAAACCTGTTCTGATTGAAAACTTTATATTTTGAGTTTACAGTAAGAAAATCAGGATGAAATATGAAAGTAGAAGAGCGAATAAAAAAACGAACAGTTATTTTTATGTGAGCAAATATGTACTTGCGTAAGGAAACTCAAAGACAAATGGAACATATCAGAGTTCTTTATTATTTTTGCTTGAATGGCCTGAAGTACGGCCCAAATGAGGTTGGAGTTGTATGCCCAGTGGGAGTCAATTGTGTTGAAATCGTAATTATATTCAAATTTTATGGTCTTGAAGAGATGCTTGTGCATATAATTGCTTTGCTACAGGCATGTATTAAAAGGATCGATGGTGATGAAACTGGCAACAAGCACTGCACTGGACAATATTTTGATTACTGGCATTGTGTAGACAAATGTGTAAGTTTTACTCAACTTTTGGAAAACTGCATGTTATGTTATATGTTATCATTCTATTGAAAGTACCATTTTGAACTGCAGGTTGCTCCAAAACTTTTTTCGAAACTTAAGTGACGATGCAGATTGTTTTGCCAATAAACATTAGCATTTGCGTACTTCAAAATTCGGAGTGTATGTTCTGAAATGGTTTACTCTGTTTCCGGAACTACTAATGCTGCTTGTTTTCATTCATGTGGAGTCCACTTTTAAGACCAGGAACATTGAATTATAATAATAAATGACAGAACTATCAATTTTTGCTTTAGTGAAAATTGGATTTATGCAGAAATGATATTTTAAAACCAGTATATTACAAACCAATTGAAAAAATAGAAAATTAATGGGGCATTTCATATTCACTTAGTTCGGAATGAATGGACATATTCCTTCAATTGGTTGGTAGACATGAAATGGAATGGAAACAATTATTAAAAAACATGAATTGTTATTCCACTGCTCACCTTTAATAAAAGTTAACTCATTTTTCTTCTCATTGTATAAAAAATGTATTATTTTAATTTTGTCTTCAAATATAATTGAATTGAAATAATATGGAAGAAAAAAATTATTAAAAACATTTTTTCTTGTTTTTAATTTTTTTTAGATTAAATAATATTTTTAAGTAATAATTATTTTAAAAAATTAATTTTTAATAATATATTTTGTCTGTCATTGAAAATAATAATCTAATGATATTATTTAAAATTTATTGAAATTAAGATAATGTGCATTGTTTTTTTAATTCTATTTTAGTTGTAAATTAAATATTATAGTATCAATTTATTTTTTTGATTTTAATGGTAAAATTAAATGCTATAATTTTGGATAGTAATTAGTTAAAATGATTTTTGATATTTAATTTTATTATTATTATTATTATTTTTTATTCTGAGAATCAAACTACTCTTAAACCTCACAATTTTGGATAATAATTTGTTAAAATGATTTTTGATACACTTTAAAAATTGAGGTTCACAACTTTTTCCATTATGATAATTGTTCCGACAGGAGAATGAATTTTACCGTGAGAGTGAACAAATTACTTTGATAGCATGGACTATTATGAAAATCCTGTGGTATTTTTCCTAAGTTTTAAATGATGTTTTGTTGGTTGACCTCTTTTAGGCAGGTAGGTTTGTGCACAACATGAAATCTCTCACGGGTACGATTATTTAATGGACTGCTCGAGGAAGGAATATTTCAATTATTAACTTAAATTGTGATAAAATTTAACTTAAATTCATTCATATTTGAAGATGAGCTGCTATCCTGCAATATTTTTATAGTTTGAGGTATATAAAATTTTAACCGTGCTTAAGATTATTTTTTAAATAAATTGCTATGCATGGATTCACATATTCATCTACTATAAATTATTATTAGTTGGTTTTGAATTTGTTGACATGTTAGTCCATGTTAATTAACATAAAAAATTTGTTTATATCTCTCACTATGTTTTATTTATATTTTAATTGATCTAGATAACATGTAAGATTGATCTACATATAATGATATAATAATACATTTAGCTTTGTTAGAACTGGCCAGGAAGTTGGTCACTTAAAACATAATTTTTTTTTAATAATCACGTAATTTTATGTATATACACACCCAAAAATAAAAATAAAAATGAGCAGACGAGGATCACAATCCGTGCGTTCGAATGGAGTTATCTCCTCTTTTTTTAACCAAAAAGAAAGAGTCGAATAATCTTTCAAATCCAAATATAATCTGAAAAGATGGTAGCGTACAGCTCAGATGATAGTATTATTACGGTATAAACATAACAGAAAAATATCTAAAAGAAATTATACAAAAGAACGCATTTACAAATTATAAGAATAAAAAAAACCATAAATGATATGAAATTTATTTAATTAGATAAAATTTAACATTAAATAAATTTAAATAATCGTATTTTAATTTTAAGTAAAACAATGAATTAAATTTTTTTTAAGATAAGTAGCCTGACAGGTTTCATAATTTTTACAAAAAAAATATTTTAATTACATTAATTTCAAGTGAATCATTTTGGTCTTATAACTCTAAAAAAACATGCATTTTATTTCTAAAAATTTAAAACTATAGAACTTATACGTAGATTTTTAAAATTAAATTATACACTTTTAGTTCTACAGTACATATTTTTTTTTTAAAGTTACTTAAAATAATGTACTTTTTTACTTAAAAGTTATAAGATTATTGATATTCTTTTTATCTTTTTAATAGTAAAAAATATATAATTCGAATGTAAGATGTACCCTTTTATGGTTAAAAATTTTAAGTAATGTTATTTTTATTATTTTTATAAAATTTTAAATAAATAGTTAATACAAGTTATTATTATCATAATTCACTATTATTTTTTATTAATAATAATTTTATTTAAATAAATTAAAATATAATTAATTATTAAGATAGGATGTATAATTTATATAATAATAACACAGTTAATTTTACATTTGGTAGTACTAAGTTACCAGAATTTAGAGAAACAATAAAATAAAATTCTTAAAATTTTAGTCATAAAAATAATATCATTTATAATTATTTAATATATTTTAATAAAAAAATTTAATATATTATTTTACATTAAATGATTTTTAATTTAAATTGTAGAATATTATTTTATTTTTATAAGATTTATTGTTGTAATTTTATTTTTAGTTTTCCGAAAAGGTCTCAGTGGAAAATTATAATTTTCAATAAAGCGGAAGCGGTAGTGTAAACTGGGTCCCTGCGTTGCCGTAGAAGGGGCTGTTCCGATTTTCAAGTGAGATGTGAACGCATTTTGATTCCCAACAGATTTGGATCAATTCCTTCCTTGAAAAACTTCCAATTCCTCTAATAAATATCAACGATTAACTTACCACATGTCATAAAATGGTCCCCACCACAGATCTCCAACTCTCCACTGTGGATTCGCTTTATAAATAATGGCGTACGTGTGCTCTACACATTCTTCTCATCCAATTCACACAAATCCTCAACCCAATACTCACCAGCTAGTCCTCAACGAACCCAAATCCTCATTTCCTTTCAAAGATATAGAAAAATCAATAAAGATCCAAAAATACAAGCACAACAAAAAATAACAGATATAATAGTTATTGACTATACCAAAAGAGCTCAATGGCTCCGAGCTGCTGTTTTGGGAGCCAATGATGGTTTGCTCTTCACAGCATCATTACTGATGGGTGTTGGCGCGGTTCGCAAAGACTTTAAGACGATGATCATAACCGGTGTTGCCTGACTTATAGCCGGAGCTTGTAGCATGGCAATTGGAGATTTGTCTCGGTATACTCACAATATGATATTGAGGTTGCTCAAATGAAGAGGGAAGGTAAAGAGGCTTTGAAGGAAAATTTACCGACTCTATTTAAGGCCGCACGAGCATCAGTGCTCACATTTGTGTATGGGGCTTTGGTGCCTTTCCTTGGGATATTATTTATATTAAATCTCACTTTGATTAAGAATAATTTAATAATATTGTTTATAAATTTAGGTAATTTTTAATTTATAAATTAATTTTTAGGTTTAAAATTATGAACTGAATTTTAAATATTTATAAAAGAATATAAAATAAGGTTGGGTGTGATTGTGGGTGTTGTGAGTCTTGCTTTGTTAGGGTTTGAAGTATTGGCTGCTGACTTAGGAAAAGCACCTATGATTAAGTCGTCATTGAGGGTGTTATTTGGGGGATGGTTGGCTATGGGAATTACTTTTAGTTTCACCAAGCTGTTTGGTTCAATTGGAACATCATGATCTTATATATATTGTATTAATTTGTGAACGACATTTATATTATTAATCCATCATGTTGTATTGTTGAATGGGAAAGCTTATTGTAGCTAGAGAAGATGAAGAAAAATGATTAATTCCTGTATTTCTTATTAATTTTAAATATTATTTTGACAATATTAATTAATTCATATAGTGAAGACCTATGGAATCTAGTCTCATCTTGCCAATATGTGATTTTTTTGTGTTGGGATTTTTAAATATAATTAGGAGTGGGTTTCCAAATATAGGAAATATATATATATAGATCCTTATAGTAAAAATATTTATATAAAAAAAATAAAAATTGAAATAATATATGGATATTGACTTCGAATTAATTCAAAAACACGTATATGTGCTCTGATAAACAATTACTGTATGCTTCGTTTTGTTGTTTTCCTTCAAAACTGTTTCTATAGCCTCAAATGAGATCTTAATTGATATCATCATTTTCAGAGAAACAAATTAAAAGGTACGTGAAAATAAGAGAACACAAGAGAAATCCATGCCCATCACTACGGGCAATCCTGCAGGTCGTATTGCTATGCTATCAAGCTCTTAGGGAAAGCACTTTTTGGGTATAAAAATCATAGAATCCAGATGCATGCTTATTTTCAATATTAATAACCACATTTTTTTAATATTGAAACAATTAATTATGTTATTTTCCTAATAAAAAAATATAAAATATTTATTTTATGTAATTTTAGTATTAATTATATTTTAGTGTTACTAATATCGAATAAAATTATTATTAATAAACTATTTTTATATTAATAACAATTTATATTATAAATATATTATTATTTTTTTAAATAAATATATATTTATTGATTTTATACATCATTCGTATCAAACACATATAAATTAATAATTAAATTATTAGAAATTAAACACATAGTCTCTAACTTTATATACTTATCAAAGTTAGTAGAAGAAAGTCTATAAATTTTTATACACAATGATATATATATATATATATCTGTAAAGGAAAAGAAGGCATAAACGAATTTTTACTTTTTTTAAAAGGAAAAGAGACTATAATTATATAAAAAATATCATATATGCAGTAGCCAATAGGGTATACAAAGGATACATATAAAATACAAGTTTATGTAATTTTTGTTATAAGTTTAGTCATTCCTTACCAAACCTACTTATAAATTTTGATAATATCATGACAGGATAGAGGTAAAGTGAAGATAATTTTGGTATTTTAAAAAAATTGAATAAAATATAAAAATAAAAAAACAATATATATTTTTTAGTCATTCCCCTTGTTTTTTCCTAGACAAACATCATTATCATGATAGAGAGTGAAATGAAACATATATGCGTATATTTTTTTATTTTTTTTATTTAGGTAAAAACTACTTCTTCAAATACAATTTTTTTATGATATGTGTTTAAATTTACACTACTATAATAAATAGTATTTAAGTTTTATTTTAAAGTTGGTTATAAGAAAAAACCAATTATAATGAATTATAAGTTAATATGCTTATAAATCGACTTAAAATTTAAAGTAAATTCAAGTTAAAAATTGTTTTTAAATAAACTTAAAATTAAAAAATACTAAAAAAAATAAAATAAATAGCATCAGATGATATGTACAACCGACGTTACATTTAGCAATTAGCATTGATTATACACGTCAATTGATGGAACGCTACATGTAGCGTCGGTTATATACATCAACCAATGTGATGCCACATGTAGTTTCGGTTGTCACGTAGAATCGACATGTCATGTGTAGTATTGATCGTACATGTCAACCGATACTACACGTGGCACATAACGTCGATCCTATACACCAACTGACGCTATACATGGTATCACGTTGGTTGACATGTAAATACAACACTAATTGACTATTTTTTTCCTTCCCTTTTCTTCTTATTCTCCCTCCCCGTGACAATTCTTGTTATTGTCACCTATTTTCTCCTTCATTCTTTAATGTGCACATGATACTTCTTATCATTTTTGTCCATTTTTTACCACCATTCTTGGCCCATCAGTTGAGTTTTGTTCCCCTTTACTTACTGATTTAGATCCACCCCTTTTTAAGCTTAATATTCAATATTTTCTTACCTATTTCCCTACACTTTCTCACTTATCAAACATATTTTTCCTTCATTTTATCACTTGTTTGATTCTTGTGAGTATTAATTTCTATGAATTATTTTACACTTATTATTGATGTTTTATATTTTTATTTAATTTTTATAAAATTATTTTTTATTTTTATCTATATTATGTGTTATTGATTATTTGTATATATTTTTGTATTATGTAGGTTGTTCATTTTTGTTCAAACTTAAAGAAGACAATGTATTTTTTATTTATTTACTTTAACTAATATTATGTATTTCATATATATATATATATATATATTAATTTATTCTAAATATAATTTTTTTGAACTTATTATTACATATATTAAATAATATTATATTGTTAATGTTATAATGAATGTGTTAATTATTTAGATTTTATGCATTTATTTTTATATGATGTTTTGATTGATATTTTAATAATTATAAATTTCATATAATAAATTCTGAAATATATTGGTGATTAATACATTTATATTTATTAGGTACATATTTAATATGTTTAATACCATCAATAGAAAATTAACAAATCTTGGATGTTAAAGTATAGAGTCAAACACGACTATATTTCTAGAGTTGAAATTTTCTTAGAATTTAACTGTATAAATAGTAATAATGAAATCAATATGATTCAATGTCCACGTTGTAAATGCAAAAATGAAAAATTTCATGATATCGATGAGGTTAAGTATCACCTTATCTGTAGTGATATTCTTTTGAGTTATAAATGTTGATATTATCATGGAGAAAATATTGATGACACTCATGGGAAAGAGATAAATAAGGATGTGAGTGGATTATATACATCTTATTAGGATAGAAACTCTAGACAATATGTACAGACAGAAAATATGTTTCATTCTAAGAAAGGCATACCTGCTAAGGTTCATTGGTAGATTCCTCATATTCTTCACTTTCAAAGGTTGTTCAAAAGTAAAGAGACATATAAAATGTTGACTTGGCATTCAGAGAATCGATCTAATAATGATGGGATGTTATGACATCATTCTGATTCACCAAATTGGAAAGTAGTAGATAATTTATCCCTTCAATTTGTATCTGACCCACACAATCTTCGTCTTGCCATTGTACTGATGGAATTAATTCACACAGTTCCCTTACTAGCAGGTATAGCTATTGGTCAGTATTTCTGGTAACATACAACCTTCATTCTTGGTTGTGTATGAAAAGAAAATTCATGATACTAACATTATTGATATCAGGGCCAAAACAACCTGAAGTTAATATTATTGTGTATTTACAGCCTCTGATAGATGACTTAAATACGTCATGGAATGATGATATAAATGTTTATGATGCACATAAGGAAGAATACTTT
The DNA here is from genome assembly GCA_030763125.1 of Hippophae gyantsensis. NCBI lineage: Eukaryota > Viridiplantae > Streptophyta > Magnoliopsida > Rosales > Elaeagnaceae > Hippophae > Hippophae gyantsensis. Next base: position 36,063,338 of record CM061030.1, read on the forward strand.
AACTTAAAGAGGGTCTTTTTATAAACAATTAATGATTTTCCTACCTATGGAAACTTATTAGAAGATGCATCAAATGGTTATATGAGATTCCTTATTTGTAGCGATGATAATTTTGCAATTTATCTTATTCACGGATGAAATATGTCTTATAGAAGACATAGAAGATTTTTTTCATTTGGACACAAGTTAAGATACCAAAAGAAACCTTTCAATGGTGAAGAAAATCATGATCCTGTACCAAAACCTTTGCGAGATGTTGAGTTATTAAGACAATTGAATGGTATGACATTCAAACAATATGAAAAGATGAAAAAAAAATACTCACTAATGAAGGAAAACAAATAAGGTTAACTAATAAAAGGGATGAAAATGAAAATATTACTCCAACAGTAGATCATGATTGTTGGAATAAAAAATCAATATTTTGGAAATTATCTTATTAGAAAGACCTACATATTCATCACATCTTAGATATCATGCACGTTGAGAAAAAAATATATGTGAGAGCTTGATTGGTACATTACTTAATATACCTAGAAAAAAAAGAATGAAATTAAAGCAAGATTAAATTTAAAGAAATTGGGTGTACGACCTGAATTAGCACCAAGAGTGGAAAATAATAATAATTGAACATACTTTCCCCAAGCATCATATACAATGTCAATAAAATAGAAGGATGTGTTTTGTAAATGTTTGACGCATATGAAGTTTCATAATGGTTACTCATCCAACTTAATAAATTTTGTTTCAAAAATTGATAAGAAACTTTATGGATTGAAATCACATGACTGTCATATCTTAATGCAATAGTTATTACGAGTTATTGTTAGGTCAATTCCTATTATCAATAATTCATCTTTGTTCATTCTTGAATACAATATGCAAGAAATATTTATCAATTGGTTAGTTAAACTCTTTACAGAAAGATATTGTGGAGAATTTGTCTACTTGAGAAATATTTTTCTCTTTCTTTTTTCGATATAATAATTCACTTATTTGTTCATTTAGTTTGATAATTTCAATTGTGTGGTCCTACTTACCTAAGGTGGATATATTCTTTTAAGAGATACATGCAAATCCTTAAAGGATATATAAATAATAGAGATTGTCCTGAAGGATTCTTGATGGAACATTATATCGCTAAAGAGGCTATTGAGTTTTTTTCTGAATACTTTAGTGGTTGCACTAAAATTGGGAATCCTACCCACAAGTTGATGTTAGAATGTGACATGATCCAAGTAGGTAACCTCATGTTTGGTGGAAGTAATAAATTATTCATTGATCTCACTCGATGGAAAAAAGCACACTAAATCATTTTGGTAAATAACAATGAGGTACAAGTGTATATAGAGTGAGTAATGACACGTAATTAATATATCTTTCATAATATTTTTCATAATATCATAGAATGCATTTGAACTTACTGAAGACTGATTCTCATTATAAAAAAGAAGAAGGAGAAAAATGGTTGTATGATGAGTATAAACGAGAGCTTATTAATTAGTTTTGTAACCATGCAAGTGTCACATAAAAGAATTCATTAGTACACCTAATTAATGTTTTACAACTTTGTTTTAAACACATTTCATGTTTTTATATGCATAGATTCAAGTTGAACTTAACAAAACCAATCATAAAATAACAGAAACTCTTGAATAGCTTGCATATGATCCAAAATTTGATGTCAAATCGTCTTCTAATTTCATAATTAATGGTTCTAGGTTTACAACACAAGCAAGAGACAAAGTCTGAGTAAACCAGAATAATGGTGTGAAGATGGTTGCACAAACTAGGAAATTTACTAGTTTGAAAGATGGTAATCCTGTACTTTTGATGGAACGTATTATAATATAATTCAAGAAATTTGAGAACTCGATTACGAGGTCCTTTATGAAACAGTATTATTGTATGATTGGGTCGAAGACATAGTAAATCTTGGATATAGAATATATGATTTTGTATTTACCCTTGTAAACTTATCCAAGATAGGTCATATTGATGATCCTTTCATGTTAGCACTTCATGCAAAATAGATATTTGACATGAGTGATCAAATTGACACAAGATGGTCTTTTGTGTTAATGCCTCCACAAAAAGAGTTCTACCATTGTGATGCTTCAGAAGATGATGATATGCTTGATACATTATTAAATATTAGTCATTTCTTAAACAAATTGCCTAATATATGTAATAATCTAGTTGATGATGATGTTTCTTCATCATGGATTCATAGTGATTGTGAAGGAATATATATATTCGATCAACAACCTAATTAAACATAATATATGTTCTATATTATTCTAATAACTCTTGTTTATATATTTGGAGTTAAAATTATGGATTGATTTTTATTACATCATTGTTTATAGATATTTTATGGATCCTAGGGTGGTAGAAATTATAGATCCAAATGATTCATTAGGGTATTTTAAAAGAATGAGTTGGGCTAATATACCTAACACTTTACTTAATCTAGATGATAGAATGTCAATTGAATTCGATGCAACTGGTATCCATTGGGAGAAAATGGCCAACTTGTAATCTTCTATTGGTATACTTGTCAAGTGAAGTATACAAATCAATATAAATGACTGAAGTAAAGTTTAAGACTGTGAAAAGTGTAAGATATGGAAAACCATTTATGTAAGTACATATTATATCCGTTTTATATTATATTTCTTCTAAAATGTGTTTTTTACATAATTGTTTCAAAGTCCCCGATAATTGGTTTAATAAGTGCTATAAAATTACAAACAAGGCATGGAAGGAATACAAAACTTCTAAATTGGCTAGAAATTATGTGTTTTCATACTTAGAACTCTTTAATAAAGAAGAGCTGTATAAAGTCTTTGAATATCACCCATGGATAGAACCCCAAGAATGAAAAGAGTTCGTAGATTATAGACGTATAAATGAATTTTAAATCATTAGAGAAGAACACCAAAATATACAAATGTAGAATATTCTTCCTAACTATTCATCAAATCGTGATGTTATACAAATAATGGAAATATTAAGTTGTTAATTTATAATTATTTTTATATTTGTTTTCCTCTAATTTAAGTTAATAAATTAGTTAGTAAATTTATTTAATTTATGTATGTAGGAAGCTGAATAGGGTAGACTAAGTACCCAATCTAAACTATATATAGAAACAAAGACACCAAAAACAAAAAAGTCAAAACCAATGAATAAACGAGAAGAAGAACAATTTAATAAATTGGTTAGTAATTTAACTTGATATAAAATTCTTGTTATGATTTTTACATATTCATGTAATAATGTATGATATTCTTTATTATTTGTAGAGAATAGTCCAAGAACAAATAAATAGGGATGAAATAATTGAGCAACTAGGAAAAGATACCATATATTATGCATTTGGACTCGATCATCCTCGTCAGGGTTAGGGGAATACCAATATGATGGTTACATGAAATTTTTCAATATTTCAAAACAAATGCCTGAGATGGTCAGTAAGGATAAGTTAAATATAGTTGAAGAATAATTGAACTCCTTTATATCTAATATGTTAACGGAGCTTGCAACTATAAAGCAATTTCAAAGTTACCAAGCTTAGGCATGACAACACATGCCATGCATGCCATCATACTACAATCAAGGCATATCCTATTGGCTAGGCATGTCACCATCAATGCCAGGCATGCTACCAATGTAATCTCATGGCTAACTTATGTCCTCTATGAGATATAATCATCCTATTGAACCCACATATATGCCTGGAATGCTTATGCAATTGCATATTAGTCCAATGTCTTCAATGCAATCTGTGCATTCTTACCATCATTTACAAAAATATTTTGATGAGAATTTTCTTCTGATAGTTACCCCACATAGGAGTCCTCCTCCATTTGATGAATCTTTCATGATAATATTTAAAGCTTATATAACACAAATATTATTTTTATTTTTTTATTGTATATAATGATTAAATTTTTTATAGAATATAATTATGTCTGTTGGAAAATTCATCATTTACAAACTATGTTGTTATTGAAATGGTACAACAATTGAGCAATAATCAAAAGATTCACAATCAATATTTTTCAAATCATTAACGAATAGCAGTTGATTAATCATTGCTTCATCATTGTCCACTACTAGTACCTTTTGATACTACCACAGTCCAAAAAGTTGTTGGATAATATGTGGCTTTGCTATCAAATCAAGTTGTGCTAAATTTTGGCTTAGTAATATTTTTTTTTACTTAAGATATTTTTTTTACTACTTGTATTTTATTATTACTAATATAATAACTCTTGTTTAATCTATTATATCAAAGTTGATAAGTACTATAAATTTAAGAGATGCAAAGAAAGTACCTCATGACAAATATGTATCTAGTGGAAAACCATCACCCACCAAGTTATTCAAGAAGAAGCCATGAAAAAAGTACAATTATGAGTATGTTATAAACTTCAGTAAAAATCTTAGCTCTTTAATGACGATTGTTACGAGCAAAAATAATATGAAAGATGGATAGACTGTGCCACTTCCTAAAGATATATCTGGAGTAAGCATTGGAAAATCTTATATATCGATCGAGTGTATATTGAAATTATATGAGTTTCAAATGATTGACTTAAATATAATTCAAGTGTATACAAGGTGAGTCTTCAATTAGTAAATAATTTTTATTTATTTAGAGCATATAATTATGTTTATATTATCTAATTAATTATATATATATATAGGACATGTTATTATTGACTTAAAGCTAATCACCTGTCACATTTAGCGATGTTTTATTATTTATCATATGTGAATCAATATTAAAAGCATGTTGCTAACATAAGAGCGAAACAATTACGTGATAGAGCATTAACACTTCAGAGAAATCAAAAGTTAATAATCTTTTGGCCACTAAAATTTGAACAAGGTCAAGATCATTGAATGTTGGTAATCTTTGATCTATATGGTAATTATGCTTGGTATTATGACTCGGTTTTCATAGAATTGAAGAAAGATCATTATCCTAAAAAAATCACATAAACTTATATGGGATAAAGTTATGGTATGTGTAAATGAATATTAAGAACAAAATTTATTAATTTAATGAATTGTATGATTGAATAATAAAGATGTTCAAATTGATGAATCACATATACTTGTTTTTTGCAGGTTCTACAACAAAGTAATGGAGTTATGTGTGATTACTTTGTTATGAAATTTATGAGTGAGATTATCTCAAATATCAACATGTTAATTAAATATGTGATAATATCTTTTACTAATATACTATTTTAACATATAAGTTATTTTTAATAAATTTATGATGTTAATTATGAAATAAGTTTTGTTCCTTTTTTCGTTTTTGGAATTGTAATACTTGTTAGGTGCTATTTGATGTGTTCACTTGTTACATAATCATACTTTAAATTTGTTAGCTTCAAAGACTTTAGATTTAATATTTCATATAATATATAAGCTATGTCGGTCTTTTAAGCCTATTCATTTGAGGTCATGAGAACATTAAGGTAATGCTGCATGTATATGTATTAAATAACTAATATACTGATCCTTTAACATATAGTCAAGCTCATGTCTAGGTCATTTATCACTTTTAGAGCTTTTAGCACCGTTATCATGTCCATTATTAGTCCTTCCTCTACCAATATTAACGCCAACATTCTCCTTGTTCTGCATCAAAGGTTTTGGGTCCCTTATTCATGCTAGTATCACCTCCCATTCTAAAAACAAAGCCTCCACCATCCTTCTTGAGACTAGCATTACGCACATGTTCAAGGACACGCATATTCATATCCCAAACGAATCCACCCTTATACTTTGCATATTTCCTCCAACTTCAACGTTAAAAGTGATGTACAAAAATTGTATAGTCAAATTTTATAAAATTTATAATAACTCGCAAGTGTACGAATCACTTTGTAAAAATACAATAAGTTTACGTGTAAAGTTAGTCTAAAAAGGAAATATGTAGTTTTAAATAATTCAACAAAACTCTTAAAAACAAACCTAAAAAGAAAACCTAAATATTTTATCACAATAATTTGGGTTTTGAAAAGTCTAAACTAATAACATAAAATAAAGGATAGAAATATAATTGATTCAACAAATATTAGATAGATATACCATTAAAACTTAAAATGAAATATTTATGGGATATATTAACTAGTTAATCATATTTATCCAAAATTAATAATTAAGTTATTAATAATATAAATTAAGGTTATTGACTTTCCCATTGACGTGGCTATGATCAGTTTCATTGTTAATCAAATCAATTAAAGTCTTTTGGTGGGATTAATAACGGTTAAAATTAAATTATGTACTATTTATAAGGAAATAACAAATAATTTAAATCAATGCTTTTGGGAGGGCTATTAATTTAAACACTTATTCAAGGTGTCAAAAGTAGATATTGAAATCTAATTTAAGATTTTAAATTCATGATGAATAATATATCATCAATATATTTTTCAATAATAAATTTTATAAAATCTTGAATGAAGAAATAAACTTAATCTATTTTGTAAAAATATTCACCCAAATTAGTTTTCACACATATAACAATATATCTAATATCTCATAATAATATTCAACTAGAATACTCAAATTTAATGAATAATCAATAAATTAAAAATAATATTATTGAAATGTACATAAAATTAAATCTATAAATAATATAATACAATTAAAATTAATATTTTAATGTACTTTTTAGTATACATATAACTTTTATAGAGATCTATGATATGGAAAACCTTCAAAAGATCTACCTTTATTGAATCAAACTATTACACAAAACTAAAGAAAATAAAACTTTCTAAGCTACTAAGAAACAAAATATATCTCATGCTTGTGAAATTTTTGGTGTGTCTGAGAAATGAGGATCTATTTATAGTTGAGAAAATAAGAGAAAAATGGATCGTGAGGGACTAATCATTATGCACCTCAACCCAATGTCTCCTCTGTTGTGACTTGTGTTTCGTTTGGTACACGTTAAATCAAATTCAAAAAGGTCACCCCGCCGCCTAATATTACCACTAGCATGACCAAGGTAAAAATGTGTGAATTTGATTTGGACAACGAGAAGTACACTACGACTCACTTCACTTCATGCTTTGGCCCGCATTTCTTGTTTCATCTTTATTATTTCTTTGCTTACAAAGTAGTTGGTTTATCTATAAGTTTTACATATTTTATTCTTTTTATTTGTCTAAGTTGAAAATGAGTGTTTTTAGGCATAATTTTTCAAATGTTTTATCATTTTTTTAAATATGAAGGTAAAAATACCTAAAAAATAACAGAAAATACCTATAATTTCAAACACATATATTTGCATAAAATAATGATAAATTCATACATATCTAAATTTATTTGTAATATTTAAGTGTAAATAAATCACGTAATATTAGTGTTTTTTAAACACTTATAATAACCAACAACCAGCTTCTTGTTAATCTTTAGCAAGGAAAGTGAACAAACAAAAAAATAAAAATAAATAAATAAATTAAACTAACATAAATCATTTTCGTAAAGTGACACAATTGCATATAACGTATGCAACAAGTCTTTAAATTCCTATATTTCTCTAGTGAACGAATTTAATTTTCGTGAGGGCTTTCGGTGATCATACCCACAAACATCCTACTAAATACAAAAATTAAATACATAACAAAAATAAAAACAAACAAATAACAAATACAAAGTAAAAACTAAAATGAAAAATAACAATTTAAAAATTAAATAACAAAACTTCTCACGATTTAGTCTCTTTTAAATTTATAATCAAAGTTTAAAGCATAAGCTAGATCAATATCCTAAATATTCACAATTTATTGTAAAAATTAGTTATAAAACACAAATTTATTTTGACTTTAATCATCACAAGTCATACTCTCAATATTATACTAATTCTATGGTTTTAAGCACTCAATAAAAATATAAGTGAAAAGAAGTTATGTAAAGAAATAAATTAATGTGTTCACATATGTTTAAAGAAGAAAGACTTAAAAAATGTATAACATTGATCTCATGAAATGAATTAAATGAAAGAGTTTATATAGAAATCAATTACTAATTTCATGCATCAATTAAAATCATCAATAAAAAATCAAGCATATAAATTTAGAGATGAATGAAAATGTAATGACTTCGATAGAATTTTATTTTCTATATTTATTTTATAATAATCATTCTCACCCCATTAGGAACTTTTGGATAGTATTTAGTTATATTATTTATTTTTCTTTCTCTTATATATATATATATTAATATATTCTTTCTTTCTATTTTTTTCCATGTACATATTTGTAAGATTTAATGAGTGCATAATTTTGGTATTTTTTGTATTGTATTGGCATTAGGATACACTAGATATATCTCTTTTATTGAAAGTTATTGATGCTTATTTTCGCAAGTGTATGAATCGTTCAAGTAATAAAGTGTACAAAAGTACGGATATCGAACCCACAAGGAATGACGTTACTAAGTATCGAAATTGACTAACCCTAATTTTATTTGAAAACCGAATTGTTGAAATTGTTTTAAAAGCAAATTAACATAAAACTAAACGCAAATAACAAAATTTAATGTTGTTCACAAATGATTAAAAACGCTAAGGCATTTGATTTCGCTAAATCAATTCAATCCGATTTCAAGTCATGTTATATGAGAATCAAAGCTAAAAGTGATAGTTGAAAAACCCAAATTTACCTAATACTCTCTCTCGAGTTATATTAGAATTACTTATCTATGAAAATCAACTATATTTCTATGAAGATTTAATCACAAACAAGCACATTAAGATTTATGGAATTTCTAGATTAACCACATACATCATGCATTAACCACATCTCTCTGCCGTCTCCCTCTTTCTCCATCATATTGTATATATAGATCTAGGGTTTGGGAGCAATTTTGGAACAAAACACAATAAAAAATGTGTTTTCGGACAAAACTCGTCGGCGGCGACATTGTTCTCGCCGCGGCGAGATTTCTGGAAAAGTTACGATTTTTGTTCCGCTAAATATCACCGGCGGCGAGATGTACTTGGCCGGCGGCGAGGTTAAGTTGGCCGGCAGCGAGATTGCTTTGGCCAGCGGCAAGATTTCTTTGGCCGACGGCGAGATTGCTTTGCCAAAATCCGTGCTCCCTGCATGATTTTCAACGTATTCTCCATAATGTTTTCGCCGACGGCGAGAATATTCTTGCCGGCAGCGAAATTTCAAATTTTGAAATTTTGTTTTCTTTTTATTTGCACTCAATCCCGTTCATAGAAATTTGTCCTAAACTTCTCCAAAATTATGATTTTACCTGAAATTGCACTTTAAACACGAAATACCCGTGAAATGACATTTGTGGATTAAATAATCAAATAAACGTAATTTTCACACAAATATCAACATTTAAGTCATAACAAAAATGCAATAATTTGACTCTTATCAACAACCCCCAACCAGCTTCTTGCTAGTCTCTAGCAAGAAAAGCGATCTATGAATAATTTCAAAGGAGACTTTAAAAGAAAAACTCAAAGGAAATTTATTCTATTTACAACATTACATTAAGCGTATGCAATAAGCCTTTAAACCCCTAGGTGGCCCTAGTAGGACGAGTTGTAGTCTCGTGAGGGCTTCCAATGATGATACCCACAAACATCTTACCTATGACTATCCTAGCTTAAAACAATAAAATCACATAACAAATAATTTGCACAAATGTCTCAAAAATTGTAAATAACACCCAACTTATAGAATAATTAAATGTCACCTAAGCTTTAAGAAATCTCAAATGCCAATTGCACTTTTGTTATTGACTCTTAAACATCCATCAAACCACAAACCAATAGCCATAATGCCCGGATAATATTATGCATAACACCCACAAACAAAAAGGTGAAATCTCAAACTCCATAGGCTCACTTCTCAAACCTCTCTCCACTAATGAAGAAAAATACACCACTTTGGATCAATAGGACTTTATGAGGCTTGTAATGTTAGGCTTAGGTATTTGGTTAAGAAAGAACGGGAAGTGTAAAAATACAAATAAGGGCACTTATTAGATTAAACACAACCAATTAAGTAAAAGAGTAACACCATACAACCCAAATTGTTTCTTCCGATCATAACCCATTTTTCCACAGATAAAAAAAGTTCTTCCTCAATATTTCACCTCAGTACATCCATCACTAACACTCTTTTATTTACTAGAATGTGAAGGCTTTCTTCTTCTTCTTCTTCTTTTTTTTTTTTTGCATTCTTACTCCAATTGCTCTTGAAAAGACAAAACCCCCAACCAATTTCTTCCAATATATGTGGAAGATTTCTCCAATTCCAATATATGTGGATTTCTTTTTTTTTTCCTTACTCCAATTGCTCTTGCAAAGACATAACCCCCAACCAATTTCTTCCAATATATGTGGAAGATTTCTCCAATTCCTCTTGAAAAGTTTGTGTTCAAAATTAAGCGCTCTTAACAAATAAGGTAGGAATTATATATATATATATATATATATATTTTGGCTCAATAGAAGGTAGGTTATATAAGGCAAAAAGAAAGAAAAGTAAGGCTAACAATATATTTAAATAGGCTCAAAGAGGTTACTAGTGATATAAGGATAACAAGGTAGGCTTAAAATGGCACAATCGATCCAAAAATGGCCTACATCATATCCTAAACAGTGTAATTTCAAATTATTTCACCTCAAGAGGTTTTCAAATGAGTTCTAGTGTTTGTTGAGATCACAAAAATGTCCATGAAAAATTCGCACATAAGACTTCTCTAAGCATTTAGACTAATCAACCAAATCATACCACATACCAAAAGAGTCGCCAACTAGGTAAAATCAACATTTGAAATTATCTTTAAACCGAAGCAAAATTTAATGTCTTCTAAAAGCTACTTGTTATCACAATCACATTATTATCATCAACGTGCAAATTAAAATAAGTAAAATGCAAATAAAATAAAATAAAAATAGACATAAGACAATAAACAAATAAAAGAAATTAAATCAAAATACAGAAAAATAAATGGAAAATCAAAATTAAACACAAATAAACACACAAACAAAACTACTAAAAATGAAAGGAAGAAAAGATTTACCGTTTATCGTACCCCCAACCAAAACCTTACATTATCCTCAATGTAAGAAAGGAAAGAGAGATCTCCTTTCCGCCGGCGGTAAATGTAAGATATATTTTTTTTCTTAGATGGGATGGCATTGGCTTTAGCTCAATCTTGTTGGCTCCATTCTTTACCACTGAGGTTGGAGTTTCATTTGTTCCCAACTCCTTAAATGTTTCATCACTGCATAAATATTCATTAGGTGCTGCCAGTAATTCAGAACATTGTCTCGTCCCCTCATCTTCCTCCTCAATTGTTGCAGATTTCACAAGGCAAGCTTCTAGTGGTAGCAATGGAGTTCTCTCCTCAAAAGTTTCCGAGATTAACCCGTTAAGAGTGTTAATTTGAAAACAAGTATGTACATCACTTGGAAATTTTATTTCTTCAAAAACATCAAAAGTTACTTGTTCATCTTGCACCCGTTGAATGAGCTTTCCTTGCTGAACATCAATCAATATTCTTCCAGTTGCAAGGAACGGTCTCCCCAATATCAACGGTATCTCTCTATCTTCCTCCATGTCAAGCACCACGAAATCTACAGGAAAAATAAATTTGTCGACTTTAATTAAAACATCCTCAATTACCCCTAGAGGATATTTCACCGATCGATCCGTTAATTGTAAAGAGATCGAAGTGGGCTTCACTTCTCCCAGGCCTAGTTTCCTGAAAACAGAAAGTGGCATCAAATTAATGCTTGCTTCTAAATCACATAGGACTTTATCAAAATTGCAACTTCCTATAGTACAAGGTATAGTAAAACTCCTTGGGTCTTTCAATTTTTGTGGCAGTTTTCTTTGAAGAACTACACTGCACTCCTCATTTAGCATGACAGTTTCATAATCTCCCAGCTTCCTCTTCTTTGATAGAATTTCCTTCATGAATTTTGCATACTTAGGCATTTGTTCCAACATCTCTGCAAAAGGAATGTTAATATGCAATTTCTTAAAAATATCCAGAAATTTATCAAATTGATTATCAAGCTTTTTTTTATTCAATCTTTGAGGATATGGGATAGGAGGCTCATATTTCGCATATGGGGAAGGTTGAATATCTTGGGATCTTGATGGATTTTCTTTAGATTCTTCCATCTTTTCTTCGATTTCCTCTGACATTCAAGTTCTTTACCACTTCTCAATGTGATAGCCTTTGCATGCTCTGTGGGATTTATTGTGTCACTAGGCAGGGATCCTTGAGACCTTTCTGCAATCTACTTTGAAAGCTGCCCCAGTTGGTTTTGGATGTCCCTGTTGATTGCCTCTTGAATTCTGAAATTTGCTCTTGTCTCCTCAATGAAATTTCCCAAAATTTCTTCCAAATTTGTTTGTTTTTTCTCCTGGGGTTGGTAGGAAGATGATGACGGTTTGAATCCCCCTTGGTTATTTCCCCATGACAAATTTGGATGATTTCTCCAACCTGGATTGTAGGTGTTCGAGTATGGGTTATGTTGAGGTTTTTGGAAATTTGAAACATAATTTTCTTGCTCAGCATTTGGTGAAGCAAATAGATTTCCAACTTGGCACTCGATACTAGCATGATTTGCACCACATAAATCACATTGTGTAGTTGGTTTGGATTCGAATTTGGATGACAAAGAATCCATCTTTCTTGAAAGAACAGCAACTTGAGCTGACAAAGCATTCACTGAATCAATTTCATGCACTACTGCTGGTCTTTTTGCAATTACTCGCTCTGAATGCCACTGATTGTTGTTTTCTGCCATAATCTCTAACAACTCATGAGCATCCTCCGGTGTTTTTCCCATTAAATACCCTCCAACTGCAGCATCAATCATTGCCCGATAGTTTGAAACCAACACATTATAAAATGTAGAGACTTGCAGCCAAATTGGTATACCTTGATGTGGGCATTTCCTCAACATTTCTTTGAATCTTTCCCAAGCTTCATACAATGATTCTTGGTCATACTATGTAAAAGATGTGATTTCATTCCTTAATTTTGCTATCTTAGTAGGAGGAAAGAACTTGGATAAGAATTTCTGAACCAATTCATTCCATGTTGTAATTGATCATGGTGGTAATGAGTTTAGCCACTCCTTGGCTTTATCCCGAAGTGAAAAAGGAAAAACCCTCAATCTTACAGCATCTTCGCACACACCATTTATCTTGTAAAGATCACACACCTCCAGAAAGTAAGCAATATGTGCATTTGGATCATCCTTTGACATTCCTCCAAACTGATTTGATTGAACCATTTGGATAAAGGATGGTTTTATCTCAAAGTTATTGGCTTGAATAGTTGGCCTCCTTATACCCGAAATAGTTCCAGCAACATTAGGCGCAGCATAATCCCTCAAAGCTCTACGATTTCCACCTCCCTTAACAAATGGTGGATCCATGGCTATTTGTCTGTTAGGAGCTGCAGTTGAACGTCTTCTCTCTCGGTTTAGACGCCTATATGTTCTATCAATCTTCGGATCAAATGGAAGAAGGTTAAGGCTTCTTGTACGTATCATACAAAAATCCTACAACCAGAAAATCAACTAACACAAAACAACACAAAGTTACTTTTTTTTTTGATAAATAAAATAAAACAGCAAAATAAACAAAATTAAAAATTAAAGAAAGATAAAGAAAATTATGATAAGAACCAAGGGGATAGGACCTAGCTAATTTCAGATTATATAGCAAAGGGTTTCTCCACAAATCAATGGATATTACTCACCATTTTTCTGAGGAGAAAAGACGCCACAAGGAGCTGCTAATTCCTTGATAAGTCTAGCATAAATGACACCCTAACAAGTATGGATATTACTCACCATAAATGCTTGGATGCTAAACAATGCCACAAAGGTTGCCAATCCCTTGATAAGTTGCTTAAAGAGGAACAAAGAGCTAGAATGAGCTCTCAAATGATCTGAATATTCAAACTTCATTCAAAATTGTATTTTACAGTAGCTGAGCTGCTCTTAATAGGATACAAACCAACCCTAAGCTCTACTACATCATAGCCCTTGATCTCATCCAAGGGTTGAAAATAAACATAGCCAAAAAGCAGAAAAGGTAGCAGAAAACATTGACCAAATCATGGAAAAAATGGGGCAGCTGACCACAAAAGTAATCCTATAAAATATTACATCTTAACCCTTGATTTCATCCAAGGGTTGAAAATAAAGCTGCCCAAAATCAGTCCAAATGGCACTCCACAATTGGAGCAAAATATGGAGCAGTTGAGAACAAAAGAAACCCTATAAAATATTACATCTTAACCCTTGTTTCCATCTAAGGGCTGAAAATGAAGCTGCCCAAAAAAAGTCCAAATGGCACAACAATGTGCCTAGTTTTATTTTTCCAATTTTGCGCTAATTTCCATCCTAGGATTGTCCTAATCCTTGCACTCCCAATTTAGGTCCGCTTGATTATGCATGACCTCTTGAATGAGCCAATTTAAAGCCTTTTCGAGTTGTGCCTTCCTAGACCTTGTTATTGGTCCACTTGGAATTTGTAGAGCTCGATGATTCTCATCATTCCCCCTTTCTTCAAGAGGATTCATCCTCGAATCATCACCTGTATAATCAAAAGGAGAAAGATCAGAAACATTAAAAGAGGTACTAACATTATACTCACCAGGAAGATCAATTTTGTAGGCATTGTCATTGATTCGCTCAATAACTTGAAAGGGTCCATCTCCCCGCGGTTGCAACTTGGACCGTCTTTTTTCAGGAAAACGTTCCTTCCTCATATGCACCCAAACCCAATCACCAAGCTCAACAATGACTCTTCGCCCCCCTTTGTTGGCTCTGTAAGCATAATCCTTATTTCTCTTCTCAATTTGCTCATGAATGCGTTCATGGAGCTTTTTCACCATTTAAGCCTTCTTAGCACCATCTAAGTTAGTTTTCTCTGAAATAGGAATAGGTAATAAGTCCAAAGGAGTTAGTGGATTGAAACCATAAACAACTTCGAATGGAGAATGATCTGTAGTTGAATGCACACTACGGTTATAAGCAAATTCAACAAAAGGTAAACAATCCTCCCAATTTTTCAAATTCCTTTTTATTACCGCCCTAAGCAACGTGGATAGAGTCCTATTGACTACCTCAGTTTGCCCATCTGTTTGAGGGTGACAAGTAGTCGAAAACAAGAGTTTAGTGCCCATATTAGCCCAAAGAGTTTTCCAAAAATAACTAAGGAATTTAACATCCCTATTAGACACAATGCTCCTAGGAACTCCATGAAGCCTAACAACCTCCCTAAAGAACAACTCTGCTACATTAGTGTCATCATCGATTTTATGACATGCTATAAAGTGTGCCATTTTAGAAAACCTATCTACAACCACAAAAATTGAGTCTCTACCCTTCTTAGACCTAGGTAACCCTAAAACAAAATCCATGGAAATAACTACCCAAGGTGTGCTTGGTACGGGCAAGGGAGTATATAGTCCTTGTGGTAGGACTTTGGATTTCGCTTGCTTACAAGTGATGCATCTAGAACATATTCTCCCTACATCCTTCCTTATTGTTGGCCAATAAAAATGCTCACGCAAAACATCTAAAGTCTTCTTAATTCCAAAATGCCCCATTAATCCCCCCACATGGGCCTCATTAATTAACAACTCACGCATAGAACATTTGGCTATACACAATTGATTTTCTTTAAATAAATACCCATCTAATTTATAAAACTTTTCAAAAGAAGTTTTTTCACATGCATGGTAAATAGCAGAGAAGTCATCATCATTAGCATACATTTCCTTAACATATTCAAATCCTAGCAATCTAGCATTTAAAGTTGAGAGTAAGGCATACCTCCGTGATAAAGCATCGGCTACAACATTCTCCTTACCTCTCTTATATTGAACAATATAAGGAAAAGTCTCAATGAATTCCATCCATCTAGCATGCCTCCTATTCAATTTACCTTGACGCTTCAGATGTTTTAGAGATTCATGATCAGTATGGATGACAAATTCTCTTGGCAAAAGGTAATGTTGCCATGTCTCCAGGGTCCTAACCAAGGCATATAGTTCCTTGTCATATGTTGGATAATTAAGGGCTGCTCCATGAAGTTTCTCGCTGAAATAAGCGATAGGTCGCCATTCCTGCATCAAAACAGCTCATATACCTATTCCTGATGCATCACACTCAACTTCAAAGGTTTTAGTAAAATTAGGTAAAGATAAAACAGGTGCAGAACACAAACTATCCTTCAATGCTTTAAAGGCTCTCTCCTGATTCTTGCCCCATTTGAAACCAACAGACTTTTTAATGAACTCGGTTAGAGGTGCAGCTAGTGTACTAAAATCTTTGACAAACCTTCAATAAAAAATAGCTAAGCCGTGAAAACTTCTAACCTCAGTTACAGATTTAGTTGTGGGCCATTCTCGAATAGCCTTAACCTTTTCCTCATCTACTTCTACCCCGTTAGAATTAACAACAAAACCAAGAAAAACTAACTTGTCCATGCAAAAAACACACTTTTTCAGGTTCGCATACAATTGCTCTTTTCTCAAAATTTCAAGCACATACCTAAGATGTAAGACATGCTCTTCAAGATTTTTACTGTAAATGAGAATATCATCAAAATAGACAACAACAAATTTTCCAATAAATGCACGCAGAACATGATTCATAAGCCTCATAAAAGTGCTAGGTGCATTTGTTAGACCAAAGGGCATGACTAACCACTCATACAATCCATGTTTAGTTTTAAAAGCGGTTTTCCATTCATCACCCTCTCTCATCCTAATTTGATGGTATCCACTTATCAAATCAATTTTTGAAAAAATGCAAGAACCATGCAACTCATCTAACATGTCATCTAGTCAAGGGATAGGATGTCGATATTTTACTGTAATGTTGTTGATGGCTCGGCAATCAACACACATCCTACTTGATCCATCCTTCTTAGGAACGAGTAGCACGGGAACAGCACATGGACTCAGGCTCTCCCTAACTTGACCTTTGATCAAGTACTCTTCAACCTGTCTTTGAATCTCCTTAGTTTCTTCGGGGTTGGTCCTATAGGTAGGTTGGTTTGGAAGAGAAGCCCCCAGTATAAAGTCAATTTGATGCTCAATCCCCCTAATTGGTGGCACCCCATCTGGAATCTCTTCAAGGAACACGTCTTCAAATTCCTGCAAAAGAGAAATAGTGGTACTAGGCAAAGACTGGTTAAGATCGTTAATAGAAAAATTTGCCTCCTTGTACAAAAGTACAAGTATAGGTTGTTTTGAATAAAAAGCCCTCTTGACCTCACTTGCCTTAGCATAAAAATTCACATTTTTTTCTCTAGTATTTTTCCACTCTCCTCTCCTTTTTCTTCACTCTTTTTTTTTCTTTCACTCTTTTTTTCTTTTTCGTTCTTCTCTTTTTGTTTTTTTCCCTTAACCAATCTCAATTGATCTTCAAAGACTTGCTTGGGTGAAAGGGGTACAAGTGTGATGTTTCTACCGTTCTTCACAAATGAATACTTGTTTCTATATCCGTCATGTGTAACCCTCCTATCATATTGCCAAGGCCTACCTAGCAAGATGTGTCCAGCTTGCATGGGTACCACATCACACATCACCTCATCCTTGTACTTTCCAATGGAGAAGCTCACTAATACTTGCTTATTAACCTTCACTTCCCCACTATCATTTAACCATTGCAACTTGTAAGGCTTAGGGTGTTCAAATATAGGCAACCCTAATTTCTCAACTAAGGTAGTACTAGTCACATTG
Source organism: Hippophae gyantsensis (assembly GCA_030763125.1). Taxonomy (NCBI): domain Eukaryota; kingdom Viridiplantae; phylum Streptophyta; class Magnoliopsida; order Rosales; family Elaeagnaceae; genus Hippophae; species Hippophae gyantsensis. The sequence continues at coordinate 36,081,131 of CM061030.1, forward strand.
GTGCAACTTCCCCCATCTATGATAACACTACACACTTTGTTACTCACATGACACGTTGTGTGAAAGATGTTATCTCTTTTTTGTTCAAGGTCATCCTCCTTGACTTGAGTGCTCAAAGACCGCCTTATTACAAGTGCTTCCCCATCCACTGGTCCTATCTCCTCTTCACTAGCTTCCCCTACAGATGGTATCTCATCTTCTTCACTTTCATTATTGGTTCCAACCTCACCACTCGCTAAGGTGATCATTGCCTTCTTGTTGGGACATTGAGAGGCTATATGACCATTACCAAGACACTGAAAACACCTTAAGTCACGATTACGAATTGGGGTGTCGATTTTACCTTTGTCCTTGCTAGCCCCCATCTCTTTGGCTTTGTAAGGCTCAAATCTTGGTTTGGATGTAGCTATTTCATCTTTTTTCTCATTGGACTTCCAAGGACTAGTAAGGTTTGGTTTTTGAGTAATGGGACTAGACCTTAATGGTTGGGATCGAAAACTCCGTTTCTTTAATTGCCTTTCCACCTTGATTGCCATGTGGACCATGTCCTCCATCTCCACATAATGATGAAGTTCCACAATTTTGGCAATGTCCGGATTCAACCCACTAAGAAACCTAGCCATGGTTGCCTCTCTATCTTCCTCGACATTAGCTCTTGCCATAGCCACTTCCATTTCCTTGTAGTACTCATCAACACATTTATATCCTTGAGTCAATCTTTGTAAGCGTTGGTGTAACTCTCTATAGTAGTAGCTAGGTACAAACCTCTTTCTCATGATAGCCTTCATGTCCTCCCAATTATCTATGGGCCTTTCACGGTTTCTCCTCCTACTAATGACCAATTGATCCCACCAATTCAATGCATAGTCAGAAAACTCAATTACACCAAGTTTTACTTTTTTCTCCGTGGAATAGTTGTGACATTCAAAAATATGCTCCACTTTCTTCTCCCACTCCAAATACAACTCCGGGTCATTCTTTCCTTGGAATTGTGGTATCTTTATTTTTATACTACTTAGATCTCTATAAACTCCATCTTGAGCTCTAGGTGGGGGTCTCCACATACCTCCTCTACCATTTCTTCCTCCTCTATTCCCATTTCTTCCTCCTCTAGGCATTCTTCCCCCTTCTTCATCCAATTCTTCTTCCCAATCTTCTTCCTCTATATCATCCCCAACATATGCTTGCCTATTAACCCTCCTAACATTGGGTGGAGGTGTTTCTCGTTGTAAAGCTACTAAGGAATTTTCTTGCCTTTCCAATCTTTCATTCATATCAACCACCAAGTTGTTCATCCTCTCAAAAGATTGTTGCAGCACCATCATCATGAACATCATATCCGGTCTTCCTTCGGGACTACTGTTTGACATTTTTTTTTCAATTCTACACAACAATAGGTTAGTGTAATAAAATAGAACTAATGTAAATTCACACAATACCTCACGTGTTTAGCGCTCGGATTGATCGCTCAAACCCTCTTAGTTCCTAATCAAAGCAACCAAATCCAGGGATTCCAACCAATTTGTAGAATTATCAAACACCTAAAAAAATAGTTCACAATATCCCACTTGTTAAAGCACAAAGGAAACTAACTCAAAGTGTTTAGAGTAGTAAGCACAAGAAAAAACAATAGAACAACACGATTGGAAAACAACAATTTCCCCAAAGGAACTAAGCACATAATGGAAGATTTATAATCAAAGTGTAAAATCCTTGAAACTATGACTTCTAATACTCACTAGAAATTAGCAAATGTAACTTGGCCTCTCTCTTTTTTCTGTTTTTTTTAATTAATTCTGGCCACTCTTTTTCTGTTTTTTTTTCTTTTCTTTTGGAACAATTATGCTAATAACTCAAGAGTAAATCAATACAATACTTTCAATATGAGTTTAAGGAATTTTTAAGATTGGTAAATAGCACATAGATTACAACACAAAGGGAAAATGAAATTTCTGCAAGAACTACCACAGAAATACTAGAAAACAACCAAAAACTGCAGAATATATCAGATATTGCAGAATTAGCCAGGAAAAATACAGAATAGATTCAAAAATAGCAGAATTTGCAAGGAAACTGCAGAATATGAAAGAAAAATTCAGAAAACTTTCAAAAACAGCAGGATCTGCAAGGTTACTACTGAAAAACTTTGGACACAATAGAATTTGAAAGGAAAATGCAGAAAAAACATGGAAACAAAGAAGAGCAATATTTTTAGGGTATGGAGAATAAATTTCAGCAAGAACACAGCAGAATGATATTTTTTTTTCATTTTTTTATGTATAAGAAATACAACAAGAACACAAGAACAAGAACAAATATAAAGGATAGGAATCTGAAAATTAGCACCAAAAGCTCTAATACCAAATGATAAGAACTAAGGGTATAGGACCTAGCTAATTTCAGATTATATAGCAAAGGGTTTCTCCACAAATCAATGGATATTACTCACCATTTTTCTGAGGAGAAAAGACGCCACAAGGAGCTGCTAATTCCTTGATAAGTCTAGCATAAATGACACCCTAACAAGTATGGATATTACTCACCACAAATGCTTGGATGCTAAACAACGCCACAAAGGTTGCCAATCCCTTGATAAGTTGCTTAAAGAGGAACAAAGAGCTAGAATGAGCTCTCAAATGATCTGAATATTCAAACTTCATTCAAAATTGTATTTTACAAGAAATGAGGCTTCTTAATAGGATAAAAACCAACCCTAAGCTCTACTACATCATAGCCCTTGATCTCATCCAAGGGTTGAAAATAAACACAGCCAAAAAAAAAAAAAGGTAGCAGAAAACATTGACCAAATCATGGAAAAAAATGGGGCAATTGACCACAAAAGTAATCCTATAAAATATTACATCTTAACCCTTGATTTCATCCAAGGGTTGAAAAGTAAGCTACCCAAAATCAGTCCAAATGGCACTCCACAATTGGAGCAAAATATGGAGCAGCTGAGAACAAAAGAAACCCTATAAAATATTACATCTTAACCCTTGTTTCCATCTAAGGGCTGAAAATGAAGCTGCCCAAAAAAAAGTCCAAATGGCACAACAATGTGCCTAGTTTTATTTTGCTAATTTTGCACTAATTACCATCCTAGGATTGTCCCAATCCTTGCACTCCCAATTTAGGTCTGCTTGATTATGCATGACCTCTTGAATGAGCCCATTTAAAGCATTTTCGAGTTGTGCCTTCCTAGACCTTGTTATTGGTCCACTTGGAATTTGTAGGGCTCGATGATTCTCATCAAATTAACTTCAAATTAAAACTAAGATTAGGTAGAATCGATATTAATAAAATCAAACCATTTCCCGGCAACGGTGCCAAAAACTTGATGCTTATTTTCGTAAGTGTACAAATCGTTCAAGTAATAAAGTGTACAAAAGTACGGATATCGAACCCATAAGGAATGGCGTTACTAAGTACCAAAATTGACTAACCCTAATTTTATTTGAAAACCAAATTGTTGAAATTGTTTTAAAAGCAAATTAACATAAAACTAAACGCAAATAACAAAATTTAATGTTGTTCACAAATGATTAAAAACGCTAAGGCATTTGATTTCGCTAAATCAATTCAATCTGATTTCAAGTCATGTTATATGAGAATCAAAGCTAAAAGTGATGATTGAAAAACCCAAATTTACCTAATACTCTCTCTCGAGTTATATTAGAATTACTTATCTATGAAAATCAACTATATTTCTATGAAGATTTAATCACAAACAAGCACATTAAGATTTATGGAATTTCTAGATTAACCATATACATCATGCATTAGTTCTCACACTCGCATTCAACATACGGTATTTATCACAAGAAGCATTCATTACATATCTCCTCTCGGTCTCAATATAATGCAACTAATCATCTAAATCTTGGCCAGAAATTTAAAAGCATTAAGCATGGAAATAAACACTCAACTTGAAAACAATGAACTCATATAACAATAACAAAAGAAATCAGATTTCCTTGATTCAACTACATCATAGCCTTAGCAAAAATGAATTAGTTCATAACGGAAATAAGAACAACCATTATTTCAATTGAATTCATGAATAACAAATCTGAATAAAATGTAGAATATGAAGGCTAAGGAGAAGAGATGAAAAACTCTTGAAGATGAAGACTTGGTAGCAACAATGGTGATGATCCTTCAAGCTTCTCCAAACTTTCTCTCCAAAATTGCCTTTTTTCCTCCAAAAATGACTTAGATCTGTTCTCTCTGTCGTCCCCCTCTTTCTCCATCATATTGTATATATAGATCTAGGGTTTGGGGGGCAATTTTGGAACAAAACACAATAAAAAATGTGTTTTCGAATGAAACTCGCCGGCGGCGACATTGTTCTCGCCGCGGCGAGATTTCTAGAAAAGTTACGATTTTTATTCTGCTAAATATCGTCGACGGCGAGATTACTATGGCCGGTGGCGAGATGCACTTGGCCGGCGGCGAGGTTAAGTTGGCCGGCGGCGAGATTGCTTTGGCCGGCGGCGAGATTTCTTTGGCCAGTGGCGAGATTGCTTTGCAAAAATTTGTGTTCCCTGCATGATTTTCAACGTATTCTCCATAAGGTTTTTGCCGGCGGTGAGAATATTTTCACCGGCGACGAAATTCCAAATTTTGAAATTTTGTTTTCTTTTTATTTGCACTCAATCCCGTTCATAAAAATTTGTCCCAAACTTCTCCAAAATTATGATTTTACCTGAAATTGCACTTTAAACACGAAATACCCATGAAATGACATTTGTGGATTAAATAATCAAATAAACGCAATTTTCACACAAATATCAACATTTAAATCATAACAAAAATGCAATAATTTGACTCTTATCAGTTATGCACAAATGAAAAATACATATACTTTTAATTTCTAAAAATAAGTATATAACACTTCATCAATTGTAAAAAACTTCTAATATTAAATACAAAACCTATACATATTACTAACAAGCTAAAATAAAAGGAAGATGATTTATAGAAGTAGAAAAAATATTATCACTCATAATGAAAAGATTATAACCTCAAATTATTCTCACAAAACAATTTTCACTATTTGATTCCTAAACATCAATTTAGAATTTATCTCAATTTTAACATTTAATTATGAAACACAGACTATGACAAAAAATTAATTATTACATTATTTCATGACATGTTTAAGATATTAATCCAATAGTGAAAAGACTTAATCAATCACTTAAAATCGACTAAAAGCATAATAATTGTGCAAAAAATTTAAAAATAATCTAACTATCCCTAAATCAATAAATAAAAGAAAATAAATAGAAATAAATGTAAACATATATTTAATAAAAAATTTAAAAATACCTAAATTTATGTAACTTTTCCTCCACTCCTAACTTATAATCTACATTGTACTCAATGTAACAGATACAAATTAAAGATAAAGATAAAGAAGAGAATATAACATAATACAAAATAAATTTCAAAACAAAAGTAATTAAACTAGAGTTCATAAAACCAAACCGAAACAAAATATATAAAAACTAATAGAGATTAATAAAACTCGAGAGTAAAGTTGGAAATCAATCCTCCATGTCGTTCGGTCATTGATCTTTACCATTTGAATATTCAGGTGAGGTAAAAATGAAATCATACCCTTGATTCTAGGATTCTCTCAAATAACTCGAATCAACTCTGAGATGGTTGAGTGTTAACCATTGCATTTCAAAGAAAGTATGGTTATATTCACCCGTGAACATAATGCTGTTGAATTGTAAACTCATCATGCTAGGTAGTATAAGCTCGGATATATTTTTAAATGTGAGTCACTTTTTCATTTAAGTGATGAATTTCATCCTTTATTGACATTTTGAAGAAGAAGCGAGCCTTCTGTCCCTTTGGTTTTATTAGCTCAAGGTGAGTTCATTATAATATATAGATTCAATAATTCACCAGGTTATATTAACACCTAATTTTTTAGGTAATTCACTCCCGCTCGTTGTAATGAGTTAAAGAAAGAAGTAACTCAAATGGTGATTGTTAGTAGATAATCTTATCCGATGGTGAATTATTGCTCCAACATCAATTGTCATTGTGGGTGCTATAACATAAAGTAATATATCCTTTTCTCTATTCATAGTGTTGTAACGAGTAATGGGCATAAGTTTGGAGTAGACAAAATATTGCTAGACACGGGTAGCCTTACTTAAATATTTTGTGTCAAAACCATTGGGTTTCACACTGAAATATTCTCACTCAACCCCCTCTATAGTAAGGGGTTCTATTACTTCAGTATAGTTCATAACTATGAGTGTTGGCTATTTTCGTGGACAAAATATTTATTTGTAAATTTGTTTTTAGACCTGTTATCAAGTCTATCAAGAAAAGTCAAACAAATGCTGGAGTTCCAGATAATTATACTTCAGATATATTTTTGATAACTATAACACATAAGATTACATTTATGCATTTAATAGCACATGCTTATAAATCTGAAATTATTGTTAGTGCTAAAATATGAAATAAGATATGCTAAAATATTAGATAAGATATATTCTAAACTATAGTTAAAATCTTTTGCATAAAAGATAGCATAAAATTTATTTTAAAAGATATTAGATAAGATATACTTTAAGTTATAGCTGAAATCTTTAGCATAAAAGATAACATAAAACCTATTTTAAAAGAATTTTTCTTTAAATAAGAGTCTTCTTAATTAGTGAGTATTACTAATTCTATTTGTAATAGAAAGGATATTTATCAATCATATAAGAATTTTCTTAATTAATGAGTATTACTAATCCTATTTGTAATAGAAAATATATTTATCAATTACATAGAATTAAGGGTTTTAATTTTTTTCCTATAAATAAAACTCATTTCTCATTGTTTCAATCAACCACGCAAAAACATTATTCTATTCTTCTTAATTTCTCTATCTTGTTTTACAAATATAAGATCATAATTCTTTAGGCTTTTTTATTTAGTTAATCTATCAAATATTTGTGGTTATGTTTGATTGATTAATAAGCCTAATTATTTTATGATATTTTGATAATATGTTCTTATGGCTTCTTCTTTATATTTGTTCTTAAATTGTTAGATTAAATAATTATTTTTTGTCATATCATAGTTATTTGATTTGATTATTAATCTTTAAATAAGTTATTTTTATTGAACTTGTGCTTAATCTTTGTACTCTAGGATTTACTAGTTGATTTGATTTAAGTAACATATGCTTTGAGTCATCTAGTTAGGATTATTCATTATTAAATCCGTTCTAGAACACACACGGGCACTTGTGTTTTTGTGCTAACCGTTTTGCAATTATTTTGGGAACGTATTTGATTGGCGGGAAGCTTATTGAAACGTTGGTATGGAAACCACTCACGCTAATATTGGAAACAATGAAAACAGAGTAGGGGCTCATAAGTAAAGTACATTGGGGCATTATCCTAGAGAGGGTAGTATAAGACTGAGTTTGTACTTGAATATTTGATTTTCATAGTGGAAAGTTAAGTGGTTCGGTGGACCGGTGGTTTTCCTCTTAGGTCATGGTTGTGGCCTAGGTTGTTTCCACCTAAAAATGTCATGTGTTATTCTTTTATTTCCACACCTTATTTTTACATACGATTGCATGTCTGGCCGCTTTGTTTATGTTATCAAATTATAAATTGATAAAAATTAAAAATAACCTATTCACCCCTCTAAGTTAATTAGGTCCATATCTTATAAACTTTCACATACTACTTAAATAATTTTCATACTCACACTGCCTTACATCTATCAATCCATAGTAAGAATTTGTATTAGATGGGCCAAACAAGACTAGTACACCCCGTACTTTTATCCTGTTATCGACAACATCAAGAACATTGGCATAAAATTTTCAAACAATTGATTCAACAACAACATCTGGTTCCTTGATGAACCATCTCCATCCTAATGCCACCATGATATTCGCTATTCCCTCAAAATGACAATCTTTCCTAAGCTCAAATTCTAAGCCTCCTTCAATGGTAAAAATGTTATTTATTTTATTTGAGTTTGACCTATGTACTAGCAAAGTTAGTCCTATTATAGTCTATAGGGACCTCAACATCTTTTCCTTTCTCACTCCTATTCCTTTTGGGAGCCATTTAAACCAAGTTTAATATTAAAAAAAATTAAAGGATTCACAGATTTGGTACTCAATTTGTCAAATTAGGTACTCTTTTTAATCCATATATTTGTAGAATTAATCCACAAAATCAAAAAAATAAACTCAAGAACTATTCTAAAATCTATTGTTACTTATTTGTGATGAAGATTTGATGAACATCCCTCATAGAAGATGAATATTTGAAAAAAATTCGAAAGAAATTTGACAAAACCTCTTAATAATTGGTAAGAAAAAAGATGAAAATAGGATTATTGTGAAGAAATTTGAAAGATTGAAGGAAAAAAGATGGGATTATAGGGGATTATTTGTATTTAGGGGAGAGAAAAATTAAGGATTTTGTGTGAATAAGATGAAGAAAATGAGAGAAATAGTGGTTGGAACATGTAGGGTTGGGTATTTCTATGAAAACTTTAAGCGTAGGTCGCGAAGCATGTTTATTCATACCGCGGTGTGATATGTTTAAATTCTAGACCTAAACGTTCAAAACCACTTGGGTCGTGGTACAGATAAGTTCATGTTGTGACATGAAAGTTAATTATTCACACCCAATTTTTCAATCCGAGAGACGTTGTGGTCATAAAAAGGCCATGTAGCGGTGCAATATTTTTTATAACTAAAGTAAAAAAAAATAATATCTAAGTAAATGTCCCTATGTCATTGATTTCATTTGTCGCTCTAACCAGACAACTGCACTTTCTATTCATTCTACAAGTGTTCAACTAGTTGCTCTACCTGTATCTCCACCCTTTTCATGGATGCTTTCAAAGTGTCCAACCTTTTATTATTCTTATATTAGTTGTCCTTGCTAACTTTAATGAAAACATTCAAGTTATCCTCCAAGGATAGTCTATTGGGAAGATTCCAGGGCACTTATTGGTGATGCTATTGGGCTTGTTGATTGGATTTCAGAACAAATGGAAGATTGTTTCTGCCTTGGATTCTTGGTGTCTGCATTAGGGTCATACCTAAGTCTTGGTTGGTACCCCTCCATTTCATTAAGATATTCAGGTCCTATGGTAGCTTCTCTTTGGTAGGGACAAGTATCAGCACCATGTCCCAAAGTACTATACACTCCATATTGTTTTTGCTATTAGTGGATTGTGTAGGGAGAAGTGCAACTTGCTTGATCAATTGTGTAAGTTACATTGATACTTCAGTACTAGAGTCTTTTTTATAGACTCTAGCCCTTCTAATTCTTGAGCTTTTTATTGAAAATTAGTACATAACATCTCAAAGAGATTATAAGTATATATGTCAGTTTCTCACCAATAGCTTATCCCACAACATTGTCGACGATGAATTGACACTGTTATTTCAACCCATTGTAAAATAATTGGTTCTGCAACTACAATGGGTAGCTATGATGATGGCATTGAATAATGAATAACTTGAACATATTTCAAGCCTTATGGAAATGTTCTCCCTCAATTCGACAGAAAATAACTATCTTAGCTCTTAAATTTGATGTCTTTGATGAGAATAAAATTTTCCCATAAATTTGTTGTAAATATTCTCTCAAGTCATCAAAAAATCTGGAAGAAGTGGCATTAGCCAAGCTTTGGCTCTCTTTAAGGTGATTGGGGAAACAACTTATTCTTAGCTGGTCTTTCATTAGTACACTGAAAGGGAAGCTTTGGACTGTTATTTAGTATATCATATAAAAACTAAGTTAGTTTTTGATTTATGATTTATGATTTTTTCAATTTTTTTTAAAATTAAACAACTCACAAATATTTACAAAACAATTTTTAAGATTTTTGATAATAAAAATTTAAAATGTTATTCCTCCCTTAATGGTGCCAAAAACTTAATGACAAAAACTTAATAGTCAAATTTTGTAAAATTTATAAATAGCTTGTAAGTGTAAGAATCACTTTGTAAAAAATAATAAGTATATCAAAATAAGAACTACATGATTTTAAATAATTCAACAAAATTTAAAAAAAACGAAAAGTAAACCTAAACATTATGTCACAAAAGTTTGACTTTTAAAAAGTTTAAACTAATAACATAAAATAAATGATAGAAATATAATAGATTTAACAAATATTAGGTAGATATATAATTAACACTATAAATGGAGAATTTATGGGATTTATTTGCTTGTTAATTATACTTATTCAAAATTAATTAAGTTATTATTGATATAAATTAAGGTTATTGATTTTTTCTTTTTATATGAAAAGTCTTTTAGTGGGGAAATTTTTTTTAATCAAATCAATTAAAGTTTTTTAGAATGGATTAGTAAACGATGAGATTAAATTATGTTTTATTTTTAAAGAAATAACAAGTCATTTAAATTAATATTTTTGACAAGTCTATCAATTTAAACATTTATTCAAGGTGTTATAATCAGATTCTAAAATTCAACTTTTAGATTTTAAATTTAGTAATAAATTTTGAATAAAGAAATAAACTTAATTTATTTTGTAAAAATATTCACATAAATTAATATTTTGCAAACATGACAACATAACTAAAATCTTATAATAATATTCAATCAAATATGCTCAGACTTAACGAATGATCAGTAAATTAAAAATAATATTAAAAAATATATATATAAAATTAAATCTATAAATATTAGAGTACAATTAAAATTAATATTTTAATATATTCTTCGATATATAGATAACTTGTATAGCGATCTATGATTTTAAAAACCTCTAAAAAATCTATCCATATTATATATTGAATCAAATTGTTATAGAAAACTAAAGAAAAACTTCCTAAGCTACTAAAAGTAAAATATATCTGATGCTCGTCAAAATTTTGGTGTGTCTAATATTGAGAAATGTGGCTTTATTTATAAGTGAGAAAATGAGAGAAAAGTGGATCATGAGAGATTAATCATCGTACATCGCACCCCAATGTTTTCTCTGTCACGACCCGTGTCTTATTTGGTATGTGTTAAATCATATATGAAAAGGTCATGCTACGGCTTAATATTTTCAACATCGTGACCCAATAAACTACGTGAATTTGATTTTGAACAACAAGGAGCGTGCCTCGACCTACTTCACTTCATGTCGTGGCTAGCGTTGCTTGTTTTCACTTTTTTGTTTCTCTCTTTACAAACTAAATCTAAGTTTTACATATTTTATTCTTTTTATTCTTCTAAATTGAAAATGAGCCTTTTAGGTATGAATCTTCAAATATTTTATCAAATTTAAAGTTAAAAATAATAGAAAAACAATAAAAAATATCCATAATTTTAAACACATAGATTTGTATAAAATAATGATAAAATCATATATATTTAAATTTATTTATAACATTTGAATGCAAATAAATAACATAATATTAATGTTTTTTTAAAACTCATCAAACATCACCAACGAACTCATAAAAACGAGATTGATGAGTAATACAATTAACAAAACTTGGGTAAGCATTCATATTTTACCTCAACCTACGTATAAGAAAGCATAAATGGAATCCACACGCTAGGAGTCAAAGTTGAATTAATGTCAAAATTCATTCGAATCCAAACACTCGCATATAGCCACTACTATCTAGATGATAGAACCAACTTTCTCAACAATTTTCCCTGCAATGGATTCAATCTACCGACCCATAGGAGGTCATGGAGTTGAATTCAGATTAGAGTTGAATTGAAAGCCAAACCAGATGAGACATCCTGGGAGTAACCTCTCAATCACCATCAAACTATTACCAAAAGTCCACAGGGCTTTCTCCAACACAAACTGTAAAATGTAAAATGTGACATCTTCAAAATAGAAAACAAATGTTTATCAATTCAACAGATCTTGTCCAGTTTTTACGATTGATACGAAAAAATGACTAAGTTGATCGATTTCTAAAAAATGACATACATAACAAGAGCCAAATGAAGATTATTGTTATCCGTCACGATCAAATCCCCAAGATCCAAAGTTAAATCTATACTGTCAACATGGTTCGATGGATTTTTTTTTACAGAGATCTAGCAAATAACAAATGTTAGGTTAAAGCAAGTACAAATAAATAGAGGAAATAAAGAACTAAAGACGTAATGGAGGAAACTAAGATAAACGAGAATAAAAAAGTGAGATTAAAAAGAAAATCAAAACCAACACCCCTTTCGAGGCTTGAGCACAAACGCACTCGGATAATTTGTTAATCCTTCCTTTTCTACCTATAATTTACTTGAATATGAAAAATTCTTCTAGAAAGAAAATTCTTCCAAGCACAAAGCAAAATGCTAAAACGCACTATGAGAAAAAGTGAAAAAGGGTCAAAATTTTCATAATTAAATTTATTTAGATGCGCACTAAAAGAGGCTGACAATTTCAGCATCTGGGTATTTGGGATTTTTTCATTGGATTAACCCATTTGGCATATACAGTCCATTTTATCCATTCGAACATTCTATTTGTAAACAGTACTACATATATAACAAATATATTACTATCATAATATATATTTTAACTTTTTATTAAATATATTTATGTAAATATGATTATGACTATTATGTTATATTATTTAAAATTTATGATTCATAAACTTTTCCTTTAAAAATCAAATTTTTTATAGATTTATATAAAAAATTGTAAATATGAAACTGCTGATGGAACTACATAAAGCCACGTAAACATGCTTAAATCAAAGTATACAACTTTAACTAAATAAAGAAGTTATAAAAAATTATGATAAATGTTGGTATTGAAAATTGAATTGTATGTTAAATTTGTATAATTTTTGAATTGTATAACGTAGCACCATTTATATGACGTGCACGTGCACTGGAGAGTGGAGATCAAGTTGCTCAAAAATTATATTTACCCACATAGCCTGATTTCCCATACACACAGGGTGAAAGTGAGCGAGGCAGCGTATGCGAATGGGAAACGAAAGTTTCAAAGACTCGTCGCCGGAGCGATCAGAGTCTCGTCTCTCTCGTCTGAAACAGAGACTTCATATTCATCGTCATGGTCGTCGTCATAGTTTTCGTTTAGGCCATTCGCGAACTGGCAATGGATCGGGCTCTTCTTCTCATCACAAAGTTAGCGAAGCTGATCATTTTGCCGGAATTGCTCTCCTTACTCTTATTCGTGTATGTGTTCATATATATATCATTTTCATCGTCATTGTTTTCATCATTCAGTGTTTCATTGGCCTTTTTCGTTACTATAGTTAGTAATTGCTTTTGTTGTTATCATTACTGCTTGGAATTTTAAGATATCGACCTTAACATATTAACAGTTGTAGATTTTGTTTGGACTAATTTTGTTGTTGAAGTTTTGTCTGTATGGATTTTAAAATATCTACAAAGGTGAAATTTAAGTTTGATGAATTGTAGGCGGAGATGAAATTCAAGGACAAGTGGCTTGCATGTGTTTCTTTCGGAGAGCAAACGTTCCGTACTGAAATCTCCGACTGGTTAAGTCTTGGAATCTAAATTGACTTCTTGCTTACATGTTCTAATGATAACCCAAAGCTGAAACGATAAGAACTCATTTTAACCTTATATAGGTTTCATAAGCTGATGTTTTGTTATCAAACACTATAAATCTATTCCAGCTCTGGTTTCAATTGGGATGTAATGTTCCATTAAGATATAATATAACCTATGAATTTTATGATCACATTTTATTTTTTTCTATTTGTTTTTTTAATGGATGTTTTTTTAATGGATTGAGATGATAATGCGATGTGATATTTCATTTATACTTAGATAAACTTAAATGATAGTAAAATTATAAAAACAATGAAAAAATAAAATATATTTATCGATAATAATTATGATTATTTATAATAATTATAGTATCATTAAATATAATTTTAAATGAATTCAAATGAGATGAAATAATATTTAAATAGAATAAAACAATTTTAACCTATAAATTCATTAAAAATATTAAATAGAATAAGAGATAGTTAGAATAGTTCATTTAAAATCCGTATAATTATTAAAAATGTCTTATAATCTTTTCAAATTATAGTGGTTATTAACAAGCTGTCTATAGTTGATTATTTGATATTATAATGTCTTTTATTGACTTAAAAATCTTCAAGCTTGTAAGAGAATCTAACGTGCGTTCATTTTGTTTGATTGGTGGTGCAGTACGAACAAACCAGTTTGGAATTCGGTGAGTACCCTTAATTAAATCATATATTTAAATGCAGACTGACCTTGTTTCCCCTCGTACATGTTGATCTAACATATCATACAGTGACTTAATGCCGACCGAAAGACCTATATCATAATCTATTTCTATGCTGCGAGCAGCTATACATTTTTACATAAAAACAATCTCTTTGTATATCTTACTGGTTTTATTTTGTTAGAAATTGAGAATCAATATGATATAAAGTTAAACTAAGTCATCTACTATTGAGGATTTATCAACTACTTTGCATCACAATGATATATGTTCCTTGTGTGTATCAAGTAGGTGTAAGTTTGAACCCGACTGATGTTACTTATGCCTTAGCTTTTAAAAAGACAACATGTGTTCTTTCTTACAAGATGTAACAATTGACAAGAACCTTGAACACAGTTTTAAAAAGACCAACATGTGGTATTTCTTACAAGATGTGACAATTGACAAGAACGTTGAACACAACTGTGTGAGGTGTTAAATTCCATTAGATTTATGAAACTTTAGATCTTAAAAATTTAAACTAATGGATGAGAACACTTATAATTTTTATAAACTCTATTATAATATTGTACTTAATCAATGTGAGATATTGTTTTTAACATCCTTTCAAAATGCGGGTGTTTTTCTAGACTATAACTTTATATTTTTAATCTATTTTATTATATTTTTAGATCATTTATCTTTTTTTCCTTTTGTAAGATCCTTTTTTTTGTGTGTAAGAATAGGCTCAAGGTTTTTATCCTAATCGAATGAAGTTATGATACCATATCAAAATCTATAAGAATTATAAGTTTTTTAATTTTAAAAGGTTAACTCAATGGGGTGAAAACACCCATAATTTTTATAAATTTTACTATAATATTATGCTTAATTAATGTGAGATATTAAAACTCCCCTATCCACCCAACGACCAACCTCCCTCCCTATCATCTTCTTATTCTTCTTCTTGTTTATTTATTTTTAATTATTATCAGAACTTTTCTTCTTCTTCTTCTTTATTTATTTTTAATTATTATCAGAATTTTTTGAAGATAAGTGATTTTCTTCAGAAAAAAACATGTCTAAGAGAGAAAAATAAACCATGTTTACCACTAAAATATTAATCTGGTTTCAAGTTTCTGTCAATTAGTTGTATTTTTATCCTTTTATGCTCTTCATTCATTGTATTTGATGTGTAAATGAACCTATATAGTCCCCAAAAACATTTAAAGAAAAACATCACTCTACAAACAAAAGAACAGCTGGATCATGATTTAATTTGATATGTAGAAGTTCTATCTTGAAGCAATTTTCCAGATTCAGTAAGTAAGAAAAAGAAAAGCTATAGTTAATTAGAATTATGATTTGACATATAGAGTTCTATCTGAAATTAAAACTTTAAATTTTTAATGATTATATACGGCAGTGAATATGACTTATGCGAACATATATTTCTTTAACAGGAAAAGAAGTTTCTTTTGGATAAGAATGGGCCTCATGTTGCAAGGATATCTGTCTTTGAGGTATGCCAATTGGTCTGTAGCAACCCTCCCTAATTATGCTCGTGTTGTTCCATGCATGCCTATTAAATGGACTTGAATTATTTTCAATGAAGATGCCTTATCTTTTTGTTTAATTGACCATTTTAAGTAAGGTATGTGTATATGTATCTCTTATTTCTAAATAACAAAATCTGAACTCTAAAATATACAGCTAATGTAAAAACAATTTCATTTTTAAGATATTCTTGTATTTTAGGATTATAATACTTCTTATCAAGTTGGATCATAGATATTAATCATGTCCAACTTACAAATAAAATCATCGAAACTTTGTTGAGGAAGTTCTTTGGTAAAAATATCTCTCGTTTGCTCTTTTGTGGGAACGTAGGTCATGCAAATGATTCCATTTTTAACTTGTTTCTTGATGAAATGTCTATCTATTTTTACATATTTTGTTCGGTTGTGTTAAACTGGATTAAAAGAAATACTGATGGAGGCTTTGTCATCACAATAGACCTTGAACGAATACTTAGTTTGATCTCCAGTTCTTCTAGGAGTTTTTGTAACCATAATCCTTCACATATCCTTTATGAGATTGCTCAAAACTCAACTTTGGCAATTGATACTAATTCTAGCAACTATATTTTGTTTCTTACTTCTCTATATTACTAATTTTTCAAAGACAAAAATACAATAAGCGGTAGTAAAGAGGTGAAATTTATATAGAATTCTTAAACAGATACAAATACAAATACAAACATTCAAACTCACAGTCAACAATACGTTATTAAATGTAAACAATTCTAATCCTTTTCAGCTAATAAATGTTATAAACTCAACACCAACCAATTAAAATTTAAGCCAAGATCCTACATTAATTATTTGACAAACAGAAAGAAACTTACCCATTATTAATCAAAAATAATCAATATAGTGTCTTTAATAAATTCTAGAAGCAAATAAAATCATATATCATTAGATAATAATATTTAAAAAATAAAATTAGAAATAATTTTTAAGTATTACAATTACCTAAATCAACATCTTCATAAATCTCGTGGTTATCATTGTATTTCGATAAAGCGACATAATCATTATTAATGGAGGAACAGAATCAATTTTGACAACATACTAATACCACTACCATTTTAGGATTCAAAGAACTTCTAAATGGATCAAGAATGTGCCCTCCTATGCTAAAAGTTGATTCTAATGTAACAATTGAAACTTGAACTGCTAACACATCACGTGCAATAAGAGAGATGATAGGAAACCTAAAAGAATTTGCCTTTCACCATTTCAATATATCAAACTTATTCAACATGACATTTTCACATGGGGTGTTCAAATATTTCTCAACCTCAGTTTTCAACTCCAAACTATTTTTCTTCTCTAAGAGTTTAAGAAATTTCATCTTTCTTGCTTCCTCAAATGAGGGAATATTTCGTATAACATCTTGTGATTGAGTCACATTAGATTGAAAATCCTTTTCATGCACTAACTTATAGTAAGCTTTAAACATATCCATGAAAGTATTTTTGATCTTATCTCTCAATTTTTTAATAATTTCTAAGTCATATACCTCTTCAAATAGTAATTCCAAATACTCCAATTTGTACCTAGGATCAAGTACAAATGCAACATACAACATCTTATTAGTCTTATTTACATTTTCTCAATACTTCTCAAATTTTGTTTTCATGCTAGCAACCATATTTTTCAATAGCAAATCATCGAAATCACACCATGTAAGTATTTGAGATTAAATGTTATGTAATTCTATAAAATATAAATTTGATATGGTACATAAAGATGCACTGAATGCTAATATAGAGTCATAAAAGGCTTAAAAAACTTGACAAAAACACTAACATTTTTCCAATCATCTGATGTTAGAGGTTCACCACTTGATCGCTCCTCATGAAAATAAAAAATAAAGTCTGTTCCTTCTTCTTCGAGACGATCAAAAGCTTTTTAAAAATCTAAAGAATATTTTAACATTAGATATGCGGAGTTCCATTTTGTAGGCACATCTAGCATAACACTTCTTTTGGACTCAATATTTTCCTTAACAAAACACATTTTAAACTTTTGTAATTTCAAAGGAGAAGATCTAACATATCTCACTGCACAACGAATACTTATAATAGTATTGTGAAGATATTTAAGTCTTTCTCTTACAACTAAATTCAAAATGTGAGCACAACATTACACATGAAAGAACTCCCCACTCATAACAAGTCCATCATTCCAATTTTAGCTTTCTTTTCAAGTATGACACAACAGTATCATTTGAAGAAGCATTATCAAGAGTTACTGTGAGTACCTTACATATACCCCAATCACACAAACTCTATTCTATCACTTTCCCAATTGTATCACCTTTATGATTCTTAATTTGACAAAAAAATTTATAATTTTATTTTGTAATTTTTAATCTTTGTCAGTATAATAAATGGTTAGACAAATATAATAAATATTTTGAATTGAAGTCCAACAATCACTAGTAAGACAAACTCTTTGTTTTTCACTTATGAAAAGGTTTCACAAACTTTTTTTCTCATATAAATAAAGTTGAAACACATCCCTAGAAATTGTTTGACGAGATGACATATGAAACTTATGACAAATTTCAGCTATAAAATCTTTAAATCCTTCACCCTCAACAAACCTAAAAGATAATTTATCAATAATAATCATTTTTGCCAAAACAAGTCTAGCACGTTTTGCATCAAATGATACAACAACTAATTTATGAGTTGTCGTATCATCCCCTCCTTTTTGTGTTTGAAAACTTAACATCTTTTTTCCTCTATCTACTTCTTTAGTAATCTTTTACATAAATTTTTGAAGTGATATATCATTGAAATAGTTACATTCCTTGTGGGATGAGCAACATAACTTTTATTACAGCAATGACATGTAGCTCTAGGATTTTCCACATCATAGGGTATAATAAATGAAAAATGATTCCATATTTTTGACTTGAATTTTTTTGATTTCTTCATATCAGATTTATTATCGGGGTCAACATTACTTATTTCTATTCCTCTTTTTGAAGATGAGTCATTTAAATTCTGTGGTGGTTTTTTCATTTCCTCTAGATGAATTTCAAGTTCAATGTCTTCAGTCATAAGAATGTCTGGAAATTGACTTGGTTTAATAAACCCATGTAAATTATCATCACCTATATATAGAATATAGATGAGTACATATTGTTATCGTAAGTTAAATATTGATGTAACATTCTATTAGAAAATAATGGTTATTGTAGTTTACAAATTAAGATAGCAGAATCAATTAAGATTATATCCTTGGGAAATTTAAGCATATAAGCATATAAAAATAACGTACAACATATATTTACACCACCTTATAAACTCAAACATATTTGTGGTTCAATTAAATTGTATTTTAAGTAAAACATATTATTAATCCTAATTTCTCGATGAATTAGATGAATCAAAATTCCTAATATGACGTAAATAACTAAAACAAGTTATTGTATTTTATGCATTAAAAACCTTGATCAGTGAAACAAGAACCATACTAGCTAAACTAGTCAAGAAAACTGTTATAATTATTGGTGAAGATGGAAACTCACGCATTTGTGAGTTGTTCAATGAGAATCCAAATTTTATCCTTTGGGATAATGGAGTTAAAAATTGGATTTACTCCTTACTATCACCAAGCTATTTGAGAATTATATTATTGTTCTCTTTATTAGATTATGTAGTATTATTCGAGACCACAATTGACTTGACAAAATATCATTCCCCATGTAATATCAGTAGAAAAGCATCATAAATTTAACATGAAAAATACTTGGATAACAGTCTATTTCACTTAAAGATAGGTTACATGTGATGAAGAACAAATATCAAATTGGCTTCAGATAATAAGCTTTTATCCTTAAAAATATATTCTTATAATTTGGACCAATATTATGAAATCTATGAAAGCATATAATGCCTTATCAATAATATAAAGGGATCTTATTCCCGATCAATATTCTCACTGTTAATATGCTTACAAGAAGTCTTGTTTCAAAATTGTTGCATGTTTACAACTCATGTGAGAAAAATATCATTATGATTATGCAACAATTAGAATTGAATGGTATCCCCGCAATACTATATATTACAAACTGTACATAATTTCAAATAGTTTTTCATTGAATATAGTTTTGTGAGCATGATTATATTAACTAATAGCACAATGTTATATTATCTACGATACATACATATATGCATCTTAATCATTGATAATTATTATTGTGCCATCTCATAGCTATCCATCTAACTTATGGTGATATTGAGCTAGCTGTTCAAAGAGTAAAAGTGATGTTTACTATAGATGGTAGAGTATATTACATGTTTTTCATCACTCATTCTATACGAGTTTTTACATATTTTGTTTTTATTATTGTTAATTAAAGTTTTTTATGTTTATCATATGTATCATATAAAATACAAAATATGTCATTTGCTATAAGGATTTTTTAAATCATTGTTCATAAAAACATTAATAGCATTTCAAATAAAAAAATGATGATTTAGCCCATTTTATTAAACTAATATCTATTAAATTTCTCAACAATATCAGTTATTGAGAATCTGTTTTTTAATATAGTTGTTCGAAAAAAGTTTCCTTTATTAGATTGAGAAACAAGAATTGTTTTCGGGAAAATACACGTAAGGAAACTTTACTAGGCCAAAGCTTTAGTTAAAACTGAAAGGATTGATTTGGGTTCCATAACTTGAAAAGAATGTAATCTCAGTCAAGCAATTATGCATAGATAATTATATGCATGTATAGTTCTTTCTTAACATTTTACCGTGAAGGATTTGAGAACCAAGAGAGGCGAGGATGTAGATAAAGTGAGAGAGATCTACATACCTATTTTGTCCATGGGTGATAGGATTAGAGGCAAGGCGAGGCGAGGATTACTGACTGATGCTGGAAGCGACACGAAGATTGTTGGTTGTGTTGGAGGCAACAACGAGGATGTAGATAGGGTATTTGGATTCGAAGAGTCAAATCGATTCGCAAGCGAGAGAGATAGTTGGTTTTGACGTTTTGTTATATATATAATACGTTGGTTAAATTAAGTTTTTAATATATTATTAAAATCGGTACGGTCTGGTCTGACCGGTTTATCAGTTTAAAAATTATTATTACTAGATCGGATCGTTTAAAAAATAATTTTAATTAATATAAATATGATCGGACGATTTGATTTATAAAACCGATGAGATCAGTCCGTTTTTCATTTTAATTCGATTCGGATTGCGTTTTGAAAAATCGTAAGTTACGAGTTGCTTCCCTGATGGGACAAATAGGTATGTTTTGCTAATCGATGGCTTCATATAATGCATAAGCCCATTACCATTGAATTCTCTAATTTCCATTTTTTAAGATGGACGGGTTTGTTGAAGATGACTCTTCTATCTGGCCGGTGAGGTAACCTAATTTCCCTTTGTCATCAATTGCTAATTTAATGGACTGTGTCCACTCACGGTAATTTTTTCCGTTGAGTTTTCAATTGTGAGTTGAATAGATGAATTTTCTAGTCCTCCAAAACTCATGGTAGATCATTCGTCTGTTTCCCTATTAAGATGATCAGAGAAAACAGACTCACTGTTGTTGTTATTAGCCTTGGTTATTAGCGCCAAAGTTTGAGAGAAAAACTCTGTTATGATACCATGTAGATTTGAAAAGATATGTATCTCTTATTTTTGATTAATAAACACATTTACAGAACTTGTATTTATAATACAATAAATGTAACGAAAGTTAGAAAGAATCCGAAAAATAAAATTTGAACTTTAACTAAATATGCAGCTAATGTAAACTAGTATCAGTTTCTAAGATATTCTTGTATTTCAGGATTTCAACAGTATGTTTCTTTTAAGGAAAAGACAAATCTCTGGTGCTATGGGAAGGGCTGGGTTTGACTGTCTTTTTCAAGGATGAATTATGGCTCTCTGCATATATTTATAAAACTCATACCTTCGATTCAAAGGAGAGAAGGATTTATAACTGTGATGGATTATGGTTTTTGATAGATGAAAATAGAAAATTAATTTGTTTTCTAATCATACTATATATGTGCATACTGGAACATCAAAGCAATGCAGTTTGGGTTCAATACTTACCCATGACTTAGATCACAACCCCAAGGATGAGTCAGCCTAGAAGTTCAATTGTTTATTCTTCAGTTCCTAAATCTTATGCAGTAATGTTAGACGAGATTGTGTAGTTCAAGCTTCTATGCACTTTCCCTATCATTTAATATTGAGTCTGTAGTTGATATTAATTATTATAGCTTTTGGATCAAAATAATGCATTCCATGTTTCTTTCTCATTTATGTCTAAGTAGATTTAGATGGATTATCTTTTTTTCTTGTTATAATATAATGAATTCTGCTTATGTGATATTAAATATGAAAACTAGTCTTCAAAGCTTAAAGTCTGCCACATATAGATTGTTAATAAAATTCCATCATTTATTATTCCCTGCTAAATGCTATAGTCATGCACTTTCTAAGGGATATTTTTGACATTTGTCATGTTCACCCTTGTGCCTGTGCTCCTTGTGGTTCCTTGCATGATATCTACAATGAGCGGAGCCATGAATTTTAACTTCTTGCCTAAGAAGTGGTCAAGAAGCTCCAATTTCTTATGTACTTGGGTGAAATTACTCTACTGTTTTGAAAATAATTTAGAACCTTTTGCTCCATTTTCTGATTTTGATGTGTTTGTTTAGCTTAATCAAATGTTCTATAACTTGCAGACCAACAAAGTGTCCAGAAACAATCTAATTGGATTCTGCGAGATTGATCTTCTTGAATTTCTTACACGGGTGAGTAACCTCTTCATACTTTAGTTTTGTTGTATGCCTTGGATTTGTACTTCACTTCATTCATTAATTCCCTATTTCTATTTGAGAATTTATCATGCATGCTTGGTCGAGTTTGGCAGTATCGAGACCAATGTGGAAACTGCTAAACTGCTGAAGGGCGGAGCCAAAACATTCTAATAATCCTTTTGGGTTTTTTTTTTGGCCTAGTAACTCATTTTGGAACTTAAGTATTGGTGTTACCTAAGATATCTGAGAACCGTGATGGTGACTCACTTTCATCTCGAGAAAGCGTACTAAAATATCTTTGACTGTGTGTTTGTGTATTAATGTGTATATGTCTGTGTATATATATAGTTTCATATTTTTTGTTCATGTTATATGGGGTGGCAATAAAATAGAATGTCTTTGGTGAGACGCTGGATTATTGCTCATTTGATTAAAAAGCTATCCCACTAAGGAAGCTTCCTGTTTCTGGTAAGTAATTTTTCCAACCAAAAGTTATTTGGGTTTTACAGGATTTGGTTTCTGACACAGAGGTTCTAGATCTGTTAGATCCATCATCATCGGGTGGAGTGGTTGGCCGTATTTCTCTATCATGCTCTGTTGAGGTCTGCAAAGAGTAAACTATCCATTTTTTTGGTTAAATAAGTCAATGTAACGATTTTAATACGTGGTTGTAAAATTTGCCAGGATCCGGTAGAAACAGAAAAAAGTTTTGCAAAACGCATCTTATCGATTGTGGTATGTTTCAAATACATTTCTCTTAATTTCAGATCATCTTTTTGCGTGATTATTCTGATGATTGTCTGTTGGAATAGAAAAGAAATTAATATTTTATGTTAAAGAACATGATATCCAGCTTGTGACAACCAACACACTAGCTGGAAGCAGCCACCAACAACTTGGTGGGGAAGGATAGGCTGTCCAAGAACATGCATCTCCATAATTGTGTTTATTTTTAATTATTACAATTTTGCTTTTCTTTTGTATAAATAGGTTGTAAACATTCGTTTATTCATCATCAATAAATCCAATTCTTACATGGTATCGAGCTTGAAAACAATTACAGAAAATTCAGCATGAAATTTTTCCATTTTTTCCTCAATCTGCTTTTTTCAAAACCAATTTCGATTCACAAAATAATTCCAATCTCATCATCCCATCATATTATTCGGAAAATCGAGCAAAATGCAATTAAAAATCAAGCCAAAAAAACCTCCATGCGTACACGCAGCGCTTGTTTAATCCGGTGTTACGGCGCCTCGCCAGACACACGCCAACAGCGCCTACCGTCAAGAAGGCGACTCGAAGCGACATCGTTGTGGATTCGCAGCGGAAAAGCAACGGCAGCGCGTTCCTGATTCGGTCTTCCATCGATCCGATCCGGTTCGGCTTCATCCTGCCGGTTGACCATTCACCAGACGGCCAGATTGACCATTCCAGGCCGGTTCACCCACTTTCCGGCCGGTTCGCGGCTAAAATTCGATTCTGTAATCCTTGACTCATTTTCTATAAGATTAAGCATATTTAGACATTATTTATTTCATAAATAGTCATTATTGTCTAAAATATACTTGAACTATCCCGTTTCTTTAGAATTTATTCAACAAAAAAAATGTCTATAACTACCAATATCAATCCTACTTTACCAAAATGATACGATCCTAGTCATTTATTATATCTACACCACTCAACCACAGGCGTGGTTCTCGTAGCTCGATCCTTAAACCAAGAAAACTATCACATTTGGAGTCGCAATGCTCGTAGCTCTAATAACCAAAAACAAAGAAGGATTCATTGGCCCGCACAATCAAAAGGCCATCAACAAACCTTGAAGCGAGAAATAAAACAATGGACTCATGCAACATTCTTGTCAAGGATGGATCCTCAATACCATATCACCAAAATTGCGTGAAAGTGTCGTGTATAGTGATCTGCGTATGAGCTATGGGAAGAATTAAAGGAACGTTTTCACACACCAACGTCTCATTCCACATTGAGCAAGAGATCCGTGATTGCATGCGAAGGTGTAAGCATTGGAGAATACTATACCAAATTGAAAAGTTTATGGGATAGTCGCGATGCCTTATGTCTCTTCCACGTTGTGGAGGAAATGTCGGAAGAGAATTACAAGAATATCAACAAAAGCGAACCATAAAGTTTCTCATGGGCCTTAACACGGTTTACACATAAACGTGGACAAATCTTGCTCATGGAACCATTACCTACGGTAAATAAGGTATATTCACTTATTGTTCAAGATGAAAGCAAGAGTCAGTCTCATTCAAAGCATAGGAAGGATGCCGGAAATCGCGCCTTGTTGCTAGAGATGGTCGTCTGATATCCTCGCGAAATTACCGGAGAACCCACATCTCAAGTGCAATAGATGCAACAATATAGGCCATAATTTTAGAAGTCGAAGTCACCTCGGAAATGTGACTTTTGGGTCTCAATGGACACAATTTTGAAAAGCCAGCGTCTCAAATGTAATTTCGTGGTTTGAATGGACATGACATCAATATGTGTCGGAAGAAAGAAATTCAAGATAAAGAAACACGAGTTATGGCTTTCCTTCCAAAGCTCGTCATACGACTTTTAGGAAAGTCGCTTCCGACACAAAGACACCATCCGACCTTACATCCGCCCCGATATCGAAGAGCTTACACTTCTCAATCAATCCCAAATCGGTAGCGTGACAAGTCAGTGACTACTTCATAGGTAACCGTTATGTGCAAGCTGCTTTCCATTCAAACTTCGTTGGATTTTTGATCTGAGCAACAGCGATCCACGTAGTGTCCCAAAACCTTATGAGCTCCAAGATTCCGGTCACTTGTCGACATGTGCATTTACCTCGATCATTCCTCGGTTGTCACACATATCGCACGCATTTCTCAAATAATTTCATCTTAATGTCTTGTGTGTTCCACTTCAAATTAAACTTAGTTTTCAGAGCCAAACTAACTCAAACCTGTTTTCCATGTCACCTTCACTAATAGTATGTGCTTTGTTTAGGACAAATGCTCAGGAAGGCGATTGGGAAGTGAAGCCGAGAAAGCAGGACTCTACTACCTGACTATTTCTGAAGAGGCTGGATGTTTGTCTGTTTCAAACACTGCTTCCACCAATTCTCATCTATGGCATCAACGACTTGGTCATTTATCTAATAACAGTTTGCGTGTAATTTCTCTTTCCATCAACACACCTTTTTTGTTCCATTAGTGATTGTTCTATTTGTCCATTAGCTAAGTAAACACGTAATCCATTTCTTTTAAGTTTCATCAATACAAAAGCACCTTATGAAATGATTCATGTTGATATTTGGGGTGGTTATCACATTCCAGCACTTAATGGAGCACGTTATTTTCTCACTATTGTTGATGATTACTCAAGATGCACATGGGTATATCTCTTACATACTAAATCGATACATTATTTTCTTACCACCTTCATCAATCTTGTTGAAACCCGATTTTCATCTAGAGTTAAAATCATTCGTAGACAATGGACCATAATTCTCACATGAGAGTTGTTTTCTACCGAGGAATCCTTAAATCAAACTAGTTGTATCTCTACCCGCCGACAAAATGGTGTTCTTTGAACGCATAACACCGTCGTCTTCTCAATATCGCTTTCATTGCTCATTGCTCTTAAGCCAATCTTCCAAACAATTCGTGGGAGATGCCATTCTTCTGACCACATACCTCATAAATCGTACTCCAACACCTCGTTACCGAGGTAAAACACCATTTTGAAGTCCTTTTCACAAAAGCTCCTGGTATGAACATCTTCGTGTTTTGGTTCCACTTTGTTTTGTGTCTGCACATCATGATCGACTCACCAAGTTTGATGCTAGGTCACGTAAATGCATATTCATTGGGTATCCATCTCGGGATCAAAGGTTATCGTGTCTACAACTGGAAACAAGCAAGACTTTTGTGTCTCGTGATGTTATCTTTCATGAGCATGTATTTCTTATTTCACTTCCTTTGTCGACTCAAACTCTATTTCTCCATGATGATACTATTTATGATGACATACCAACATTCGTATTCAACCAATCCAAATATATCAACCATCATACACCTGTGTCTCTCCTTCCACCAATCAACTCGGACACTCTTCATCTTTGAAATTCATCTCCGTAAATATCATCATCAACTTCTCCACCACATAACTCCTCCACGATCACTGCATGGAGTCGATCCACCAATGTTCGAAACTACCTTGAAAATATCATGTAGAAGCTTCTCGCCTTCTCGATCCTTCCTTCGTCTGTCGGCATCGTCCAAAGACAAAGGTACTTACCATTCTTTATCTCGTGTACTTACCTGACCGATTATCACTGCACATCGTGCTTTCACATTTCTATTTCCATTCTGGGGAACCAACCACCTTTTTGAAGCTTTCAATGATCCAAAATGGCGTAGGCTTGATGAACTGTATGCTCTTGAAACTAATGGCACGTGGACGCTTCAATGCCTTCCTCGCCTCACACAAGAAACCAAATGGTTGTAAATGGGGTCTACAAAATCAAGTATAATCCGATGGCTCTGTGGAGCGATATAATACGGTTAGTAGCACAAGAATCTGATCAGATTGAAGGTTTTGACTACCGAAACTTTTGCACGGTAGCCAAACTTGTCAACTTTTCTTGCTACACATTGCTGCTATTCAAAATTGGCATCTTCGACAACTCGATGTCAACAATGCTTTTCTCTACGGTGATCTTAATGAAGATGTCTACGTATCTCTTCGCGGATTGGACGAAAGGAAACACGAGTATGTAAGCTACACAAATCCTTGTATGGACTCGAACAAGCCTGGCGGCAGTTGGTTCATCAAGCTATCAACAACACTTAAGCTAATGGTTTAACCAATCCAAGTATGATCACTCACAGTTACGTCTCAACCCGGTAATTCATACTGCTTCTTCTTGTCTATGTAGATGATATAATCATAACAGAAACAATATACAAGACATTGAAGAAACTAAGAATCATCTCATGAGACAATTCAAGCTTAAAGATCTCGGTGAATTAAAGTATTTTTGGGCATGAAGTTTCACGTTCCAGGAAGGGAATTGTTTTGTCCGCAACGCAATCACGCACTTGAAATATTGGAGGGCATGGGTTATCTTGGTGCCAAATCTACCAAGCTCACCTATGGAACAAAATTTATCCCTCAACAAGGTTGAAGGGGAATTCATCGATAATCCCACATCCTATCGAAGACTTGTTGGGAGATTAATATACTTGACCATCACAAGGCCCGAGCTTAGTGTATGCGTGCACATTCTCGACCAATATATGGATAAACCACGACAACCACATTTGGAAGCACTTCAGCGAGTGCTAAGATATGTCAAGAAGACACCAGGACAAGGTCTCTTTTCTCGGCCAACTAGTTCATTACAACTAAATGCTTTTTGTGATCACCAGATTGGGCAAAATGCACGATACACGACGATCAACCACAGGATATTGTATGTTTCTTGAAACTCGCTAATTTCTTGGAAGACTAAGAAACAAAATCTGATCTGTGATCAAGTCACTGACGAGAATACACATTTCGAAGATGTAGTAACACAGTTACGATATATTTTGGATGATTTGGGTATCAAACACTCCCAACCACCAAGTTATCTTGTGACAATCAAGCTACTCTTCACATTGCATCAAATCCGGTGTTTCTGGCCGAACCAACACCATAGAGATCGATTGCCATCTAGTAAGAGAAAAGATTCAAATTTGGAATGATCAAAACTTATCATATCTCTACATTAGAGCAACCCAATGAGATATATTTACCAAATCTCCGAGTTTTCCAGTTCTCGAAGCTTACTTAACAAGTTAAGAATAATTAACATATATTCTAACTTGAGGAATGTTAAAGAACATGATATCCATTGTGACAACCAACACACTAGTGAGCGATCACAACAACTTGGTGAGGAAGGATAAAATTTGTCGAACACGTACATCTCCCGCCAATTGTGTTTATTTTTAATTATTACAATTTTGCTTTTCTTTTGTATAAATAGGTTGTAAACATTCGTTTATTCATCATCAATAAATCCAATTCTTACATTTTATATGATAAAGTTAGGACAGAAAATGAGAGACTCGTTCATGAAGGATAGGATAGTAAGAAGGGGAGAAGATAGAGAATTGTGAATAGTTACTCTCTTTGATAAGAATACAGACTCATAATTTCTCCTTTTCACTTGTTTTGTTAAAGTTACTATATTCTATGGCGTAGTCTTCTTTCACGTTATTATATTTAGCTTTTAAATAATAAAAGAATATATATATATATAGTTTCTTAGCTTTATCTTCTAGGTCTCATCTTTACAGATATCTGTTACTTTTATAATCTCAATACTCATCATTGACAATTTTTGAGTCCTTTTACTCTAAATAGGACTATAATGAAGATGGGGAACTCTCATTCTCTGAATTTTCTGACTTAATTGATGCATTTGGGAATCAAGTTGCAGCAAAGAAGGTCAGAAATTAGGGGTTTTATCCTTAATAGCCATCTCACATACAATACTTTAAAAATGGACTTAAGTGGAATTTTTTTTAAAAAGAGACAAGATTTTACCTTAAACTTAAAAGCAAAGTTTTTAATCAATTTTATTTAAAAAAAAGATATATTAACTCCATTTTCAAAACATAATTATTATAAACATAAAAAAATATTAACATCTTTTAAATTTATAATTAATTTTAAATACATAATTTTTATTTATCATATCATATATTAAAAAATTTATTTTAAAAAATAAAAAATAATTTATTTTATAATAAAATAAATATAAATTTATATGCATATTTAAAATGATATGCTAAGCATTTTGATAATTCATAAATAATATAATAAATTATTATTATTAATAATAAATATAATTATAATTATATTTAATAAATAATTATAATAATAATTATAATTATGATATAAAAAATAATATTCATAAAAATAATTAAATTATTAAAAAAATTGTAAAGCCTCTCGATCCAACTTTCTACAAGATACATTATTCATTATATCGTAAATTTTACGTGAAAATATTATCTAATATAATATAATTATAATTATTTTTATTATTAATATACTAAAATATATAATTATAAATAATTATTTATATTTTAATACTTAAATAAAATTATTATTTATAAATATTTATTTTTTTAATAATAATTAAAGTTCTAATAATATTAGATATATGTGTTACAATGTAATCTATTTTTTAATTTTTACAAATATCCTATGATATTAATTGAATATCACAATACATTATGATTTTTAGTTTTTTATAACTTCAAAAATTATTATAAAATTGTTTGATTAAAATGTTAATAATTTTTCATAAAAATTATTGTAACTATTTAGTAAATTTTTAATAATTTAAAATTTTTAATTTATTATTATTATTTTAAGTTAATTTATAATAAAATTTTGATAAGTTATTTGTTATAAAAAATTATATATTTATTATATAAATATAAATTATTTTTATTAACTCAAAATTTTATTTTTATTTATTATTTATTAAATATTTTATAATTTTTTTATTTATAATAAAAATAAATTATTAAATTTTTTTCGACATGTTCCAGTTGAAGATATTTTTTTTTGTTTTGAAAAGAATAATATTTTTTTTGTTTTGAATAAAAGAGAGAAAAAAAAATGTACTGGGGAATTAGAAAAGGAAGCAGAAGAAGAAAATGGGGTGACCAGTTACTTGTTTAAAAGGTTATAATTTGGCTCTTTTTAAACTAAATTAAGAATGAGTCCTTTTTTAAACTATTTCATTTCAACTGGCCATTTTAGACAAAATCCCCAGAAATTATTTGCTTATTTTGACTTTTTATTTGACAACGTTTTAACTGCACTCCCCAAAGGCATTGTCGAGATTATGTTTTTAAGTTTTGTTGTTTCTTATATTCAAATACAAATTTTAGAATAGCAGATCCTATAGGTCGCTAACAAGTGATATCTTTTATTTTGAAAATTCATTTGATTTTTGTCTGAAATCAAATCATACATTTTTAAAACTTTGTTTCCTTATATTTTATAGATCCAAATTTCTAATGTCGGCACACCTTAAAAAGCCTATCAAACTGCGGCTTTTTTATATTTTATTATTCTTCTTTCTGTTTTATGATTTCAATTGTCTTAGAAATGCATTCTCCTTCCATGCTAGAAAGAAGAGCTCTTTAAAGCGGCTGACAAGAATCAGGATGGTGTAGTTACCTTGGATGAGCTGGCTGCCCTTCTCGCCATCCAACAAGAAAAGTAACGAGCTTATAAATTTATTGCAAACCAGTAGTTTATGAATATTATAGTGGTTGTTTTTAATGCTAAGGTTCTCAACTTTTTATTATTGCATGCAATGTGAGGTTAGTCCTCATTATTTGCTTGGTTTCCTGCAAATATTATAGTATGTGGCAATGTGTCCATTTAACTAATTAATTCAGTGACATAAATGTAGGCCTTGCCAATATGTTATTCGTTGCCTGAAACTAAGGTTTTATTACGCACTCGTGGCATTTCAGTTTGAAATCTAATGTCATGTAAACTCTCAACAAATTTATTTGTATCTTACTTACAAGTGAAGGTATCCAAAGTCTCCTCGTGCCTAATTTTTTTGTTTAGTTTCCTTCTACATTGATTCTTATTGTACGTTACGACTTAGTATGAAAAAATGTCATTGTTGAGATTGTAGGGCTTATCTAGAGAGAGATTAGAGAGATTAATACAAAAGGCTGAATGTGTGGATCCTCATAAGTGATTCATATATTTATAGCACATAAATGGTACAGGTGTCAGATAAACAATGTGTAAATGTAAATACATGTCAGGAGGGCATGATTTAATTTAAGGTATAATGTGTCAGGGATCCAGGTCGGGTTCAACCGTGCTTTCCACGAGATTGTGCTGTGATAGAATTCGAGATGACCTTGGGCTCGGGATGACATCGAGTTCGGTCTTTCTAGGCTCGAGCTGACATCGAGCTCGGTCTTGATAGGGGTTGAGACTATATGGGCTTGGTTTGTCCCATGGGTGGGATGTATAGAGTGTTTCATCTTTCGTCTTGGGCTGGACTTGGGCTTGATCTGTATAAAACTCGGTATTTGGGCCAGTTTAGATATCCAAACAGTCATGACGTTCTTTTGTTTTTGTGAAAGGTGGTGTTTAGTCTTCTGGGTTGTAAAGTGTGTCATTTAGTTATTTTTCTTATGAAA
Organism: Hippophae gyantsensis; assembly: GCA_030763125.1. Classification (NCBI taxonomy): domain Eukaryota; kingdom Viridiplantae; phylum Streptophyta; class Magnoliopsida; order Rosales; family Elaeagnaceae; genus Hippophae; species Hippophae gyantsensis. Next base: position 36,112,960 of record CM061030.1, read on the forward strand.
AATGAGCTAGTTAAAGAATTTTGATATTTATGGTGAATAGTTTATTATTAATTTTAATAATAAAATAATATTTAAAAAATAACAAATGTCCTTCATTAGCATTTTTTTCATAAGCAAATGGATTAAACATCACCTTTTGTAACCCAGGGGACTAAATGATACTTATTATGTAAGCAAAGTGAGTTTGGCTCTTTACCCTTACTTTTGTTATATTTCCTAAATGAAAGTGTCATTAAGGTTCATACAACTGTGATGTGCTAGCACAATGTTGTGAGATCTGAAATACTTTTTTTTCCTATGGCCAATTAAGCCGATATCAGATAAGTGTAAGCCAAAACTTCTCAGGCTTAACCATGTGAACAAAATATTTTTCATTGCTATATGGCATTTTTCTCCAATATCATTTAAGTCAGAAAGACTGCTATTTTGTCTGGTTAGGATATTGGGAGAGTGCACTTAAATTGTACACAATTTTTATTTAAATATCTGGTATGGTTTTAGTTTCCTACAGTGATCTGATAGTTAACCTTTAGGCGTTGACATGTTCTGTTTTGAGGTGTATAGTTGACAAATGGAGTCTACTTCCTTCATTTACCATTCGACTATTATCTCTGTTCTGATTGTAGCTTTTATGTTTGCTTTTACACATAACTCTGTTGTAGGGAGCCAATAATGACTTGCTGTCCTGTTTGTGGCGAAACTCTTGATGTGTTTGACAACCTCAACAACATGATTCACCTGACCCTGTGTTTTGATGAAGGAACTGGAAACCAGGTTATGACTGGAGGATTTTTAACTGATAAACAGGCTTCATATGGGTGAGAAATATGTCAGTTAGTGAGATACACTTACCTTTAGTTTTATATATGCTAGTGACAATTGTGCTACATATACTAAGAACAACTTACGTACTTTTTAGGTGGATGTTCAAACTAAGTGAATGGGCTCATTTTTCATCCTATGACATTGGTTTGAAATCTGGATCAAAAGCATCCCATATTTTGGTATGCATTATTGGTTTCACTTTCTTTGCTTTCAATATGCTAAGCTTTTGAATTTGTTCCTATGGCATTTATTCAAATTCTGGATGAAAAGCATGCCATCGTCATAAAAATTAGTGAGGCATTATGAAAATGGCTATTCAAAAAATTATCTTGATATTTGTTGCCTGTTCTTTGTATTTTTATTTTTAACTCTTGTTAAGGGCTTATCTAATGTTTTCTAGTTCCGTAAACTTAGTAATTGTTTTATTGTCTATCAGAAATTGTGATTACTCCCCTCTATTATATCTAATTCAAAGTCAAATGGTGAATAACTATTTCTTCTGGTGTGACTTGGACACTTAATTCTCTCTTTTGCTTTCTTTGTTATTGCTGGAGATTTTCATAGCAAAAGAAAGCTGAACTGGTTTGCATTATGGAGCTTAGGTGTTTCCTTTTCTTCACTTTCCATCTAATACTTCCTGCTCAGTAGTTTGTATTTTTTTCGTCCGACACTTATCCCTTCTATCTCATGATGTACTCTTCGTCGTTTATCTCCTAATAGTTCATTGCCTCAGGTATTCGACCGGAAGACAAAAAGGCTTGTGGAAGAGTTAATTGATGCAAAAATTGTTTTGTCAATGAGAGCTATTTACCAATCCAAAATAGGACTTGGCCTTATGGACAAAGGTACTTCTCAATTTTTCTTTTCTTTTCTTTTTGTCCACAAGTTTTCGAAATGCAGGTTTGGATCTGTGTTAGGAACTAGAAACATCTTATCTGAAAAGGATTCTCCATCTATCTTATTACTTTAAATTGTGTAGTAGTTAATATTGAGTGAAAATTCAATGACTGGAAATTGGTATCTAGCAAAACATGTATTTCTATACTCTAATATAAATTAACAGATTTTTCCGGTACATGCACCATGCATGCCATATATTCTAGAATTTGATGCTTGGATCAGAATTTGTTCCTGATCTTTTATTGGACTATAAAAGCTTACATTTTTCTAGTTTTATATTGTCTTCTATCATTGGAACATTTAATCTCATGGATCAAGTAATTTCCCCATTTTTTTTAACCTCTTTCATTTTAGCATTTTATGTTATAAATTGCTGGTCTTACAGTTAAAGAACTAATGTCTATCTTCAAGTATTTCATAAATACAGAAGCCATCAGCATAAGAGTATTTTTGCATTGTGATCATCTTGAGAAATTGTTTGAAAACTCTTAAGGACTCACACTCAAATATGAAAACAGAATAAATATCTGGTGCTCTCGGCTGATTATGCGTGCATCTTGATTGTATTGGAACCTGAAAGATCATCCTTATTATGGTTCATAAAATAGCACCTAGTTTTGTCATTAATTTGCTTGCATATTTTTGTCTTCTGGATTTGTTTTATGAGTTCTTGGAAACTCTTTACTTGTTATGCAAACTAAATGCAGGGGCAAAGGAGCTCTTGCAGAGCATCTCTGAGAAGCAGGGGAGGTGGATGAACTCTGTGGAATCTGTGAAAGAAATACCAAAATTTGTCGAATTTTTCAAGGCATGAAATCTTTCTGTTGAATCAAGTATAAAGATAAAGGGGAGAACTGGCACCATAATCCCCATACCTGTGGTCCCAATTTCAATTTAGTCTTTAATCTTTTTATTTCTTAAACTTAGTCTTCAATCTTTGATTATTCTAATTCAGGAAAATTAGTAATTGCCTTCTTTGGCCTTTAAAAATGATCATTGTGCTTCTTCCCACAAACAATTATCTTGAATTGAACAAACAGTAATGATTTTGTTGACGTGGATTCTTAATTTCACTTATCCTAAATGTCATGACATCTTGAGTTGACTTGATTTAAATGCTCTCTTCATCATCAAAAATGTAACTTTGAAATGAAAACAAATACTTGATAGTTGATATGGTCTAAGGGGGAAGGATACATTTCATAAAAATGTGTTCATTTTGTGACTTATACATATTTTTTATATGCACACAGTGGCTTATAATTCTACTTGTTATGTCTCGAAACATATGTTAGTTGTTAGATCATTCAAAAGGTTATAAGATCTCAATTTCTAGGTTTTGGAAACTTGAATATATGCTCCCTATTATCATCCAAAATAACAATAATTTATGCTCCCTTAAAATGTACAACAACCAATTTAAAGATTTATGTGCCCGTTTCAAGATTACAGGAGGATAAGGTGATCCAAAGGTATCCTTCCAAGGTTTTAAGTAAGTAAGAGATGAAAAGAATTTGTTTGGAAGGCCAACGGGTGGAAAATAAGCCATGAACATTGCACTGGGGGAAGAAACCTGCAAGGGGTGGAGAGGGAGGGGGAGAGAGGGGGAAGGGAGAGGGAGAGAGACAGCATGCAAGGCCACTTGTGGCTATAATTTGGAAGGTTGTTAACGGACTTAAAAACACTTGGAGTCCTCTTGGACTTGATTTGGCTTGTAAATCCCTAACAGCCTATGGGTTATCTAGGCAGGAGTCATGACTCATGAGATATGTGGGATTTGTTGTGTTAAAGTTTCCCACCCTCTTTTTCATATTTAAGGTTTAGGTAACCTTTGCATATAAAAGATCACGATTTAGCTATGATATTGCAGGATCAAATCAATTTGGCCGATGTCAAGTACCCTTTAGGACATTTTAAGGTAAGCAAGTTAATGCTCTTGGATTGTTTGAACTTTTACTTGTAATGGTTATGACCAGTGTTCAGCTCATGAGTTACTCTTGGACAGACATTCAATGAATTCTTTGTGAGAGAATTGAAGCCTGGTGTAAGACCTATAGCCTACATGGGACGTCATGATGTTGCCGTATGTGCTGCTGATAGTCGTTTGATGGCATTTAAATCTGTTAGTGATAGTTCACGATTTTGGATTAAGGTATTTTTTAGTGTTGGATCCATCAGAATCTTATGCATGGTTACAGAAAGACAGAAAGTAAAAACAGATGATAGAAGGAAAGTTTAGTAATGTCTCAGTGTCACTAAAATCGACAGCTCTAGCATGTATTCCTGTATTAACCCAAAGACAATGCTAAAAGGTCTTAAAATGGCTTATTCTTATGCACTAAACAGTTGTATAATGAAGACAACAAGGCTCCATATACTAGGGTGTGAAATATGTATACCTGGTCTATCCTTAAAAAATTTTTTTTACATGGTTTTTGTTTTTGTGTATTGCTCTTTCTTGATTTTAACTAGGGTCGAAATTTTTCAATCCAAGGCCTTCTTGGTCAAGAAATATGTTCCAGCCCTTTCAATGATGGAGCATTGGTGATATTCCGATTGGCACCACAGGTATTAACCTTGATACAAGTTTTAATTTTTAGTGCTTTAAGTTTCATCCTTGTACAATATAATATCATATTTCATACCTGGATATATATATGCAGGATTATCATCGTTACCATTTTCCTGTTTCTGGAAAAGTTGAGAAGTTTATCAACATTCCTGGGTGCTTATATACGGTACACAATTTTATTTGACTTACTGTCAGTTTATATTCTTCTTTTTTTCTTGTTTTCTTTCATATGTTTCTGATCTCTTAGCTTTTTCCTTTTATTTTTTTAATCTCTTTGTTTATCCAGGTGAACCCCATAGCTGTAAATAGCAAGTACTGTAATGTATTTACTGAAAACAAGCGAGTTGTATCAATCATTTCAACTAAAGATTTCGGGAAGGTTTGTTACTGCAGTAGTTTTACTTTTAAAATCAACATCATATTTCCTTTTCCTTACCCGAGGATATATCAATAAAGCCATGTTAAAATATTTGTAGTGACTACTATTAAATACTAATCATAATATATGACTGTATCTCTGGTGCATAAGAATTACCGAGCTTGTGGTAGATGTTTGGCATGTTCCTCATGTAGAAGTTCAGTAGAATTTAGTTCACATTGTGGTAACATTCTATTTATCTTCACTTATATCCTAAGGGATCACATGTGCAAGAGTTTACCAATAGATAATCTGGATTGTTAAAATGCAAGGTAAACTTTACAATGCAAAGATACAATACCTAAAAAACCTTGAGGTAGAAAGAACCTACTATCCAACCCAAAACATATATCCAAATCCATAGAGCAAAATAGAAGGTCAAAGACACTAGGAAAGATGGAAACACCTAGCCCAAGGTGAAGCTAAATACTTGATACTTGATACTTGATAGCTACCTGAAGGTCCTGAACCAGTTAATCTTTTCTCTTCTTTTCGCTAAACTTTCCCGTTCTTCCATATAAATCATTTAAACCAAAGCCAACACAACAGATCTCCATAATAGAGCCTTCCGAATGAGTTACAACTTACAACAATACCTTGAACACAAGTCGTAACCCAATAAAATTCAGCCAGCTCCACAGTTTACTCCAAATAATGTCTATTAACTTCCATTCGACAAGCTAATGAAACAAATATTTCTTTTGGAGGTAATATGTTTCTATGGTACAAAAGATGAAAAAATTCTCTTTATGTTGCTCACTTTAATATGTATATTTAACCCACTAATTTATTCTTCGTATATTTTTGAAAGAGGGTTTAGTTTTCACTTAGAGGTGTTAAATGAATTGAGTTGGCCTAGCTCGCTTGTTTTGGTTTAGCTTAGTTTAGGTGAATTGTAGTTCAACTTAATTCATTTAAATTTTATGTGATCAAAGTTTAGTTTGATTCACTTCTAAATGAGTTGGGTTGAATAGTTTATGAATTTTCCCATTTATATTTCTAAAAAATAAAATAAAAAAATATATATAATATTTATAATTTGTTTAAAAACAAAAATGTTAGTATAATTATAATTTTTTATTATATTTTTGTAATTATATTTTTGTAAAATAAGAAAAAATAAATAAAAATACTATCTTTTAAGTGTGTTTTTTCCATAATGACGTTATAGTAATTATTTTTTGACAAAAACATTTTTTTTATGAACTCGCGAGTTGCTAATGAGGTAAGAGAGCTAGCTCATATGAACTAAGAGAGTTGGATTTTTTAGGCTTGATTAATTTTAAATAAATTGAACCAAGTTATTCATTTGACACCACTATTTTTAGTTGCCACCTAAATTTTTTTATTCCACGTCAAGGTATTAATTAGTTTTGACCTTCTGCCTACAGGTAGCATTTGTGGCAATTGGAGCAACTATGGTTGGCAGTATCACCTTTGTGAGGAAGGAGGGTGACCATGTCAAGAAGGGAGATGAGGTTAAAATTATTGTTTTTTCCGCTCATATTTTCCCTTTCATTTTGCATTTATTTGCATAATCTTTGCTTCTAATTGGCGTTGTATGTTGTACAGTTTGGTTATTTCTCCTTTGGTGGAAGTACCGTAATTTGTGTTTTTGAAAAGGTTAGTATTTTGAACATTGATTGGTCTGATCTTCTTATATCTATTATCTCCTTTTAATATTATGTATGACTTGGAAGAGTATTTTATTTTCTTTCCTGAATTTGATTGTGATATTTTGTATTAGTAGATTCATTCATCTATCTCTATATCTCATTATAAAGCTACCACAGAAACTACTGAAATGTTCTCTGCTGACCACCTTCTCTAAAATAATATATCACTCCAGTTTGTCTTCCCAAACTATCTTCAATAACTAAATTTTCCCGAACCAAAATTCTAATAATTGAGGGTATAATCTCACCCATGTTATCTGAAAGGGAAATATGGAAACCAATCATGTTCTGGCAATCCTTACTTGTACATTTTCTTTTGGAGGATTGACAAACGAGGATATTTTGTTCCCCTTAGAAAATTTAAATTGGATGAATTAGATAAAAAAGGTGTAACTTGGTTGAAATAACAACAATGATAAACTTGTTCAATAAACTTTCAAGTAATCAGTGTAGGCATATAGACCAATTAAAAGTTCATATCTTGCTTCAATAGTGTACAGACATTTGAATAGTATGTTGTCTGCTGCTTATCACCCAGAATGTAGAATTTCAGATCACTTGGAGATTGTATAAAACTTGTATGAGTAGTAGTAAAGATGATAGTTTACGTGGAACATAAGAAGTCAGTGGCTAATGAGTGTCAAATGGCAATTTTTTGAAAAGAAGTTTTAATTACGTAGTGCTGTCATGTGGAAATCTAAACCTAAACAACTATGTAGTCACTTTTTTTTTTGGAACAAAAGAGATTTAACTCTCTAGTCACTTGACCTGGTAGCATGTTATAGCTTTAGCTGCTCTCCATACTTATGAACTCCAAAGATTATTTTGTTTCTTATGCAGGGTTGTATTGAGATTGATGAGGACCTCCTGGCAAATAGTGCTCGGTCTCTCGAAACTTTGGTTTCGGTTGGGATGAAGTTGGGGACATCCAAGAAAGCATCCAAAGCTGGGTTGCCAAACATAGAACATTGTAAGCTAAGAGATTAAGATAATTCATTGTCTATTTTAATCTGTAATAGCTAAGATGTCCCCTCTAGAACACCGGATCTAGTCATCATTTTCCTTTGCTTTTTGTATACTGCTTGTAATGCTAACCCGGATTTATACTATATATAGTGTAATCTCAATTTAACGTTATTTTCATCTCTCTCTCTCTTCTGACATAAGTTTCAATTTTTACTCCTTTGGTACACCAGAGAAATTTTGAAATTTTGGATTTTCTGTTTACAGATCATCTGTTGAGTTTTTTCTGCCTTTGTATGATTGCATGCACTATTTAGGAGAAACAAGTGGTCATATTTGTGTTGGACACAACGGGTAAAAATAAAATGAATTCAACATAGTAGAACAATGACACCGAAAATTTAACGTGGTTTACCCTTTAATTTGGACTAAGTTCATGGGACAAACTCCGAAAAATATTTCTTCCACTAATAAATTAATGGGTACAAAGTGAGAGGCAATACAACAAATTGAGATAAACCTAAAATAGTGTCACACAAGTGTTTCCCAAACTCACTATTTTGTCACTTCCCTTTTAGAAAAATATCCCAATATTTTTCTAAGATATTCTTTCTCACTTTCTTACACACAACACTATTTTTCTTCAAAGGAAATTGTTTCTTTGGCTTTGCTTTGCTTCTCTTCTTGTTTTTGGTGTGTTGATGTATCTCTAAGGCAAAGACATTGCCTATTTATAGGCAAAATTGCATATCAATGTTAGATGCACCTAGCAATTGTGGTTGCACCTACCATTTGTGATTGCACCTAACATTTGTGGTTGTACCTACCATTTGTAGTTACACCTACTATTTATGGTTACACCTACCAATTGTGCTTGCACTTACCAATTGTGGTTGCACCTACTATTTATGGTTGCACCTAACATTTGTGTTTTCTTCCTCTTAAATGTAGGAGGGACTTACAAATCTCCCCTTCCTGACTACATAGAGGGTTTCGCCAATCCAGCAGCTAAACGACAGTATTCAAAATTGTCTTGGTCGTCAACATGTCTGATCCATTTTCTTTTGTATGGATCTTCTCAAGTTGTAATAGCTTCTTCTCCATTACATCCTTAATCCAGTGATATCTCACATCAATATGTTTTGATCTCGAATGAAAGGAGGCATTCTTTCCAAGATGGATAGCACTCTGACTATCACAAAATAATTGATAACTGTCTTGTTGCAACCCAAGTTCTTTCAAGAACTTTTTCATCCATAGCAACTCTTTACATGCTTTCGTTGTTGCTATAAACTCTGCTTCGGTAGTGGACAGTGCAACACATTTTTGTAACTTTGACTGCCATGACACAGCTTCCCCTGCAAATGTAATCAGGTAACCTGAAGTGGATTTTCTGGAATCTACATCACCAGCCATATCTGCATCTGTGTATCCAACTAACATAGGTTTGTCATTTCCAAAACATAGGCATATTTTGGAAGAACCTCGAAGATACCTGAAAATCCATTTCACTGTAGCCCAATGTTCCTTTCCAGGATTTGAAAGGAATCTACTCACAATTCTAACTGCATGAGTGATATTTGACCGTGTACAAACCATGGCATATATTAGACTTCCAACTACTGAAGCATATGGAACCTCTTCCATCTCTTCCTTCTCTTCCTTCTCTTTGTCTGTAGAAGGACAACTAATCACTTTAGCCTTATCCATATGAAATCTTTGAAGTACTTTCTCAATGTACTTTCTCAATGTACTTCTCCTGTGACAACCATAATTTCTTGGCGCCTCTGTCTCTAATAATAGTCATGCCAAGAATCTGTTTTGTTGGCCCCAAGTCTTTCATGGCAAAAGACTTACTCAACTGCGTTTTCAAGTTGTTGATTCTAGAAATATTTCGGCCAACAATCAACATATCATCCACATAAAGCAAAAGAATAATGAAATCATCATCAGAGAATTTTTGCACAAAAACACAATGGTCTGAAGTAGTCTTTTTGTGGCCTTGCTCCCCCATAACAGACTCAAACTTCTTGTACCATTGTCTTGGTGCCTGTTTTAAGCCGTAGAGACTTTTCTTTAATTTGCAGACATAATCTTCTTTTCCCTTTTGCTGAAAACCCTCTGGCTACTCCATGTATATCTCTTCTTCCAAGTCACCATGTAGGAAGGCAGTTTTGACATCCATTTGCTCAACTTCCAAGTCAAGACTTGATGCTAACCCTAGCACAGTACGAATGGATGTCATTTTCACAACTGGAGAGAAAATATCGTCAAAGTCAACACCTTTTCTTTGGCTGAATCCTTTGACAATGAGTTTGGCTTTGTGTCGCGGACTGAAACTATGTCCTTCATGCTTCACCCTGAACAACCATTTATTTTTCAAGGCCTTCTTCCCTTTGGGCAGTTTCATTAGCTCAAAGGTTTTGTTCTCATGCAAGGACTTCATCTCATCTTGCATGGCTTCAATCCATTTTTGTTTGGATTCGTCATCCATGGCCTCTTCATAACTCTCAGGTTCTCCCCCATCAGTGAAAGTTACATACTCATCTGGAGGATATGAGATAGAAGGTCGTCTCACTCTATCACTTCTTCTCGGTGGAACAAGAGAAGCCACAGGTGTTGGTACTGGATAATGAACATCATCATTTCTCTCATCTTCAGAACCAACTTCTATAAGGGCATCATCTTCACCAGGTGGATAAACTTGGTCTTCATCTCCAACTTGTCTTGGCATTGATGTTGGAGGAATTAATTCCAAATTTGATGAGTCACCATTGGAATTAGGAATATCTTTCTTCATTTTGATAATATCTTCAATGGTCTCATCTTCAACAAATACAACATCACGACTCCTAACAAGTCTCTTTGCAACCGGATTGTAAAATCTATAGCCAAATTGATCTTGACCATAGCCAATAAAAATACATTGTCTTGTTTTGGCATCAAGTTTGAATCTCTCATCCTTGGGGATATGAATAAATGCTTTGCAACCAAACACTCGTAGATGATCATAGGAAACATCCTTTCCTGACCATATTTTATCTGGAACATCCATCTTGAGAGGAGTACAAGGTGAAAGATTCAACACATGTGCAACTATGAGTATGGTTTTACCCCAAAAAGTTTTAAGCAACTTTGCATGTGAAAGTAGACATCTAACTCTCTCCATCAAAGTTCTGTTCATCCTCTCAGCTAAGTCATTCAATTGCGGTGTCTTTGGAGGTGTCATCTGATGCCGAATACCATACTTTTTGCAATAAGCATGGAAAGGTCTTGTGTATTCTCCACCATTGTCTGTTCGGATGCACTTCAGCTTCTTTCCAGTCTGTCTCTCAACTGAGGCATGAAATTCTTTGAAGACATCTAGCACCTGATCCTTTGTCTTTAGAAGATATACCCACGTCTTCCTTGAATGATCATCAATGAAAGTCACAAAGTATTGAGCACCACCAAGTGACTTTGGCATTGGTCCACACAAATCTGAATGAATCAGATCTAAAATATTATTCATTCTGGAATAAAGGAAGCTCTTGAAAGCAACCCTGTTTTGCTTTCTTGCTAGACAATGAACACATTTCTCCAAATGTACTTCATCCATTCCAGGCAATATCTTATTTTTAGCTAGACTTGTCAAACCTTTTTCACCCATGTGACTGAGTCTTTTATGCCATAACTCAGCTACACTGTCTTTTTCTATGGCATTTATTATGTCGGTAGAGAGCTTCGCTTGCATTATATACAAAGTTGTATACTTCTCACCTCTAGCCACTACTAAGGAGCCTTTTGTAAGTTTCTAATTGTCATAAATGAAGGAGCTGCAATATCCTTCATTTGCAAGTTTGCGCACAGAGATCAAATTCAAGCGCATATCTGAAATATGCCTGACATCCTTCAGAAATAGTCTGGTTTCGTTCTCTGTTTCCAAGCAAACGTCTCCTCTGCCTACTACCTTTGACAGGCCTTCATTTCCCATTCTAACAACACTAAAACTTCCAGGTGTGTATGATGAGAAAAATTCTCTACGCGATGTAGCGTGAACTGTAGCACCACTATTAATCACCCAACTGGTCTCGTGTGATGCAAGATTGACAAAATCTTCATCATAAATGATATTGAACTCGTCTATGGTATTTGTTTTCTCATCATCATTGTTGTCATCTTTCTTCGTTACTTTGCCTTTGTTCGTTTCTTGCTCCTTCTTGAACACTCGGAAAAATTTCTTAATGTGACCCTTCCTCTTGCAGTGATGGCATTCAACATTGGCACATTTGTTTGATTTTTCTCTGCTCTTGCTTCTGGGTTTTTGTTCTTTGTACAGTCTCCTTCTAGACTCTATGATAAAGGCTTGTGCTTCTGAATCTCTTTCCTTGTTTTGTTTCTCATATGAAAACAAGGTTTCTACAACAACTTCAAACTCCATCTTGTCTTTTGCATAAGTCAGAGTTGTTGTGATATGATTATATGATGAGGGTAGTGATGCCAACAACATCACAACTTTCTCTTCATCGGCAAAACTCACATTAAATCTTGCTAAGTGAGAAAGTTTGCTGTTGAAATTGCTAACATGCTGCATCATGCTTACATTATCTTCTTTCCTCATCTGATATAGCTCCTTCCTCATTTGATATAGCTCCTTCCACAAATAAAATTTATTGGTAAGGTTCTTTGACATGTACACGTTTTCTAGAGTCTCCCATGTTTCTTTAGCAGTCTTGCAATTTTTTGATTCAATATTTTGCAAGACACTATCTGAGAGATTTAGACGGATTGTACTAGCTGCAATCTCATCTATCTCCTCCCATTGTTCCTCGGTGACGATTGCTACCTTCTTTTCTTTTCCCAACAACGCCTTATGGACCTTCTGTTGAATGAGAATATCCTTCATCCTCCTTTGCCATAAAGAGAAATTATTATTGTCATTAAATTTCTCAATATCTACCTTTTGGCTTGACATTTTTTTTCGCTATGTTTCTTTTTCTATCAATAAATGTGCCCTGGACCTAATAAAATCTTTTCTGATGTGGCAGATCAGTTATGCTGCAACCACAGAGCATATTAAGAATTTTACTAGACTAGCTCTGATACCAGTTGTTGGGCACAGCGGGTAAAAATAAAATGAATTCAACAGAGTAAAATAATGACACCGAAAATTTAACGTGGTTCATCCTTTAATTTGGGTTAAGTCCACGGGACAAACTCCGAAAAATATTTCTTCTACTAATAAATTAATGGGTACAAAGTGAGAGGCAATACAACAAATTGAGATAAACTTAAAATAGTGTTACACAAGTGTTTCCCAAACTCACTATTTTGTCACTCCCTTTTTAGAAAAATATCCCAATATTTTTCTAAGATATTCTTTCTCACTTTCTTACACAACGCTATTTTTCTTCAAAGGAAATTGTTCTTTTGGCTTTGCTTTGTTTCTCTTCTTATTTTTGGTGTGTTGATGTATCTCTAAGGTAAAGACATTGCCTATTTATAGGCAAAATTGCATATCAATGTTAGATGCACCTACCAATTGTGGTTGCACCTAACATTTGTGGTTGTACCTACCATTTGTAGTTACACCTACTATTTATGGTTACACTTACCAATTGTGGTTGCACCTAACATTTGTGTTTTCTTCCTCTTAAATGTAGGAGGGACTTACAATTTGTTTGTGACTTTGTTCGAGTTGAAAACATTTTCATCAAAACACTGATAAAAATCAGAAAAATATATTTAGTATGTCGAGGTTTCAAAATTGAACCTGTTAAAAAAGGAGTCAAAATAGACAATCCTTTTTTTTGTACTGTGTTATTTGTCTAGTCAAGTAGTAAGGCTTCTCAATAAATTTCTCATTCTGCTCAAACGTTTTCGTGTATTTATATTGAAGAGATATTTCGTATGTTATAAAAATGTCGCAAACAGTAGAAGGGGGAACCAGAAAAGAAAACCATATTGAGACACCCTTCTACAAGTCCCATATTGAAACACATTACAATCTCATATGTGTGATCATTTGTGAATAGTTTTTGTTGGGTAAGACTGTTTTTTATAATCTTTATTACATTTAGCTAAGCATATGTTACACATGGGGGAAAAATACTTCGTATGTTACACCTTTAATTAATCTTTACACTTGGATACCAAAGTTCAATTCCAATTGCTTATATCACTTGCAATTTTCCCCTATGCTTTACATTCAGAAGGAAAAAGGTAAGAAAAAAGAAGAGGGGTGCCTATACATGAATAGTTAATTACCCTAATTAAAACCCCAAAACTTATTTTTAGTACATGTGATCTCCTGTGCAGTAAGAATTATTTTTGTGTAGCTGTTGTTGTTGTTGTAGCTTTTGAAGTCCAAGTTGTCCTGGCATACCGTCCATTGCATATTGTTGCCACATGAACTTTTCATCCATTAACAACTTCTGCTTCTTCTCCAAATCCGACATTTGCACATACGGCGGTGGTGCCACTACCATTGAAGCTGCAAATGGATCTACATTGACATCATTATTGCCTTGCATATTTGATGTTGGTAGTGCAGGTAATGCTAACATTGCAGGTCTTCCAGCAGATCCCAGTGCCACACTACTTGCACTTCCATTGTTTCCGTACCTAGGTCCTCCCATTGCTGCTGCTATTGTTGCTCTTTGATACATGCCATCCAACAATAACATGTCAAATCCTCCCCCGAGCGTTGCCTTTTGATTCGACAAGCCACTTGCTGATTGAACCAGTGTTGTTTCCCAATCAGCTGTGTCATTAAAGGCTTCCCATGCAGGTGGTGGAGGTGGACCAGTTGGTGCACTTGTTCCATCAAACAAAGCTAAGGCTAAGTTGTTTTCTTGTGCTTCACTTGAAGGTGCGTCTTCTTCCAAGTTCAAAAGGTCACCCACATCTTGTTTTTTTGGTACTTGTTGAATTACGTTTTGCTCTTGTACTTTTGGCTCTTCTTTAAAGTCCTCTGGTGGCGGTAGTGCTTTTATTGCATTCATATCTTCTTCAACTGGCTCTTCTTCTTCTATTGGTTCGTTTTTCTCTTCTTGAACATTACCTTGTACCATAGATGACTTATCTCGTATGTACTCATCCATTAACTCAAGTTTCTTAGGTGTAATCCTTTCAACTTCTGGGTATTCTGATGAGCGAGTAATACCAATGGTTTTGCCCCAACAGTAAAAGGTGTCGAGCTCATCAAATTGTTTTCCAACTCGACAAAAAATCTCATAGACCCTCACACAATCATGGACATCCATTTCTGGGAATTGGTCTATTAAGGTGCTCATTGCTTCTGTAATGTCGTAATATATCTGAAAACTCTCTTTCATCACAGGGTAAAGAGTCACTGTTACAAGCCTGTTGTGTTTTGCTGCACCTATTACATAATATTGCAAATTGACATTAATCAAATGTTGGATGAAGGTTAGGTTCCCATTATGAAATGGTTGTAAAGTGTGACTTTATTTTTATTATTATGGTCCATTTTATCATGATTTTCATGAAGTTATTTTTCACCAGCTTGGCAACATAGATGCCCATGAGTTCCGTGGTAGGTATGATTAAATGAGCTCCGTGGTAGGTATAATTAACTTAATTCATCTAAATTTTATGTAAGATAAATTCAGTTCATTTTTAAACGAGTTACGCTATTGGCTCATTTATCGTTCTAAAAACTAAAATAAAAATATTTATAATTTTTTTTTAAAACAAAAATATTATTATAAGTGTTATCTTTTGATTATATTTTTTTTGTAAAACAAGAAAAAAATAAAAATAATATATCTTAATTGCGATTTTTCATAATGATATTTTTATAATTATGAAAATGTTATTATTAACAAAAATATTTTATTAAGTGAGCTCAATAGTTGCTCATGAACTAACTAGCTAGTTTATGAGCTAGTTAAGCTCATAAGCTTATTGAATCAACCTTGAATTAGTTAAATGGCAATGATATGCTCATTTGATTACATTAGGTTGATTATGACCTACTATACTTGCATATAAGATGTTATGTTTCTTGACTACCTATATTTTATGGGCTCTTTTAAGTAGGGGTACGTGTCATTCATGTAGCGTTGTGTATATTTTCTAATTGAAAGAAAAACTTATATATTTAGAAAGATAAAAGAATTAGTAGTTAATTTTAACTAAAAATAATAATTTGTGTTATGAGTCAATGACTTAAATTGACACTCCTATTTTGAGATTAATGGGTATAATAAATTCTAGATACTTCTCGATATTTCTATTTTTTTCATTTTTTTTCACCTATATCTATGTTGAAAATTTGATAAAATAAAACATAAATGTAACATATATTTTTACTACAATCACCTAAACATGCATAGGATGGTCGAAAACATAACATATTGAGGGTAAAAAGCAAGATAAAATGTAAGTTTCTATACACAAACCTGTAGGGCGACAAGCCAAAAAGCGTTCAAGAAGTTGTTGAAAATGTTGAATTCTTGAAAATAATTGTTCACTATTCATATCACATAAAGGTGTAGCTCTAACACATATTTGGCTTGCAACCTCTTCGTCATCTTCTTCATATGCAAATGCACTTCGTTTTCCTCGTCTACTTTGCATCTTATACTCGAGCCTTTCATCAAGATAAAGTGCATATGTGCGTATAAATGCAGAATAGTCCCAAGAATCAGAGCGCGAAGTGTCACGAAAATCGGACATATTGAGAAAGCGAGTGCCTCTTCTTGTAGAGAAAAATATCTCTTGTTCATAAGCAGGATCACCCTCAGAAAGTAGACGGTGAATAAGCATAAGAGTCTTCAATGCTACAACCCAATTTTTAGTCTTGTTGAGACGCCTAGCAAGAGTATTAACGCACGAGCTAATGTGTGAACGAGAATAACAAGTTAGGCTTAAAATTTCTCTAATGTATTTTTCTTCAGCTGGATATTCTTCATGTCTTGTTGCCTTAACAATAGCTACATCTAAATCAGCAAGTGAATTGCTATTTCCAACTTTGGCTAGACCTATACTTGTTTGATCTTTAACAGCACCTAAGGCTTTTCTGAATTTGCTTGTCATTGGGATCAATATTATTGTGTTATTTGATACTTTTGCCTTGAAGATGTTTAATTGTTTAAATACGATAGAGAAATTAAGAAAAATAATTTATACAAACAAGAGAAGATTGATTTCTATAGTGTTTTGGTCATCTTTTCTCGAAAAGATTGATTTCATTGTGTATGTAATTGGCTCTTTCTATGTTCCTCTCTTTCTTTGTGTTTTCATTGTTATTCTTTTTTCTCTTTCTTTTCTTCTTTTTGGTCTAAACCAAGTTCTGCACCATTCAATCAACCTATGGGAGGTAATTAGCCACTTAATTAAGGCACATATGTATTAATTGGCTATATTTAAAATGTTTCTGTTAATTTGTTCCAATGTATTATCTTTTTTATTTCCTTTTTGGGAAAAAGTCTCATGATTTTGCTCTTCCTTACCCTTTGAACCTTTCAAAGTTGCGCAACCACCGATTTTTTTTTTTGTTGTTGTTGAAAATTTATCTCTATTAATACTAAAATAGATTTCAGTTTATGATACTGAACTCATTGCTAGTCTCATCATGTGATGAAACTACCCATTTTAAACTGAATTAATTAGTTTATTAATTAAGAATTATAAATTGATTGAGTCTTCGATTTTTCAAATTATGAATATGTTCGAATCTTACTAAACTCGTCACTCCCACGTACAAAGGGTGTTTATCCATTCATCTACAAAGGGGGAAAAAAAAAGACAAATAGCGTATCAACCTTCTGACGATCACTATAGCAAATAATTTGATGAAAATAAAATAGAAATACTTTTAATATTATTATAGTAAAAAAAACTTTATAACAATAACTCATATATTTTTATTATTAAAAAAATATAATATATAATTTCACATTAAATATCATCTATTTAAATATTATTTAAATTAAATTATAATTATTTTAATCTGTTTAATATTAACTATATATTCAATTAAAGTATATTTAATATTATTATAATATTATTTTTATGGTTATAAATTTTGAGGAAGATTTTTTTTTTCAAAAATGATATAATAGCATTAATTTGTTACGAAGTTATAGATGAATGTGACCAAATGTACAAAAATAATTTCGTTAAAATGCTCATTTTAACGAAATTGTGGGTTGTTAAGAAAATGGCACGATGGTTGAAATTAATCGGTTTTATTTCGAGTGAAATGTTTCAAATATAAGAATTGTGGGCTTTTAACATCCCAAAAGATTTTGGCTTCCAATTCCAAATGCAAGTACCCCTTCAGCTTCAATAGAACCCACAAATTTGTACTTTTTCTATTTAATTAATATAGAACACTTGCATTTGTTAAATTCCTCTGCTATTGGTGTTGAGAACACAGAATTTCGTGAGTTCACTGAGTGTTTTTCAACAAGTGGAGGTTCCACATTCATGGATTGACACTATCCTGTACTCCCGATGGCTGTGGATGTGACACCAGCTCTTATCTTTATCATTGTCTTCGTTTAATTTTATTTTTTCTAATAAATGATTGCAAACTGATTATCAAATATATACATGAACAAAACTTTGAACACAAACCCTTGAGGTATTTATTAACATGAGAAAGTAATATTAAAAATAATATTTATAACATTTTTTAAAATTTATAATAATAAAAATAATCCTTATTATTTTCGATTTATATATTTTTATTACAAATTAAGATAAAACTAATCTCATAACTCTAAAATTTAATGCTAATTAATTAAATTATATTAAATAATAATCTTATTTTAATAATTTTTTTAGGTAATATTTGAGATAATTTTTTTAAATATAAATACAAAAAACAAATAAGATAAATTATGAAAATTAAAATTAATTTATAAGGTTAAAAAATGATGATGCTTTGCTCTCATAGGAAAGTTTTAAATTTTCATAATTTGTCACGCAAAATGATGTTTTTTACATTCAAGATTATGTATATATTTGGCATTTGATTTAGCGTGGCTTTCTATGTACCTAGATTTACGTATAGAAGTGATGTTTAGCCATGATATATCTTGTTTTCTTACTAGATATTATGTTTTGGTTTAAATATTATTATAATTCAAATCTATATAACTCATTAAAGATAGAAGATTTGATATCTTATCAAGTCGAAGAATTATACACAGAAGATCGGAGAACTCAAAGAGTTAAGAACAAATGATTTATTTTTATTTTACAAATAATTCTAGATACACAAATTTTATATTTATAAAGTTCATAATTATATAAATTATTTATAATAAACGACAATTATATTTTTAAGGTCATTCTTTTAAAGAATTACGATGGTTTTAATAAATTTATTTTCTAATATAATTAAGAAAAACAAATCATAAAAACTCTTAACAATTTGATGATCGTTGAAAAGAAATTCTAAATTCTAAATTACTTTAGTTATAAATAAAGTAATTATATCAAAACAAATAAATGAAAACAATTAAATTAAACTATAGTCGAACCTAAGATAATAGATGTATATGTGATTTTAGTGAATATAACAAAACTAATTAAGTGATTTAAATATAAGTTATATTTATTGATTTTTTTATTTTTAAATAAATGAAATTTCTATAATTATGGTGAGTTCCCAATAATATTAATTAATTAATTAATTGGTAAACTAAAGAAATATATATGAACTAAAATCTTCAATTAGTTAATAACTTCTTTTGATTTGGTTTGAAATTAATTAATTAATAAACTTAAGGTAAAGATATATTATTTTCTTATAAATTAAGACTTGACTAATCATTAATTTATAATTAAAGATATTTTTCAATCATCTAATTTAATATAAATCAATAAAAATAAATTAGACTTTTATTCATTATGCACAACTAAGTACAAATAACGTGTCTAATGCTTAATTCTAAAATGTTTTCTTTAATCATAAATCAAGTATTGACTCATCATGAATTTATGATTAAAGATCTGAATATTATGAATAAGAAATAAATATAAAACTTTTATCTATTTAAATCACAAGATTACCTTTCTAATCATTCAAAGAATAAACTAAAATATCATATTACATATTTAGCCAATCATACCTAAATTAACAAAAGTCGATTCAACTATGAAAGATATCATATCACGAAAATAAATAAAAAGATACAACAATTAAAAATACAATTTTTTTAAAAATGATTCCATATCCCTAAACAAGTTGTAATTTACTTCTCTAAATCCTTAGCTATTTTTCATAATTAAGATGTTCTCTTTATATGATGAAATGACTAACCTAAATTATACAATTAAAACTACTATGGACGACTACCTAATCTACTGAAACATAATTAACATATTGTTATATTTATAAGGAGAGACGTTGAAACGGGGTCAAAGTTGGAACTCGTTTGCACAATTCAACCTGAAAGGGTCTCACTACTACATAATATATTCCATGCTGCGGCACAAAAAACTCAACATGGCTTGAAATTTCATCTCGAATAGTATGCATTGCGACACGTTTTGTTTGTCTTGAAATTTACATCATACACCTTACAAACTGGTTGGTTCTTGATGTAAGATTTACATGTCTTAGTCTTTAAAGCTCTTAGGGTTCACAATAAGTACTCAAAGTATTATTCTTCATGTGTTGATAAATTTATCTATTTTAAAGCTAAAAGCACCTCAAATACAACAAAATAAACCAGTAATTTTGAATGGATAGATTTGTACAAATAATAATATAAACATGTTATAATAAAATCTATTTATTACTACCAAGTACAATAGAATCACGAAATATGAGTGTTTTTCAAACACTTATTATAACTCTCAATCAGTTACTTGCTAGCCTCTAGCCAGTAAAATGATCTAAAAACTAAAACAAAAATAAATTAACTTAAATTATTTTTATCGATTAACACAGTTGTATTTAACGTATGCAACAAGCCTTTAAGTCCTTAGGTAATCCTAGTGGACGAGTTTAATTCTCGTGAGGGCTTCTAGTTATGATACCCACAAACATTCTCATATGTTAAAATTAAAACTAAAAATTACTTGGCAAAAATAAAAAGTAAAATTGAAAACAAAATTATAAATAAAAAATAAAAACTAAAATCAACAAAAACTCTCATTCTTTAGTTTCTTTTCAGTTAATAATCAAAGTCTCAAACACATGTTAGTTCATCATCCTAAAGGTTCACAGTTTATTATTCAAACTAGTTACACATCATAGATTCATGCCCCAATACTAAAACATATCAACATTAACTCACCAAATCTTAGAGTTAGGAATCCAAATTCATTTTGATTCTATTCCTCACAAGATATATTCTCAATTTCATACTGATCATATGGGTCCAAGCACTCAACAAGTTAGATACGAGCAAAAGCTACGAAAAAAATAAAGCAAAAAGGTTTGCATACGATGAACAATGAAGGCTTAAATGTGTATAACATTTATCTCATGAAAGAAATCAAATGTTAAGATTGTAAATATACCATATTACTAATCTCATTATTCAATTAAAATGATCAAGCAAAAATATCAAATGTGTGCCTTAAGATGAATGAAAATGTATTAACTTCAAGGAGATTATTTCCATTTTTTTAATAACAACTATCACACTCTTATGGTCATAGTATTTAGTTATACTATTTATTTTTCTCTTTTCTTATCATTTTTCTCTCTTTTTTCTTTTCTTTTAGAGAATAACCCATATACATGTGTGTTTTGATAAGTGACTATTTGTTATTCTTAAGGAACTCCATATATATATATATATATAATATTTTTTTACTATAAGTCAAGTATAAATTAAGATAGGAACACACTTTAAATTCTACTCAAATCATTCATTCTAAGCAATGAAAATAAATATGTGATACTTAATCGGATGTTTAAAATTCTAACATTCAATGAAAAATCTATATATAGAGATCATCTAATAGTTTGAAATAATAAGAAAAGTATTTAAAGAAATAGAAAAATTTCATAACTCATAATAAACACTTGTGGCTTAATAATCTTACAAAGTAATCTCTACTATTTGATTCCTAGACACCAATTTCAGGTTCATCCCAATTTCAACAACAAACATCAAACACAAATTATAAATATAGCTAATTTTTACAACAATCTATGAATATGTTTAAGATATCAAACAAATTATGCAAATACTCAATCATTCACTTTAAATTAACTAAAAACATGATAATTTTGCATCAAAAAAATTATTGGGTCCTAATTACACCCCTCAAACATAAACTAAACATTATCCTCAATGTTTTCAACTAAGTTTAGAAAATCAATGGAAGGGCCAAATAGAAAATTAACTACTTAGTTTAACATCTTAACAAGATGCTATTGGATGTGAAGGCTCATGCAATTCAATGCATTTAATATCCTAATTTGTATTGACTCTTTCCAATTAAGGCTTGATACAATGCTTGTTAACTTTGAATTGATTTCAAATTTTTGGATTTATCAATTCTACAAATCCATAGGGGAAGACTTAAAAAACTTGAAATAGTCAACTCTATCTTGACTTCAACTTTCCTGAAAACATTTTAAAATGAGAATTAAATAAGAGAACTTTCATTCCAAGATAAAGTGACTTATATATTAGGCCTTTGTCATAGTAATACTTAGTGCATTTTTTTGTAGATTTTTTCATTTTCATAAGCTTCATTCTTAATCTCTTCTAGCTCATCAAGTTGAAGCAAACATTTCTCTCCTGCTTGTTTAAGGTCCATGGTTAATTTCTTGATTTCCCAATAGCCTTATGCTCAAGCTAAATGGGCAAATTTTAGGCCTTTTCATAAATCAACCGGTAAGGACTCATATCAATGTGTGTCTTGTAAGCTATACGAGATGCCCATAATGCATTATTTAACTTGATTTCTCAATCCTTTATTGAAGACCACACTATAAGTTCCAAGATACCCTTGATTTGTCTGTTACTTACCTCTACTTGATTGAAAGTTTGTGGATGGTATATTGTAGTCACCTTATGTGAGATATTATACTTTTTTAGCAATCCATCAAAGAGCTTATTACAAAAGTGGCTCCCTCCATCACTGATCATAGCCCTAGGTGCTCAAACCTACTAAATATTTCATCATTCAAAATTTTTACAACACAATTAGCATTATTAGTTTTGGTGGGTATAACTTCAACCCACTTGGACACATAGTCAATTGTAACCAAAATATGTTCATATCCAAAAGAAGGGAAAAAAGGACATATAATATCAATCCCTAAACATCAAAAAGTTCAATAACTAAATTAGACGTCAAAGACATCTTATCACTTTTTCCTATGTTACTAGTCCTATGACATCTATTATAGTGCATACAGAAATTACGAACATCTTTAAACAAAGTTGGCTAGTAAAAACCAGATTATAATAAATTTAAGATCTTTTCTTACTGTCGAAATGGCCCTTAAAATGAAGTTTATGAAAAAAAAGGCTCAAATGCTCTCACACTATTCCTTAGGCATACATCTCCGAATGATTTGATCTTGGCAAAGCTTGAACGAATAAGAGACATTCCAAAAATAGTGCCTGCAATAATGGAAAATATTTTTTCCTAAAAATAAATGTTAGACCTCAAAATACCACTAGCAAGATTATTGATATGTCAGCATACCATGTATTTGAGCCTATTGTAAATAGTTATTGATTAGGAACAATTTCAATAATATCCATTTTTGTTCACTTTTAGTAATGTCAAAATAAAAATTAACTTAGATAGATTATTAGTTACTATATTTTTAGTTCCTTTCTTATCTCTAATTCTTGTAAAAGTAAAACACACTTGATCAGTCTTGACTTAGCATTTGGTTTACTTAATAAATACCTAAAAGCATCGTGATCAGAATACACAATTATTTTAGACCATACTAAATAAATCTAAATTTATCCAATGTAAATACAACAACCAAAAAATATTTTTGGATGGTAGAATAATTAAGTTGAGCGTTATTGAGTGTTTTATTAGCAAAATAAATGACATGTAAGTGTATATCCACTCTTTGCCTCAAAATAACCCATATATCAAAAATAAAAGCATCATACATAATTTCAAAAGGTAAAGACAAATCATGTGTTATAGTAATATGTACATAAGTTAATTTTTCTTTCAAGATATTAAAAGCAATAAGGAAATCACTATCAAGCACAAATGAGACATCCTTGGCTAACAAATTACATAAAAGACAACTTATTTTAGAAAAATATTTAATAAATATCCTATAAAAACTTACATGTCCTAAAAAAACTCCTAATTTCCTTCACATTAGTAGAGGTGATAATTTAGCAATCAAATCGATTTTAACCTTATCCATTTCTATACATTTACTTGAAATAATATGTCCTAACACAATTCTTTGTTTAACCATATAGTGATTTTTCTTCAAACTAAGAGTTAAGTTGCGTTTAATGCACTTTTCTAGAACTAAAGCCAACTTATGCAAACAGTCATCAAAAGAGGTTCCAAATACAAAAAAGTCATCCATGAATACCTTAATGAATTTCTCTATCATATCTAAAAATATAAAAATCATGCATCTTTGGAATGTGGTGGGAGCATTGTATAGACCGAATGACATCCTTCTGAAGGAAAATATCCAAAATGGACAAGTGAATGTGATCTTTTCTTGATCTTCTAGTGCAATTGGTACCTGGTAATATCCGGAAAGGCCATCAAGAAAATAATAAAATTCATGCCCATCTAATCTTTCTAACATTTGATCAATAAAAAGAAGGGAAAAGTGATCTTTCTTAGTATATAAAAAATCAAATTTTGAAAGTCAATACACATCTTCTATCTCATGGTGATTCTAGTATGCACTAACTCATTCTTGTCATTTCTTACCGTGATAATGCCTGATTTCTTGAGTACCACATGTACCATATTAACTCACTTACTATCAGAAATATGATAAATAACTCTTACCTCTAAGATTTTTAAAATTTTAGTTTTTACTACTTCTTGCATAATCTTCCTTGGGTTTCTCTCACAGGTTTGATATTATCTTCTAAATTAATCTTATGCATTCACATAGCTAGACAAATACCTTTAATGTCTCCAATACTCCAACCTATAGCTTTCTTGAATTTCCTAAGCTGCTTCACTAGTTTTTCTTTTTGGGTTGGGGTTAAAGTAAAAGAAATAATGATTAGGTAGGTTTCCTTCTCTTCTAAGATAATGTATTTAAGGTGTTTAGATAACTCTTTTAGCTCCAGCTTAGGTAGATTATTCTCTTTCCTAGATGAGGTCCTAGGTAAATCTAAGGATATACTAGCCTCATTTATTAGTTCAACACTATCTAACAATTCATGGTACCTCTTAGTCTCTACATATAAATCTTCCTCTATCCTATCAACAAGTAAAGCATATCGAAGTTTATCCTTCATTATCATGAAAAAAGGTGTTATGAGCAAGTGTATCCACACAATCAATATATGAACACTTATCATTAATAGAAATAGAAGAATATAAGAGGAATAAAAAACTTTAAAATGAACAACCTCTCCTAAAACTGTCATAGTTAATTTCCCATTATAGACATCAATAATAATCTTAGGTGTGGCCATGAATGACCTACTGAGAATAATAGTGTGATCCCTGTCCATTGATGGGTTTTCTACGTAACCATTACCATAAAATCAACATGTATTATTAGTTTATTTATCGGTATAAGAAAATCCTCAACCACACCCTTAAAATATTTGACAAACTTATCAGTTAATTGAAGGGACATGGTCGTGGGCTTCAACCTCCCCAGACCTAGTTGCAAGTGTATTAAGACATGAGATTAATACTTACACCTAAATCTAGCATAACCTTAACTACATTTTTATTCTCATAGTAATATTAATAATAAAACTTCTAGGATCCTTTACTTTTGGTGGAAGTTTTTTTTGAAGTATTTCACTAGAAACTTTTGATACAATCCCTCTTTCATTAACTTCATACTTTCTCATTTTAGTATTTAATTCTTTAAAAAAATTTGCATAAGAAGGTACATTCCTAATGACATCTAAGAGAGGTAAATTAATATCAATCTTAAAAAGCATATCAAATAATTAGAAAATTGCTTATCATGTTTAACATCCTTAAGACGATATATAAATTATATGGCCAATTGGTTTGGTTTTGGTGCCTTGTGCAATGTAGGTGGGTCAGATGGCTCTCCTTGAATCCCCTCAAAAGGCCTTGCAATTGTATCATTTATGTCCACATATTCCTTTGGTGCTACTTGCACTCAACTTGTATTTCCTATGTTATGAAGAGTTGTAATAGCCTAAGCTTTTTGAGATTGAATTGGAACCTTTCCTTTCTCTTTTCTTTGAATTTGATCAAATATTTTCCCAACTTTTCCTTCCATCCTTATCATAAATGCATCTGAGTCCAACCTTTGATTATTTTCATGTCGTTATCTCAACTTACTTAAATGAAAGCATTTAAGTTGTCCTCCAAGGTGACTTTTTAGGTGGATATGATGGCATATTTTGATTTAGGTTTGGGCCTAACATTTGTTTTGGGCATATGGTGGTTTTGTGTTTGCTTTCTATGAGAAATTAAGGTGATTTCTCCATCCAAGATTATATGTATTGGTATAAGGATCACTCATGGGTCTAGATTGGTACCCCTATATGAGATAAATTTCTTGACTAGTACCTGCATAGGAATCACCTATAAAAGAACAAACGTTAGCACAATACCCATATATACCATAAAATCTACGTACCTTTTGGTTTAATGTGCTCTTGGTAGTTTGGAGTTGAACTTTCTTTGTTAATTTTGCAAGTTGCATGGCCATCTTATTCTCGAAGCCAATCTCGTTAAGTCTAGCTCTTCTCACTCTAGTATTCTTTTGTTGGGAGTTAGTACCCCACATCTCATAGAGATTACAAGTCTCTAAGGTTGTTATTTCTCTATAGCTTCACCTGCAGCATTGCCAACTTTGAATTAACATTATTATGTCAATTCATCATAGAAAAATTGATTTTACAATTGTAATAGAAAATTGTGGTGTGAGCATTGAGTGAGAAGTAATTTGAACCTAATACAAATTTCATGAAATTTTTCTCCTTTCATTTGAAAGAATGTAGCAATTTTTTCTCTTCCCATGAATTTATTGTAGACTTTCTCCCAAGTTATCAGGGAATCTGGTGGGAGAGTCAATAGCTCAACTTTAGCTCTATCTTTGAGGGTGTATGAGAAACATCTCATTTTTAATTGAACCTTAATAAGCCCATGCAAAGAGAATGGTTGTATAGTTGAGTAGAAATCTCTAATGAAAGTCAACATATTTTCATTATGAATTCCATAGAAAGATGGAAACATTAAAAAATGAATATTTTTAATTCATAATTCTTCACCTCTCCCAACTATAACAATGCCAATAATTGACATTTCATATTCCTTCATTAGTATCCCCTTGGTAAAGCATCTTCCATTTTAAATAACTCTAGTATTGGCTCAAGTGATTACTCAAGAAAATAAATAAAAATAAAATTAACAACTAAAAACAAACAAATTAAAGATAAGAAATAAAAATAACAAATCAAATCACATATATTCACATAATTATAGAAATAAAAAAAATTACAACAAATAACTAAAAAGAAAACAAGTAAACAATTTAAAATGCCAATTTTTTGGTAATGATGTCCAAAAATTTGTGTAAAAATTTTGTAATTGTAAAGTTCGCAAGTGAACGAATCATTTATAATAAGCGACAAGTATACTTTTAAGGTCGATTCCTTAAGAAATTATGGTAATTTTACAAAGTTAATTTATTTTCTAATATAGTTAAGAAAAATAAATCCTACACACTCTAATAATTTGATAGTTGGTGAAAAAATTGTAAATTATAAATTACTTTACATATAAAGAAAACAAGTAAATGAAAACAAATAAATGAAACTAAGTAAATTAAAGTGAGTAAATTAAACATTAGTTGAAACCTAGGATGATTGATGTATATAGTATTTTTGTGAACATAACCCTTCGTGGATAGAACTAATTAAGTTATTTAAATATAAACTATATTTATAAATTTTTCTCCTTTTTAAATAAATGAAATCCTTATAATAATGATGATTTTTTAATGATATTAATTAATTGGTAAACTAAAGAAATATATAAAAACCAAAATCTTCAATTAATTAATAACTTCTTTTGGATAGACTTGAAATTAATTAATTGATAAACTTAAGGTAAAAATATATTATTTAATTATAAATCAAGATTTTACCCGTCATTAATTTATAATTAAAGGTATTTTTCAATCATCTAATTAATACAACTAAACATAGATGACATATCTAATGCTTAATTATAATTTTTTTTAATAATAAATTAAGACTTAATCCATCATGAATTCTTGATTAAAGATCTGAAGATTATGAACAAGAAATATATCTAAAAAAAATTATTTATTTAAATCAAAAAATTATCCTTCCATTATTGGAAGTAGAACCTAAAATCACATATTACAGATTTTGTCAACCATAATTAAATTAACAAAAATGAATTCAACTATGAAAAATATCATATTACAAAAACAAATAAAAGATACAATAATTAAAAAAATACCATTTTTGTTGAATACGATTTCAGATTTCTAAACAAATTGTCACTAACTTCTCTAAATCCTTGGATCTTTTTCATCATTGTGAAATTATTTTTCTATATTTGTATATTGTGGAATTGCTAACTGATAACTGTATTTTATATAGTTATTTTCACTTATTTTATTAATTATAATTGCTAGATTCTCTCTATTTTTAGTTAATTTTAGTTTAATAAATTAGGATTTACTATTTTTTTCTAAATTTTAAGAAAATTAAATAAAATGTATCGAAAACGCTCTTAATGATAAATTTTTGTCCAAAAATATAATTTCAAATAAAATAGTGATTAATTACAATTTATAAAAGTTGAAAATATAATTTAAATTAAAATCGGGCTTAGTTGTAATTATTAAAAGTTTAAAATTTATTTTAATTTACCAAAAGGGCTAAATTGCAATTAACCAAAGTTTAAAATGTAATTTGAAATATATTTGAGGGTGAAAATATAATTAAAAAAAGTTATTTTTTCTTCGCGGGAGAGAAGTTCCACGCTGGCCAACATCCACGCTGCATAACGTGGTCCGTCCGATCAAAGAATAAAACGGTCGAGATTAGCGGCGGTAGATCAAACCCGACCAAAGAGAATGGATGTAGGATTTATTACATCATACGGCGGTGCGCCAATGGGGCCCAATTGCCGCACGTAGGCGTGCGGTGGGACCCACACGTCGGTACCGCGCATTCCACTCGAGGCGCATCGATCGTCGTTGGATGAGTTGAACGGTCCAGATTGAAGCACGTTGAACGGTCCAGATTGAAGCACGTTGAACGAAGCTGTCGCGCACCGAGCCGCTCGTCTACAAATCCTGTGTGACGCGATACATCCAATCCGCGTGCACCCTCGTGTATCAACGGAAAATAAGTAGCCACGTGTCTCATAAATATTCCAGCGAATCACATGGTGACACGTGGCATGTATTTGGTGAAATAAAAACGTAGAAACCGCGCCCATTTCCAGCCGTTATTTGATTCCAACGCGAGGATTCGTGTGCGACGCGTTCTTTATGCGCCCGGCCTTACGATCCAATGAAAAGCTGCCACGTGTCGCCTTATTTCGCTCAGCAAATCACATGGTGACACGTGGCATGCGTAAAAAGAGAAAAAAAAATCAAAAAACGCGCAGAATGTTTTCACGCGTGCACCTCATACATTTTTGTCCCCACTTTTAATATAAAAAAATATATATAAAAAAAATAAAAAATAAAAAAATAAGAATTAAAAAGGGGGATATATTTTTGTACGCGTTATTATTTTTGGGGGAGTTCTTAGTTTTGAGTTTAGTTTCGTTTTTTTTTCTCTCGCAGTTCTTGCGAAATTTCCTCTCGCAGTTCTTGCGAAATTTCCTCTCGCAGTTCTTGCGAAATTTCTTTCTTGTATCATTTTCAGTTTTCTTTCTTCTTTGCGTGTTACACAAAAACACGCAGTGTTTATTTAACATTGTATGTTGTATTTTCTTAGGGAAATTACAGAGAAAGAAGACAACAAAGAAGAAGAAAAGGGAAGAAATTTATTGTTCATTGAGGAATCGTGAAAGAGTTTTTTTTCTTATCTATTTTCTTTTAATTTTTGTTTCTCTACAATGTTTTATTTTTGTTGTGTTGTAATTTTAAATTCTGCTATGAACTAATACATTTGTTCTAGGATTGCAGTTTAGCGTAAATTATGAAACTTGAATTAATTATTTTTGAATGATTTATGAAACTGTTTTAAGTTGTTTATTTTATTTTATCTGTGTTTAATGCTTTTAATTATCGGAAGATTAATTAACTGATATGTCACACTTAAATAAACTTGAAAAAGGCATTTTTGTGTGCTGCTCGTGATAAAATAACGTATATACATAAGGGATAGAAATATATTTTTATTGTATGTGTGACTGTTTGAGAACTCAGAACTTAATAAATCTGGTTGAATTTAATTCTCATAGGAATATAGTGAATTATTTTAACTAGGGTAATACGTATGGAGCTTGAAAGAGATATATGGATAAATTAGGAGTTCTTGGTTAACAACTTAAAACACGAGAACATAAATCAAGAGAGAATAAAATATTCAAGTGGATTAATTTGGGTGAACTGCAATCCTAGAATTTTCGTACAATCTGTTAAAAAAAAATTAATTAAGACAAACTGCAACAAATTTCTTATTGTTTGGATAACATCAGGTTTAAATAATTTTGATAATCAACAACCGTTAGTAATAAATCTCCGTGGGAACGATCTTTACTTACAAATATTATTACTTGTGACCGTGTATACTTGCACGATTTTTGTGTGTTGTAAAACACACAACACTAACCTAAATTATACAATTAAAATTATTATGGACGGATGCCTATTCTAATGAAACAAAAGTTAAATGAAACCTAATTAATATATTGTTATATTTATAAGTAGAGGCGCCAAAACAAGGTCAGAGTCAGAAAATTACAACGTGCATCGCGGTACACCTTTCATCGCACTATGACACGAATCTGAAACTCATTCTCACTATTCAACTCGAGTGGGCCACGTTGTAGCACAACATATTCCACACCGAGGCACAGGAAACTCAACATGCTTAGTAATTTCATCCCAAGCAGTATGCGTTGCAACATACTCATTTCTTCGTCGAGGCACGCTCTATTTCTCTTGAAATTTGCCTCGCACACCTTACAAAATGATTAATTCTTAATATAAGGCTTACATGTCTTAGTCTTTTAAACTCCTTAGAGTGTAAAATAAGTGCTCCAAGTGTTAGTTTTCGTGTGTTAATAAATTTATCAAATTTGAAGTTAAAAATACCCAAAATATATCCACGATTTCGAACAGATAGATTTTTATAAATAATGATATAAACATGTTACATCCAAATCTATTTATTATAATTAAACATAATAAAACCATGAAATATGAGTGCCTTTTAAACATTTATCAACTCTCGTAATAGTTTGATATATATTTTAATTTTTTTGATTTAACTATTCTTATAATAATGTTATTTGAATAAATAGTTGTAACAAAAAATATTATTTGAATATAGATAAATCTATTATTAAAATAAAAAAGGAAGGAGTTTGAATTCTTAACCCAACTTTAAATTTTATATTTTAAATTTTTTCGTTATTTATCTTATTCATTTATCAAAATATTCTATATTTTATGGTATCCCTCGTAAAAAGAATATTTTTTAAAATGATCACAAAAAATATTTTTAAAATTTATGATAATAAAAATAGTATCTTAATAAAAATGATGTTTAATTAATCAAAATTCGACTTAAATAGCATCCAACTTACTGAAATTCAATAATGAATGTTTATATTAAACTTTTCCATCGTAGTAAAAATATATAAGTTAAATTAGGGGTGAGTAGCAGATCGAAACTATCTATTTTTGATCAATCTGAACTAATATATGAATCCAAACAGATTGAATTGTTTTGGATAGGATAAGGTGAGATTGATATTGAAATTAATTTATGAATTATTATCATATATAAAACATGAAATACACAAATTGATATTTTTGTAACAAATATTATTATTTATAATCACAACTAAAAAAATAAAAGAATAAGAAGTATATCTATATAATTATTAAATTATTATAAATATTTATATTTATTTTTAAGTTAAAATAATAATATAATATAATTAGGTTATGCACACTATTTAAATATAACATATTATAAAATAAAATATATAATTATTTATAATTTAATAATAATTCGTTCCGGATTGGATGTAACGGATTATAAAATTTGTTAATCTAAATTCGACTCTAAAATTTATTAATCTAATCCGATTCGAATTCGATGAATCATATCAGATTTTTTAATTTAAATAGATTTATTGGATTATTTATCCATCCCTAAACTAAACATATAATAAATACTCTTTTTATAGTTAACATGTTTACATATCTCTAATTTTTTAATTTTTTTGGGATGTCTTATACTCTTTAATTTTTAAACAAATATAGTTGGTAAGTTATTTGTTTTATTAACCAATAAGATATTTATTCTCCCTAAAACGAATACATGACCAAGTTATTTAAAATATATGTTTTATGTTTTGCTTGTAACATAATATATGGATAATATATTAAGGTGGAGTGGCAATAATTTAAGGACCTAAGCGACCTTCACGCATCTCTTGGAAGTTGGAAGTCCCTATTCTAAGAAAGAG
Organism: Hippophae gyantsensis; assembly: GCA_030763125.1. NCBI lineage: Eukaryota > Viridiplantae > Streptophyta > Magnoliopsida > Rosales > Elaeagnaceae > Hippophae > Hippophae gyantsensis. The sequence continues at coordinate 36,145,118 of CM061030.1, forward strand.
TTGATTGCTCCTTCATGTGTGAGTGTAAGATATCTCAAATTGCCTAACTAAACCCATCAATTACTATTGTCAAGGGAAGATGCATACCCTAAAATAAAGTTTAATTTTTATAGAAAACCCAAATAATTATGATAAATGATTATTGGTACATAGGCACACTTCAAAAAGATAATTGGGTCCCACCCTTAACAAGTACTACTCGCTACTTCATCAAAAATATTGGTCCATGACCAAACCCATATTCTTGTTTGCCACGTGGATATGATATCAGCATGAAGTGTTTGATGACCCTCGCTAGTCGAAACCAAAACTTATTTTTTTTGCACATAAAAACACAATTAAATTTCTTAGGAAGATTTGGTGGATAGTGAGCTCAAGTTTTTGTTTGAAAAATAATTATTAATATATATATTTTTAATTAAAACCATGTTTGTATCATTGTATATATATCATAGTTATTAGTATATATTAATTATCTGTCTTCCAATTATTTTAATATTTCATCTTCTAACTTTAATTGCATCAATTTAATACAATACAATAACGATAGATACTAATTATATGTACAAAAACTTTATATAATATTAGTTTGAGAATAAAATAAACATTTTAAAAGTTTAGTGTGGAGTTTTGAACATCTGAATAATTTTATGGTATAAAAAATTACCCTTAAAATAGTATATGGTTGATGATTTATGAGTTTTAAAATTTATTTATTATTAAGATTGTTATAAAACCTCTTAATCTTAATATATACCAATTAGTACAATATTAATGTGTTTATATATAGTGTTGAAGTGATTTTTGGCTTTTCTTTACGTAGAATAGGTAAATTAATGTAAAATATATGTTATAAGCTTATTTGCTCAGTGATTATCATTTTGTATAATGAATAATTTTTAGTACATCGGTACATTAAAAATCAATATAATTTTAATAATTGTAGGTTATGTGTTATTTTAATTTATAGGTATATAATTAATAAGACTTATTTTTGTTTTTAAGTATTAATTAAGAAAGTTCATCATCTTTTTCTATATATAAGAAGTTTGTAAGCTTATTATACCTCCTTTAATTTAGATATTTGAATAGGACGAAGATTGTAGATGCTCCCAAGTATCAGATCTTCCTCGATACATTATAGAAACCAAGTACACTACTCTAATTTGATGTTATTGTATACTATGAGTTGCAGTGAGTTTGTAAGTTCCATCACGTAGAAGTGTACATATACATTTTTTTAAAATAACATTAATAACGTATTATAAAACTTATAATAATGAACGAAAATAATAACATTAATTTCATACTTTTATATTTTTATTACAAAGAAAAAATACAACTTAAATTTCAACTAATTAGATAAATTTAATATACTCAGTTTATTACCACCTTCTTAATTCTTCCGACACCCCCAACAAATATTTCCCTGTTTCAGTTAATTAGCTAGTCTGTGCCCAACACGTTCGTTTTCCATCTGTAAACAAAACCAAATTAAACAAATAAATTTTTGCACTCTTTTTTTTTATTATTATTTTATATATCATCCATCAGTCTCTTCATGATATATATCGATCACTCTTCTTCTTTGAATATTTCAGGTCACTCTCTCGATCTTCTCGCACTTTGCACACTACACTATCTATAAATATCACCCACATCTCCATTTTACTATATACTACTACTCTATATTATATATATATATATTGCTCTTACATATATATACACTCTATATATAGGTCTTGCTTAATTTTCAAAGAAAATTAACTATATTCTTCAAATACAAAATATCAATTATATGGCAGATAACAATAATGTTAACTTGCCTCCTGGATTTCGATTCTACCCAACTGATGAAGAACTTGTTGTTCATTTTCTTCATCGTAAAATCGCTCTCTTACCTTGTCATCCTGATGTTATTCCTGACCTTGATCTTTATCCTTATGATCCTTGGGACCTCAATGGTATTATTTATTCGTATTCATATTCATATTCATATTCATAATTAATTAATTATACTTAATTTCTAATTAAAGACTTACGTAGAACGTGTGTAATATTTATTTTTCACTACTAAATAAAATATATGTACGTACAGGTAAAGCATTAGGAGAGGGAAACCAATGGTATTTCTATAGCAGAAAGACGCAGAATCGTATAACAAGTAATGGATATTGGAAGCCTTTGGGGATTGAAGATTCTGTTTATGCAACTAGTACTACCAACAAGAAAGTTGGTACAAAGAAATACTTGGTTTTCTACTTAGGAGAAGCTCCTTCTGGCATTAAAACTAATTGGACAATGCATGAGTATCAAATTTCTGATTCTGCTTCTTCTAATTCTAGTAGTTGTAGTAGTAGATCATCTTCTTCGTCATCCAAAAGAAGAGGGCAAAACAAAATAGTTAGTACTCTATATATACATAAATTAGACTGTTTTGATAATTAACAATTTTATAATTAATAAGGAAAATAAAAAAAATAAGCTTGTTTTTGATATATATATGTGTTTTTGTTGAATGTTTCAGGATTATAGTAAATGGGTTGTTTGTAGAGTTTATGAACGTGATGAAGATGATGATGGAAATGGAACAGAGCTCTCATGCTTGGATGAAGTGTTCTTATCTTTAGATGATCTAGATGAAATAAGCTTGCCCCATTATAATTAGTTTAATTTAATAGAAATTAATAATTAATTGAGACTCACACAACTGTGGTCTTATATATTAGTATAAATCTTAATTTATCATTATTATTAATTTCTGCTACCAAGTACTTAAATGTTGTAAGCTGTAACCTAGCTATATTAAAATGTCTTCAACTTCAATTAGTTGCAATGTATATTTAATATCATTAGTAGACAAATTTTAATTCTACAAGAAAAATATGAAAAATTAAAATCCCAACATTAATTAATTGTTATAGTTTTAATTTTTTTTTCAAAATATGATTATTTGAATATGTTACTTCAAACAAACAACTACATATTATAAGTCTTACCACTAGAGATTAATTAACCACCAACATTGTAATTAATAATATGTACCAAATAATTTGATATTGTAGGCTTACACTTGAAATCTTTTTGAAATAAACTTCCAGCAAGAACTTATTAATGGTCCCGAACTCATTTGAAGCATATGCTGTTATTATAGTGTATATCTAGAGGAAAAATACTCACTTAAATTTAAATTTAAAATATAAATAATTTTACATATAATTGTGATTAATTAGCACAAATTTATTTCAAATATTAATAACACGTGTGGAACAAGTGGGTCTTCTAAACTTCTTGATTTCCCACAAATTTTGACATGCAATATCTAATTAAATTTGTACTACTACAATACTAGAGATTTTTTAGTACACGTGATAATATAATTAATTAAATTTATAAAATTATATCTATTAATACATAAGAGCTAAAATTATAATAAATTTATGATATAAAATGATAGACACTAGAGATCAGAGAGTTTTTAGTGGCTTTTTGATTGGATAGTCACGTGCATAGATAATCAAGCAAAGAGAGGAAGGAATGTGTGGAGCCCAAAGAGCACTGTAATGCAAGTATGCAGATGAGCAAGAGCATTATATATAATAATTGATATTTGAGACCAATTTCTTAGTTTTTTTTTTCTTTAAAAAAAAATTTATCTTTTTCTTATATGATGATCGTGATGACATAATTTTTGTAGTTGTATTTATGTCACAATGCTAAGGAACAATTTTTTTTTTTTAATGGGTGGCTGCTTAGGAAAGCATATAGTCATATGTGATGCAAGCATGCATTCACACATGCTTCAGAATAGTTTTTTATTCCTTCCTATTTTTTTTTTTCATGTGAACAACATTCATAATAGTTTTTCTTTTACCCTTTACATGAGTTTAAGATTTAATTTTTTTGATTTTCGGGTAGATCATAAACCACGCCTAATTATAGTCACTACAATAATATTAAATTTTGTAATTATAAGCTTAATTTTCATTTTAATATTGAAAAGTGTTTAGTGGAATATGTACAATTGAATCATTGTGTCGTTTTAATTGCTCTCCTCAATTAAACATTTTATGTTAATAACTAGCTATGTTTACAATTAATGAGGAAATTAAAATCTATCTAAAGTCATATTCTTTTATTCATTGAGAGAAAAAGCATATTTTTTTGGTCGGCTATTTGGTCATTTACCTTCTTTAATTAATTAACTTAAATTAATTGTAGCTTGATTAAGACCAATATTATCAATCTAGTTTCTCTGCCTCTTGTTATTGATTTAAATCGGATATAGTTAAGATGATTAATTAGCTTATTTAATTTTAGTGGTTGGTGTGATTATTTTTTCTCTTTTTTTCAACCTTTTCTTCTTTTCTTTTTCTTTTTCGTTTTTTTTTTGTATTTGTCTTTTTTTCTTTTTGCTTGATCGGTAATGGATTAATGACTCAGATTAAAAAGATACTTAAAGTTAAAACATATGATTATAAGGGACTTGCGTTGACATACGTACTATCTACCTAAATAGGCGGAAACTTTAAGATGATAATCAATTGGTAGTTCTTATAGATTTGATGTTTGAGAGAAAAAGAGAGAATTTTCGTGTTTGTTTTCCCAATTTGTCTAATTTATAATTAATGATATATAATATATATTATTTAATTTATAAAGTAATTATTAATAATAACAATTCAATTATTTTTTTCATGTATAAATCATGTGCATATCGTGTTGGCTTGTCATTTCAAGAGTGCTATCACCCTTAGTGATGGTGTTGTGATCACTATAATAATAAAGAACATTTAAGTTAAAATTGAAAGTAAATTCTAAAAGAAGTTTTACTCGTAGTAAATTTTAATTCGTTATGTTTAATTTAAAATAGTATATAAACTTAAAATTTAAAGTTGTTTTTATTTAAAAAAAATTGATTTTAAATTGAGTTAAAACTAAATATTAAAAAAATCAATAAGTAATCTCAATTGATGTATCAATCGACGTATGACACATAACATAGATTGTATACATCAAACGACGTGGAGTCACATGTAGCATCAATTATACACGTAAATCGATGTAAAATCAAGTGTAATGTCAATTGTACAAGTTAATCGATACGTAATGTACCGTTGATCTTACGTGTCAATAGATGTTACACGTGACATAGTGTTAGTTGTACACATCAACCAAAGCAATATCATATGTACCATCAATTAATACATAGAATCCACGTGTCACGTGTAGTATTAATTCTACGTGTCAATCGATACTAACTGGCTTTTTTAATTTTTTTTCATTTACTTCTTCCCCCTTTTCTCGATAGTTCATAACATTGCTCCCTATTTCTCTCTCTCCCTTGTATGACACCGTCCCTTATTGTCTATTTTTGGTCACTTTTGACCACCATTTTTGGCGTTGTTACTCGAGTTTTGTTCCTTAACTTACTAACCTAGATCCCATTATTTTTAAAGCTTAATACTCACTATTTTCTTACCCATTTTTTTTATAGATTTTTTCACTTATCAAACACATTTTCTTTCATTTTCTCACTTGTTTGATTCCTGTAAGTATTTTTATGAACTATTTTGCACTCATTGTTTATGTTTTTATATTTTTATTTTATTTTCACGAATTTAAAGTTTATTTTTTATAATTTTTGTTATGTATATAAAATGTTATTATTTTTTATATTATGTAAGTTATTTATTTTTGACCAAACTTAAAAAATACAAAGTATTTTTTTATCATTTACTTTAACTAGTTTTATGTTTTATATATATAAAAATTTATTTCAAATTTAAAAAAAAATATTTTTGTGAATTTATTTTTTTACTTGTATTAAATAATATATATATATATATATATATATATATATATATATATATATATATATATATATATATATTTAGTTAGTTTGTTATATTTATTGAATAGGTTATTATATAAGTATTTATAATTTATATTATTAGGTTTTTATATTATTATTATTATTATTATTATTATTATTATGTTGTTGTTGTTGTTGTTATAATTTATATTATTAGATTGTTTATATATGAAGAGAACATTATATATTGTTAAAGTTACAATGAATTTATTAATTATTTTTATTTTTGTGTATTTATTTTTAAATAATATTTTGATTGATATTCTAATAATATTTTTGTAGAAATTTTCTTGGAATTCATTAATAGAAATAGTAATAGTGAAATTAATATGATTCGATGCCATGTGTTAAAGGTAAAAATGAGAAATTTCATGATGTTGATGAAATTAAGTATCACCTTTCCGTAGTGGTATTCTTTTGAGTTATAAATATTGGTATTATCATAAAAAAAGATTGATGATAATCATAAGAAAAAGATAAATAAAAATGAGAGTAGATTAGATACATCCTATTAGGATGGGCACTTTAGACATAATGTATAGACGAAAAATATGTTCCATATTATGGAAGATGAACTACATGAGAATGACCCCGAAACTTTTAAAAAACTTTTGAAAGATGTCAAATAGTTATTGTATCCAAAATGCAAGAAATACATTAAAATATTAGGATTAATTAATTTGCACAATGTGAAGGTAAAAATATATTTTTTTTGGATAAGGGATTCACAGAATTACTAAATGTAGTAATATATATGTTTTTTAAGGGTAATAAGTTGCCCTCTTCAATGTATAAAGTAAATAAATATCTTAATCGATTTGACATGGAATATCATAAGATTTATACTTTTCCAAATGACTACATTCTTTATAAGAAAGAATATAAGACATTAGATGATTGTCAGGTATGCAAAGAATTAAGATGTAAGCATGTTGTAAATGAGACAACACGTAAGAAAGGCATGTCCACAAAGGTTCTTTGGTACTTTCCTTTAATTCCTCACTTTCAAAGGTTGTTCAAAAATAAAGAGATGCCAAAGATGTTGATTTGGCATTCAGAGAATCAATCTAATGATGGATGCTATGTCATCCTTCAGATTCTCCAAATTAGAAAATAGTAGATAATTTATCGCCTAAATTTACATTTGACATGCACAATCTTTGTTTTGTCATTATTTCTGATGAAATTAATTCACACATTTTTCTTAGTAGTAGATATAGTTGTTGACCGATAATGAGTGATGGGTGGACTGTACAAATTCCTTAAAAAATTTGGTATAGTTATTAGATATTTTTATATATTGAACAAGTGTATATTACAATTATTTGAGTTTTAAATAATCGATTTAAGTATGAATAAGATGAGTCCTCAATTATTAAATAATTTTTATTTATGTAGAACAGATAATTATCTTTATATTATCTAATTAAATATATATATATTTATTTTATATACGAGCTAATTATCTGTTACATTTAGCAATGTTTTATGATTTATTTTTTTGTGAATCAATATCAAGAGAATAATGCTAACATAATAGTGAAACAATTATGTGATAAAGCATCAACACTTCAGAGAAATCAAAAGTTGATAATCTTTTTACCATTAAAGTTTGAACAAGGTGAAGATCATTGGATGTTAGTAATACTTGATCTACATGAAAATTATGTTTGGCATTATGACTTAGTTTCTATAGCATTGAATAAAAACACAAAAAACTATTGTTGAAATATAATATTTATAACTAACTATTTTTTTCTATTGTTCCTTGTACTAAATAAAGATAAAAACAATAACTCTTTTAAATTTTGATAGGACATGAAAGATGTGAAATAAGAGTAAGGACATCATCCTTAAAAATCATAAAAGCTTATATGGGATAATATTATAGTATGTCACTACTACAAAAATGACCTTTTTAAATTTTTATTAATCATCAATCGGTGCTACTATTTTATTTTTCTATAATTTTTTAAGTTGGTTGACACGTAAGACCAATGCTACACATAGGATTTTAAGTTGATTCTACGTATTAATTGACTTAAAAAATTGCAGGAAAATAAAATAGTAGCATTGGTTGACACGTAGAACCAACTTAAAATCTTACGTGTAGTGTCGATTCTAGGTGTCAACCGACTTTAAAAATTCAAAAAAATAAAATAGTAGCGTCTGTTGACATGTAGAACCAACGCTTACACTTAGGATTTTAAGTTGGTTCTACGTGTCAATCGACGCTACATGTGGCTTAAGTCGGTTGACACGTACAACCGACTTAAAAAATTACAGAAAAATAAAATAGTAGTATCTATTGACACGTAGAATCGACTTAATCCTACGTGTAGCGTCAGTTGATACGTAAAACTGACATAAAAATTTTTATAAGTCAATTTTAAGCAAAAATCAACTTTAATCCCGTCTTATATACCTTTTATTGTAGTAGTGTATGCAAGTGAATATTAATAATGAATTATATGATTGAATAATAAAGATGTTTGAATTGATAAATCATGTATACTTATTTTTTATAGGTTCTACGACAAGAAGATGGAGTATGTGTGGTTACTTTATTATAAAATTTATGAGCAATATCATCTCAAATATCAACATGTCAATAAAGATGTGACATTCTCTTTAATTAATATACTCTTTTAACATATAAGCTATTTTTTAATGAATTCATGATGTTAATACATATTAATTAACTAATATACTCTTTAACTAATGAAATTTAATGAATTCATGATGTTAACATGTAAGTTATTTATTAAGGAATTGTAATACTTGTTAGGTACTATTTGATATGCTCACTTATATCATAATCATACTTAAAACTTATTAACCTCAAAGATCTTAGATTCAATATTTTACATAACAAGTTATTTTGATTTTTTAAGCCTTTTCATTTGAAGCCACGAGAATAGAGAGATACATGTTACATATAAACTTGTTAACTAACTAATATACTAATATTTTAATATATACATATATATATATATATAAGTTATTTTTTAATGAATTCATGACATTAAATTATTATTTTTAATTTAAATATATGAAATTCTTTGCTTAGAATATGAAGGTTACAATAGGTGAATTTTTGAAAATTTACGAGAAGAATAGATGAAACAAACGTTCCAAATTATAAGGTGACAAAAAAATTCAAAAGAAGAATCTAATGATATAGAATAACATAAGTATCTTATTATTATATACTTATCTTGTAAATAATAAGACATATAATAATGTATATATGCAATTTCATATTTAATATATCATGCATATGTATATTTGTTTATATTATTAGTGATATTGTAATTAAGTTGAATTTGTATATATGTATTGTATGTAAATTATTTTTTTGTTATAAATTGGTTTTTAAGTAATTAATATCGAATTTTTTTAAATGAAGAAAATGTTTTAAAAACCATTTTAAACATATTTTGATTTTTTTACTACTATGTGGTTATTTAAAACATGCAAAAGGCTCACAAAAAATAACCAAAAATATGTTTAGGGGTTATAAAATTTTAAGTTGATTCTAGGATGGTAGAATTGACTTAAACTTTATCAATTGTACGGTATAATCGACTTAAAATTTAAAATTGATTAATACGTAAGATCGATTTAAAATTTTAAGTCATTTTTACCCTAAAACTAACTTAAAAATTTAAATTACATTGTTTTAAGTTGGTTCACTTGTTTTAAAAAGGTTAAAAATGACTTAAAAGTTTTTTTTTTAGCAGTGGACTTAAGATATCTAAAGTAGGAGTTATAATTAATATATGTTGTATATATTCGTATTATGTTTATTTGTATTGAATATAGTTATGTTTTCTTACCTAAATATATTAAAAGCATTAAATATTAATATATTACGTCAATAATATATTAATATGTTTGTCTTTATTTGGGACATTTAGGAAAAACAAAGGTGTTGATATACTTCATAGGGTCATTATGATTTAGGAACCTAGCTAGCTACCTCAATAAAAACAAAGTTGGTTCACCTGTATCTCAGCCTACACTTTAAATTCTAAAGTTTGTTTGAAAAAAACAAATAGAGTAGGGAAAAAGAGACAGGCTTTGAGGCTTGAGAAAGTATTAGATGTATTGCCAATTATATATACCATGCCTAACTTAGTATATATAAAATATATGAATACTTAAACAATTTGTGTTGATATACTTCATAGGGTCATTATGATTTATGAACCTAGCTAGCTACTTGGAGTTAAGTGTGTTACTTGTGATCGCATTACATACTTGTGATCACATTCCATAGTAGTAGTGGAAGGTGTATAAGCATGACAAAGACAAATTTCAACATCTCATTCTTTCGTGCTTTTTTAACTTTTAAGAATGAGGAAAACTTAACCATCATATTTTGCATATTTAGAAGCTTGCAATAAGCTATTCCTTGATGGAAGTAGTATAAAAACTCTTATTTAATTTTCAAAAGAGTTGAATTGTAATTAAGTTATGACTTAAGTGGTATGACTCATTATCCTTCACCATGAATCTAAATTCTAATCATATTCATATATTATTTTATTTATTTAATATAACAAAATTTATTATTATTTAACAAAATGTGCATATGAATTATGATAATTATTGATTTATGTCTCAATTACCTATGAAATTTAAATCAAACATTTTTCCTCCGTTAATAAAAAAATTCATATAATATTGAAGCACACGTCATCTTCACCTATTTATTAAAAAAATCGTATTATTAGACAAAGTAATTATATACCTAGGATATGAGTATTATCATAACAAAGAAGGACTAATTCTAAAGCAATTTACGTGTGAAAGTCTTATTCTTAATTTTCAATTGCTCTTATTGATCAAGTCATAAATACAAATACCTAAGCTTATTACGCAATTGTGTACGCCCACACATTAGTAGATGCTCGTCACTTTTCAATAAAAATACTAAAATAACCTTATTTTATTTTTATTAATTTGTTTTTTTGTTAAGAACATGCTTGTCACTTTTAAATAAAAAAATACTAAAATAACCGCATTGCATTTTTATTAATTTTATTTTTGCAAAGAACGTCGTTTAGTTAAAAAAATATAATTTATTTATAATTTAGTTTAAATTAAGAAAATTTTAGATTTGAAAAAATTTGAAGTGAAATTGTGATGTGTCGAAGAACTTTTTTACGTATAGAAAATTTATATACAATTATAACTAACTCCATTTAATTAAACATGTGTGTTGAAGCTACACCGGTATTTATTGTCTTTTATAATGTATGAGAATAATGAATTTTCATATTTTGCATGAAATGAAATAAAAATTGTGAACGTGTACTAATATATATTGTAAAATATAGATAACTTAAATTAGATTGTGAATATGGATGTAATTAAAACCTATTAGGTAAATTTTTGGATAAAAATAAGTGAAAACTAATCCCTAATTAGTATATAAACTATTTATATGTTCATTAAGACTATATATGATACATTTTGAGCGTGGATATCTGCGAGAAAGATCACTTAGATTGGAGAATAATATATATCAACTTAATATGTAGAAGGAAAATCCTCTTATGGACCAAAAGCTTCGATGACAAAAACAAATAAGTCTCGATAAGAAATCATCGAAAGAATTGTGACTCGATGATATTGTTGGGTTAGTTTTCTAAACCTCTCTCTTGTTCATCTCAATTTTGAAGATTGAGTTTACACACACTTTGGAGACTAAAAACAAATTTTCTCTTATTAATTTCTACTTCATATTACATGATTTCATATAGAAACAAATTGCTGAAATTTAAGCAGTTTATCAGAATTTTAGAAGTGGAGAACACCACTTTTTAAAACTAGGAACTTATGCTCACACCACTCATGAAAACATGGAAAATTACACTTATGAAAACATGGAACATTACACTTATGAAAACATGGAACACTCCACTCATGAAAACATGGACTGTTGAAAAAATCCTAAAATTAAGGGAGTAGCAACAACTACTTCCAACACCCTCCTTTAAATCGATTTTTTGCTGAAAAATAGTTTAGGGTTTTCTTGACTGGTCTTCAACTTCAAGAAATCATCCCTTGTTCGAGGCTGAGGACTGAGCACATTCCAAGTAACTTCTTAAGTTTCTCAAAACTTGGTTACTTGAGAGGTTTGGTTAGAATATATGTTACCTATTATAAACTCTTGCAATACTTCAACTTAATAACCCCACATAAGTCACGAAGAAAATGAAATTTGACATCTATGTGTTTTCTCCTTTCGTGCACAATTGGATTTTTGGATAGTTTGATAATAGACATGTTATCATAGTAGATTATCATAGGGTTGTCTTGCTTCATTCTTAAGACTTCAAACATTTTCTTCATCTAGATCCCTTGGCAGGATCTTGATATTGCTACCATATACTCAATCTCAGTAGCTGACAGAGTGACTATAGGTGGCTTCTTTGAGGACCATGATATAGCTTCTGAGCTTAACATATAAGCATGGCCTGATGTGCTCTTTCTATCATTTAGATCTCCTACATAATCACTATCAATGTAACCATAGAAATCTGATTTGTCACCTTTCTTATAGAACACTCCATAGTCTAGTGTCCCCTTCATGTATCTTAGAATTCTTCTTACTACATTCAAGTGCAACTCTGTTGGATTTTCCATGTATCTACTTATCAAGTTTACATCATACATGATGTTTAGTCTAGTTGAAGTAAGATACATGAGACTCCCAACGATTTGTTTGAATAAAGTGTTGTCAACCTCTCTTCCTTCTTAATCCTTGTTGATTTTTATTCTAGGTCCAACTAGTGTCCCAATTGCTCAACATTCTACCATCTGAAATCTTTCAAGCACCTCTTATGCATATTTCTTTTGGTAAATGAAGTTACCAAAAGAGTTTTGAATTACTTCTATCCCCATGAAGTAGTGTAGCAATCCTAGATCTCTTATCTTGAATTCTCTTATCATTGAGTTTTTGAACTCATCCACCATTTCCTGATTTTTTTCCTGAATAGATTAGCTCATCAATATAGAGTGACACGATTAGAAATTTACCTCCAATTCCAGCTATAAAAATTATGATTTTTGGTTATTTTTGTGGACAAAATATTTATCTGTAAATTGTTTTTAGGCCTCCTATCAAGTCTATCAAGAAAAGCCGAACAAATGCTCAAGTTTCAAATAATCATACTCCAGGTATATCTTTTATAACTACGACACATAGGATTGTATTCATGCATTTGATAGCACATGTTCATAAATTTGAAATTATTTTTGGTGTTAAAATATTTATTTAAATTTGAATCAATTTATGAAATTATCAATTAGTTATCTCTTAGATAAATGTGTTTTAAAAATAATTTTTTAGGTTTTGAATAATGAAGTCCAAAATATTTTAACCGTTATCAATATTATTAATATATATAGATATATTAGGGTTAAAGGTGTGAAAAAAAGAAAAAAATAGAAATTGAATTGGCCGAACTGCCGAAAAACATTTTCATAAGAGGCTTGCGCTGGGAAGAAAAACAAATTGAAAGAAAAAAAAAGGTATTTAACACATCGGAGGACATTATGGTGGCGGCAACAAAGTGATACTTTACATATTTCAATAAGGGGATTGTGTGCTGAAAATTGCTTTACTAGATCATTCGGCAAATGCAAAATAATATTATACATATTCAAAGAATTGATTTTTTTGCAGAGTGAAATGCAAATTAAGTAGCAGTGAAGTTGAAAGGTAATGGAAACATAAAAGATTAAAGCTTGATTAATATTAAATTGATTGTTTATATTTTTATAATTTATAATTAAATGCGTTCATATTTTTGTATGTTCGTATAATTTCCTTTTAATTAAAATCTTTCATGTTTAAATTAAATAATTGTATCAGTGATCATGATTATATGATTTGATTATTAAATTCTAAAGAAGTTATTTTTATTGAATTTATACTTAATATTTTTGTTCTAAAATTTACTAGTTGATTTCATTTAAATGATATATATTTTGAATCATCTAGTTGGGATTATTCATTGTTAAATCCGTTCTAGAACACACACAGACACTTGTGTTTTTGTGCTAACCCTTTTTGCAATTGATTTGTGAACGTATCTAATTATCGAGAAGCTTATTGGAACGTTGGTCTGAAAACCGCTCACACTGAATTCAGAAACTGTGAAAATAGAGCAGAAGCTCGTAAGCAAAGTACATTGGGACAGTATCTTAGGGAGGGTAGCATAAGACTGAGTTTGTACTTGAACAATTGATTTTCATAGTTGAAAGTTAGGTGATCCGGTGGTTTTCCTCTTAGGTCATGGTTGTGGTCTAGATTGTTTCCACCTAAAATTATCGTGTGTTATTCTCTTATTAATGCACTTTATTCTTACACACGATTGCATGTATGGCCGCTTTGTTTAGGTTATTAAATTATAAATTGGTAAAAATTAAAAATAACCTATTCACCCCTATCTAGGTTAATTAGGTCCTTATCTTATAAACTTTCAATTGGTATCAGAGGCGACACTAGACACACTTAGTGAGATTGATCCTTAGGGACACACACACTTACTTATGGACCAAATGAAAGAAGGTGGGTCATCTATTAGATCCCCACTCTTTGATGGCATTTCTCCGACAAGATGAAAATATCTGGGATCCTATTCTTGATGGTTGGGAACCACCTTCGGTAACAAAAGATGGTGTAACAATCATAAAACCAAGAAAATACTAGACCACTGAAGAACGCACCCTTAGTGGGGCAAACCAAAAAGGTCTAAGCTCAATATTTGTTGTAGTGTCCATGGATTAGTTCCATCGCATCTCCGACTATGAGACTACTAAAGATGCATGGAATGCACTTGCTCTTGCTCATGAAGGAACATCCCAAGTGAAACAAACAAAATTGAGATTGTTAACATCTCAGTTTGATTCCATTAAAATGAGCAACATTGAAACTTTTGGTCAATTATATGCTTGCTTTTGTGATATCAATATTGCTTGCTCTAACCTTGGTGAGAAAATTCCACAACCTATACAAGTATGTAAACTCCTAATCTCCTTAACAGCAAACTACAAGATGAAAGTTATAGCGATAGAGAAAATCAAGAATATGGACACACTAAACATTGATGAACTTGTCAGGTCAATCCAAACCTATGAGCTTTCTCTTGATCCACCCAAGAAAAATAAGAATGTGGCATTCAAAAGCTCCAAAAAGGACATCTCTGATAGTGATGTTGATATGAATGATGAGTCACTAGTCTTGTTAGCACGAAAATTTAAGAAGTTCATGAAGAAGAAGGGTCAACAGAATAATCGATCCAACAAAGGACAATCCAGTCGTTCGAATGACCGAAAGTCAAGAGAAATCAAGCCTTCTAGCCTTGATGGTAAGAAAAGTAAGCCCACTAGTCCTTAATGATTTACTTGTGGGGGATTTGGTCATATTTCTGCAGATTGTGCTAACAATAAAAATAAATTTGAAAAAGCCTTTAATGCTACACTCAGTGACACAGAAAGTTAGCAGAAAAATGCTAGTAACTCAGAGGATGATGACACTAATTATTGTGCCTTCACCGCAACTACCAAAGCACACCACAATGACTCCGAATTTAGCTCAGATGAAGAAAATAAGGAAGTAAACTCTTCTCTATTACTGTCCAAGTTTAATGTATCGAATTATGAGAAACTATTCATAGATTGTCTAGGTTCCAGGGAAGATAGAGATAAATTACTTGTGGAAGTAACTAAACTTAATGATATCATCAATGTTCACAAAACAAATTCCTCTAGCCTAGAGAAAGATAAAAAGGAATTGTCTGATCATATTAATGCCTTGAATATGAGACTTGTAGAAACCACTGAGGAAAACAAAAAGCTTAGGCAAGAACTTCGATTGCTAAAGAAACGAATAGGAATTTGACCATTGGTGCTGAAAAATTGACCAAAGTCCTAAACTATGGGAAACCACATAGAGATAAGAGAGGTCTTGGATACATAGATGAATAGTCAACACCTTCATCATCCAAAACTCAATTTTTAAAACCCACTATTGCTCAGGCAGGGAAGGTAGTTTCTGCACCTTATCATTCTAAGCAAATTCAGCTTGTTCTCATCTGTCATCATTGTGGTAGGAAAGAACACATTAGACCTAAGTGTAGATTTCTTTATGCTTATGATTCTATCATGAGTATAAATATTTATAAGACACCTCAAAAAATTTCAAAACGTAAAGTTTTTACTATAAGAACTACACAAAAAGAGAAACATAAGAAACCGGTAACTCAAATGTCCAAAATTAAAAGAGGATGGGTTAAGAAATCTGAGTTACATTACTTTGTGGCCCATATAGCGTTTAAAGCTAAATCAAATACTGCTTGGTATTTTGATAGTGGATGCTCTAAAGACATAACGGGGAATCGTTCTTTGTTTAAAACCTTTAAGGAATACAATGAAGGGACAGTTACCTTTGCTAATGGTAAAACATCTAAAATTATTGGAAAAGGCTCTGTTCAAATAGAAGGTATCCCTAAACTTGATGAAGTTTTTATATGTGTAAGGACTTAAGGAAAACTTGATTAGCATAAGTCAAATATGTGACAATGATTTTAATGTGCAATTTACAAACAATCACTGTATTGTAACAGATCAAAATGGTGAATGTATGATTAAGGGAATCAGATCATATGACAATTGTTATTGTATTGATACATCACCCACAGTAACATGTAACCTAGCTAGCAATGACTCAACTACCTTGTGGCATGAACATATGAATTTTAAAGATCTGATTAGATTAAGTAAAACTAAGATTGTGTGTGGTTTACCTATTCTTTCAAAAACTGAAACACATGTATGTGGACCATGTCAATTGGGTAAACAAACTAGGATTGCTCATAAGAAGATCAAGAGTATAAATACAAACAGAGTATTAGAATTGATACATATTTACCTTATGGGTCCTATGAGAATAGAAAGTATTGGAGGTAAGAAATATATCATAGTTGTAGTAGATGACTTTTCTCGCTACACATGGGTAGAATTTCTTAGAGACAAGTGAGATGCTTTTGAGTTCTTCATCTCATATTGTACAAGAGTGTAGGTTGAAGCAGGTGACAAAATAGTAACCATCAAGAGACTGAGAATAGACCATGAAAAAGAGTTTGAAAATACCAAATATGCTGACTTCTGTAAAGAATATGGTATCTGTCATGAATTCTCTACACCTATCACACCTTAACAAAATGGAGTAGTTGAAAGGAAAAATAGGTTACTTTAAGAGATGGCAAGAGTAATGCTACATGCTAAGGGAGTCTCCAAAAGGTTTTGGGCTGAAGCTATAAACACTATATGTCACATTATAAATCGTGTATATCTTCGCCCAGGTACAAACCAAACTCCCTATGAGATATAGATAGGTAAAAAAAATCAATCTGAAATTCATGCATGTTTTTGGAAGTAAATGCTACATACTTAGAGATCGAGAATAGTTGGGTAAGTTTGATTCAAGAAGTGATGAAGGTATATTTCTTGGTTATTAATCCCTAAATAGTATAGCCTACAGAGTCTTTAACTGTAGAACTAATGTAGTTATGGAATCCATAAATGTCGTTATAGGTGATGGAGGTAAGTAGATTACAAGTGAAGAAGTTTGAAATGAAGAAAATTTCACTACACCTCAATTAACAATGAACAGTGACACAATTGGAATAAAAGAAGAGAAATTAGAGGAAAGAGAAGAAAATAAGGAAGAAGCATCAACCTCATCAATGATAAATCCAACTCGAACTTCAAAAAATCACCCTATCAAGAATATAATTGGAAATCCTAATGCAAGCATGGTAACAAGAAGAAAACAAATAAGTAAGGTAACCCATTTATGCTATATTTTTCAATTTGAACCAAAAAATGTGAATGAAGCCCTTAGGGATGAATTTTGGATAAATGCCATGCATGATGAGTTAGCTCAATTTGAAAAAAATCATGTGTGGGTATTAGTACCTAAGCCTAAAAACAAAAATGTTATTGGAACAAAATGGGTTTTCAAAAATAAATCTGATGAGCATGACAATGTTGTTAGAAATAAGACTAGGTTGGTAACTCAAGGCTACACGCAAGTAGAAGGAGTTGACTTTGATGAAACATTGGCACTTATAGCTAGACTAGAGTCAATTAGAATTTTACTTGCCATTTCATGTCACATAAAGTTCAAATTATATCAAATGGATGTTAAGTATACCTTTTTGAATGGATTTCTGAATGAAGAGGTATACGTGGAACAACCAAAAGGATTTGTTGATCCAAAATTTCTAAATCATGTTTACAAACTCAAAAATGCTCTTTATGGTTTGAAACAAGCTCCATAAGCATGGTATGAGAGACTTACTAACTATCTTTTGAACAAGGGATTTATTCGAGAGGGAGCTGATAAGACTCTATTCATTAAAAGGAGTAGTGACGAGATCTTTATTGCTCAAAATTATGTGGATGACATAGTTTTTGGATCCACATCTACTACATTAGTGGATGATTTTATGTATGTTATGACAAATGAATTTGAAATGTCCATGGTAGGTGAAATGACTTTCTTCCTTGGTTTGCAAATCAAACAATCTCATAATAATATATTTATTTCTCAAACCAAGTACGCCTGTAACCTTGTTAAAAGGTTTGGTCTTGAAACTAGCAAGCCATTACAGACTTCTTTAGGTACCAGCACAAAAATTACAAAGGACACTCAAAGTAAAAATGTTGCTCAAACCCTTTATAGGAGTATGATAGGTAGTTTACTTTACCTCACTACAAGTAGGCCTAACATATGTTTTAGTGTTGGTGTGTGTGCCCGTTATCAAGCTGACCCTAAGGAATCACACTTAGAGAATGTAAGGAGAATCATCAGGAAACTAGGATGATAGGAAGAGCACATCAGGTGGTTGTTTCTACGTTGGAAACAACTTAGTATCCTGGCACAGTAAAAAGCAAAACTTTATCTCACTCTCTATAACTGAAGCGGAATACATTGTTGTAGGAAGTTCTTACACACAAATGCTTTGGATGAAAAATATGCTCAAGGACTATGGTCAACCACAAGGTATAATGCCCTTATATTGTGATAACTCTAGTGCTATATATATTTATAAGAACCCAGTTCAACATTCTAGAACTAAGCACATTGACATTAGGCATCACTTTATTCGAGAATTAGTTGAAGAAAAAGTGGTAATACTTGAGTTTGTACCTACTGAGAGACAACTAGCTGATATATTCACTAAAGCCATAGACACTGAAAGATTTGAGTATCTCATAAGTGCCTTGAGAATTTCTCCCTCAAATTGAATTTCAAATTTTATTACCAAAAAAAAGTAACATCCTTGTCTGGCAAACATGGTATTCGACTTATTTAATACTTACATACACATAATCTCATTTTTAGTGACTCAACTCATTTTGATATTTATTGTATAAATTATTCTATAATTTTTATTTATGTACACACATATTCTTATACATATAATGATCGATATTGACATAAATTTATTCACACACTCACGAACACACATATATGTTATGCTTGAAGTTTATGAATTTTCTTGAAAGACTCTAGGACTTCAACTAATCTTGATTGTAAAATTGTGTTGAGTTATATTTTTTACTTTTTAAAACTTTACTGTATAAAGACACCTAGTTTTGATAGGGCTACCTACTGTGATGTGTGAAGCTACCATAGTGAACAGAGAGGACTACCTCACAACTAGTGTGAAAGTCAGCATGCTAGGTTTATGGCTCGTGTAAAAAAAAGAAAGATTATGCACAAAGTGATTGCTTATAAATCTTGTACTTGGAATGCACAAAAAGAAAGAGCCAGTAGAGGTTAAAAATAATAATAATAATAATATCATTTACCTCATTTATAAAAAAATATTTAAGTCTTCTTTTGGTAGATATATTTTATTTTGTCAGATTTAAGACTCGATTATAATTTTATTTGATAGGTGATATTTTTTATTTTGAGTCTTTCTTGATTGGTCATAAATGAATTAATTGGTATTTGTGGAGTTTAAACATATACACTGTTTTTAAGTAAATGTCAATATGTCATTATTTGTGCAAAGTGTGTTTGTGTGCCTCTTTTACTGTACTACCCTATTTATATAATAAATAATCAAAATTTGAGTTAAAAGTTGGTGAGTTCTCAATTGGTCATGTATTCTTTTGTGATTAAATGAGTTTAATACCTTAGTGATTATTTATGAAAATAAAAAAAATCAGATTTTTTTCATTTACATCTTTTTTTCATGTATTACCTTTTTAATTGGTTTTTAAGTTAAAGAGTCATAAAACTTAGGAAGAGTTTAAATCGCATTGCACTTTTTGCATTACTCTGATTTTACATTACTATATCTTTCGGAGGTGTTTAGCTTCATTGCTTTGTCTAATGTTTTGTCTTTCTCGTATGTCAAAAAGGGGAGAGAATAATGTATTTTATTTTCAAGTTTTATTTTGTTATGCATATAGGAAGAGAACATATTTAATTAAGCTTGACTGGTATGAATGCATATTACATGACTATTTTTTACACTTTGCTTATTTCTATGTAAAATGAACTAATATATAATGAGGCTTTTATGTCAAGTTGTCCTATGTTTTGTCAATGTCATTTCAGTTACTTACATGCTTGTCAAGTTGCAGCAAAGATGGATTCATCGGACCATAGGATAGTTCCACTATGCAGTCTGGGACACCATTGTATTTTTATCTTATTTTATAAGTATCATGTACTAAGTAAGAGGTTTTGTCACACAAAAATGTCAAAGGGGGAGTTTGTAAGGATTGTGAGTTTTGGTCATTTTCGTAGACAAAATATTTACCTGTAAATTTTTTTTTAGGCCTGCTATCAAGTCTATCAAGAAAAGTCGAACAAATGCTCGAGTTTTAGATAATCGTATTTCAGGTATATCTTTTATAACTACAACACATATGATTGCATTCATGCATTTAATAACACATGTTCATAAATTTGAAATTATTTTTGATGCTAAAATATTTATTTAAACTTGAATCAATTTATAAAATTATCAATTAGTTATCTCTTAGATATATGTGTTTAAATATTTTTTAGATGTGTTTTAAAAATAATTTTTTAGGCTTTGAATGAGTTTTGAATAATGAAGCCCAAAATATTTTAACCCTAATTCTAATAGGTTATCAATATTATCAATATATATAGATACATTACGGTTAAAGGTGTGGAAAAAAAATAGAAAAAAATAGAAATTGAATTGGCCGAACTGCCGAAAAACATTTTCATAAAAGGCTTGATCGGGGAAGAAAAACAAATTGAAAGAAAAAAAAAAGGTATTTAACACATCAGAGGACATTCATGATGGCAGCAACAAAGTAATACTTTACATATTGTGTGCTGAAAATTGCTTTACTGGACCATTGGCAAATGCAAAATAATATTATACATATTCAAAGAATTGATTTTTGTGCAGAGTGAAATGCAAATTAAGTAGCATTGAAGTTGAAAGGTAATGGAAACATAAAAGATTAAAGATTGATTATTATTAAATTGGTTATTTATATTTTTATAATTTATAATTAATTACGTTCATATTTTTCATGTTCTAATAATTCTTTTTAATTAGAATCTTTTATATTTAAATCAAATAATTATATAAATGATCATGATTATATGATTTGATTATTAAATTTTAAAAAATTATTTTTACTGAATTTATACTTAATATTTTTGCTCTAAAATTTACTAGTTGATTTGATTTAAATGATATATATTTTGAATCATCTAGTTGAGATTATTTATTGTTAAATTTATTCTAGAACACACACAGACACTTGTGTTTTTGTGCTAACCTTTTTTACAGTTGATTTGTGAACGTATCTGATTAGCGAAAAGTTTATTGGAACGTTGGTTTGGAAACCGCTCATGCTAAGTTTAGAAACTGTGAAAATAGAGCAGGGGCTCGTAAGTAAAGTACATTGGGGCAGTATCCTAAGGAGGGTAGCATAAGACCGAGTTTGTACTTGAATATTTGATTTTCATAGTGGAAAGTTAGATGATCCGGTGGTTTTCTTCTTAAGTCATGGTTGTGGCCTAGGTTGTTTCCACCTAAAA
Source organism: Hippophae gyantsensis (assembly GCA_030763125.1). NCBI lineage: Eukaryota > Viridiplantae > Streptophyta > Magnoliopsida > Rosales > Elaeagnaceae > Hippophae > Hippophae gyantsensis. Next base: position 36,167,125 of record CM061030.1, read on the forward strand.
ATATCGTGTGTTATTCTCTTATTTTTGCACTTTATTCTTAAACACGATTGCATGTCTGACCGTTTTATTTAGGTTATTAAATTATAAATTGGTAAAAATTAAAAATAACATATTCATCCCCTCTAGGTTAATTAGATCGGTATCTTATAAATGTTCACCAATTTTAGTGTACAATGTATGTTGTGAGGGATATTTCCCAATACTTAACTTGGTAAAATAAGTGTTGATTCTATTGTACCATACCCATGGAACCTGCTTCAGGCCATAGAGTATTTTCTTCAACTTTAGCATTTTTTTCTTCTTTTCCCTTTTGAACAAAACCAGGAGGTTGTTCAACATAAACCTCTTCCTGTAATTCTCCATGGAGAAAAGCATACTTTACATCCATCTATAGAATCTTCCTTAACATCCAAGGATATGAGTGATAATTGTATATTATACAGTTATTTTGTCTAATTTATTAATTATAATTGCTATGTTCTTAATATTTTTAATTAATTTTAAGTTCTTAAATTAATAATTTATGTTATTTTTTAAGGAATATATTTTTAAAGAAAATTAAAGAATTTTTAGTTAAAAAAAAGACTTAATTGTAATTAATAAAAGCTAAAAATATAATTTGAATTTAAAGTGACCTTAATTGCAAATATAAAAAGTTTAAAAGTTAATTTGAATTAAATTGGAGTGCTAAAATGTAATTAAATAAAATTTGTTTTTTCTGCGCAGGAAAGGGAGGACCACGCGTGCCATTATCAACGTGCATCACGCACTGTTAGATCATACAATCAACGGTGAGGATCAGGCGAGTGTGATACATACGCGACATGGGCGATTGGATGTGTTTCCCGGATTGCACACTACTCGGTGCACATAGTGGGGCCTACCTGGCCACGCAGGCCGACGTGTAGGGTAGGACCCACGTGTCTGTTGCGCAAAACATTTTCCCGTGTGACGCGGTCCATCTAATCTGCATGCACCCTCCCATTACACGTAATAAGAATCTGCCACGTGTCTCATTATTCTTCCAACAAATCAGATGACGACACGTGGCATAAGTTTTGTAAAATAAAAACGCAGAAACAATGCATGCCTTCCTGCCGGTTTTGTGTCTCCCATGCGTGTTAAATATTATTTTCGATGTAATATTTTGTCCTCCACTTTTACACGCGTGTTGTAAAAAAAATATTTTGTGATGTATTTTTTTTAAAGAGTTGGAGCTATAAATAGGTGATTATTGCGATAAAATTAGGGAGGTTAGGACGAAGCTAGACTGTGGAACATGTAGAAGCCATTTTGGCTTCTCTTGTGGTTCTGGGTAGGATTAATTTAGAGAGCAGAGATGAAAAAAAAATTATTTTCTTTTGTTGTTCTTCATCTAATATTCCTTAAATGCTTTAATATTTTTGTATTGTAATTTTTATTTTTGTTATGAAGTAATTTAATTTTTCTAGGGTTGCGTTGTAGCTTAATTTATGAAGCTTGAATGAATTATTTTTGAATGATTTATGAGATTTTTAATTTGTTTATTCTATTTGTGCTTAATGCTTTTAATTGATTGGAAGATTAATCAATTGATTTATGACACTTAAATAAACTTGAAAAATGTATTTTTGTGACACTTAAATAAACTTAAAAAAAGACATTTTTGTGAAATTGCTCGTGGATAGAATAATATATATACATAAAGGATAGGAATATACCTTTATTGTACATGTGGCTATTTGAGAACTTTGAACGTAATGAATCTTGGTGAATTTAATTCTTATAGGAATATAGTGAATTATTTTAGCAATATGTCTCTATATAGAGCTCGGAAGAGATATATGGATAAAAGTAAGATTTCTTGGTTGACAAATTAAATTCAAAAAAATATAAATCAAGAGAAAATAATATGATTCGAATGGATTAATTTAGTGAAACTATAATCCTAAAATTTTCTTATTTATTGTTATAAATAGTTATAAAATTAGTTAGTTAAAACTCAATCAACCTTTTGATTGTTTGGATAAAATCAGATTGAAAAACTTTTAGTACTTGACGAATAATAGTAACAAATCTCCGTGGGAACGATATCTTACTTAACATTTTATTACTTGTGAGCGTGTATATTTGTATGTTTTCATGTTCTCATAAAGAGACAACACTGAGCATTAGGGATGGGCAAAAAAACAGCGGGTTCGATTATCTGTGGATAACTGCACTGACGGTTTGGTTTTTAACCGTGTAATTTCGGGGACGGGTTCGATTTCAGGTAAAAACCGAACATAAAAGAGCGAGTAAGGTTATACTCAAAACTGTACCCGCATGTACCCGAAATTAATTAAAATTTATTTATTTAAATAAATTATATATTAATTAAAATTTATTTATTTTTAACCTAATATATAAACCTAATTTATGCCCACAGCCTATCCCTATTCTGTCTCAACACCTCTCTTTTTTTCTTAATCTCTCAGAGCACATCCGGCCATCCCTACTCTCATTTTCTCTCATTTTTCTTCCATCTCACAACGCTGCGTCGTCGCAAGTCGCTGCATCTTCGCCAGTCACCACTCACTGTGTCTTTGCCAGTCACCAGTCGCTGCGTCTTCGCTAGTCATCACCAGTCCATTCACAGCGCAGCGTCGTCGCCATTCACAGCGCCATCCATCGCCGTTCACAGCGCCAGCTGTCGCCGTTCACAACGCCAACCGTCGTCGTTCACTGTTTATAGAGAAACTTATAATTAGTGTTGAGGACTACGATTGTTCAAGTGTTTACTTGTCTATAAGGTATTTTGAAGGTTCCAAATCGATATATTTAAATGCCAAAGAAATAGAAGCATGGTGCTGAAATAATTATTGATATTTCTGTATTATGGTGGAAGGCTTTGCGGAACCTTGAGAACTATGTTTTTTTTCATTTCAGTATTGTTTTTGAAACATGAATATCTATTTGTAGATGTTGAAATATAGTTAACTTATATCTGATTGCTGAAATAATTATTGATATTTCTGTATTATGGTGGAAGGCTTTGCGGAACCTTGAGAAACTATACTTTTTTCATTTTAGTATTGTTTCTGAAACATGAATATCTATTTGTAGATGTTGAAATATGGTTAACTTATATCTGATTGCTGAAATAATTATTGATATTTCTGTATTATGGTGGAAGGCTTTGCGGAACCTTGAGAAACTATGCTTTTTTTATTTCAGTATTGTTTCTGAAACATGAATATCTATTTGTAGATGTTGAAATATGTTAACTTATATCTGATTGCTGAAGTAATTATTGATACTTCTTTTCCATTGATAATAACTTTACTCGCTGCATGGTAATCACTTGTGTAGCAAATTTTCTTTTTCAATTTTCTGTATGTAAAATAGCATGATCTGTTGAGAAAATTCAGTATATGAAATAAAGTGACTACTCTGTTTTGTGTATGGACCTCCCTATTGTGAGATTAGTTCTACTTTTTTATCAATTCATAGTGTATATAGTAAAATCTTATTATCGATTCATATTGAATATGGAATATAGTATGATGATAATTTTTTATCATGTCTTGTAGAGTTAGAGATTTGTGAAGAAGGTAGAGACTTTAAATATCATGACAAATGAATATGTTGAAAAGGTAACATGAGATAATAGAAAGTATATGTATATATTTTTTATATTTGAATTTAAATTTTGAAAGTTATTTTTTCAGAATTTTTCACCACAATCATCTCAAGGAGTAAATGACATTGAACTTAATGTGGAGGTAACAAGTGGTGGAACTTCAAGTGCCGATCAACATACAAATGTTCCTCTCCTTGCATCAACCTCTTCACTTGAAAATACACAAAGTCAACCATCAAATGAATGTAGTGAGGAAGAAGATGGGAAGGATAAATTAAAGTCTGAAGCATGGGTTCATTTTGATAGGAAGAAAATTAATGGGATATGGAAGGCAATATGTAATTATTGTGGAAAACGGTTAGGAAATGATACAAGGAATGGGACATCTCATTTGAAAGCACATGCAAAAGGTTGTCCATTCAAACGGCAAGAAAGGGGTATCGGTCAATCATTGTTAAATCCTAACAAGAAAAGGGATAGAATTGAATTAGGACATTGGAATTTTGATTCTCAAGTTTCTCGTGATAAATGTGCAAAGATGATAATTCTACACAAGTATCCTCTTAGTATTGTTGAGCATCATGGATTTAGGGAGTATTCACATTCATTACAACCAATATGGAAGCCTATTTCTCGGACGACAATTAAGAGAGACATTATAAAGATTTATGATGTTGAGAAAAAATGATAGATATGTTGGAAAACAACAAAAGTCGTGTTGCAATCACGAGTGATATATGGAAGTCTAGAAATCAAAACAAAGGGTTCATGGCTGTAACTTGTCATTTCATTGATGACAATTGGTTTGCATAGTAAAATAATAAGGTAATTTTTAAGTTTATTGTTGAATTTATACAATTCTTATTAAATATTTTTTTAGAGATTTGATATATTAAATAATTATATATAACAATTTTATTGTTACTATATAATTTTTTGTAGGTTTATATATGTTCCTGCTCCACACAATGCTGCAGTTATTGGTCAAGAATTAATGAGTTGCTTTTTGGATTGAAACATTGATCGTAAGATTTCAACCTTAACTTTAGATAATTGTTCTACTAATGATTTAATGCTACCTGATCTGTTAGATTCATTAGATAGAACTTCAATGTTATTGTATGAAGATATTTTTCACATGCGTTGTGTTGTTCACATATTAAATTTGGTAGTGAAATATGGGTTAAATCTAATTTCCCAATGCATTGTTAAAGTTAGAGATAGTGTTGCATATTGGACAACAACACAAAAGAGGGAGGAAAATTTTAAAAAGATTGCATCTCAAGAGATAAAGTCTTATTGTAAGAATTTATCTCTTGATTGTTAAACTCGTTGGAATTCTACTTTGTTAATGCTTAAAAATGCATTGTTTTATGAGAAAGTGTTTCCTCGTTTAAAACAATTGGATAAGAATTATAATAATCTTCCTGATGCATTGGATTGGAAAATAGCAAGTACAATTTGTGATAAGTTAGAAGTATTTTACAGGTTATTGAATTGATTTCTAGTTCCAACTATCCCACCATAAACATGTTATTTCATCATATTTGTGACATCAAATTGTCATTATATAATTAGATTAATGATGAGGATGATTTGGTCAAACATGCTTGTAAAATTTGATAAGTATTGACAAGAAGTTAATATTGTCGTGGCTATAGGAGTTGTTTTGGATCCTAGATTTAAGATGAATTATCTCAAATTCTATTTTCCAAGAATATATGGAGAGAATGCCATTTTTGAAATTGAAAAGGTGAGAACAAAGTGTTATGATTTGATAAATATGTATCGAAATAAACGAATTTTATAAGAGAGTTGACAAATAGAATTTTCAACACGTTCCAATACATCTCAAAGTTCAAAAGGTACTAGTGTTCTTAATCCTAGTGGTATAAATGAGTATAAACAATGAAAATTAATGCAAAATAAAGTTGGATCTTTGAAATCTGAGTTAGACTCTTATTTAGAATAGGCTAATGTAGAAATTTTGGATGAAGAGTTTGATATATTGTCTTGGTGGAAGTGTAATAAACATAAGTATCCAATAATGCATGATATGGCTAGAGATATCTTGGCTATTCTGATCACCACAGTTGCTTCAGAATCTACATTTAGTACAAGTGGTAGAGTAGTGAGCAAACATCATAGTAGACTTAAAGAAAACACATTGGAAGCTTTGATGTGTACTTAAGATTGGTTATGGGCTAATATTCATAAACAAGGTATAAGTTTATATATTTAATACTTGTACATATTATATTTTATTAACACTTGTTTTATGTATTATATATTAATTATTTAATTATGTATTCAAATGTTTTATAATTTATTCAGATATGTTATCTCTTGGTTCATCCGCTTCCACTATTAATATTGCAGAAGATGATGTTGAGGTAAAAAATTTACATTATTGATTAATCAATTTATTATTTTGGTTTATAAAAGTGATTTTATATGTTTGATTTTTACAAGAAACGCATACAGTTGATGAATAATTAGAAGAAAGAAGTTTTTATTTATTGTAATTGAAGTTTTCTTAAATTTATTTAATTAGATTTCAATATTTGTATTAGTTTATAATATTTTATTCATATCTTGTGTTTCTTGTTGATATGTATTTAATCTTATCTAGATTCATAGAAATATATATTATTAAATGTTGAATTTTTTATCATAAACTCAAAATAATAAATTCAATATCAACCATTTGTTTTAGTTGGATTGCATTGCTAAAAGGAGTTCAATTGAATAGGATTTTGAAAAACAATTTTTTTTAATAATTGTCCCGAACTGTTAACCGCGGGTAAAAAACTGTCCCCGAATGACAATGGTTTTCGGGACAGATTTTATAATTCGGTTCGCGGACGGTTATATTCAAATCTGTCCCCACCCGTCCCCGTGCCCATCCCTAATGAGCATTCATTTCATGCCTTGCTACAGTTGTAAAGACTTCATTATAGTCTATGCCTTGTTTCTGTTTGTATCATTTAGCCACCAAACGGGCTTATATACTTGTCAACCTCTCCTCTTTCATTCACTTTTGTTTTGAACACCCACTTTACCCCAATCTTATTTTTCCCTTTAGGTAAATCAGTGAGCTTCCAAGTGTTATTCTTCTTAATTGATAGTATCTCACTATCCATTGCCTTCTTCCATTTATCTACCTTCACGGCTTCATCAAAGGTGATGGGATTACTGCCAACAAGCAAGGCAAAGTTGGCAGTGTCTTCATCTAAACCACTGAAATTTGTCTCATAATACATCATCCAGTAAGGCCTTGTCAGTGTTTGAGGGTTTCTCATATTGTAAATCCTTCCTTTTTTAAATTCCTTATCACTTTGAGCTGATGTGTAAGCTTGAGGCTCTTGTGGTGATGTTAGTGGCTGAGGGATTTGAGGCTCAGTCACCTGAGTTGTCTTTTCATCATCTTCTTCATTTTCTACCAACACATTCTTTGGTGTTTCTAGTTACTCCCCAATTCCATATTTTGTCGTCATCAAACACCACGTCACGACTTATCACTATCTTTCCTGAAACTAGGTTAAATGGTTTATAAGCTTTTTACAATTCACTTACCCCTAGGAACAAGCATTTCTCAATCTTGTCATCCAACTTTTTTCTTCTCTGGTCAAGTATGTGTGCATATGCTATGTAACCAAAAACCTTGAAATGATCTACAATAGGTTTCTTTCCATTCCACCCTTCTTATGGAGTCATATTCTTAACAGAAAATTTTGGACTTCTATTAAGAATGTGAACTGTCCAACAAACAACTTCATACCAAAAAACTTTGGGAACTTGTCCTGTTGCATGTAAACTCCTTACCATATTGACTATGGTACGATTCTTCCTCTCACATACACCATTTTTGTGGTGTATAAGCTATGGTCAGTTGTCTCTTAATTCCTTTCTCATTATAGAACTCAAAAAACTCCTTAGAACATAATTCTCCTCCTCAATTTGTTCTTAGATATTTGATCCTTTTTTCTATCTGTTTCTCCACTAGAGAAGTGAAGTTTTTGAAAGCTTCAAAAGCTTCTAAATTTTCCTGCAAGAAATACACCCAAACTTTTTTGATGTAGTCATCTATGAAGATTATGAAGAATCTTTTACCTCCATTAGATGTAGGAGACATTGGACCACAAATATTTGAGTGAATCAGTTCCAAGATCTTGTGAGCTCTTGTTGAATTTCCTGTAAGAAACATATCATGGTCATGTTTCCCTGTGATGTAGTTCTCATATGTTGTCGAGGAAGGCATTGTGATTTTAGGTAGTCTTTTCACCATGTGCTTCTATTTTAGAGTCCTGAAGTCGTTGAAATAAAGATTCTCATATCTCTCATGCCATCTCCACACTAAAACATTTTCTTTGGCCATCAAACATGTTTGTACTAATTTAATTTTGAGAGAGAAGAGTTGATTTCTTATCATCTGCACCATTACAATTGATCCATGCTTGGGATCATAAATCTCACACTCTCCCTTTTTAATTGTGATCGTATAACCTTTGTCTTGCAACTGGCAAGCACTTAACAGATTTGCTTTTAGATTAGGTATGTAAAATACATTAGATATTACCTCAATGAACTCATTCTTAGTTCTTATTTGAATATCACCCTTTCCTTCAACCTTCACAATTGATCGATCACCAAAACTAACAAAAATGGTGAAACTCTCATCTAGATTAGAGAAGGATGACTTACAACCGCTCATATGGTTGCTACAACCTATGTCCACGTACCAGGTGTCTTCATCTATGTCTTCCATTGCATGGAAGGTCATTAACAAAGTCTCTTCCTCTTTCTCTTTTCTCTTTTTTCTACAAAGTTGGATCTCTCACACTTCTCTTTGGTCATTTTTGTGTAACACTCAATTTTGTAATAGCCTAAGTTTCAACATCTGTAACATTCAACCTTTGATTTTTCGAAATGTCCCTTCTTCTTGTTTTGATCATCATCCCTTCGAGTATGAGAAAATGATTTAGTTCCTTCTCTACTCCATTCCCTATCTTCATCTTTTCTATAGTTTTTGTTGTAAGAGTGTTGTCCTCGACCTCCCCCACATCCACCATGGCCTTTCCTTCTTCCTCATGTGTTTGAAAACTCATCGAAGGTGGAAACCTTCATGCCTACATTTCTTCAACTGTAGTGGTCTTGATAATTCTTTGATCATGCTTGAGCAAGGAACTCTGCAGTTCATCTATGGACATATCTTCAACTATATTAGACTCCTCAATTGAGTAGACCATATAGTCAAACTTGAGAGTCAAGGACCTTAGGATTTTTTCAACCACAATTTCATTTGTGGTTTTCTCATCGTGAAGACACATCTTGTTTGCCACTATCATCACTTTTCCAAAGTAGTCGTTTATTGTTTCTCCTTTCTTCATCTGAAGATTTCAAAATCTCTTCTGAGAGTTTGAAGTTGTGCCCGCTTCACTTTGTTGGAGCATTGGTGCTTCTTTTTTATGGAGTCCCAAATGTCTTTAGTCGTGTCCTTCTTAAGGATTGTCTCCAAAATAGACCTATTGATTGCCAGAAATAGGTAATTCTTTACCTTTATGTCCTTCAATTTCAATGCATCATTTTTCTGCTTCTGTTGAGTAGAAACCTCTAAACTGTCCACATTAGTCTCTCCAAGCCTAGTTTCTATAAGATCCCAAAATTCCTTAGATCTTAAGATATTTTCCATCAGCATATTCCAGTGATCGTAGTGACCATCGAATCTAGGAATAACTGATTGGACAAAACTTCCATTTTCTGTAGCCATTTTGCTACTACAAAGCTTTGGGCTTGCTATGATTTTTTTTATTCAACACCCTTCTTGGCTCTGATACTAGATGTTGAGTTAGTTTTCTAACCCCTCTCTTGTTTATCTCAATTTTGAAGATTGAGTTCACACATACTTTGGAGACTAAAAACAGTTTTTTTTCTTATTAATTTCTACTTCAGATTACATGCTTTTATATAAAAATAAATTATTGAAATTTAAGTAGTTTTTCAAAATTTCAAGAGTGGAGAATACTGCTCCTTAAAACTAAGAACTCATACTTACATCATTCATAAAAACATGGAACAGTTCACTCATGAAAACAAGGACTAGTGAAAACAATCCTAAAATTAAAGGAATAGTAACAACTACTTCAAACATAGAATTCATTTAAATACGTAAAATATTTGAAGTTTAAATACTAAATTTTATATGAATAAATAATATAGTTATTTAAAAAAATAAGGATATAATTACAGAATAATGAATCAATCAATTATAATCTAAATATAGTGTACAATAAAATGAGAACTATCTCATGGGAATTCCCAATATCAACGATCGTCTTTCTTCTTTAACCAAAGAAAAGGGGCGCTTTTAAGAAGCCTTAAAAGTTATGGAAAATGCGTAAGCTTTGAACTTCTTGAGTGGAGAATGAACTATAACATGTAGCAATTGTTTTGTGGGGGCTTTGGAAGCTTTTAGTCAAATAGTTTATTAAGAAGTTATTATTTTATTTAGCAGAGTGCCTTCGGCTAGCCAAAAACAACTATTTTAATATTTTACAAGTTGCTTGGGATCGAACCCGGGTCACCCGAGCAACACGTGCATATAACACCGAATTCTCTTAAAACTATGCTGCCAAACAATTGGGATTACTATAAAAGCATTTAACAGCCGGAACCAATAAATACAGTTGAGTATAATATTTTATAATAAGCTATCATTTGAAAATCTTTATTTGTGAACTCTACCAACTTGAAACATATTTTATTTTAGAAATCTCCAAGTGGAAACCTGTAAGTAACTAGTCCACTTCACAAGCTACATTGGAATGTGATACATATAGTCAAAAAGAGAAACATCAACGACTCTTCTCATACTATACTTCTCTTGTACCCAAGGAATGAATCTCGATTTATGTGCAATTTTTGCTAAGTTTTACTTTGAGATTACACCACTTGTACATCCTATTTTTGGTACACTTGATAAGTTGGCACCAAAATTATCTACACGAAAAGTCTCGAGGCTCTTTTGGATAGGAAAGAGTAAGAATATATCAGCAACGCACGTCAAAAAGTGTAGGGAGGAGATAATTGATGAACAAATATTATCAAAAATTAATATTATTAAATAAAAAGTATACAATATAACGTAAATAAACATATTTATATATAAAATAAAAATCTATCTTAATCTTATAAAGACTTAAATATTACTAAATTTTATCCTAATTCGATAATAATTTCTAATCTAATAAAAATTTTGATTAGAATAAAACACTAAAATATAAAATCTTAATTACTTTAACATTTTAATAATTCTATAATTTTATAATGTATCAACTAATCACTCTACTTTCACCTCTAAAACTTGAGTCACTAAATTATATAACGAGGAATGAGGTACGCTTTTGTACACAGGGCTCTAAGTGTCTTTTTTTTTTCCAAAGAGCACGTGAGTTTATTAAAAGTGATGCATTCAAAGTCATTTTATTTGTTAAAATGAACATTTTATTCCACTTATTTTAAGTGACACTAAAAATTATCTAACTTTTTTTAGAAACAATCCTTTAGTAATTTTGCTATTAAATAAAGCATTGAAAGTCACTCTATTTTTGAAAATAAATAGAATAAAGTATTATTTTTGAAAAAATTAAGTTAAAGTTCTCCTCTTAAGAGTTAAATAATTTTTACACCACTTAAAAATAAGTGTTACAAAGCCCTTTTTATGCAATTAAAAGTAGTTTTAAGGTTAATGATTTAAAATTTGGCATGAAATATAATAAAAGTGATGTTAAGTAACATTTTATTAATTATTTAAAAAAAAAAAAGGACAAGCACCTCTCAAAATTTTGAAAGCAATCTCCTATAAAACTGCCAAACCCAAATCAAATATATTTAAGCCCATTGAAAAGAGATGCACTTACAAAGAAAGTTTATGGAAGCAATGTCAATTTTTTTCCCTGATTATTTTCCCTGTTCTTTCGAATACGCATCACTAGACTAGGGTGTTCTTCCATTAATAGCAAGTTTTTGGTGCAAGATACAATTCTTAGCACGCAGTTTAAAAGTCCATAATTTCCCTTCACTTACAAACACATGTCAACTTTTCATTCCGAGGCATCAACACAAACAAAGCATTAGAGTTCCTTTTCTATTTTTGTTTTTGGTGGGGTTAGTGATATCAGAGACAACCAAATATGTATTCAATGGGTTCTCAGAAGCAAATTTCAAGCTGGAAGGAGCTTCATTTATAAGACCAAATGGCATACTCTAACTTTGTATTTTCGATTGTTCCCAGGTATCCTGATTTTGGAGACCATGGTCCTGCATTTGTTATTGCTTCCACAAACGAAATAAAACGCTGCCTTACAAACAAGTACTTGGGTCTCCCAAATGAGACAAATTCCCACTCATATACAAAACATAAATGATAACCATGTAGGAATAGATATATTCCGCTTGATCTCTAACGTATTTGAGTCAGCGGTTTATTACTATAACACGATAGCAGATGAAAATAGAGAAATTTAAAATAGTTCAATCATTCTCAAGAATACAGACCTAGTTCAAGCATGGATTGATTTTGACGGCAAAGATATGTTGATTAATGTTTCAATATCTCCTCTACGCAAAGTCAAGGCCTTATATGCTTCTAATATCATTCTAAATTGACCTGTCAACAGTTTTTGATGATAGCATGTATGTGGGATTCTCTGCTTCCACAAGTATTCTCACTGCTGTCCACAATGTGCATGGCTGGAGCTTTGCAATTGGTGACAGAGCAAAAGACTTGAATTCAGAAGAGATCACCAAGCTTTTTAGTAGGCACCTAGTACCCATAAATCAATATTGAAATTTTCAAGAAGTAAAATTATCATTACCACTAAAGGAGGATAAACCTTTGACAGCCTCTTCGATGGTAACAGAACATGGCCATTGACCCAATATCGTGCATGGTCCTTTCCAAAGACAGAATTTTCCACAACCAAAGTCTTGGTTCATGGCTTATATAAGCGGAGTCAGCCAAAATATACGAGCAATGTGCTCAAGAATCACCAATAAAACTGTAGATAAGTGAACAAGAGAAGAAAAAAAAACATTTGGTCAACATGGCTTACAGAAGTAGTTTCAGTCAGCATGCATAAGTAACTTGGTCAACAATCATCAATAAAAGTGTTGCTAGAAAAGTAAACAAAATAAGGAAAAAAACATCAAGAAGAATATGTTTTTTTACATCATCTGAGTCAGGTCTAAGTAACCAGTAACATGTCAATTAGTTTAGCATCTCCTAGTCAAGGACACAGAAAATTCAGCTTGAAGACTCAGAATATTCTTCTTTAAGGATGCTACAGAAGAAATATGTAGTCTATTTGACATTCATATTGAATAAAAAGTCACTCAGTTGAAATGGAAATGGCCATGAGATCAGCTTGTTGTAAACAAAGTTGCTCATGTATGAACACAAACTTTTCCCTCAGCCTCTTAATCTGCATAACCATCGACATGATAGACAACTTTTTCTTTTTGGGGGAGGGGATGACTAAGAGATAAGAAGTCACTCGGAGATGGAAATGGCCATGAGATCAGCTTGTTGTAAACAAAGTTGCTCATGTATGAATCTAAACTTTTCCTTCAGCCTCTTAATCTGTAAAATCACCCATATGATAGACAAGCCACAATGAGACAGAGCTTCAAGCAAAGTCAAATTCAAAATCCCAACAGGGAGAAAAGGAGAAATAAGAGAATGAATACCCTCTTCAGCTCAATCTCTGTATCTTTCTTTCTTTGGCTCAAGGAGTGTCGCAGATTGCTAATGTCAAAAACATTGTCCAAGTTATCTTCAAAAGCAGATTCTAAGTCCTCCCGAAGTAATGCAGGCAACTTATCTACAACTGGCATTAGAAGAAAGCAGTTGAACTGCAAAGAAAGGCAGAAAACAACTAAATAATTATGGAGAGCAAAGAAAATCAAAATATGACGAATAAACTATATGATGTGGCATACCAACGGGGCAAAAGTGTTCCATTAAGGGTTAGCAAAGTCACCAACCTAATGCCACCTAAAGGCAATGCCAGACGGTATCAAAGGTGTGGTAACCTAATATCAAGGGTGAAGTCACCCACCTAATGTATATATCTTGATGCTACACGGATAAATCATATATTGGGATATCAACCACATTAACTAAACTGATAACATGCAGACGATAAAAAATGACGAGAGATTTTGTAACCCAAACCTTCAATTCAGCAGATGCCAAGAAGTATTCTCGTATGCCATGAAATATCTGCTGTACCAATGCATAAACAATCCTTTCAGATGAAGGACCAAGCCTCCTGTTCCAGAGTGTACTGTCTAGAAGATCAGCTAGCCTTGTCTCAGTTGTCTGGCCTGAAGAGGTTGAATCAATTCCAGTGGCCAAATGACTGAGCTTCACATCTGCCCTAAGTTTCGCTTCCTGCTTCTCATTGGCAGCTGAAACATCTTGAGAACCACCAACAGATGCAGCACTAACAACAGTGGACTGTTCGGTTCCACCAAATGAGTCTAAGAACTGTCGCAGTCCAGCTCGATTCTATACATTTGATATCATTGTTAACAAGATAACACAGAAATCAAGCTTACAGCTGGGAAAAGCAAATCAAAGTTCAACTACTTTTTGTCATTAGCTCCACAGTTTGTTTTGATTCTACAATCCCCACCCCATCCCACCCCCATCCATTAAAAAAGGAATAATGCAAGACATATTAAATACTGCTGAAGTCAACAACAAGAACCTTATTGTGCAGGGACCAGGTGACATAGCGTGTGGTGCTTATTAAATCTTCCATACATCTGAAGCAAGAAACATATTGAGCAAAAACAAAATGTTGTATGAGTGCAAGATCAAGCAAACAGTCAACATATATGATATCTATATTATCTATGTACTATACAAAAACTCCCTACTTTAGCATTTTATGATCTTATTGAAGGGAGCAGAGAAAAGGCTTCACATGAATTGCACATGAGATTACCAAGGGAGGGGGGAGATCACATTCATAAAAGAAAATTTTATGCAATTTAACTCTAGAAAAATAGGGAGATAAAAGTTTTCACCAAATAAATAGTTAACTGGCAATAAGAGAGAGAGGTATAATGAGTAACATGTATAATGTGCTTTCCTTTAACCTACCAAGTTTTACAGCATGCAACTTTAATGGGTTGGTTAGAAAAGTATATCAAACTTTAAAACCTATGACCATAGCAATCAGACAACAATATCCAAGAATAATTTCCAATAGATGTATTTTTGTTAGTTCTATGGAATGCTAGTGACTAATATTACTTTACACTGCCATATTCAATTTTTATCATTAATTTATGCTCTGATAATTTCTGAAATTGTTATACAAGATCCATTTTTGATAACAAGGAACTAGTTCAGATACTAGCCTCCTATAACAACTTTTGAGTACGGATGTCCTACCACCTATTGTTCCTCTTCCATATTACAATTCAACCCATTATAGTTTATCTGTAGTGAAGTGAGGGACCCAATCTTATCAACTACTTTCAAAGAAAGTATCTATATGACAGGAAAATTTCAATTTCAATTTCCAATGTCTTGAGAAAGTACCATCATAATAAAATATTAGCAGATTCTCTCTCTGAAAAAATAGTTCTCATAATCTAATGCATCAAGTAGGAGTCTTAAGATTGTCTCTTTTTGACCCAAAAAAAAAAGTAGCACTCTTCAGAGAAAATCATAGTGTTTTCTTAGCAGTTGTCCCCAACAACAGTAAATCCTGGTGTGTCCTAAATCAATGAAAACCATTTATGTTGAGTCATGGTGACCTACAATTTATGGTAAAATATATTGTTTAAGTAAAGATAAGTTATTTACTTTTCACGGCAAGCCCTTTCAGTGGTTTCTGCAAAGTTGTCGTAGGCTGAAGAAACACGCCTAAGAAACACCTGATGGTCACTAAGATACTCACCATCTTTCTGTTGAAATCAAGTTAAGAAGCAATGCAGCAAATAATTACATGATGTTTTAGAAAGGTCTGTAAGAAAAATAGATAGAAGCAGGACATAAGATCCCAAACCTTTAGAAGATATACTGCTATGGGAAGCAATCTCTTCAGTATGTGCAACAGCCTACAACCTAACTGCCCACAGAAGATAAAATATTCCGTCATATATGACAAAGCTAATTCAACTAATGGAACGAAAAGCATATAATCGAAGTAATGTCACATAACCCAGGTCAAAACAAGAGAAGGGGAAGGGGGGAGATCAGATGGAGAAAACATCAACTAATTACATTTTAATCACACATTTTTTTATCACCTGACAAAGAAATGGTTCGAAAGTATCACGGGCCTTCGCAACAGCTATTACACACGCTGTCCTGGTTTCTCAAAAATAAATCAGATAGAAAAAGAGATTAATCAAAAAGTGTTTATGTCAAAAAACAACCAATAAATTAATGTATTAAGTTATAAGATGCAAAATACCTTGAGTAATTTGTTCCATCATGTATGTCTTCGACACCACATGCATTTACGATTTCTTCCCGTGTGATTGGAGGGCATTTGGTTCCTCCAACAACAAAGCGGAACTCAGCCATGGCACGATGATATTGTGCACCCCCATATAGACGCATTCCTGCATTCTAATATTGAAAAGAAATGTTTTGTACAAAATGCGGTACGGAATGGAAATCTTTCGAAATGAGTTGGAAAGATGAAATTTTATATATAAGAGTCGTGTTAAAGTTACAGCCACATATTACTGTGACAGAAAGAGGCAAAGAGGCAACATATGTATGCCCTGATATTAAACAGATTAGATAGATTAAGGAGGGGGTGGGACCATGGGACTTGGGAAGGGCAGAATGCCTCAACTTTTAAGTGAAGATAATAAACTTGCTAAATGTCGTGAAATTTGAGAAAGTAAATTGGAAGACTAATTAATGTATAACTATACAAAGAAATTCAATTAGAATTTTGAATACTAACAGTCACACGATTGTAAACCTTACAGGTATAAGTTTGTGAGGAAACTGTTGACCATCAATACCAACAAATGCCCCTCCATTGATTCTCTCATCTTGTAGTGTTTCGCCTTAAAAATATAAACATATAAGTCAGCCATTTTATATCCGAGGATGCAACGAGAGATGAACAATAATTGTAGTTCCATAGTTACAATGTAAAACAAAGAATACAAGAAAAGGAAGATGACAGTGTTTGAAGGAAAAAGAAGTTATCACTTATCTGAACTATGTACATAAATAAGCCATAACTGCCATAAGTTAAATTTATATATGATAAGAAAATAAAATGAATTACCGAATTTATCAGGAGGCGCAACAAGAGTTCCTCTCAATAGCAATGACAACTGAATAATACATCATACTCTAGTCAGCTTGGATAAACATGAAAGGATCAATATTCAGTAATCTTGAAGCAACAAATTGCCAATGTCTTACAGATGCAAATATCTCAGTGTATGCAATTTATGTAGGATGGAATTGGAAATATTTCACCATATGAAGCAGGAATGTTACTTAAATATATGACTTGTTGAAGCTGTTTTTATTTTACAGAAAATTACTTCATTTATTTTTTAATATCAAATCCCTTTATATATACAATTATTATGTTTAATATACTGCTGGAAGTCATTAGTATACAGCTGTAAATCATCCTGAAAATCATGAAACTATCATCCTAAAATCAGGGGATGATTCTATCCTAAAAGTCAGGAAACTGACCTCCAGAAATCAAGGGCTGGTTCCACCCTAAAAATCAAGAAACTGACCATACACTTAGGTTGATTTCTTACACTCTCCCTCAAGCTAGGCGATATATGTTTTCCAAACCAAGTGCTACACTTAACTCTGTAAAATTAGGTCGAAACAAAGCTTTGGTTAAGATATCTGCTATTTGTTGTCTAGATGGAACATAGTTGAGAGAGATCATCTTGCCTTCAATTTTCTCACTAATGAAGTGTCTATCAATTTCCATATGTTTAGTTCGATCATGGTGGACTAGATTTTTGGCAATTGCAATTGCTGACTGATTGTCACACATGATTCTAATAGATTCTGAATGTTCAGTCTTGAGTTCGTATAGCAATCGTTTTAGCCAAATTCCTTCATATATGCCCAAAACCAATGCACGAAACTCAGCCTCAACACTGCTACGTGCTACCATTTCTTGCTTTTTGCTACGCCATGTCACCAAATTTCTCCAAATAAATGAGCAATATCCAGATGTGGATTTTCGGTCACTAGGAGATCCAGCCCAATCAGCGTCAGTATAAATTTCTAATCTCCTATTAATTGTTTTCTTGAACATGAGCCCCTTTCTAGGATCCTTCTTCAAGTATCTTAGAATACGATTTACTGCCTCCAAGTGATCTACTGATGGGTTGTCAAGAAACTGACTAACAACATTAACTGAAAAACTTATATCTGGACGTGTATGGGTCAAATAAATTAACTTACTTACCAAACGTTGATATTGCCCCTTGTCAGTTGCCAATTTATTAGTTCGAGGCATTAGTTTGGTGTTAGGGTCCATGGGTGTTTCAACAGGTTTACACCCACTCATGTCAATCCCACGAAAGAGATCTAGAACATATTTGCGTTGAGAAACTGAGATTCCTTTGGTACTACATGCCCACCTTCATCCCTAAAAAATATTTCAAATATCTTAAGTCTTTAATCTCGAATTCCTTGGATAATAGCATCTTAAGTCTCTTCATTTCTCCTACATGATTTCCTGTAAGAACTATATCATCAACATATACAATCAAAGCTATGATTCTCCCATCTGTGAAGTGTTTGACAAATAGAGTGTGGTCTGTATGTGTCTGAGAGTATCCATCTTGTTTGAGGACCTTAGTGAATTTGTCGAACATGCTCTAGGTGACTGTTTAAGTCCATATAATGCCTTTCTCAACTTGCATACCTTCCCTTGTGTATCTTTAGTCTCAAAGCCAGGAGGCACATCCATGTAAACTTCTTCGATCGAATCTTCATTTAAGAATGCGTTCTTGACATCGAGGTGTAGCAGTGGCCAATCCTCATTAACTACAATAGACAGCAAGACACGAACTGTGTTAAGTTTTGCTACAGGAGCAAAAGTCTCTTGATAATCAATCCCATATGATTGGGTGAACCCTTTAGCCACTAATCGAGCTTTATATTTGTCGATATTTCCATCTGCCTTCTGTTTAACAAAGAATATCCATTTACAGCCTACTGTCTTCTTTCCAAGTGGTAGCTCTGTTAACATCCATGTACTTCTAATGCAGTATATTCTTCTAAGGTTGCCTTATGCCATTCAGGAACTTTTAGAGCCTCATTGACAGAATTAGGAATCTTGATGTTGTCTAGGGATGTCACAAATGCCTAAAATTTTGGGGACAGATTTGCGTAAGAAATGTAACTTTGAAGATGATGTTGAGTGCATGATCGAACACCTTTTCTTTGTGCAATAGGAGGATCTAACTCAGGATCAGAACCTAGTTTTGGACTAGATTCTGCTTCATCTTGTAATCTTTCAAATTCAGTCTGGCTCAGGAGAGTTTCTTGGCTTTGCTGATTTCGTCTGGGCAAGTCAGGATTTCTCTTTCTTCCATAAACTTTTATGGCATCATTAGGAAGAAGAAGATGTCTAGGATAGACAATGGGAGATTTATCAGGTTTGGTTTTTGAAGGAGAATCTGGAATGGGTATCAGGTTGGAAGAGGACAAGGTAATGGAGGGTAAATGAGATGATAAATTCGATTCAATGAATGATGACCAATCCCAATTCTACAATTCATTAGTGTGATTCTCCCCCTGAATTGCAGAATTAGAATAGAATAGAGTTTCTTCGAAGAAAGTAACGTCCATGTAATGGTAAAACTTACGAGTGATGGGAGAGAAACATTTGTAGCCTTTTTGATTGGCTGAGTAACCAACGAAGATGCATTTAATGGCACGGGCATCAAGTTTGCCACGATTGTGAATGAATATGGACAAAAATAGTGCAACCAAAAACCTTGAAAGGAATTGGTGACACAAGTTGTGAAGTAGAATATTGACTCTGAAGCACTTGTAAAGGTGAATGAAAGTTGAGAACTCGAGAAGGCATTCGATTGATCAAGTGTGTTGCAGTAAGAATGGCTTCACCTCAAAAATTTTTAGGAACATTGGTTTGAAAAAGTAAAGTTCGGGCAACCTCAAGTATATGACGGTTTTTGCATTCGACTACACCGTTTTGTTGTGGTGTGTCAACGCAAGAGCTTTGTTGGACATTACCATGTGATTTGAGATATCCACTAAGATTAGAATTAAAGAAATCCCTAGCATTATCAGTTTTAGGATTTGAATATTGGCATTGAGCTGAGTTTGGATCATGGCATGAAAAAGTGGAAATATATGCTTGGTTTTAGATTTGTCTTTCATAAGAAATGTCCAACATAATCGAGTATGATCATCAACTAACAGTAAGAACCATCAAGCACCAGTAATAATGGAAACATAACATGGTCCTCAAATGTCACCGTGAATGAGGGAAAAAGGGTGACTTGGTTTGTACGTGCGTGGTGAAAAAGTGTTTCGAGTATGTTTTGCCAACTGACAAACTTCACAATGAAATAAATTGGGATTTTTACAGATGAATAAGGATGGAAACAAACGTTTCAAATATGAAAAATTTGGATGACCTAGACAAAAATGCCACATCATGATTTCACTTTCCTTATTAGTATGACTATGAGACTTAAGATTATGACTCAATTGACATTGATGACTAACAGAATGGTTTGAAGAAGTGTTGATATCAAGAACATAGAGGCCCGCACGTAAATCAACACCACCAATCATTTTCCCCGAGCTCAGGTCCTGAAAAACACAAGATTTAGCCAAGAATTTAGTTTCACAGTTAAGGCCATGATTTAATCTACTAACTGATATGAGATTACAGTAAAATCCAGGCACAAATAACACAAATTTGAGAGTGAGGTTGTTTGAGAGGCAAATGACCCTGTTCCGACCACTGTGGTGCGAATACCATTAGCGACACACACTGTTTGAAGTCTGTTGAAAGATGAGTAGGTTGTGAAAAGTGATTGATCACTTGTCATGTAATTGGAGGCACCTGAATCTACTATCCAAGATGAGGAGGGAAATTTTCCAGCATACTTTGCTGAATTACTGGAAATATGTGTGGAGTTATTCCTGCTGCTACTAAATGTGGTGTTGATATTTGCCTTTTGTATAAGTTGTTGGAGAAGTTCTAACTATTCCTTAGTAAATGGGATAGGATTACCAGAAAATGCACTTGAGTTTGAAGGCTGAGTTTGTACTGATGGTTGTAGAGACTGGAACTGAAAAGATGCAGACTGAAATAGCTCTCCTTGAGGACTGATACTGTTCAAAGGAGAAGCAGAAACATTAATAGCTGCACTGTTAAATAGACCACCAAAAAGATTATGCTTAAGAACAGGATCAAGAATGGATCCAAGCCCAAAGTTGCCAGAATTTCCCATATTGAATTCAGTTCTATTACTTGTCTCTAAAACCTCCTCATCCATGTCATCTTCCAGTGTACTAAGAACATTTAAACTTTTAGTTTTTTTATAGCTCTCATGCCCAAAAGCTGAAACTTGAATTGGAAACTGAAAAGGTGCATTCTCTGCCTGAGTATTTGACATTATACTAGGTGAATTTACAGAACTAGTTGAACAAGAGGCTAAGAGCAGTAGTTTATAAACCTAAAGCTCTGATACCATGAAGCTGTTTTTATTTTACAGAAAATTACTTCATTTATTTCTTAATATCAGATCTCTTTATATATACAATTGTTATGCCTAATATACTGCTGGAAGTCATTAGTATACAGCTGTAAATCATCCTGAAAATCATGAAACTAACATCCTAAAATCAAGGGATGGTTCCATCGTGAAAATCAGGAAACTGACCTCCTGAAATCAGGGGCTGGTTCTACCCTGAAAATCAAGAAACTGACCATACTCTTAGGTTGATTTCCTACACTTGTCCACATCAAGAGTTCTATCCA
Organism: Hippophae gyantsensis; assembly: GCA_030763125.1. Taxonomy (NCBI): domain Eukaryota; kingdom Viridiplantae; phylum Streptophyta; class Magnoliopsida; order Rosales; family Elaeagnaceae; genus Hippophae; species Hippophae gyantsensis. The sequence goes on from CM061030.1 coordinate 36,188,782, forward strand.
TAAATTATCCAGTAATAATGAAAAAAAAAACGAAGAGGAATGAAAAATAGAAAGAAGAAAGATGGGAAATGAGAGAGTAGAAGGGAAAGCACCATAAAATGAGCCTAAAAGCACCAATAATTTAGAGAGACAACTAAAATACCTAAAATGAAATCCTACGTGCTCTCCGTTGTCAATTCAAATTAACATAAATAAACTATTATAAAACCTTGGATAATAAAGATGATGACTAGATAGAAAACACTGACCCCAAATGAGGTCTAAGATAATGATAAGGTCCATAAGATCTCCACCGAAACGGAAATATTATACAATGCAAAAAATCATATCAAAGTGGTTGGGTCAACATGACTCGAGCCTCTAATTGAAAATAAAAAAACCTTGGTTAAGAACAGATCATGAAATGCTCTTCCTTTCTCTTTTAATTTTGCTTCATCCAAGGTGCTGAAAATAAGGAAATAGTGAAAAAATATCAGTAAAAACAAAAAGCATAAGCATATGCTTATGATAAAGAATATTAAAAGCCAGTAGAAGAAGGATAAAGGTAAGCTTGACAATTATAACCCCAGCCACATAGGAATTTAAGAATATGAAAATTTAAATGATAAATTGCATCCTCGCCCAAATGTTTTACATATGCCTCTCATGCTCCGGTAAAACAAACACCTGAGTTCTTGATTTATTTCATTCATCTTTCTTGATGTGCTCCTGTACTCCTTTTCAAGAAGTGGAACAACTGATGGAATACTATCCATGTACCTGAAGATAATTTTTCTCAAACTTAGGTTAAAAAGTAGCAGGTACAAGTATTGAATAATAATATAGAGAAGACAATATGTAGTAGGTTTTCATCTTTTCAAAGAATATAAACAATATAGGGCAGAGCATACAAAAACAGGAGAAAGGTTTATACCTTTTCTGTAGCAATTCTTCCAGAAACAACCTGAGTTTACTGACACCTATTCTGCTTCTCTCTTGCTTTGAAAGTACACGGCCCAACCTCTCCTCCAATAATGCAACATCTTCCATCTCTCTTAATGACATTGCCTGCATTAAGAGGAGGAAAAATAAAAACTACCCCATTGAGAAATAAACCTAAGGCAATGAAGTGCAAACTACAAACCAACTTTATTAAATCAATAAACTCAATAACGATGTTCAAAAATACAAGAAAAACAATTTGAAAGATGTCATCCTTAAGATGTGCCTATGATTGGTCACCCAATAAAAGTGACAAATAAAGAAAGGAGAATAGATCCTTGGGTGCTTTGATTGCTCATTGACAGATGTTGAAGTTTTCTAATATCTAGTACCAAATGTAAATGGAGAATGATATGAAGGAAAAGTTACTTATTGTTTTCAAAAGAAAAGGAAAAAAAAAAGAAGGTAAAATAACAGTAGAAGACAAGATAGGCTTTAAAGAGGCATGGACCTGTTTAAACTCATCATTTGATCTGTAAACTGAATTAGGTCCAGAACCAACTCTTCCAGAAGGAACAGATGTAAAAAAGGGAGAGTCGCCCAATATAAAGCCATCAAGTGCACATGAAGGAGGTGAAAGAAAAACTTCCACATCCGATGGACGCGCAAACTGGGGAATTTTGGTGTCGAGCTTGGTTGAGACAATAACAGTCCTAGAGAGCTCAGGGTCAACCTGCATAACCAAAATGTTCAAGCTTTGATAATATGTCAAAGAAAGCATACGATTTTCCAACTATAACTAACGTTTCCAATTAGTCAAACCAACTATGATTTAAAAAAAAAAAAAAAAAAAAAGGAAAAAATCCACTTTACATATTTTGTACCTTATCTCCCATTAAACTAGATCATCCCATATTCTCCCTGATTCAAAGTAAGGGTGGTATTTTTTTTATTTCAAGTTTCAGAGGTGACTAGTTATGTAAATTTGCAAAGAAACAACATGATTGAAAACTGAGTATGTAACTTATATTTACATGAGATGTAAGGTAAAATGACCCTGATAAGAACTTGAGAAGTAACTATTCTGTCATAACAAAGTTAGACATTCACAAAAACACTAAGTTCGTGAGAGAGAGAACATGCACAAAAGAAAGAAATAATATTCGTATAAATAAAAGTGGTTTTTTTTCCTTAATCCATTTTCTAAATAGATTAGAAAGTGGTAGTTGCAAATACACTTCTATATTTTTTTCAGTACATTTACTTCACGGCTTCACGCTCAACCATATGTGTTTACATGTTTACTTTAAATTTTCAACCATCCTGAGATTCAGACAAGTTTATAAAGAATGCAAGCAAAGATTGCAATTATACAACTCTTCATTTAGCAAAGAAACTGGTGGGCAAAAACCATCAAAAGTAATACCTGCATCACTACCCTTCTTGTGGTTGCATTACTCCAGTCACTGCAATCTTCAAGACACAGTATAATAAATTCTTTATGTTGCATTTTACATCGTACCAGGGACTCAAGTGCACGAGCTTGACCCTATAATGAATTTAACAACAATCAGAATCAGAACCACAAGAGCCAACTTATATTATAAATGCTCAATCATATTCACTATTGACCTGTAATTCTCTATTCTTCCGACCAGGAGCAGGAGCAATAAGTCCAGGAGTGTCTATAATAGTAAGATTTGGACAATACTTGTATTCCACTCTAATAATTATTTCCTTAGCCGAAAATTGACATGGCTCCTTTTCCAACCTCATGTTTTCAGCTTCAATGTACGCCTGTTAAAAATAAAAAAGCGGTTGATTCCTAGGGTACATATACCATATAGCATTTATCGTACAAAGCACAACTCACAAACAGCTTTCTTTACTTATAAACTGGTGTTAAAATTTGTAATGGGACCAATAGAATACAAGCCTAGTGACACTAAATACTTTTGTAAAATTATTCAAATAAAAAAAAATTGAACTTTTGTAACCCGTTTGATAGGCTTTTTAACAACATCAATTTAGCCACATGTTAGAAGATGCCGTGTTCAAATTCCATTAATCCTTATTGTTGAATTTCAAGTATTTGGTATGTATAGTGCATAGAAGCAATACTTGTGGGGGTGATAGACATATAAAATGATTATTGGTCCTCACTTTTGGGAGAGTTGTTTTTCCAACATGTTCTAATACTCCTATAAGTTGTTAAACTCCACTTGATGGCCATTTAGTCCACAAGTGCAAACCCATCAATTCAGGAGGGAAAGTACTAATTAAATAAATCAAAATGACCAAGTATAAAGTCCATCAAGTGAAAGGTAAATGTGTTCAAAGGCCCAACATATGATATATAAAAAAAATTAAAAATAAGAATTTCATTCATTGATATTGAAATTCAAGATACATAAAAGAATAATAATAAAATAAATTAAAATTAAAATTGAATACATCGTACAGATAAGCATAAATCTGCTAACAATCTGAAAATACAACTCGTGACATTCTTACTGAAGACAACCTACACATTTTAAACACAATTTAAAGAAGAGAATCAAGTTCAACATTGTAATCGCCCCTAAGGCACTTCTGCGCCAAAAACTCTTGTTTAAATTGGCATTTGAGGGTATTTCCCAGTTTCAATTCCAATTTCCCTGCCTGATTATACAATCATCCCCTATCAGGTAATTTTTAAGGTTCAAAGCTACACTTTACTAAACAATAACCATAAGCAAAGAAAATTCCACTCAGTCCCAGTATATTTCCTTATGCATTTAAACAACAATTCAACACATTCCGGCCATCACTAACCGCAGATGAGCAAAATAACAATTAAGCACCTGAATTTCTTGGAGGGATTTTTCTTCACCAAGAGCAGGGTCAGAGTCTGAAACGAGAAAACACAAAGGTGTCTCACGTTCAAGGTCATACTTCATGTGAAGAGTAATTGGTCGGCGAGTTTTGGTACCACCGCCAACGTGATTGAACTGAAAACCCATCAGAGCTTCAATCAATGCACTCTTTCCATCGGTTTGATGACCCACAACCAGCACAGCAGGAGCCTCAAATGGCGTCTCGAATTCTTGGGCCAACCCATGAAGCTCATTGTACGCCTCGTACAGCTTCCATTGTTTTTCTTCACATTCTCTGGTCATCACGTCGCTCTTCATAGTTTTGGTCCTCTACCAAAAGCGAAACAGTAATGAGATAATAGGCTTTGCGTTTGTGGTTGAAAAATGGTATGAACTGGTATGAGTTAGAGATTACGGAGTACGAGTGCGAGTGTGCGAGTGAGAGTGCAGTGAGTACTGTTGTCTTTTCTTTTTTCTTTCGTGAAAAGTTAATAAAAATTATATTGCACACAAATTTCTACGTACTTCGTATATTAAAAAAAATTCAAAACAAAATACTAATATATGAGAATAGAAGAAAAATTGTATAAAATGTTTTACCTAAATAATTTATTATAAAATGAGATATAAGACTATTTCTTATGTTTCAAACTTAACATGTTAAGTAATAGTTAACTAAATAACGGATTAATGGTTGACTAAATATGATCGAATTTGATAAAATACCCGAATGAATTTAATTAATTGATGATTGAAGTTCATTTATTAACTAATTATTTATTATTGTTGATCGATTGTCTATAACTATTGATCATTATAAAGGTTAATTTGATCTTCACTATAAAGTGATTGAACTTAATGAATTTTTCATAAGGGTTGAGTTTAAAATAAATAAAATTTATCTAATTTGTTGTATATAAAATCTAAATTTATATTGTTAAATATAGATAGAGTTGGTTTCATTCAAATAAAATATCAATGTATTTAAAATATGAGAAAAAGTTCTAAAAATATTATAATTATTATTAAATGAGTATATTAATTTTATAATTATTATTAAATGTATCAAATATTATATATTTTTTTAAAAATGATTATTTTAATATCATAATTTATGAGTTTGATATTGTTAGTTCTGTTATTATAAAAAATAATCACTTTTAATCCTATAATTTATTAAAATAAATATCTTTATTCCATAAAAATTATAAAAAATGAGAATTTATAGTATCTAACTTTCATAAATAATAAGACTATAAATACTTAACTTAAAAATTATGAAATTAAAATTCTCATTTTAAAAAAAATTATGCAATTTTTAGTACCTAATCTAATAATTACATAACTAAATTAGTTAAATTAAAAAATTATAGGATTTTTAAAACCTAAAATTCTTTAAAATATTATTTTATCAATTATTTTAGTATTAAAAAAATGTATTTGCATATATAGTATTTGTATAAGCATGATTCTTAATTATTTTGAAACATTACTTTTTTATTTTAAAAATAAGTTAACCAACATATTAATCGACAAAAATCTTGTCACTTATTATTGTATGCTCACTAACATGCAATGAATACATATAAAAATAATTGAAAATATGAGCATAAAAAATTAACATTTAACTTATATATTTATTAATTATTAGTGATATATATAAAATGATAAATTTTAAAAAAATCGATGTCATTTGATTCAAAGATATACATATCGACAACATAGAGTTACTCCTTGTTTGAAATCAAAGACAATGGTTTGTGACATCTCAACCTGTCCTTCGCAAGTCAAAATCATTTGTATCCCCTTGATAAAAAATAGTAAAAATGTTCTCTCTTTCGAGAGAAAAACATGGTAAAAGTAATTTACTGTTATCTTTTCACTAAAATTCGTAGTAAAAATATTTGTGGAAGTACATTTGTTAAGATTCGAAGAGTTTAGTTAATCTATTTTAAAAATGTAGTAAAAATATTCGTGCAAGTACATTTGTTAAGATTCGAAGAGTTTAGATAATTTGTTTATAAAATATATTTTTAAGTCATTTGTGGAAAATATACTTGATAAAGATAAAGATAATTTTATATCTAATTTTTTTGTTAAATATACCTGATAGTATCAAAAATAATTTTAGATTTATGAGCATGTGTTATTAAATATATACATACAATCATATGTATCGTAGTTATTAAAAATATACCTGAAGTATAATTATCTAGAACTCGAACATTTGTTCGATTTTTCTTGATAAACTTGATAACAGGTCTAAAAATAAATTTACATGTAAATATTTTATCTACGAAAATAACCAATATTCATAATCCTTACACATCTCCTTAAAAATGTAGTTAATTCTTAATGATTAACTGAGAAGATCTTCTTATGCCTTTCGAGTACTTCCACTTTTTCTTGTTTTGCTCATTTGAACACTTTGGATACTATAAGAATTGCACTTACTAAGTTTTATGTACTTATTGCATATTTTGAAGGCATACAAAACTAGTGGCACGGTGGGCAAAGCACAGAGAGTCCCAAGGAATTTTCAAAATACCCGATGACAGGTTCAACTTGATTCTGGTTGATGTTTTTTCCAAAATCAAGGTTTATATCTCCAACATGCCAAAAGGTCACGAGTTAATACACATTATAAGGCTATTCTTCATAATCATTGTAAATATTAGAATTAGTTAGCAAGGTTTTATTATGTTTTAGTGTATAAACTCTCAAATATAATTATACTCTTAATTTTAATATAATATGATTTTTAATATTATAATTAATAAATTTATTGTAATTTATATTAACTTTTTATATTGTAATAAATAATTACACTTTTATTTTAATTTATGGCCATAGACATATTCTATGGCCTCGGTCTTATAAAAATCATGACCATAGACATACCTTATAGCCTCGATCTTATAAAAAATGAGGCTATAGATATACCCTATAATCTCGATCTAATAAAAACTGAGGCCATAGACATACCTTATAGCTTAGGTCTTATAAAAAACTGAGGCCATATGTAACAGTCTATAATCTCTCTCACTTAGGCCTCGATTCTTATAACCGTAGTCATAGACCTACGATTACGATTAAAACTTGAGACTATATATCAATATTATAGTAGTGTAATTACAAAAATAAGATCCCTTATGACAAATTCATATATTTTTACTATTAAAAAAATTTATGAGTAAAACTTCAATCTTTGATTCAGTTCTGGTTTGTTTTTGTACCATCCTTTAAGAACAAACCTAGAAGTTAGATTTGAGTAAAGCTTCAACCTTTGGTTCAATTCTGGTTTGTTTATAAGACTATATCTTTTGTCAATGCTCTGCCTATTATTGGTGAAAAATCAATCCCACATATGACCTTTTTCAACGAGGTTTGAGTTCATCCTTTACCCGTTTTGAATATTTGGTTTTTTGGGAAATTTAATATGTATTTGTTATTTTTCTATGGTGGGTTTTGGCAGCTGATTGATTCTTTGGTCAATCATGTGAATTTTTTGCAGGATGATGTTGAAGAGGCATTAATCAATGCTTTTCTTATGTTGTTGAAAGCCAAAGGAGAGACTTACGAAGAAGTGAGTTAATTTTTCTATTTTTTCATGATATACTTATATTTATTTTTATTGTTATTATCCTTACATTAAGTAAGCCTCATTCAGAGATCAATCCAGAACCAGAACCAAAATTCTGCACAAATTGAAGCCATATGTATGTTTTTTTTCCTATGTTGAGTTGGATCTCTCTGTTCATATTGATATTTATTTAAATATGTTCTTTTATAGTTGTTTTCATCCATTTTATTTTTAGAGACAAGTGTATGTGTTGGTATTCTGATCTACAACAAAGTGATATCGCAAAAACTGAGCGTTTTGCTTATTCTAGCTGAAATAGCAATTGTTTTACTTAAGACTAGTAATTTGGTAATTTTAGGTGGTTTATAAACGCAGTTTTAAATCTTTTGATGGAAAATACTTCATGGTTAAGATTTTAGACGTATCTAAATTTTTTATTATCTACAGGTGTGCACAAATGATAAAATCAGATCAGAAAATATAGTGGCAAAAGACGATGGCCCTACACAAGTTATTATTAACACATCATCTTCTGAAGATCCTGATAAATTCATATTAGAGGAAGCTGTAATAACTGTGCAGGCTACTTATAGAGGCTATGTGATATTTCTTCAAACTGTGTGTTTAATTATTATTTTCTTTACTGTTATATTTAATGTAAAGCATTGCACTCTTTGAACTTTCTCATTAGTTCATTTTATTTTGGTCCATTTTGATGTTTTTGTATGTTAGGAAAAGAAGCTTATTGGCCCTTTGTTGGAACTATAAATTGAAATTGATCTTTTAGATAATATCATCTTTTCTAGATTGCACTACATGATGTCTTATCAATTTTTTTTCGTCAAAAGTAGTTTTGTACTTTATTTATTTCAAGCAATATCATCTAAGAATTGTAATTTTATGTGTATGCTATGATATGAAGTATGATTGGTTAAATGAACAAAGAATATTTTTCCTATAAATTGTTTATTGTTACTTTTAGCATGTGGAATGTTTCATAGCTTTTTTGTAAATTGTTTACTTTTATTGATGCTCTTCTGTTTTTCTTGAAGGTGCGATGCGCTAGCGCTGACGCTAGTATTGGTACTGGTGCTAGTGTTGGTGGGCTAGTGTTGGTGTGTTGTGCTAATGCACTACACTGCGCTGGTAAACTAGTCCTCACATTATTTGGATGCTGGCAGTCTCTTGAATTCTCTTGTAAATGATGCATGTAATGGAACTAGAAGTAAGAAGATATATGTCAGACTTCTTTTGAGCATTGACCGCAGGGAAACCACAAAGGCTACAATGGAACTGTGTATGAAACTAGGATGTTTGAGGACGTTTAATGTGTTTCTATAATTACAATTCAGTTAATTATTATTCTTGCTTAATATTGCAGGTGATTCAAGTAGGAGAGAAATATTTCAGTTGGTAAAAGATGCAATCGAATATACATTTGCAGAAGATGGAATCAAGAAAGACTTGAAAGAGATTTTTCAATTAACTGAAAAGCAGTAATTATCATTATAATCGTTTTTGTAGCATATTTATGCTTGTAATTAATAGTAAAAAGTTAGTTTGTAATAGTAAGTTTTTATTATGTTTTAGTGTATAATAAATTTTCGAATGTAATTATACTTTTAATTTTAATATAATATTATTTTTAATATTATTTTTAATAAATTTATTGTAATTTATATTGATTTTTAATACTATAATTATTAATTATATTTTTTTAATTTATGTATACCCTATGGTCTCTGTTATGCTAGCCGAGGCCATAGATACACCCTATGACCTCGATTTTTCTAATAATCGAGGCTATAGGTCGTTACTTATGGTCTCTCTCACTTAGGTCTCGGTTCTTATAACCGTGGCCATGGACCTACGATCACGGTTAAAAACCGAGACCATATGTACTTTTTTATAGTAGTGTTAGCATATTAATTCACATTAACACTATTCAATTGAACGTCATTTAAATTAAACTATAATCATTTAGACCCGTTTAATATTAAACGTTATCTAATTAGATTTTGTTCAATGTTATTGAATTACTAGTTTTGTTATTACAAATTTTGAAAGTTTTATTTTTTTTATAATTTCTAAAACATTTTTTTTAGTAATTTACTAGCTAGATTAATTTAGAGCATGGTAAAAAGATTCAAAACGGTGATTTGAGAAGAATTCCACCTAAACCTATTTCATTAGACGGTATTTTGGTATAATTAACATTATAAATAAGGATTTCTTCCGAAGAATTTGAGGAATTAGTAGATCTTGTGTGCTCCAACATGTTGAAGAGATCCCTTTGGAGTCTTTCAATCGATGATAATGAGCAATATGTAATTTCTGACCTCTTTCTTGAGGGTACATGTGAACACCAAAAGCTTGGTTGAACATTACCTACATACAATACCAAACAAAATTAAAAACATTTTTAGTAACAAATAATTATGAAGCATGCGATATTTAAAAATAATTAATATTTAAAAATTGTTATATAAAAACTATTCATTTTATAATGTACATGTATAATTTTTCATATATTCATATTGTGGATAAAATTCATTTTCTTCGGTTTAAGTACCCTAACACTAATTTCCTTTGATCTCAAATATATAAATAAATAATGCAATAATGAGATTGTGATTTAATAGTCATAGAAAGCCTATATTAATAATTTCATTACCATTCACATTTTCCACCTTCTCAATATTGGTGATCGAAGTTGGTGATATCGAAGATGATTTATTGATCAAGCCATCTTCATGGCTAGTGTCATTAGCTTCATTTTCCATAGTGTTGTCTACAGACTCATCATCTGAAACATATAGAGGCTTTTTCACTTGAAACGATTGAAGAATATGCTTGGGAGTGTAGTTTTCAAGAGTTCCTCTAATCCTGTATCTTGACCCACAAGCATTGCATAGGATTGGTTTCTCAGGTGGTCCATTTCGCCAAAGTGGAGTGCCTTTTTTAAAACATATGTAATTTATAACTACGTTAATATAACCATGAAATTAAATGTATATTATATATTCTTAATAAATTTTTTTAAAAAATATCACAATTAAAATTTATAATCACAAAAATAATACTCCTATCTAACTTTTATATTCATTATAAAAAAAATATTACATGTCATTTATATTAAACTTTGTATAATTAATCATAGTTAAAATTAAATTATTATCATTTGATACGTTTAACGTAATTTAATTTAATCTTATTTAATATTATTAAAATGTTAATTTTGTTTTTAATATATTATTTTTTTATAATTTTCAAAGGATACAAAGATAATAATTAAGTAAGATATATAACTTTGATGAAAAGTTTAGATGATATCAAAAGATTGACTTACTGTTAATTCCACAATGAAGACAAGGCCCATTTTTTCCCATCTCTATATCAATCTTCTATACCAAGAACCCACATAAATTTCAATTAATTATACCAAAAAAAGATTTAAAAATAATATAACATGTAATAAGTTCATGTGATAATTTTACAAAAACACTAATTTGGATATATTTTTCTTCACATAAATGTGCATGTGATAATCATAGACAAATATATGTATAACAATGAGATTAATAGAACATTTAAAATACCCATAATAACATATTGTTCTACTAAAAGGCAATTGAATTATTAATATTTCCTAATACATTTTTTTTCTAATGATTTAGAATACACTAACTATTGTCTCTAACATAACTATTATCTTATTGAATGGATTGATCCCACTATCATTGAACTGTTGTATCCTAAAAATATTTTCCATCTTTATAAAATATTCTTCCTGTTATTGACACAATAGCGAGTTAACGTGTCATGATGTGGTTGGATTAAATTTTGTTTGCTATGACATAGACTTTCTATAAGAGAGTCCAATTGCATTGTAGGCTCTAAAATTATGAGTTAAAGTAACCTTCACTTTCATACTTAATGTTACCAAAGTTTCATATTACATTTTAATATCTCGGCTACTGAATGTATCAATGATGATTTGGTATCATATATGATATTTTAAAAGATAAGGTATTAAAGAAATAGAGAGCTGGTGATACTATATAGTTGGTGGTATGAAATATCAAAAATAAAGAAATTATATATTGATTTTAAATTATTGATGATGTGATAACAATGCTAATGAGTTAAAAAATAATTGCAATAATTTTTTTAAGAAAATACAGTTTCCTCCTCTCTTTTTTTTTAAAACAACAACCGATATCACTTGCTCGTAAATTAATATATAATTTGTTTAGAAGATGGATGGATCAATTTCTTATTATTACTTCTTAGACATATAATGTGATATTTTAAGTTAATATAATTTTTTATAAAATAAAAAATACTTAATATTTAATAAAAAAATTAATATAATTGATAAAAAATATATTTTAAGAATAATAAATAACATATACGTAACCAAAGACATATATATTTTTGTAGTTATTTTAAAATAATTTAAATATTAGGATAATAAATTTTATTAAAATTAAAATTTATGTTGTAATTATTATTTAATATTTTATTTTAAATATAAATTATAATATTCTTTATTATATTTATTTTTATTTGCACTTAAAAAACATATGCTTACCTGTTTTACAAATAGTTAATTATTAAATATTTTTTCTTGCAAGTGAAAGATAGCGCTTCTCCATGGTTGAATAATTTTTAAAAATAAATTTAATTTAATTTGATTTTTAATTCTCTCGGTAAAAAAATGTGTTCATTTCCTTGCGATATTAAAAAATATATGTTTATTAACGTTATAAAAATAAAAATATTTTTTTATGGAGTTAAAAATAAAATTTTATATATCAAAAAAGTTATAACATGTAATTAAAACACAAAATATTCACAAAAACTACAAAAAAAAATGGGTAAATATAATGTAGTATTTTTATTTCTCTTGAAAAATGTAGTTGACAAACACAAAAATATATATATATATCTTACCAAAATAGCAAAATAAATGGTGGGAGAAATGAAGACGATGATGTATATATTAAGCAATATTTTGAAGATCCGCTGTGATGATAACAGGAGGAGGAGGCCAATACTTGAAGGAAGAATCGATGTTGGCCAGTGTTTATATTAATTATTCCCAAATGGCAAAAGGAAATTTGATCAAAGTATTGCTCCTACACTAGCATTTTGTTGTTTCATATATTTAGGCCGGATTTGAGGTAGTTATAACTAATATGGATGTATATACTACTTAATTTTTATTTATTTATTCTTTTGCCTACAAAATGTTATTTTCCTTCCTTAAATGTCCGAATATCTTTCCCCATATGAAATTAAATTGAATGATATGGAAAGAAAAGAAAAAAAAAATTAAGTTACTTTCCTTTTTTTATATATATGCACACTATATACTACTAAAGAATTGCCACTTTTAATTTTACTCACTAATTAACATTTTGATTAAAAAAAAAAGTTAGCATAGATAATAAGGTGATGGCTGTAAAGTTCGCACTCTAATTAGTACAATAACAGACTATATTTCACAATTAAAAACTCAAATAACGTGTAACACCAATAACTAATACCACATTGATAAATGTATTTTATATAATTATTTTCACCTATTTTATTAATTATAATTGTTATGTTCTTGATGTTTTTAGTTAATTTTTGATTAATAAATTAGTATTTACTGGTTTTATATATTTTAATAAAAGTAAATAATTTGTATCGAAAATGTACTTAATGTCAAATTTATGTCCACAAATATAATTTCAAATAATATAGTTCTTAATTACAATTTATAAAAATCGAAAATATAATTTAAATTAAATTTGGGCTTCATTTTAATTATTAAAAGTTTAAAAATTTAATTTAAAATTAGCAAAGGGTTTAACTGTAATTAAAGAAAGTTTAAAATGTAATTTGAAATATATTTGTGGGTTAAAATGGAATTAATAAAGTTTAATTTTTTTGCGCAGGGGAGAAGAATCTACACGCCAATCTACACGCGCAAATCATGGACCGTCCGATCAGATAAGAAACGGCTGAGATTCGCGCGTCCTTATCACACCCGACCAAAGAGAGTGGGTGCAGGTCTCAAATTTTCACGTGGCTTGGTACACCGAGTGGGGCCCACCTACCGCGCAGGCCGACGTGCAAGTGGGACCCACGTGTCTGACGCGTTGCAGCCCCTGTCCCCCGCTTACGCGCGCCTCTGATCCCGTGCGCTGATCTCCACGTGAGCCTGGTTATTCCACCAACCAGAATCTGCCACGTTTCCCACTTAATCTATCATCCAATCATGTTAGGACATGTGTCATGTTTCGGTGAACGCAAAAGCGCGGAATCCCGGGCACGTCTCAGGAGTTGTCTCCCACGTTTCTCGCGCTGCAATCCGGTGCGGCAATTCTCCGTGAGCCCGTCCTTTCCATCCTGTTATATGCTGCCACGTGTCCCACCATTTTCTTGCAGCGAATCAGACGCTGACACGTGGCATGCACTTTGAAATTAAAAAAAGTCAGAACGGCTCCCTCTGTTTCTATCGTGCACGCATATTAAAATACAATATTCCAAATGTACGCGTGTACGAGGAATTTAAGAAAAATATCTGGTTTTAATTTCGATACAAATATTTTACGCGTGTATTAAATTTTAATATTTTATTGATGTATTATTTTTTTTGCTATAAATAGGAGATAGTTTTTAGTTGTAAAAGAGTTTTTTGGAGAGTTTAGTTTTGGAAATTATTTTGTGTTGCTCGGTTTTGGACGGCAAAACACGCAGAAGCCATTTTTGGCTTTTGTTGTGTTTTGCGTGTGCCAAATATTTGTTCTAAGTGCTGTTTTAATTTTATTTCTACTTCTTCTAATTTTTCTGTAGTTGTTGTAATTTTTATTTTAATTTTATGAAGTAATTTAATTTTTCTTGGGTTGCATTTGATCTAAATTTATGAAGCTTTAATTTTAATTATTTTTTTTGTAGATTTATAAGACGTTCGATTTGTTCGTTCTATTTTGTTCTTAATGCTTTTTGATTATTTACGAATCTTATCAAAACGATCAAGTACATGAATAAACTTGAGAAAGGCATTTGTGTGTGTATTGCTCGTAAATAGAATGACATGTATGATGAAGGATAGAAATATACCCTAATTGTATGTGTGGCCATTTGAAAACTTAGAACTTAATGAATCTTTTTAAATTTAATTCTCATAAAGATATAGTGAATTAATTTAACGAGGTGTGTTTATACGGAGCTCGAAAGAGATGTATAAATAATAAAAAAAGAAGTTTTCGGTTGACAAATTAAATGTACTAAAAAATATAAATCAAAAGAAAATAACATGATTTGAGTGGATTAGTTTGGTGAAAAATTGTAATCCTAGATTTCTTTTATTTTCTTTTATTACCTTTTTATTAATCAACGATTATTTTGGATAAAATCAGAGAGATACAATTTTAGTACTCGACAAACTATAGTAACAAATCTTCGTGGGATCGATCTTTACTTACTAATCATATTACTTGTGACCGTGTATACTTGCACGAGTCCGTGTGTTGAAAAACACACAACACCCATCCTGAGAATCGTTAATTTTGATATTTTAAATTTTAGTAACCATAATTTCTAAACCACTTTCTAACTCAACATGACTTCAATTTCAAAAGCAAATTTGGAGGCATCCCAATGCCAATAATCATAGGTAAGCAATTGCTTGTACCTTATAATCTTTTACAGCACGTATGAAACCTCCCATTATTTTTATAATTTGATAATGCATCGTTTAATTAATATTTTTTTTTATTATCAAAAGTTAGCTATCTAAATATTAGCATCTTTAAATTAAGATTCTATATTTTAATAGTATTTTTATTTAATAAAATATATACATATAAATCTATATTTTCGTAACAATATATTAATTATCTCTACATTTGATTTTAGATACATAATGATCCAAAATTATAAGTTGGAGATTTTAGTATATATCATACTCAAGAACAAAAAATAAAGAATAAGATCATTTCTAAAATAATTAAAGAACAAAAAAAAATCATTTAATTATTATTAACAAAAAAACAAATCAATTTAACCACAAAACAAAATGAAATCACGAAAAAATTAAAAAAAAACCTCAAATAAATCCTAAAAAAATTAAATCTTGTAAAAGATGGTGGTTTTGTGAAAAACAATTATAAGAAGATAGGCTTTGCGAAAAACTTAGGTCATATTTCGTTAACACTAGTAATAAAAATAGTAACGAGAATTACTCAAGATATCTTGTATTTATTTTGACCGTTAATTTGCAACGAAATATAAATTATTCAAATATTAATAGGAATTTTCGTTCCTCCCACACCCTTAAAAAATACGCAAGAATATTCTATTTTTTTTACACATTTGTATAATTATTTATAATTTTATTTTAATATTCATAATTATTTTGATTACAATATTTAAACAAACATAATAATAATAATATTATTATTTCCATTAAATTAAATTTTTATTTCTATTACACTTCATTCTACGAATCAAACACGAGCTTAAAGATTTTATCTTAAATCAATACTTAATAGAATTTATAATAACTTTAATGCTCTTAAAAATATTGTACAGAAAGATTAAGAGGTTGGCAAAAAATAACTTTAAAGAAGATTTTGCTTTTCATTTTTGACTTATGTGCGTGAAACATATTAAAATCACTAATTAAATCATAATTTTAGATTATGTTTTACCTAAAATTAAAAGTATAAACTATTAATATTATGCTATAAAAATATAATCTATATATATATATATATATATATATATATTTTATTGATTAAATATATAGATTATTAATATACCATTAAAAATTATAAATATTATAAAAATATATATTCATATTTATATCATTTTTTCAACAAGTTATTATTAAAATATCAAACATTACTTAATTGTTTATCCTTAAAGCTCCCGTATTTCCTTGCAAGTCATGAATTTCGTACACATTAAACATATATGAATTAATCTATTTATATTGGTAAAATTATTATCATAATTTTTAACTCCTTCAAATGATATTTCTACTACTCTTATATAAAAGATTGAGTTACTTCAAGGGTTTTTATTTTACAATATATTTTATTTGATTTTTTATTTTGATTTATAAAATAAAATACAATGATTTATTCACCAAACAAACAATGAAAAAATAAACTAACAGAAAAAGAAAAGTAAGAAAAAAATAGAGGTGAACTCGTGAGCTTTCTCACATAATTGATGGTCAAAGTAAGACATGATCTTTTAGGAAGGAAGCAATAGATATAAGAATATATGCTTACATTATTATAATACATACATATGACCTTGGTTTTTAACCGTGATGGTAGATCTACGATCACTGTTATAAGAACTGAGGTCTAAGTGAGAGAAACGATAGACTATTACCTATAACCTCAATTTTTTAATCGAGACAATAAGGTGTATCTACGACCTAAGTTATTATATAACTGAAGCCGTAGATACACCTTACGGCCTTAGTTATATAATAACCGAGGCCATAAATATATCCTATAGCCTTGGTTATCTAATAAATGAGACCATAGATACACCCTATGACCTCGATTATCTAATAACCGAGGTCATAGACATGTAATCAAAATGATATCCATTATCTCAGTTATACTTAAACTGTGACCATATACATCTTAATTAACCTCATTTTTCAATATAAATTAAAATAAATTGAGAAAATTAAGAGTCATTATATTAAACTTAAGAGGGATATTACATTAATTAAGAGTTTAATAGATACACTGAAAATAATAAAACCTTAATATAGCTAACTAATTAAAGTGTTCCAAAAATATAAAAATATACATGAAAAAAATTTACTAATATAACTAATCAAATTGTCTATAATCTAAATCAATCTGAAAATATTTTACATGTCCCATTGTAATGCTTTTCTTTAAAATCTTCTTCCTTAACATCAACATCTATAACCTATTCAAGAGTGAAAAGTGGAATGCATATATAACCTCTAAGTAAATTTATGGTACTCGATCTAAAATGAAAACTTGAGAGAAAAATCAACAAAATTAGTAATACTCATATCAATAACAGCAACAACATTATTATCATTATTATCAAAAGGTGTACTTAACTCATCCTATTACAATGTCACAATATCAGGATGAAGCAAAATACTCGTCAATGTAGACATTAATTATTCATCATGTGTCACTCACAACTTTCAATTGAAGGGCATTTTTGAAACATTTGACTCGTACTTTATACTGCATATATACTCTACACACAACGTCATCTTTTCCATTGCAAAAACTGCAAGTCAAAATCATCAAAATTGCACTTCGATTGGGAACACATATACCTGGATTTCAGGTTCTACCACAACAAATTGTTTCAACATGCGGTCTCCAAAGCTCTAGACATAGCCAACACTCATCCCACTCTCTAAGTACTTGATATCAATACAAACATATTCAAATTTAGATTTATGGAATCATATCAATGGTGATGTACTATATTGCAGTAAATAGAGAATAACAGGTCCAACATTCTAAGGCTGGCCTAAAACATGATACAATTATAAGATCCCTAATAAATATCTGTAACAAAATACAGGTAAGAAATTATGCTTGCACAGATGAAAAGCACACTAAAATACCAAATTTTTATAATTCATAATTATCTTTACAATAAACGCTTCCATTAAATAGGCCATACTAAAAAATTTTACCTGCCCACATTACTACACCACTACTAGTTTCAATCCTCTCCCTCTCATCACTTCGATTAGGTTTATGATCATCAGATAGAGGAATAGCTATACATGAGGATAAGGAATTACTTCAAACATTTCCAAAGTTGAATTTTAATTAACAAAGGATAAAGTAATGATTGTTTTCGAACAATTTGAATAACTTTTTTATAATTAAAAAAACACAAGTAAATATGCAAATAATCACCAAAGTACACCTTTAAGTAATAGGATGAGTTAAGTACACATTTTGAAAGGTTGAATTCTAAGCTCTTTGTTACAAAGTTACAACTATAACCCAACATTTAAGTAAAACAAAGAAGTAATATGTACACACATTAAACCCAAGAAATTATAATAAAAGAAACTATAAAAGATAGTTGGGGGATTTTAGTACACAAATCCTAATTTCATATTGCTCACTAAACATTTCCTAGGGGCGAAAAACAAATGAGACAAAATAAAGCTTATAAGCTCTAAAATCCATTCCTTTTACTTGGAAATGTTAATTTTCAACAAGTGGATGAATGAATTAAAAAAGCAGCAAAGTTACCTTAGTTCCTAACCGCTTATTTAGAGCTTCATTCCTCATATTAAGCATAAGCTGGCTGCAATCTAATCCACATATACATGATAGAAACAACCTGAAAAAAGAAAGCTACAAATTAGAGAAATCCCTGAAACTGTTGAAAGTATAATGTTTACAATATGCTTGGTTACATACATACATCAAAATATTTACATGTATGCAACTGTTGCATGCATGTGTAAGAATAATTGCATAAGCATATATGCAACTGGTACTAGTATGCTGGTGTTGATGCGTCATACTGCACAAAATTCCTCCCTAAATGTGTTTAGACGAGCTTTCAGGTTAGGCATTCTAAAGCTTGCATTCAGGATGATGGTTAGGAGATAAGGATAGGTAAGAAGAGAGGACCAATTGACAAATATAAATGTAAAGTAGATGCTTTATTTTTCTGAATAAGTTCCAATTACAGATAAAAAAGTAGAATACCTAGAAGAGCAAAAGAGAAAGGCCATACAACTGTCAGGAGAGTAGTACAAACAAACCACATGACCATACTCATTACACAAAAATAAATATGCTCATTATAGAGCCAGATGTGACTAAACCAGTGACAAGCTTGCTTTGATTTCTAACCAAAATACAAGAGATTATCATGTTTCATGATTCTAATACCAAAAGAAAACATGAACACGAACATTCAGTGAGATTGACCATAAATATATATCGATTTTTTAGCTGATGGACGTACACGGATAACAGACCTGGAAATAATGAAAAAGTAAAGAAACAATAGTTTATGAACAGTTGGCAGCCTGGCACGCTTATGTGGGAAGAGGTCTTATATTTGTTGCTAAATGTAGAGAAAATTGTCTCGTGGTTCTAGATACCTTATCACTGAAAGTACTTGCAAAGCTGTAGCAATAATGCTTAGTAGCAATAGAACAGTGTAGCATGCATCATGACTCATTGTATTCAAAAGGCAAGGGATCCAAGCATGCCAAAATTCTTTATAGAAAAATATTTTGCAGATCAAATCATCATCAAAATCAATTGTCATCGAAAACCTAACCAATTAGTCAAAATAAAATGGGAAACAATGGACTACTTATCTGTCATTCAGAAAAGCAATGCTAAGTGATGTGAGAAATGCAGCTACAATAGCCAGTGGCCTCTAGAGGAAGCCCATCACTATAATGAACATAGAAAATTTGCACTACAGGTAAAAAAGCCTTCAACATATGGTGTTTTGCGCTACAGGTGTGATCCTATCACTTGTTTACCTTGTTATTTAATAGAAATGAGAAATAAAATCACAAAAATAATGGTAATGTCATACTCAACTAAGATGAGTCATTCAATAAAAATACAATGTTTTTAACTTATAAGCAAAATGACATAACATGTCAACACATGAAGGATATCGGTGATGAACATTCTTATTCCACACTAAACTCCTATCTATGTGATAACATCATCAGGTTGTTTATGACAACCAATTGACTAAGCAATAAAATAGATAACACTCTAATAGAAATAAAACCACTAATACCTCTATCAATTGGGATCTCTATCTTTAATGTCTTTTGAAGCCCTCACTTGTTGCCTATGTAATGAGTTGGTTCGATACGCAAATCTAAGTTTCCTCCAAAGCCAACACTACTTGATATAGTGTGATCAATAATTATAGATCAATAATGTGTAATAAAGTGAACAATCAAACTTGAGGACCACCCTCAATCACGAACTACCAATAATCACTGTGGCAAATACATTCAACCATGCAACAAAAATTGTCAACGTGGGCAACACATTTAACCACGTACTGTACAGTCAAAAACTTGTGAAAACAACAAAAATTACACAGCCTAATATCATAGTATTATTCTCACACAAAAAGTAAAATAGTTAAGAGCTTTCCAACACTTAAGTATTCTATTTTACCCACAATATTGTAGCAAAAATACTTAAACACACTCAAAGTAATATGTGATGCAAAAGTAATTTTCAAAGCAAATATTGATAGAGTTTCGGTGCATAAAATATGGGTGTGAAAAGCTAAAATAGGGGGTATATTTATAAAAGAAACCGACTAACAATAGCCACCCTCAATGAGGCCCTCGTCGACCACCTCATTAGGGGTCTGACGAGGCCCTTGTCGAGGACTTCGTTTTATTTGAACCCATACCCAAATCATACCAAAAATCACTACAAACAACCTAATATGCATACTAAGAAATCAATCTTGTGGTGTGTGTAAAACATGCCTTTAATCACAATGTACCTAACTATATACAAGTGGAAATTATTAATCTGTAGTAATCAATCTTACATAGGAGAAGATAGAAACACAGAGTAAAATAAATAGACTCTAATTTGCACACAGAAGGCCAACACATAAACACAAAGTACAATAGAACTTAGATAAACCATAGCTCACTATTATATCTTATCTTTTTGTTCTACTTTAGTTACCTAACCTTATGTAGCAACAAAAGTGTAACCTTACTAAATCAATGAAAATCAAGGCAAGATTTAAACCATATTGATCTTTAAAAAAGACGAAGAAATTAAGGCAATAAAAAGGTTTCATAAGAAGTGCGATTTTTAAGGCAACAATGAAATAAGCTTTCCAAGTAAGAGAATGCATAAATAGTAAAGGTATATCAATGAAATTTACTTAAATTAAGTCACTTTTTAGTAATATTAATCATTGCTCCAATCAATAGACAAATACTTTTCTTAATTAACTTCCCGTCTTAAAATGTTGATGCCCATATTTTGTGTGGAATGATGGTATTAATTTCTTTCATTAATTTTCCTTTGAGATTCTTTCTTTTCTTATTAGATAGATGCATTTAAAAAAAATCATAATACATTAAAATGTGAAAGGAAAAAAAATTTTAATTTTCAAGAAAATGTTTTTAATGTTATGGTCTTAATTGTTCTCTTTAATTTGATATTGAGATTAGACGGGGAAGAACAAAAAAAGAAATGAAAACATGAATAATTGAGGTATTTCTTTTGGTAAAAAGAAGTTTTGCACTTGAGGCATGAATAATGTGTTTTGGTTTTTTAATATAAGATATAACTTATAGCCTTACATGTAAAAGGTATATTTTTATAATTATTTTGTATGAATTTTATTTGTAAAATGTTATAACGTAGACTAATCATGAATTACTCGCTTTTTGGTTTAATGATACTTGCTTAGATTATTTGTACTATAATGAATCATCATTACGGTCATCCTATATATAATTGTTTGGACATTTGATAAAAGTGCACCTTTGTGTTCAAAGCAAAATTCTAAAAAACTTCTCACTTATACATAAATAAGATATTATTTATTTTAGAATAAATAGAATTTTATACTATTGAATTTTGAGATTGTTACAAATATATTACTGAACTTTCATTTATTATTTTTATACCATTGAACTATTAACTTGTTACAAATTTAATATCAATGATTACTTTTCATGAAAATTAATGTTCGTGTATGTGAAAAACCCAAAATATCCCATACCAACCAAGTATAACCTGGCACAAAAACCTTCCTTGCAAATCCACCCACACCAGTCAACCAAAAAATCCATCCACACCAGCAATGAAGAAATTAGTCTACAATGAAAGAAGAAGAAGAAATTGTAACTTAAGAGTCCAGAGACTTTTGAGTATTGATGATGGGAAGTCTATTATTGGACTTTCTCAATGATGGAATTTTCTTTGTCGACGGTGAAAAATGTAAGTTTCAAAAACAAGTCTTTAGCCACGAATTCAACACCAACTCTTTGTGTAAATTCGTTGAGACTATTATCAATATAGAGCTATTTTATCGTTTAATTCCTATTCTCTCTCGAGCAGTAACAATTGGTTATGTTCTTGATTTTGTAAGACATTCTTCAATGATTTTCTTTTGATAACATTTACAAAATCGCTTTTGGTTACGACCTAACTTATCTTTTACCTTTACTTCTTGAGGCAAAATTTATAGTGGCTTTTGAAAAGGCTACAAAGCTTAATGCATAGAGGTATGGTTCATTGATCTCGATGTTATGGAAAATTAATAAGGTTTAATATATCATATCAGAATAAAAGCTAGCAATTACAGTCTCTAAAGTTGGCAAATTTACTCATAGCATAATTAGAAAAAATTAAGGAAACTTACCCAAGACTCCTCAATCAAATCTGTTCATTTACTTCTACGAAGATACTACTCATATCACCTCTTCTGTTCAGCAACCTCTCTCGAGTACCGACATTGCTCCCAATCATGTTTCAATTGGTAATCTTTTTGTCCCTGTCTTCCTAATTCTTCATGGTTGGTATGGGTGGATGATCGACACAAATTATGTGCAATGAATATGTAAGTATATGTCTCGTAACAAGTAATATAATGATAAGAAAATATTGTTTTCATAGAGATTATGTTATTAGAAACTAATTTTAAAACTAAAATGTAAAAATCAATTTTTTTGTGATTTTATGTTTTAAGAAAGTAAAATTAAAAGTGTTAAAAATAAATAGTAGTAATTAATTTAGATTTGACAGTTAAAAAGATATATGAGAAAATATATAGAAATATTTAATCTCCCAATTTTCTAAGCATGTTAATCACTAAAATCCTCCAATATAGTTATCAATCAATTGAGTCTAACCTAACATTGAAGTAAACTACACATCATATAATACTTAACCTAATCATACTCTCATATCAATTAAATTATATACTACTCATTAAGTTCATCAATTATGGATCACATACATAAGAATCATACATCTCTACCTAAAAAATATACATGTTATTTAATCAAGACAAACAATTAAATATATTTAATTATCTTTGTAGATCAATTGTTGGTCAAGTAATTAATAACATAAAAATTAGATCAAATAATATAATTAAATTGAAATCATAATTAGGATAAAATATTAAATCATCACATGTAGAAAATTAGGTTCATAAGATCTGTAGATTAATAATTTAGCTAAACATAATTTTATTCATAAAGCTCATATTTTTCATAAGGAAGGCATAAAAATTGATAAAGAAAGTAAGAGAAGAATAATACAATCAATCTCTTAAATTGTAGCACCTATTTTCTCTTGAATATCTACCAAAATTGTCTCCTTTTAAAAGTTTTTGTATTTCTCTCTTCTTGGCTCCAAAAACTAATAAAAATATGTATTTTTTGACCCATTAGAGCTTAGGAGAAATTAAGGGTTAAATTAAGCTCCGATAGAATTTAGACCGTCAGATTAGCTTTAAATTAAAGGTTAAGATAAAAAAGAAAAATCGGTTGATTCATCATTAGGGGTTAAATTAAGCTTTGGTAGAATCTGGACCATCAGATTAGCTTCAAATCAAAGGTTGAGATTGATCACCACACAGAAAGTGTATGTAATGAATATGCAAGTATACATATCGCAACAAGTAATATAATGATAAGAAAATATCGTTCCCACGAAGATTATTTTATTAGAAACTAATTTTTAAAACTTAAAAAAATATAAATCAATTTTTTTGTGTTTTATATTTTAAGCAAGCAAAATTAAAATAATTAAAAGTAAATAGCAACAATTAATTAAATCAAATTTAGTAGCTAAAAAGATATATGAGAAAATATCTAGGAACACTTAATCTCCCAATTTTATAAACATGTGAATTGCTAAAATTCTCTCAATATAATTATCAATTGAATCTAACATAGCATGTATTCTTCTCTCAAGTAAACTACACATCATATAGTAATTAATTTATTTACACTCTCATGCCAATTAAATTGCATGCTACTAATTAAGTTCATCAATTATGGATCACATACATAAGAATCATACATCTTTGCCTAAAAACTATGCATGTTATTTAATCAAGATAAATAATTAAACAATTCTCTCAAATCTATTTAATTGACTCTATATATAAATTGTTGGCCAAACAATTAATAACATAAAAATTAGATTAAATAATATAATTAAATTAATATTATAATTGGGGTAAAATATTAAATCATTACATTGTGAAAATTGGGTTCATAAGATCCCTAGATTAATAAATTAACTACACATAATAATTGTATTCATAAAACTCATATTTTTCATAAAGAAAGACATAAAAATTGATAAAAAAAAATAGTAGAAGAAGAAATACAATTAATCTCTTGAATTGTAGTAATAATCTTCTCTTAATCTCCACCAAAATTGTGTTATCTCTTAAATTTTTTCATATTTTTCTCTCTTTTTAGCTTCACAAATTGACCAAAATTATGTTAATGGAGGCCATTTCGGGTTTATGGAGTGATTAGGGGCTTAAATATTACTCAGGTGCAATCTGAACCGTCAGATCAGCTTCAGATCAAGGGCTACGATCAAAATAAGCAAAACTGTAACTCTAGCTAATCATAGAGTGACACGTGGCATCAGGAATTCATTGGGCAAATTAGGGAGCAATGCGTGGTAGGAGAGACCGGTTAGAGTCAATGCTTGTTGAGTCAGCTACACGTGGTGCAACATGATTCCCATAAATGGATGGCGTGGCATATGGGTGGAACGTGTGGAGCAATGGCTTAGCGACACGTGGCATAGCACGTTGACCTATCTTTGAACTCAGATTGAATGCCGTGTTGACCCGTGGCACGCATTTTGTCCTCCTCACACACAGATTCATTTTTTGTGCTTGCATGACATCCATGTGGTTTGCCTAGTCAGCTCACATGCTTGCGTGGTAGGCCACATGGCAACTCCTTATTGATCTTGGGTTAAAAATTTCAAAAAAATCACAAAAAATTTCAAAAATTATATTTTTACTCCTTTTCACTAAAAAAATTATATTTTAATATTTTTAACTCCAAAAATACTATTTATTGAATAAAACAAGTAAATATTAAGTAAAAAAGTACGTTAATAACTCTACTTTCATAGAGTTATCAGAGATAAAAAGGAAAAATTTGTTGATTCACTGGGTGAATCGGTACGCGATGTGTGACATAGGCAGACTAGTTGTGGTCAGTGTGGACTGAATCAATGCCACGTAGGGCACTGTGATTCTCGGTTACGGCTTGCATGACAACTCGGTGGGAAGAATGGATGAATGAGATGATGATGTGTGGTATGCCCTTTGACCATACGATATTGTGTGATTGACCCTTTTTGCTTCCGTGACATCCACGTAACGTACCTGATCAGCCTTTTTGCTTACATGGCATCTTATGATTAGTCATTCATTAAAAAATTCCCAAAAATTCTCAAAAAAATATATTTTCATCCATTTTCACTAAAAAGTTCATATTTTAATATTTTTAACCCAAAAAGTACTACTTATTGAATAAAATGAGTAAATATTAAATATAAAAGTGAATTGATAACTCTATTTTCATAGAGTAATAAGTGGACCCACAAAGGGTGGGTATGCTGGCTAGTTGGGTTGGGTGAGTTCGTAAGGAGGGAGTTTGTGCCACGACATGATGTATGGGGTATTTTTGATTTTTAACACACACAAACATTAATTCCTGTTAAAATTAACTACTAATAATATATTTATAATAAATTAAAAGTTAAATGGTATAAAAGTAATAAATAATAGTTTGATAGTATATTTATAACAATCTCTAAAATTTGATAGTATAAAAATCTATTTACTCTTTATTTTATAAATATGTAGTATTTTTTTAATTTAATTTTTAATTATTTTTAAAAGATTTATTTTTATAATATTTGATTATAACTATTAATAAAAGATTTTCATTTTTGATGGATTTTAAGGAATTAACGTATATAAATTTTTTAACTAATTGAAACCCAAATATTAATATATTAATATATATTATGTTGAAAAATTATCAAAATTAATTAAAGTCTTAAATCAATAATATATCAGAAACAATAAATTGAATTCTTAATTCTATATTATCCCAACAAAGATAAAACCTATTAAGATCATCGTAAGTAATAAAAGTACATCGCAGAGAGAAATTATATGTTAATCTAAAAATAGGTGATGTGTTACTCCTTATTGTTGTTTATAAAAGTAGTAAGAAATTGTATTTTTCAAAAAAATTATTATACTTCTACTTTAACATATGTAAAGTATATTACTTGAAAATTTATGAGTTAAAATTACATAAATACACAAATTTAATAACTTTAGTATCACCCATCCTTTTTAAAATAATGTAATTGTAATTTTTTTTTTATTTTCAGGTACCAATTTTATTTTTTAAATTGGATATTTCATCACATATTTGGTATATATAACATTAATAAATGATAATTGTGTTATTAAAAGAGTTTTGTATTTCACTATTACCTTTATTTAATAAAAGTTTGTGGATGCATATTCTTATAAGAATATATTAATATTTTTTAAATGTAATTTCGCTACATCACATATATAAACAAAAAATTTAGAACAAATTTATTTTAAAATAAATTAAAAATAATTTTTTCATTACAAAATTATCATAAAAAAAAGTTAAATTTAACTCCAAAACTAAACAAAATCATAAAAACTAAGAGAGTTTTGTAAAAAAATTATGATGAATTTATGAGAAAAATCAAAAGGAGATATAATGATTTTGCCTTCAAAACTTAGGTCTTTTATTTGATACCAAAACATCTAAGTAGAGAAAATACTTAAATTTAAAACCAAAAAAACATAAACAAGAAACATGCTTAAAATGATAATCAAATAAATGATGATCAAATCAAACTAACATGAATATCAAGTGAAAACATTAGTTTAGTAACAACAATGTATGCAAGTAATAAAGATAGGTAAATAAATTATATGATATAAAAATATATATGATAAATAATAAAGATATATCAACGAAATTTACCCAAATTAAATCACTTTTCAGTAATATTCATTATTGTACCACACAATAAAGATGGAGAGGAATTAATATTACTACTGTTATAATCTTTTACAATTAATTAAAGATTAACAGTGAGTTTAAGACTCATAAATATGTTATTTATAATCAAGAAAAAATAGACAAAAATAAGTGGTTCAGTATTATTTACGATCAAAAATAAAATAGATAAATATGAGGTTATTAATTAAAAAACATATTTAAAATAAGAATAAAATATTAATTTATCAATAATACCGTTTTATTAATCATCAAATACAAAACCTTAAATTTTAAATTTTAAATCATAATACATTTTTATTGATTATTAAACTCTAAATTAATTAAATTTATAATTATTTTAATATTTTAATATATTATATTTTTATTTTTTAAAATTATATATTTTAATTATTAAATATATTATTTGTATTTTTTTATTATTAATTATAAATATTTACTAGATTAATTCCATCAATTAACTAACTATTCGAAAAAAAATTCCTTAGGTATCAATTGTTATAGCGGGCCAATAGTAATCCGAATAGAACCGCACCGTTTATTGGTCCTTACCTAAATAAACTGATTTATTTATCGGTCAGTTTAGAAGTGGAATCGGTGCGTTTGGTCAAAGTAGAAGGTTGAATTCCCAATATCACTCACCACGCCAAAAGTAGTTGCTAAAAAAAAAAAAGAATCAGTAGACTCTAATTGAGATGGAGACTGAGAGGACGAAGCCAATCGCTGTCTTTATGGCCTTTGGAACCAAAGGAGATGTGTATCCTCTAGCTGTAAGTCCATTTTCTATTTCCGTTTGTATACTTAGAAAGTGTAAGAAACGGGAGATGAAAATATTATTGGAAAAATAAATTCAAAGTTATGAGTCCTGAAGTTTTTTTTATTTTTATTTAGTTTAGGTATTTTTAACTTCTTTAAAAGGTGTTTGTCTCTTCTTAATCCGATTTATATGGCTAGAGTATTTTTAGTTCCATTCAATTTTCGCATAATGAAGTTCAGAGTTGGTATGATATTTTAGGTTGTTTATTTGTATATTTAATGTGTGTTTGGGAAAGAAAGCGCAAAAAGAGTTTACATAATGGTTGCTTTGCTTTACTCTTGACCCAAAAAAAAAATATTAGTTGCTTGCTTAAGAGATTGTCAGTCTTTGTTAAATTCTGATGCTCGTATAATTTTAAGTTGACGGTGTTGCTTTACATTAAAAAAAATACAAAAGATGGTGGTACTAATTAGAAAGTTTTTCCAATAATAATTTTGTCATTGAGGCCTTAACTTTGACAATCAACACGCACTATTTACCTATGTTTATGATGTAGTTAGATAATAAAAAAAAAGTCATTGTTGGTTCATTGTAACAATGCGACAATTTTTTCTACATTGATGTTTCTCGTTTCTTTTTTAATGAGAAATATGTTCTTTGTTATTTGGGTAATGATATTGTCCCAATAAAAATTCATGAAATGTTCATTTTACCTTTAGTATTAATTACACCTTATTGTCAATATTATTAGATAAAGTTATCATTTATGAAATATTTCTGTGGCAATACCATTATCCTGTTATTTTTATATCATTTCTTGTACTCTGTTTGCAGGCGATTGCAGCAGGTTTTGCTCATGATCAGAAACAATACCATGTGGTTTTTATAACACATTCTGCACATGAGGTTTGTATTCGAATGCTCTTTCAAGTTCCTAACTGCCTCCATATATTAACTTGTTTGAGCATGCTACATTTTTTGTTATATGTTTGGAGTTCTGATCTTACATTTCCAATGTTTTTTCCAAATATGCACATGAGACCGTTTAGCATCACTTCCGTACAAGTTATGCCATTTCAAGAAAGAATAATTTTGCATTTTATCCTGAGAATAACAAGAAGTAGCTTATTTCCACATTTTTTTATCAATATGAAGAAGAAATTAATTCACCATTTACCCTTTCCATCTAATAATGTGTTTCTTGTAGGGCTTTAGAGGACATATCAATGCCACACTATTTGAAGATAGATGTGTACATTAAAATAAAATTATATTATATCCGTATGGCTTAATGCAGACAATCATGAAAATTGAGAAATCTAGGCATATATAACAAGTTACAAAACAATACGTGGACAGTGGACACCAGTTTATCTGATAATTGCCTCTACCTGTGAAATGATTTAAATTGTAACCTATTATCCTATTGTGCATAAAGCTTTCTACAATCTTTGTTGGAAAAAAGGGAATGGATTGGGCCATCCCCTTGTGAAACTGCAACTACAATAGAAATGAATCAAGAGCACTAGAGTCCTCACCAAAAATCAGATCATGTATTGTGGGATACTATGATTCTAAGAATGAATTCTACTAAGAGGAAATGAGTCAAATGTCACACATGAAATATTTAAAGTTGTTAAGCAAATTCTTTTGAATGTTTTATTTTGTTTTGTTATACAGAGTTTAAGTTCTCACTTGGCTGAAAAAAACATTGCTTTTCTTCCAATTTCATCACCACCTGTTTCCATTCATGATGTTCAGGACTGTACAGGTTTGGGTTATTTTCTCTTTATACAAGGGTAGTTCTATTCTATCTCTAGCTATTATGTAGGAGATATAGTTTAATCATCATCGATGCCCACTCTCACTTAACTCCCCGGTAAGTTGTATAGTTAATTGATCAACACCACATGCTATCAATTCCATAGCAATTAAGGACTAATTGGTAATGGCATTAGAATGTCTCAAAGAACTGAAAATGTATGGAGTGGATCTTTCCATATTTCCCCCTATAAAGGCATCAGATGCAGGACTCATGTAACTTTTCAAAGTTTTTTTTCCCTCTAAATTTAACAATCTTTATCAGTTAGAAATTTTCAGATAGAGTTATTGATTAATCTAGTTAAAAAATTTTGGAGAAGCCAAAGACCTTAAAAAACTTTGAAGGGCAGTTCATGATTATTAACTTGAAAAAAAGCAATTGAAAAAGCATTGATTCCATCAATATGTACTAATTCACTGTTTCTCATTCTTTTATCAGCTTCCATGGAGTTACTTTCACCGAAGAAAACGATGCTTGCAAGGGAGCATAGACAAGCATGCTATGCTGCCATTGAAAAGACATTTGGGGAAGGCCCAAGCAAAGACGGTGACTTGATTGTGATAAATTATTTTGCATTGGTACTAATTGTCTACATAATTTCCTCTCTATGCTGATAGCATGGTATCCAAAAGACAATTAATGTCAATAATATGATGCCTGAAAATTAACCTCTTTTGATGGCCTAGGAAGGTTGGTCTCTTGCAGAGCTATTTTGTATTTGTTGTATTGTAGCTGCTCCTTATGTTGTTCCGTACAGGTAAGCTTCTTTTTTTTCCCCTTCCTATTTTCTTTTCCTATCATATTAAACAAAACATGATACTTATGTAAGTTCTGACGTTTCTCCTCTTGGAATCACAGTAATGCTAGAAATTCCCTTCTGTTAGCAACTATATCGGTTGCTAGAAATTTCATTTAAATTGTAATGCCCAGTTAAATTTTAGTTAATTGATCATTTGTTTGTTTTTGAATTTCTATGCAGTGCACCTTCGTCTTTTGAGCGCCATTTCAGAAATGAACTTCCGCATTTGTACAAGTATCTACAAGAGGCTCCTCCAAATAAGGTAGCTAAATGCTATCTTATCTATGATTGTTTGTGTCCTGTCTCATTTGTGTGTGGCTTCATGATCTTGATTTACTGCAAATCATCATTTATGATTGAAAGGAGATTAGCTATCCCACAAAATTATGGTATAAATAAGATGTAAGACAGGAATCTTTACTACTGCTCTTTGTGTATAGGTTTCTTGGAAGGATGTAAATCACTGGATGTGGCCACTTTTCACTGAATATTGGGGATCTTGGAGACGAGATTTGAATCTGAGTCCATGCCCTTTTACAGTTAGTAGTCTTTTGATAATTTTTTTTTTCATTATGTATATTGTAAGAATTATGCTTCAACAAATATTACTGGCACATAATTACACAATCAAGTTTTTGGACTATTGCAGCTGAGATCTAATTACTGTTTTCATGAACTAAATGGTTGCTTAGATTGTGTTATATTAAAGTAGTTGGTTCTTGTCAAATGCAGGATCCAGTCACTGGTCTTCCCACATGGCATGATAGGCCTTCATCTCCTCTACTGTTGTAAGTTTCTTTGTTTAGTTTGCCCATTAAAAGGGGAAAATGAAGTTTAGAATATAAAATCAACACAAAAGGATGTGTTGCCTTTCGTACTAGCTTAAGTTTTTAGGAAAAGTAGCCAATACAACTCTGACCTTGTCTAAGAACGGAGATCCAGTGTTGAATTTCCTAGCTGCCCCCTTTCTGAGAAAGCTATTTAGGTTATGGGTCTTTCATGTCATGTGTATCCAATACACAAGGGGAGTGGAGAACTGTAAATTAATTATGAAAGTGCTGGCCAACTTCAACTAATTATACAAAATATTAGATCTAAAAGAAGAGGAATGGTAATTAACACAAATTTTAGATGGTACCATTGCAGGGGGTCCTGGGCTCAAATAAATACCAACAGTCCCATGATGAAAATATTTCAAATGATGGGCCTAACAACATAAGGAGTCCACAATTAAGGGGAGGGAAGTGTTAACTAAAATAAAATAAGTGAAATAAAGAAATGTTGGCTCAACTCTGATTAATTCAGGCTTTCGAGACAGATGGTAATCAATACTATTTAACATTAGCTTTTTAAGAAAATCGATAGCAAATAAATTTTCAATGAGGAATTTCTGACAAGGGACAGGTGATATCATTGAGACTTGCATGATAACCCAAGATATTGAAAACATCTGTGCCAAGGTGGCTTCCATATGATTTTTTTTTTTGCATTGTCATTGGTATATTTCTTCATTGATGACTGATTTACTCTTCATGGAATGATTACTATGGACTGAGTTTTATCTCTTTTGATTTAGCGAGCTTTCTAATTATACTATTTAATATTTTCTAAAAAATATTTGCTGATATTAATTTATGAATATTTTCACTGTTGTTCTGTGACAGGTATGGATTTAGCAAAGAAGTTGTTGAGTGTCCTGGTATAGTTGTTTTTTGGTTTTATTTTACTTTCTTTCGCATTTCAATTGCTTCAAATTATTTTGTTTTTTCCTCCCCTTCTTTTCTTTCTTTTTTTAACCTCAAGGATGATGATAACCAGCAGGCTTACGTGCCAGATAGTTTCTTGGAAGAGTGTTGATGACAATTTCATGGGTTCATACTATGGATCCTTTATTATACTTCATAGATGCTAGTTCCCAAAAGCTTGAAAACTGCCCATTCCCCTCTATTGTAGAAAACTTATTTTCTCAAAGATGTAAAAAAAGAAGATGTAAATGTGAATACGAGTCAAGATTATTTTTAATTTCTTGGCTTGACTAATATGAGCTAATTGACAGACTATTGGCCGTCCACTACCCGAGTTTGTGGCTTTTGGTTTCTGCCTATCAAGTGGCAGTTCTCATGTAAGAAGTGTGGAGCAATTTCAGAACTTGTTTCTGCAACGTGTCTGTACGAGAAAGGAAAATTGTGTTTGGTCCATGTTCCTTTACAGTCTTTCCTAGAGATTTCTACTTTAGCTCCACCTGTTTTCATTGGGCTGAACTCGGTTGGTAGGCAAGTTTTTGGATTCATTCTTGGTTCTCTTGTTCTTTAACAATATGGAAAACTATGTTATGAAAAAGAAGAGTAGTAAATAGTAGTAGGAATTTTCTTGTTAGGGAAGGAAGGGCATCATCTCATAATTATGTAGAGTGACCACCTGATATTTTGTGGGAAAAAGTACCAAAAATGGCCAATACCACTGGAAGGATTTTCTTTTGGTTGATACAGAGCAAATGCTACTAATTGGACCATATTTGATTCTATCAGGCCTACTCTTGTTTTTTCTGTTGGGTGGTTTTTTTTTTAACGGAATGATGCATTCTTTGGGGACAGAACTGTAATAATAATATGTTCTCTGTTCTGGTCATTTTGTTTACTCGATTTGAGTTTTCATTTTTTTTTTCTTTGGCAGCATGGGATTTTTAAAAGACCCTGCAGCATTTCTTCATGTTCTTCAAAGTGTTCTACAGATCACAAATTACAGGTTTATCATTTTTACAGCTGGCTTTGAACCTTTAGATGCAGCAATTCGCACAATTGCTGCTGAAGCATCATCATCTACGAAGCATAGACAGTCAGCGGAAGATTGTGTCTCTCTCTTTGATGACAGGCTATTCTGCTTTTCCGGGTGAGTATATCTTGTAAATTTTTGTATATTTATTGAGATGTTAACAAAATTTGTTACATGGGGATTTTCACATAAGATCACACTTCTCTGATTTTCCTGTTTTCTAATTTGTGAGTTAGTACCATATCATATAATTGGCTGTTTACTCGATGTGTGGCTGCAGTTCATCATGGGGGAAGGTAAGTTTGCTTTCTGTTTAGATAATTTTGACTCATATTTTCTTTATTGCTTTCTGTTTGGATAATTTTGACTCATACTTTCTTTACCATTTTCTCCGTTATAAGATTATAAGACTTACTTATTTGCTCTTTTTCTTTTTCTTGTAAAATTTATAATTAGTGGGACTACTGCTGCAGCTCTACATGCTGGAATCCCACAGGTAAGCTGTGCATGAATCATCGATCTTTTAGCAAAGCATTGAGAAGGCTTGTTCTTCAAGGTTGATAAACAATTTTAGTATGTGGTTGACATGCACCAAATGTAAAGGGATTAGAGCAGTCTGTTACACAATTTGTTAGTATAGTTGAGTTATACATGTGCGTTTTTTATTAGAAGTTATATAGAGTTTGTTACCATTGACTGCTATAAATAGCAGAGCCATTGATGTAATAGTTAGTTGTGTGATACAAGTTAAGATTCAAGAAAATATCCTCTTCATGTTAAGGTTCTTGTCCTCTTTCTTGCTTACCTATGACATTGCCTTTCTATGTTCTCTTGTAATTCTTCACCAGACTAGAGAAAAGGGTGAATATTTATAATGTGGATCAGTTCGTATGTTTCCGATCATATGCACACACGCATATGTCTGTAACCGTAATAGTTGTTGGTCATAATGCTAGGCCATTTATCATTATTGCTAGTTATGAGTTTTGTTCATCTGAACTATGCACTCTTTTTTTTCTTTCCTGTAATTCAAGGTACTCTGTCCATTTATGCATGATCAATTTTACTGGGCTGAGCGAATGTTTTGGCTTGGAGTTGCACCAGAACCATTAAAAAGAACCCATTTATTCCCTGAAAGTAGCGATGGCAGAAGCATTCAAGAAGCTGCAAATGTTTTAGCTAGGGCCATACATGATGCATTATCTCCTAAAGTAAAAGCACGTGCTGCCGAAATTTGCGAAAGGCTTTCTCTTGAGGTAATATATATTTTCTTGAATTATTTGGTCATTTGTTGGTGACGTTTTTGAAAGGATTCACTTAGTAATATGGCAGAGAAGACTCATTTTCTCGTTTCAAGTTACTAATTCGAACCACCATTTCTTTCTTTAAAAAAAAAAAAAGACATTTCTGAATATGGCTTGTAATATAATCCACACATTAAATGACCAATACATGGGAAACTAATAGATTAATCTTTTGTGGAGATTGCTTCTCGAACCACTTTAGCCTATAATTCAACTTACATCTTCCAGATCTTGCAATTAATTTCAGGATGGAGTCGTGGAGGCTGTTAGGAGCATAAAGGAATTTAAATTAGAAAGCTCCGGTACTGAAACCCTGTAAAAAGATATTCTCAATTTTCTACAATTTATGTGCATATATTGATTTAATTAATTGTAAATTAAATTGGTAATATTCAGACCTTAATTTTAAAATTAGGCTTTTATGCGTGAAATTTTTAAAGATTGGAAGCAAATATCTTTAATATAATCTTCAATTATGCTCACATTAAAAGAAAAATCAATATATTGAAAGATTGCACGATAAATAAATTAGAATAGAGGTTATAAAAGGCCAACATTCAACTTCAAATTGTTAACATAAAGATATAGTTTATCCAATTTTCTTTCTATTCGTCTTCTTTTAATCATTTTTCTTAAGAAAAATTATTGTTCTAGGTAACTTAGTTACCAATGGCTCAGGTAAGTAGTAGATTAATTTTTGTGACATTGATATTGTTTTACATTCTACTTCAAAGCGATTTGGTGCGTGCTATGTTCTACAATGTAGGAGATGACAAATGTTGGACTTTTGGCGTCCAAGACTGTCCTAATTTTCATAAATTCGAAGCTGGTGATATCCTCGGTAGTTATATATTTTCTCTCAAACATATAGTAAGTGTAATACTTTTATTATATTTAAAAGGTTAAAAGTATATTATTGGTATATAAATTTTAATTAAATTCATACATAAGTTTTTAAAATTTTAAAACATATTTGATCGTCAAACTTTTAAAATTTAACATATAAGTTCCTAAATTTTTAAATTTATGATTTAGTTACAAAACTTTTAAAACTTTACTCATATATTTTAAAATTTTGATTCATAAATATGTATTTTAATAATCAAGTTAGAACTTATTTAACAGTTTAGGGATTAAATTATAAATTTAAAAATTGTAGGACTTGTATGTTTAAGTTTTAAAAGTTTAAAATCAAATTGTATGTATTAAAAATTTAAAGACATAAATTTAATTAAAATTTAGTAACGAATCATACACTTTATCACAAAATAAGTTCGTTATAATGGTTAAATTGGGAAATTTATAAATTGTGGACTACATATTTTGTATTTATCCTTTATGTTTGTTTCAGTTGCTTTGTGATTTGTAATGCATTCATAAGCGCATGCATTTTTTAAACTAATATTTTAAGAGGAAATGAATTTGAATTAGAGAATTATTTAGACAAATTATAAGTTTTTACCAACTATACAAAAAGACAACTGATGTCATAGCATTTTGATTTAAAAAAATAAAAATAATAAAAGTATGAAATTTATATAATAAGCTAGAGGTTTTAATAATGTGTGGATGATGATTAAATTTGCAGTGTTTAAGTACGAGAAGGGAAGTCATAATGTGGTACGGTTGGATAAATTTGGGTATGACAAATGCAGAGTAGTAGAAAGCAGTGCAATTTTCAGTTCAGGAAATGATCACATCACACTTGAAAAGGGACTTAATTATTTCATCTGTGGTATTCCTGGTCATTGTTCTTCTGGTTTGAAGATTTCTGTTTCTGCCTCTTAATAATGATATCTCTAACTATTATCTCGCAACTTGCCCAATATGCCTTAATTTTATCCATAAATAAAATTTCCCCATCCCCATATATTGGCTGATAGTACACATGGATGCCTATGGACGTGCAAAATTTTTCTTTAATAACAAATTTTTATTTATAAATAATTATTAATCAAAATAAAATAATTTATTTTTTTAATATATAATTAACTGTAAAATCAATTAAAATAATTATATAAGATTTTTTTTATCAACGTGTTTTTTTTTTATCAAAATGATATATATATATATTATAAGTTGGTATGGTGTATGTGTGACTCCCATCCGCATTCCAGTTGGTTTCTGGAAAAAAAGAATTATTCAAAGTAAAATGACCAAGTTTTTTGACAGACTTGCATAAATATAAAATAATGTTATTATTCAGTTACTACAATTTTTAAATGTTCGACAACAATAGCAATTTGTAATAAATGTAACTTTGTTATTTGATTTTTTTTTTAAATTTCAAATAACAAACATATATTGTGGATGTAGAAATGTAGATTAAGATTTAAATACCTATTAAGATAAAAAAAAAAAACATGACTTATGTTACTAACATATTAGATAAATAGCAAAAATATCTCATTTTTAAGAATTAATTTAGTTAACATTTATATTATTTTGATTATTTTTGTTTACAGAGGTAGTTTTTTAATGTCACCTGGGTGTAGTTTTGCTAACTATCCATAAAGCTAAGGACATAAAACATATATTAGTCAAATAAATATGTTTAGTCAAATAAACATTTATTAGTTTTTTATTTGTGCAGTCACTTCCCAAAAATAAAATCTATATTTTCCGTCTACATCGTCGTCTTCGGGGACCATCCCGTTTGCCGGAAAATGAGTTATTACAGCCGCAATAGCCAAATCTCCTCCTCTTTCTTACCATCTCCATTAGCAACCCCAACCGCAATTCGTTTCCTAATTTAAATAATGTGATTCGGAAACACAGTATTGTCGTCAGCTTCTTCGATTATCATTCACAACTATTTTTCTTGTGCATAGCAAATCAATAGAGACCCAACACCAAGTCCCAATCCATTCGATTATACTTGCCCTAATTCCATTATCCCCCTCTCCCACACCAACGCCACAGGTGAAGAATCCTCTAATATTGCTGTTCGTTAAGCTCCATTGCCGATATTCACTAATCCTCTTCTAGTTTTCTAAATATTCTGCTTGGTTGGCTTTTCTATACATTTCCATTTTTTCCTATTTGATGATTGCTTGAAATAGTACTTCATGAATTTTTACTTCAAGTTTCTTACCTTAATTTCCTTACCTATTTTTTATTTGAAAAGGTTAATTGGCCTAGGCCTCAGACACTCTTTAGACGCCTGGGGTTGTGATGGGAATCAGCAAAACAGAAGTTAACTTGCGGAGGTTGGTTGCAGCTGCACATAAGCAAAATAATCAGGCTAAACTTCTTCGTGTATGTAAGTAAATTTGCTCCTCCTCCAATAGCTTAAGCTCAAGTTTTTAGGACAAATTCTAACGTACTATCAGATATGAAGTTTTGTGTTTAGTAACTTTAATTGTTAAACTGTAACTGTTTGGCATGCATGTTGCATAGATCCAACACTTGTGGGGAGTGATAAATGTATAAAAATATTTTGTTCCTCTACCTTAGCTTAATTCTTTGATGGAGTTGGTTTCCAAAAACTTCAAACCATATGCACTGAACCTATTAACTCTACATTATTACTTGTCAAGTTAAATTTTGTCATAAATGAGCTAAATTGTGTTAGTAATATCAATGGTTGCACCTAATCTTCCACTTACCAAGTATTCTATGGGTTCGTAACAGAAATCGTAGTCTTAATCACGTTTCTCCATAATATTTGAATGAATTGATCTTGTTAGTCTGCACCTTTGCAGTATGTGGTCACTTTGCAAGAACAATTAGCTCAACTAGCTGAAGAAAGAACAGAAGATAGCTTACCGAGGTTTGTTAGCTCCTTTGCCCTTGGTCATTCTCCTTGCTACTATTTTCACTCAGTAAAACTTGCTGCATTACTCTCTCTCTTTTTTTCCCTTCTCCTAATTGTTTCCCGGTCATGTATCAAAACTTTCATGACCCAAAGTTTTTGGCAGGGTCAGTATAAGCTTGGGAATGTTAATCTCGGACTCATACAACATACCCTTCCTTAAGAAGCAATGTTCTATTTACACTCGGTTGTTTTTAGTAACATTTTCTCACATAAGTTGTTGATGTTTTGTATGTTTTGAAAGGGCTTACCTAAATGAAATTGAAACTGAGTAATTTTAACTAATAAGGTTGGTTACTAGGCTTTGAAAATCCTTCAGTTTCATCTTAGAGATCACCCCTCTGTGATTGTAGCTTGGTCTTGCAGGGGGATCAGATATAAGTAGTTCTGTCTACTGTGATGCCTGGAGACTAATAAATATCTCATTTTAAAAGAAACTGTAAAATTTTAGTCTTCTGTATGCAGAGTTTCAAAGGCTGTGCTGAATGACTATTCAGAGAAGATTGAAGCTATTGCTTCCAACCTAACTTCCCCAATGGTGCGTGTAGATCAACCAAAAAGCATAGATATTGGATTGCAGAGATAAATCATTCTGTGATCTCTTCTAACCACTCAGTTTCTTTACAATTAATTCATGTGTGAGTTTAAGGAAGTCTCACGTATGAATGAGAATGTACTCCCTAGACTATTATAAGATTTTCAATTTCAATAGATACTTTAATGAAGTATATTTGGAGCCTTTTCCTAATTGGACGATGCAGCATAAGTTTTCTGTACTGTTGAATTTAACGAGTGATTATTACATAACGGAATCTTGATATAGCTGTGGCCTGTAATTTGTGTTTCCATCAGTTGCAAGATTTAAGCATATTCTTTTATTTATTGGGTGAGAAAAGGTTGATTGTTGAAGGATCATTTCATTCCAATTCTTACCGAGTGTCAATTTACTTTCATTATTGAACTAATTTGCAGGATGTTTGCATGTGTCACTACATTGTTAAGTTATCGAATCACATGAATCAACCAAACTGGTAGAGTGGAAGAGATATGTCTTGCTTCTCCTTCATTTTTATATAGAGAAAAATCTTGGTTGTACTCTCTCTCTTTCGTGTTTTTCCCTTTGAGGGTTTCTCATTTCTGTTTTCTGTTTTCGGTTTACATGATATGATAATTCTATGAATTCCATCGGAGGCATCTGTTTTGGTTTATAACCCCTTTACTTCATATGCATTATAGAATTATGATGCTAGCTTTTCGTTCATTACTTAATTTATAGCCTGATGCGGTAGTACCCCATGAAGAGTCAAGCAATCCTGTGAAAGAAACTTCTTCCAAAATGAAAGGAGAAACTCATGTCCTTCCATCCCCAGGACTAAGAAGGAAATCTGTGTATGTTGAACTATACCAGTTTAGTTGGATAGATTTTGTGTCTACTCGTTGACGTTCATCTATTTTATTTAGACTGCTTTATTAACTAGTTCTTTTCATTGAAAGGCTGTCCTCAAATGTTGAAGATAAATTTCATGAGAGTATTGAGGCTGATTCATCATCACCTGTCAAACTGGATGCTGCAGCACAAGCACATATTGAAAAACACAGGTATTTTGTACTTTCTTTTTGCTGTTAAAGCACATGTAATTGGACTGATGGCAGAAAAGGGAGTTATCTGTTGTCTTCATTTGTTTATTTCTCTGAATTATAAAGGGAATGCAGAATTAGCTGCTTAGTTGCTTGAGTCATCAGTTTGTAAAACTTCAAGGGCTATCCTTCTCTTGGCGTGAAATATTGCATGTTCACTTTTATTGGTTCGTTGATGTAGGAGATATATTTTTACTCATTTAATTAATATGTCCAATTTGCAGATGGATTCTACAAAATTTTCCAATATAGCACTTGCCTTTGCGAAAAAGCTTCACTTATTGTTTCACTATCAAAATTCATAGAATTTTTCAATTGTGTAGTAAAGAACTTATCTCGGTTCTCCCTTGTTATAGACTGCTTCAAGAGGACTTGACTGACGAAATGGTTGGGCTGGCTAGGCAACTCAAAGAGAGCAGTCTCGTGATTAACCAATCCCTGTAAAACACAGAAAAAGTAAGTTTCATTAACTGGCTACTTTATTTAGTATTTTATCACATCGAGCACTATATTATGAATTTAGGATACAGTTGGGTATGTTCTAGTACAAAATATTTAGGACTGGACTTAAAATATATGACTAGAAAGGCTTGTTTGAATTGAAGGATGCCACTCATCTAATTATGCTTAGTCTTCTTTTCAAGTTAATCAATTGTCAGTTGTTTTAGATAGTCGTTCCCCATTTCAGTTGTTTTTTCTATGTTATTGTTGTATCTGTTGAATATTGATATCACAAGAAATATGGTTTTGAGTGCAGATACTTGATTCTACGGAAGAGGCTGTGGAGCGCAGCTTGGCAATCATGGGTCATGCAAATAAACGAGCTACGGACGTATACTTCAAGAGACAACTACCTGTTTCACATGCCTTTTGATCTTTGGTATGACAATTATATTCATTATGGTTGTACTTTTAATTCGTATGACTTGATTTTTCATAGAGGCGGGGAAAATTGTGTCAATATGCGAGTACTTTTTGGTAGATATTGTTGCCTTTACTTTTGGTTATTTAAGTTGAACTCTTTTATGATGGCTACTGATTAGTAGTCAGTAATGATAAAAATGACTTTTTT
The DNA here is from genome assembly GCA_030763125.1 of Hippophae gyantsensis. Taxonomy (NCBI): domain Eukaryota; kingdom Viridiplantae; phylum Streptophyta; class Magnoliopsida; order Rosales; family Elaeagnaceae; genus Hippophae; species Hippophae gyantsensis. The sequence goes on from CM061030.1 coordinate 36,230,262, forward strand.
TTCTTTATTAATTTTTTTTAAAATTTTTTTGGCTAAGATTTCCAATAAGTGACTTTTCATACTTGACGCATGAAGATTTACCGTTGAAACCTACACTATTTTAATTCCAAATAGTAAAAATATCTCAGCTCTCTTTTCAACTCTTCATTAAGTTGATTCTTCACATTTCTTCTACTTGTTTTCATTTCTCTACCTTTCTCTATCTATCTTAAACTCGGTTTTGGATTTCTCAGCGGCCTTGTTGCAGAGACAATTTGGCATTCTATCCATCTCCATATACACACACACACATATATATATATTTAAAAAAAAAACTTTGTTTGAAGCAGGCAGCTAGAATGTCAAATTTGGCTCCGTAAATTTTTTTTCTGATAGAACTTTGGAACTGAATTTCCTTAATAATATAAATTCAAATTGTTGAGAATGTTCCCAACGAGTTCAAGTACTAGTAAATTGGGTATATATACAATGTGATGAGTTTAATAGGAGAGGAGGTTAAACTTTTTGAGTTGGAAAATCTAAGCCACAACAATATTAACATGCCTGTTTGCATTGGGCTCTTGTAGATTATATATTTTTTTTAAAGATCAAATGTCTCGAAGACTTAAAACTGTAACTCTGTAAGATATACTCCCTCTGTCAAACCTGAAGGCCTATGATTTTTTTTTTAACTTCTAGAGTAAATCAATCACATACTTCTTTAATATAAATCTTTTTTTTTGTAAAGTGTTATAATATATAAAAATTAAAATGACTTTTAAAATATACGGTTAGTTATTCCAATAGCATTCAATAATTCCTCCTGGGTGCATATGAAAATAGCTTATTACGTCGGATAGTTTTGAAAAGAATCAAACTACATTAGTTTCATAATAGCCCATATATATATAAGGTGTAAAATAGTATTCAAATAACTTATAATTATTAATTAAATATAAAGTTTAAAATATAAGATGATATAATAATTATAAAATATTTACTAACATAAAATCATTAATTATATTATGATAAGTAAATACTAGATATATGTGAATTGATCTAGACATTATAACTAAACTTGAAATGTGTATTTAGCTAATCAAACACATGAATTTTCTGCTAAGTACCAAAATTTGATTTTGATATTATTATTTTAGTATTTTCGAGAAAAAAAGATTCTACAACTAAAAAATAGCCACATTCTGGCGATTTGTACTTTTTATTAACATTATCTCCATATAACCAGTTAACTACCCACATATTTTAATTGTACACAACAATTAATTATTCGAGCTAAGTCGATTAAAACTCAAAGCTCACCAAGGCATTTCACAAACTCATATAAATCTCTATCAGAACTTCCACCTGATTTAACAGCATCCAAAGCCGCATCCCTCAATTTTCTAGCTCTAACCCTTTCCATCCTATTTTCATCCAACGAGTTAACCAAAGCACGAGCAAGGTCGTTCGACTCAGGAATCATTTGACTTCCCTCACCAACTCGAACCCCAACACCCAACTGGTCCACCAATAACTTTGCATTTGTAAACTGATCCGCACCCATTGGCCATGTTAACATCACCACCCCACTCGCTATACCCTCCAATACTGAATTCCACCCACAATGTGTCAAAAATGCACCCACTGCTCTGTGACTTAGTATCGCTATCTGTGGAGCCCAACCTTTTATCACAAACCCTCTTTCTCTCACTCGATCTTCAAACCCATCATCATTATGATTCGTTTCCACCTCAGTATTCTGTCTTACGCACAATATAAACTGTACTTGACTTTTTTCCAGTGCGGACGTCAAAACATAAATCTGTGCACTTGTCAACGTGGCACGACTACCAAAGCACACGTAAATAACCGACTCATCTTGACGTGAGTTGAGCCACGTCATCACATTATCGGATGGTAGAGAGCTTGTCCCACCTCTACCGACTGAGTCATCATCTTCTTGAGGGAGAACAGGTCCCACCGCCCACACTCTTCTTTGACCTCCCATTTCCTTCCCAATATTGTCAAAATAAACTCGTTCTAACTCAGCGAACGAGTTGAACACAAAACCCCAACTCGCCATATTAGCTAACATGTTATTTCTGAAAAATTCCCATTCTGGGTCTCCTTCTTTACCGTTCCTGTAGTTGTGAGATAGCTGCCACCAAGGAAAAACTGGAGAATTCGGGACGTTCGGAAGCGACAATAAAAGATCGTCATCACCATTGTCATTTTTGGGTAGGTCGCGCCAGAGTGAAGAGGCTACGGAGAAGGCAAAGGCACCAGAAGGAGAGAAAACGACGCGTCGTATGCCTAGTTGGGAAGCGAGGTCGTTAGTCCAACCGAGGAAGAAATCGGAGATAATGGCAACAGGTGGTGAAGGGTGGGAATGGAACCAGTTGAGTAAGACAGGACGATGAGTTTGGAACATAGTACGGATGATGACGCTGAGTCTATTGGGAGTGGGAAATGGGATTTCTGTGTTTGGGATGATTAAGGGATGGAGAGAAGAAGAAGAAGGGTGGGTGGAGATGAGAGGTTGAAGAAGAGGTTCATTGGTAGGGGTGACCAAGAAGGTGATGGTTAAGCCACGTGTGAGTAATCGGTGGGTAAGGTCGATAATGGGGATGATATGGCCTGAGGAAGGAAATGGGTATACGACGATGTGTGGGCTGGTCTTGGTCTTGGTCTTGGTCTTGGTAGTGGACATTTTGTTGTTGATTGTATATCGACTATCGACTATCGACTGTCGGAATGTTATAATTGTGATTACTGATCAGCAAATGGTAAGAGAGAAGAAAAGCTAACTCGTCTTTTATGTTCTCGTTTTCTCGGAGAGGAGAGAAGAAAGATGTCGTGTTTCACTTCTTTTTATCTAGGAAGATTCGGTGCTTCACTTTTTGTGAGGTCATGCCTTACGAACAAAATATTATTATATCTTTGAAAATTTATTCATGAAATTACATCAAATAATATTAATAAGAATTTAGCACAATAAAAATACCATATAATAATATTAAATTAAATGAATTGATTTAATAAAAAAATTAGCACAATAAATAAATTTAATAATAAAAATATACAAATTAGATATAAATATATTATTTTTATAATTACAAATTTTAAATATTAATTTTATTATTTTTTAAAATTATTTTTATACAACTTAACGTCCACAAAATCTACTTATCATAATCTAATGGAACCTAATGATAAGTGGTTTCATAGCTAGTTTAGTTAGTAATAGATTGAATGCAAATAAACAATGTTAGACAGAGAGTTACATGATTTGAAACTTATAACCATAGGCTTCAATATCGAATTTACAAGGGATACTTCCTATACTAGAGATATAAATTAAGATAATATATTAATAAAATTCATGATATAATTTATTAATTTTTAAAATTCATCTTATTTTATTTCACTTAATTTTCAATAAAATAAAATGATACTAATTAAGATATCTCATTTATCTCGAAAGAATTAAATAAAAAAATAAGAATATAAAAATAATATAAAATATAATACATGATAATTTATAATATATATTTAATAATAAAAATGATACAATATACGTTTAAAGTTAGACCCATTAGAATTACAATCTAAATAAAATAAAATAAGATAAAATATATTTAAATAAAATGAAAAAATATTATATTATAAACACATTAAATATATTAAATGAAACATAAAATAAGATGAAATAACTTATCTTATATTTTTAATTACAGTAGAAATGATTGTACCGTTCCATCCCTAAGAAAGCTTTTTTTTTTTTTGGTCAAAAAAGAATAAATAATTTCACTATTATTTTATCCTATTAACATGTCACTCTAGATATATTATAATTTAATGTATATAATATTATTATATTAGTAAAAAATAATAATAATATTTTTATATCATAACATGTGTTAGTTATTTTTAAAATTAAAGTGATTTATTTTTAAGATAATATTTACCTATGAAACAACGTAAAAAACACGAATGAAAAATGCGTGCAAATTTATTTTCATTACCATTCCTTGTTAACTACGAACTGTAAGTTTGCATTACGCAAGGAAAAAAGAAGCCACTTGTTTACACAAATGTAAACATGACTTCTGTCCACGTCAATTCGATTGTAATGCAGTTTGAAGTGAGGACGAACAATTTCTATACAATAAACCGCAAACCGATATGGGCAGCATTTAATTCTCTGCTAGACGTGTGTATAAGTTTAAATGCAATCTTAAACATTAATCTATGATTTAGCTAGATAATAGTGTTTCTATGAATCTTTACATGCAATCATAGAATGAAAGTTTTGACTAGTGGATGAAAAATTATAAAATGTAAGATAATTCCGAAAAGCCACGTAACCAATAAAATTTTTTAACCAAAAAATAAATAAACAATCACAAAAAGGGGGAAAACATCTCTGACGAAAGTGCTTTTTAAATTTTTAAAAAGCATTCATTTATCCTAAAAATTAGTTTTAAAAATATTTGTAGTCCATGAAAAGTTCGGACATTTCTTTTCTAAAAAATGACGAAAATTTAAATCATGACAAATATTTAATCTTCTTTTGAAAAATACAGGTATATATTTCTCACGAAATAATAAATCTTAAAAACTAATGTTATGTTTGATTGGATAGAATGAAATCAGAATTAATTCATTTCATTTTTGTGTTTGATTGAATTAAAAAATGAGAATAAAATAAAATTGATTCTTAAAAGAAAAAGAATGAGAATTCTTTCTCCTCTTTTAAGGAATAAGAATTTCATTCTTATCTCAAATTTTTTTTGAGAATAAAATAAAATTGATTCTTAAAAGAAAAAGAATGAGAATTCTTTCTCCTCTTTTAAGGAATAAGAATTTCATTCTTATCTCAAATTTTTTTTTCCAATTTTACCTTAATCCCAAATCCTAAATCTCAAAACCCTAAACCCTAAATCTCGAATCTCAAATCCTTAATCTCTAAACCCTAAACCCTAAATCCAAATCCCAAAACCTTAAATCGTATTTAAAAATAATAATTTTAACCCTAAATCCTAACCCACAAATATAACCTAAAACCCTAAATCACAAAACCCTAAACTATATTTAAAAAAATAATAATTTTAATCATAAACCTTAACCCACAAATATAACCCTAAACCCTAAATCCCAAATCTTAAAACCCTAAACTCTATTTAAAAATAATAATTTTAACCATAAATATAACCCTAAATCTTAAACCTTATTTAGAAAAATAATAATTTTAACCCTAAATCTTAAATCCTAAATCCCAAATTCCAAATCTCAAAACCCTAAATCTTAAAAAAATAATAATTTTAATAATATATTTTCTTTTTAAGTAATAATTATTTAAAAAAATAATAATTTCAATAATGTATTTTGTCTGACAAAAAATAATAATTAAATAATATTATTTAAACTTTAATGAATATAAAGATATTAAGATAATATACAGAGTTTTTTATTCCATTTTAATTGTAAACTAAACGTTACAATACTGATTCCTTCTTTAATTTCAGTAGTCAAATCAAATAAAAATGTTATATTCTCATTCTGATTTCATTATGTGAACCAAACATCACCTAAATGTAAAATGTATTTATTCTATATGAATCCACGTCCTTTTTCCCTAACCTTGCATATATTGGGAATAATTTCAGTACTCCAACCTATACAATTAAATAAATGTATCAATAAATTTGGTGAACTCCTGTAATTTACGAAGGGATATTTATATTTCCCTGTAAGAATTGTTCGGTTCGACCTGCCAGAACATAATATAGCATTTAAGGTCCTAACCTTTTGACAGTAAGCCACAGTTTTTGGCGTCTTTCAGTTCAAGGATTGCTTTTACTTCATGAAAACTGTTGTTGTCCTAAGCCATTTACACCTTCAGTATCGTACTATCATTTTCAACTAGCTTGTTGATTGGGTTATCCTCAGCCCACACTGCTGCATCTTTATATCCCAGCTCAAAGAGCCTGTCAAGAACACCGTCTTCTGCTGGTTCAAGCGCCCATTTGAAAAGCTAAAATATAGGGGCATAAGCATAGATCACCAATTTCTGTCAAAAGAAAGAATGCTACTCATTTACAAATCTAAAGCATATATACCTCTCGAGGGGTAGCCCTATTCTCGGGATTACAGTCTGGACTGATCCCAATTCCCCGCATGCCCAACCGACTTGCTGGAAAAGCACAAACACGAACCTACAAAGAAATAATAAGGGTATATGATATTCAAGATTTGAGAAAAATGAGGTCAGGTTTTAGAAAACTATTTCCTACCAAGATAAACTAAATAGAAAAACTAAACAAGTGGCCTGAACTATGTCATGTTTCAAACTCCAGGAAGAAATTATGTTCAAATTTCCTGAAAGCAAAAAATTCTACTGATGGGAATGAAAAGATCTTCAGAGATCGAACAAGCAATATCAACTCATGGGCATAATAGAAAAGAAACCAGTGGATTACACTTGAAAAACACAATGATTATTTTACCTACAAATCAATAAAGGTCAGATATACCTGCATCTAGGCCGAAAATGCTCCATTAGATAAACTTTATCCTCTACCATAGAGCTTACAAGGTGACCCAAATTGACAGTTTTTAGATTCTATACATGGAGCATATAATTAATGAAAAGAATAACAACTTATCTTCCGACCCAAACGTGTATAATTCAGTTTTCGTAAACTCTCTGCTAACGCATGAACAGTTTGAAAGATTGCAAAATAACATATAGTACTCCATGGTGTAATTAATTTCAGAATCAAGTCAAGAAACAATTCATAATTTTAAAAAGACTAAAGCTTATACCGTCTCAGCAGCAGATGATGGCGGCATGAACAGTGTTAACCCCCCATCTATACAAAGTCGATTCCGGAACATAGTTGCTGGTCTTGGTGCCAAGTACCTAAAGTAAACTATACTTTTACTACAAATCTAAAACATTTAAACAATGAAGCTGCAAAGATTACCTAGATAGAAGTAAAACAACTATTTACCCCGGAATAAAGGAAGAAGTAAAAACTGCATTTATGAGATCTTCCTTGGAATCAAACTTATCCACCAGAAGTCCCCTTGGCCTCCAGAGAATCTGGGTCACAGCAACTGTGAGAAAAGAGATCAATATGAACAACCTCATGTAAGAGTACTTAGAAATCTCTGGAACAAAAACAGATCAATCTGTCAATTTACATCATTCTGCATAAAATATTGCTCAATTATCCATTCAAAAGTTCAAGAGGAAAAAAGGTGATCTATATATTCAGTGAAAATCCCCTAGAATGCAGCTTTGAAAAGCAGAAAAGGAAATACCTAAACCGTTAACAAGTCAATATAAATATACATACTAATTTTTAGACATTTAAATTATGCACTTATCTCTCTTCAAATAAGTCATAATCTTAAAGCTCCTGAGAAATGGTGGGCATGCTTCCACTTGATTATTTTCCACTACAGATTTAATAATCAGAAACCCCATATTTGATGTTGAGAGGAATATAATAATATTTCCACCAAATAAAATCCTCAAAATCCACTTCAGTTAAAAAAGGTCAAAGGATCAGGTCTCTCAGAACAAATATATTACTGCTATTTCTGGACTATGCAGAGAAGGTGGCAACTTCGGTATTTGCAAGAATGCAATTTTCAAGAACCACCCAAAAATAAACTCGCCAAGGTGTTGCAGTGAATGAACTGATCTAAATTCAAAAAATTGAATCATTTTTTCCCCTCATTTTATCAGTTTCTGGTGCATTAGCAAATACACTTTTGAAATTCCCTAAAGATTACAATGAGTGATCCCATTGATCAATAAAAACTTGCAAGCAGTGCATTTCCATGAAAAGAAATAACAATATATGCATTTACTAGTGTATATACTCTGTCAAGCTCATATACACTTTTGAAATTCCCTAAAGATTACAATGATTGATCCCATTAATCAATAAAAACTTGCAAGCAGTGCATTTCCATGAAAAGAAATAACAATATATGCATTTACTAGTATATATACTCTGTCAAGCTCATATACACTTTTGAAATTCCCTAAAGATTACAATGATTGATCCCATTAATCCATAAAAACTTGCAAGCAATGCATTTCAATGAAAAGAAATAACAATATATGCATTTACTTTTGCATATACTCTGTCAAGCATAAAAATAGCCCTCATGCAAAATCATCCTATATAACAAAATTGTATTTAAACATGTAAGCATGCCTCACTTTTTGTGCATCGTTTAAATCAAACAGCTTCCATAAATAAACCACTTACCACGAACCCTCCCGTTACATCTATTATGTACATCATCTGGCAGAAACTTGTCAAGAACATCCCGGAGAACAGCCTGTCAAAGTAAATCATGGTCAATTAAAATAAGGAAAATAACAAAATATCAAGGAAAAGAAGAAAGAAAGAGATTTCTTACTCTAAAAACATAAAACCAAGTAATTATTATTAAAAAGATAAAGCCAGAAACAAATAATAACTCAGATCTGCAATTTTTAAAGGATGCTCGAATATTTTAAGCCTATTATTTCTTTAGTTTTATAGATGATCACCACACAAGGCAGGTTGTAAATGGCCCAAAATAAGAAACAATACATGCAAAACCCTGTTATTTAATCTATTAGAAAGATAAATATGACCTCCAGAAATTTGATTAAAATTTTTAATATACATTAACCCCTTGCTTAAAATGAAATATACACTGTGAAGCCCCTATTTTTCCTGCTTTTCTTCACACTAGAGTTGCCCCAATTAACTTATAAAAGACAGAATTACACTTTGTAGAATACAATATGTTTTTGAAACATCTACTTGGTCAGTAGGAAAGACTACACATGGTATTGTGAATATTAAACAAAACGAGTCAAAGCAAACATATCTAAACCAAACAGATAATTAGTCATCTAGAACAGTAAGGGATTTACCCCAAGGCGAAATGCAGTCCCTCGACTCCTGCAATCTTCTGCCAATGTTTTAGTAGCATGTAAGGCCTCTTCCATGGTGGCTCCAGATGCAATGACAGCACAGACTATTGCCCCAGCTGATGAACCTGCTAATGGTGTGGTGTCCTGCATCAAATAAATTATTCTAATAATGAAAATAGAAAAACTTAATAATGAGTATTGTTATTCATTGAAAGAAGAACGATCATTTGGCAGACAAACAAAAGGAAAACATTACAGGCCAATGCAATACATATGTAAAAAAAAAAAAAATGCATTCCAACGTAAAATTGAAGATCCAATTGCAGTTACTGGTGTGAGGTAGTCAGACAAAGTCGAAAAGCATAAAGGTTTAGAAGGTGAGACACAAATTGCAATGTTCTGAGTATCTGACAAGTTCATACAATAGCTTGAAAAATACCAAACGACATACTAATTTCCACTCAATTCGACATATAAATTGAATAAAAGTTGATTCCAAAAATTAGTACGCAAGAAGATGATAAACGACCTTGAGGTAACCCTTCTCTATAAGAAACTGAGCAACACCAAGGTGATAAGGAAACAGAAGTCCGGCAGCAGAGAAGCTAAAGCCGGGAGTAGTAACAACATGGCGCTGTTTCTCGGCCTCAACATCCTTGACTCGCTGCTCCCAAACCACCTCAGGCTCAATTTCATCCTCCATAACCGCTCCAATCTTCTCCTCATAATAGTTTCCTCCGCCACGGACAGCATCGCCATCGTTGGAGAACATGGCAACTGAGGCCGATTCACCGTTAGGAGAATCGGCCGGCCTCCTAATTAAACGAGACGCCAGGCCTAGGAACAGCTCGCCGGTGGCCACAGCAAATGACTTCTTCACTGGCGATGAAGACTTTCGATCTGAGTCGGAGGAGGAAGTGGTAACATCGGCGCTAGGATTGGGTTTAGAATGGCAGCGAGAGAAGAGAGTTAGGGTACGCCGGAATCGAGGGTAGAGAGGTATGGTGAAAGTGTGGTTGTGATTAGGTTTAGGGTTTGGATTTGACATAGACAATGGGCAGTGAAAGAGAGAAGCCATTCGTACGAAACGAGAAGACGAAGAGGGAAAGGCTCCCTTTGGCCTTTGCATTTCTCTTGTTAGTTAAAGATTTTTCCGATTTTAAACGTTTTGGCTTTTGAGTACAAAACCTGTCGTTTGTCTTTTTCCTCTGTATTTTTCTTTTTTTTCTTTACGGTTTTTTTGAGTCAAGTAGGAAGGAATATCAAATATGTTGTCATTCATTCATTTTTTTTTTTTTTGTGTGGAATATTTTTGTCAAGAATATAAATTGTTTTTCGTGTGAATTTTCCGGCAAAAACAGTGAGAGAAAGGGAAGATGGTAGTTATTTATTAACGGGTTAGATACATTTTTTTTTTTAAGTATTTTATTAGATATTTCAATGGTTCGACAATTTTCAGATACCCAATTTTTACTTATTACTTTAATTAACTCTAATTTTCAACTTATGTTATAATCAAAATTTAATTTTCTAATATATTTTGTGCCAAGTAGAATAGTTTTTTTTTAATTAATTAAGAATACAAAATTAGTAGCAATTGACTATTTTAAAAAATATTTTTGTCAACCCACATATCTAACATTCCTTCATTATTATTGGAAAATTCTACCTTACGTATGTAAGATACATCTGGTCACAAACCAATAGCATGCGTTTCTTTTTTGCTAAAAAATAGCTAATAATTAATTTTTATTTTTAATACCGTATGACGTTATCTCATGAGAAAATAGAAAAGAAAAGAAATAATCCTCGTTCTTTCTTCAATTTACTTTACAATTTATTTTAACAATCTAATAATATCATGAATCGTGTGTGACTTTGGAATGATCCTACCTCAGAAGTGCTCAATAGAGCTCTCACCAGCCAGTTCCTGAATATCCTGTTAGTTCTTAGTAGCTTGAATTCCTTGATTTCGTTGAATTTGTATACCATCCAATAAGTTCTCGAGGGCAATAGAATCGAGGAATTCAATCTGATGACAAATTTAATTAAGTAAAAAAAGTTTAATTCTATTTCAATCAACTGTGGGGAGATGTCAACTAGCACTGACAATGATCTAAAATACAAGACATGTATTCCGATCAAGAACCATGACCGGATATCATCATCAACGATGCCCAGTCTTTGTCGACAACAGGCAATGATGAGAACTCTTTCGCCAAAATGATCAATGTGAGAAAAGAAGGAGAGAGATCGAAGAAACTTTCAACAAGAAATTACATATGCAATTAAACAAAACAAAACAAGTAAAAAAAAAACTTGTTTTATAGGCAACAAATTTCACTTATAATAGATCCAATGGTAAAGATAAAGTTTAGGATTTAACTTACAGTCACTGTAGTCTGTAAGTTAGAAAGGTTCATTATTATTTTTACAAATAATCTAGGCATTAGCATAGGTACTAACTTATTATGAGTCAAAAGGAAAAAGAATGGAACAAGAAATAAAAATGAAAAGCAAAAAGGAAGAATTAGTCACTCATATAAAAAATCCAAAAATCTAAGTTCTAAACTCAGCGTGACGTTGAATTCAACAAACACTGTAACACAATTCAACAAACACTGCATCGATGCCAAATATTTTTTGCAATATACACGGCACCTACCAAGCAGCTGTAAACTATGCAATTCAATCATGGTGGTCGGTGAAATAGTAATTGATATTTGTCTATATAAATAATGTAAATTTCCGATACAAATTAAGAAAAATATACTCAGAAAACATTGATTTTCTCTTCTGATTATTTCTTCAAATATTGATTTCTTCAAATATTGATTTCTTCATGGTATCAGAGCCAAGTCGTTGCTTTATACAAATTTGAAACTCTTCTTCTCTAAAACAGAGATTTCTTTCTCTGAAAATATTTCTTCTCGTGAAAAAAAAAATCTCATTCAAACACCCTTACAAATATTAATTACAAACATCATTTTTGAAGCGGTATTTGTCCCACCTAATTTTACCAGATTATTCTAAACATAATTGTGAACATTTTGGTAAAAATAGAGTAGCAAAAGAGTGCTACACGCGCCCCCACGCGCCTCCTGAAGTGAAGGAAACATTTTTCACGCGCTCCACGCGCCTTCACGCGCCGTCTAGAGGTTGAAGACGATGACGTGTCATTCAGCTCGGCTCGTCTGTTTCGGCACGGCTCGGTTCGGTTCGGCGCGGTTCGGCATAGCTCGACTCGAGGGCGTAACCGGCCCGCATCGGTTCGGCTCAGGTTGGTTCAACCAATGGTTCGGTCTGAACCCGGTTTTCTCGATTTTTTTACAGTTTTTCCATTTTTGGCCGGTTCGGTCCCTTTTAAAGGTCTGAACCCGGTTTTTTTCCCGGTTCTGGATTTCTAAAACCAGTCCGATCCAGTTTTTCATATTTTTAAACCAATTTTTACCCGATTTTGTGGTTTTTTATCCGGTTTAGTGCATTTAAAAAAAATCAGTTCTAAAATTATTACACCATTTTCTAGTTTGTTTATCATAATATTATGACAGAGTGTATAATTTCATTACCTATGGAGCAATCAACTCCAATTGTTGTACAATCGGTTCAGTCTGAAGGTGTGTTTAATGCTGGAATTGTTCTTACTGAGACTAATTATGATGTTTGGTCTCAAATAATAGAAATGTATATTGCATAGAGAGAAAAACTCTCTTATATTCATGACAAAAATTTGCAACCAGAAAAAACATCGAACAATTATAACAAGTGGTATGCAAAAAATCAAAAAGTGAAGAGATGGATCCTTATGTTAATGAGTCCAGAAATCATGAAGCGATATTTACACATACCTACTGCTCTTGAAATTTGCGGTGCTTTGGCAAAAGCATTCTATGATGGAAGTGACGAATTACAGGTATTTGTCTTAAACCAAAAAGCATTTACTTTCAGACAAAATGGAAAATCACTTTCAGAGTATTATGGAGAGTTGACTAAAATTTTCCAAGAGCTAGACCATCATGATAAGGTGGTCATGAAAGACCCTAATGATCTAATATCATATCAAGAATTTGTTGAAAGACTAAGGATACATATTTTTCTTGTTGGATTAGATGATGAATTTGAGCAAGTTCATAGAGAAATTTTGCGAAAAGAAACTATCCCAGATTTAGAAGGTTGTTATTCCTTGATTCGACGGTAGGTAGTACGTCGAATCTCATTGAAGGAAAAATCTGGAGACGTTGACGCTTCCGCCATGATATCTAAAAATCGTTCTTTTTTCCAATCAGTAAGAACGAAAGGTGACTGATAAATCATCATTTAAATGTACCCATTGTCATCAAAAGGGTCATACTAAAGAACGATGTTTTGAACTTGTGGGATATCCTGACTGGTGGGATCACAATCGTGACTCTCGGAAGAAAAATCCACGATATATGTCTACTGCCACCATTGCTGAAACAACAAAAGATCATGTTGCAAACTCCTCAGCAAATGTTGGTAAGATACTTAAAGTTTTTTCTCCTGTTTTTAATAATACATGGATAATTGATTCAGGTGTAACTGATCATATGACATTTGATTCTAGACAAATCTCAAAACCATCCTCACACAAAACTGTTTGCACTGCCAATGGTAACACAACCCCAGTCATTGGGGAAAGATCTTTGTCTCTCACTAGTACTTTGAATTTAGACTCAGTACTAGTTGTTCCCTCTTTGGAGTATAACCTTATATCTATTTCTCAAATAATCATTGCTTTATCTTGTTTTGTTATTTTTTGGCCTGACTTTTGTGTGTTCAAGGACATTCAAACAAAGCAAACGATTGGTCGTGGTGTTAAGAAAGGAAACCTGTATTATTTGGACTGAGATTCAACAAATCATGCATTGGTAGCAACTGGATCTAAAAAGGATGAATCAAATATATGGCTATGGCATAGGAGATTAGGTCATGCTTCTTTTGGATATTTAAAGAAATTATTTCCAAGTTTATTTTTGAGCTTCGATCTTTCTACTTTAAAATGTGATGTCTGTGAACTAGCAAAAAGTCATCGTTCCTCATTTCCTATAACCTTAAATAAAAGTCCATTTCCGTTTATGGTTATACATTCTGATGTATGAGGTCCTTCCAAAGTCTCTACGTTGTGAGGATCACGTTGGTTTGTTACATTTATTGATAATTTTAGTAGAATGACTTGGGTTTGTTTAATGAAATCTAAAAGTGAGGTAAACGTATTATTTAGAAAATTTCATAAAATGGTTCGTACTCAATATAAAACACAGATTCAAGTTCTACGAAGTGACAATGAAGGAGAATATAAAAGTTCTGAGCTTCAAGAATATCTTAAAACAAAAAGGATTATTCATCAAACTACTTGTGTTGATACACCTCAACAAAACGGAGTTGCAGAAAGAAAAAATCGACACTTGTTGGAAGTTGTCTGTGCCTCATTGATCGAAGCTAATATGTCATTATCTTATTGGGGAGAAGTAATTACTTCTGCTGCATATTTGATCAATCGGGTACCTTATAGTCCCATTAACTTCCAAACACCACTACAAGCCATCACTAAAGCAATTGTTGCACTAAGTGTTCCCAATTTACCTCCTCATGTCTTTGGTTGTGTGGCATTTGTACACCTACATAAACAACAACGTAGCAAGTTGGATCCACGAGCAATACGTTGTGTTTTTATGGGATATGCCATACAACAAAAAGGGTATCGATGTTATCATCCTCTTACAAAACAAATGATTACCACCATGGATGTTATTTTTCATGAAGATACAATGTATTTCTCATTTACACCTGAATTTCAGGGGGAGTACAACCATGCTGAAATTCAGACCCTTACATATAAATTGTTTCCTTATGAAGAAAGACAATTATATGTGAGGAAAATACAAATAACTTGAATTCAGATGATAATAACTCTCAATATAGAAAAGACTCAAGGGAAATGGAATCAAGTCCTCATCAACTTCAAGATCATCAAGCAAGTTCCTTACTACCACAAAGTGAGTACGAGTTTCCTTCTCCACAAGTTGCTGATATACCTAACCAATCGTTTGTAGAGAATGTTCCAACTATTGAACTAGCCAGAAAAATACTTCCATCACGTCCTAACAGAGGTATTCCTAAAGCCATGTATGAACCTGAGATTTCTAGTAAAGTCAAATATCCCATGAGTAACTATATGTCTAAACATCATTTGTCAAAATCAAACGTATCATTTGTGAATCAATTATCTGCTGTATCTATTCCTAACAGTGTGCAGGAAGCTTTAGCTGACCCAAAATAGAAAGATGCTATGAATGAAGAACTAAGATCCTTAGAAATAAATAGAACTTAGAAACTTGTCGATCGTCCACCAACAAAGAAAATTGTTGGATGTCGATGGATTTTTTCAGTAAAATATCAAGCAGATGGTATGATTGAACGCTATAAAGCAAGATTGGTGGCAAAAGGATACACTCATACATATGGGATCGACTATACAGAAACATTTGCGCCTGTAGCCAAAATTAACACTGTTCGAGTCTTGGTATCTCTAGCTGCAAATTTAGATTGGCCATTATATCAATTTGATGTAAAAAATGCCTTTCTACATGGAGATTTAATTGAAGAAGTCTACATGGATTTACTACCAGGAATCAAGAAATCCAAAATCCATGATGAAAAGGTGTGTAAATTAAAAAAAATCACTGTATGGATTAAAACAATCCCCAAGAGCATGGTTTGGTAGGTTCAGAAAATCAATGAAGGCATTTGGCTACAAGCAAAGCAATTCAGACAATACTTTATTTCTGAAAAAAAGGTATGGTAAGATCACTGCACTTGTTGTATATGTTGATGATATGATAGTAACAGGAAATGATCTTGAAGAAAAGAAAGCTCTCCAAAGTTATTTGTCCAAGGAATTTGAAATGAAAGACCTTGGTTCCTTAAAGTATTTTCTTGGGATTGAGGTTTCTCGATCAAAAGAAGGAATCTTCTTATCTCAAAGAAAGTATGCCTTAGATTTATTAAAAGAAACTGGTTTGTCGGCATGTCAACCAGCTAATACACCAGTAGAGGAAGGATTAAAGTTATGTATCAAGGTTGATCAAGTTCCAACAAATAAAGAAAGATACCAAAGGCTTGTTGGAAGGTTGATGTATTTGGCACACATAAGACCAGATCTTGCCTATGCTTTAAGTATTGTTAGCCAATTTATGCATAATCTTGGAGAATAACATATGAATACAGTTATTCGTATTTTGAGGTATTTAAAGTCTGCTCCTGGAAAATGAGTATTGTTTACTAAAAACTCAGAGTTCCAAAGAATAGAAGTATATACTGATGTTGATTGGGTTGAATCAATAAATGATAGGCAATCTACATCAAGCTACTTCACTTTTATAAGGAGAAATCTTGTAACATGGAGAAGTAAGAAACAACATGTTGTTGCCCGTTCAAGTGCAGAGGCTGAATACAGAGGCATGACACTTGAGCTTTGTGAGGCCTTGTGGTTACAATCTCTCTTGAAAGATTTGGGATATCCTTTTAAAGAATTAATTAAATTATTTTGTGACAATAAAGCAACATGTGATATTGCTCATAATCCAGTTCAACACGATCGTACAAAATATGTTGAAGTTGATCGGTTCTTTATTAAGAAAAAGTTAGAAGAAAATTCATTAGAATTGCCAAAAATTAAGTCAGAAGATCAATTGGTTGACAACCTCACTAAAACAGTCTCATATCAAGTATTCACAGAAGTTTCAGTCAAGTTGGGCATGAAAGACATCTATGCACCAACTTGAGGGGGAGTGTTGAATTCAACAAACACTCCAACACAATTCAACAAACACTGCACCGACGCCAAATATTTTTTCCAATATACACGACGCCTACCAAGCAGTTGTAAACTATGCAATTCAATCATGGTGGTTGGTGAAATAGTAATTGATATTTGTCTATATAAACAATGTAAATTTCCGATACAAATTAATAAAAATATACTCAAAAAACATTGATTTTCTCTTCTGATTATTTCTTTAAATATTGATTTCTTCACGTGAACCGCTAAATACTTGCACAAAGCAAGCCTATAATTATGCCATTGTGAGCTTTTCATTTGCACTGTGAATACTGAATAAGTACCCTGTTGACTAAATTGCAAAACTTCAAGGAATGAGCAGAAACATACAAGTTGAATCTAGCTGATGATCATCTTCTTAAAGAGTTCAGCTTGCTCAGGGAAATACTCCAATAATTCGTCCTTGGTCACCCATACAAAATCCTCGCACTTTTCAATATTAAACTTGTTGGTTGCAATAACTTGAGACTTAAAAAAGAATCGCTGATGAAAAGAGAAACAAAGAAAGAGTGAAAACACATGCATGAATATCTTATTCTTTATTAATCAAACAAGAGAATTTGAACCAGGGTATTGTCTAGAGAAATGACAAGCTTTTACTTACTGTACTAAAAGACGGCTGATACATGCATGAATATCACCATTCTATTGACCAGCGCAAAAAAGAAAAATACCTTTAAAGATGGAGAGTCGAGTTTGTTTTCTGTTTGCTGTATAACCATATGACCCATAGGTGCATTTCCAACGAAATATGTATGGCAGAGGTCTCCTATGCCAGATTTTAAAGCAGATTCGGCACACTGCAAACATGGGTCAAGTTTATTTTTATTTATAAAAAAAAATCAGGAGAAGAACAATAACAGAACATAATAAAGCAAGCATACCTTCCTCAACGTCTCCTCAGACTCGTAAACTTTTTCTGGAAAATGCCAGGTGGGCTTTCCAGTAGGGTCCTCAAAGGTTTTTCCATAAAGAAGAAGATATAGTCTTCTGTCAAGAGCTCTCTGTAGTGACCTAAAGAAGAAAACTAACATAAGCATTGTAGATGATAACGCAAGGCAGGTACCAAATCAGCAAGTTTGGTCCAGAGAAACCCAAAAATATTTCACTGATCACAAAGAGAAGGTTAACTTCTGAATGCTAATAAACCAAAATATGGTGGAAAAGGCATAGTTATGCCCAAGGAAAATCTGCTATTTTTTTATTGAATCCCAAATTCTCAATGATGGATATTCCTAAGGACATCTAATCCCAAAATTGAGCAAAAGGTGCTTCTTGGCCTAATGTAGGATGTCAATCCCCGACGTGACTATTTAACAGGACACTTATATAAAAAAAGGAATATTTAACAAAACACGATAAATTTTGTCATAATTGATATTTCATAAGTATTATAAATAGACAACCTGATAAGAAGTCACTTTATTTTATTTTTTTCTATATGTCAGCAAACACAAAAACACAATATGAACTGGAGCACGGTAACCGACACAACAGCTAGCCACAAGGCCGAAAGATGTAAAACAAGAATAAACTTTCAAAGGAAGAAAAGCAAAACAATAAAATTTTCAACTTCCATTACATTGCTACAACCAATAAATGAAAACGGTACAAATATTCCCATTCCTCACCTCTCATTCTAAGTGATAATTATTCCTAATTTATCTGCAGAAGCTATCCACGAGTACTAAATGTGACCCAAGGATTCCTTTTTAAAGAAGATCAAAATACTAACAACAATAAAGCTCCATTGACAAGCAGATAGAAGCTCCAACAAAATCATGGAATGACATGCTTACTAGCCAATCAAGGAAGTACTGCCAATACTTGTGCATTGTGATCGGACACAATTGCACAATCCAAATCTCCAAATAATAGCAACAACAAACATTAAATTTAAAGATATTGATCATATAATTCTACAAAGAAGAATGTCACAATTAAATGAACCGAGTAAAAGTGAACATCGTTGAACATCACATTTGACAATCAATTATTAGCATCATGCTAAAACAGCGATCGTGCCAACTTGCAAGAAGACATAAGTGAAACTTAACCACCTTTAGAAACACAAGCAGAGGACAAAAATTACAGCAATATAAATTATATTGTCCATAGGTAAAATAGAAAATTAATAAAGCATCATTCTAGAATGTAAATCATAAAAATATGCTTCATACTTTGTATCGTTCTTCTTGTCAGCTTCTGTGATACGTGGAGCGGGTACATAGTCCATCTGGTAGTCACCTTTTCCTCTGTTCAAAATGGAAAAAGAAGTGTCACATAACAACATTTGACCACAAATCAGAGAAAAGAATTATAGGTTAGTAACAACATTATGGCTCCTATTCAACAGAATCAATCATCTCTTGATTTCTCAAAAATATTTGGGTTCACTATTTTAGTATCAAGATTTTACTTTTGTTACCCTTTTTTACACAAATTTTTACGGTGGTACCTTATTTAAAAAAAAGTAATTGGGGATTTTTCACATATGCAGTAATACACATGTAATATTCAAAGGGTATTTTTGGATAATCAATTAATTGATTATCTCAAAATACCCTTTGAGTATCGTTTAATCAATTTATTATTTGAAAATACCCACATGTGAAAAATTCTCAATTAAATGACAAATTAATACATTTTTTTAAATGAGGGTACCGCTAAGGTACCACCTCAAAAATCTCTGTACAGTGTTTCATATTACTCAAGGAAAAACCTATCACACATTTCTAAATACGTTCGCTACCTTAATAGTATCACTGCTTCACTTTTGGTATCATTTTTTACCCAAATTTTGGAGGTGGTATCGCCATTTAAAAAAAATATTATTTTGGTACAAGTTGTCATTTAACTTGGATTTTTAAAATATTCAAAGGGTATTTTTAGATAAATAATTAATTGATTATCTAAAAATATTCTCTAAATATCATTTAATTAATTTATTATTCAAAAATACCCTTTGAATATACTTATATTATTATACATGTGAAAAATCTCCAGTTAAATGATAAATTGTATTAAATTGATACTTCTTTTTAAATGAGAGTATCACTAAAGTACCATTTCCAAAGGTAAAAAAGGATAACAAAAGTGAAATGTATCACTAAGGTAACAAACTCGTTCTAAATATAGGTGCACTATAAGTACTTTCAACCTAATAATCACAATAGAAAGTTTACATCGTAAGTAAAAGTAAAACCTAAGTGTAGGTAAAAGTGAATTAAAAGAAAATTAAGAAAATTGAAAGTCTGAAACACTTACCTAGAATTAGATTTGTCTAGAAGTTCATTAGGATACATTCGCCGATATTGCTTCCGCCATCGAAAACTAAAAAAACCAAGGAAGAAAACATCCCAACATAAGACCATGTAAAATGTAGTTTATATAATCTCCGCAAACGTGAAAATTACCAACTTATTAGGTACCATGTTTGGTTGCAATCAATCTATCAATTATTTCACCTTATAAGTTGTTGGAGGTAATTTTATACATCTTATATGGAAGTCAAAGAGTAATCCCAGTCAATAAAGAGTATTAACGGTCAAGCCCAATAAGTGTTAATCGTCATATAAGTGTGAATGCAATATAATTATCCTAAGAGGATAGAGACTCAATAATTATCTTAAAGAGAAAAAAGCTCAAAGATTATTCTTTAATCTATGTTACTCCGACTCGTCCCTTAACTTTGTCGTACTGGTATTGACATGATACGACACTAACACTGGTATGAGATATGTGTCTGATCAGGCGATTTTTTTTTTTACACAACATAGTAAAAAGTCGATGGAGATAAGGAGGAGAAGGAAGAAGTAAAAGGAGTACTAGTGTAGATCTGTATCCATGGTAGCAGCAGCTGACTGTTAAAAAAAGTGGTGGAGGCATGAAGGCATAAAAAAGAAAATTAGGCAATTAAGGAGTGTCTTAGGGTTAGGGAGCATCCGGGCCTAAAACTTAAATGTTGAATGAGCTGACCTAATGAGTGTCAATGGGTCAATTATTTAACTTCTTGAAAATGGACTTTTTTAACATCATTAATAACCTATGGTTATAAGTCATTATTTAAAAACAATTAATTTAATGTCATTGGACCCTAAAATTATTACCAAAAAAAGACTGAATTTTAAAATAATTTTACAGTCCCTAATCCCAAAAATATTTTTCCTATTAAAAGAATTTTTAAGTTTTTCTTAATATGTTAAACAAAGAAATAAGAAACTTTCACCCAAAAAAAATTTATTTATAAAAAAAGGATATTAACCTTTTTTATTATTTTTGTTTACTTTTAAATTCAATATATATATATATACACGTGTCTAAATATACGTGTCCAAAAATTGGAGGCTTTATATCCTTGTCTAAGTATCCTAAAATTCTAAACTTAGTAAATCTGACACTTAGACACATACTAGCATCCAACACTCGTATTCGAGTTCGAGTAACATAGTTTTTAATTATTTTAAAGGATAATTAAACAGATAATTAAGGATATATATCTACAAAGGATAATTGTTTACAACAGATAAGTATCTATAAAACTACAACAGCTCAATTCTAATCAGACAAAAATATTTATTAGATTTATTTTTTCTCTATATATAATCATATATGCATAACATAATCTAATATATCTTCCATCTTATATTATATTGAAATTACTAGATCTCATAACAGAGAATCACAATTGATCACTCTCTTTCCATAAAATTACTAAAATGAGACCAAGATCTCCTCTACTCTTCATCTTACAGTCACTAATTTAAGGACCAAATGGCCAAAACCACCCCACAAAATGATCCAAGGTCCTAATAGTTTGTTCATCTAGCAAATTACACGAAGAATAATCCTACTTAATGTTGCCAAAATCAGTATCAACATCTGATGCAATATGTGGAAAATAAGTGTGTTCTACAAGTTCTTGATCTACTAAAAACGAAATTTAAAAAAAAAATTGGACCTTAATAGCAATGTTTTCTAAAAAGAGTACTTCAAAATCTTATGATATACTATTTTTCATCTACTTTTTTGGACTTGTAAAAAGATTCATGGATGGAACAACTAACTCTACCTCTCAAATTTCAACAGTTAGTCAAGAGATCCAACTTGCTAACCAACGGGCCATCCTTTCAGCCCATCGCAACTTGCCAGAAATATGGGCACTGCACCCAACCTGCTTGCTTACAATGGGCCAGACAAGCAAAAAAGTTAAGACGAGCTCTAACTTGAGCCCGCCTAGACATGATGGAAAATACACTCCAAGCCATCTTGGAGCATTTGCCAGAGTCACAAGTTTCTAGACTAGTTGTAATCTCAGAAAACATTCTTAAGGCATCCTCCAATGCCCAGAGTGCACAATGTTAGGCCCATAGCCATCCAAGGCTTGGCTGGCAAGATGACCATTCAAGACATGACCCAAGTCTCAGGCCAAGTACCATCAACCAAGATGTTGCAGGCCAAGGAATGCCGTTTAGGCTCAACACTATCGGTTAGGAAGTGTGGTCCAAGCCAAGTGTTGCCACCCAGGCCAATACCGTCGGCCAGAACATGGCCAGCAAGGGAGAGTTATTCAGGATCGATGTCATCGACATGGGTGTCATATGCTTGGAACCATCTGCCAAGTCGACCTTTACGGTACGATCTTTACTCGTCGACCACCCTCTAGTTGTAGGAGGTGAACCCGAGTTGCTTTTGTCCCATGGTGTACCATTTACCATTATACTTAACCCCTACTAGGGGCTCGTTTTCACATTTGAACTAATAGAACACTAGTCCTATTTGAGCATGAGTCTCACAAGATCGTCCATGCGGATACATCATTGCCACTGAATAGAAAAATAAAGATGTTTTCACATGGTGTTCCAGAAACCAAAACGCATCACCTCAATGTGGACCAAAAATTTAAACCAATTAGGCAAAAGAATAGATCAAACAATTAAAAAAGATTCTCTACCACAAAAGTAAAAGTTGAAAAACTCCTAAAAATTGGATATATAATAGAGGTGTACTATCCTGATTGGCTGGCCACAGTTGTCTTGGTCAAAAAAGCCAACGAACAATGAAAAATATGTAGATTTCACTGACCTGAATAAGACTTGTCCAAAAGATAGCTTCTCATTGCCACGCATTGACTAACTTGTGGATGCCACCGTATGACATGCTACCGTCTTCTTCACAGATGCTTACTCTGGATACAATCAAATCTGGATGTACAACCTTGATCAGGAAAAGACAAGTTTCATGACTGACCAAGGGCTATTTTGTTACAAAGTCATACCCTTTGGCCTAAAGAACGTTGGTGCTATATATCAAAGGTTAGTCAACAAAATGTTTTCAAACCTCATCGTCAACCAATGAAAGAATATGTAGATGACACGATTGTCAAAAGCAAGCATACCAAGGTTCATGTCACTCATCTGGGTGAAAACCTTGGATATTCTCAGAAAATATAGAATGAAACTTAACCTAAACAAGTGTCTGTTCAAAATAGGTTCAAGAAAGTTCTTAGGGTTCATGGTCAACTAGTGAGCAATTGAGGCCAACTTTGAGAAAATAAAAGCATCGATAACCTCCCGAGGCTATCAAGTCGGTCCAGAGATTGATAATGAGAGTGACTGCTTTGAATTGTTTCATCTCACAGGCAACTGACACGTGTGCACCTTTCTTCAAAGTACTATGTAAAAAATCTAATTTTTCCTAGAACCAGAATTGTGAAAAAGTATTTTAAGAATTAAAGGAATATTTGAATAGTCCACATCTTTTGGCTAGTTTGTAGCTAGGTGACGTCCTTTACCCTATACCTGGCAGCCTCAAAAACAACTGTCAATGCAACCTTAGTAAAGGATGACAATAGAGTCCGAAGACTTGTTTACTATGCCCGTACTTCCAAGCTCACAGCATAGTTATCCCCACGGACACCCAGCTTAGACAAGTACTTTCTAAGCCCAAGGTCTCTCATCGTTTGCAAAAATGGGCCATTGAACTTAGTGAGTTTGACATTGAATACGTTTCTCGTACAACCATTAAAGGCCAAGTCTTAACTAACTTCTTGTCTAAAAGTTATACAGAAAAATCATCCAACAAAGAAGAGGGTAGGTGGACACTTCATGTGGATGGCTCATCCAACAAAAATGGGAATGGAGTCAAACTTATATCAATCAACCCAAAAGGTGATCCCTTACATTACGCATTACGACTCCTATTCAAAACATCAAATAATGAGCAAGAATATGAAACCCTCATTGTAGGTGTTAACCTAGCAAAGGCTTTGCGAGCCCAACTGATAAACTGTTTCAACGACTCCCAGCTTGTTATGAAACAAGTACTAGGTAAGTTACAGGTTTGAGGTCCCAACATACAGGAGTATCAAATAATTGTGAAATTGTTAAATACCATGAAATCCTAGACTTTGAATCACATTCCACGAGAGGAAAATACTCAGGTTGATGCCCTCTTCAGTCTGGCTTCTACGGTAGACAAAGATCTGGAACGAATAGTCCTTATTCACTGCCTCAATAAGCCTAGCATCAAAGCCCAGAATATAGAAATGCTCCCAATTGAGTCAGACCTCTATTGGATGTATCCAATTAAGAGTTTTCTCATAAGTGTAACTTTGCAATAGACAAGAAACAAGTAAGAAAAGATAAGATCAGAGCTACTCGTTTCCTTATGATCTACAACGTACTATGCCATCGTGGCTTTCATGGCCCTTACTTAAGATGCTTGGTACTGAATGAGGCCGACTATGTTCTGACTGTAATACATAGGGGGCATGTGGTAACCATTTAGGTGCAAGAAGCTTAGCTCATAAAGTAGCTAGGCAAGGGTATTATTGGCCCACAATGCTCAAAGATGCAATCAGTCGTGTTAGAAACTGTGACAAGTGTCAACGACACTTACCTATGCCCAGACAACCTACCGAACAATTAACATGTTTGGAAAGTCCTTGGCCATTCGCACAGTAGGGGCGGGACCTAATTGGCCCATTGCTTGTGACCAAGAGAATCAAGTATGCAATTGTGGCTATAGATTACCACACCAAGTGGATGGAAGTTGGTCCACTCCTCCAGATCTCAGAAGACAGAGTTATCGACTTCATTTGATAGAATATAATCTATAGATTTGGAGTTCCCCATGCTTAATGGGACCCAATTCATAAAACGAAAATTGAAGAACTTATGTGAACAATATTACATCTAGCATACATTCTCTACAGTTGAGCATTCATGGGTCAACAGCCAACAGAGGCTACAAATAAAGTGATAAAGCAGAGCTTAAAAAGAAAGCTTATAACATGCAAGAAAAAACATGGGTCGAAAAACTGCCATAAGTCCTATAAGCCTACAAGACCACAACTAGAACAACTATAGGGAAAACACCTTTCTCCCTCACTTACGGTATTAAAGCCCTAATCTCATTCGAAATTGGACTGCCAAGTTACAAAACAAGTGTTGAGAACCTAGAGGGTAATGACGAAGGTTTAGCCTTAAATCTAGACCTCTTTGAAGATAAAAGGGAACAGAGCAAGATCAAGTTAACCGTCTACAAACAAAGAATGGCCAACCACTACAACCACCCAGTCAATCCATAGTAGTTCCAACAAGGTGTATTGTGTGGTATTTAGGTTCCGATACATCATTACAATACACGAGGGGTATTATGCAACAACACTAAGAAAGGTTCGCTTTGTTGTACCACCGGCAAGTCACCGCCAACCAGGGTACTGTCGGCCATGATATAGATCTAATAAAAGTCTAAGAACTATGGTGGACTCTTCTCAATTAAAGATAAAAAATTTATATTATGTTACAAGAGAGATGTAGAGTTAGTATACTATAACTTGTAACAAAAATTATCTAACATAATAAAAATATAATAATTTAATAAGTATTAATATCATACATATATAACTGTTAAAAACTAAAACTAAAAAAAATACATGTATTAAAATATAAAGAATAAGATTTGATTTAGGATTCTAAGAATGAAAGTATATTTAAAAATATATATTATTAAAAATAAAAGATTAACAAAATACAAATATTTTTTTGCCTGTGATTATTACATCTGTTTTCTTGAATAGACAAAAATAAATTGATTTTGTAATAGTGATAATATAAACGAAAAACTATTGAAAAATATTAAAATTTTCATATTAAAAAATTTTAAATAAAATAAAATATGAAATAATATAATATTAGAGAAAATTAAAATTTTAAGTTAAACAAAATATGATAAACTTTAAATATATAAATGAAGAACATTAATAGTTTTAGTTTTAAGTTTACCAACATGCTTTTTGTTTATTTTAATTTTTACACTATTTAACATTGGTATTTTATTATCATGAATTAAAATTAAACATATAAAATATTTTTGTTTTACACTATATGGATTTAAGAAATATTTTTATATAACATATATTATTATAATTATATATGTATAATTAATTAATATTTGATAAATGCGTGAATAAAAATATATATATTTAACTATTTTATTCATGATTTATTTACAACATTTTTGTCTACATGTCTACTAATTGTTCATACATATAACAATATATCAAAATATGCATACAAAAAATTAAACATAATATATTATTATAAGTAAAATATTTATTTAATATTAAAATTATACATACATTTAATTTATTTTGTAAAATTTTTGACCGAGATTACAGGCCTGCCCCCCCCCCCCCCCCCGTAAAGCTATGCACCTGCAGGTCTACTAGCCCAATTTATATTTTTCTTCTATTTCTTAAAATTTTATTTAAAAAATTATCTCGTCCATTATTTATATTAAAACTTTATTTTTTAAACACAGTTAAAAAAATAAAAAATATATATTTTAAAAAAAATCACTTGGTGAACTCTGGTGTCAGTTTTTCAAAATGGTGTACTAAATTATCAGAAAATAGTAGACCTAATTACTCTAATTGTAATAAGATGTGGACTGTTGCCGCAATAGTCACTTAAAAAAAATGGAGGAAAATATTTCATAGATTCAAATAATTTATGGGTTTCAAGTATTTCCTCATCAAGCAAACAGTGGAAAGAAGACGATGGAAAAAAAAACGTACGAGAATTCCTGGAAAGCATAAACAACTGGGTCGATTTTCGGAATAACAACGGGCAACCTCTCGAACAGTACGGAGGCCACGATTTTCTCGGAATTTGTACTAAACTCTCGTTGCTTAACAAGAGCTCCCGCAAAAATCCTCAATGATCTGTACATTGTGGATCTACAGCCACAAGTATAATATCGATGAATTTAAAACGAGCAAAACAATCACAAAGGCACAGAGCTCAGTATAAGCTTATAATAAAGCCCTAAGTAGGGCGAATTATAAAGCGAAGGAGGAGGTTTTACCCGAAAGAACCTAAGATTGTGATATTTGTGTCTCACTGTGACGAACGACGGGTTCGTTAAACCAGTGATGGAATAATGGCATTCTTTTCGGTTTTGCTTTTCTATAGCTTCTAAAGAGATCCACATTTTTATCAGTAGCCCACGTTTTAACCCCATAATTAAAAATAAATAAAATTACGTAAACTAAAATCTATGAAATTTATAATAAAAATAAAAACTTAATAATATTAAATAAATCTTAATAATTATAATTTAAATTAAATAATATTTAATATAAAATAATATATTAAACTCTTTTAATAAACAAAATATATAAATTAAATATAAAATGAGCTTATATTTTAATATACATCTTTGGTTGAATTTAAAAAAAATAAGCTTATATTTTCTACTAAAAACATTATGTTAAATAAAAAATAAAGATAAATTTTGTTATTTTTAGTAAATAAATTGTTACTCGATAATCAATATAAATATAAATACGTAAAAATTTTAATATCGAATTTTAATTATAAATAGATATATAATATAATTATTTAAAAAAAATTAATAAATTTTTTAAAAAAAAAAACTAATGATATTAGTCTTTTTATTATATAAAAATAAGCATTTTATTTATGATATTTTCAAGGTAAGCACTCTATGTCCTGTAATATGAAAAATGAACTTTTATTACAAAAAGAGATATTTAAGTCATTATGTAAAGTTGATTTTTGAAAAAAATCGATTTAAATGAATTTAAAGTGAGTTCGGTATAGAATCGACGCTATTCATGTAAGATGTAACGTCGGTTGATGTGGCAAACCGATGTTATCCACGCGTGTAGCGTTGGTTTGTTACGTCAACCAACGCTATGTCCTACGTGGATAGCGTCGATTGACCGGACGAATTAACGTTACATGCATGGATAGCATCGATTCGCCACGTCAACTGACGTTACGTCTTACGTGTATTTTTTAAATTAAAAAATGTATGCAGTTTTCAATTGAAATTTTTTTTAGGTACAATGTTTTTTTAAGTCAATTATTATTTTATTTGACTCTTTAAAATTTAAGTTGGATATATATATAGTATAATTTTTTATTTTTTTAGACAATTGGTTTTTAAAATTATATAATTTTGTGTATTGTTTTGGATTTTATATACATACGTACAATATATCTTTATTTAATTTTGTGTATTTGTTTTAGATATTATTTTAAAATTATTTTTTTTCTTTTTCTATAGTACATATATATATATATAAAAAGAGTTTAAATAAAATAATAATTGACAAAAAAAATCAATTTTAAATTACGTGGTTAGCGTCGGTTGACGTGGCGAACCGAAGCTACCTCCACGTGGATAACGTCGATTCACGTGGCGAACCGACGCTAGCCATATAATATTACCATTCTGCTCTTTTCTTCATTGCAGAAAGTTAAAAAAAATTCATTTCTCTTCTCCTTTCTCCCAAAACCGAGCTCTCACCCACACTCTTTCTCAATTTTCGGCCACCTCTAACCACCATTTTTAACGTCGTTTTGTGAGTTATATCATCTTCTCATTATCTTTCAGATCCACTATTTTTTTGAGCGAAATACTTAAATTTTTTATACTCATTTTTTTACTTATTCTCACTTACAAAACACTCATTTCTTCTTCATTTCTTTCATTTAGTCACTTTATAACATTCTTGTAAGTATTTTTATTAATTTTTTACTTATTATTCAGTTTGCTTTATTTTTTGTATAAATTTTTGATTTATGTATATTTTGTATTATGCTTGTTATTATATGTTTGGCTTATTTTCTGTGGAAATAATATCCGCATGTTGTGGGTTTAAGGGTCTATAATATTTACCGTATGTGGATAAATTTATTTACATATAAATAATTATATTTTATTAAGTAAAAGTAATATATTTGTAAAATGATTAAAATGATAAATGTTTTGTATTATGAATGTTTTGGTATATATTCTAATAATTAGGAAATTTATATATAATAATACTTGAAATATATTCATTGGATACATAATTAATTAATATGCTTAATTAATGTCATTAATAGAACATGGACAAATCTTGGATGTCAAAGTGTAGGATGTCAAAGTGTAGAATTGAGCAGGACTACATTTCTGGAGTTGAAAGTTTCATGGAATTTACTTGTAGAAATAGTAATATTGGAATTAGTATGATTTGATGCCCATGTGTTAAATGTAAAAATAAGCAATTTCATGAATTTGACGAGGTTAAGTATTACCTTATCTGTAGTGGTATTCTTTTGGGCTATAAATGTTGGTATTATCATGGAAAAAATATTGATAACACTCATGGGGAAGAGATAAATAAGAATGTGAGTGGATTACATACATCTTATCATAATGTACAGACAGAAAATATGTTTCATGGTATTGAAGATGAACTACATGAGGATGATCCCGAAATCTTTAAAAAACTTCTAGAAGATGCCGAAAAACCGTTGTATCCAAAATGCAAAAAATACACTAAAATGTCGAGATTGGTTCATTTGTACAATGTGAAGGCAAAATATGGTTTTTCTGACAAGGGATTCACAGAATTACTAAATCTACTAGTCGATATGTTTCCTGAGGGTATTGAATTGTCATCTTCAATGTATGAAATGAAGAAATATCTTAGTCGATTTGGCATGGAATATCATAAGATTCATACTTGTTCAAATGATTGCATTCTTTATAGAAAAGAATATGAGACATTAGATAATTGTCCGATGTGTAAAGAATCGTGATGGAAGCATGATACAAATGAGGCAACACATAAGAAAGGCGTGCCTGTAAAGGTTCTTTGGTACTTTCCTCCAATTCCTCACTTTCAAAGGTTGTTCAAAAGTAAAGAGACATCAAAGATGTTGACTTGGCATTCAGATAATCGATCTGATGATGGGGTGCTACATCATCCTTGTGATTCTCCAAATTGGAAAGTAGTAGATAATTTATCTCAATTTCATCTAATCCGCGCAATCTTCATCTTGCCATTACTGCTAATGAAATTAATCCACATAGTTCCCTTAGTAGTAGATATAGCTATTGGCCAGTAATTATGGTAACATACAACCTTCCTCCCTGGTTGTGTATGAAAAGAAAATTCATGATGTTAACATTATTGATCTCAGGACCGAAACAACCTGGTGTTGATATTGATGTATATTTACAACCTCTGATAGATGATTTAAAGACGTTGTGGAATGATGGTGTATATGTTTACGATGCACATAAAGAAGAACACTTTAACTTGAAGGGGGTTCTTTTATGGACAATTAATGATTTTCTTGCCTATGGAAACTTATCAAGACATGCAACAAAAGGTTATAAGAAATGCCCTATATGTAGTGATGGAACTTCTGCAACTTATCTTGTTCACGGACGAAAGATGTCTTATAGAAGACATAGAAGATTTTTTCCATCTAGACACAAGTTTAGATACCAAAAGAAACCGTTCGATGGTGAAGAAGATCATGATCATGCAACCCGACCTTTGCGAGGTGTTGAAATATTAAGGTAATTGAATGGTATGACATTAAAACGATATAGAAAGATGAAAAAAAACTCACTAAGGTAGGGAAACGAAAGAGGTCAACTAATGAAATGGGTGAAAATGAAAAAGAGTTTGAACCAACTTACCATGGTTGTTGGAATAAAAAATTAATATTTTGAGAATTACCTTATTAAAAAGACTTACACATTCGTCATATCTTAGATGTCATGCATATTGAGAAAAATGTATGTGAGAGCTTGATTGGTACTTTACTTAATATACCTGGAAAAACAAAGGATGGAATTAAAGCAAGACTAGATTTAAAGAAACTAGGCATACGACCTGAATTGGCACCAAGGGTGGAAAATGATAAGAATCGAACATACTTGCCACTAGCATCATATACAATGTCAAAAAAAAAGAAGGATGTGTTTTGTAAATGTTTGGAGGGTGTGAAAGTTTCTGATGGTTACTTATCCAACTTAAGAAATTTTGTGTCTATCATCGATAAGAAACTTTATGGATTGAAATCACATGACTGTCATATCTTAATGCAACAGTTATTACCAGTTTCTATTAGATCAATTCTTCCAAAACATGTTCGATTATCAATAATTCGGCTTTGTTCATTCTTCAATACAATATGCAAGAAATCTATATCAATTGACGAGTTAAATTCTTTACAGAAATATGTTGTAGAGACTTTGTGTCTAATTGAAAAATATTTTCCTCCTTTCTTCGATATAATAATTCACTTATGTGTTCATTTAGTTAGAGAGGTTCAATTGTGTGGTCTTACTTACTTAAGGTGGATGTATCCTTTTGTGAGATATATGCAAGTCCTTAAAGGATATGTAAATAATAGAAATCGACCTGAAGGATGCATGGTGGAACGCTACATTGCTGAAGAGGCCATTGAGTTTTGTTCTGAATACTTTAATGGTTGCACTGAAATTGGGAATCCTACTCACAAGTTGTTCTTAGAACATCACATGATCCAAGTAGGTAACCCTATGCTCGGTGGAAGTAAGAAATTGTTTATTGATCACACTCGATGGGAAAAAGCACACTAAATCATTTTGGTAAATAATAATGAGGCACAACCGTACATAGAGTAAGTGATTTTCAACCTTTCCATTTATGCAAAAATCATTTTTTATTTAACTATTAATGATGATATATATTTCATATATATTTAATAACATTACAAGATGCATTTGAACTTATTGAAGATCGATCCTCGTTATAAAAAAAGGAGGAGAAAAATGGTTGTATGATGAAGATAAGCGAGAGCTTATTAATTGGTTTCGCAACCATGTAAGTGTCACAAACAAAAATTCATGCATGTATGTTCCTAAATCTATGCAATGTTTTAAAACTTTGCTCTAAACACATTTCATGTTTTTGTATACATAGATTCGAGATGAACTCAAGAAACCCAATCATAAAATATCATAAAGTTTACAATGGCTTACACATGGGCCAAAATTTGATGTCAAATCATTTTCTAATTTCACAATAAATGGATCAAGGTTTAGGACTCAAGCTAGGGGCAAAGTCCGAGTAAATCAGAATAGTGGTGTGAAGATGGTTGCACAAACTATGCAATTTTCCAGTTCAATAGATGGTAATCCTATACTTTCTGATAGAACATATTATGGTATAATACAAGAGATTTGGGAATTGGATTATGAGGTCTTCCATGAAACAGTTTTCTTGTGTGATTGGGTCGAAGATGTTATCAATGTTGGATATAAAATAGATGATTTTGGATTTACCCTTGTAAATTTATCCAAGATAAGTCACACTGATGATCCTTTCGCGTTAGCACTTCATGCAAAACAAGTATTTTACGTGAACGATCAAATTGACACAAGATGGTCTGTTGTGTTAACGCCTCCATTAAAAGAGTTTTACCATTGTGATGCTTTAGAAGATGACAACCCTATGCTTGATACATTAACCAATATTAATAATTTCTCAAATAAATTGCCTAATGTATGTGATGATCTAGTTTATGATGATGATTCTTCGTCATGGGCTCGGAGTGATTATGAAGGAATGTATGTATACAATCAACAACTTAATTAAACATAATGTATGTTCTATATTGTTGTAATAACTCTTATATATATATATATGTATGTATGTATGTTTCTAAAATTGTCAATTAATTTATATTTCTTCATTGTTTGCAGATATTTCATGGATCCTCGGGTAACAGAGCTTGTAGATCCAAATGATCCATTGGGGTATTTGAAAAGAAGGGGTTGAGCGAATATACCTGATGCTTCACTTAACCCAGATGATAGAATACTTATTCTATTTGATGCTACTGGTAATCCAATAAGAGAAAATGGCCAACAATTGAAGTCCAGTATACCAATCAATATAAATGATTGGTCTCAGGTTGACGATGTAGAAAAGTTCAAAATATGGATAATCATTTGTGTAAATCTCTTATATTTCATAATCAATTACATATATTATATTTTTTTTGTATTATATCTAATTTTTTGTAGTGTGTTTTTACAGAATCGTTACAAAGTCGATGACAATTGGAAGAGCAAGTGTTATAAGATTGCAAATAAGGCGTCGAAGGAATACAAGACTTCCAGATTGGCAAGAAATTATGTGTTTTCATATTTGGAACCACTTGATGAGGTAGAGTTCTATAAAATCCCTGAAGGACACCCTTGGATTACACCTCAAGTTTGGAAATATTTCGTGGATTATAGACGTTCGGATGAATTTCAAATTATTAGGGAAGAACATCAAAATATACAAATGCATAACATTCTTCCTAACCGTACTAGGAGGTCTTCAAATCTTGAAGTTAGATATAGATTGGTATTATTAATTTGTATTAATTTATAAATATTTTTATATTTATTTTCCTCAATTTAATTTCATGTCATGGTTAATAAATTGTTCATGATTTATGTAGGAAGCTGAATTGGGTAGACTTGTTACCCAAATTGAATTGTACATAGAAACAAAGACTCCCAAAACGAAAAAGTCAAGACCGATGTCTAAGTGAGGAGAAGAACAACTAAATAAGTTGGTTAGTAATTTCGGTTGATACAAAGTCTTAATGATTTTTAATAATTGATGTAATAATGCATGATATGTTTGTGTGCTTTATTATTTGTATAGAGCTATTCAAGAACAAATATCCAAGGGTGAAATAATCGAAGAGCTTGGGAGAGATGCTCTATATCATGCATTCAGACCCGACCATCCTGGTCGTGTTAGGGGAGGTAGCCAATATGATGGTTATATGGAGTATTTTAACATTTCAAAACAAAAGCCTCAGACGGTCAATAAGGAGAAGTACACTAAAATTGAAGAAGAACTCAACTCCTTTAAAGCCTCAATGTTAAGTGAGATTGCCACTATAAAAGAATATCAATCACAACACATGTCAGCCATGACATCATTCTACAACCAGGGCATGCCATATTGGCCAAGCATGCAACCATCCATACCAGGCATGCCACAATCCATACCAGGCATGCCACCTACGCAATCTCATGGTGCTCAAATAATATCCAGTATGGGATATAGTCATCCTATTAGTCCTCCCTATATGCCAGGAATACATATGCAATCAAGTAGTGGTTCATTTTCTCCAATGCAATCTGCGTATTCTTACCATCAATCAAACCACGATGAACGTTTTGGTGAGAATGTACATCCAATAGCTACCCCACATGAGAGTCCTCCTCTATTTGATGAATCATATGTGGTAAGATTTTAATTTCGGGTGTATATAATCTATTATTTTAATTTCTTATTTTATGTTTTATTTTTTATATATAACACTTAAATATTTTTACAGAATATGAAATGTTTGTTGAAACATCCTTCGTCAACGGACTTTGTTGCTATTGGAACGGTACATCAATTGAGCGATGATCGGATGATTCATAATTAATATTTGTCTAATCATTAGCGAATAGTAATTGATCAATCATTGCTTCATGATTGTCCACTACTTGTGCCTTCTGATGCTACCATAGTCCAAGAGGCAGTTGGACAGTACGTGGCTTGGTTGTCGATTCAAGTTGTTCTAAATTTTGACGTGGTACTATTTTTTAATTTAAAAGATAACACTTGTTTACTACTATTATTTTATTATATCTTTTATTGTTACTAACATACATAATACTTTTTTTAGTCTATTATACCAGAACTCTTAAATGCGGCACCAAGTCATTTAGGAAGAAGCTTTGGAAAAAGTATAGTTATGATTATGCTTTAAACTTCAGAAGAAATCTTGCCACTTTGATGACTATTATTGGGAGGGCATCTAGCATAAATGATGGATGGACTGTGCCACTTCCTATAGAAATTTCTGGTGTAGATCTCGGCCAAAATTATATATCGATCGAGTGCATATTGCAACTATTTGAATATCAAATGATCAATTTAAGTATAATTCAAGTGTGGACAAGGTGAGTCCTCAATCTATTTAATTTTCTTTCATTTATGTAGAACATATATAATTATATTTATATTATCTAATTACTTATTGAAATCTTTTTTTATATAGGGCTTGTTATTATCAACTTCAAGATAATCACTCATCACATTTAGCAATGTTCTATGATTCTTAATATGTCAATCAATATCAAGAGAAGGATGTTAGCATTAGAGCTAAAAAATTATGTGATAGGAAATTAACGCTTAATAGAAATCAAAATTTGATAATCCCTTGGCCATTAAGGTTTGAACAAGGCCAAGATCATTGGATGTTGGTAATCATTGATCTGTTCAATAATCATGGTTGGTACTGTGACTCAGCTTCCATAGAACTGAGTAAAGGTACAAAAGCAGTTATTGAAATGTAAGAGTTATAGCTAGCTTTCTTCTATTATTTTTGTAATATTTAATAAAAAAAACTAATCGTTTTAAACCTTGATAGGGCATGGAAGTTATGGAACAAGTTTAGGGGCATTGCCCTTAAAAAATCTCATAAGCTTATATGAACAAAAGTTATGGTATGTACAAGCAAATATTAATAATTTTATTAATTTTACAATTGAATAATAAAGATGTTCAAATATGAAAAATCATGTACACTTATTTTTTGTAGGTTCCACAACAAAATAATGGAGTCATGTGTGGTTATTATGTCATGAAATTTATGAGCGAAATCATCACAAATATCAAAATTCCAATTGATGATGTGGTAATATCTTTTACCTATATACATAATTTTTTTAAACATATTTGAGTTATTTTTTGTAAATACATGAAATTACATTCATATTTTTATTTTAAATACATGTAGTTCTTTGGTTGGAACAAGACGGGATATGACTAGCAAATTTTTGATGATTTACGATAGGAATGGGCAGAACACATGGTTTAAATTATATCATCATAAGAAGAATCAAGAGAAGATTCTGATGATCTTGAATAGCATATGACAACATAACGGTAACTTTTTTAATGATTTAATTTCTCTATTCCTGTGTCTGAATTCCCTTGTTTGATGGATGTTTTGTTTGATGGATGGTTATATGCTCATGTATTTAGGGGAATGCATTGTTTGATGGAACTGTTTTTGGCCCAAACTTCATCTCATCTCTCTTGCCTACTTTCCTTATGACAACATCATATTAGCACTTTATTAATCATTTGTCTATAAATATAAAGTTATCTGGAATCTCTGTTGGTATTTTAATACTATAATGAGCTTTAAATATGAAATCAAGTGTAACTCATATTTTGTTACTTGGCTTGTATGAGTTTAGTGCCCATGAACATATTACAAAATTGTTTCATACGTTTAAGGGCACCAAAACTCACACAAGCCAAGTAACAAAATATGAGTTACACTGATTTCATATTTAGAGCTCATTATAGCATTAAAAATACCAACAGAGATTCTAGATAACTTCATATTTATAGACAAATGATTAATAAAGTGCTAATATGAGTTCGAAGAGTTATATCACTCGGATGTCTCTATAGTAATCTCTTTTTTATGGTAATATTTATAATGATTTAATTTCTACATTCATATGTCTCTAAAGCTTAGACTGCTTGTTTGATGGATGTTTACTTGCTCATGTATGTAGGGGAATGAATTGTTATATGAACCCGATATTTTTTGTCTAGTTTTCTTGTCACAATGTTGGTGATTCTAAGCCAACCAAGCTTGCTCGCACAATCCAATTACATTTTGACGATATTATTTTATTTGTAATTTAAGTTAACTATATATATATATATATTGTATATACATTATTTGTTTTTGTAATAAATTTAATTATCAAGTAATTAATTATATTTAAATTTTTAATTATTTGTATTATTATTTATATTTTGGTTTTTTATGCTATATATATTGAATACAGGGTGGAGTGAAAAATGAGAATAAAAATAAAAAAAATCATAAAATGAAAAGTCGGTTGACCGCATGAACTGAATTTACATTTTAAGTCACTCGCTGAACCGACTTTAAAGCCTGTTTTTGTAGTAGTGAACCCTTGTAAGCCAAAATAAAAAAAATATAAGCAATTTTAATATAGATTGTTTATCTGTATCCCCGATTTATATATTTATAAGGTTTAAGGATTCTTTATAAATAAATAAGTTAAAATCAATTTAAAAAATCACAAATATATTTATTGCTTGTATAATTAAATATAATAAATTTAAATTTATAGTACAAATTATAGCTATAATTAATTATTTATTTTGTCAATTTAATAATCACTATAAAAATTATTGGTCTCATATTATAATGTTATATTTTTATAATTAAAGTTTTGTTTTATTAATGTATATTATGTTACGGGCTTTAGGCCCAACTAGTTTATTTATATAGCATACTTGTACTTGTATTACACTTTACTTGTACCACATACATATGTATTCTATATAAAGGCACACATGTATATTCCTTGATTATGAAATATAATACAAACATTTAGTATTTTTAACATGGTATCAAAGACACTGCTCTGCTATTTCTTTTAACAATCTTGTCTCTTCTGGTATTACTCTACCTTTATCGCTTCTGCCACTACAACAACCGCTGTAGCCACTCACTGTTGAACCTCCAACATCTCTTAGCAGTTGTCCTTAGGTTTTGAGTCTGATGTCGCCATCATTGAGGAATCTCGCACCACACAGACCACTACAATCACTGTTTTCGCTGTGCATCTTGCTCCGATGTACCACAGTGATCGACTCACCTCGATCTACACAATTGTGGAAGTCTCGTAAGCATCGGAGCCTACACACGCCCTATGCGTAGCCCAAAGAAGTTGCACCTCAACCATGTGCCTCAACATCCCCTTCTACTGACATCACCCACCACGTGTAGCTGATATCATCGTTGACTGACCTTTTACAATTGACCAGAGTTGACTTTACAGACTAGGTTCTCATTATCCAATTTTTTGCATAGATTTTTTTTTGTAGTCTGTTTTTACATATTGTGTTTCTAAATGGATAAAAATTATGTTTTTCTTCCTTGCCCCATCAATATTGTATTAGAAGGGAACAAGAATTACTTATCTTGATCTCAAGCTATGCACAGTTTTCTTAAGGGTCTCATGCTCTGGCATTACTGTACTTGTACAATTACCATTCCTGTCAAAGGAGAAAGTGAAGAACATGCTACCTTCCTTGGTCGCATGATTGAATGGGATAGTCACAATCACATGATCCTCACATGGATTCGGAATACTTCCATTCCTTCCATCTCCAATCTGTTGGGCAACTTTGATGACACAAAATCAGCATGGGATATATTGGCCAAAAGGTACTCCACTACTCACGGATCCATGAAATATCAGTTAGTAGTTGAATTGCATCAACTTTGACAAGAACCAGGGAAATCCATTGATGACTACTATGATCAGCTTCGCTTCATTTGGGACCAAATTGACCTTTCTGATCCAATTTGAGCATGCTCAAAGGATGCTCAATAATATGCTACAATTAGAGATGAATTTCTTCTTTATGAATTCTTGATGTCACTTCACAAAGACTTTGAGCCCATCCGAGGTCAACTTCTTAATCGTAGTCCTCCTCCCTTTCTTGATACTGTTGTTAATGAGTTGGTTAGAGAAGAAACTCAGCTTGACCCTACACCATATCCTCTTAATATTCATATAGTTGATGGTTCCACCATGCATGGGAATAGTCTAGTTTTTTTTTCAACCCCTAACCTCTATATTCCTAGGGTCTTCCATGTACCTGACCTATCCTATAATTTGTGTTATGTGGGAAAATTAGCTGAACTAGGATATCACCTTATTTTTTTACTATTTTGGGTGTATTGTGTAGGATCTGAGGACGGGGCAAGAGCTTGGGACCGGTCTTAGGGTTAGGGGTATGTTTCCCATGGACAATCTTCATCTTCCACCTATTACTCCTGTCTCTGTTGTTGATGCAGCTGTTGTAGTTTCTTCCTTAGCTTCTTTCGCACTTTGGAATTCTCATCTTGGTCATGCCCCATCTTCATTCTTCTTCAGCCTCATGAGCACAAAAAACTTGAGCCTCGATCTAGACTTTGTTGTTTTCTTGGTTATAGTGAAGCCCAAAAAGGGTATCAGTGCTATGATCTTGTATCTCATCGTCTTCGTGTTTCTCATAATGTTGTCTTTTAGGAACATCGCTTATTTATTGAACTCTCTCACTTTCATTCTTCCCTAACTAACTCTTCTATTTTAGAAATCTTTCCAGATGAGTCTCTTGTTTTTTCTACAGATACTCTTGATCCTCCTTTGGACTTCTCTATTATATCTTCAGATATTTTTGATGATTCTCTTAGACAGGTTATAGATGAATGGTTTAATGGAAAGCTACCCCCATCTTGAGCCTAGGTCCCCTACTCCTACTCTGCTTGAAGATCCTCCACAAGACATTCCACCTTGCAACTCAACCCGCGTAAGATCCATTCCTGCACATTTACTTGACTATCATTGTTACACTACCCTTGTTACACTCTATGAGCCTCAAACCTATCATGAGGCCTCTACTGACCCTTTTATGGAAGATTGCAATGAAAGAGGAAATTGATGCATTAACCAAAAACCATACTTGGGATCTGGTTACTCTCCCTCCTAGTTAGTCTGTGGTTGGTTATAAGTGCATCTATAAGATCAAGACTCGCTTTGATGGGTCCATCGAGCGCTATAAGGCTCGTCTTATTACAAAAGGTTTTACACAAGAATATAGGATTGATTATGAAGAGAATTTTGCTCCATTTTCTCGTATCTCCTCTGTTCATGCCCTCTTAGCTATTGCCGCTGCTAGTAAATGGGACCTTTTTCAGATGGATGTTAAAAATTCCTTCCTTAATGGGGATTTGCATGAAAATGTCTATATGTAACCTCCTCGTAGTCTTTATATTGAAACAAATAAGGTTTGTCGCCTTCGACGTGCACTTTATGGCCTTAAATAAGCTCCACGAGCTTGGTTTGCCAAGTTCAGCTCCACCATCTTTCGCTTGGGTTACACTGCCAGTCCTTATGATTCTGCCTTACTTCTTTGTCGCAATGATAAAGGCCCCATTTTGCTTCTCCTATATGTGGATGATATGATCATAACTGGTGATAACCTCAGTGGCATTCTAGAACTCAAGGATTTTCTTAGTCAGTAGTTTGAGATGAAAGACCTTTGACATCTCAACTATTTCTTGGGTCTTGAGATCACTCATTTCACAGATGGTCTTTATATTACTTAAGCAAAATATGCATCTGACCTTTTATCTTTAGTTGGACTCACTGATAACAGGACTATTGACACTCCAATTGAACTTAATGCGCATCTGACACCCTCGGGGGGGAAACCATTGTCTAATCCCTCTATTTATAGACGATTGGTTAGTAGCCTATTTTATCTCACAATTACTTGTCCAAAAATTTCTTATGTTGTTCATCAGGTGAGCCAGTATCTATCTACTCTATGATCGACTCACTATGTTGTTGTTCTACGCATTCTACGATACTTAAATGGCACTCTCTTTCATGACCTTTTCTACGCAACTCATTCTCCTCTTATACTCCGTGCATTCTCTGATGTTGATTGGGCAGGAGATCCCACTGATCGCAAGTCCACTACAGGTTATTGCTTTCTTGTTGGTTCTTCTTTTATTTCTTGGCAAAGCAAGAAACAAACTTTCGTGGCCCGCTCCAGTACTGAAGCAAAATATTGTACTCTTATTGATACCATGTCTGAGCTCCTTTGGCTACGATGACTTCTTAAGGATTAGGGTATGTCCACATCCTTTGCTACTTCCCTTTATTGTGACAACCAGATTGCCATTCATATTGCTCACAATGATGTCTTCTATGAACGGACTAAACACATTGAGATTAATTTTCATTTTATCCGTTCTCATCTTGTCCATAGTGCTCTCAAGCTTTTCTTAATCTCCTCCAAAGATCAACTTGCAGATATCTTCATCAAGACACTTCCCAAGGGACGTACTCAGGATTCAGTTAACAACTTCAAGCTGTTCTCACATCCACCTTGAGTTTGAGAGGGGCTGTTAATATATATTATGTTATAGGCTTTAGGCCCAGTTAGTATACTTGTATAGCATACTTGTACTTGTACTACACTTTACTTGTACCATACACATATGCTTACTTGTATCGTACACACATGCCTCCTATATAAAGGCACACATATATATTCCTTGATTATGAAATACAATACAATCATTCAGTATTTTTAGCATATTTTTTATTTATGATAATATAATTTTTGATCAAAATTTATAAATATATAATTTATTTTAAAAAATTATAGACTATATAATTGGGAATATAATTCCCAATCCCACACTATTTTCCCATAGGGCATGTTCAGTGGTGTTAAAATTAAAGTTGTCTTACAAATTTTGGTTCTTACAGAAGATATAAACATCATAAACTACATGTTATTTATTATTGGTCCAAAACTTCAAGCCCATAAGCCCATCTATTATTTCCCAGCTTGTACCCTAACTGATATATATATTTGCCTTCCTACGAATGACCATTAGCCGCTTGAGAATAAAATTTGAGAGCTGAAAAAAAGGAGCAGTGGTAGTAAGAATAGAGTAGCAGCTGCATTGAAGTTGAAAATAAAGAAGAATAGAGAAGAGGGGAAATCAGCCCAAGGACAAACTATCCATTTCAGCTACCATTTGTGGTGTTTCTCTCATTTGTACGGTAATATTTTGATTTAATAGCAAGTTTGTTAATTTATCTTGCTATATAATACAAGTAAATTAGAGGGGATATTTTATGGGTTGATTTTGGATTTTGGTATAATTTGTGAAGCTCTGAAAATTGGTGTTTGTATCTCCGTTTGATTACTAGTGGATTTTTCTCGGTGTGTCGTCGTTAGTAGAGTAGACTTTTCACATTGAAAAGTTGAACCACTTAAATCATTGTGTGCCATTTATTTTCTTACTGGTTATTATTTTGCTGTTATCCATTATTATTAATTTGTGCAACCAAAATTAGACCCAATATTTGCTTCTGTAAGTGCTAATTTATAATAAATTGGTATCAGAGCATTGGGTTATTCTGCTATTTATTGGAACTGATCAAGTTTACTCTTTTGGATTTATTTTGAGCTTCTAATTATCTGATTGGTTTCATATTTTATGGGTTGTGCTTCTATTTATTTAATATTGGGTTTTCTGTCATGGTGGCAAAATATGAAATTGAGAAATTCAATGGTAGAAATGCTTTTAGTCTTTGGCGTATGAAAATGTGGGCCGTATTAGTTAAATAAGGGCTCGTTAAGACACATGAAGGCAAGGATAAATTGCCAGAAAAATTAACTGATGAAGAAAAAGATGCATTAATCGAAAATGCTCTCAAGTCAATTCAGTTATCCTTGTTTGATGAGGTATTACGCGAAGTTGGTGATGAGGAATCTTCTGCTGGGTTATGGCTTAAATTGGAGAATTTGTATATGACCAAGTCTTTGACCAGTCGGTTATATTTGAAGCAGCGTTTGTATACATTCAGAATGTCAAAAGGTACACCTTTGCACGATCATCTTGATGAATTTACTAAAATTATTCGTGATATGAAAAATGGTGGTGTTAAGATTGATGATGAGGATCAGACCTTAGTTCTATTATGTTCTTTACCTCATTCATTTGAACATTTTGTTGATACCATGCTATATGGGTGAGACATTATTTCTTTGGAAGATGTCAAAGCAGCTTTGAATTCTAGAGAGTTGAAGAAAAAGGTGTCTATAAGTAGTAATGATAATAGTAGTGGTTTATTTGTCAAAGGTAGAAATCAAGAAAAAAGGCACAAGCAATAATAGAGGCAAGTTTAGATCTAAATCTAGAAA
Organism: Hippophae gyantsensis; assembly: GCA_030763125.1. Taxonomy (NCBI): domain Eukaryota; kingdom Viridiplantae; phylum Streptophyta; class Magnoliopsida; order Rosales; family Elaeagnaceae; genus Hippophae; species Hippophae gyantsensis. The sequence continues at coordinate 36,273,252 of CM061030.1, forward strand.
AATAAAAGATAAATGCAACTATTGCCGTTAGGAAGGGCACTAGAAAGTAAATTGTCCAAAACTCAAAGGTAAAGGAAAATCTGCCACAATGTCTTCTGGTAGTAATGATGTTGCTGGTGTTGCAGATAGTTCTGGTTCTGATGGTGAAAATGTTCTATCAGTATCTATTGGTTCTCCTAGAGATGTTTGGATTCTTAATTCGGGTTGCACTTACCATATGTGCCCCATTAGAGATTGGTTTGCTTTTATCAATCTATTGATGTGGGTGTTGTCTTGATGGGAAATAATATGTCCTGCAAGGTTGTTGGTATTGGTACTGTCCGAATTAAGATGCATGATGGTATTGTTAGGACTTTGAAATATGTTCGTCATGTTCCAGATTTGAAAAAGAATTTGATATCTTTGGGTACTCTTGATTCACAAGGCTACGAGTATGTAGCTGAAGGTGGAGTTTTAAAAGTTAGTAAGGGTGCTTTCGTTGTTATTAAAGGGCAATTGTCGCGTGGTCTCTATATGCTTCAGGGTAGCACTGTTATTGGTAGTGTTTTAGTTTCATCCTCATCATATCAAGATTCAAACAATACTCGATTATGGCATATGCGGCTTGGGCATATGAGTGAGGCATGGATGTCTATTTTGAGCAAACGGGATTTGCTTTGTGGTCAGAAAATTGGGAAGCTTGATTTCTGTGAGCACTGTGTCTATGGAAAGCATCGTAGGGTCAAGTTCAGTACAACCATCCATAAAACAAAAGGTACTGTTGATTATATTCATTCAGATTTTTGGGGTCCTTCTCGTGTTGTGTCTAAGGGTGGTACCTGGTATATATTGACTTTTATTGACGACTTCTCCCGTCATGTTTGGGTGTATTTTCTGAAGAATAAGAATGATGTGTTCTCAAAATTTGTAAAATTCAAGGCTTGTATAGAGAATCAAACAGGTAAGAAAATCAAGCATTTGAGAACTGATAATTGTTTGGAATTATGTGATGGTCAGTTTAATGAGTTTTGTGAAAGAAATGGCATAGTGAGACACCGCACTGTGCGTCATACACCACAACAAAATGGAGTAGCAAAGCTTATGAATATGACTCTCTTAGAAAGAGCTCATTATATGCTCTTTCAAGCTGACTTGGATAATAATTCTTATAAAAACTTTTGAAATAGAGCTTCACTCTAACTACCGGGCGATTGTACCAACAAATAAAAGAGCACTACTCTAAATCAGACCAGATAACTAAACCTTAAAATCTAATTTTCAGATTTAAGTTTGTAATGAAAAATAATATATTTCTCTCTAACATTCTTAATATAAAATCTTGAATAAAAATAAAATCAATTCATTTTAGAGATTTTTACCTATTTAATATTTCACAAGCATAACAACGTTATTATTATATCATGTTTACAAACAGTCAGCAAAGTTAAATTTAATCACAGACAAATTAAATATAACATGTAAGAATAAAGCATAAAAAATAACTGTAAATAAAATCCTTACAGTACTTCGATGCTATTTCCATTGCTGGAAAACCTCCAAACGGAATTTGCACTCCCATTTATTGAATAAAAAAGAAAATAAATTACAAAAATATAACTAGTTCTTCTCAAAAAGAGAAGAACCTAAAAACTAAGAAAAACTAAAAAATGAGAGAAAGAAAGAGAAGAGAAGATGTGTTTTGAGGTGTGTTTAGAAGTGAAGAGAAGAGGGGTATTTATAGGTGAGGATGGAGAGAAAAAATGGGTGAAAAAATGGTGGAAACGCGGAGTGGTGATTACTGACGTCATTGATGACGTCAACATAACGTGGGGTGGCTGCGCGCGGAATGGGCGCAGATGGGCAGCGGCGTGCGCGGATCGAGTGCGCGATAGGCACGCGTGAAGAAATGCGCGCAGTGCGCCACCTGTGCGCGCTGGGATCAGGTATGTCATGCTGTGATTTATTGCCTTTTTGACCCATTTTGTCCAATTTTTCCATATTTGTTGACTTTTCCTCATTTATTTTTGAATATATTTGTGATGTATTGCCTCCAGTATTCCTCTTTGAGTCTTTAGGTTACATTTTTAAGCGAAAATACCTGAAAAACAATGAAAATACCCGTGATTTCGAAAAGACAAATTTGTATAAATATATGAGAAAATCATATAAATATATATATTTTTAATTAATTAATGTGCATAAAATCATGGTAATTTTAGTACTTTTTGAGCACTCATCACAACCTCCAACCAGCTTCTTGCTAGTCCCTTAGCAAGAGAAGCGATAAAAACTAAAAATTAAACTATCCTAAATCACTTCCGTGGATTGACACGGTTGCATTTAGCCTATGCAACAAGCCTTTGAACCCCCAGGTTGCCCTAGTGGACGAGTTTGAGTCTCGTGAGGGTTTTCAATAATGATACCCACAAACATTGAACTAAATATAAAATTAAAAGAAATAATAAAAACAACAACTTAAAAACTAAAATTACAACAAAATCAAAAATTAATTTTTAAGAATAAAATAAAACAACATAACACAAAAATGTCTCATACTTTTTAATCTCCTTGAAGATCATAATTAAAATCTCAAGCATAAGTTATTTTAATCTTCTTAAGCAATCATGATTTATTATAATAATTAGTTAAAAATCATTTTCATATTTCATATCAAAAATGTATCAATTTAATTTCACCAAATTTCAGTGTCATGAATCCGAATTCGCTTCGACTCTATTCCTCACAAGTTAATACTCTCAAAACACTGATACTAATTTATATGCGAAAGAGTTGATGTATAGAAATGAACTAATATTTTCACATATGTATAAAGAAGAAAGGCTCAAAGTGTTATTTTGACGTTGATCTCAGGGAAGAAATCAAATGTATAAATTATAAAGATATCATATATAAAAATTATTTTCATGCATAAATCAAACTCATTAAGAAAAAATTTCAAGATATATGCCTTTTACAAATGAAGAAAGTGCAATGAATTTTTAGGGAATTACTTCCTATATCTTTCTTTTGTAATTAGCCTTTACTCACAATTTTGTAGACAATATGGGTCATAGTATGTAGATTATACTATATATTCTTTCTCTCTATATTTTTCTGAAGATATTTTTCAATATATATCATTTTTAGAGAGTCAACCCATGTACAGATTGTACATTTTTTTTTAGGATTTTGGTGATTGGTTAATTTTGTGGCTTTTCTGTTTGATTTGGTTTAGGTAACTCCAGATATATCTTTTTTTTTGTAGCAGTCATGCATGAATGAGATAAAAGCATATACTATCAATTTCTACTCAAATCATTTAATCTAAGCAAAAATAATAATAAAAAATATACGACACTCTATTAAGATGAGAAAAAATTCATACATTCAATGCTAATGCCTATAAAGATCATCTAAAAATTTGAAGAAATAAGAAATGTGTATGGAGTAGAAAAAATATATATTTCACTCTGAATAAGAGAAATTAGGCTCAAATTATATCTCACAAATGTAATCTTCACTAAAACAAATTCATAAACACCGATTTTGGGTTTAATATAATTTCTACATCTTATCAAGAAATACTAGTTATAACAAAAACTAACTATTTATCAAAAACAATTACAAAATATTTCATGATATGTTTTCAAAAATTAATCTAATAGTACAAAAGACATAACTATTTACTTAAATTTGATTTAAAGAAATGATAAATTTTTGTGAGAATTTTTTTTTAAATTCTATAAATTACTAAATCACACAATAAAAATGAAAATGTGAAAAAAAAGAAAAAAATTATTATTATTTTTTATTTTTTTTTTAAATTGTTAAATCTTTTTTTTAATTAAGCATGGTAACTTTTCACCACCCCCAACCTAAAACTTACATTGTCCTCAATGTAACAACTATAAATTAAAGATAAAGAGAAAAGAGAGGAAATATTACCTATTTCTTGAGAATGTTGCAAGCAGTGATGGAGAAATGCAGGTGCATCCATCATGTTCATTAAAGTACACACAGACAGATCGCTGTGAACTTCTAACATCTCAACAATTTTTTTTAGTTTTAACAATTTTTAAAATTATTCAAATGTAATTAAACTAAAATAAACAATAAAATAAAGAAGAGGAAATTACCTAAAATGATGGGTTGCCCCCCATCCAGCGCTTAGTTTAACGTCTTAGCAAGACATAACTTGGGGATTTCATTTTAAGTAAACTCAATGTCCCCTCATCAATGAGTCAATCAAACCGACAAGTAAGACAAGATTGTCTACCTATACTTTTTTCAGTCATGTCCTATGCATTTTCAAATTTTTCTGTACTTAAAACTAGGGACATGCTTGTGAGTTTTAGATAATTCATGTCTAGGTACAAATCAAATAATTAAAGGCATCAAAACACAATTGTACTTAGATAAAAAAACAACTAACTCCTTAGATTGTAATTAAAACTTTAAAATTTTGGAGATAGTTTTAGAATTTTTTTTGTTTTTAAGTATAATATCTAAGTTAAAATAACATAATTAGTATTAACCAAGAGTGCTCCGAGGAAAGAATGGTGGGGCAAAGGCTCCTTAAAAACCATCCTCCTAGATAGAGCAACATTCCTAGTAAAGACTAGTGGCATAAAGGCTTCCAAGAATTAGTCTTCTAGATAGAACTCCCTTAGATCTTTACTTTTCATGCTATTAAAATTAAGTTAATTAAGTTAAGTTCATTTAAATTTTAAGTTAATTAAGTTAATAAAAAGGTAGATTAATTAAGTTAATGAAAATCTAAGTTAATTAAGTTAGTAAATTAAGTTGCTATAAGTTAGTAAATTAATTCATTTTAGATATTTTTACCTATTTAATATTTCGCAAGCATAGCAACATTATTATTATATCATGTTTACAAACAGTCAGCAAAGTTAAATTTAATCACAGACAGATTAAATATAACATGTAAGAATAAAACATAAAAAATAACTGTAAAGAAAATAAAATCCTTACAGTACTTCGATGCTATTCCCGTTGCTGGAAAACCTCCAAACCGAATTTGCACTCCCATTTATTGAATCAAAAAGCAAATAAATTACAAAAACATAACTAGTTCTTCTCAAAAAGATAAGAACTTAAAAACTAAGCAAAACTAAAAACTAAGAAAAACTAAAAAATGAGAGAAAGAAAGAGAAGAAAAGATGTGTTTTGAGGTGTGTTTAGAAGTGAAGAGAATAGGGGTATTTATAGGTGAGGATGGAGAGAAAAAGTGGGTGAAAAAATGTTAAAAAATGGTGGAAACGCGGAGTGGTGATTGTTGGCATCATTGATGACGTCAGCATGATGTGGGGTGGCTGCGCGCGGAATGGGCGCAGATGGGCAGCAGCGCGCACGGACTGGATGTTGATGGATGCAGGCGCGCGCAGATGGACGCGACTGGGCGGCTTCGTGCGAGATTGCCTCCTTTTTGACATTTTGGACCTTTTTGACCCATTTTGTCCAATTTTTCCATATTTGTTGACTTTTCCTCATTTATTTTTGAATATATTTGTGATGTATTGCCTTCAGTATTCCTCTTTGAGTCTTTAGGTTACGTTTTTAAGCAAAAATACCTGAAAAACAATAAAAATACACGTGATTCCGAAAAGACAAATTTATATAAATACATGATAAAATCATATAAATATATATATTTTTAATTAATTAATGTACATAAAATCATGGTAATTTTAGTGTTTTTTGAGCACTCATTAGTTGTCATGCTTATGCTCATGTTAATGATGGTAAACTTGAGCCTAGGGCATTGAAATGCATATTTTTGGGATATCCTTCTGGGGTGAAGGGTTATAGATTATGATGTGTTGAACCCAAGTCACCTAAATTTTTGATTAATAGAGATGTTAAGTTTGATGAGTTTTACATGTTGCAAAATAAAAAAAGGAGTTTATTGTTGCAGATAAAGACCACGGTGTTAGTGAACAGGTGGAGCTTGAGAGTGAAGCTCCTAGTCAAGTGCAAGAGGGCACTTTAGATCAGCCATCTATGGATGAGATAGATGATTCTGCTCATGATGTAGCAGAAGAGCAACATGAGCAACCATATAGTATCGCTAAGGGTAAAGGAATAAGAGAGATTCGTCGCCCTCAGAGGTACGCAGATGCAGACTTAGTTTCTTTTGCATTGTCTGTGGTAGAGTCTATTGAGGTGTATGAACCTTCTAGTTATCATGAAGCTGTCACTTGTGATGAGTCTGTTCAGTGGTTGGTTGCTATGAATGAAGAGATTGAATTGCTTCATAAGAATTATACTTGGGAATTGGTGAAACCGCCTAAGGGCTAGAAGATTATTGGAAACAAATGGGTCTTCAAGAAAAAGGAAGGTATACCTGAGATTGAAGCAGCTAGGTTCAAGGCACGTGTTGTTGCAAAGGGATATTTTCAAAAGAAAGGTATTGACTTCAATGAAGTATTTTCACCTGTTATGAAACATAGCTCTATTCGTGTGTTGCATACTATGGTTGCATTGTTTGACATGGAATTAGAACAACTTGATGTCAAGATAGCATTCTTACATGGTGAGCTTGAGGAACAAATATATATGCATCAACTAGAGGGGTTTGTTGTTCCAGGTAAGGAAGATCATGTTTGCTTATTGAAAAAGTCTTTATATGGGCTGAAGCAATCTCCTAGGCAGTGGTATATGCGATTTGATTCTTTTATGATTGATCATGGTTACTCTAGGAGTGATTATGATAGTTGTGTTTATCATAAAATATTTCATGATGGTTCATCCATTTATTTGTTGCTTTATTATTACTTCTAAGAATAAGTCTGAGATTCAGAAATTAAAGTCTCAATTTAATGGTGAGTTTGAGATGAAAGATTTGGGTGCAACGAAGAAAATTTTAAGCATGCAAATTTACAAGGATAGAAAAGCGGGCAAGCTTTATTTGACTCAAAAAAGTTATATTGAAAAAGTTCTTATACGTTTTAGTATGAAAGAGTCTAAACCTGTGAGTACACCGTTAGCTACGCATTTCAGGCTTTCTTTGGATTTGTCACCACAACCAGAAGAAGAAGAGCAGTATATGTCTCAGGTTCCATATGCTAGTACCGTTGGTAGTTTGATGTACGCTATGGTTTGTACTTGTCCAAACATTTCATATGTAGTTAGTGTTATCAGCAGATATATGGGTAATCCTGGTAAGGGTCATTGGCAAGCAGTGAAATGGATACTTTTGTATTTGAGAGGTACATCTAATTTTGGTTTGGTATATGATGGGAGTTCTAATACTGGTTACAGTATTATTGGTTATATGGACTCTGATTATGCTGGTGATCTAGATAGAAGAAGATCTTTGACAGGTTATGTCTTCACTCTTTCTCATTGTGCCATTAGTTGGAAGGCTACTTTACACTCTACAGTTGCTTTGTCTACGATAGAGGTAGAATATATGGCAACAACAGAAGTAGTGAAAGAAGCCATTTGGCTTAGAGGTTTGGTCTGTGATTTTTGTTTACAGTAGGATACTTCTGTTGTATTTTGTGATAGTCAGAGTGCTATACACTTGACTAAGAATACTATGTATCATGAAAGAACCAAACACATTGATGTTAGGTATCACTTCGTTCGTGACATTGTCTCTTAGGGTGCTATTGTTGTCAATAAGATAGTCACTACAGAGAATCCAGCTGATATGTTAGCCAAACCAGTTCCATTTAATAAGTTCAAGCATTTCTTGGACTTGATTGGTATTTGTCGAAGATGATCACCCTTTGGGGCTTTGGACGATGGTTATTTGGTAATCTGAGGAATTTCATTTGAAGAATTGGTTTTTCTGTTTTGAGCCAAGGTGGATATTTGTTATTTATTATTGGCCCAAAACTTCAAGCCCATAAGCCCATCTATTATTTCCCAACTTGTACCCTAGCTGATATATATATATTTGCCTTCCTGCGTATGACCATCAGTCGCTTGAGAATAAAATTTGAGAGCTGAAAAAAAGGAGCAATGGTAGTAAGAACATAGCAGCAGCTGCATTGAAGCTGAAAACAGAGAAGAATAGAGAATAGGGGAAATCAGCCCAAGGACAAACTGTCCATTTCAGCTGCCATTTGTGGTGTTTCTCTTATTTGTACGGTAATATTTTGATTTAATAACAAGTTTGTTAATTTATCTTGCTATATATTACCAGTAAATTAGAGGGGATATTTTGTGGGTTGATTTTGGATTTTGGTATAATTTGTGAAGCTCTGAAAATTGGTGTTTGTATCTTCATTTGATTACTAGTAGATTTTCCTCGGTGTGCCGTCGTCAGTGGAGTAGACTTTTCACATTGAAAAGTTGAATCACTTAAATCATTGTATGCCATTTATTTTCTTACTGGTTATTATTTTGCTGTTATCCATTATTATTAATTTGTGCAACTAAAATTAGACCCGATCTTCGCTTTCGCAAGAGCTAATTTATAACACTACATTATCAAGTTTTATAAATAATAAGATTTGAATTACACTAACTTAAATATGAAAAAAATGCTCATAAAAAAGGGACTTTTAGTGTTCACCTATTTAAAAATACATCTAAAAGAATTCACCAAGATGCATGTAGTTTTAAAGAAAATTTACTAGCTTATAATTTGCATGCTAGAAGTGTTAAACTTTTCTTTTAAAAACAAAAGTGGGTTAATTAATTTAGTTTTATAACTTTATTGTACAACAATGCGTTTAAAATTTCATTTCACATAAATATTTAAATTTTGTAATTTGCAAGAAGATAAACTTGAAAGATGAAATAACTTCATGTTTTGGTCAGTAAGATGTGGTCTTCTTAAAATTGTATGGTTAAATTTGATTTGTTAATTTTTTGACGGTTTTCATCCGATCATCAGATCGAATTGGATGAAAAAAATTTCAATCTATTAAGTTCCGATCGCATGTCAGATTTCATTATGAATCAGATCTGACCGTAAAATAATTAAATATATATTTATATTTATACATTAATCGTATCCTCATTTGTTAGTCCTATTTCTATTAAGGTTTCTTTCAGGTCAAATAAGTTCGTGAAAATTTAAATTTTTTATTAAAAATATCAATAACAGAATTAATTAAATTTATTGGTCGCATTGATCGAATTCAACCGATCCAATCCGAATAGATTACAGATCAGATTTAAAATGTGATTGAATCAGTTACAGATTAAGATGTTTCAATCTGATTGAAAGGTTGGATCAACTTAAATGGGTATAAAATCAACAGTTTCGATCCAATATACACCCCTATTTACGGTGCATATTCAATTTAAATATTTATTATTTAAAATAAAAATAAAATATGAAATTTATTTTATTTTTAATTATTTTAGTTTATCAGTTCTTAATAAAAGTGTAAAGTATATTAAATAAAATTTTACTCAAATTATACCGTGAATTTCGAAAAACTCATTCTTGTAGCATGATGATGTATTACAATTGTTAGGCTTAGTTTTCAGCACAAAAACTTAATATATTAAATAAATAATTTATTTTAATTATATGTTAAATTTATTGATTTTATATATTTTTAATGTGTAACTGTGTACGGGTGCCTCATGAGTTCCCTTTTGTTATGCCATCTCTGGCCTCACAAATGCACCCCGCCACCTTCTCATGACTCTTATGAACAAGATTTTCCATCCCTACCCTCGATCGGTTCGTGGTAGTATATCTTGACGACATTGTGATATATAGCCTGGACTTTGGAAGAACATCTAGAGCATTTGAAGAAGGTGTTCGAGGTCCTAAGGAAAATGAGCTATACGTCAAGAAGGAGAATGTTCCTTTGCCCAAGATGAGGTGATGTTCTTGGGGCATAGGATAAAGGATGGAAATTGATGATGGATGGAGCTAAGGTGAAGGCCATCCAAGAATGGGAACCTCCCGCACTAAGGTTCCCCGAGTTAAGATCTTTCCTTGGATTGGTAAACTATTACAGAAGGTTTATCAAGTCCTACTCACGAGAGCAAAACTCCCCCTCACTAACTTGCTTAAAAAGAACAAGGCTTGGGAATGGACAAGTGAATGCCAAGCCTCATTTGAAGACTTAAAGAAGGCCGTTAGTGAAGAACCTGCTTTGTCTTCTGGACCCTCCAAGACATAACGAGTCGCACACGCATGCTTTGGAACTTTGCCATTGGTGAGTATCATGCGGGAAGAGCGTGATAGCTTATGAGAGCCGCAAGCCGGGAATGACACCGAACGCCGCTATTAATGCAAGAAAAGAAATGACTATCATTCATTGCCTAAGGTGTGGCGACATTACTTATTGGGTTCTCATTTTGTTATCATGATCGGACAATGTTGCAGAACAAGCTACTCTGTGACTCAAAAGAAGTTGAGTCCTAAGCAAGCTCCGGTGGCAAGATTTCTTGGCGGAGTTTGACTATAGGTTGGATGCAGTCCGGTAAAGCCAATGTGGTGGCCGATGCTACTGAGTCGTTAAGGCGAATTGGCACCAGTAGGCCAACTAGTCCTTTGGAAAGGATCAAAGAAGTTGGCGTGATGCCCTTTTCAAAACCTCCTCGCTCTCATCAAGGAAGGAAAGACGAGACGATTTTGGCCGAGTGACGGACTACTCTACGCTGCGTAATCGTATCTTCGTGCCAAAATGGGGGAGCTTAAGGAAAGAGCTTATCACAGTGCCATGATTCCTTATGGTGGACACCCAGAATGAGACGCACCCTTGCTTTGATCAAGTCTATCTACTATTGGCCTCAACTTAGACGATGTAGAAGCTTATGTGAAGACTTGCCTTGTATGCCAACAAGACAAGATAGAGCAAAGATGCACCGAGGCTTGCTAGAGCCGCTATTCCGGGAGACCACGAGAGTTGTCTCTATGGATTTCATCACACTTGCCAAAATCGAGGGTTTTGGCAAAGATAATTGTCGTCATCGACCGCTTCAAATAAGTATGCAACATTCATCCTCGCTTCAACGGATTCGCACGGCGTATGAGACTAAGCACGCTATTCCTTAAACACGTGGTGAAGCACGGGGGATTCCATCCAACATAGTGAGGATCGAGACCCACGATTCACGGGGAAATTTTGACGGAATTGTTCAAGCCGTCGGGGCTCGAGACTTGAACTTCTCCACAAGCTTTCATCCTCAAAGTGATGGACAGCGTGCCAATACAACGCATTGCCGAGTTATCTCAGTACCTCATGTGAGCTGCCAATCAACGAGATTGGGCGAAGCTGCTGGATGTAGCCCAATTCTCATATAATCTACAAAGAAGCGAAGTCTCATCGCCAAGAGTCCCTTCGAGATCACAAGGCAAAGAACTCCATGACTCTCATGCCTTCGCCACAGTTGGAAGGAAAGAGCCCAATTCTTTCAAGTTTGCCCAGGCGTGGCATGAACAAAGCGGAGTTGGCTCCGAGCCTATCTGAATAAGGCGTCCAAAAAGATGAAGAAATGGGCCGACAAGAAGAGGAGGATGGTAGAATTTCAAGAAGGCGATTTGGTCCTTGTCAAATTATTGCCCCAACAATTCAAGTCCACGGAAAGTTCATAATGCGGTTGGTCATGGAAATATGAGGACCATTTCCGTCCTCAAGAAAGTTGGTAAGGTGTCTTACAAGCTACAACTCCCTCCAAGGCTTAAAATCTATCCTGGTCTTTCACGTAAGCATGCTTAAACCCTTTCATGGAGACAAGGAAGACTTGAGCAGGAGAATCCGGTGCGGCGCCTACCGCAAGGTAACCTCCCTTTGACAAAAGTGGACTCGATTTTGGCGGACCGCTTGATCCGTCAAGAGGCGTACCAAGTTATAGGAATACTTGGTCAAATGGAAGAACGCCGGATGAAGAAACAAGCCGGGAACCCGAAGATTCTTTTGTGGCAATTCAAAGATGACATCGAGAGGTTCAAGCTTGGGCGCGCGACGAGGGCGTCGCGAACTTGAGTGGGGGAGGGTGTCACGTCCCGGCTCAAAATGTCCCTAAAAATCCAAATGTTGGTCGCCTAAAGGATCTGACATATGGAAAGTTCTAGAGTTGCAGAGAAGTCTAGAAAGCGGCTAGAGTTAGACGGACTCAACTCAAGCTCAAGACCCTAGATTGTTCCTGCAGCACACCTGAGGTGCTAGAATGGGCCGGAACGTTTCTAGAATGCGCCCGATGGTTCGGGAAAGATGTGGAAGCCGTCGGAAGCTTACTTTAACGTCCCGGAAGGATGTAGAAGCCGCCGGAAGCCATGGAACATCCCTGAAGGTGCACGAAGGAGCTGACAAACCTAGAAGACTCTTGAGTCAAGAAGATCCCTGTAGCTCTTGTGGCACATTGTACATAAACCTAGAACCTTCTTGTATATTCTAGGCATAGAATTATCTAGAATGTGGTGGCATATTCTTAAGCTTAGAAGCCACCCTATAAATAGACCACTGGTCTTCATTTGCATCCATCTTGGAAAATCCGGGAAATTGTAACATAAACTCTCTGTGAGCAATACAAAGCATTCTTTCAAAACTCTCTTGTTAATCTCTTTGGAGAATTCTGTCGGGAAAGGCAAAGGCTTAGTGCAACCGAACGTGCTGCGCCGCACGATCGATACTTGAAAGATTAGGTCGTGTCGCTGGTATCGCAGTAGGTTAAAGATTCTATTTTTGGCAAAATGAAGAACACCGCCCACGCACCACAGCATGGACGTTCCACCAATGGAACGTGGCCGTGAGGAAGTGCGGAAAGCCCCAAAGGAATCTCGAGCAAGTCGAAAGACTTGCTCTAGCTTGGAAGCACGAGTGGGAAGCTTGCAGACAGCCAGGGAGTCGTCGACCGGCCGACAACTCAGAGGAGCGTTGCAATGGCTTGGAGGCCGAGGATGTGGAAATCCATGCAGCGGTTAAGATGTCACCAACGAGCTAGATGGTGGATCGAGGCAAGAGATTGATGGGTTAAAGTGAACTTGCCAAGGTAAGTGATCTTGTCCAAAGGAACTCACTAATGTATTGCGTAGAATTCGAGGATATGGGTGGTGATCTCAGCTCTACGTAGCGGCCATGGCCGGGGACTAGTGCAACCACCGTCATCGAGGCTAAGAGGGCAGATGTTCCCAAGCCCAAGACCTTCAATGGCGTTAGAAACGCCTAGGGAAGTTGAGAACTTCCTATGTGGGCTAGAACAACATTGAGGCTGCGCATAACGGACCATGCCGTGAAGATCCGAACCGCAGCCCATGTATTTATCCGACACTGCGATGTTATGGTGGAGGCGAGACACGTGATGTGCAACGAGGGGTTTGCACAATTGATACCTTTGATGACTTCAAAAGGGAGTTCAAGATGCGATTCTTCCCCGTTAATGTCACAGAGGCAAGCAGGCCGTTTTGCGCTTGCTAAAACAAACAGTAGTATAAGGGATTATGTGAAGGAGTTCACAACTTGCGTTGAAGTTCTGACACGTCGACAAGGATGCCTTATTCTTGTTCATGGATGGCTCTCCAATCGTGGGCTAACCTCGAGCCTCGAGCGACGTGGTGTCCAAGACTTGTCTTCGGCCATTGCGATTATGAAAGCTTTATTGATTACTCCACAAACAAAGAGAGCTCCAAAGCCACGTATAAGAAGTTTGTTGAGGAAAGAGGTGGAAGCCATGGTAAAGGCCGTGACCTAAGAACCACAAAGACACTCTCCTCATTCAAGCCACGAGACAAGGGAAGGAGGCTGAGGATCGGAATACCTCGAAGCCCCGTAACGTGCTTTATATGCGACGACCGCACGGGGCACGCGAATGTCCGAAGAGAAAGGCCTTGAGTGCCTTAGTTGCCTCCACACACAACCAAGATGGAGGTGATTCGGACGATGGTGCAAAGATGGGTTCTTTGCGCCTTACCAGACATTACGTAGCGCCCCGAAGACCCCTAAAGGTTTGATGTACGTGGATGCCACCATCAATGGTAAGGTCGCCAAAGCATTGGTCGCCAGTGCATCGCACAACTTTGTTTCAAGGAAGAAGCAAAGAGACTCGGCTAAAGGTTGTCAATGGAGTGGTTCTCTCAAAGTTAGCTTAACTCAAGAAGACCGCCATTACATGGAGTCGCCGAGGAGTTAAGGTCGGCCTCGGTGCTTCGGACCATGCTGGACTACAAGGCGCCCATGATCGACTTCTCTATTGTATTCGGCATGGAGTTCTTGGACCGGTAAGAGCTTTCTTGGTGCCATGTTCAAACTCTATGTGCATCATGATGGTGCGAAGGCATGTGTGAGTACCGACGGAGAGGACCACAAGACCTACTATCCAAGTTTTCTCGCGCTCAATTCAAGCGAAGAGGATGAAGAGAGTTATTTGGCCATCCTAAAGGAATACGATGATGAAGAGGCGTCACTCAAAGCCAAGCTTGCCGACGGTGCAAGCTGTCCTAAACAAGTTCAAAGACGTAATGCCGAAGTATTACCCAATGGTTACTCTCTCCAAGGAGGAGGTAGACCATGAAATGTAGTTGGAACCCTAGACTGTGCCACCACGAGCCCATATCGGATGGCAAACTCGTAGTTGGTAGAATTGCGGAAGCAACTCGATGAATTCGGACGCCGGCTTCATAAGGCCCCTCCAAAGCCCCATTTGGTGCCCCTGTTTTCTTCAAAGGAAGAAGGATGGCTCGCTACGAATGTGCATCGACTATCGGGCTCTAAATAAGATCACAGTCAAGAACAAGTATCCTATCCCACTTATTGCTGATTTGTTTGATCAATTGGGGAATGCAAGATACTTTACAAAATTGGACCTACGATCGGGATACTACCTGTGCACGCATAGCCAAGGGAGATGAGCCCAAGACTACTTGTGTAACTGTGTATGGTGCCTATGAGTTCCTTGTTATCCCATTCGGTCTCACAAATGCACCTGCCACCTTCTGCACTCTTATGAACAAGATTTTCCATCCCTACCTCGATCGGTTCGTGGTAGTATATCTTGACGACATTGTGATATATAGCCGGACTTTGGAAGAACATCTAGAGCATTTGAAGAAGGTGTTCGAGGTCCTAAGGAAAATGAGCTATACGTCAAGAAGGAGAAATGTTCCTTTGCCCAAGATGAGGTGATGTTCTTGGGCATAGGATAAAGGATGGGAAATTGATGATGGATGGAGCTGACACATGACCAAGAATGGGAACCTCCCGCCAAGGTTCCCGAGTTAAGATCTTTCCTTGGATTGGTAAACTATTACAGAAGGTTTATCAAGTCCTACTCAGCGAGAGCAGCCCCACTCACTAACTTGCTTAAAAAGAACAAGGCTTGGGAATGGACAAGTGAATGCCAAGCCTCATTTGAAGACTTAAAGCATAGTTAGTGAAGAACCTGTGCTTTGTCTTCCTGCACCCTCCAAGACATACGGCTACTTACATGATGTCTCGTACTTTGCCATTGGTGGAGTATTGATGCGGAAGAAGGGCGTCCGATAGCTTATGAGAGTCCGCAAGCCGAATGACACCGAACGCCGCTACACGTTGCAAGAAAAAGAAATGATGCCTATCATTCATTGCCTAAGGGTGTCGCGACATTACTTATCGGGTTCTCATTTTGTTATCATGACGGACAATGTTGCAACAAGCTACTCTGCGGACTAAAAGAAGTTGAGTCCTAAGCAAGCTCTATGGCAAGATTTCTTGGCGAGTTTGACTATAGGTTGGAAAGACAAGCCCTGCGGTAAAGCCATGTCGATGTACTGAGTCATAAGGACTAGCAAACCTTGAGTAGCCAACTAGTCCTTCACGGGAAAGGATCAAAGAAGGGTCAAGCATGATGCCTGCTCAAAACCTCCTTGCCCTCATCAAGGAAGGAAAGACGAGACGATTTTGGCCGAGAGCGACTGACTCACTCTACGCTGCCAGGATCGTATCTTCGTACAAAATGGGGAGCGAAGGAAAGAGCTTATCAAGGAGTGCCATGATTCCTTGCATGGGCCGGACACCCGGGAATGAGACGCACCCTTGCTTTGATCAAGTCTATCTACTATTGGCCTCAACTTCGGACGATGTGTGGCTTATGTGAAGACTTGCCTTGTATGCCAACAAGACAAGATAGAAGCAAAGACGCACCCCAGGCTTGCTAGAGCCGTGCCTATTCCGGAGAGACCATGGGAGAGTGTCTCATGGATTTCATCACATGCTTGCCAAAATCGTAGGGTTTTGGCAAAGATAATTGTCGTCATCGACCGTCAAAGAAGTATGCAACATTCATCCTCGCTCAACGATTTCGCACTGGCAGATGAGACTCGCACGTTTATTCCTTAAACATGTGGTGAAGCATTGGGGATTCCATCCAACATAGTGAGTGATCGAGACCCACGATTCACGGGGAAATTTTGGACGGAATTGTTCAAGCCGGCTGGGCTCGTACTGAACTTCTCCACAAGCTTTCATCCTCAAAGTGATGGACGACGGAGCGTGCCAATGCATTGCTTGGAGTTGTATCTCGTGCACTTTCAGTGAGTGCCAATCAACGAGATTGGGCGAGCCGTTGGATGTAGCCCAATTCTCATATAATCTACAAAGAAGCGAGTGCCCACCTGCAGAGTCCCTTCGAGATCATCATGGGCAAAGAACCCACGACTCCCCCATGCCTTGGCCACAAGTTATGAAGGAAAGAGTCTACCGTTTCCAAGTTTGCCAAGGCGTGGCATGAACAAAGTGCGGAGTTGGCCCGAGCCTATCCGAATAAGGCGTCTAAAGATGAAGAAATGGGCCGACAAGAAGAGTGAGGATGGTAGAATTTCAAGAAGGCGATTTGGTCCTTGTCAAATTATTGCCCCAACAATCTAAGTCCTTACGGAAAGTTCATAAGGGGTTGGTGCGGAAATACGAGGGACCATTTCCCGTCCTCAAGAAAGTTGGTAAGGTGTCTTACAAGCTACAACTCCCTCCAAGGCTTAAAATCTATCCTGCCTTTTCACGTAAGCATGCTTAAACCCTTTCATGGAGACAAGGAAGACTTGAGCAGGGAGAATCAAAAGTGGCGCCTACCGCAGTGGTAACCTCCTTTGACAAGGAAGTGGACTCGATTTTGGCGGACCGCTTGATCCGTCGAAGAGGCGTACTGCAGGATAGGAATACTTGGTCAAATGGAAGAACGCCTCGGATGAAGAAACAAGCTGGGAACCCCAAGATTCTTTGTGGCAATTCAAAGATGACATCGAGAGGTTCAAGCTTGAAGGCGCGACACGTCGCGAACTTGAGCAGTGGGGGAGGGTGTCACGTCCCGCCTCAAAATGTCCCTAAAAATCCAAATGTTGGCCGCCTAAAGGATCTAGACATATGGAAAGTTCTAGAGCCTGCCTAGAGAAGTCTAGAAAGGGCTAGAGTTGACGGACTCAACTCAAGCTTGAAGACCCTAGATTGTTCCCAGAGCACACCGGAGGGTGCTAGAATGGGTCGAACGTTCTAGAATGCGCCGATGGTTCTAGAAAGATGTGGGAAGCCGGAAGCTACTAACGTCCCTAAGGATGTAGAAGTCACCGGAAGCTTGCGAACATCCCTAAGGTGCATAAGGAGCTAGACAAACCTAGAAGACTCTAGAGTTGGCTAGAAGATCCTAGAGCCTTGTGGCACATTGTACATAAACCTAGAACCTTCTTGTATATTCTAGGCATAGAATTATCTAGAATGTGGTGGCATATTCTTAAGCTTAGAAGCCACCCTATAAATAGACCACTTGGTCTTCATTTGCATCCATCTTGGGAAAATCCTTGGGAAATTGTAACATAAACTCTCTCTAGAGCAATACAAAGCATTCTTTGCAAACTCTCTTGTTAATCTCTTTGGAGAATTCGTTCGGGAAAGGTGCTTAGTGGTAAATCTGAACGTAGCAAGTGCCATGACGATCGATACTTGAAAGATTAAGGTCGTGTCAATTAACACTCTAACAACTTCCAAATCTACGCACATTAGAGTAATACCAAATAAATATAGTAAAGAAAAAACAATGATCTCTAAAAAGATACTGTATCTTAAAAATTGAAAAAATGGTTATCAAAATTCAAAACAATATTTATTAGATCTTTCTTAGATCTCATATCTATCTATCAATGAGTGCCTTTGGAATTAAAACACCATGAATATCATATTGAGCCAAAAGAGAGTCATCCTTAATCCAAACTCGATAGATTTCAATCATCAAAGCATTAAGACTTAATAGATGAATGGTAACAACACAAACAACAAATTCAATCATAAGATTTAAGTTGTCCATGCTACTAAATGTATCATTTATATCGAAATAAATCATGACAAATCAAAACCAGTATAATCAACATGCACCAACAAACAACTCACGAATAAAATGAACAAAGATTGCAATCTAACACAACTACATAATTGATCTAGAGACAAGATATTCTTAAAGAAAACAAATCTTCAAGATAAATGAGATAGGAGCAATAACAAGATCAAGACGCTTTGGTCAGAGATGAGAATTACTAAGCTTTACTTAATTAACAATATGATATTGACTAAAGCCAAGTCTTCTACATAGTCAAGAAACCTTCCACCATTTAGTTTTTGTCTCAGTCCCATGACAATTCCAAGTAATAGATCGGATCACATAAACATAAATTCAATTATATAAGAGTTCAATAATCGCGATATAAATAACCAAGACAATCAAGCATGAACTAATCTAGAGGTCCAAAACTAGAAGATCAACAATGCAGTAATTCACCACAAATTAAGTACCAATATGAGGCTAGTGAGTTAGTTTGGATATAAGATCTCTTAACGAGCAAACAAGAAAACTACCTCAATTATGTTGATGTGAAATCTATCAAAATCTGTAGAAAATGGTGAAAGAAATGGAACCTCGTAACAAGATCAACAACATATTGAGATGAAGCTATGAATTTGGGCAAAGATTGACATCAAATCAAGGCAAAAATCAACTATTTGAAAAAAAGGCATGTTTCTTTACTCATCTTGAACTTGTTCTATTGTAAATCCCAAAAAATCCCAAATCTAACTATTTTTGCTTATACAAAAATTGGCAAAATCTAAATTATTCGGATCCTGACAAAAGGAAGAAGGATCCTTATACACTTAAAACTAATAACTTCAATACTATAAGTCATGATGTACTCATGTCTATGCATTGGCTTCTCGTGTGCAAAACATAATATCTGTTTTATTTTTACCTAGTGTTTTTTTTCATCTGTATAAGGTTGATTATTGTGGATCATTAATTCATACACACCCATAGTTCAATACACTTTATATACGAGCATTTTTACACACATCACATTATTAGTTTTCATAGTGTGCATTCTAGGTGGAGTGTTGGTTTTCGACAAGCAAGTTGATATTTTTTACTTGTGTTTTTGGTTCATTTGAGTATGGATATTCATGGAAATTACTCAGCCCTTTTTGGAAACAAAAAATGATATTTTTTAGCACCCATCTCACAACCCACCTAGCCACACACCTTACCAACCATAACCACCTCTCCACCCTTAGAAAGGTGGTTGGTAAGGTCTATGGCGAGGTGGTGGCAAGGTTGGCCTTTGCTTGGAAAATTTCTATAATTACCCCTCAATTCTTCTTACTTTGTATCCAGAAAAGGTGGTATTAGTGATTTGTGACTACGTGAACAAAACCATACCTATTAGTGGTGAATACTGAAAAGGTTGTTTGTGAGTGGGTTATATGTGAGTCATGTATTGGTTGGAAGTTAGTTGGATGCAACTGGTTATTTGTGAGAACCTCATTATGAGAGTGAGTTAAGTTAAGATTCTTCGAGTTCTCATATGTTGGACTGTGTGTCCATCGATTGTTTATTGGATGTTTATGTCCTTGGGTGGTTATATTGATTGTCCACTTTACACATTACTGATCTTTGGTTTCTGATCACACCACATTAGATGGTGTTAGCTTTGGAAGAGTGTAAAGTTATTGTGTCAAATAAGGTTATTGTAGAGGCAACAAGTGAGAGAAACAATAGGCAATTAGAATAGGTGTTCCAAGATAGAGGTAATTATGTTTATACTTTTCCATCGAGTTGAATTTATTTATCGTTTTTAGTGGATTATTTGCTACTAAGTGATTGTCTTAAGTAACTAATGAGTACTTAAAAAAAACTAAAATTACCATGATTTAATGTATTTTAATTGATTAAATAGATATTTGTATGATTTTATCATATTTTTATATAAATTTTTATTTTCGAAATCATGGGTATTTTTATTATTTTTCAGGTATTTTTGTTCAAAAATAACTTAAAAACTTGAAAAAAAGTACTGAAAGCAATACATCACAAATATGTTGAGAAAAAGTTAAAAAGATGAAAAAATTGGACAAAATGGGTTAAAACAGTCAAAAATGTCAATAGGTCAAAATCCTATGCGCAGTCGCCCAACACACTTTCACATGCGACCAGCACACGCCCAGTACACGTTTGTAGGCACGTAGCCAGCGCACACATCCAACACACGCTTGTGTTATGTCCCACGCGAGCCCATGCGTGCCAATCTGTCCAAACACGTCCAAAATCAATTTGGAAATATTTTTTCACCTTTTTGGCCTTTTACTAACCTATAAAAGGACTCTCTCCCCATTGTAAAACACACAATTTTCTTAGCTCTTGCTTTCTCTACATTTCTCTCTCTAAAAAGTTTTCTTAGTTTTTAGTTTTTAAAGTTCTTCTCTTTTTGAGAAGAACTAGCTATGCTT
Organism: Hippophae gyantsensis; assembly: GCA_030763125.1. Taxonomy (NCBI): domain Eukaryota; kingdom Viridiplantae; phylum Streptophyta; class Magnoliopsida; order Rosales; family Elaeagnaceae; genus Hippophae; species Hippophae gyantsensis. The sequence goes on from CM061030.1 coordinate 36,293,903, forward strand.
TTATAGATTTTTTAGTTTTTGATTCAATAAGTGGAAATACAAATTCATTTGGAAGTTTTCCAGTAATAGAATTAGTATCAAAGTTCTATAAGGACTCTTGTGATATATAATCTTAAAATGAATTCTTTACAATTATTTTTTATGTTTTATTCTTATATGTTATGTTTAATTTATCCGTGATTGAATTTAACATAACTTGTTATTATTAAATATGATGTAATAATAATGTTGTTATGCTTACGAAATATTAAATAGGTAAAACATTTTTATAAAATAAATTGATTTTATTTTTATTCAAGATTTTATATTAAGGATGTTAGAGAGAAATATATTATTTTTCATTACAAACTTAAATCTGAAAATTAGATTTTAAGGTTTAATTATTCGGTCTGATTTAGAGTAGTGCTCTTTTATTTGTTGGTACAATCGTTTGGTAGTTATAGTGAAGCTCTATTTCAAAAGTTTTTTATAATAACTATTATTTGAAAATGTATTGACGACATATTTTCAGTAATTGTTTTAAAACTTAAAAGTTAGTACTTGGATAATTAAATTCTTAGGTTTAATTTGGACATCTTGAATAAAATCTAATTAACTGATTATACTTAAAGCTGTGATTAGATGGTTTTCTATTTTCTTAGAAATAAAGCTAAAATTTAATACTTACTTAATTAATAAGTCCTATCTAAGGATATTAGTTAATTAATATTAAACAAAAGAATTTTGGTTCCATTTAAGGACATTTTCATGCCAAAAAGAAAAAAATCAACAAATATCAATTTATATCTTTAATAAGCTAAATAATATGAGCAAGTATTATTAACTTGATTATTATATCCATAAATACTCCACTGTTATGAATAATAAAAATTTGCATTATTGTTTATTGAATCATATCTATGTTTATTTTTATTATGTCATTAGATTAGAACACAAAAACTAAAATATCGTGACATGATGTTTAGAATTTAATTTAATTTTAATAGTTTGAATAATAAATTCAAAACCACATATATTCCTTCCTTAGATCGACCTTGAAAGTATACTTATCATTTGCTAATAATGATTCGTGTACTTGCGAGAGTTTTACAAATATAAAACCAAAGTATTTGCAAGATCGGCATTCCATGCCGGTCTTGTTCATCAATAACCCAATGATGTTAACCTATGTGGGTTTACGTCATTATATCTGGTGTGTTGTATGCTCGAATGTATTGCTAGTATAATTAGAGTTTAAATAGGGTATGTGATGCATATTTTCACAAGTGTACGAATCGTTCAAGTAATAAAGTGTACAAAAGTACGGATATCGAACCCACAAGGAATAGCGTTACTAAGTACCGAAATTGACTAATCCTAATTTTATTTGAAAACCCAATTGTTGAAATTGTTTAATAAGCAAATTAACTTAAAAATAAACGCAAATAACACAATTGAATGTTGTTCACAAATGATTAAAAATGCTAAGGTATTTGATTTTGCTAAATCAATTTAATCCGATTTCAAGTCATGTTATATCAGAATCAAAGCTAAAAGTGATGGTTGAAAAACCCAAATTTACCTAATACTCTCTCTCGAGTTATATTAGAATTACTTATCTATGAAAACCAACTATATTTCTATGAAGATTTAATCACAAACAAGCACATTATGATTTATGGAATTTCTAGAATAACCACATACATCATGCATTAGTTCTCACACTCGCATTCATTACACATCTCCTCTCGGTCTTAATATAATGCAACAAATCATCTAAATCTTGGCCAAAAATTTAAAAGCATTAAGCATGGAAATAAATACTCAACTTGAAAACTATGAACTCATATAACAATAACAAAAGAAATCAAATTTTCTTGATTCAATTACATCATAGCCTTAGCAAAAACGAATTAGTTCATAATGGAAATAAGAACAAACATTATCTCAATTGAATCCATGAATAATAAATCTGAATAAAATGCAGAAAATGAAAGCTAAGGAGAAGAGATGAAAAACTCTTAAAGATGAACACTTGCTAGCAACAATGGTGATAATCCTTCAAGCTTCTCCAAAATTGCCTTCTCTCTTCCAAAGATGTCTTAGATCTCCTCCTCTCTGTTGTGGCCTCTTTCTCCATCTTATGGTATATATAGATCTAGGGTTTTGGGGGCAATTTTGGAACAAAACAACATAAAAAATGTGTTTTCGGACGAAACTCGTCGGTGGCGACATTTCTGAAAAAATTAAAATTTTGGTTCCTCTGATTCTCGCCGGCGGCGAAATAATCTTGCAGGCGGTGAGATTTGTATCTTTCAAAATCCGTGCTCTCGAGAATATTTTTTCCGTGCTCTCTGTAAGATTTTCGCTGGCAGCGAGAATCATCTCGTCGGCGGCAGGATTTCCAAATTTTGAAACTTTGTTTTCTTTTTATTTTCACTCAATCCCGATCATTAAAATTTGTCCCAAACTTCTCCAAAATCATGATTTTACCTAAAATTGCACTTTAAACACGAAATACCCGTGAAATGACATTTGTGGATTAAATAATGAAATAAACACAATTTTCACATAAATATCAACATTTAAATCATAACAAAAATGCAATAATTTGACTCTTATCAACAACCCCCAACTAGCTTCTTGCTAGTCTCTAGAAAGAAAAACGATCTATGAATAAATTCAAAAGAGACATTAAAAGAAAAATTCAAAGAAAATTTATTCTATTTACAAAATTACATTAAGCATATGCAATAAGCCTTTAAACCCCTAGGCGGCCCTAGTAGGACGAGTTGTAGTCTTTTGAGGGCTTCTAGTGATGATACCCACAAACATCTTACCTATAACTATCCTAACTCAAAACAATAAAATCACACAACAATTAATTTGCACAAATGTCTCAAAAATTGTAAATAACACACAACACATAGAATAATTAAATGTCACCTAAGCTTTAAGAAATCTCAAATGCCAATTTCACTTTTGTTATTGACTCTTAAACATCCATCAAACCACAAACCAATAGCCATAATGCCTGGATAATATTATGCACAACATCCACAAACAAAAAGGTGAAATCTCAAACTCCATAGGCTCACTTTTCAAACCTCTCTCCACTAATGAAGGAAAATACACCACTTCGGATCAATAGGACTTTATGAGGCTTGTAATGTTAGGATTAGGTATTTGGTTAAGAAAGAACGGGAAGTGTCAAAATACAAATAAGAGCACTTATTAGATTAAACACAACCAATTAAGTAAAAGAGTAACACCATTTAACCCAAATTGTTTCTTCCGATCATAACCCATTTTTCCAAAGATAAACAAAATTCTTCCTCAATCTTTCACCTCAGTACATCCATCACTAACACTCTTTTATTTACTAGAATGTGAAGGCCCTTTTTTTAGACATAACCCCCAACCAATTTCTTCCAATATATGTGGAAGATTTTTTTTTCATCCTTACTCCAATTGTTCTTGAAAAGTTTGTGTTCAAAATTAAGTGTTCTTAACAAATAGGGTAGGAATTATATATATATATTGGCTCAATAAAAGGTAGGTTATAGAAGGCAAAAAGAAAGAAAAGTAAGGCTAACAATATATTTAAATAGGCTCAAAGAGGTAACTAGTGATATAAGGATAACAAGGTAGGCTTAAAATGGAACAATCGATCCAAAAATGGCCTACATCATATCCTAAACAGTGCAATTCCAAATTATTTTGCCTCAAGAGGTTTTCAAATGAGTTCTAGAGTTTGTTGAGATCACAAAAATGTCCATGAAAAATTCACATATAAGACTTCTCTAAGCATTTAGACTAATCGACCAAATCATACCACATACCAAAAGAGTTGCCAACTAGGTAAAATCAACATTTGAAATTATCTTTAAACCGAAGCAAAATTTAATGTCTTCTAAAAGCTACTTATTATTACAATCACACTAATATCATCAACGTGCAAATTAAAACAAGTAAAAATACAAATGAGGAAAAAAATAAAATAAAAAATAAAAATAAGACAATAATCAAATAAAAGAAATTAAATCAAAATGAAGAAAAATAAATGGAAAATCAAAATTAAACACAAATAAACACACAAACAAAACTACTAAAAATGAAACGAAGAAAAGATTTACCTTTTACCGCACCCTCAATCAAAACCTTACATTGTCCTCAATGTAAGAAAGAAAAACTGCTGCGGCAAAATCCAATTTAAATCGATTCTCGCAGCAGCGAGATCTCCTTTATGCCGTCGGCGAAACTGCCCTAGCCGGCGGCGAACGTGCAAATTTTTTTTTACCTACAAAACAAATAAAATTAAGCAAATTTAACTAAAAATAAAATTATCATAAAATGAAGTGCATAATTTAAAATCTAACTAATAATTGACCAAAACTTAAAATTTAAGCTATAATTTTAAATTTTAAATTGCTAAAATAAAATGAGATAAAAGATGAGAAACAAATCTGATGGGTTGCCTCCCATTAAGCGCTTTAAGTTATAGTCATTAGCTAGACTTTCTGTCATTCTTTACTGCGGTTGTTGTAACTCTAGAGAATCTTTCTGCTTGTTGAATTCTCTGTCAAAATATGGCTTCAATCGTTGTCCATTCACCTTGAAAGTTCCCTTTGTTTCATGACTAATCTCAACTGCTTCATAAGGAAACACCTTGGTTACTAGAAAAGGTCCTGACCAACGAGCTTTTAGCTTTCTCGAAAACATTCTGAGATGGGAATTATAAAGCAGCACTTTTTGTCCCACCTCAAAGTTTTGCCTCAAAATGTGCTTATCATACCAAACCTTCATCTTGTCCTTGTATATTCGGGCATTCTCATAAGCATCATTCCTCATTTCATCCATCTCATTCAATTGCAACACCCTCTTTCCACCTACTACCTTAAGATCAAAATTCAGAATTTTAATTGCTCAATATGCCCGATGTTCCAATTCAACTGGAAGGTGACAAACTTTTCCATACACCAATCGGTATGGAGACATGCCGATAGGTGTCTTGAAAGCTATCCTATAGGCCCAAAGTGCATCATCTAGTTTCCTTGACCAATCCTTGCGTGAGTTATTTACGGTATTTTCAAGGATCCTCTTCAACTCTCGGTTTGACACTTCCACTTGTCCACTAGTTTGAGAATGGTAAGGTGTTGCTATCCAGTGTGTCACTCCATATTTTTGCAAAAAGCCTAAAATTGGTTATTGCAAAAATGCTTACCTCCATCACTTATAATTGCTCTAGGTGTGCCAAATTTGGAAAATATGTTCTTCTTGAAAAAATTGATCACAAGCCTAGCAACATTGGTAGGCAAGGCAACTGCTTCCACCCATTTAAAGACATAATCTACACCAACAATAATGTATTTATTAGAATGAGATGAAGGAAAAGGCCTCATAAAATCAATACCCTAAACATCAAATAAATCAATAATCAAAATATTATTTAAGGGCATTTCATGTCTTCATGAAATATTTCCGCTCCTTTGGCAATCATCACACATTGAAATAAACTTGAAAGCATCTTTAAACAATGAAGGCCAATAGAATCCGGATTGCAAAATTTTTGCTGCAGTTTTTGTTCCACCAAAATGTCCTCCAACTTCCTTCGAATGGCAATGACGAAGAATGCTTTCCATTTCTTCCTCTGGCACACATCTTCTAATAATTTGATCTGCATAATGTTTATACAAGTAAGGTTCATCCCAAAAATATTGTTTCAAATCAGAAAAGAATTTCCTTCTTTGTTGATAAGACATGTCGGGAGGTAAAATTTTCTTGACCAAATAATTTGCATAATCAGCAAACCATGGAGCCGTTTGGATAGCAAGCAATTGCTCATCAAGAAATGTTTCATTAATTTGTCTTTAAACCTCAAGGTAATCTTCCTCCAACCTGGAAAAATGGTCAACAACCAAATTTTCGGTCCCTTTTTTGTCCCAGATTTCTAAGTCAAATTCTTGCAAGAGAAGAATCCATCTTAGTAATCGTGGTTTGGCATCTTTCTTGGCTAGCAAATACTTAAGAGTAGAATGATCAGTATAAACAATGATTTTAGACCCAATTAAATAAGATCTAAACTTATCAAATGCAAACACTACTGCCAAAAGCTCTTTCTCAGTTGTTGCATAATTAAGTTGTGCATCTGTCAATGTCCTGCTTGCATAATAAATCACATGCATCAACTTATTATTCCTTTGGCCCAAAACAACACCTATAGCATAGTCACTGGCATCACACATTACCTCAAATGGAATACTCTAATCCGGTGCACAAATTGTAGGGGCCGAAGTAAGCTTCTCCTTCAAAAGGTTAAAAGCCTCCAAACAATCAGAAGAAAAATCAAACTGTGCATTTTTAACTAACAAACTACAAAGAGGTTTTGTTATTTTTGAAAAATCTTTAATAAATCTTGTATAAAACCCAACATGTCCCAAGAAACTTCTAATGCCCTTTACAGTTGTTGGATGTGGTAATTTTTCGATCACTTCCACCTTTGCATGGTCCACTTCTATTCCCTTTGCTGAAATATGATGGCCAAGAACAATTCCTTCTTGAACCATGAAGTGACATTTCTCCCAATTTAGCACTAAATTTGTGTCTTTACAACGCTGCAAGACTAAAGAGAGATTATGCAAGCAATTATCAAAAGAATGGCCAAAAACAGAAAAATCATCCATAAAAACCTCAATAAACTTTTCGACCATATCAGAGAAAATCGCTATCATGCATCTTTGGAAAGTTGCAGGTGCATTACATAAACCGAATGGCATCCTTCTGTATGCAAAAGTACCATAAGGGCATGTAAATGTTGTCTTATCTTGATCCTCTAGTGTAATTGCACTTTGGTTGTACCCCGAATATCCATCAAGGAAACAATAATAAGCATGTCCAACCAATCTTTCCAACATCTGATCAATAAATGGCAAAGAAAAATGATCTTTTTGGGTATAGTCGTTCAAATTTTGATAATCAATACACACTCTCCACCCAGTCACTATCCTTGTTGGAATAAGCTCATTGTTTTCATTTTCTACAACTGTGATTCCTCATTTCTTTGGTACACAATGAATTGGACTTACCCAAGCACTATCTAAAATTGGATAAATTATCTCGGCATCCAAAAGCTTAATCACCTCATCCTTGACCACTTTTTGCATTGTTGGGTTTAAGCGCCTTTATGGCTGAATTGTGGGCTTGTAATCCTCATTCATCAATATTTTATGCATGCAAACAGAGTTGCTAATCCCTTTGATGTCCGCCATTGTCCATCCAATTGCCGCTTTATGAGTCCAAAGAACTCCTAATAGCTTGTTTTCCTCATCATCATTCAAAGAATTGTTAATAATAACAGGAAATGATTCAGAGTCTTTAAGATAGGCATACCTTAGATGGGATGTCAGTGGCTTTAGCTCAATCTTGTTGGCTTCCTTCTTTACCACTGAGGTTGGAGTTTCATTTGTTCCCAACTCCTTGAATGTTTCATCACTGAACAAATATTCATCAAATGCTTCCAGTAATTTGGAACATTGTCTCACTCCCTCATCTTCCTCCTCAATTGTTGCAGATTTCACAAGGCAATATTCTAGTGGTGGCAATAGAGTTCTCTCCTCAAAAGTTTTCGAGATTATCCTGTCAAGAGTGTTAATTTGAAAACAAGAATGTACCTCACTTGGAAATTTCATTGGTTCAAAAACATCAAAAGTCACTTGTTCATCTTGCACCCATAGAATGAGCTTTCCTTGCTGAGCATCAATCAATGTTCTTCCAGTTGCAAGGAACGGTCTCCCCAATATCAACAGTACCTCTCTATCTTCCTTTATGTCAAGCACCACGAAATTTGTAGGGAAAATAAATTTGTCAAATTTAATTAAAACATCCTTAATTACCCCTCGAGGATATTTTACCGATCGATCTGCTAATTGTAGAGAGATTGAAGTGGGCTTCACTTTTTCCAGGCCTAGTTTCCGGAAAACAGAAAGTGGCATCAAATTAATGCTTGCTCCTAAATCACATAGGATTTTATCAAAATTGCAACTTCCTATAGTACAAGGTATAGTAAAACTCCCTGGGTCTTTCAATTTTTGTGGCAGTTTTCTTTGAAGAACTGCACTACACTCCTCATTTAGCATGACAGTTTCATAATCTCCTAGCTTCCTCTTCTTTGATAGAATTTCCTTCATGAATTTTGCATACTTGGGTATTTGTTTCAACATCTCTACAACAGGAATGTTAATATGCAATTTCTTAAAAATATCTAGAAATTTATCAAATTGATTATCAAGCTTTTTCTTATTCAATCTTTAAGGATATGGGATAGGAGACTCATATTTCGCATTTGGGGAAGGTTGAACATCTTGGGATGTTGATGGATTTTCTTTAGATTCTTCCATCTTTTTCTCCAATTTCCTCTGATTCTTAAGTTCTCTACTACTTCTCAATGTGATAGCCTTTGCATGCTTTTTGGGATTTATTGTGTCACTAGGCAACGATCCTTGAGACCTTTCTACAATCTGCTTTGAAAGCTACCCTAGTTGGTTTTGGACTCTAAGAGTTGTTTTGACCAATCAAGTAATTTTTGTTTATCTCTTGTCTCTATAAGAGACATCTCATGATATAACAACTCAAGTTGTTCTTGTAGGATTTTTATCTCCTTTTCCTTTCTTGATATCAAAATGTTCCAGTCTTGTATGCATAAAAATAGTTAGAGGTGTTAATTCTCTGGCAAGGGCATCTTCTAAACTTTTCTTATTTCCTAGGAGATGTTCGACATCAAAATTATAGTGGTTGAACCATTGTTTCCATTTGACTTATCTTTCTTGTTTATAATCATATGCAATATTAGCTCTTAAGAAATAGTCAAAAATTTATTATCAACTTTAACAATGAATATGGAACTTATGGCATATATTGTAAATTATTTAATAGCCTTTTTAATAGTTAGATATTCTTTTTCATTAACTTGATAACTTAATTCTGGACTATGGAAAGATCTTGATGTATATCTACAAAGATATTCATTTTTGTTATCTACTTTTGCTTTCAAAACTACTCTTCAATATTTTTGTGAAGTATCTATTTCAATAATCATTTTATCATCTGACTCTGAATGATATAAAATTGGTAAATTTTTTACCTGTACTTTTACTTTATCCATATACATAGTATATTACTTTGTCCATTTTCAGATATGGTATATTTTTCAATTTTTCTTGTAAAGGTTTTTGTATTTCTGCAAGTTTCTTGATATATGCTTCAACATAAATCAAACATCATAGAAATATTTATAATTGGTTTTTATCTTTTAATTCACTAAGAAAACCTTAAATATTATTTAGTAGATGAGGTTGTAGATAATGTTTTTCATCTTCAATTTCCAACCTTAAATACTTAATTTTCTACTCGGCAAATACTACTTTCCTTTCAGAGAGTACAATTTCTTCTTTCCTGCATTCTTGTAAAATATTAATAATATCCAAATAATATTTATTTAATTTACTACTAAAAACTAAAATATCATCTATATAGACACATCAAATTTTTTGTAATTTTTAAAGATGATATCCATATATCTTTGAAAAATATATGGAGCTTATTTTAATCCAAAATGGTACTACAATCTATTAGAAGAGATTGATTGTATTTCTTTTTGTCCTTTCTTATCAATTTTTATGTTTTTCTTTATGAAAAATATGAGTTTTATGAACAAAATTATGTCTAGTTAATTTATTAATCTAGGAGTCTTATAAACCCAATTTTTATCATGTGATGATCTAATATTTTACCCTAATCATGATTTTAATTTAATTATATTATTTAATCTAATTTTATGTTATTAATTGTCTGACCAACAACTAATCTATAAAGGTAATTAAATATGTTTGAGAGAATTATTTAATTGTTTATCTTGATTAAATAACATGCATAGTTTTTAGGCAGAGATATATGATTCTTTTGTATGTGATCCATAATTGATAAACTTAATGAGTAGTATGTAATTTAATTTACGTGAGAGTGTGATTAAGTTAATTATGAAAAATATGAGCTTTATAAACAAAATTATATCTAGTTAATTTATTAATCTAGGGATCTTATGAACCCAATTTTCACCATGTGATGATCTAATATTTTACTCCAATTATGATTTTAATTTAATTATATTATTTAATCTGATTTTTATGCTATTAATTATTTAGCTAACAATTAATCTATAGAGACAATTAAATAGGTTTGAGATAGTTATTTAATTGTTTGTCTTGATTAAATAACATCTATAGTTTCTAAGTAGAGATGTATGATTCTTATGTATATAATCCATAATTGATGAACTTAATAAGTAGTATGTAATTTAATTGGCATGAGAGTGTGATTAAGTTAATTAATATATGATGTGTAGTTTACTTGATAGAGGAATACATGCTATGTTAGATTCAATTGATCATGTAATTGATTGATAATTATATTGCAAGGATTTTAGTAATTCACATGTTTAGAAAAATGGGAGATTAAGTATTTTTAGATATTTTCTTATATATCTTCTTAGTTACCAAATTTGATTTAATTAATTAATGTTATTTCTTTTTAGTTCTTTTAATTTTGCTTCCTTAAAATATAAAAAAATAAAAAAATTATTTTTATTTAAAAATTAGTTTCTAATAACATAATTTCTGTAGAAACAATATTTTCTTATCATTTTTATTACTTGTTACGATATGTATACTTGTATATTCATCACACATAATTCATGTGTCGGTCATATAACCTAGGATGAGACAACATCCAAATTTCTCTTAGAATAACAACAATCAAGGTGGTAATCAATTCAACTATCAATTATTTCCACCACCTAGTTTCCAACAACCATAACAATCATAAGTCTAAGAAAAGAAGCCACATACTGAGGGTAATACAAATGCTTTAATAGGAATGATGAAAGAATTCATCCAATTATTTAATACAAAAGTGTCAACTCAGAAGGCTTTAATTCGAAATTTAGAGATTCAAATGGGACAACTTGCTTAGGCTATAAGCCAAATGTCTTAAGATAACATTCAAAGTGACACAATTGTAAACCGAAGAAGAGAAGATAAGGATTGTTGTAAATCATTAGCCTCATGGAGTGGTAAATCTTTAGAGTAGGAAAGTAAGACTCAAAAAGATGAGAAGAAATAGGAAATTAACAAGGATGAGGAGGAATTAGTGGATAAAGAGAGTACTGAAAAGGAAATAATTCAACCAAAGAAAAAATTATGTGATTGTAGTGCCATCCTTACTAGAAAACTACTCCAAAATTTGAAAGATCTTGGTAGTTTTCACATTCCTTATACGATTGAGAAAGAATTATGTGATTTGGGTTCTAACATTAACCTTATGCCATTATTGGTCTTCCAGATATTGAAGGTTGGTAAAGCTAAACCCACTTCAGTAACATTACAAATTGTAGATAGATCAATTAAGAGACCTCAGGGTATGGTAGAAGATGTGCTAGTAAAAGTAAACAAGTTCATATTTCTAGTGGATTTAATTGTACTAGACATGGAAGAGGACCATAATATTCTTATCATACTTGGTCTTCCTTTCTTAGCAACCAAAAGAGCACTTATTGATGTACAAAAATGTGAGCTTACAATAAGAGTGAAAGATGAACGAGTGACATTTAAAGTTTTTAAAGCATCTAAACCCCCTGACATTGATAGTGCTAATGAATGTTTAAGGATAAATGTTACTGATTGTGTGAATAATTTAAAATAATCTATTGAGTCGCCTACACTTATGACTTTAACACATGATGCTATGAACAAGGACATAAATTCATTAGAAAATAACTCAACCTATTTTAACTTTGAAAGTCTAAAATCAAAGGTTGATATTGTGAACTGTGTGAACTTTTTGAAGAACATGCCTCCTATGTGTGTATCAAGGGAATTTATGGAAATTTTTGAGATAAGATCTAAGCTCAAACCATCAATTGAGAGGCCACTATGTTTAGACCTCACACTTTTACCCTCCCATCCCCAATCAAGTAGGCAAGCAAAAGAGTCCAATAGAGAGGTGAAAAAGATGTTGGAAATACATAAATTGAATAAGTTATGGTGGAGTGCTTATAAAAATGCCGAAAAGTACAAAAAGAAAACAAAAATATGTCATGATAAGAGAATTAAGCACCGTGTTTGCAAGCTGAAACATAAAGTATTATTGAACAAATCATAACTCAAGCTATTTTTGGACAAACTCAAAAGTAAATGGGCGTAGATGGATGTAACTTAGGACTTGATACTATCGTCTAGTCAAGGACGTTAAATGTGATGTTGGTTAGGAGGTAACCCAACATTATATTACTTATATTTTTATGTTTTTGTTTCATAGGTGAATAAATATGGATAGCAATGGCATAACAAGATTGAGCATTTTAACGACAGATGTGGTGTGCCAAAACTAATGGAGTTTTCTTTCCTTTTACTTTTTCATATTTATATGTGCACATTGGAGACAAAAGTACAATTTAATTTTGGGGGAGGTAACTTCATTCTCTACTTTAGTATTTAATATGCATTTTAAATTTTTAAGGAATTTGTTTAGGATGTTTTTAATAATGATTTGGGTATAAATTGATAAATATATCTAAATTCATGTATGCTTGATATGAAACATATAAACTCATTGATAAAATTGGTTGTCATGACTAGGATAAGGAATGTAACATACTTGTTAAGATACTTACATTAATCATGTGATATGCTTGCTAGTTTTGATTGAATTGATTCAAATTTTTATGCACATGTTCATGATTGATTTTGATGTGCTTATTGAGAGAAAATTTGTAGTAAGTTTTGCAAGTTTATGAGATCTACCTTGTTTTAGAATCTATTTGATCATATCTTGAGGTGAAATTTTGAATAGTATTTAGTAAGAAAATGATTTAGGACTTATTTGGACCAATTGAGCCTTTGAAGCTAAGGATTGTTAATATCCGTAGTCACCCACTTAAGCCCAGCAAAAAATATTTCATATCTTTAAGCCATATTTTACGCCTAACCAATAAGCATTACCTTTACCCTTACACCTTTTATCTTGTATGGAAAGAAAAAAAATACAATCATGTATTATGTTATAGAGTGAGGTGAAATTGTAATGCACCTTATGGAAAAAAATAAAGAAAATAAAAAAAACTCACAACACAATTATCCCTCTAAAGAAAAAGAAAATAAAATTCAAAATAAGTTTGCAGGTGTTGCGAAGTTACAAAAAAAGATGTGGAATACAAGAATATGAAAAGAATGATAAGAGAGGGTGCACTAAAATATCAAGTTAAAGCTCAATTGTAGTTAAAAAAGTGCATGATGAATAAAAAGAAAACTAAGGTATGGAAAGAGCCTAAATGTCTTTCTTTATCGACCCCCCACTTAAGCCTTACATTACAAGCATGTAAAGTCCTTATTGATCTTACCTAAGAACATATTTATATTAGTGGAGAGGGATATGAAAATAGATTTATGAGACTTGTTCTATGATTGAATTGATTAGCATGCTCATAGAGGTTGATTTCATGAGTGTATTGGATGATATCTTATGCAACACATACACACACAAATCATTTTTTCAAAAACCATGCATATCCTTGTATTGATGAAATGTTGATTGATAAATATGTGAATTTTTTTTCATAGAATTGTACGACTTTTGAGAGTGATAGTTTTCGCTAAATATGCATGTACTAATAGATATATATTTATGAATATATTGTGGATATCATTTTATTTAGTTGGACTTGGCTTTACTTGAAGATGAGCAAAAAGTTAAGTTTAGGGTGTGATAACTCTATGAAAGTAGAGTCATTAATACACATTTTTACTTAATATCTACTTGTTTTATTCAATAATTAGTATTTTTGGGGTTAAAAATATTAAAATATGAATTTATAGTAAAAAGGGGTGAAAATATAATTTTTGGGATTTTTTTAATGAATTTCTAAAGTAGGACCAATCAGAAACTACCACGTGTATGCCACATAAGTATAGGATCTGACTAGGTAAGCCACGTAAACGCCACGCCTATAGAGATGACCAATTGCAGATCACCGTGTATGTAGTATGATCCAGCACTATGCCATATGTCAGCATGAATTTCATCCCGACTTCATCTCGCTTGGTCAACACCCTCGCCAAGCATCTTCACCTAATTCATCGAGCCATTCCACCATGGTGCCATGCCATTTGTTTCCACGAATCACATTATGTTGCGTGGTGATGACTTACATGCATTGACCAAACCAATCTTCCCTTACCACGTATTGCGCTTTGATTCACTCAGTGAATTCCATGTGCCATATGTCACGCTATTATTGGCTGGCGTTTAATTTTGCTTGTTTTGATCTCAACTGTTGATCTGAAGTCCAGATTCTATCTAAGTTATATTCAACCTCCTAACATAAACCTTAAGGAGTCGTAATTAGCACAATTTTATCAGTTTTTGGAGCTAAGAAGAGGGGAAAATATAGAAAAATTCAAAATGAGATACAAATTTAGTGGAGATTCAAGTGAAGATTATAATTCAAGAGATTTATTGTATTTCTTCTTCTACTCCTTTCTTTATCAATTTTTATGTCTTTCTTTATGAAAAATATGAGCTTTATAAACAAAATTATACATAGTTAATTTATTAATCTAGGGGTCTTATTAACCCAATTTTCACCATGTGATGATCTAAAATTTTATCCTAATTATGATTTCAATTAAATTATATTATTTAATCTGATTTTATGCTATTAATTGTTCAGATAACAATTAATCTATAGAGGAAATCAAATAGATTTGAGAGAATTATTTAATTATTTGTCTTGATTAAATAACATGCATAGTTTCTAGGTAGAGATGTATGATTCTTATATATGTGATCCATAATTGATGAACTTAATGAGTAGTATGTAATTTAATTGACATGAGAGTGTGATTAAGTTAATTACTATATGGTGTGTAGTGTACTTGAGAGAGAAATACATACTAGGTTAGATTCAATTAATCGGTTATTTCTTCCTCAGTTTTCTCTAATAGATAAATAATATAAGTATTATTGATGAACAAAAGCGACATCGCTGATCCTGCCAATACTTTGGTTTTAGTTATTATATCCATAAAATACTCCACTATTATAAATGATAAAATTTGCATAAATGTTTATTGAATCCATATCTATGTTTATTTTTATGTTCTTAGATTAGAAATACAAAAACCCAAATATCATGACAGGATGTTTAGGATTTAATTTCGTTTCTAAAATTTTGAATAATAAATTAAAAACCACATATATTCCTTACTTAGATCGACCTTGGGAGTATACTTATCATTTTCTATGAAATGATTCATGCACTTGTGAGAGTTTTATAAATATAAAACCAAAGTATTGGTAGGATCGGCAATGCCAATTTTGCTCATCAATATGCCTTTTACAAATGAAGAAAGTGTAGTGACTTTTTAGAGAATTACTTCCCATATCTTTCTTTTATAATTAGCCTTTACTCACAACTTTGTAGGCAATGTGGGTCATAGTATGTAGATTATACTATACATTCTTTGTCTCCTTATTTTTTTCTGAAGATTTTTTTCAATATATATATTTTTTAGAGAGTCAACCCATGTACAGATTGTACATTTTTTTAGGATTTTGGTAAGTGGGTATTTTATGGCTTTTATGGTTGATTTTGGTTTAGGTCATCCCAAAAGTTTGAGGATGATATGGAGTAGCTACTTTATGTGTGATGTTGTACTTGTTTAGTACTCCATCAAAGATCTTGTTACAAAAATGGCTACCTCCATCACTTATTATAGCTCTAGGCATTTCAAACCTGCTGAATATTAAATCCTTCAAGAATTTAACAACATTAGCATCATTGGTTTTAGTGGGGATATCTTCTACCCACTTGGATACATAATCCACAGCAACCAAAATATATTGAAAACCATTGGATTGGGGAAAAGGACCCATAAAGTCAATCCCCCATACATCGAAGAGTTCAACAACTAAATTAGATGTCAAAGGCATTTCATCTCTTTTGCTTATGTTTCCTATTCTTTGACATCTATCACATTATGCACAAAACATATGAGCATCTTTAAAAAGAGTAGGCCAAAAGAATCCAGACTGTAATACCTTACGGGCTGTCTTTTCACCACCAAAATGGCCCCTATAATGAAGTTCATGACAAAAAGTTAGAATGCTCTTATGTTCTTCTCCATGTACACATCTCCGGATGACTTGATCTTCACCAATCTTGTATAAATAAGGGTCATCCCATAAATAGTCCTTAATAGTTTTAAAAAACCTTTTCTTGTCCTGATATGAAGTGTTAGGTTGCAAAACACCAGTGGCAAGATAGTTTACAATATCAGCATACCATGGGTTCGAACCTATTGAAAATAATTGTTCATCAGGAAAGGTTTCAACTATTTCTTCATTACTCTCATCTTTAAGAGAATTGAAGTCAGAAATCAACCTAGACAAATGGTCAGCTACTAAGTTTTCACTGCCTTTCTTATCCTTTATTTCTAGGTCAAATTCTTGTAAGAGTAAGACCCACCTGATTAATCTTGGCTTGACATTTGGTTTACTTAATAGGTATCTTAAAGCAACATGATCAAAATGCACAATCACTTTAGATCCTACTAAATAAGACCTGAATTTGTCTAAAGAAAATATTATAGCCAAGAATTTATTTTCAGTGGTGGTATAATTCATTTGGGCATTATTGAGTGTTTTTCTAGCATAGTAGATGACATGCAAACACTTATCCACTCTTTGTCCCAAGACTGCTCTGATAGCATAATCAGAAGCATCACACATTATTTCAAAGGGTAAAGACTAGTTTGGTGCCATAATAACAGGGGTAGATGTTAGTTTCTCTTTCAAGGTATTAAAGGCAATATGGCAGTCATTGTTGAAATTAAAATAAACATCTTTTGATAGCAAGTTACATAAGGGATGACTTATTTTAGAGAAATCTTTAATAAATCGTTTGTAAAATCCTGCATGTCCTAAGAAGCTTCTTATCCCATTCACAGATGTAGGGGGAGGTAGTTTGGAAATCAATTCAACTTTTTCCTTATCAACTTCAATACCCTTATTTGAAATTATATGTCCTAAAACTATCCCTTGTTGAACCATAAAATGACTTTTCTCCCAACTAAGGGTGATATTGAATTCAATGCATCTTTCTAAAACCAAAGTCAATTTATGTAAGCAATCATCAAATGAGTTTCCAAAGACAGAGAAATCGTCCATGAAAATCTCAATGAATTTTTCCACCATGTTCGAAAAAATAGATATCATGCATCTCTGGAAAGTGGCGGGGGCATTGCATAACCCAAATGGCATTCTTCGAAAAGCAAATGTCCCAAAAGGACATGTAAATATGGTATTTTCTTGATCTTCTGGTGCTATGGGTACTTGATAATATCCAGACAATCCATCTAGAAAATAGTAAAATTCATGCCCAGCTAATCTTTCCAACATTTGATCAATGAGTGGAAGAGGAAAGTGATCCTTTTTAGTATATAAATTTAGTTTCCTAAAATCTATACACATTCTCCATCCAGTAATTATTCTAGTGGGCACTAATTCACTTTTGTCATTTTTAACAACTGTTATCCCAGATTTCTTAGGTACCACATGCACTGGACTAACCCACTTACTATCCACAATAGGATAGATAATTCCTTCTTCTAACAATTTAAGAATTTCTTTCTTAACTACCTCTTGCATATTTGGGTTTAGCCTTCTTTGGGCCTATTGTACAGGTTTAGCACCATCCTCCAAGTTGATCTTGTGCATACACATTGTAGGACTAATGCCTCTTATATCCCCGATACTCCAGTCTATAGCTTTCTTAAACTATTTAAGCACTTTGATAAGTTCCTTTTCTTAGGTTTTGGTCAAGGTTGAAGAAATTATCATTGGATAAGTTTCTCCTTCTCCCAAAAACACATATTTTAAGTGCTCAGGTAAGTCTTTGAGTTCAAGTTTAGGTGGATTGGCCTTTTTACTAGATGAAGAACTGGGTAGATTTAAAAGTGTATTATATTTTGTCATTACTTCATCATTGTCTAGTCATTCAAGGTACCCCTTAATTTCCTCATCTAAATCTTCTTCGACCTCTTCAAGTGTAAGAATAGTTTCAAGCTTATCTTCTACTCTGGTTCAGGAAAAGGTGCTTTGGACAAGATTATCCAAAGGGTCAACCTCGATTATTTCATCGATGGTAGAAATAGAAGGAAAAAGTGAATAATCAAAATCTTTAAAATGAACAGTCTCTCCTAAAATTGTCATTGTCAAATTTCCATCTTGGACATCAATAATAGTTTTAGTAGTTGCCATAAATGGTCTACCGAGTAGTATTGTGTGCTCTCTGTCCAAGGCTATATTTTCTTGCATATCCAGAACCACAAAGTCAACAGGTATTATCAGTTTGTCTACTTGTACCAACACATCCTTAACTATTCCTTTTGGATACTTAAGAGATCTATCTACAAGTTGAAAGGACATAGTTGTGAGTTTTAAATCTCCTAAATTGAGCTGTAAGAATATAGAGTAGGGCATCAAATTTATACTAGAACCTAAATCAAGCATTGCTTTAGCAACCTTCATATCCCCCATAGTTATGTTTATAATAAAACTTCCAGGGTCTTTCAACTTAGGGGGTAGTTTATGATAAAGTACAATGCTAGAAATTTCTGATACTACTACTCGTTCATTCAGATCATACCTCCTTTTCTTAGAGTTCAACTCTTTGAAAAACTTAGCATATGAGGGCGCATTCATGATCACTTCTAATAATGTTAAATTGATATTTACTTTAGAGAGCATATTAAAAAGATCATAGAATTGCTTATCTTGTTTGGATTCTTTTAACCGGTGTGGAAAAGGTACTTACAGCTGGTGTGGTTCTGTTGTCTTTTGAATTTTGGGGATGTCATATGACTCCCCAATGAGTTTTTCAGAAGGCTTGTTAAGTTTAACACTTGTTTCTCCTTTTTGCGAGACTAGAATATCACCTTCTTTGTTACCTGAACTACAAGGTAGATCGTTAGAGATTTCAGGTAAACTGGTATTGACTACCTTACCACTTCGAAGGGTTCTTACATCCTTTTCTTGTTCTGGTTGACTGGGCAACTTTCTTGGTTCTTTCTTTTGCATTTGTTCAACCAGTTGCCCAAATTTAGATTCAATCCTTTTAACTGATGCCTACATGGTGTCCAACCTTTGATTATTCATCAATTGGTTGTCGTGACTAACTTGAATAAAAACATTCAAGCTATCCTCTAAGGTTGGCTTAAAAGATTGACTTGGTGGGTAAGGGTGATTTTTATTCGACCTTAGTGTTGGACATTGGGTGTAGGTTGGGTAATTGTTTTGTTTCCAATGATGGTTAGGGTGATTATAGGTGTTTGGATGATACCTTTGAAAGGATTTGACTCCCTCCATGGCATCGACACTAGAATCACAAGTATTTGAACAATTATGAGTACCATGCCCAATTAAAAAACACATTTCACACACCTCTTGATTTGGCATTTGGTGGGTAGTGAGAAGTTGCACTTGCTTAGTCAATTCAGCAAGTTGCAAGGTCATCTCATTATCGAAGCCAAATTCATTGACTCTTGCTCTCTTTCTAGAACTTATTTATTGGGAATTAGAACCCAATAGCTCATAAAGATTATAGGTTTCCTCTGCGGTTTTTTCTCCCACAGCACCTCTAATAACATTATCAACCATGTATTGGCTCTGCAGTGTCAATCCATCATAAAAGAATTGGTTTTATAGCTATAATTGAAAGCTATGATTATGACATTGAATGAAAAAGAGTTTGAATCGTTCCCAAGCTTCATGAAAGGGCTCTTCATACATTTGAGAAAATTTTGCTATCTTCGTCCTTAGATCAACAATCTTTTGATGGGAATAGAACCTACCCATAAACATTTCATATACTACCTCCCAAGTTTTTAGAGAACTCGACTGTAGAGTAATGAACCATGACCAAGCTTTATCCTTGAGGGTGTAAGGAAAACACCTCATCCTAAGTTGATCTTCATTAATTGCATGTAGTGGAAAGGTTTGGACAATAGCATAGAATTCTCGAATGAAATACAAAGGGTCTTCATTAGGGACACTGTAAAAGGAAGGCAACAAAGAATAATGAATCTTTTTCAATTCATAATTCCTTGTAGCCTCTTGTAATTGTATGCCGGAAGTTACATTGCCAATGATTAGCATTGCATAGTCTTTCATCATTTTTTGCCTATCTTCAGCATCTCCCATGGCTATTTGTAGTTGAAATTGATCTTCCTCCTATTGTGTATCAAAATTTAGCTCTTAAAAAAATAGTAGATATCTCTAAGAAAGATTTCTCACTTGATAAAATGTATAGGCTTAAAGTAGAAAGGTGCAGGGAACCTATTTTTTTTATTTTTACTTTATTTTTTTGTACATATTTATTTTTTTAGAATAAAAATCTAAATTAATTAAGTAAAGAGAAAATCTAAGTAATTTTTTTTAATGCTAAATTTAAAGAATGGACACAATTTTTGAAACAAACGAATTTATTTCATTTGAATTTTATTACACATAAAATAAACTAAAACAAAGGAAAATACAATAATCGGTGACCTCCCACGTAGGACTAAAATTTATCATCTTCTAGTAAGACGTTGCTTGGAGATTGTAGAATGACAAACGCAATGTCTCCTCTTCATTGAATTTATTTGATCCCATTTGACCATTCAGTTAGTCTTTGCTTTGTTTTTGCAAATGTTCAACTAACTGTTCTACTTGAACTTTCACCTTTTTTATAGAAGTTTCCACAGAGTCCAACCGTTGATTGGTTATCTCTACAAACTTGAATAAAAGAATTCAAGTTATCCTCCAGGGTTGATTTATTGGGAATGCTTCTTGGAATAGACTGGTGGAATTGCTGGCCTGACTGATTTGAGCTTTGAGCGAAAGGATGGTTGTTTTGCCTCCAGGAGAAGTTCAGATGATTTCTCTACCCAGGATTATAGGTATTTGAATTGGGGTCGAACCTTGGTCTCTGTTGATATGCTCCCAATACATTAACCTATTCAGGTCCAGCTATTGTTTCTCCTTGATATGGATAGGCGACAGTACCATGTCCCATGTTGCTATACAAACCATAATGTTCATTATTGGTGTTGGTTTGCATAGTGAGAAAGGAAACTTGCTTGGTCAATTGAACAAGTTGTTGTTGAACTTCATTATTGGAATCGATTTCATGAACTCTAGCTTTTTTCACTCACGATCTTTTCTGTTGGGAATTAGCACCCAACATATCAAAGAGGTTGTACGTCTTTGAGGCAGTCTTTTCTCCCATTGCTCCTCCTACAGCGTTGTCGACAATGAACTAACATTGTTGTGTAAGTCCATCATAAAAGAATTGGTTCTGCAACTACAGGAAAAAGTTGTGATAGGGACATTGAGTGAGAAACATTTTGAACCTATCCCAAGCTTCATGGAATGGTTCTCCTTCCATCTGAGAGAAAGTAGCAATCTTTCCTCTCAGCTCTAATGTTTTTTGGTGGGAATAGAATTTTCCTATGAATTTATTATAAATGTTCTCCCATGTCATCAAAGAACTTAGGGGAAGTGACATCAACCAAGCTTTGGCATTGTCCTTTAAGGTGTAGGGGAAACATCTCATTCTAGGTTGATCCTCGT
The DNA here is from genome assembly GCA_030763125.1 of Hippophae gyantsensis. Lineage (NCBI taxonomy): Eukaryota > Viridiplantae > Streptophyta > Magnoliopsida > Rosales > Elaeagnaceae > Hippophae > Hippophae gyantsensis. Next base: position 36,315,605 of record CM061030.1, read on the forward strand.
TTAGAATACCGAGGGGGAAGATTTGGACTGTAGCATATAAGTCTCTAATGAAGGAAAAAGAATCTTCATTAGACAACCCATAAAAGGAAGGAAGCATAGAAAAATGAATATTTTTCAGTTCATAATTCCGAGCAGCCCTCACCCAACTGGATAGCGGCAGTTGCCGTGCCAATCACTGGTCTTGCAAATTCCTTCATGGTGGTTTCCCTAACATCTTGGTTTTTTCCCATTTCTTTTGGTTCCAGTAAAGGATTAAGGCTTGGTTCTATGTTTGGCTCAAAAATAGGCTGATGGTTAGAATCTAACCTTGTGGACAATTGCTTAAATTTATGAATATTATTTACATATGGTGTAAGAGGGTTTCCTAAGGATCTCCTACCACACATAGACTATTGAAAGCATAAATTTAAAACACCTGTCAATAAAAATAATAAAATAACCAGACAAAAATTTAGAGAAAATTTACATAGTATTTAATACAAAACACTAAACAAAACTAGTTAAACCCTAAGTTATTTTATTTTATTTTTTAAAAGAAAATAATAAAATAAAGTTTTAATTTTATTTATTTGTTTTTAAATTTTTTTATGTTTTTGTTTAAAAAAAAAGAAAATAATTAAATAAAAAAATTATTTTATTCTTTTTATTTATTTATTTATTTATTATTTAAAATTTATTAATTTTTTTACTATTCATGAACGGTAAGTTTATTTATTTATTTATTTTAACTATTCACGAATAGTAATTTTTTTATTTTATTTATTAACTATTTTTTTTTGTTTTTTTTAAATCACAATTATTTACAATACAAAAACTTGATGAGCAGAACCGACATCGCTTATCCTACCAATACTTTGGTTTTATATTTATAAAACTCTCGCATGTACACGAATCATTTCATAGAAAATGATAAGTATACTCTCAAGTTCGATCTAAGGAAGGAATATATGTGGTTTTTAATTTATTAATCAAACTTTTAAAAATAAAATTAAATCCTAAACATCTTCTCATGATATTTTGGTTTTTGTGTTTCTAATCTAATAATATAAAAATAAACATAGATACAAATTCAATAAACATTTATGCAAATTTTATCATTTATAATAGTGGAGTATTTTATGGATATAATAACTAAGTTAATTATGCTTGCTCATATTATTTAGGTTATTAAATATATAAATTGATATTTATTGATTGTCTCTTTTTTATATGAATACTACCTTTGGTAAGGTTAGATATTCTTTGTTAACTAAATAAATCAATTAACACCTATGGGTGGGGTTGATAATTAATTTGGTTAATTAAATTAATTCTTTTTTCTAAGAGATTGAAAATGAACCATTTAAATGCCACTTTTGGTGGGGTTAGATAGTTTAAACTTTATTCGAGGTGTCCAAATTAAACCTAAGAATTTAGTTATTCGAGTACTAACTTTCAAGTTTTAAAACCACTACTGAAAACATGTTGTCAATACATTTTCAGATAATAATTCTTATAAAAACTTTTGAAATAGAGCTTCACTCTAACTACCGGGCGATTGCACCAACAAATAAAAGAGCACTACTCTAAATCAGACCGGATAACTAAACCTTAAAATCTAATTTTCAGATTTAAGTTTGTAATGAAAAATAATATATTTCTCTCTAACATTCTTAATATAAAATCTTGAATAAAAACAAAATCAATTCATTTTAGAGATTTTTACCTATTTAATATTTCGCAAGCATAACAATGTTATTATTATATCATGTTTTCAAATAGCCAGCAAAGTTAAATTTAATCACAGATAAATTACATATAACATATAAGAATAAAACATAAAAAATAACTGTAAAGAAAATAAAATTCTTACAGTACTTTGGTGTTATTCCTGTTGCTAGAAAACCTCCAAATATAATTTGCATTTTCATTTATTGAATCAAAAAGCAAATAAATTACAGAAACATAATTAGTTCTTCTCAAAAAGAGAAGAACTCTAAAACTAAGAAAAGCTAAGAAACTAAGAAATGGAGAGAAAGAAAGAGAGAAAAAGATGTTTTTGAGGTGTGTTTTGATATGAAGAGAATGAGGGTATTTATAGGTGAGGAGAGGAAGAAAAAGTGGGTGAAAAAATGATTAAAAATGGAGGAAACGTAGAGTAGTGAATGATGACATCATATTATTGATGTCATAATAGTGTGGGGCGCGGCGGCGCACGCGGATGGGGTAGATGGCGCAACGGCGCGTGCAAATGGGTGTGTGGTGCATGTGGAATGGAGAGCAGGCGCGTGTAGACTGGGCGATGTGCACGCATTGCTCGGTGCGGCTGCGTGCGTGATTTCCTCCTTTTTGACATTTTTGACCCTTTTGATCCAATTTATCCAATTTTTCCATATTTGTTGGCTTTTCCTTATTTATTTTATCAATATATTTGTGATGTATTACCTCCAGTATTTTTCTTCGAGTCTTTAAGTTACCTTTTTAAGCGAAAATACCTAAAAAACAATAAAAATACCTATGATTCCGAAAAGACAGATTTATATAAATATATGATAAAATCATATAAATATATATTTTTTTAATCAATTAATGTGCATAAAATCATTGTAACTTTAGTACTTTTTGAGCACTCATCAATTATCTATATCTGATTCTTTAATTAATTCTAATTTTATCTCTAAAATTTTTATTTTCTGTAGAAATTCCTTTTCAAATTCTTTTTTATGTTGAAGCGTGTTAGGGCATTAATTCGCATAATGTCATTCTTTATTACAAATCCAACATCTACATTTTATTTTCCCTAAAAGACAATAATTCTTGTTTTTAGGAGGTTTATACCTTTTTAAAATATATTATCCTATATGTTTCCTTGTTAAACTTTCTTTTGTATTTTTGAAAATCTTATTTTCTAAATTTGTATTTTTTAAATTTTTGTATATTTATATTTTTTTTATAATTTTGTATGTAGTATTTTATGTTACATCCATATTGTTTTTGGTATTTTAAAATCTCTTGTATCATAACAAATTTTATCATTTTCTCTAATTTTTTATATTCCTTTCTTTATTGGCATTTAATGATTACCTAGCTTTTATGGCTTCTTATTCTTACTCCTAGGGTGTTTGGTATGGTTTTCTTATTTCTCTAATTCCAACATTCTGTTAAGGTCTTATGTAATGTTCCAAGTAATTTTTGAAAAAAACATTTCCTTATAAGTTGTTTGCATAGATGGTGATAATTTATGGTAATATATTTCATATTCACAAATAAAAGAATCTATGTATCATATGTTACAAATTTTCATATCTAAGTATTCTCTTCTTATGAAAGCATTCCCTTGCATTAATAAATGTTGTTGGTTTGTTAAATTTAAAAACCAAATTTTAACATTTCCTATCATTTTATGAGCTAAAAATACCTTATAGATTGAAGGGTTTGTTTGTGTAGTTTGAGAGGCTTGTATGAATACACTCATACCACAACTCATTCATCTAATACTTTTTTTCTATCTCTTATACAATCTAGATCTAAAAGATCAGGTTTATAATTTTCATGGAGCTTGAATTCTAGTGAGATACTACCTCTAGTTCCCCAATGTAACCCTTCTTCCATTTTGGGCAGTTGTCTTCTTTTATTGAGAGTGTCAAGTTTTCCTGACCTTTATATATTTCTTTTTTCCTTATGTGGGTCAGATGTTTATTTTTGGTAAGAAATTGGTAATGAAAATGGTTTTATATGACCTTTTGGGTTCATGATTTCTAGTTTAGAATCAGTTTCATTGATTGTTGTCATATCTTCTTCCTATTTGTTTGTACAAAGTCTTTCATTATAATGTTCTTCTAATTCTTCATTAGTTAATGTTAACAAACTAATTAATTTTTCTATATCCTTATTTTCGAGATTCATGAATTGTTTTTCTAATTCTTTTTTGTATTTTATTAAATTAAAATTATATCTTTTTTGTTAGATTTTTCTTCATTTTTTCTTATCTCATTTCTAGGTATTAAGGTGTTTGATCTCTTAGATGGCTCTACCTTTAATCCTTTTAAGGGATCATATTTATGGCTTATAATATCATTGTTTCTATATATGTTATATACATCTTTTCTTAATCGTGTAAATTCTACATGTATATCTTGTTGTAATTTTTTATAATCACATTTATTTATTTATTTTAATAATTCTTTTTTTGTTTCGATTATACCTTATAGATATTTCGTGTTTGATTCCTAGAGTAAATCCATTTCCTTTGTTAAAAATTCTCAAAACTTTTATTAATGTTGCTTGATTTTTTGCTACGCCTATTAGACTTCCATCTATTTCTAACTGTATATTTTTTAATTTTTCCTTAAACATTATTGTCTTTCTAATAAATTTATCATGAACTAATACTTTCATTATTTGAATTTCATCATTTAGTTTTTAACTTCTTATTTAGAAGTTTATTCTTCATGGTCAATAAAAGTAAATATTGGTATATTATTGTTTTTAATTACATTATTTTTTCTTCATGGTATCAGAGTTTTTTCTTTGATATCTTATTTTTATTCCTCAGATATTTCAAAGTTTATTAGTATTTGTTGTTTTATTATTTGTCCAAGTTCTTGAAAGGTTTTATCTATTTCTATAAATTTATTTTGTCTACATATTGAACTTTTATGACTGTTTGTTAATGAATATCTTACTATGTAGTGTATTAAAAATTGATGATTCATTCTATCATTAAATCTTCTCTTTTAAATTTACAAGTTAAATTTAATACTTGGTTTAAGTTTTTATCAAGGATATTAATAGCAAACCTAAGATATGCTATAAATTTTAGCTTTTGGTATTCCAAATTACCGTGGAACATTCCTAGTAAAACATCTTTTCTGTTTATTATTCTTTTATCTAGCAATACTATTTTTACGAGTGTGTCTATTTATTCTTTAAAATAAGCTTGTATTAATATTTAGATTCTTTCTAAATGAATGTATCAAATTTTTTCTTTATCCTTTTGGGAAATTTTGGATTGTTTATTCAATATAGTTTTCTTGTCAGTTAATGTTATATTATACATTTTTTTTGTATTTGTGATATTAATATTCATTTCTTTATTACTTATTCCATAATAAATTATGTATTTTCTTGAGAACAATTTCCTTAAAGAGGAAAATAATAGATCTTTAAATCCATCTTTCTTTAAAATTTAATTTTACCTTTTGAATTTCTTTAATTTTTTTTACTTATTACCATTTTTTTTAAAAACATTCCGAGATGTCTTCTATTTCTACTTCTACTATTATTTGATTTCTCATTATTTCTTTTTCTATTTTTATTTATGAAATGTTACTATTTACGGGATATTTTTAAATCTTTAAAACCTTAAAAGTATTTTTAAAGATGCCTCAAAATTTGGGGATATATTTGATGTTATTTCCATGAAAAATAACCAAAGAATAGCTTAAGTTCTATCTTCACTTGAGACATGAAGCTAAAACTAGAAATGTAACTACTTCAAATTGATTTATAACCTATGTTTTATGGGTTCTTCATTTCTCATGAAGTATTTTTGTTTAAGATATGACATGGACATGAATGTAGGTGTTCGAAATTTTAAATTGATAAAATTTAAAAAAATATTGATAAAAATAGATGTATTCGACACTCAAATAAGTATGAATTTAGAATGTGTGTTCTTTACGTAGCTTATCACAAATGAATTCTTAAGCTGTCCCTTTCTTCGTGTCATAATACAAACAATTTTTTCATAAAATGCATATGTTATTCCTGTTGCACACTCAGTTAAATTGTATTGCATAAATTAGACTACATGTAAAATTGGTTCTATAATTAGTTAGATATATGTTTCTGCTTTTGAATCGTAGTTGTTCTATCTTAGAGATAATGAAGTATTCCTTCTGTAAATTATAAAAAAAGAAAAGAAAAGAAAGTAAAAATGGTTCTTTGAATTACAAAGGCCATCTAATTAGAATTAGTTCTTATGCGTAGATTGTAAATTATTTCATTAATTAGCTTTAAAAGATTGAATATAACACATATTTACAGGATACCAATCAGATAAAGGACGCTTAATTAAAATAGTATTATAAATAAAGGAGAAACAACCATTTCTTATTCCAATTGAGTAGTAACTAAAAGGGTTAAATATTTGTGGGTATAAAAGAGTAAACAAAGAGTTTATCTTTGGAAGTAGATAGGTTGTGTGTTGCAAATGACACAACCACGACAGAGTAAGCTGGTTAAATCTACTAATAAATAATGATAATCAATTGGAGTGAGTATAAACATGAATTGAATTAGTGATAAAAGAGAGAGTAAACTATTAAGAATCATAATAAAATTTTAACTTAATTAAATGTTCTTTTAAAAGTAATAATGAAAAATATTAAAATAAGAGATAATTTTCTAAATGTATTTTTTAAATTTAGAATAGGGAATCAAGGGAGAGTATGGAGACAATCAATGAAATGATTTTCAAATTTTTGAAGGTCATATTTCCTTTTCATCATGTTTTTAAGAAATAAACTAAAGAAATATGAATGACTCCATTAGCCTTGCATTTTCTTATTAGGATTCACACTCTAAATACATGAAAACTAGGTAGAAACCATTAGGTATGAAACTAGTGATTTTACATGGAATTGAATTTATGTAATGTCTGGTGGATTAATTTAATTGATAGACTCTTTAAAAAGGGTTAAATCTCAACTGCATTATGACATATAGTGCACATTTGGAACATTATGTGGAATGGATGTTCAACTTAAGTAACATTCTAACCTTGATTTCTATGCTGAATTCTCAACCAAATTTCATAATTCTTGAACCAATAGGTTTCTCAAGAAGGCTACTATTATTTAACATGAAAAAATCAAGTTTTGGTTCAGAGCATTATCCTAAAATCCATTCAAACCACAAGAAGATCAATATAAACCCTAATCCTGACCATTGTGGATTCAAATCCAAATTTCTCACAAATTACACCTCCAAAATATTCAAAATTACACTCATTAGAAAGCCTAAATAATAAACTACGAAACGGGAAAAACCTTACTTGAATTCATCTACTGTAGCTCAAGTTATGCTCAAATTAATACGACTTAAAAGCACACATAAACTAACCAATAGAACCCCCAATTTCTTTCCCTACCTCTCCTTTTTACATCACAACATCTAGTAGTGTATACCGTTGATGACACTTTATCTAAAGGCTCATATTTAAACTTCTCAAACACATGGATCCGTGGAATAAACCTCTTTACCAATCAGCGTTGAGCTTCGAGATATCTTCTTAGATGCACTTGACTATTTATAGAAATTCATTTCCGCCATCTTCTCACACCATCAATTTGTGAACACGCCCAGTTGCAGATCCAATCTATCTTTGAATCTTAGTCTGCTGTTTGTCTCTATACCACCTAGAAGTTCAATTCCCAAATCCGAATCCCCAGTTCCCAATTTTCGTAAGTTACTCCAATGGCGACTGAAGAACCTATTGTAGCGGTGGAACCAGCACCTGAACCAGCCCCAACCGAGCCTGTTGAGGAAAAGCCGGAGGCCAAAACCCCAAAATCGACGAAGAATGCAAAGGAACCCAAGGCTAAGAAGCCTGCCGCTCCCAGAAAACCCAGAAACCCCCCAACACATCCTCCATACGAAGAGGTAATTTGTTTAATGTGTTAATGTGAGCTTAAATTGTAGTTGATTGTTGGTTATCTTGAGTTGAGGTTTAGGAATTGTATTAGGTTATTAATTGCAATTAGTTTTGGTGATTGTAGATGATCAAGGATGCAATTCAGACACTGAAGGAGAAATCTGGTTCTAGTCAGTACGCAATCACAAAGTTCATTGAAGAGAAGCAGAAGAATCTTCCATCGAACTTCAAGAAGCTTTTGCTCTATCATCTGAAGAAGCTTGTAGCAGCTGGGAAGCTCGTTAAAGTCAAAGGCTCCTTTAAGCTTCCGGCTGCGAGGGCACCTGCTGTTGCGAAGTCTTCAACAGCTCCAGCGAAAAAGAAGCTTGCTGTTAAGCCGAAGCCAAAGCCAAAGCCAAAGCCGAAAGCTCCAGCTGCCAAACCTAAAACTGTTGCTGCCAAGTCAACCAAGTCTTCAACAAGATCAGCCAAGCCTAAAGCAGCTGCCAAACCAAAAATTGCTGCTAAGCCAAAGCCGAAAGCAGCTGCAAAACCAAAAGCAGCTGCTAAGCCAAAGACTGTTGCTCCAGCGAAGAAGACTAGGTCTGTGGCTACTGTTAAGCCTAAAGTTGCAGCCAAGCCAAAGGCCGTAGCGCCTAAACCTAAGCTTAAGGAGAAGCCGGCTAAAGCTGCAAGGACCTCGACAAGAACAACTCCTGGTAAGAGAGCCGTAGCTCCCAAGCCTACCCCAAAGAAAGCGACCCCAATCAAGAAGGCACCTGCAAAGTCCGTGAAGGCGAAGAGTGTGAAGTCGCCGGCAAGAAGAGCTTCAGCGAGGAAGGGAAAGAAGTAAGAGCGGCTACGATAGTGTAGTGTTTGTAGGGATAGTCCTGTAAATCTGTTGATCTTCGAGGTTCTATCTGGACACGTATATGCCCTATTTCATAACAATATATTGGATTTTATGTTTTATTGTATTAGTTAAATAATTTCTTTTAACCCCCCTCCTATTTATATCCTCTTATCTTTTTAGGGATTTGGATACCGTTTAAATGTAAGATTTTTCCGTTCTGTGAAATTTGGTATGATCCTAGAGCTTGAGAGCTTTCGAGTAAAACCTTCTAGCAACTCTTCATATTTGCTCCGCTAATGTTCAGGGTTTCCGAGTTTTGAAAGGTTAGCGTGCAAATTATCTACTCTTTTAAGGCATTTAAACTATCCGAAAGTGGAAATAACTTTGAGCGTTAGAAAGTTTATTTGTTGCTTGGAGGTTGAAGTTTAAACATGTAGCTCATATCTTGGCTTTGTATTTCAATTTTTAGCCTTGGTTGAATTGATTGTGTTTATTCAACGACTAGAAGTTACCAATTAGTTTACAACTATTGAATTGTAAAATGGTGAAATTGATTTGAGTTTCATTGTGTTGTCGATTGAATGTCATTAATAATGCTTAGAGTGAGTGTTTGAAGATAGGAAATTGATTGATTCAATGATGTCAGTTTATTCTGTTCATGCAATGAATATCTGAAGACATGAAACTGCTGAATGTTGTAGGTCGGTCGTTGAAAGACACATTGGGGGGAGCTGGCAAATGTTGCGATGAACTTATCCATTACATGTTGAATAAATGGCTGTCCCCTCACATTTAAGAGATAAAAGGGAAGGTATATGCTCTTTTCATTTGAAATGATGGTGTGTTTGCTGATTTGCTTCAAAAATGTCATTGTTTGACTTTCAATATACTCACATTAAACTACTCTCAAATTTTCAATTTATTCATGAGATTAAGAATAATTCATGAGACTTTTGAGGTCTTGTACTGCAGCCAGCCTACAGGTCAGTTCTTTCATTGATGTGGTACCTAAAGCTACACAAACCTAAGATTTATGGATGAGCATTTGTTTCCATAGTTCCTGCTTAACTTTATAACATATATGGAGCCACAGAATTACATGTTGAGCAAGTTTCAGGTTATATGAGCTGCAAATCCTGGTACGGGTTAATGCCACTTATTTAAATAGAAAAATTAGACAACCTCTACCTGTTTTGGAGGATTATTTGAAATGTTTTCTACAGAAATAAGGATATTTTAGTTCATTATATAAGCATCCGAGGAGGGAGGAGGGAGGGAGGAGATTGTATACGATTACATTAATTCTATTTTAAGAGAGTGGATTCAATGAATTGAGCCACGAAGTATTATCATTATTTACTTATCATAATGTTTAGTATTTCTCCTGTATCTTACATCCATAACTTATCTTAATTTACAAATCAATAATTGCTGAGATGATAATAATTTTTCACATAAATCATTGTATCAATTTTCTTCATAATTTCTCATTTATTTTATTCAAAAATTTAAATATGATAACAATTTTTAAATAAATAATTGCTCATTATATCTTAAATAATAGTATTAAAACAATAAAATTTAAAACCATATTTCATAACTAAGCCCTTGCATTGCATGAGCTTACAAACCTAGTTGTCTTAAATATTCTTGATATATCCACTATATTTTCATTTGGCATAATACCGATACTAGTTTTGGACGAGTAGGGTAAATATATTTTTGACTTATAATTTGTTATGTTTTTAAGCATCAATTTTACTTTTTATTATAGAAATTTTATTACTTTGGAAGAGATTTTTATGTTGTGTAGGCTCATAAGATTTTGAGAGAATTTGGGACTAAAACTAGAAAAATGGGTGAAAATTAGACAAAGAAATGGTAACTCGAACAAGTCGAGATAAACAAGAATCAAGCCATCATGAAAACCAATGCGTGGAGGCATAAGAATTCCATATCGTGGTGACTAGCCACATGTTTTTGTATGGGTGTTGAAATTGGTTTGTGGCTCGGCACCAATAATTTAATGCTACGGCCTGTGTCCATTTCCCTCTCATGAAAAGTTACGTGTTTGCCTAATTGTTTTTTAAAATCTTATTTATGCAAATCATAAAGGATTATGAAAACCCATCGAATTTTACCATCCTTATACACAAAAATAGAAAGAGAACTCCCATAATTGAAGCTTTTTAAAAAACTTAAGGAGATCAACTAACTTTAAAGCATTTAGATATAGGAGATAAAAGAAGAGTATTTTAATTGTTATATTTTATCTTTTTCTAGATTTTGATTATGACTTGTATAATTAAATTAATTATGATTATGATTAGTTTAATTATGATATGTTAAGTTTTTGTGTGAAATATTAGTTTTATTTTTATTAATAGATAAACATTTGAATGATTTTATTTTACTAGAGAAAACAAATAAAATTTAAAACAATTGTAAATTCTTTTAGAGGTTGATTTCAAGAATTTATTGTTAATTTATTAGTGATTTATGCATTTGCGAGTATTGAAATAGGAAACACAAGATATTTGAATATTGCAATCTAGGAGAAAAAAGAGCTACTTTAAGAGCCATTAGAAATAGGGGACACAGAGCTAAGGAAAATGGCCATGAAGGAGTACTTAAAGTCAATTGTTGGTATTGTTATCTCTCCTATATACAGTTGAGAATAACTTTTAAGAATTATGAATTGAAAAATATTTATTATTTTATTTTACCTTTAGTTTATGGTATCCTTAATAAGGATTCATTGACATTCATTAAATATTTTTATACAATTGTGCAGACATTTTTATTTAGGGGGCTCAAAGAAGACCAAATTAGGATGAAGTGTTTACCATACACACCCAATGATAGGGAAAAGACTTGGCTCATGACTTTTCCACAAGACTATTTAGTAACTTGGGAGACAGTATATAACAAATCCATAAAAAAAATCTATGCATGCCAAAAGACTTTAGATTTGAGGACAAAGATAGCCACATTTTAGTTGATAGAAGGATAGTCATTCCATGAAGTTTGAGATAGGTTTAAACTATTTCTCATTCAGTGCCCACATTACCATTTCCCATTGTAGCTATAAAATTAGTTTTTCTATGAAGAGTTGACACAACATTGTCAGTTCACAGTTGACAATACTGTAGTTGAAGTTAGGAGAGAGAAAACAACAAAAAAACCTATGAGCTTTAAGAGATGTTGGGTGTTAATTTCCAACAGAAGAATGCTAGAAGGAGAAGGGCTAGAGTAAATGAGATAGGCTTCGGTAATGAGATGATCATGCAACTTACAAAAATGACCAAGCAAGTCACTTTTTATCACCAAAAATATGCCAAATCAAGAGGTATAGTTTGTAGTACTTGGAATGGTGTTTCAAGTTAATAAAAAATAGTTTTTTTAATAAAGTAATATATAATATGATGAATGCATTAAATATTGAATATTTATCAGAAGATATGAAATAAATTGAAAAAGAAAAAAGATAAAAAGGGAGAGTCATATCAAAAAGATGTAATATTGGGACATTTGTTTTATATGTGCAAATTTAAATTGTGTAGATCTTTACTCGATGTAGAGTATAAACCTAATAAAATGAAAAGAGACCCTTCAAGAATAAGAAAATTACATTGTGATTAGGGTTGATCTCAATGAAATAATATATCAATGAGAAGTTATTGTGATAAATTTAGTGAATTTTTTTATATATTTTTATTTATATAGAAACACAACGGATCAAAACTTCTATTTCTTGAAAAATGAAGGAAAAACTCTTTTGTTACAAGTTAGAAAGATCCTGCTTTGAAAAAAGAAAGCTAGAATCTATACATTGATTCTTTTTTTTTTGTGATTTGTGTTGAATGGTATGCATCAAAAGGTGCATGTGTGATTTTTAAGGGATACAATTTTGTCCCAATCAATTGACTTTATCAAGGAAGATTACTTTTTCTAGCCATAGTGAGATCTTGAATCAACTTATTGATCTTATGATAGAATAACTATTTATGATATTATGCAATTTGTGTGACTAGATATATAAATAGTATGTATAGGATTAGTTGCTTTAATGGGATCTTTTTGGTCGGAGGGGCAATTACCAAACGTCTAGCATTCCCTCACGCTTGGCACCAATGAGTTTTTTAATTTGAGTGACAAAAAGAGGACTATACCTTCGCACTATATGAATATTGGGTAATAATAGCATGACATTTTGAATTCAATATGAGAATTTGATTTTTCAAAAAGGTTAAATTATGTGTCAAAGAAGTAGTATGAGATAAACGCCAATTCAATCTAATCTATTGGGAAATCCATTTCTACAAAGCTTCCTTCACCTTCTTAGTCCTTGCCCTAGTCATTAGACTGCCAATTCCTTGTAAAGGATCTTGAGAATATTTAAAAACATCAACTTGATTAGCATCTTGATCTCCATTATTCCCCTTCTTTGAAAATATTCATCCTTGAATCACCTACATCAAACAAAGATAAATAAACTACATTAAAATTTGTACTAACATTACCATAGTCATTTGGAAAATCTATCTTGTAGGTGTTATCGTTGATCCATTCCAAAACTTGAAAAGGTCCATCTCCTCGAGGCTTCAATTTTGATTTCCATTGTGTGGGAAACCTTTCCTTACGCATGTGTACCCAAACCCAATCTCCAGGTTGGAAAACAACCTTCAAACGTTCTTTATTGGTTGGCTTAGCATATTGCTCATTCTTCCTTTCAATGTTGACCCGAACTCTAGCATGTAAATCCTTCAAAAAATTTGCCTTTTTCTTACCCTCAAGATTAGCCTGCTCATTAGTAGGCAAAGGTAAAATATCAATAGGTGTTAAAGGATTAAAGCCATAAACAACTTCAAAAGGAGAAAATGAAGATGTAGAATGAACATTTCTATTATATGCAAACTCAATGTGTGGTAAACACTTCTACCACTACCTTATATTATTTTGAATGATAGCACGCAGCAAAGTAGTGAGTATCCTATTAACCACTTCAGTTTGACCATTCATTTGAGAATGTGCAACAGTGGAATAATATTTTAGTTCCTAGTTTATTCCATAAAGTGAGCCAAAAATGACTTAGGAACTTAACATCTCTATCACTAACAATTGTCTTAGGCAACCCATGCAAACGAATCACTTTTTTAAAGAACAAATCAGCAATATATATTGCATCATTGGTTTTAGAACATGCAATAAAATGAGCCATTTTACTAAACCTATCAACAACAACAAATATGCTATCCTTACCACTTTGAGACCTTGGTAATCCTAAAATAAAATCCATAGATATATCAATCCAAGGTTGATTAGGTATAGGTAAAAGGGTATACAAGTTATGTGGTTTAACTTTAGATTTTGCTTGCCTACATGTAATGCATCTTTCACAAATAGATTTCACATCATGCTTCATATTAGGCCAATAAAAATGCTCACGTAAAATATCTAAAGTCATTAGAACACCAAAGTGACCCATCAAACCTTCCCCATGACTTTCCCTAACAAGCAACTTACGAACAGAATAAATAGGCACACATAATTTATCTTTCTTGAATAGAAATCCTTCACACCTATAAAAATTACCAAACGTATAGTTATCACATGCATTCCATACTTGGCAAAAATCAGAATCATTAGCATACAATTCCTTAAGCAATTCAAAACCAAGTAATTTAGTTTGCAATGAAGTAAGTAATACATACCTCCTAGACAATGCATTAGCCAAAATGTTGTCCTTCCTATGCTCGTATTTTATTACATAAAGAAACGTTTCTATAAACTCCAACCACTTAGCATGTATTTTATTAAGCTTACCTTGGGTCTTCAAAAACTTTAGACTCTTATGATAAGAATGAATGATGAATTCCCTTGACCATAAGTAATGTTATCATGTTTGAAGAGTTCTCACTAATGCATAAAGTTCCTTGTCGTAAGTAGGATAATTCAACATTTCCCCACTTAGCTTTTCACTAAAATATGCAATTGGTTTGGAATCATGCATTCTATGCCAATCCCCAATGAATCACATTCTATCTCAGAAGCTTTATCAAAGTTAGGCAAACACAACAAAGGTGCATTTGTTAGTTTATCTTTTAAAGTGTTAAATGCTCGATCATGCATATCATCCCACTTAAAAATAACATTATTTTTAACAAGTTCATTCAAAGGTGCAGCAATAGAACTAAAATCTTTAACAAACTTTCGATAAAAACTCGCTAAACCATGGAAACTTCTTACCTCATTCGCATTCTTAGGTGGAGGCCAATCCCTTATTACCCTTACCTTTTATTCATCAACACTAATACCCTATGAACTAACAACAAATCCAAGAAACACAATAGATTCCATGCAAAATGTGCACTTCTTAGGATTAGCATATAACTTGTTCTCTCTCAACACACTAAAAATTGCATGTAACTGTTCCACATGTTCCTCTAAATTTTTGCTATAGGCTAAAATATCATCAAAGTAAACTACCATAAATTTTCCCATGAAAGCACACAAGATATGGTTCATTAACCTCATGAATGTACTAGGCACATTAGTAAACCAAAAGGCATTACTAACCATTCATACAATCCATATTTAGTCTTAACTGTAATTTTCCATTCATCCCCTTCTTTCATGTGAATTTGATAATATCAATTCTTTAAGTTAATTTTAGAAAACAAATGAGAGCTATGCAACTCATCAAGCATATCATCTAACCTAGGTATAGGATGTCTATACTTTACCGTTATCTTGTTAATAGCGCAACAATCCACACACATGCACCATTTTCCATCTTTCTTTGAGACTAAGATGACAAGAACTGAATATGGGCTGAGACTTTCCCATACAAATCCCTTTTGCAGTAACTCATCCACTTGCCTTTGTATCTCCTTCATTTTCTCAAGATTAGCTCTATAAGTAGGTCAGTTTGGTATTGCAGATCAGGGTGCGAAGTCTATTTGATGCTCAATTCCTCTCAAAGAAGGTAATCCATGGGGAATTTCTTTAAGAAATACATCCTCAAAGTCCTCCAATAAAGACACAACAACACTAGACAAAGATGAGTTATACACTACTACAAAAGTGGTCATTTAAGTTGAGATTTAAAGTCATTTTTTGGGAAAAATTGACTTCTAATGAATTTAAAGTCAGTTTGTTGAAAAAAAGACTTGAAACACAGATTGTAGTGTCGGTTGACATGTACAACTGACTCTATACATAGGACGTAGCGTTGGTTTTACGTGTCAATCAAGGATACATGTGGATAGCATCAGTTAACACGTAGGATCGACGTTATGCCCTATGTGTAGCATTGTTACGCGTTTTTCAACACACGAACTCGTGCAAGTATACACGGTCACAAGTAATAAGATTAGTAAGTAAAGATCGATCCCAAGAGGATTTATTACTAACGTTTGTTGATTATTAAAATTATTTAAACCTGATGTTATCCAAACAATCAAAAATTTGTTGCAGTTTGTCTTAATTAATTTTTTTTTTAAGAGATTGTACGAAAATTCTAGGATTGCAGTTCACCCAAATTAATCCACTTGAATATTTTATTCTCTCTTGATTTATGTTCTCGTGTTTTAAGTTGTTAACCAAGAACTCCTAATTTATCCATATATCTCTTTCAAGCTCATCTGAGACACACCTAGTTAAAATAATTCACTATATTCCTATGAGAATTAGATTAAACAGATTTATTAAGTTCCGAAGTTCTCTAGCGCATCCACATCTGATAAAAGTATATTTCTATCCCTTATGTATATACGTTATTTTATCACGAAGCTTAAACACAAAAATGCCTTTTTCAAGTTTATTTAAGTGTCACATATCGATTAATTAATCTTAGATAATTAAAAGCATTAAACACGAGATAAAATAAACAACTTAAAAACAAGCAGTTTCATAAATCATTCCAAAATAATTAATTCCAAGTTTCATAATTTACGCTATACCTATGATCCTAGAACAAATATATTAGTTCATAGCGAATTTAAAATTACAACACAACAAAATAAAACATTGCGAGAGAAACAAAAATTAAAAGAAAATAGGTAAGAAAAAAACTCTTTCACGATTCCTCAATGAACAATAAATTTCTTCCCTTTTTCTTCTTAACTTTGTTTGTCTTAACTCTCTGTAATTTTGCTAAGAAAATACAACATACAATGTTAAATAAACACTCTGCGTGTTTTTGTGTAACACGCAAAGAAGAAAGAAAACTGAAAAATGATACAATATAGAAATTTCGCAAGAACTAAAAGAAGAAATTTAGCAAGAACTGCGAGAGGAAATTTCGCAAGAACTGCGAGAGGAAGAAAAACAAAAACTGAAAAACTAAACTCCAAAAAATCATAAATTCACGCATACAACAATATATCCCACTTTTCAATTTTTATTTTTTTATTTTTTGTATTTTTTTTTATATTAAAAGTGGGGACAAAAATGTATGGGGAGCACGCGTGAAAACATTCTGCGCATTTTTTTGATTTTTTTTCTTTTACGCATGCCACGTGTCACCATGTGATTCGCTGGGCGAAATGTGGCGACACGTGGCAGCTTTTCATTGGATCGTAAGGTCGGGCGCATGAAGAACGCGTCGTACACGAATCCTCGCGTTGGAATCAATTAACGGCTGGAATTAGGCGCGGTTTCTGCGTTTTTATTTCACCAAATACATGCCACGTGTCACCATGTGATTCGCTGGAATATTTATGAGACACGTGGCTACTTATTTTCCGTTGATACACGAGGGTGCACGAGGCTTTGATGTATTGCGTCACACAGGATTTGTAGACGAGCGGCTCGGTGCGCGACAACTTCGTTCAACGTCTTCCTAACTGCGGGACCGTTCGGCTCATCCAACGGCGTCGATACGCCTCGAGGGAATCTGCGCAGCATGTGGGTCCCACCTCACACGCTGGCCTCGCGCGACGGGTGGGCCCGGTGGCACGCCGAGCCGCGCGATGCCATAAATCCTGCATCCATTCTCTTTGGTCGGGTTTGATCTACACGCTCCAATCCTGACCGTTTATGCTTTGATCGGACGGACCACGTTGTACGCGTGGATGTTGACGCGTGGAACTTCTCTCCTGCGAAGAAAAAAAATACTTTTATTAATTATATTTTCACCCTCAAATATATTTCAAATTACATTTTAAACTTTGGTTAATTGCAATTTAGCCCTTTTAGTAATTTAAATTAAATTTTAAACTTTTAATAATTACAACTAAGCCCGATTTTAATTTAAATTATATTTTCAACTTTTATAAATTGCAATTAATCACTATTTTATTTGAAATTATATTTTTGGACAAAAATTTAACATTAAGAGCGTTTTCGATACATTTCATTTGATTTTCTTAAAATTTAGAAAAAATAGTAAATCTTAATTTATTAAACTA
Organism: Hippophae gyantsensis; assembly: GCA_030763125.1. Taxonomy (NCBI): domain Eukaryota; kingdom Viridiplantae; phylum Streptophyta; class Magnoliopsida; order Rosales; family Elaeagnaceae; genus Hippophae; species Hippophae gyantsensis. Next base: position 36,333,486 of record CM061030.1, read on the forward strand.
AAATTAACTAAAAATAGAGAGAATCTAGCAATTATAATTAATAAAATAGTTGAAAATAACTATATAAAATACAGTTATCAAGCATCAGTTCTACATGTCAACCGATGCTATGATATAGCGTTGGTTGACACGTAGAAGTGATGCTACACATAGGAAGTAGCATTGGTCCTATATGTTAACCGATGACATCCACATGTGTAGCATCGGTTGACACGTAGAACTAGTGCTATGTTTTATATTTATGTATATATTTTTGTTATGTTTGGTTTTTATGTATTTATTTTTATATGATGTTTTGATAGATATTCTAATAATTATGGAATTCATATATAATAATATCTAAAATATATTGGTTGGATACATATTTAATTTGCTTAATGTCATTAATAGAAAATGGACAAATCTTGGATGTCAAAGTGTAGAATTGAGCATGACTACATTTATGGAGTTGAAAGTTTCTTGTAGAAATAGTAATAATGAAATTAGTATGATTTGAGGCCCATGTGTTAAATGTAAAAAATGAGCGATTTCATGATGTTGACGATGTTAAGTATCACCTTATTTATAGTGGTATTCTTTTAAGTTATAAATGTTGGTATTATCATGGAGAAGATATTGATAATACTCATGGAAAAGAGATAAAGAAGAATGTGAGTGGATTAAATACATCTTATCATAATGTACAGACAGAAAATATGTTTCATAGTGTTGAAGATGAACTACATGAGAATGATCTCGAGACCTAAAAAACTTCTAGAAGATGTCAAAAAACCGTTGTATCCAGAATGCAAGAAATATACTAAAATGTCGGGATTGGTTCATTTGTACAATGTGAAGAAGAAAAATGGTTTTTCTAAGAAGGGATTCACAGAATTACTAAATGTACTAATAGATATGTTTCCTGAGGGTATTGAATTGCCATCTTCAATGTATGAAGTGAAGATATCTCTTAGTCGATTTGGCATGAAATATCATAAGATTCATGCTTGTCCCAATGATTGCATTCTTTATAGAAAAAGAATATGAGACATTAGATGATTGTCCGATGTGTAAAGAATCGAGATGGAAGCATGCTACAAATGAGACAACACCTAAGAAAGGCGTGCCTACTGATGAGTGCTCAAAAAGCACTAAAATTACCATGATTTTATGCACATTAATTGATTAAAATATATATATTTATATGTTTTATCATATATTTATATAAATTTGTCTTTTTTGGAATCACGGGTATTTTTATTATTTTTCAGGTATTTTCTCTTAAAAACGTAACTTAAAGACTCAAAAAGGAATACTGGAAGCAATACATCACAAATATATTAATAAATAAATAGGGAAAGGTCAACAAATATGGAAAAATTGGACAAAATGGGTCAAAAATGTCAAAAAGGAGAAAATCGTGCCGCCGCGCCTTACCGCACCAAGCCCAAGGCTGCTTCCCACTCCGCCGCCTGCTCAGTTCCACGTGTCGCCGTGCACGTAACAGCTACCCACTCCCGCTGCCCATTTTGCCCCATTTTCGCGCGCAGCCGCCCCATGACGTCAGCAATTACACTCCGCATTTTCACAATTTTTTAACATTTTTTCCCCCACTTTTTCTCTCCATCTTCACCTATAAATACCCCATTCTCTTCACTTCTAAACACACCTCAAAACACATTTCTCTCCTCTTTCTTTTTCTCCATTTCTTAGTTTTTAGTTTTTTTTAGTTTTTAGTTAGTTTTTCTTAGTTTTAGAGTTCTTCTCTTTTTGAGAAGAAATAGCTATGTTTTTGTAATTTATTTGCTTTTCGATTCAATAAATGGGAGTGCAAATTCTGCTTGGAGGTTTTCCAGCAACGGGAATAGCATCGAAGTTTTGTAAGGATTTTATTTTCTTTGTAGTTATTTTTTATGCTTTATTCTTATATGTTATATTTAATTTATCTGTGATTAAATTTAACTTTGCTGGCTGTTTGTAAACATGATATAATAATAACGTTGTTATGCTTGCGAAATATTAAATAGGTAAAAACCTCTAAAATGAATTGATTTTATTTTTATTCAAGATTTTATATTAAGAATGTTAGAGGGAAATATATTATTTTTCATTACAAACTTAAATCTGAAAATTAGATTTTAAGGTTTAGTTATCCGGTCTAATTTAGAGTAGTGCTCTTTTATTTGTTGGTACAATCGCCCGGTAGTTAGAGTGAAGCTCTATTTCAAAAGTTTTTATAAGAATTATTATCTGAAAATGTATTGACAACATGTTTTCAGTAGTGGTTTTAAAACTTGAAAGTTAGTACTCGGATAATTAAATTCTTAGATTTAATTTGGACACCTTGAATAAAGTTTAAACTATCTAACCCTACCAAAGGTGGCATTTAAATGGTTCATTTTCAATCTCTTAGAAAAAGAAATTAATTTAATTAACCAAATTAATTATCAACCCCACCCATAGGTGTTAATTGATTTGTTTAGTTAACAAAGAATATCTAACCCCACCAAAGGTGGTATTCATATAAAAAAGAGAGAATCAATAAATATCAATTCATATATTTAATAACCTAAATAATATGAGCAAGTATAATTAACTTAATTATTATATCCATAAATACTCCACCATTATAAATGATAAAATTTGCATAAATGTTTATTGAATCTATGTTTATTTTTATATAATTAGATTAAAAACACAAAACCCAAAATATCGTGACAGGATGTTTAGGATTTAATTTCGTTTTTAAAAGTTTGAATAATAAATTAAAAACCACATACATTTCTTCCTTAGATCGACCTTGGGAGTATACTTATCATTTTCTACGAAATGATTCATGTACTTGCGAGAGTTTTATAAATAAATAAAACCAAAGTATCAGTAGGATCGACGATGTCGGTTCTGCCCGATCAAGTTTTTGGTGCCGTTGCCGGGGATGGTATCAGGTTTTTGGCACCGTTGCCGGGGAAGGAATAGCGTTTTTAAATTATTTATCAAAATTTTAAAAACTTTTTGTGTTGTAAATAATTGTGATTTTTTTATTTTAAAAAAATAAAAAATAAAACAAATTTATTGTTTGTGAAAAGTAAAAAAAAAAATTGAGTTATTTTTTGTGAATTCATGAAATTACATTCTTATTTTGAATTTAAATACATGTAGTTCTTTGGTTGGAACAAATCGGGCTATGACTAGGAAATTTTTGATGATTTGCGAGAGGAATGGGAAAAACATATAGTTCAAATTATATCATCACAAGAAGAATTAGGAGAAGATTTTGATGATCTTGAATAGCATATATATGATAACATCATGGTAATTTTTATAATGCTTTAATTTCTATATTCCTGTGTTTGAAGTTTGAGTAGCTTGCTTGATGGATGTTTTATTTGATGGATGTTAATATGCTCATGTATTTAGGAGAATGAATTGTTATATGGAATTGTTTTTTGCCTAAACTTTATCTCATCTCTCTTGCCTAGTTCCCTGGTATGACAACATCATGGTAGTCATTGGCCAGCCAAGTACAGGAAAACCACCAAGAATCATCATTATGGTGTAATATCATGAATTCACAAAAATCACTTATATATGTAAAAAGATTAGTAAAAGAGATTACCACATCGACATCGGAGTGATATAATAATAATCCCATCCCTTCAAAATCATATAATCACTGTAATAATCTTTTGTCTATAAATATGAAGCTATATGGAATCAAGCTGGTATTTTTAATGCTATAATGAGCTCTAAATATGAAGTCAAGTGTAACTTCGATTTGTTACTTGGGTTGGTTGGGCAAAAAATAGTTGATCCATAAGTTTATGGGCACCAAAACTCAACTAACCCAAGTAACAAATCGTAGTTACACTTGACTTCATATTTAGAGCTCATTATAGCCTTAAAAATACCAGTTTGATTCTAGATAGCTTCATATTTACAGAAAAAGATTAATACAGGGCTAATATGATTTCAAAGGGATAAGGTTATTATTATATCACTCCGATATTGATGTGGTAATATCTTTTACTAATATTTTAACATATATAAGTTAATTTTTGTGAATTCATGATATTACATTCTTATTTTAAATTTAATTACATTTAGTTCTTTGGTTGGAACAAGTCGAAAAACACCATGGTAATTTTTATAATACTCTAATTTCTCTATTCCTATTTCTCTGAAGTTTGAACTGCTTGTTTGATGGATGTTTACGTGCTCATGTATTTAGGGGAATGAATTGTTATTTAAAGCAACTATTTTTTGACCAAACACCATCTCATCTCTCTTGCCTAGTTTCTTGGTCACTATATATACTGGTCATTTTAAGCAAACCAAGCTTCCTCTCCTTGAAATAAAGTGAGAATATCACAAAATCCATGACAAAAGAGAACATTATTTTATTTGTAATTTAAGTTAAATATATATGTATTGTATATAATTTTTTTGTAATAATATTAATTCTCAAGTAATTAATTAATATTTAATTTTTCAATTATTTGTATTATTTAAACTATTTGTTAAACAGATTTTGGTTTTTTTTCTATTATGTGATCAAATACACATTTTGAGTATAATAAAAATTGAGTAAAATTTGTAAAAATAAATAAATACATAATTTAAAGTCGGTTCAAGCATTGAACCAACTTTAAATTTTTAAGTCATAATATTTAAAGTCGGTTATTAACCGACTTTAAAGGTCGGTTTTGGCGTAATGGTAAGATCGTTAGTAGAAAGATAAATATTCTTGTACATAAGTACAAGTACTTGTTGCATTGCCACCATTACACTCTTAATCATGGTGACTTCTATCTCCTTAAAATAATCTTCTACACTTATGGAACCTTGGACCAACCCTTGCAACTTTCTATATAGATCCTTATAGTAATGGCTAGGTATGAATCTCTTACGTATCACCATTTTCATCTCTTCCCATGACCAAATAGGTCTCTCTCCACTTATTTTCCTATTGACCACCAATTTATCCACCATATACTAGCATAATCTATAAATTCTATGGCTAGTAACTTTACTTTCTTGTCATCGGAGTAATTATGATAATCAAACACATGCTCAACCTTGAAAGGGTAGAATTATCATCTTTATACTGCCTATATTGCTATCGTCTTTGTAGTTAGTCTTTTTCTCCCATTTATATCTGGTTCTCTCTTGCACATTGGAATTAGCTTCTTCTTCCTTGAACTCATGTCTTCTTCTATGTGATTGAGAATTGAAAAAGGATTCTAAATCATCCAACCTTGCATTCATCCTCTTAAATTGGTCATGAACATATTTGATGATGAATTTGAAAGCAACCACTTGTGGTTCTCCTCCTTCCTTACTCATGTTATCAACCTATATAATAAAATGAGATAATCCACGCACACCCTCAAGTGTTTGCTCTCGAATAAGATTGTTAATACTCCTTTTTCACACTATTTTAGCTCTCTCTTTTTTTTGCACTATTTTCTTTTTTTTACGACTCAAAGCTCACGCCTCCTTTGTGTTCTTAACAAAATCAAAGAATCCAACTAATCTCAAGAAGTAAACATTTTATCGATAATAATCTCAAAATTCAAAATTTTAAAAGAACTTGAATGCAAAGTATGACAATAGGAAAGTCCAAAGAGGACTCTAGAGAAAGACGCTTGACCAAAGAGGACTCTAGAGAAAGACGCTTGACCAAAGAGGACTCTAAAGAAAGGTTCTTAACCAAGGAGGACTCTATAGAAAGAATCTTTACCAAGGAGGACTCTAAAGAAAGACTCTTGACCAAAAAGGGCTCTATAGGAAGACTTTTGAAAAAAAGGACTCTATAGGAAGACTCTTGACCAAAGATGACATTAAAGAAAGACTCTTGAGTAGAAAAAACAAAATAAAGGAAACCCAATTTCAACAAGAACAAGAAAACTCAACAAGAAAACAAGAATTAGATTCTTGAACAATCTACTACTATGCTATTCTTTTCTTTTTTTTCCTTTTTCTTTTTACTGCTACTGTTGTTACTGTGAATAGAAATTCACAAAAATAAATTCACAACCCTAATAAGCAAGAACCAAAAACAACGCAAAAAGTTGCAACAAATCTTTATCCCCTCGGTAAGTGGTCTAAAAGACATAATTTGGGATCGAAAATGGTATGAAACATAGTCTAATAAAAATTATTGGAATTGAAACGAGCTTCGATTTGATATATTATAATAGTCGTTTCTTTACTTGAGTCAAAAGTTATGACTGTTTAAAGTTGCAACTCCATTTTATCAAATTGAACAACAACCCTCTTCTTTTCTCTTTTTTTTTGAAGAAAAAAGATAGGTTGAACATAGAAATAAATAATCAAGAAAAAGATACGAAGAATTCAAAGAAAACTATGAAACAAAATCCAAATACGAAAACAATGACAACGAAATTGAAAGAAAACATAAGACTCAAAAGGACAAAATTTCTCTTTTTTTATTTGTGACTCAAGAAGGTAGAAAACAATCAAGAAGGTAGAAAAAAAATCAAAGGAATTTTTTTTTTGAAATCTAAAATTTAAAACAAAGATAGATGAAGAAGATAACCTATTTTCAGTAATCAAGGCTTTGATTCCAAATGATGCAGACCCTTTAGTCGAACAACCTAGGAACCCACGAACTCAAAGGAATAGAATGATTAATTTACAAAAAACGTATTGAAGATGATCAAATTAGAACCCTAAGGAAACAAAGTCTTTAAAACCTAAACTTTGAGACGCCACAAAGGATGATCACTCCCTTTTGATAAGTCAGATTCAACTATTCAATCAAGAACATAAGAAGGCAAAGCAAGAAGCTTTCTAAAATTTTATTTTCATTAATTAATATTCGTTCTTACCTCTAAATTAAATATCTCTTCTTATTAATAAGTAAGAAACCCTAAAAGAAAAAAACCCTAGATAGAATGGGCCTAATCCAACCTTAAAAAATAAATGTGTGGACAGGAGCTTGTGAGGTGCACTATCACTAATGTGTATTCTATAGATTGTTATTTTTACATTTGCTAGTTGTTTTTTGTTTATGTTGAATTGAGTATGTTATTTTGTACTTCCATTTTGTTAATTGCTTAATTCACATTCTGAGACCTACTTGGCCTAATTCCATTGGTTGGAATTTTTACCCCTCATCTAGGTCACTGTTACCTATTTGAGCAGAAGAGCTATTGGCCTTCGTTTAATTGTTCCTACTTATGAGAATATTCAACGGGTAGTAGAGTGGATCACCCTATTTAGGCTTAATCACCTTGTTGCTAAATCTTAAAGCTCTATGTATAATACACACACCTTATATGTTTGTGCTCTGTGTCCCTAATGGGTTTGGTTGCTGTTTTTCTATAAGGTTTATCTCCATGAACTTTTATTATCAACATGTTCCCTCATTACCTGTTCATGCATATCTCTTTCTCTCTCTTTGCTTCTTTGTAATGCATAGTATGTTAATTTCTTTACTTGTTTCTATATCAAATTGTTTAATCCTTTACTAGTATTCTATCCTACTAGTTGATTTGACATGCTCTTTTTTTGTGGTTGCCTTGATTATCAGTTACTTCTTCTATGGTTGTTATCATGATCACCTTGTCACATGTTTATTAGCATGTAGTGTCAAAGTATTAGGATCTTTTTCTTATAGTCTTTTCCTTTATATGTCATATCATATAGAATGCATTTCTTCTGTTTTAATTAGTTCCTCTCTCTTGTACCTAGTATGTTGGGTGTTAGTTCTCTATTTGTCTCCTACTGATTATTGTTCATCTTTTGCTTACACTCCTTCTCTTGTGCTTTAGATGTATATTTGGAGAATTCCAAGGTGTGTTAAAATTTCGAGTACATGAGTGTTTATTTGTATTGTGCTTGGTTGGGTTTTCCATGTGCATTTGTATGTCATATAGATTATTAACCTATCTTTAGGACTCGTGACTTTTATGCACTATTGTCACTAGATTGGTATGTTTAGATGGCATTCCTAGTGTTTGGGGTATTGACCCTTTCTAAGCATGTATCATGTTTTTGTGTTTGAACCTAAGCCTTTCTCACATGCTTAGATGTTTTTGTAGAATCCTTTATTCTTTCTCTCTCTTGGGGATATTACCTATTTTGCTTACTAGTTAGTTAGTTTCTTTCCTTCTCTTGACTAGCATGATGTGAGTGTTGCTGATGATCTCATTTGAGGCAACTGTGTATAGTATGTTGCATTTTTCTCTCTCTGGAGGCAACACTGTATAGTTTGTGTTGATAATCTTTATTGACATACGTCCTTGTATTTTTGGCCTATAATCTTTCTATCCGCCTCTATATGGGTTTAAGCCTATTAAGGATTATCCTTGGAGATTATCAAGGCACATAGAAGTGGAAGATTTGTATGAATTGCTTGCCCAAACAAAAGTGTAAGGAGTGAATTTGATCCCAGATTGTAGTGTGAGGTCATTCGTTATGACTCTAAAAAATAAATAAGGGCTCAAAACAAATTAAATAAAAAAATATATAAATGAAACAAAATAAAAATAAAGAAAATATTTTTCAATATTAAATAAATAAAAGTAAACAAGAGTTAATTTAACGAAAATCCCCGGTGTTATGGTTCCAAAATTGATGCATTCAAATGAATAGTAAATTTAAACCTTATTTTAAATTACTTAAGATTTCATAAATTTGTATATAGAAAGCAAGGGCCTTTCCCACAAAAATATTTGGAAACTAATTCCTATTTACAAAAGTGGAGGAAACGGGGAGGGGGGAAGGGGTTGATTTTGTAAACTAAAACTTAAATATATCAATTAAAGATTAATATGGTGAAAAAAAGATCTGAATATTATGATAAAAAAATGAAAAAAAGAACTATTGTAGGATCATTCTCCATCATAACATATATTACAAATCAACAAGAGCATATCCTATTTCCTATTCTTTGATTATATCAACTTAGAAAAATTCATAAGCATGAAATGTTTGAGTTCTTCTTACCTATTCATTAAATTAAATAATTTATTAATTCAAATTCTTTCTAATAGATAACCAATTATAAGCTCTCTAAATTTATTCTATTAAAGCATCCAATTTGAAGAAGCATATTGGACAAGGGTTAAGCACACAAGCTCAGTTTAATTATGTGAGGTTTATGTGAGTGTTTGTGATAATCGTGAGCAAAATATATAATTGTATTTTCAGTTTCTAGGTGTCTTAGAAGAATATTTTTCAAGATGATGAAACTATCGAGCCTCAACAATTGCATTCAGATATATCTTTGTTCCTGTGCACATTAGAATGTAGGATAGATATATAGGAACAATATGAAAATAGGCTACTTGATCGATCAATTAGTGACTAGATTGATTAAGCTATATTACATGTTGAATGAATTATTTATATGACTAGATTGATCGAAGAATTAATACTCAATCGATTGAGCACTAAATCAATCAACTGAGTAGGCAGATCTATATTTTTGAGAATTAATAAACTGATACACGGGATCGATTGGGAGGATATTCCATCAATCAAACTATGTACTCGATCGATTGAGCACATGATTAAATCGATCAAGCGGTCAGAGCTTTGGTAATAAAATCTATTTCTAATATGAATTAAATTGGATTTTGATTATATTATTCTTATTCCTTAAAACTCATTTAATTGATTTGATAGACAAGATGGTGGTTTTACTTTGACCTAAAGTACTTTAAAATATTCCAAAAAAATAAACCTAAGCACACAATTAAAACCAACCATAGGGGAGCTTAATTGTGCTTATTCTCTTCATTTTTTATGCTCTTTCTTGTTTTGTTAAAAGTTTTCAAGTAGGTTTTTTCATTAAGTTAATTTATTAACATTTATAGTTGTGTTTAATGAATAAACAAGCCTACAATAATAATTGTGTTATTGTGTTTTTAACTGATTGTTCTAGAGTTAATAGTTGTTTTTTTATTTATCTGATATATTGTTTATATCAACTAATTACGGTTGTTCATTATTGAATTTACTTTACGACACACTTATACTTTTGTTTATATGCTAACTTTACAAGTGATAATGGTGCAGGTTCGATTAACTTGTGTGACTTAAGTTTGTTAGAATGCTAGTATAGATCCGAATGCCTTTCTTATAGGGACTATAATGAAAGCATCGACTTGTAAGTGAGTCAATTGGGGGAATTACCTTGGTGAGTAGTTTGAGTCCTAGCCTTGTAATTGGATACTTATTTTTCATAGTGGATAGTTAGATGGTGTGGTGGACTAGTGATTTTCCTCCTAGGTCATAGGTGTGGCCTAGGTTGTTTTCACTTAAAAATCTTGTGTTTGATCTTTATTTTCCACATTATTTTGTTTACATATGGATGCATACTTGGTTGCTTATGAAATTTTACTTTGTCATACTTATGCTAATATTATGCTAATTAGATAATTAGAACCATAACTAAGTAAAAGAACTTTCATTTGCTATTAGTTCCAGTCAATAGATACATTTACTATGCTTAAGACCTTGTTATGGATCATTTAAGAAAGGGTTCCTCCACAACCAGTGCACCTTACTTTGATATGTCCAATTATCCTTATTGGAAGGCTCGTATAGGAGCCTTTTTAGGATCCATTGATGAAAGCATATGGAACTCTATGCTTTATGATTTGGAACCACTTATGGTTACCAAAGATAATCTAGTCCATCCAAATCCTAGGAATGAATGGAGCAATCAAGATAAATTTGGTAGTAATAGAATCAAAAAGGTATTAATGTTATTTTCAGTGTTGTGTCTACCAATGAGTTTCATTGTATTTCTCATGTTGAAATTGTTAAGCATTCTTGGGATATTTTAGAGGTTTCCCATGAGGATATCTCACAAGTTAAACAAACAAAACTTTGCATGGTTAGTATTCAATTTAAGAATATTAAGATGAAAGAAGATGGCACTTTCTATGAATTTTATATTAGATTATATGATATTACTAACACCTCTGCCAATCTTTTAGAGAAAATTAATGATTTCAGAATAGTTCAAAAGATTCTCTACTTATTACCAAATTGCTTCCATGAAAAGTTTACTGCTATTGACGAATACAAGGATGTAGAAGCCATCAAAATAAAGGAACTCGTTGGTCCACTTTCAAACCTTTGAGATGAGCTTTCAAAAATCTCCAAAGAACAAAGGTATTTCTTTTAAAACTACTATGATTGAAGACAGTGACAATGATGATGAAAAACTGGTACTCATAATGAGAAGATTGAATAAAGTCCTCAACAAAAAGAATCCTCAATATAAAGGACAATCAAGTTATCAAAAGGATCAGATTTTGAGAGAACTCATATTTGTGAGTTCTGATAGTACGAAATATAAACCTAATGGACTTCAATTGGATATATGGGTTTTGTTCACTTTGCAACTGACTATGCAAACTAGAAGAACCAAACTAGAAAAGCTTCAATGCTAGACTTACTGACTTTGAAAGTGATAATGATGATCTTGTTGAATATGGCACCACCTACTTGGAATTTACTACAATTGTTGGTGGACAATCTAATAAGTTTGACATTGTTTCATATGATGAGAAAAGTGATGTTGAATATCTACTCAAAAAATTTAATGTCAGTAGTATTGATGAAGTGTTCATAAATTATGTAAGATGCAAAAGGAAAGTGGGTAAAATAAATGACAAACTTAAATATATTGAAATAAATTCCTCAATTATAGAAAAAGAAAAAAAATTAACTTCCTAAACGTGCTAATGTTTTGAATTCAAGTCTTGTAGATGTTAAATAGGAAAGCATGAATTTTATATAGGAACTTGAACAATCAAAGGAAGTAGTAAAGAGGTTGACAATTGGGTTAAGATATGTAGATGAACACCATCTTCATCAAAATCAACTAAATTTTTCAAACCTTTAAAGATGTCCTCTTCACATTATACATATGAAAATGCTTATAAAGATTAGAGCTCCACTCTTTCAACATCAAAAACCATATATATAGAGCCTTCTTGTTAACAGATAGCTTTGCTATCCATATTTATTTCGAGATTTGTTTGCTTGATTTATGGTTATTTTAATTAGCTTAATATTTGATAGCTGTATAAGAATAATATTAATAGATATGTAGCTTTTTCCATACATAGAATTCTTTTGTACAGTTTATATGATAGAGAGAAATCACAAGTTCAGTAAGGCGGTCAGTTCATATAACATTTTTAACTTATTTTTGACATGATAACAAAACAAGGTTGAAATTTTTTTCTTTATCTTGGTTTCATATGTTGGCATCTTATGAGTCTTGATAGCACATATCGACATCTTTTGGTTTTGGTGTATCAAAAACCTACATCATCGCTTCACATTTTTTGGTATTCTATTTCTAAGGAAAACTTCCTTGACATATTTCTTGGCATTTTATACTTTGTCTTGGGTTCCATTTATTTACATTGGATGCGGTACCAGTGTATGTCAAGTTTACAAGAAAATTACTCTACTTGGGCTTTTCAGTTTGAACTTTTCCTCAAGGGAAAAGACCTTTTGGGTCATATTGATGGCTTGAATGTTGCACCAACATCCGACACTGATGAGTCCAAGGAAGTCTTGTCTTCTCCTTCTTGGGCTGTGCTTGATGCTCGAATCATATCTTGGCTTCTTGGTTCGGTGGAGTCACATAGCTTCACCAACTTGTAGGCTTATCACTTCGCTCAATCATGTGGAATTATTTAAAGAAGGTTTACCATCAAGATAATATTGCTCATTGCTTTTAGTTGGAACATGAGATTGCCATGTTTCAACATGGTATCCTTTCCATGAAAGTCTATTACTCGAAATGTTTTACTCTTTGGCATGAATATTGATAACTCTTATGTTTTAGAGTTATTTTGTCCAATTTATTAATTATAATTGCTATGTTCTTAATGTTTTTAGTTAATTTTAAGTTCTTAAATTATTATTTACTATTAGTTTTTTTAGAAATATATTTTTAGAGAAAACTAAAGAATTTAAATTGAAAAAAAGACTTAATTGCAAATAATTAAAGTTGAAAATTTAATTTGAATTAAAAGAGGACTTAATTGCAAATAAAAAAAGTTGAAAATTTAATTTGAATTAAATTAGAGGGCTTAAATGTAATTAACAAAACTTTTGTTTTTCTACGCAGAGAACTACCACACGCGTCATTGTTCAACGTGCCTTATGCACCATCAAATCATAAATTCAACGTTGAGGATCACGAGAGTGGGATGCAAGCACTACACGGGAGATTGGACGCATTTCTAGCTATGACACACTGTTCGGTGTGTAGAGTTGGCCATGCTCCACACTATAAGCATCTTTAGTTGAGTCCAACTGTTCCGCATAACGCATATTCTGGTATTCTCCTGTGACACGGTCCACTAAAGTTATGTACGCCCTCGTGTATCACCCATTCTGAAGTTGCCGCATGTCCTATTAAATTTTCAAATGAATCAGAGGTCGCCACTTGTCACGCGTATTGTAAAATAAAAACCCAAAATATTTCTCTCGCCAGCTTCATTTTCACGCTTTGTCTCCCACTAATACATGCATGTTTTGAACAATTTTAGGGGATGTATGTTTTAGAGATGCAGGGAATAAAGTTTTGAGTTTTGACTTTTTACTCTGTGTGTCTGAAAAAATAGAGAGAACATGCAGAAGCTATTTTTTGACTTGTGTTGTTATTTTGTTAGGTAAAAATATAGAGAAAGGAGACAACAAATAAGAAGAAAAAGGAAGGAATTTTATTTTTTTCAATGAGGAATTGTAAAAGAGTTTCTTCTAATCTTTTTCTTTTAATTTTATTTCTCTGAAATGTCTAAATATTTTCGTATTGTAATATCAATTTTTGCTATGAACTAAATTATTTGTTCTAGGGTTCCAATGTAGCTTAAATTATGAAGCTTGAATTAATTATTTTTGAATGATTTATGGGATGTTTTTAAGTTGTCTATTTTATCTGGGTTTAATGCTTTTGATTGTTGGGAGATTAATTAATTGATCTGTGAACCTTAAATAAACTTGGAAAAGGAATTTTCATGTTCTGTTCGTGGATAGATTAACATATATTTATATGGGATAGGAATATACCTTTATTATACGTGTAGCTATTAAGAACTTTGAGCTTAATGAGTCTTAGTAAATTAAATTCTCATAGAAATATAGTGAATTATTTTAGCGAGATATGTCTATTTGTTATCGGAAGAGACATATGGATAAATTAGGAGTTCTTGGTTGACAAATTAAATGCGAGAACATAAACCAAGAGAAAATAATATGATTCAAGTGGATTAATTTGGTGAAACTACAATCTTAGAATTTTCTTATAAACTGTTATAAAAAATTAGTTAGTTAAACTCCATCCAAATATCGATTGTTTGGATAAAATTAGGTTGAAACTATTTTGGTACTTAATGAATATTAGTAACAAATCTTCGTGGGAACGATATCTTACTTAATCACTTACTACTTGTAACCGTGTATACTTGCACGTTCATGTTCTCTTAAAGAGACCAACAATATAATAATTTGCTTACAACAAATGTTTCTATTGCTACTCTTTTAACTATTTAGAAAACTTCATAAGACTAGCCAGTGTGATCAGTTTCTTATGAAACTATGCCCATAATACGAATCCATTTGCTCCTCTCTACTGAGTTGATCTCCTGTTCTCTCTCTTGATTTTTTTTGGTGAGTTACTTCATGAAGAACAACGTCTTAGTATTGAAACTATTCTGGAACAATCTTATGGCAGTTTAGAGATAGTAACTATGGCATATGTTTCCCAAGGATATGGATCACCTATGACTTCCAAAAATTTACAATTTTACTACTGCAAAAAATATGGTCATATTTCTACCAGTTGTCCTATAAATTATTGTTCTTAGTATAAGAAAAAGGATCATATTATCAAAGAATGTCATATTCACTCCAGAATCATCAGGCCTAAGCATTTTAGACTTATGTTGCTATTCCTCTAGCAACGAATTCTATAGCACATATTTCTTCCTTAAGTGCTTCCTCTAATCTTGTTCCTCATGCAGCAACTTATTGTACCCCTTAAATGATTGAACAGATGCTAATTTTAGCATTATTTGCAATAGGGTTTCAAGGTAAAAATTCTACTACACTTTAGTATGCAGACTCGGGGGTTTCTAATCACATGAAGAATATTCCCATAACCCTATCTCTTATTCGACCCTATGTTGGAAAATCTTCCATTCAGACTTCCAATGGCAATTTTTTGGCAATCGCTGCTGTTAGAAATGCCTCTTCTACATTTACATTTTTTGGTGATGGTTATGTTATGTAAGACCATATAACAGAGGGAACCGATTGTAAAGGGACCTAAAGTGGGGTGGTTGTTTCCACTATTTTTACCCATTTTAGCACTTTTTTCAGTTTCGTTTATTGAGTTTTTTCTTGTAATAGTATTCTTGATCTGAGTATCTTCATTTAGGCCATCCTAATACTCATATATTTTCTCATGTATTAAACTCAAGCTTTCTTAGTAATAAAGAACATTCTTCTTTATCTTTTGAGTGTGGTTCTTGTAAACTTGGTAAAATAACTCTTACATTTCCTTTGCATGCTAGTAGAGCTTCTCATTGTTTTGATTTTATCCATAGTGATGTTTGGGGACCTTCCCTAGTTAGTTCACATGCAAAATTTAAATGCTATGTGTATTTCATCGATGATTATAGTATATTCACTTAGGTTTATTTTCTTTGCTCTAAATTTAAGGTTTTTTACTTTCATTGAGTTAATAACGTATGTTGAAAATCAATTTTCTATGAATATTAAGACATTATGCACAGATTTTAAAGGTGAGTATTTGTCTACTGAGTTTCAGGCATTCTTCATTTCTAAAGATATTATCCATCAACGTTGATGTTCTACTACTCCCCAACAAAATGGAGTAGCTGAATGCAAAAATCATCTTTTTGATATGGTACATACTCTCTTGTTATAATCTTCTGTTCCATCCATATTATGGTTTGAGGCTCTAAAAACTTCTACTTACTTGATTAATCGTTAACCTTCTCAAGTTTTACATATAGAGTCTTCCTATTTTCACTTGTTTGCTAAGAAACCTAGTTATGATAATCTTCATGTCTTTAGTTATGTGTGTTTTGTCCATTTATCTCTTTATGAGCAATATAAATTATTTGCTAAATCTGTTAGATGTGCATTCTTATGATATAATATGTGTCAAAATGGATTTGTTTGCTATGTCCTACATTACATCATATATGTATTTCTAGGAATGTTATTTTCTTTGAAAATCAACATTTATTTTCTATGTCATCTATGCTTTCTTATTCTACTATAGTCCTCCCCTTTTTTGAGCACTAGTTCTCAGATCTTCCTCAAGTTAGTTCTTGCCCACAATCTCTTCTGGTAGTTCAATCAGTTAGAGCACCTCTAGAGCCTTTGGTATGTTGCTCTTCTCGAGTGTTTATACCCTCGGATAGGTATGAGTTTTCTTCTAGAAATTCTATTTTAGCTCTTACTACTACATTGTCCAATTTTGATATTCCCATATGCTACTCATATGCTATCAAGCATGATTGTTGGAGATAAGTTGTGTAGGAAGAAATTTTCGCTTTAGAGGTTAATAACACCTGTGACATTGACCCTAATCCTTCCACTATAGTTCCTATGGGTTGCAAATGGGTTTATTCAGTTAAGGTTCACTCTGATGGAAGTTCAAATCATTATAAAGCTCGACTTGTTGTCCTTGGGAACAATCAAGAATATGGTGTCAATTATGAGGAGACATTTTCTCTTGTGGCTAAGATGACTACTTTTCGAACGATCCTAACTCTTGTTGCTTTCAATGGTTGGCCATTACATCAAATGGATGTTAAGAATGCTTTCCTTCACGAATCTTAAAGAGTGTGTTTATATAAAGCCACCCCCGAAATTGTTTCCCTCTTTGACCTCTAATGTGCGTAAACTTTGTCGCTCTTTTTATGGTCTTAAATAAGGTTCGTGGGCCTGGTTTGATAAATTTTGAACCCTTTTATTAGAATTTTCCATTAAGCATAGCACGTATGACACTTCATTATTTCTTTGAAAATTAGATATGGGTATTATTGTCCTTCTGGTTTATGTTGATGATATTGTGATCAATGGTTCTGATTCTACTTTACTTGTCCAACTCGAGACTCATATCCCAAAATCCTTTCATATTAAGGATCTTGGGTCTTTCACATATTTTCTTGGTCTTGAAATGCATCTTAGTCCCTATGGTATTTCACTAAATCAACACAAGTATGCTAATGATTTGGTGGCTACAACTGGATTGTAGGAAGCTACCTCTGTCGATACTCCTATGGAATTAAATGTCAAGTTTCGCAAAGAGGAGGGTGAATTACTTGTTGATCCTAGTTTATATCAAAAATTAGTGGGTAGCCTTGTCTATCTCACCATCACTAGACCATATATTTCATTTAGTGTATAACAAGTTAGCTAATTTCTTCAGACTCCTCGTCATCTTCATTTAGCTGCTATCCGTAGGATCATACGCTATGTTTAGGGTACTTTTGCCCATGGTTAATTTTTCCTATAGGAAATTCTTCTCGTCTTGTTGCTTATAGAGATGCTAATTGGTTTGATTGTGTTGATACATGTCACTTCATCACTGGTTGGTGCATGTTCTTAGGTGATGCATTGATCTCCTAGAAGAGTAAAAAGCAACATAGAGTTTCTAAGTCATCTATAGAATCTGAGTACTAAGCGATGTCTCTTACTTGTTCCAAAATTATTTGGCTTCAAGGTTTTCTTATTGAGTTAGACTTCTCTGAGACTGATCATAATTCTTTACATGTTGATAATACAAGTGTTATTTAGATCATTTCTAATCCTATCTATCATGAGTGCACAAAGCATATTGAAGTCAACTATCACACTATTCATAAAGCTTTTGAAGCTCGTATTATCATTCTTCCATATATTTCCATTAATTAGATGTCATAGTAATACATTATATGATTGTCTCTTATGACATAAGGGGAGTTATGTTTTTAATTTTCATTATATGATTACTCACTCTTATGAATAATCTTCGCTTTTTATATTGTTACACACACTGAACTAATGAACAATGAGTCTTTTAGGATAAGTTGTTTGAGTATTTATATTTTTTAATTTTAGAGTAAACATAAACTTTCAAGATTCAAGCAAAGATGGTTTCAATGGATCATAGGATAGTACCATTACATAAAAAATGATTTTTCTATTAGCGTTATGTATTGAGAGAGAGGTTTTGTCACACAAATATGCCAAAGGGGGAGATTGTTAGGTTAATATGAGTCTTGGCAATATTTATGAAAAATACATATAATTGTAATTTTAGTTTTTAGATATGTCTTAGAAGAATATTTTTCAAGCAAAAAAAACTACTGAGCCTCAACAATCACATCTCAAGTATATCTCTATTCATATGCATGTTAGGTTTCATAATAGACACATAGGAACAATATGAAAATAGGCTACTAGATCGATCAAGTAGTGACTAGATTGATCGAGCTATATTACCTATTGAATTAATTATTTGTATGACTAAATTGATCAAGGAATTGGTATTCAATTGATCGAACACTAGATCAATTGAGATTAATGACTAGATCGATCCTTGTTTTTTGAATTAATTAATTGATACTCTAGATTGATCGAGAGGAAATTCGATTGATTGAACCTTGTACTGGATTGATCAAGCACTTGATTAGATCGATTGAGAGACTAAGGCTTTGATTTTAAAACCTATTTCTAATATGAATTAGATTGAATTTTTACTATACTATCCTTATTCCTTAAAACTCATTTAACTGATTTTATGGACAAGAAGGTAATTTTATTTTGAAAGTGCTTCAAAATATTCTATAAATATAAACCTAAGCATACAATTGAAACCAAGCACACAACTGAAACCAATCACACAAGAGGTTAATTATATTCATTCTCTTCATCTTTTATTCTCCTTCTTGTTATTGTTAAAAGTTGTTAAGTATATTTTTTCATTAAATTTATCTATCAAACATTTGTGGTTGCGTTTGAGAGATTAACAAGCCTACAATAATAGTTGTGTTATTGTACTTTTAACTTATTGTTCTAGAGTTGCTAGTTGTTTTTGATTTATCTGATATATTATTTAAATCAAATATTTAGGATTGTTCATTATTGAATATGTTATAGAACAAAAACTTGTACTTGTGTTTATGTGCTAAATTGACAGTGGTGTGGGTTCAATTAACTCGTAGGACTCAAATTTGTGGGAACACTAGTTTGGATATGAATGCCTTTCTTATAGAAACTATGATGAAAGCAACGACTTGTAAGTAGGTTACTTGGGGGCATTACCTTGGTAGGTAGTTTGAGTCTCAACCTTATAATTGGATATTTTTTTTTAGAGTGGATAGTTAGGTGGTCCGGTGAACTATTGGTTTTTCTCTTAGGTCATTTGTGTGGTCTAAGTTGTTTCTACCTAATATCTCTTAATTTGATCTTTATTTTTTTGTATTACTTTATTTACATGTGATTGCATGTTTGACCACTTATGAAATTTTAATTTGTTATACTTTTGCTGATATTTTGCTAATTAGATAATTAGATCCATAATTAAATAAACAAACTTTCAAATTATCTTGAGTGTTGATTCTCATTGAAAGCAATTTATCACTAGTTATTTAAATTAATCAAGCGATTATGTATCAAATCAACTAAATTGATTAATGATGAATTAACATAATTATTCAATTGTACACTTAAATAATCAAGAAAATCCACATGAATCTTAAATCATAGAATTAATTCATAATCATGAAAAACAAAGAACTAGAATATGTCATATTTTATTAAGTATTACAATTCATATCTAGGGATTTGAAATCACACAGAATCAATTATAAAATTAGCTACTCATAAAAAATAAAAAAATTAGAATAGTATTGACAAAAACAATAAAAGAAAGAAAACTATATCTTAGGATTAATGCTCTTGAATATGATATTCAATTTTTTTAATTGACTCTTGAATCTTGTTCTTAGTTATTGTTTCAAAATATTAAATCTTAAAATTTAATTAGTATATTTATAATACTAGGTTTAGTGAGGAATAAGTGGGGTAAAGATACTAAAAAACTTGAACATTATTGTTCACTTATGACAGACGGGCCGTAGTGCACTTTATTTCATGCCACATAATGTAATCAATGTTGTGCCCTTAATTAGACCTGAAAGAACTATCTCGTAGCACACTTATACCCATGCCACTATATGCTTTGTTTTTTTCCAGAATGCTCAACTAACCTAAGGGGAGTATGTCGCAACACATTATTACTGTACACTTTAATCCTTCTTTGATGTATTTTATGTAAATATTTTACAATCAGGTTTTCTAATATATGACAATTATACCCTCAAGGTGTAGATTATTTTGATTTTTTTCATTTATATCTTTAAACGATCAAAATACCATAAATACATCAAAACACATTCTCTGATTCCGAAAACACACTTTAGACTTCTTGTTTCTAACTAAATAAGAAATAGAAAAGATTGAGACAAAACAAAAATATACATGAACTTATGGGCTCAATACCGGATGGGAAAGTAAGTGGGTGGCTACCAAACTTTGATCGCATATGTACCGAACGAGTGGAGGGAAAGATCGACAATGGGAGCAACTAATGGATAGGGGAGGATTTTAAAGCTGTTGGGATTTTTCAGGGAAAGAGTGTGTGAGAAACGGTGAGGGAAAAATGGGCTGTTAGGGTATTAAGGGTGAGCACTTGTAAAAGTTGTGTGCATTTGTGTTATGTTTGCTTGTAATGTGAGTGTTTGTGTTACCCGATCAAAGTTTATATATTTTTTATACTACTCATATACACATGTAACATAATATATTAAAGTGTTAAAAATAAGAAAATTACTTGTTATCCTTATAATGAATAGTCAAAACATTAATCAGAGCATATTTCTTACATTTATTATTTGTTATTTCTTTTATTTTTTTAAAAAATTATATAAATAATTGTAGCTTCATTAATTAAAGTGATCAAGAAAAATAGAATGATTCTAAAAATAATTGATGTTATTATTATCCAAAAAAAATTAAAGATGCTTTTACTATGATATTTTAAATAACTTTGAATATAATAGTCATTTTAATTACTAATAATTTATTAGTAAAAAGTTCAGATAAATAATAATTATTACTTTAAAATATGTGTTTAATTTTGTCTAAAAATTTAGAATACATGATTTAAACTTTATATATAATATAAATTATGAAAAAATTAAATTATTTATAGGTAATTTATTTATTAATAATGATAAAAAAATTCAATATATTTACAAATATAAAAAAATAAACAGTTAATTCTAACTAAAAAAATAGAAAGTAAATACTCGCTAAGCAAGATAAGTAAAAAATTACAAAACTGATATACCGAGAAGAAAATTGGACGATGGAAAGGCCAAAAAACAAATAGGGGTTGTTTGATGACAGGCTAGGCATCAATGGTGGTTGGCTGTGATTATGGATGAGGAGTCAATTGGTGGTGGGCCGTAGCTGTGGAAGTTCAACTTCGACTAGTGGTGTGATAAATGAGAGGGAGTTTGATAGAATTAATTATTTTGTTTGTGTGAGTGAGTGAGAGGGAAAATTGAGACTCACTTAGTGGTAGGTTTTGATTTTAATTTTTTTATCAATAGGATTTTTAGGTTTAAAATTTTAATTAATTAATAATATAAAAATAATATTAATATATAATCCCATAATAAAATTAGTTCGGTTTAGTTAAAATTAGTTTATTTATTTGTATGAAAATTCAAAACTGGACTGCTATTTTTTATTTTTCTAATAATCATCCCAAACTAATCATAATATATAAAAAAACCACCCTACATGGTTCAGTTAGGGTCGATTCGATTGGTTTTATAATATATATGTCCATCAATACTTGGTTCAATGGAGAAAAGAGATATGAAATGGGTATAATACATGAATATGCAAAAGATGTGTGTGCTTCTTTTTTTATTTTTTTTCTTTAACATACTTTTTATTTGTTATTAGATATATTATTTTTTTAATCTTTTCTTTCATAAAAAAAATTCATTATGTTTTTTTTTACTTGTAAAAAACTTATTTTTTATTTAACTTTTGTTTCACATAAACATTTTTATTCATGTATGATAAAAAAAATCACTTTTATAGTAGTATATAACCAATACAAAGATTATATATAGGAAAAAAATCAACACCTCATTACAATAAATGCTAAATTTTTACCAAAGTACCCATTGCTAGATACCTCAAAACATTGGTATTTTCTTTTGAGAAAATATGAAAGATCTACACGAAGTTTTGATGGATTAAAGTAGCTTCAAACTAAACTAAATCACAATTCTTACATAGATGTAACTTCTATGACTTTCTTACTAATCATCAAAGGCTATAGAGTAAAAGATATTAACAAAAGAAATGAGATTCAAGTTTTGTGTACAATTTTTTCGATAAATAAAAATCTGCTACAATTAAAATTATTATTGAAAAATATTTTCTTTTTTGACAAATATTTTTTTTTTGAAATATGGTGCAAAGATTTCTTGTACTTTCTATGTTATACACTTAATTTGTATATGTGAGAAAATTTTATCCTAAAAAAAATTATATATTAAAAAATTAGTACGCTATTCTATTAAAGCTTTTGTTGACAAATTTGTCGTAAAATAGCTTCTTTCAACGAAAAATATATATTTTTGAAGATGAATTAAATCTTAAATGCATTATAACTCATTTTAATAATGTTAAGTATATTTGTGAAGATATATAAAATCTTTTAGGGTATTGATGAAATTTTTTGTGATTCTTCTTCTTGTAGTTTTACGTTTTCTATTGGATAACAATATCAAGTTATCATCTCACCACTTAAATAAATTACAGTACTAATAATGGTGTTTAGAAGTAATAAATCTGCTATTAAATGCTGATTTAAAATTGGAAGAATATTGAGAATAATAAAACTATAATGAAAAGTAGAGAGTAGAGAAATGAGAAAATACTATGATAACATTACTTTGAGCATGCGATCATATATGTGCATATGAGTGCAAGTTGTTGTTACACGTACAGTTGCACACAAGTTAGCATAACAAAATGCAGCTACCCTAAACAGACTAACAAACGATTGACAGCTAGATAAATATCTCTTTACAATATTCTATACAACACAATACACTACAATATTGAAATACATCTCTTAACATCCTACTTAAACTGAAGTTGGTGGAAGCACCACCTACTTATATGTTTTAATTAACTAAATTTACACTCTCGCAAAGGCTTTGTAAGTTTTTTGATGGAGTGTACCTGACATCCAACTTGTTCTCAACAACAAGATCATGCAGAAAATTAAAGTTAAAGTTCAAAATGCTTCATCCTAGCATGCATAATGGGATTGGATGCTAGATACTTGGTGCTAATGTTATCACAGCATATAATTTTCTTATGAGCTATTTTCATTCTCACCTCAGAGAGTAGTAACTGTAACCATAACATAGTGGAGGCCAATGCTAATGCCCTATACTTTGCCAATGTAGATGACCTAGCCATATTTCTATTTTCTAGCACCCAATGAGACCAAGCTTTCCCCAAAATACAAATAATAACTCCCTGTATTGCATCTGTCACCAGAGTAACATACCCAATTAGAATCAGAATACCTTACTATATTAAGGACCTCTAATTTTTATAGTAAAATTTCATGAGATGTAGTTCCTTTGAGATACCTCAATACTTCCTTAACTCTTTTCATATGTTTATAGGTGTGACATTAAAGAATTTGATATGACTAATTCATTGAATAGGTTATCTTAGGCCTTATCATGACATAATATTGAAGCATGCCAATCAAGCTTCTATATAGGGTAGGATCAATAAGAGGTATGCTATGATGTTTGGAGTACTAAATGGTTTGGATGCAGTGAGACTAGCCTTGCTAAGCAAGTCCTAAACGTACTTGTGCTGAGAAAGATGTAGAAAAATATTGGACATCTTGACCTCTACACTCAAAAAGAACTTTAGATCTCGAAGTTCTTTTAAAGCAATCTTAGAGTTCAACAAGCCAATAAGTTATTTTAGGTAAGCTGGATCAATTCGTGTCACCTCAATATCAACCACATATACCAGTACAATAGACCTTTGAGGTGTGAAATAAATAAACATAGAGTAGTTAACTTTAAAACTAATGAAACTCAAAGCAATGAGAACATATGAGAGTTTGCGAAACCAAGCTCTAGGTGCTTGCTGGAGGTCATATAGGGCCTTGTTTGATTTGCATACCATATTAGGTTTAGAAGTTTCAACAAAGCCCAAAGGTTAGTCCATGTGCAAATTTTCCTCAAGATCATCATTGAGGAAAGCATTGTTAAAATCAATTTGTTTGATATCTTAATTAAAAAATTGCAATGATAAGCAATATTCTTATTGTTTGAGGTTTCACCACTAGTAAAAAAGTGTTTGTATAGTCTATCCCATGCTTTTGATGATAAACCTTAGCTACCACCTTGATTTATACTTGTCAAGTGCGTGATCAATGAGGAGCTTGAATTTGTGCACCCATTTGGAACCAATTGTTTTCTTCCATGGTAGAAGAGTAACAAGGGTCCAATTTTTGTTCTTAAGTAGTGCCTAATACTCCTTCCTTATTGCTTCCTCCCATTCTGGGATGCCTTGGGCTTTATTATAACAAGATGGCTCAAGTAGAATAGCTTTGGTATCAGGAATAGATGTAGATTCAATAAGGTTAGACCATGAGGAAAATACAGATAAAACATGTTGAATAAAGATAAAAGTTGACTTTAGAAAAGATGTATTTCCTGATATAGAAGTTTGTGTAGAGTAGCGATAGGAATTTTCATTAAAAATGACATGCCTAGTTCAAAGTAATTTCTTAAAGGTAGGGTCATAGCAAAAATAACCTCTCTTATTTGGGGCAAAACCCAAGAATATGCAAGCTTTGGACATAGGGAGTAACACATGTTTATCAGTAGCCCTTACACACAGGCAATAAACACAACCAAAGGACCTGAGGAAAGTGTAAGCAGGATATATGTCATAGAGAATATTGTAAGGATATTATAGTTTAAACAGATGCTCTAAAAGAATGAACCCAAAAGGTATTAGGAATGTTAGCTTCTAACAAAAATGCTAACCACTTTTCAAATACTATTTTCTTTTGAGATTCAACCATCCCATTTTGTTGTAACGTTTAGAGACAAGTAGTTATGTGAATAAGTACTAAATGTCCAAGATGAGTGTCCAAAAAATAAAACTCAACCCTCCATCAGTTTGAAGGAATTTGAGTTTAAGAGTAAAATTTCATTCAATCATGTTCATAAAAGAGATGAATAGATATTGAACTTGATATTTAGAATGTAAAAAATAAATCCATATGAATCTAGTGCAATTATCAACTATAAGAAGAAATTTTTTTGCACCAGTTGTAGCTAAATGAGGAGATATCCATGAATCCATACACGAAAAATCAAAAGGTGTTGAAAATTGGTGTTGAAAATGCCAAAGCCAAAGGCCAAGGCCTTACAAAATAAAACAAGCTCTCTCAAAGTTGTATTATTCCTTTTATATTTTCATTACAATTCTATAGCTATATCTAAGGAGATTTACTCTTTGAATTAAACATTTCTTGATTTACTCCTTGAATTAAGGATTCATTGTTTTACTCCTTAAATAAAGGATTCCTTGTTTTTCTCCTTGAATTACTCATTAAATTAAGGATGACAACTCCTTGATTTACTCCTTAATTTACTCATTGAATTAAGGTTCTTGATTTACTCCATGAATTAAGAAGTTAACACTCTTTAATTTACTCCTTAAATTACTCATTAAATTACTCCTTAATTTTATCTCCAATACTTTCCCTCAAGGTGGATCCATAAGGTTTATGGATCTAAGCTTGCACAGAAGACGTTGAAACAGATGAGAAGGCAAGGCAGAAAATGTAAAACTAACAAAAAATGTTGATTACGATAGCAAAAAAAAATTATTGTTGTCGATGTAGGACATTTCCTTTTACCACAATACATCCCCTTCACATCGGGCAGGTAGGAGCTGCAGAAGAGATTTAATCCATCATCGCCAAGAGCTTGGTTTCAATGTGGGACCTTTCCTTTTACCACAATACTCCTCCTCCAAATCAGATAGGTAGAAGCTACAGGAGAGGTTTAATCCATCATCGCAAAGAGCTTGGTTTGAAAAAAAAAATAGAATAAGAAATCGCTCTGATAGAGTGCCAAACGCACTTTGAGCAGAAAAATAACAATTTTTTTCAAGAAGATCGACTTGCTCTGATACCATGTTGAAAATTGGTGTTGAAAATGCCAAGGTCTTACCAAATAAAACAAGCTCTCTCAAAGTTGTATTATTCCTTTTATATTTTCATTACAAGTCTATAGCTATATATAAGGAGATTTACTCTTTGAATTAAAAATTTCTTGATTTACTCATAGATTTACTCCTTGAATTAAGGATTCATTATTTTACTCCTTGAATTAAGGATTCATTATTTTACTCCTTGAATTAAGGATTCATTGTTTTTCTCCTTGAATTACTCCTTAAATTAAGAATGACAACTCCTTGATTTACTCCTTAATTTACTCATTGAATTAAGGTTCTTGATTTACTCCTTCAATTAAGAAGTTATCACTCCTTAATTTACACCTTAAATTACTCCTAAATTTTATCTACAATACTCCCTCTCAAGCTGGATCCATAAGGTTTATAGATCTAAGCTTACACAGAATTCGTTGAAACTGATGAGAAGGCAAGGCAGCAAATGTAAAACTAACAAAAAATGCTCATTATGATAGCAAAAAAAAAAAAAATTATTGTTGTCCATGTGGGACCTTTCCTTTTACCCCAATACTTTCCCTCCACATCGGGCAGGTAGGAACTGCAGGAGAGATTTATTCCATCATCGCTAAGAGCTTGGTTTCAATGTGAGACCTTTCCTTTTACCACAATACTCTTCCTCCACATCAGGTAGATAGAAGCTGTAGGAGAGATTTAATCCATCATCGCCAAGAGCTTGGTTTCAATGGGGAACCTTTCCTTTTACCACAATACTTATCCTCCACATCAAGTTGGTAGAAGCTACAGGGGAGATTTAATCCATCATCGCCAAGAAATTTGGTTTGAAAAAACAAATAGAATAAGAAATCGCTCTGATAGAGTGCCAAACGCACTTTGAGCAGAGGAATAACAATATTTTTCAAGAAGATCGACTTGCTCTGATACCACGTTGAAAATTGGTGTTGAAAATGCCAAGGCCAAAGGCAAGGCCTTAAAGGCGTTACCAAATAAAACAAGCTCTCTCAAAGTTGTATTATTTCTTTTATATTTTCATTACAATTCTATAGCTATATATAAGGATATTTACTCTTTCAATTAAAAATTTCTTGATTTACTCATAGATTTACTCCTTGAATTAAGGATTCATCATTTTACTCCTTAAATTAAGGATTCCTTGTTTTTCTCCTTGAATTACTCCTTAAATTAAGAATGAAAACTCCTTGATTTACTCCTTAATTTTCTCATTGAATTAAGGTTCTTGATTTACTCCTTGAATTAAGAAGTTATCACTCCTTAATTTACTCCGTAAATTACTAGTTAAATTACTCTTTAATTTTATCTCCAATACTCCCTCTCAAGCTGGATCCATAAGGTTTATGGATCTAAGCTTACACAGAAGTCGTTAAAACTGATGAGAAGGCATGGCAGCAAATGTAAAACTAACAAAAAATGCAGATTACGATAGCAAAAAATAATTATTATTGTCCATGTGGGACCTTTCCTTTTACCACAATACTTCCCCTCCACATCGGACAGGTAGGAGTTGCAGGAGAGATTTAATCAATCATCGCCAAGAGCTTGATTTCAATGTGAGACCTTTCCTTTTACCACAATACTCTTCCTCCACATCAGGTAGGTAGAAGCTGTAGGAGAGATTTAATCCATCATGGCCAAGAGCTTGGTTTCAATGTGGAACCTTTCCTTTTACAACAATAATTCTCCTTCACATCAAGTCGGTAGAAGCTACAGGAGAGATTTAATCCATCATCGCCAAGAAATTTGTTTTGAAAAAACTTATAGAATAAGAAATCGCTCTGATAGAGTGCCGAACACACTTTGAACAGAGGAATAGCAAGTTTTTGAAGAAGATTGACTTGCTCTGATACCACATTGAAAATTGGTGTTGTAAACACAAGGCCTTAAAGGCCTTACCAAGTAAAACAAGCTCTCTTAAATTTGTATTATTCCTTTTATATTTTCGTTACAATTCTTTAGCTATATATAAGGAGATTTACTCTTTGAATTAAAAATTTCTTGATTTACTGCTTGAATTAAGGATTCATTATTTTACTCCTTGAATTAGGGATTCCTTGTTTTTCTCCTAGAATTACTCCTTAAATTAAGGATGACAACTCCTTGATTTACTCCTTAAATTAAGGATGACAACTCCTTGATTTACTCCTTAAATTAAGGATGACAACTCCTTGATTTACTCCTTAAATTAAGGATGACAACTCCTTGATTTACTCCTTAAATTAAGGATGACAACTCCTTGATTTACTCCTTAATGTACTCATTGAATTAAGGTTCTTGATTTAGTACTCCTTGAATTAAGAAGTTAACACTACTTAATTTACTCCTTAAAGGACTCATTAAATTACTCCTTACTTTTATCTCCAATACTCCCCCTCAAGCTGGATCCATAAGGTTTATGGATCTAAGCTTACACAGAGGTCGTGAAACTGATGAGAAGGCATGGCAACAAATGTAAAACAAACAAAAAATGCTAATTACAATAGCAAAAAAAAAATTATTGTTGTCCATGTGGGACCTTTCCTTTTACCACAATACTCCTCCTCCACATCAAGTAGGTAGAAGCTATAAGAGAGATTTAATCCATCAATGCCAAGAGCTTGGTTTCAATGTGGAACCTTTCCTTTTACCAAAATACTTCTCCTCTACATCAAGTCGGTAGAAGCTACAGGAGAGATTCAATCCATTATCTCCAAGAAATATGGTTTGAAAAAATAAATAGAATATGAAATCACTCTAATAAAGTGCCAAACGCACTTTGAGCAGAGGAATAACTATCTTTTTCAAGAAGATCGAATTGCTCTGATACCATCTTGAAAATTGGTGTTGAAAACGCCAATGCCAAAGGCCAAGCCCTTAAAGGCCTTACCCAATAAAAAAGCTCTCTCAAAGTTGTATTATTCCTTTTATATTTTCATTTCAATTCTATAGCTATATATAAGGAGATTTACTCTTTGAAATAAAAATTTCTTGATTTACTCCTTGAATTAAGGATTCATTGTTTTACTACTTGAATTAAGGATTCCTTATTTTTCTCCTTCAATTACTCCTTAAATTAAGGATGACAACTCCTTGATTTGCTCCTTAATTTACTCATTGAAATAAGGTCCTTGATTTAGTACTCATTGAATTAAGAAGTTATCACTCCTTAATTTACTCATTAAATTACTATTAAATTTTATCTTTAATACTCCCTTTGAAGCTGGATCCATAAGGTTTATGGATCTAAGCTTGCACAGAAGTCGTTGAAACTAATGAGAAGGCAAGGAAGCAAATGTAAAACTAACAAAAAATGCTGATTACGATAGTAAAAGAAAATTGTTGTTTTCCATGGGGGACCTTTCCTTTTACCACAATACTTTCCCTCTACATTGATCGGGTTGGAGCTGCAAGAGAGATTTAATTCATCATCGCCAAGAACTTGGTTTCAATGTGGGACCTTTCCTTTTACCACAAAATTCCTCCTCCACATCAGGTAGGTAGAAGATGTAGGAGAGATTTAATCCATCATCTCCAAGAGATTCTTTTCAATGTGGAACCTTTCCTTTTACCACAATACTTCTCCTTCACATCAAGTCGGTAGAAGCTACTGGTGAGATTTAATCTATCATCGCCAAGAAATTTGGTTTGAAAAAACAAATAGAATAATAAATCGCTCTCATAGAGTGCCAAACGCACTTTGAGCAGAGGAATAACAATCTTTTTCAAGAAGATCTACTTGCTTTGATACCATGTTGAAAATTGGTGTTGAAAACATCAAGGCCAAAGGCCACGGCCTTAAAGGCCTTACCAAATAAAATAAGCTCTCTCAAAGTTGTATTATTCCTTTTATATTTTCATTACAATTTTATAGCTATATATAAAGAGATTTACTCTTTGAATTAAACATTTCTTGATTTACTCCTTGAATTAAGGATTCATTGTTTTACTCCTTGAATTAAGGATTTCTTGTTTTTCTCGTCGAATATCTCCTTAAATTAAGTATAACAACTCCTTGATTTACTCCTTAATTTACTCATTGAATTAAGGTTCTTGATTTAGTACTCCTTGAATTAAGAAGTTTTCTCTCCTTAATTTACTCCTTAAATTACTCATTAAATTACTCCTTAATTTTATCTCCAATGCTCCCTTTAAAGATGGATCCAAAAGGTTTATGGATCTAAGTTTATACATAAGTCGTTGAAACTAATGAGAAGGCAAGGAAGAAAATGTAAAACTAACAAAAAATACTCATTACGCTAGCAATAAAAAATTATTATTGTCCATGTGGGACCTTTCCTTTTACCACAATACTTCCCCTCCACATCGGGCAGGTAGGAGCTGCAGGAGAGATTTAATCCATCATCACCAAAAGCTTGCTTTCAATGTGGGACCTTTCCTTTTACCACAATAATCCTCCTCCACATCAGGTAGGTAGAAGTTGTAGGATAGATTTAATCCATCATCGCCAATAGCTTGGTTTCAATGTGGAACCTTTCCTTTTACCACAATACTTCTCCTCCACATCAAGTCGGTAGAAGCTACTGGTGAGATTTAATCCATCATCGCCGAGAAATTTGGTTTGAAAAAACAAATAGAATAAGAAATCGCTCTGATAGAGTGCCAGACACACTTTGAGAAGAGGAATAACAATATTTTTCAAGAAGATGACTTGTTCTGATACCATGTTGAAAATTGGTGTTGAAAACGCCTAGGCCAAAGGCCAAGGCTTTAAAGGCCTTAACAAATAAAACAAGCTCTCTCAAAGTTGTTTTATTTCTTTTATATTTTCATTACAATTCTATAGCTATATATAAGGAGATTTACTATTTGAATTAAACATTTCTTGATTTACTCATTGATTTACTACTTGAATTAAGGATTCATTGTTTTACTCCTTGATTTAAGGATTTCTTGTTTTTCTCCATGAATTACTCCTTAAATTAAGGATAACAACACCTTGATTTACTCTTTGAATTAAGGTTCTTGATTTAGTACTCCTTGAATTAAGAATTTAACACTCTGTAATTTACTCCTTAAAGTACTCATTAAATTATTCCTAAATTTTACCTCCAATACTCCCTCTAAAGTTGGATCCATAAAGTTTATGGATCTAAATTTATACATAAGTCATTGAAACTAATGAGAAGGCAAGGCAGCAAATGTAAAACTAACAAAAAATGCTGATTACGATCGCAAAAAAAAAATTATTGTTGTCCATGTAGGAACTTTCCTTTTACCACAATACTTCCCCTCCATATCGGGCAGGTAAGAGCTGTAGGAGAGTTTTAATCCATCGTCGCCAAGAGCTTGCCTTCAATGTGGGACTTTTCCTTTTACCACAATAATCCTCCTCCACATAAGGTAGGTAGAAGCTGTAGGATAGATTTAATCCATCATCGCCAATTGCTTGGTTTCAATGTGGAACCTTTCCTTTTACCACAATAATTCTCCTCCACATCAAGTCAGTAGAAGCGACAGGAGAGATTTAATCCATCATCCCCAAGAAATTTGGTTTGAAAAAACAAATAGAATAAGAAATCGCTCTGATAGAGTGCCAGACGCACTTTGAGAAGAAGAATAACAATATTATTCAAGAAGATCGACTTGTTCTGATACCATGTTGAAATTTGGCGTTGAAAACGACAAGGCCAAAGGCCAAGGCTTTGAAAGCCTTAACAAATAAAACAAGCTCTCTCAAAGTTGTTTTATTCCTTTTATATTTTCATTACAATTCTATAGCTATATATAAGGAGATTTACTCTTTAAATTAAACATTTCTTGATTTACTCATTGATTTACTACTAGAATTAAGGATTAATTGTTTTAATGTTTTAATTAAGGATTCCTTGTTCTTCTCCTTGAATTACTCCTTAAATTATGGATAACAACTCCTTGATTTACTCCTTAATTTACTCATTGAATTAAGGTTCTTGATTTAATCCTTGAATTAAGAAGTTATCACTCCTTAATTTACTCCTTAAATTACTTATTAAATTACTCCTAAATTTTATCTGCAAAACTCCCTCTCAAGCTAGATCCATAAGGTTTATGGATATAAGCTTGCATAGAAGTCATTGAAACTTATGAGAAGGCAAGGTAGCAAATGTAAAACTAACAAAAAATGCTGATTACGATAGTAAAAAAGAATTATTGTTGTCCATGTGGGACCTTTCCTTTTACCACAATACTTCCCCTCCACATCAGGCAAGTAGGAGCTGTAGGAGAGATTTAATCCATCATCGCCAAGAGCTTGGTTTCAATGTGAGACCTTTCCTTTTACCACAATACTCCTCCTCCATATCAGGTAGGTAGAAGCAGCAGGAGAGATTTAATCCATCATCGCCAAGAGCATGGTTTCAATGTGGAAACTTTCATTTTACCACAATACTTCTCTTCCACATCAAGTCGGTAGAAGCTACAGGAGAGATTTAATCAATCATCCCCCAGAAATTTGGTTTGAAAAAACAAATAGAATAAGAAATCGCTTTGATAGTGTGCCAAACGCACTTGGAGCAGAGGAATAACAATTTTTTTCAAGAAGATCGACTTGCTCTGAAACCACGTTGAAAATTGGTGTTGAAAATGCCAAGGACTTAAAGGCCTTACCAAATAAAAAAAGCACTCTCAAAGTTGTATTATTCCTTTTATATTTTTGATTACAATTCTATAGCTATATATAAGGAGATTTACTCTTTGAATTAAACATTTCTTGATTTACTCCTTGAATTAAGGATTTATTGTTTTACTCCTTGAATTAAGGATTCCTTGTTTTTCTCCTTGAATTACTCCTTAAATTAAGAATGACAACTCATTGATTTCCTCCTTAATTACTCATTGAATTAAGGTTCTTGATTTACTCCTTGAATTAAGAAGTTAACACTCCTTAATTAACTCCTTAAATTACTCATTAAATTGCTCCTAAATTTTAACTCCAATACTCCCCCTCAAGCAACATCCATAAGGTTTATGGATCTAAGCTTGCACAGAAGTCGTTAGAACTGATGAGAAGCCAAGGCAGCAAATGTAAAACTAACAAAAAATGCTGATTACGATAGCAAAAAAAAATTTATTGTTATCCATGTGGGACGTTTCCTTTTACCACAATACTTCCCCTTCTCATCGGGCGAGTAGGAGCTGCAGGAGAGATTTATTCCATCATCGCTAAGAGCTTGGTTTCAATGTGAGACTTTTCCTTTTACCACAATACTCCTCCTCCACATCAAGTAGGTAGAAGCAGCAGGAGAGATTTAATCCATCATCGCAAAGAGCTTGGTTTCAATGTGGAAAATTTCCCTTTACCACAATACTTCTCCTCCACATCAAGTCAGTAGAAGCTATAGGAGAGATTTAATCCATCATCGCCCACAAATTGGTTTTGAAAAAACAAATAGAATAAGAAATCGCTTTGATATTGTGCTAAACGCACTTGGAGTAGAGGAATAACAATTTTTTTCAAGAAGAATGACTTGCTCTGATACCATGTTGAAAATTGGTGTTGAAAATTCCAAGGCCTTAAAGGCCTTACCAAATAAAACAAGCTCTCTTAAAGTTGTAATATTCCTTTTATATTTTCATTACAATTCTATAGCTATATATAATGAGATTTACTCTTTGAATTAAACATTTCTTGATTTACTCATTGAATTAAGGATTCATTGTTTTACTCCTTTAATTAAGGATTCCTTATTTTTCTCCATGAATTACCTTTTAAATTAAAAATGAAAACTCCTTGATTTACTCATTGAATTAAGGTTCTTGATTTACACCTTGAATTAAGAAGTTAACACTCCTTAATTTACTCCTTAAATTACTCATTAAATTACTCCTAAATTTTATCTCTAATACTTCCCCTCAAGATGGATCGATAAGGTTTATGGATCCAAGCTTGCACAGAAGACGTTGAAATAGATGAGAAGCCAAGGCAGAAAATGTAAAACTAACAAAAAATGCTGATTTACTCCTTTAATTAAGGATTCATTGTTTTTCTCCTTGAATTACTCCTTAAATTAAGAATGGCAACTCCTTGATTTTCTCCTTAATTTACTCATAGAATTAAGATTCTTCATTTACTCCTTGAATTAAGAAGTTAACACTCCTAATTTACTCCTTAAATTGCTCCTAAATTTTATCTCCAATACTCCCCTTTAAGTTGGATCCATAAGGTTTATGGATCTAAGCTTGCACAGAAGTCGTTGAAACTGATGAGAAGCCAAGGCAGCAAATGTAAAACTAACCAAAAATGCTGATTACGATTGTAAAAAAAAACTTTATTGTTGTCCATGTTGGACCTTTCCTTTTACCACAATACTTCCCCTCCACATCGAGTACGTTGGACCTGTAGGAGAGATTTAATCCATCATCGCGAAGAGCTTGGTTTCAATGTGAGACCTTTCCGTTTACCACAATACTCATCCTCCACATCAGGTAGGTAGAAGCTATAGGAGAGATTTAATCCATCATCGCCAAGAGCTTGGTTTTAATGTGGAACCGTTCCTTTTACCACAATGCTTCTCCTCCATATCAAGTTGGTAGAAGCTACAACAGAGATTTAATCCATCATCGCCAAGAAATTTGGTTTGAAAAAACAAATAGAATAATAAATCGCTTTGATAGCGTGCCAAATGCACTTTAAGTAGAGGAATAACAATTTTTTTTCTAGAAGATTGACTTGCTCTTATACCATGTTGAAAATTGGTGTTGAGAACGCCAAGGTCTTAAAGGCCTTACCAAATAAAAGAAGCTCTCTCAAAGTTGTATTATTCCTTTTATATTTTCATTACAATTCTATAGCTATATATAAGGAGATTTACTCTTTGAATTAAACATTTCTTCATTTACTCATTGATTTACTCCGTGAATTAAGGATTCATTATTTTACTCCTTGAATTAAGGATTCCTTATTTTTCTCCTTGAATTACTCCTTAAATTAAGAATGACAACTCCTTGATTTCCTCCTTAATTTACTCATTGAATTAAGGTTCTTGATTTACTCATTGAATCAAGAAGTTAACACTCCTTAAATTACTCATTAAATTGCTCCTAAATTTTATCTCTAATAATCACCCTCAAGCTAGATCTATAAGGTTTATGAATCTAAGCTTGCACAGAAGTCGTTGAAACTGATGAGAAGCCAAGGCAGCAAATGTAAAACTAACAAAAAATGTTGATTACGATAGCAAAAAAAAAATTTATTCTTGTCCATTTGGTTCCTTTCCTTTTACCACAATACTTTCCCTCCACATCGGGCAGGTAGGAGCTGCAGGAGAGATTTAATCCATCATGGCCAAGAGCTTGGTTTCAATGTGAGACCTTTCCTTTTACCATAATACTCCTCCTCCACATCAGGTAGGTAGAAGCATCCGGAGAGTTTTAATCCATCATCACCAAGAGCATGGTTTAATTGTGGAAACTTTATTTTTACCACAATACTTCTCCTCCACAACAAGTCGGTAGAAGCTACAGGAGAGATTTAATCCATCATCGCCTAAAAATTTGGTTTGAAAAAACAAATAGAATAAGAAATCGCTTTGATGGTGTGCCAAATGCACTTTGAGCAGAGGAATAACAATTTTTTTCAAGAAGATCAACTTGCTCTGATACCATGTTGAAAATTGGTGTTGAAAACACCAAGGCCTTAAAGGTCTTACCGAATAAAACAAGCTTTCTCAAAATTGTATTATTCCTTTTATATTTTCATTACAATTCTATAGCTATATATAAGGAGATTTACTCTTTGAATTAAACATTTTTTGATTTACTCATTGATTTACTCCTTGAATTAAGGATTCATTGTTCTACTCCTTGAATTAAGGATTACTTGTTTTTCTCCTTAAATTACTCCTTAAATTAAGAATAACAACTCCTTGATTTTCTCCTTAATTTACTCATAGAATTAAGATTCTTGATTTACTCCTTGAATTGAGAAGTTAACACTCCTTAAATTACTCATTAAATTGCTCCTAAATTTTATCTCTAATACTCCCCCTCAAGCTGGATCCATAAGGTTTACGGATCTAAGCTTGTACAGAATTCGTTGAAACTAATGAGAAGCCAAGGTAGCAAATTGAAAACTAACACACAATTTCGATTACGATAGCAAAAAAAATTTATTGTTATCCATGTGGGACCTTTCCTTTTACCACAATACTTTCCCTCTATATCGAGCAGGTAAGAGCTGCAGGAGATATTTAAACCACCTTCGCCAAGAGCTTGGGTT
This sequence comes from Hippophae gyantsensis, assembly GCA_030763125.1. NCBI lineage: Eukaryota > Viridiplantae > Streptophyta > Magnoliopsida > Rosales > Elaeagnaceae > Hippophae > Hippophae gyantsensis. The sequence goes on from CM061030.1 coordinate 36,370,054, forward strand.
CAATGTGGTACCTTTCCTTTTACCACAATACTCCTAGTCCACATCAGGTAGGTAGAAGCAACAGGAGAGATTTAATCCATCATTGCCAAGTGCTTGGTTTCTATGTGGAAACTTTCCTTTTCCCCCAATACTTCTCCTCCACATCAAGTCTGTTGAAGCTACAGGAGAGATTTAATCCATCATCGCCCAGAAATTTGGTATGAAAAAACAAATAGAATAAGAAATCACTTTGATTGTGTGCCAAACGCACTTTGAGCAGAGGAATAACAACTTTTTTCAAGAAGATCGACTTGCTCTGATACCATGTTGAAAATTGGTATTGAAAATGCCAAGGCCTTAAAGGCCTTACCAAATAAAACAAGCTCTCTCAAAGTTGTATTATTCCTTTTATATTTTCATTACAATTATATAGCTATATATAAGGAGATTTACTCTTTGAATTAAACATTTCTTGATTTACTCATTGATTTACTCCTTGAATTAAGGATTCATTGTTTTACTCCTTGAATTAAGGATTCCTTGTTTTTCTCCTTGAATTATTCCTTAAATTAAGAATGACAACTCCTTGATTTTCTCCTTAATTTACTCATAGAATTAAGATTCTTGATTTACTCATTGAATTAAGGTTCTTGATTTACTCCTTGAATTAAGAAGTTAACACTCCTAATTTACTCCTTAAATTACTCATTAAATTAGTTCTAAATTTTATCTCCAATACTCCCTTTAAGATGGATCCATAAGGTTTATGGATCCAAGCTTGCACAGAAGACGTTGAAATAGATGAGAACGCAAGGCAGAAAATGTAAAACTAACCAAAAATACTGATTTACTCCTTGAATTAAAGATTCATTGTTTTACTGTTAGAATTAAGGATTCCTTGTTTTTCTCCTTGAATTATCCCTTAAATTAAGAATGACAACTCCTTGATTTCCTCCTTAATTTACTCATTGAATTAAGGTTCTTGATTTACTCATTGAATTAAGGTTCTTGATTTACTCCTTGAATTAAGAAGTTAACACTCCTAATTTACTCCTTAAATTACTCATTAAATTACTCCTAAATTTTATCTCCAATACTCCCCCTTAAGTTGGATCCATAAGGTTTATGGATCTAAGCTTGCATAGAAGTCGTTGAACCTGATGAGAAGCCAAGGCAGCAAATGTAAAACTAACCAAAAAAGTTGATTACGATTGCAAAAAAAAATTATTGTTGTCCATGTTGGATCTTTCCTTTTACTACAATACTTCCCCTCCACATCGAGTAGGTTGTACCTGTAGGAGAGATTTAATCCATCATCGCCAAGAGCTTGGTTTCAATGTGAGACCTTTCCTTTTACCACAATACTCATCCTCCACATCAAGTAGGTAGAAGCTATAGGAGAGATTTAATCCATCATCGCCAAGAGCTTGGTTTCAATGTGGAACCTTTCCATTTACCACAATACTTCTCCTCCACATCAAGTCGGTAGAAGCTACAGGAGAGATTTAATCCATCATCGCCAAGAAATTTGGTTTGAAAAAACAAATAGAATAATAAATCGCTTTGATAGAGTACCAAACGCACTTTGAGCCGAGGAATAACAATCTTTTTCAAGAAGATCGACTTGCTCGGATATCATGTTGAAAACGCTTAAGGCCAAAGGCTAAGGCCTTAAAGGCCTTACCAAATAAAACAAGCTCTCTCAAAGTTATATTATTCTTTTTATATTTTCATTACAATTCTATAGCTATATATAAGAAGATTTACTCTTTGAATAAAATATTTCTTGATTTACTCATTGATTTACTCCTTTAATTAAGGATTCATTGTTTTGCTCCTTGAATTAAGGATTACTTGTTTTTCTCCTTGAAGTACTCCTTAAATTAAGGATGAGAACTCCTTCATTTACTTCTTAATTTACTCATTGAATTAAGTTTCTTGGTTTACTCCTTGAATTAAGAAGTTAACACTCCTTAATTTACTCATTAAATTACTCCGTAATTTTATCTCCAATACTCCCTCTAAAGCTGGATCCATAAGGTTTATGGATCTAAGCTTGCACAGACGTCGTTGAAACTGATGAGAAGGCATGGCAACAAATGTAAAACAAACAAAAAATGCTGATTAAAATAGCAAAAAAAAATTATTATTGTCGATATGGGACCTTTCCTTTTAACAGAATACTTCCCCTCCACTTCGGGTAGGTAGGAGCCGCAGGAGAGATTTAATCCATCAACGCCAAGAGCTCGGTTTCAATGTGGGACCTTTCCTTTTACCACAATACTTCTCCTCCACATCAAGTCGGTAAAAGCTACAGGAGATATTAAATCTATCATCGCCAAGAAAATTGGTTTGTAAAAACAAATAGAATAATAAATCGCTCTGATAGAATGCCAAACGCACTTTGATAGTGTGCTAAACGCACTTTGAGCAGAGTAATAACATTTTTTTTCAAGAAGATCGATTTGCTCTAATACCACGTTGAAAATTGGTGTTTAAAATTCCAAGGTCTTAAAGGCCTTACCAAATAAAACAAGCTCTCTCAAAGTTGTTTTATTCCTTTTATATTTTCATTACAATTCTATAGCTATATATAATGAGATTTACTCTTTGAATTAAATATTTCTTGATTTACTCCTTGAATTAAGGATTCCTTGTTTTTATCCTTGAATTACTCCTTAAATTAAGAATGAAAACTCCTTGATTTCCTCCTTAATTTACTCATTGAATTAAGGTTCTTGATTTACTCTTGAATTAAGAAGTTAACACTCCTAATTTACTCCTTACATTACTCATTAAATTACTACTAAATTTTATCTCCAATACTCCTCTTCAAGCTGGATCCATAAGGTTTATGGATCTAAGCTTGCACAGAAGTCATTGAAACTGATGAGAAGGCAAGGCAGCAAATGTAAAACTAACAAAATATGCTGATTACGATAGCAAAAAAAAATTTATTGTTGTCCATGTTGGACCTTTCCTTTTACCATAATACTTCCCCTCCATATCAAGTCGATAGGAGCTACTACAGATATTTAATCCATCATCGCCAAAAGCTTGGTTTCAATATGGGACCTTTCCTTTTACCACAATACTCCTAGTCCACATCAGGTAGGTTGAAGCTGCAGGAGAGATTTAATCCATTATCACTATGAGCTTGGTTTCAACATGGAACCTTTCCTTTTACCATAATACATCTTCTCCATATCAAGTCGGTAGAACGTACGGGAGAGATATAATCCATCATCGCCAAGAAATTTGGTATGAAAAAACAAATAGAATAATAAATCATTCTAATAGAGTGCGAGACGCACTTTGAGAAGAGATATAACAATATTTTTCAAGAAGATCGACTTGTTCTGATACCATGTTGAAAATTGGTGTTGAAAACGCCAAGGCCAAAGGCCAAGGCTTTAAAGGCCGTACCAAATAAAACAAGCTCTCTCAAAGTTGTAATATTCCTTTTATATTTTCATTACAATTATATAGCTATATATAATGAGATTTACTCTTTGAATTAAAAATTTCTTGATTTACTCATTGATTTACTCATTGAATTAAGGATTCATTATTTTACTCCTTGAATTAAGGATTCCTTGTTTTTCTCCTTGAATTACCTTTTAAATTAAAAATGAAAACTCCTTGATTTACTCATTGAATTAAGGTTCTTGATTTACTCCTTGAATTAAGAAGTTAACACTCCTTAATTTACTCCTTAAATTACTCATTAAATTACTCCTAAATTTTATCTCCAATACTCCCCCTCAAGTTGGATCCATAAGGTTTATGGATCTAAGCTTGCATAGAAGTCGTTGAACCTGATGAGAAGCCAAGGCAGCAAATGTAAAACTAACCAAAAAAGTTGATTACGATTGTAAAAAAACAATTATTGTTGTCCATGTTGGATCTTTCCTTTTACTACAATACTTCCCCTCCACATCGAGTAGGTTGTACCTATAGGAGAGATTTAATCCATCATCGCCAAGAGCTTGGTTTCAATGTGAGACCTTTCCTTTTACCACAATACTCATCCTCCACATCAGGTAGGTAGAAGCTATAGAAGAGATTTAATCCATCATCGCCAAGAGCTTGGTTTCAATGTGGAACCTTTCCTTTTACCACAATACTTCTCCTCCACATCAAGTCGGTAGAAGCTACAGGAGAGATTTAATCCATCATCGCCAAGAAATTTGGTTTAAAAAACAAATAGAATAATAAATCGCTTTGATAGAGTGCCAAACGCACTTTGAGCCGAGGAATAACAATCTTTTTCAAGAAGATCGACTTGCTCGGATATCATGTTGAAAATAGGTGTTGTAAACGCCAAGGCCTTACCAAATAAAACAAGCTCTCTCAAAGTTATATTATTCTTTTTATATTTTCATTACAATTCTATAGCTATATATAAGAAGATTTACTCTTTGAATAAAACATTTCTTGATTTACTCCTTTAATTAAGGATTCATTGTTTTACTCCTTGAATTAAGGATTCCTTGTTTTTCCCCTTGAATTACTCCTTAAATTAAGGATGAGAACTCCTTCATTTACTTCTTAATTTACTCATTGAATTAAGTTTCTTGGTTTACTCCTTGAATTAAGAAGTTAACACTCCTTAATTTACTCATTAAATTACTCCGTAATTTTATCTCCAATACTCCCTCTAAAGCTGGATCCATAAGGTTTATGGATCTAAGCTTGCACAGACGTCGTTGAAACTGATGAGAAGGCATGGCAACAAAAGTAAAACAAACAAAAAATGCTGATTAATATAGCAAAAAAAAATTATTATTGTCGATATGGGACCTTTCCTTTTAACAGAATACTACCCCTCCACTTCGGGTAGGTAGGAGCTGCAGGAGAGATTTAATCCATCAACGCCAAGAGCTCGGTTTCAATGTGTGACCTTTCCTTTTACCATAATACTTCTCCTCCACATCAAGTCGGTAAAAGCTACAGGAGATATTAAATCAATCATCGCCAAGAAAATTGGTTTGTAAAAACAAATAGAATAATAAATCGCTCTGATAGAATGCCAAACACACTTTGATAGTGTGCCAAACGCACTTTGAGCAGAGGAATAACAATTTTTTTCAAGAAGATTGACTTGCTCTGATACCACGTTGAAAATTGGTGTTTAAAATTCCAAGGTCTTAAAGGCCTTACCAAATAAAACAAGCTCTCTCAAAGTTGTATTATTCCTTTTATATTTTCATTACAATTCTATAGCTATATATAATGAGATTTACTCTTTGAATTAAATATTTCTTGATTTACTCCTTGAATTAAGGATTCATTGTTTTACTCCTTGAATTAAGGATTCCTTGTTTTTCTCCTTGAATTACTCCTTAATTTAAGAATGAAAACTCCTTGATTTCCTCCTTAATTTACTCATTGAATTAAGGTTCTTGATTTACTCTTGAATTAAGAAGTTAACACTCCTAATTTACTCCTTACATTACTCATTAAATTACTACTAAATTTTATCTCCAATACTCCTCTTCAAGCTGGATCCATAAGGTTTATGGATCTAAGCTTCCACAAAAGTCATTGAAACTGATGAGAAGGCAAGGCAGCAAATGTAAAACTAACAAAATATGCTGATTACGATAGCAAAAAAAAATTATTGTTGTCCATGTTGGACCTTTCCTTTTACCATAATACTTCCCCTCCATATCGAGTCGATAGGAGCTACTGCAGATATTTAATCCATCATCGCCAAAATCTTGGTTTCAATATGGGACCTTTCCTTTTACCACAATACTCCTAGTCCATATCAGGTAGGTAGAAGCTACAAGAGAGATTTAATCCATCATTGCCAAGAACTTGGTTTGAAGGTGGAATCTTTCTTTTTACCACAATACATCTCCTCCATATCAAGTCGGTAGAAGGTATAGGAGAGATTGTTTCCATCATCGCCAAGTAATTTGGTTTTAAAAAACAAATAGAATAAGAAATCGCTCTAATAGAGTGCCAGACGCACTTTGAGAAGAGGAATAACAATATTTTTCAAGAAGGTCGACTTGGTCTGATACCATGTTGAAAATTGGTGTTAAAAAGGCCAAGGCCCCAAAGGCCTTACCAAATAAAGCAATCTCTCTCAAAGTTGTATTATTCCTTTTATATTTTCATTACAATTCTATAACTATATATAAGGAGATTTAATCTTTGAATTAAACATGTCTTGATTTACTCCTTGAATTAAGGAATCATTGTTTTACTCCATGAATTAAGGATTCCTTGTTTTTCTCCTTGAATTACTCTTTAAATTAAGAATGACAACTCCTTGATTTTCTCCATAATTTATTCATAGAATTAAGATTCTTGATTTACTCCTTGAATTAAGAAGTTAACACTCCTAATTTACTCCTTAAATTACTCCTAAATTTTATCTCCAATACTCCCCCTTAAGTTGATCCATAAGGTTTATGGATCTAAGCTTGCACAGAATTCGTTGAAACTGATGAGAAGCCATGGCAGCAAATGTAAAATAACAAAAAAAGCTAATTACGATTGCAAAAAAAAATTATTGTTGTCCATGTTGGGATTTTCCTTTTACCACAATACTTCCCTTCCACATCGAGTAGGTAAGAGCTGTAGGAGAGATTTAATCCATCATCGCCAAGAGCTTGGTTTCAATGTGAGACCTTTTCTTTTACCACAATACTCATCCTCCACATCAGGTAGGTAGAAGCTATAGGAGAGATTTAATCCATCATCGCCAAGAGCTTGGTTTCAATGTGGAACCTTTACTTTTACCATAATACTTCTCCTCCACATCAAGTTTGTAGAAGCTACAGGAGAGATTTAATCCATCATCGCCATGAAATTTGGTTTGAAAAAACAAATAGAATAATAAATCGCTTTGATAGAGTGCCAAACGCACTTTGAGTATAGGAATAACAATTTTTTTTCTAGAAGATCGACTTGCTCTGATACCATGTTGAAAATTGATGTTGAAAATGCCTAGGCCTTAAAGGCCTTACCAAATAAAACAAGCACTCTCAAAGTTGTATTATTCCTTTTATATTTTTTATTACAATTCTATAGCTATATATAAGGAGATTTACTCTTTGAATTAAACATTTCTTGATTTACTCCTTGAATTAAGGATTCCTTGTTTTTCTCCTTGAATTACTCCTTAAATTAAGAATGAAAACTCCTTGATTTCCTCCTTAATTTACTCATTGAATTAAAGTTCTTGATTTAATCTTGAATTAAGACGTTAACACTCCTAATTTACTCCTTAAATTACTCATTAAATTCCTCCTAAAGTTTATCTCCAATACTCCCCATCAAGCTGGATCCATAAGGTTTAAGGATCTAATCTTGCACAGAAGTCGTTGAAACTGATGAGAAGCCAAGGCAGCAAATTTAAAACTAACACATAATGCTGATTAAGATAGCAAAAAACAATTATTGTTGTCCATGTAGGACCTTTTCTTTTACCACAATACTTTCCCTCCATATCGAGCAGGTAGGAGCTACAGGAGAGATTTAATCCATCATCGCCAAGAGCTTGGTTTCAATGTGGGACCTTTCCTTTTACCACAATACTCCTAGTCCTCATCAGGTAGGTAGAAGCATGAGGAGAGATTTAATCCATCATCGCCAAGAGCTTGGTTTCAATGTGAAAACTTTCCTTTTACCCCAAAACTTCTCCTCCACATCAAGTCGATATAATCTACAGGAGAGATTTAATCCATCATCGCCCAGAAATTTGGTATGAAAAAACAAATAGAATAAGAAATCGCTTTGATAGTGTGCCAATCGCAGTTTGAGCAGAGGAATAACAATTTTTTTCAAGAAGATCGACTTGCTCTGATACCATGTTGAAAATTGGTGTTGAAAACGCCAAGGCCTTAAATGCCTTACCAAATAAAATAAGCTCTCTCAAAGTTGTATTATTCCTTTTATATTTTCATTACAATTCTATAGCTATATATAAGGAGATTTACTCTTTGAATTAAACATTTTTTGATTTACTCATTGATTTACTCCTTGAATTAAGGATTCATTGTTTTACTCCTTGAATTAAGGGTTCCTTGCATTTCTCCTTGAATTACTCCTTAAATTAAGAATGACAACTCCTTGATTTCCTCCTTAATTTACTCATTGAAGTAAGGTTCTTGATTTACTCCTTGAATTAAGAAGTTAACACTCCTAATTTACTCCTTAAAATACGCATTAAATAACTCCTAAATTTTATCTCCAATACTCCCTTTCAAGCTGGATCCATAAGGTTTATGGATCTAAGCTTGCACGGAAGTTGTTAAAACTGATGAGAAGCCAAGGCAGCAAATGTAAAACTAACAAAAAATGCTAATTACGATAGCAAAAAAAAATTATTGTTGTCCATGTGGGACCTTTCCTTTTACCACAATACTTTCCCTCCACATCAGGTAGGTAGGAGCTGTATGAGAGATTTAATCCATCATCGCCAAGAGCTTGGTTTCAATGTGGGACCTTTCCTTTTACCACAATACTCCTAGTCCATATCAGGTAGGTAGAAGCTACAAGAGAGATTTAATCCATCATCGCCAAGAGCTTGGTTTCAACGTGGAACCTTTCCTTTTACCACAATACATCTCCTCCAAATCAAGTAGGTAGAAGCTACAGGAGAGATTTAATCCATCATCTCCAAGAAATTTGGTTTGAAAAAAGAAATAGAATAAGAAATCGCTCTAATAGAGTGCCAAACATACTTTGAGCAGAGAAATAACAATTTTTTTCAAGAAGATCGACTTGCTCTGATACCATGTTGCAAATTGGTGTTGAAAATGCCAAGGCCTTAAAGGCCTTACCAAATAAAACAAGCTCTCTCAAAGTTGTATTATTCCTTTTATATTTTTATTACAATTTTATAGCTATATATAAAGAGATTTACTCCTTGAATTAAGGATTCATTGTTTTACTGTTAGAATTAAGGATTCCTTGTTTTTCTCCTTGAATTACCCCTTAAATTAAGAATGACAACTCCTTGATTTCCTCCTTAATTTACTCATTGAATTAAGGTTCTTGATTTACTCATTGAATTAAGGTTCTTGATTTACTCCTTGAATTAAGAAGTTAACACTCCTAATTTACTCCTTAAATTACTCATTAAATTACTCCTAAATTTTATCACCAATACTCCCCCTCAAGCTGGATCCATAAGGTTTATGGATCTAAGCTTGCACAGAAGTCGTTGAAACTGATGAGAAGCCAAGGCAGCAAATGTAAAACTAACAAAAAATGCTGATTACGATAGCAAAAAAAAATTATTGTTGTCCATATGGGACCTTTCCTTTAACCACAATACTTCCCCTCCATATCGAGCAGGTAGGGGCTGCAGGAGAGATTTAATCCATCATCGCCAACAGCTTGGTTTCAATATGGGACCTTTCCTTTTACCACAATATTCCTAGTCCACATCAGGTAGGTAGAAGCATGAGGAGAGATTTAATCCATCATCGCCAAGAGCTTGGTTTCAACGTGGAACCTTTCCTTTTACCACAATACATCTCCTCCACATCAAGTCGGTAGAAGCTATAGAAGAGATTTAATCCATCATCGCCAAGAAATTTGGTTTGAAAAAACAAATAGAATAAGAAATCGCTCTGATAGAGTGCCAAACGCACTTTGAGCAGAGGAATAACAATTGTTTTCAAGAAGATCGACTTGCTCTGATACCATGTTGAAAACGCCAAGGCCAAAGGCTAAGGCCTTAAAGGCCTTACCAAATAAAACAAGCTCTCTCAAAGTTGTATTATTCCTTTTATATTTTTATTACAATTATATAGTTATATATAAGGAGATTTACTCTTTGAATTAAACATTTTTTGATTTATTCATTGATTTACTCATTTAATTAAGGATTCATTGTTTTACTCCTTGAATTAAGGATTCCTTGTTTTTCTCCTTAAATTACTCCTAAATTAAGGATTCCTTGTTTTTCTCCTTGAATTACTCCTAAATTAAGGATGATAACTCCTTGATTTACTCCTTAATTTACTCATTGAATTAAGGTTCTTGATTTACTCTTTGTATTAAGAAGTTAACACTCCTTAATTTACTCCTTAAATTACTCATTAAATTACTCCTTAATTTTATCTCCAATAAAAGGCTTAGTGGCCCTTACGTGAATAGAATTGAAAGGTAACTTGGATCCTTTTAAAGTGAAAAAACATTACAAAATATTTTATTCTTATTACCTACTAGGAAGCCAAGAGTTCTTAACAAGTACATCAAGAACTTTACTAGAAGGGTGAGCTTGGCATGAGTGCCAAACATCACTAGAGATGATTCATGAATAAGTTTGAAGAGAAGAAGTAGAAACTGACATGGATAGGTGTTGACTGCTTGGTCCTTGTAGCAAATATAGGCCACTAGTCCCACCTTTATGTGCCAAAGTTTCCTTTGTCTATGCGTTTTTGATAGAAAAAGCATTAGTAGAAAATTCAACTCTTGTATTATTATCAGTGCATAATTGATGATCTGAAAGTAGATTAGAAGATACTTTTGGTGTATACAAGACTTTAGAAAAGTGAAGAACATGATCATGAACATCCACAGAGCTGTAACCTATATTTTGTAAGGGAAGTGTAGTATCATTACCTACTGTGAAACATTTTGCACCAGTGTAGGGAACTGAGGAGTGAAGAGTAGAGGAATCACCAATAAGATGATGAGTGGTTCCAGAATGCAACAACCAGTGTGGAGAACCAGAAGTTTCATGAGAAGTGTCTGAGGAAGTCACTTCAACAGCAAAGGCTGCTGGTGATTGTGCACTTGTTTTAATTGACCTATCTCTACCAGGTTTCTTATTCTTGTAAGCATTGTTATCAGATGATCATGCACCTGAATAACTACGTTTTCTCTGTTGAGATTAGGCCTGATCATTTCTTTGAATAAAATTCTAAAGACTCCACTAATTCTTAGGAGGGCCTGAATGTTATGAAGATGAAGAGAAGAATGATGACGGTGGATTAGTGACATTAGCAGATACTTGTGCCAAATTTTCTTGACACAGAGAAGACATTTTAAGTTGAGTAGCCTGATGATCCAACTTACGTTCATCTGTTAGCAATTCTCCATGAAACGACAAAGAGGTAATGAATGAGTTATATTTGGCATCAAGTCCATGGATTACACACAAAATAAGATCTTTATCTCCAATATGATAGCCTATCCCAGCCAGATGTAAGATATTTCCTTCACACGTAGTAGGTACTCATCCATAGTAGAACTTCCTTTTTGAACTGTTTGTAATTAAAGTCTCAAATCCGTGATTTGAGCTTGTGAGGAACTAGATAATTTTTTCAAATGTAAACCACATTTGTGCTGCATTATCAGTGCGAGGCAAGTGAGACAAGACACTTATACCAATTGATCCATAGATTCAAGATTTGAGAGTACCATTCATGCGGGTCCACACTTTAAATTCTGGATTAGGTAGACCAGAACCAGTTTGAATCCAAGCTGGAGATGATCGAGAGACATTGACAGACCCTTCAAGACCAAAAGCATTAATAGTTGTAAGAATGTTTTCGCGCCAGATCAATAAATTATACTTATCGAGTTTGATCGTAAATGTCAATCCAACAGGAGGATAGACTACAAAGTGTGGAATGATCTGCATGAGATCTGGGCAAGTTTTGCAGAAGCAAATAGAAGATCAATTTTGTTATAAATTAATACCTCCATAAGAAGTCAGGGTCTAATTTTAATTGCACAATATATATAATAATCATGGATAATGATAAAATAATACTTAATGAGAAAATAAATGGCACATAATGATTTAAGTGATTCAACTTTTCAATGTGAAAAGTCTACTCCACTGACGACAACACATCGAGAAAAAATCCAGTAATAATCAAATAAAGATACAAACACCAATATTTAGATAAATTCACAAAATATACCAAAATCCAAAATACACCTACAAAATAACTTCATCTAATTTACTAATAATTTATAGCAAGATAAATGAATAAACTTGATATTTAATCAAATATTACCATATAAATAATAACAAAGGAGACTTATTATTATAGAAGAATACTGTGTCTTATGCTTCCCTTTGTGTAAGAGATGAATGAAGGTATATAGCAATGAACAAAGTAGGCTTAATATTAATTCAAGAGATGGATTTATCTCTAAGTGACCAAGGATGGGTAAGGATGAGTGGTAATTTACTTTGATTTCTTGTTTGAGTTTTTGGGTCCTTGGATTACCAAATAACTATCGTCCAAAGCCCCAAAAGGTGATCATCTTCTACAAATACCAATTAAATCCAAACAATACTTGAACTTGTTAAATGGAACTGGTTTGGTTAACATATAAGGTGGATTCTCTATAATGACTATCTTACTGACAACAATAGCACCCTGAGATACAATGTCACAAAAGAAGTGATATTTGACATTAATATGCTTGGTTCTTTCATGATACAAAATATTCTTGGTCAAGTATATTGTACTCTAACTATCACAAAATACAACAGAAGTATCCTACTGTAAATCCAAATCACAAACCAAACCTCTAAGCCAAATGGCGTCTTTCACTGCTTCTGCTACTACCTTATATTTTGCCTCTGTCGTAGACAAAGCAACTTTAGACTGTAAAGTAGCCTTCCAACTAATGGCACAATGAAAAAGAGTGAAGACATAACCTTTGCAACAACATGTGCCTTGAACCTAGCTACTTCAACTTCAGGTATACCTTCTTTTTTCTTGAAGACCCATTTGTTTCTAACAATCTTCTGGCCCTTAGGCGGTTTCACCAGTTCCTAAGTATGATTTTTATGAAGTAATTCAATCTCTTCATTCATAGCAACCAGCCACTGAACAGACTCATCACAAGTGACAGCTTTATGATAACTAGAAGGTTCATGCACCTCAATAGACTCTACCACAAACAATGTAAAATAAACTAATTCTACATCTGCGTACCTCTAAGGGTGTCAAATCTCTCTTATTCTTTTACCCTTAGCGATACTATATGGCTGCTCATATTGCTCTAGCTTTTGCTACATCATGAGAAGAATCATCTATCTCATCCACAAATGGCTAATCTAAAGTGCCCTCTTGCACTTGACTAGGAGCTCCACTCTCAAGCTTCACCTACTTACTAACACAGTGGTCTTTACCTACAACAATAAACTCTTTTTTTCTTTTCCAACATGGAAACTCATTAAACTTAACATCTCTACTAATCAAAAATTTAGGTGACTTGGGTTCAACACACCATAATCGATAACCCTTCACCCCAAAAGGATACCTAAAAAATATGCATTTTTTAATACCATAGGCTCAAGTTTACCATCATTAATATAAGCATAAGTAGGATAGCTAAAAAATTTCAAATTAGAATAATTAGTAGAAGTACCAGAGAATAAATGACACACATGATTTAAGTGGTTCAACTTTTCAATGTGAAAAGTCTACTCCACTAATGATGAGACACCGAGAAAAAATCAATTAATAATCAAATATAGTTACAAACACAATATTTAGAGAGCTTCACAAAATATATCAAAATCCAAAATACATCTACAAAATAACTTCCCCTAATTTACTGGTATTATTTAGCAAGATAAACTAACAAACTTGTTATTTAATAAAATATTACCATATAAATAATAACAAAGGGGATACTTACTGTTACAGAAGAATACTTTGTCTGATGGTTGCCTTTGTGCCAAGGGATTAATAAAGGTATAGAGTAATGAAAAAAGTGGGCTTAATATTAATTCAAGAGATGGGTTTATCTCTACTTGACCAAGGATGGGTAAGGATGAGTGGTAATTTATTTTGATTTCTTGTTTGTCTTTGTTCATAGCTTTTGGTGGCTTGTCTCAACTTCTCACTTCAACACAAAACATATATATATATATATATATATACACTGTAGAAGATGCCGTTACTATTTGATGAATAATGTTTTGTTTGACACCTTTTACTATAGGAGATGTTTTGCATTGTTACTTGAATAGTATGTTATCGGCCACTCTTGTTGCTATTTTGTCTTTGGTGTCAAATCAATCGTGTCAACTACTAATGTATTAGTAAAATTCTATTGATGTCACCTAGATACTGATGTCGTAGTGACATTTTGCTGATGTCACCGTGATACTGATGTCTTAGTGACATCTTATTGATGTCACCTAGATGCTGATGTTGTAGTGACGTTTTGCTGATGCCACTGTGATACTGATGTCTTAGTGATGTCTTATTGATGTCACCATGATATTGATGTCTTTGTGACATTTTATTGATGTCACTATGATGGGCTTTGAAGCCTTTTAAGGCATTGTAATGGGCCTTTGTATGGGCCTTGTGAAAGGCTTTTAACCCTAAATGTACATACAAACCTAAGATAAATGAATTGGACACATAAGCCTAAAATGAATGGACTCGTAGGTCCAATAATAATGGGTTTCTAACCCTGATAAAAGTGGATGGGTTTTTATCCTTTATACAAATAAATGGGCTTCTATTCCTAATATAACTTATAAGGTCCAAAGGCCATTTTACATTAATAAGTACCAAAGGTCATTTTACATGGGTTTTGAAGCTATCCATTTTTGAAATGGATCCCAAATAGTCTTCCTTGTCTTTTACAGAGGTGCTAAATTGTCTACTGTAGAGTCATCGGACATTTTTCTTGGAAAATCCTATTTTGTCTTATGATATTTCCTATATGATGTCTAGATTTTCTTCTGTTCTTGTTGTAGTAAGAAATGCATTTGTAGTGGCTTGTTGTATTTGGGCCAAGAGCTGGTGTTGGATTGGTTGAAGCTTTTCATGCCATTCATCCACTGGTGATTTTGAAAATGTTTTAGGGACATTCAGTGTTCTCCACCATTTGATATTCATAACTCCTGGGACATATATCTGTCTTAAAGGTAATGGATATACCCAAGGAAGGTATGATTTTGCAGGAAAGATACATAAGGTTGTGGATCTTGTTTTGCTCTTTTTGGATTTAAAGAGTATTTTGAATAAGTGATATCTTGCTTGGATTCCTGGTAGGAATCGAAAGGAATTCCACCAGTGGATATGTATCCAAGGTATTTTAATATGAAAATATAATATCCAAAATGAGGAATACTTTAGGTTTTGGATTAAGGAGGTACTGAACCACCTTGGTTTATGATTTCAAGAGTGGAAGTTTTGAAGATTGGATGAATCCAAAATACTCTGATAGTATTCTAGGGTTTTGGTTAGGTTCCAAGTTTCATAGAACCAATTTTTGATGATATTTTGTAAAGAATTCTTGTTATAGAATTCTACTTTTGAAAATATGTTTTGTGCAGAAATAAAAGAAATTTTGTCATGAAATTCTTACATAACTGTCATAATATTATGAGTAGTTTGGTTGAAAATATACTTAGTTGGTTTTGAAAAAGAATTTATCAGAGAAACATAAGGATTTTTGTTTTGAAATCTTTGTTTCACTATTATATTAATCTGAGCAATTTTTAAAATGAACTCAGACGTTTTTTGAAAATATTTTAGAGATGGTTCTCATTTCTTCATTTCAAAGATTATTTTGGAAGAAGATTCTTCCTTTGAGATATAAGGATTTCTGTTACAAAACCCTTGTTGATATTCTGAGTGGCTTTTCAAAGTATAATCAGATGATTTTGAGAAACGTTTTGGAGATGACTCTCTTTTCTTTGATGTAAAGATAATATTAGAAAAAGAGGAAAATCCTTCCTTTTCTATTTTAATAAGTTCAGAAGTTATACTTGTGGAGGATGGGGCCTCTGACTGTTTTTGATCTTCAATATTCTGAAAGGAATTTTGAAGGGTTTTGAAAATCTCCATTTCTGATTTACAATCAATCCTTAGAAGATTATGACTTAATAAATCGGTTTGGTTATGAAATTTGGTAATGAGTTTGCCTTTGATAAATTCTATAATAAAATCAAAGATATTTAATATAGCTTGCCATTTTGTAGAAATATTTTTTGAGGCAAGATTTAAAATTTGTTAATTCCAAATCAATCTGTGATAAAAAGGTTTTGTCAGATTGAAGTTTGATAGTACACAAAACTTTTGTAGGAAAGGAATCATACATGTGTCCAAAGGTGTTATGGGCAATCAACTTCTTCCCCAGGTAAATAAGTTTTCTTTTACTAGTGTAAAAGAAAGTTTTGAAATATTTTATATCATCGAGATAAATAATGCAAAGTTCTGAGGATAGTTTTAAAATAGTTTTTTGAAATTCAGAAGGTGCATATTTTAAATTGAAAAGTATATTAGTCCATTCATACTGTCCAAATGGAGCAGTGAATGTTGTTATACATTGAAGTTTTTGCGCAAACTAAATTTTCCAAAACTTATGTTTTGAAAACATGCATGGAGAATGCAATTGGAGTTTTAGCTCTTTTTCTTGGAAGTTTGGTTTACAAGCTTCATTTTGGAAAAAAAGTTCTGATATATAGAAATTCTTTATTTTACAAATTTTTCTTGTTTTGATTTATCTGAATTAGGATTAGTTGTGACTAATTTACTAATTTGATAGTTTTGATTATTAGAAGAGTTTTCAGAATAGGCTTCAGACTCAGAGGCTTTAATAGAGACCATTTTGAGAGTCTCTTTTTCAAGTTTTTATTTCTAGAGTCTCTTAGAAACTTGATAGTATGTTGAAATATGGCCTTTCTTGCCACATATATAGCAAGTGATTATTTTTGAAGAGGCTCCTTGATATCTTGGAGATCTCTTGTAAGGTTTTGAAGTGGTTTTGCTACTGCTAAGTGTATAGCAATACTTGTCTTCACTAAGGGAACCGTTGAACTATTTACAGTAAGAACTTAGTTCTTTCTATATTTCATGCATTTCCCTTTTGAGTTTTTTTTGTAACTCCAAGTCTTTGCATATTTGAACCTTTTGGTTTTGAGTTAAACTAATCAATTCACTGTAGGTGATTTGATTATAAGGGATCATGTATTTCCCAATTGTTTCACGAATTTTGTTTCTAATTTTCTCTCCTAGGAGTTTAGGAAGTCCTGCTAGGAACTTCTCTTTCTAGTAGGGTTGGTTAGAGTTTCTCTTAGCATAACTCTACTAAGGAAGGTTGTTTTGTACTAGTGAACATCACTAAATTTTGAACACTAAAGGTTTGAAAGGAGCTCGGTAATTTGATCCTTTATATGTGAGGAGTCACCCATAAAATGCAGTGATATCATAGATAACAAAGTGGGTACTGCATTTTGAATAACTTTTTTGTGATGATCAAGAATGGGTTCACCATTCTCTCTAGTTTGGATAGCACCTAAGATATCCAACTATTGTTGCTTGGTAAGATGGAAATCCCACCATCTTTTATTTGGCTTAAGAAGCCAACTATAAGGAGTTTAACAATTGTTTTGTTTGAAGTTTCGCACTGGGTTTTATAAGCATTTGACATCATAGTCATTTGTTGTAATAGGTTTAAGATTTTTCCATCATTCATGCCATCAATATTCCATTGATAGATGGATGAAGCATTATATCTATTTTGAATGAGTAGGTTTGGTTGGGTTCCTAAACTTGGGGACCTAGCTGGTATAATGCTCATTGGTGATATTTGTGTTGCAAATTCAAGAGACGGTTCCTAAAATGCATTTTTTTAGAGGTACTAGCATCTTTGTGCAAGATACAAATACTCTGTGATGTCTTATGTAAATTTGGACTATAAGCATCTAATTATAAGATACTAGCATCCTAAGGAATGATTTGAGTAATTTCAGGGGATAATGCATGAAATTTTTGCTTATCAGAGATAATGGTATCCATTTTTAAGATATCAATACTCTGAGGTAACTGAATTACCTCTATTTTGGTGTTGACCATGTTAATTGAATTAACTGGTTCAACTAGTTTTAGGTCCCAATATTCATCATCTAATAACCTATCGAAATCTTCTATTGTGATCTCCTGGGTATTGATTTCTAAAAAAGAAGTTGTTTTGGTTTCTAGAACTATAGGTTCAGGTACTATGGCTAGAGGTTCTATGATAATGCCGACTGTTTAGGGTCAACTATGGTTGGAACTATAGGTGTAACTATAGGTTCAATGTTGATAGTCTTCTATGTTAACTGATCTAGGGTTATCTAGAGAGACTGGTAATGTTTGTACTAAGCTAACCTATTTAGGGCTATCTATAGTAATTGGTAATGGTTCAACTATGCTAACTAGTTTAGCGTTAACTATAGTAATTGGTAATGTTTCAACTATGCTAACTGGTTTAGGGTTAACTATAGTAATTAGTAATGGTTCAACTATGTTATCTGGTTTAGAGTTAAGTGTTTTGATATTTTGCCCAAGTTTTGGATTAATTTTGAAAGGAAATGGTTGACTTATGGTTTCCAAATAGATTTCTAACCATTCAAAAAATAATATGTTTTGTTGGTGTTTTTTAACATACCTAGCGTGTTTTCTATAGTTGCTAGCCCTAGCACTTTCAAAGTTTGTTTTAAAAAACCATTTTTTAATACGTTTGTTACAAGGAAGCTTTATGTCTATTCGTAGGGCTTTTATGTCTAATAATTCATATTCCTTTTCATAGGATATGTTTGAAGGTGTTGATGATGAAGGAGGTAATTAATTCATCTCCTGGTTTTGTCCTAAGGTAAGAAACCTTAGTTGCATTTGGGAAGGAAGGGATGTTTGGATATCTCTTTCCTTGTTTTTGGTAGAAAGATTTGAAATATTTTCTTTCTTTTTATCTGGTGTTTTTAGCACCAATTTTGGAGTTTGTAGCTTTTACTATAGGAGATGTTTTGCACTATTGCTTGAATAGTGTGTTGTCGGCCATTCCTGTTGCCATTTTGTCTTTGGTGTTGACTCAACAATGCCGATTACTAATGTATTAGTGACATTCTACTGATGTCACCTAGATGCTGATGTCGTAGTGACGTTTTGCTGATGTCATTATGATGTTGATGTCTTAGTGATGTCACCATGATGTTGATGTCTTAGTGATGTTTTATTGATGTCATGATTTAACAAATTTCATTAGCTAGCCATGGCTAAAGAGGCCTTCAAGAACTTTACAAAATGAACCTAATAACTCAGATACCATTTAAGGAAAAGTAGAGAGTAGAGAAATGAGAAAAATACTCTAATAGCATTACTATGAGAAAAGCTCATATATATACATATGAGTGCAAGCTGCACACTAGCTAGCATAGTAGAAAACAGCCACCCTAAAGAGACTAATAAACTATTGACAACAAGATAAATAACTTACTCTTTACAATATTCTATTCAACACGATACACTACAATATTTTTCCTATTTTAAGTAGTTACTATTCACTTATGATTTAAACAAAAAGAACTCAAACTAACCAGACAAAATAATACTATTGGAAATATAATGCTAAAATAAACTACAGCAGATATTGAAGTAGAAATATTAAAACAGAAAAAATAAAAACACCAAATATTTAATAAGATTTGGTATAAATGCTACCTAAATCCTCGGGTGTCGTTGACCACTATCTCTAAATGGATGAACTCCAAAATTACAACTAATTGGGCAAAATAGAGCTAATCAATTACCCTTACAAAAGAAAGGAAGATTTAAAAAAATTTGGGATGTTTACAAATGGTGGAGGAGGGATTTATTTATAGCCCAAAATACAACACCCATCTTCATTCCTAACCAATGTGAGACTTTTCCAATTTGTTCACTAAGGAGCTATACAACAAATATCCACCGTAGTGATTTAGTGATTCTCAAATGATTTCTTCAATCACTAGATCAGCGACGCCAATGCTAATTCAGATTTGTAGGATGTTAATCAAGTCGAGACAATGTTTGAACTTGATTGTCATTTCCACCTTGGTAATCATATCTTTCGGATTCTCCATAGTACTGATATTCTGAACTAGTACTCCTCCTTCCTTAATGATCTTTCACATGAAATGATAATGAATGTCAATATACTTTATATGTGCATGGTGATGAACCAAACTAGCATCGCCGATCCTACCAATACTTTGGTTTTATATTTATAAAACTCTCGCAAGTGCACGAATCATTTCATAGAAATGATAAGTATACTCCCAAGGTCGATCTAAGAAAGGAATATATGTGGTTTTTAAGTTATTATTCAAACTTTTAAAAATGAAATTAAATCCTAAACATCCTGTCACGATATTGTGGGTTTTGTGTTTCTAATCTAATAACATAAAAATAAACATAGATACAGATTCAATAAATATTGATGCAAATTTTATCATTTATAATATTGGAGTATTTATGGATATAATAACTGAGTAATTATGCTTGCTCATATTATTTAGATTATTAAAGATATAAATTTATATTTATTGATTCTCTCTTTTTTATATGAAAACCACATTTGGTGGGGTTAGACATTCTTTATTAACTAAACAAATCAATTAACACCTATGGGTGGGGTTGATAACTAATTTGGTTAATTAAATTAATTTATTTTTCTAAGAGATTGAAAATGACCATTTAAATTCCACCTTTGGTGGGGTTAGACACTTTAAACTTTATTTAAGGTGTCCAAATTAAACCTAAGAATTTAATTATCCAAGTACTAATTTTCAAGTTTTAAAACTACTACTAAAAACATGTTGTCAATACAGTTTTAGATAATAATTCTTATAAAAACTTTTGAAATAGAGCTTTACTTTAACTACCGGGTGATTGTACCAACAAATAAAAGAGCACTACTCTAAATTAGACCGAATAACTAAACCTTATAATCTAATTTTCAGATTTATGTTTGTAATGAAAAATAATATATTTCTCTCTAACATTCTTAATATAAAATCTTGAATAAAAATCAAATCAATTCATTTCAGAGATTTTTACCTATTTAATATTTCGTAAGCATAACAACGTTATTATTATATCATGTTTACAGACAACCAACAATGTTAAATTTAATCACAGACAAATTAAATATAACATATAAGAATAAAACATAAAAAAATAATTGCAAAGAAAATAAAATCCTTACAGTACTTTGATGCTAACTCTGTTGCTGGAAAACCTCCAAACGGAATTTGTACTTCCATTTATTAAATCAAAAAACAAATAAATTACAAAAACATAATTAGTTCTTCTTAAAAAGAGAAGAACTCTAAAACTAAGAAAAACTAACTAAGAAAAGCTAAAAACTAAGAAATGAAGAGAAAGAAAGAAAAGAGAAGATGTATTTTTAGGTGTGTTTTGATATGAAGAGAATGAGGGTATTTTTAGGTGAGGAGAGGAAGAAAAAATGGGTGGAAAATGATTAAAAATGGTGGAAACATGGAATAGTGAATGATGACATCATTCCTGACGTCATGGTGGCGTGGGGCAACGTGGCGCACGTAGATTGGGGCACAAATGGACACAGGCGTGCGTGGACTGGGTGATGCGCACACGTTTTTCAGCGCGATTGGGCGCGCTGCGCGTGTTGGCTAGAGCTGTTGGGCGGCTGCGTGCACGATTTCCTCCTTTTTGACATTTTGACCCATTTTGTCCAATTTTTCCTTCTTTTTTTGACTTTTCTTCATTTAATTTATGAATATATTTGTGATGTATTGCCTCTTCTATTTTTCTTTGAGTCTTTAAGTTACGTTTTTAAGCAAAAATACCTGAAAAATAATAAAAATACCCATGATTCTAAAAAGACAGATTTATATAAATATGATAAAATCATATAAATATATATATATTTTTAATCAATTAACGTGTATAAAATCATGATAATTTTAGTACATTTTGAGCACTCATCATAACCCCTAATCATCTTCTTGCTAGTCCCTTAGCAAGAGAAGCGATAAAAATTAAAAATTAAACCATCCTAAATCACTTTTGTGGATTGACACGGTTGCATTTAGCATATGCAACAAGCCTTTAAATCCCTAGGTTGCCCTAGTGGACGAGTTTGAGTCTCGTGAGGGTTTTTAGTAATGATACCCACAAACATTAAACTAAATGTAAAAATTAAAAGAAATAATAAAAATAACAACTTAAAAACTAAAATTACAACAAAATCAAAATTTAACTTTTAAGAATAAAATAAAACAACATGAAACATAACACAAAAATGTCTCATACTTTTGATCTCTTTTAAGATCATAATTAAAATCTAAAGCATAAGTTATTTTAATCTTCTTAAACAATCATGATTTATTATAATAATTAGTCGAAAATCATTTTCATATTTCCTATCAAAAATGTATCAATTTAATTTCACCCAATTTCAGTGTCTAAAATCCGAATTCGCTTCGACTCTATTCCTCACTAGTCAATACTCTCAAAATACTGAATCCTATGGGTTCAAACACTCATACTAATTTATATGCGAAAGAGTTGATGTATAGAAATGAACTAATATGTTCACATATGTATAAAGAATAAAGGCTCGAAGTGTTATTTTGACATTGATCTCATGAAAGGAATCGAATGTATAAATTATAAAGATATCATATATAAAAACTATTTTCATGCATAAATCAAACTCATTAAAAAAAAATTCAAGATATATGTCTTTTATAAATGAAGAAAGTGTAATGACTTTTTAGGGAATTACTTCCTATATCTTTCTTTTGTAATTAGCATTTACTCATAACTTTGTAGGCAATGTGGGTCATAATATGTAGATTATATTATATATTCTTTATTTCTCTTTTTTCTGAAGATTTTTTTCAATATATATATTTTTTAGAGAGTCAACCCATGTACAGATTGTACATTTTTTAGGATTTTGGTGAGTGGTTAATTTTGTGGCTTTTCTCTTTGATTTTGGTTTAGGTCACCACATATATGTCTCTTTTTTTTTGTAACAGTCATGCACAAATGAGATAAAAGCATATACTATCAAATTCTACTTAAATCATTTAATCTAAGCAAAAATAATAATAAAAAATATACGACACTCTATTAAGATGAGAAAAAAAAATTCATACATTCAATGTTAATACCTATAGAGATCATCTAAAAATTTGAAGAAATAAGAAATGTGTTTGGAGTAGAAAATATATATATTTCACTCTGAATAAAAGAAATTAGATTCAAATTATATCTCACAAAGGTAATCTCCACTAAAAAAAATCATAAACACCGATTTTGGGTTTAATATAATTTCCACATCTTATCAAGAAATACTAGTTATAACAAAAATTAACTAGTTACCAAACAAAATTACAAAATATTTCATGATATGTTTTCAAAAATTAATCTAACAGTATAAAGACTTAACTATTTACTTAAATTTGATTTAAAGAAATGATAAATTTTTGTGAGAATTTTTAAAACTAATTCTAAAATTCCAAAAATTACTAAATCACACAAAGAAAATAAAACCAAATACAATAAAAATGAAAATGTGAACATAAAATAAAATAAAAATTATTTTTTTATTTTTATTTTTTTTTAAATTATTAATTTTTTTTTTGAAATTAAGCATGGTAACTTTTCACCACCCTCAACCTAAAACTTACATTGTCCTCAATGTAACAACTGTAAATTAAAGATAAAGAGAAAAGAAAAGAAAGATTACCTATTGTCTGAGAGTGTGCAAGTAGTGATAGAGAAATGCAGGTGCATCCATCATATTCATCATTAAAGTTCACAGAGATAGATCGTTGTGAACTTCAAACATCTCAACAAATATTTTTAGTTTTAACAATTTTAAAATTATTCACATGTAATTAAACTAAAATAAACAATAGAAATTAAACAAATAAAACAAATAAAAGAAAATTATCTAAAATGATGGGTTGCCTCCCATCCAGCGCTTAGTTTAATGTCTTAGCAAGACGTAACTTGGGGATTGCATTTTAAGTAAACTCAATGTCCCCATATCATTGAGTCAATCAAACCTATTAGTAAGACAAGGTTGTCTACCTATACTTTTTCAGTCATACCCTATGGATTTTTAAATTTTTTTGTACTTAAAACTAGGGACATGCTTGTGGGTTTTAGATAACCCACATCTAGGTGCAAATCAAATAATTAAGGCATCAAAACACAATTATACCTAGATCAATCAAAACAACTAACTCCTTAGATTGTAATTAAAACTTTAAAATTTTGGAGATAGTTTCAGAATTTTTTATTTTTTATTTTTTTAAGTACAATATCTAAGTTAAAATAGCATAATTAGTATTAATCAAGAGTGCTCTCAGGAAAGAATGGTGGTGCAAAGGCTCCTTAAAAACCATCCTCCTAGACAGAATAACGTTCATAGAAAAGACTAGTGACACAGAGACTTCCAAGAACTAGCCTCCTATACATAACTCCCTTAGATCTTTATTTTTCATGCTATTAAAATTAAGTTAATTAAGTAAACAACAATGTAGGTTATTTAAGTTAATAAAAATCTAAGTTAATTAAGTTAGTAAAAACTTAAATTAATTAAGTTAAACGAGAATTAAGTTAGTAAAAACTTAAGTTAATTAAGTTAAACGAAAATTAAGAAAAAAAATAGTTAAAAGAAAAAAAATTAAAAATTAAACAAAAATAAAATAAAATAAAAAATTGAAAAAGGTAAAAGAAAATAAATAAATAAAAAAAAAAAAATAAAAGGAAAAATATTAAATTAAAAATTCAACCAAAAATAAAATTAAAAAACAAATTGAAAAAGGTAATAGAAAAAAATAGAATTTTTTTGAAATTAAAATTTTTTTTAATTTTTTAAAATAAAATAATTAAATAAAATAAATTTTTAATTTTTTTCATAATTTTTATTATTTTACTATTATTATTTTTTTTATGTTTTTTAAAATAAAATAATTAAATAAAAAACAATTATTTATTCTCTCTTTTTATTTCTTTACTTATTTATTCAAACTTCAAATTTCAAAATTATTTTACTATTCATGCTATAATTATTATTATTTTAAATTTGAAATTTGAAATTTTTTATTTATTTATTATGAAAATTGAATTTTTTTTTTAAATGTGAAAAAAAATTCTTTTACTATTTTTTTTCAACTATTTTTTTACTATTCACGAACAATAAAATGTTTTTTTATTATTTTTAATATTGTTTTTGTTTTTTTAACTCAAAAGAAAAAAAATCACAATTGTTTACACCACAAAAAGTTTTTAAAATTTTGATAAATAATTTAAAAATGCTATTTCTTTCCCGGTAACGTCGCCAAAAACTTGATGAATAAAACCGGCATCGTCGATCCTCCCAATACTTTGGTTTTATATTTATAAAACTCTCACAAGTGCACGAATTATTTCATAGAAAATGATAAGTATACTCGTAAGGTCGATCTAAGGAAGGAATATATGTGGTTTTTAATTTATTATTCAAACTTTTAAAAGTGAAATTAAATCCTAAACACTTTGCCATGATATTTTTGGTTTGGTGTGTCTAATCTAATAACATAAAAATAAACATAGGTACAAATTCAATAAATATTGACGTAAATTTTATCATTTATAATACTAGAGTATTTATGGATATAATAACTAAGTAATTATGCTTGCTCATATTATTTAGGTTATTAAAGATATAAATTTATATTTATTGATTCTCTCTTTTTTATATGAATACCACCTTTAGTGGGGTTAGATATTCTTTGTTAACTAAACAAATCAATTAACACCTATGGGTGGGGTTGATAACTAATTTGGTTAATTAAATTAATTCATTTTCTAAGAGATTGAAAATGAATCATTTAAATGCCACCTTTGGTAGGGTTAGACACTTTAAACTTTATTCAAGGTGTCCAAATTAAACCTAAGAATTTAATTATCTGAGTACTAACTTTCAAGTTTTAAAACTACTACTAAAAACATGTTATCAATACATTTTTTAGATAATAATTCTTATAAAAACTTTTGAAAAAGAGCTTTACTTTAACAACCGGGCGATTGTACCAACAAATAAAAGAGCACTACTCTAAAGCAGACCGGATAACTAAACCTTAAAATCTAATTTTTAGATTTAAGTTTGTAATGAAAAATAATATATTTCTCTCTAACATTCTTAATATAAAATCTTGAATAAAAATTCAATCAATTCATTTTAGAGATTTTTACCTATTTAATATTTCGTAAGCATAATAACGTTATTATTATATCATGTTTACAAATAGCCAGCAATGTTAAATTTAATCACAGATAAATTAAATATAACATATAAGAATAAAACATAAAAAATAACTACAAAGAAAATAAAATCCTTTTAGTACTTTGATGCTAACTCTGTTGCTGGAAAACCTCCAAACGGAATTTACACTTCCATTTATTGAATCAAAAAAAAAAATAAATTACAAAAACATAATTAGTTCTTCTCAAAAAGAGAAGAACTCTAAAACTAAGAAACTAACTAAAAAAAAGCTAAAAACTAAGAAATGGGGAGAAAGAAAGAGAATAGAAGATGTGTTTTTAGGTGTATTTTGATATGAAGAGAATGAGGGTATTTATAGGTGAGTAGATGATGAAAAAGTGGGTGGAAAAATGATTAAAAATGGTGGAAAAGTAGAGTAGTGAATGATGACATCATTGTTCACGTCATGGTGGCGTGGGATGCGGCGACGCGCGTGGATTGGGGCAGATGGGTGCAGCGGCACACGTGGACTGGGCGCACTGTACGCGTTGCCCGGCGCTCATGGGCGTGCGCGATTTCCTCGTTTTTGATATTTTTGACCCATTTTGTCTAATTTTTCCATCTTTTTTTGACTTTTCCTCATTTAATTTATGAATATATTTGTGATGTATTGTCTACAGTATTTTTCTTTGAGTCTTTAAGTTACTTTTTTAAGCAAAAATACCTGAAAAATAATAAAAATACCCGTGATTCCAAAAAATAGATTTATATAAATATATATATTTTTAATCAATTAACGTGTATAAAATCATGGTAATTTTAATACTTTTTGAGCACTCATCACATGGTAGACTTGGTTCTTTACTAAAGGAATAACACTCTGACTATCACAAAACGCCTTAATATGTTTTTGACCAATTCCCAAGTCTTAAAGCAAACCTTGTAACCAAATAGCTTCTTTCATAACCTTTGTAACTGCCATATACTCTGGCTCTATAGTAGACATAGCAACTGTGAGCTACAAAGTAAACTTCCAACTGATTGGAGCTCTAGCAATAGTAAACATATAACTAGTACTTGACCGACACTTATTTATATCTCATGTATAGTCAAAATCACAATATCCGACTGCATATTGACCAATGGTATTATCCTATTGAAATACTAAACTAACATCTACAGTAATTAGAATATACTGTAGAATCCATTTCATAGCCAACCAATGTCCTTTACTAGGATCATGTATGTACCTACTTACTTCACCTACCGCATATGAAATGTTAGGTCTTATACACACCATTGCATACATTAAGCTACCAATCACATTTGCATACGGTACCTTTGCCATTTATTCTCGTTCTACATCATTTTTAGAAGATAATTGAGCACTAAGCTTGAAATAAGGAACAAGTAGAGTACTTACAAGTTTTGTCTATTTATTCATAACAAAACATTATAATACCTTCTTCAAATATTAACTCTGGGTCAAACTAAGCTTCTCCATCTTTCTTTCTTTGCTTATCTCCATGTCGAGAATCTTTTTGGCTTCTCCCAGATCTTTCATCTCGAACTCCTGATTTAGTTGAGCCTTCAACTTCTCAATTTCTACTTGGCTTCTCGATACAATCAACATATCATCGACATACAATAGTAGAGAGATGAAAGACTCATCGTGTAGTTTGTAAAAATACACACAATGATCATGTGTACTTATAGTATACTTCTGTTGCAACATAAACTGATCAAATCGTTTGTACTACTACTACAGAGATTACTTCAATCCATACAACAATTTTTTCAGTTTACAAACCCAATTATTTTTACCACTGACATTAAACCCTTCTGGCTGAGACATTTAGATTTCCTCTTCCAAGTCACAGTGTAGAAATGTGGTTTTCACATCAAGTTGAACTAGTTCCAAATCCAAATGTGCTACCAAGGCCAACAAAATTCTAATGGAGGAATGTTTTACAACTAGAGAAAATACTTCATTATAATCAATTCCCTCCTTTTGAGCGTAGCCCTTAGCCACCAAACTTGCCTTGTAGCGAACACCATATTTCTTAGGAAATCCTTCTTTCTTTGTAAACACCCATTTGCAGCCAATTACCTTCTTTCCCCTAGGTAGTTGTGTCAACTTCCATGTCTTATTCTTTTGAAAGGACAGAAGTTCTTCGTCCATGGCTTCCTTCCATCTTTCAACTTCAGGGCTTCTAATTGCTTCTTTATATATAGAAGGAACATCATCATGCACTACTAAAAGTGCACATGCCACTATATTCTTAAACTAAGCAGGTAGGTCTTCAAAATCTTTGTATCGAACAAGCACCTTGACATTTTGTCGTCATGGCCTATCAACTATTGTTTGTTTTTGTTGTTGTGGAGGTTCTTGGATAAAAACTTCTTCATCAGATTCATCTTCTGTCAATAAAGGATCAACTTCTATCTTATCTTCACTAATTGGATTAACAATTCTGCTTTCAAACTCCACCTATTTCAGAATTTGCTCCACCTGCTTCAAAGTTTGCTCCACCTGCTCCAAAGTGTCATCAATCTTCTCAGTTACCTTTCTTAGCAAGGAAAATTCATCAAATGTAACATCTCTGCTAAATATTATCTTTTTTTTTGTTTCAAGGAACCATAGTCAATATCCCTTAGAACTAGAAGGGATCCCCAAAAAATAGCCTGTTTAGATCTTAGATCTAACTTTGATTTTGTTACATGGTAGTATGCAATAGAACCAAACAAATGTAAGAAATTGTAATCTCTAGTAGGTTTTCCAAACCATACCTCCATAGGCATTTTTCCTTCAAGAGCAGACAATGGTAGATGGTTGATGAGATGACATGCATATGTCACAGCCTCAGCCCAATACTACTTGTCTAACCCAACATTTGACAACATACACCAAACCTTCTCCTACAAAGTCTGGTTCATACATTATGCAACTTTGGTCTTCACAAACTTTCATAAATGGATTGTTTGTGTACTCAGTGCCATTATCAGACCTCAGACACTTGATCTTTCTACCAGTTTAAGTCTTGATCATCTTCTTTCACTTGAGAAAACTTCCCAGCACTTCATCCTTATTTTTCATGAGATACACTTAAACTCTTCTGGAGAATACTACCAAGGTAGTAGTACAAGTTATTCTTCCAAACACCTTTCATCGCCATAAGTGCTCCAAAAGTAACCTTTAATGCCCCATTTTGTTTGGTAATAGTGAAGCCTTTTGATTCTAACACTCCCAAAGCAATGAGATTCTTCTTTATATCTGGAACACAATGAACATATGTCAAGACCCTGGTTGAACCATCTTGATTCTTCAAACGGATTTTACCGATCCCCGAAACTTTGCATGGATAGTCATTACCCATGAAAACAACTCCACTGTCTAGTTCTTCAAAGTTAAAGAACCACTCCTTATTAGGAGACATATGGAAGGTACACACTAAATCAAAAACCCAATCACCAGGATGAGATGAGGTTGACTAACCAACCGATGAAAAATCTAAATTTGAATTACTTTTAGCTACGTATGCATCAAATGGCACATCTTTTCCTTTCTTTTGCAGCTTCGAACATTTTTTCTTCCAATGGCCTTTTCATGACAAAAGGCACATTCATCTTTACCAAGCCTTCATTTTGACAGAGATCTACCTATCCTTCCTTTCTGTTGTGTTTGTAGACGTCCTCTTACAGATAGTGCCTCTACTGCTTCATTCCTGCTTTGTTTTTATCTTTCTTTCTAATTTCATAACTATACAAAGTAATGCAAATTTCCTCAAAAGACACTTTATTCTTCCCAATGAGTAAGCTCATAATAAGGTGATCAACTCATCAGAAAGGGAAGCTAACAACATCAAGGATAAATCTTCATCTTTAAAAGTTTCATCCATATTTAACAAATCTGCTACTAATCGATTAAAAGCAGTAATGTGATCGTTTATTGTGGTATCTGGAAGGTATTCAAAATGGAACAACTTCTTCTTCAAATAGAGCCTATTCTATTTGCTCTTCTTCGTGAACTTGTTCTTCAACGCCTTCCACAACTTGCAGATTTCTCCTTTATGAACATGTACTTTTGTTCTCTTGAGAGACATGAAAGGATTGTACCACATGCCAATCGATTGATACTTTTCCACTCGACTTCATCTGCTCCATCTAGCTTCTCTTCTTCAATGGCGATGTTTAGACCTTATTGAAACAGAGCATCTAGAACTTCACCTTGTCACATGCTGAAATGACCGGTTCCATCAAACTTCTCTTCCTCGAACCTTGCATTCATCACCATAGTTCTACATGACGTGAATGATTGGCCTTTGTTTGAAAGAAAATTTTCTTCCACTATTTCTTAAAATTGCAACAACTAACAACTATATTCCAATAGCAAACAAATGAAAAAAAATGCCTAGGTAGAAACCTTCGGCTCTATTACCAATAGTTGGAAAAATTGGATATATTTTTCCTATTCTAAGTAGTTACTATTCACTTATGATTTAAATGAATATGACTCAAACTAACCCGACAAAATAATTCTATTAGAAATCTAATGCTAAAATAAACTAAAACAAATATTGAAACAGAAATACATAAAAAAATTAACGAAGTTTGGTATAAATGTTACCTAGGTCCTCGGGTGTCATTGACCACTTCCACTATCTTCAAATGGATGGACTCCAAAATTACAACTAATTGGGAAAAATTAAGCTAATCAATTATCTTTACAAAAAAGAGAAAGATTTACAAATTTTGGGATGTTTACAAATAATGGATGCTGGCTTTATTTATAATCTAAAATATAACATTTATCTTCATTCCTAACCAAGGTGGAACTTTTACAATTTATTTGAATAATGAGCTATACAATATATATATATATATGCTAATATTTT
The DNA here is from genome assembly GCA_030763125.1 of Hippophae gyantsensis. Taxonomy (NCBI): domain Eukaryota; kingdom Viridiplantae; phylum Streptophyta; class Magnoliopsida; order Rosales; family Elaeagnaceae; genus Hippophae; species Hippophae gyantsensis. Next base: position 36,400,938 of record CM061030.1, read on the forward strand.
GAAAATTACTTAGTTATGAAATACATCTTTCATTTTATTAATAATCAATGTTAAATTTGAACGACTATATAAATGTTATAATTTGAAATTGCATGAATATGATATAAAAACTTGACAAGTGAGATGATTTTATCTAGCATAATTTTGGGATTTGAAAAGGTATCCGAATAATAATGGACAATTTTGAATACATCCAAAAAAACCTCCAAGCACATACCTTCATCGATTTTACACACTGGGGGCACGTAATTGGAAGCTTTAAGCACATACCTTCTTTTATTTTACATACTGGGAGCACGTATGGAAGCTTTAAGCACATACCTTCATTGATTTTACATACTGGGAGCACGTAATTGAAAGCTTTATAGGATGTAAGTAAAATTGGACATAATAATTGGGTCATTATGATACAAACAGATTCGGATCAAGAGATGTGGGGCGCATCAGTAAGCGCAACTGCCACGCATGAGGGGCGCATCGAGGGTACCTGAGGGTGCAGCTCGGAGTAGAACATGCAGAGACAGACGCACGGGGGAACCACTGTGAATTCTGTTAAAATTTCATAATTGGTTAGCACATTAGCACACTTCCTTCATGTGTTTCTCTCTTCTTTAATCATTGAAATGTAAGGCTATATATAGCCCTTAACTAATTGAATAAAGATAAGACGAATTATATAAATTTCCTCCTCTCATTCTGCAGCTTCTTCCTCTTCTCTCTTGTTTCCTACCTTTTTTTTGTTACTATCTATAATAGTGGTATCAGAGCCGGTTACGAGTATGGATACTCGGGGCAAATCCAATGTCGAGTTTTGTAATGACATAATGGAGACTCTCACACGTCATGATACCACCTTACAAATGGAAGGCATTGTGTTGCAATGGCATCGGTGGCTCACAAATTTCCGTGGACCTCTCACCTAGGAGGATTTCACCAAAGGTGCACAACTGAGGTTTGGGCCTACAGACTATGAGGACCCTTTAGAAGCACTGTCTCGCCTAAGGCACACCATGAGTGTGGCAGCTTACCAGGAATCCTTCAAGTAACTATCTCATTGCGTGGATGGATTACATGAGGAGTTTCTCATTGGTTGCTTCATCGCTAGGTTAAGAGATGATATTCGAATTGATGCTAAAATCAAGCAACCAAGAACTCTGGCCGATGCCATTGGTATGGCAAGGTTAATTGAGGAAAGGAATCTCTTATAAAAGAGATCCACGACCAACTCTTATTGTTAGCTACCTATCAACCAAGCCAAATCAGCAACTAACACCAGCATTGGGTTGTTAGGACCTCCACCTGTATAGCGCGGTAACTCAACTCAACCCAACCAATAGTGTTTAGGAGGCTGACCAATCAAGAGGCATGAGAATGGCAAGATAAGGGATTGTGCTACTACAGTGATGATAAATTTATTGCTGGCCATCGATGTGCACAACCACAACTCTTTATGATGGAATATTTGAATCAAAATGATGCAGATGAGTGTGAGGAACCTACACCAGAACAAGACCATCAAGCAATACTACCTGAAATCTCCTTCCATGCCATAATAGATACTGAACACCTTCAAACCATACATATTATGGGCAAACTAAAGAATAAGAATGTCTTGGTACTGATAGCCATAACTTCATCAATAAGGCCTTAACTTTGCATTTCGGTTTACCTATAGTCAAAGGAAAGAAACTGGAAGTGATGGTGGCTAACCGTAAGGAATTATAATGTGTTGGACAATGTTGTAACCTCACTCTCATCATTCAAGGGTATCTTATAGAGGCTGATTACTATATGTTACCAGTGGCAGCATGCCAACCATTTCTAGGGGTTCAATGGCTGGAAACCCTTGGGCCTATTCAGATGGACTACAAGAAACTTACCTTAAGTTTCAATGCAAAAGGAAGTTCACACACCTTCCAAGGGTTGGGTAGAGTCAATATGACAACCCTAACCCATAAGGAATGCCATAGTTTACAAGGCATGGGGTTATTCCTTCAAATAAGACCAACAACCAACCATCAAAACTCTCTTCAGACATACCCTCCTAAGATAAGTAAGTTACTGACTCAATTTCCTAAAAACTTTTAATCAACCATAAACTTACCTCCTACACGGGTACATGACCTCCAAATTCCCTTACAATCTAACTCCGAACTAGTGAATGTTAGACCCTATAATTATCCACACTATCAAAAAATTGAGATAGAAAAGATGGTGTAGGAGCTCTTGCAATCCCAATTGATAAAGCCTAGTAATAGCCTATTTTCCTCACCTGTGTTACTGGTTAAGAAAATAGATGGTACCTGGAGATTCTGTGTGGATTATCGAGTTCTAAATGCCCTTACTGTCAAAGACAAATACCCTATACCTATCATTGATGAGTTATTGGATGAACTACATAGGGTAAGTTTTACTCCAAGCTGGATCTACATTCAGGGTACCACCAGATAAGAGTGCATAAAGAGGATACACATAAAACTTCTTTCAAGACACATGAAGGCCACTATGAGTTCCTAGTAATGCCGTTTGGTCTCACAAATGCTCCAGCCATCTTCCAAAGTCTCATGAATGATATCTTCCGACCTTTCCTCAGGAAATTTGTCTTGGTTTTTTTATAACATACTGGTGTATTCCAACTCTTAAGAAGAGCATATCTTGCAACTAAAATCTATCCTTCAGTTGCTAACTGATAACGAGTTATTTGCAAAAAAATCTAAGTGCCAATTCGGTGTGTTACAGGTTGAGTACCTTGGTCACCTTATCTCTGAACAAGGTGTCTCAATAGATCTTGCAAAAATTCATGCTGTCATAGAATGGCCAACCCCAACCATAACTAAAGATTTTCGAGGGTTCCTTGAGTTAGCAGGGTACTACAAAAAATTCATTCTACATTTTGGAGGAATAGCTGTACCCTTAACTCAATTATTGGGTAAAGAGGGTTTCTACTGAAATGAGGCTACTGAGATGGCCTTCCTGCTATTAAAAAAGGCTCTCATATCTTCTTCTGTCCTACGTCTACCTGATTTCACACAAAGTTTTATGATTGAATGTGATGCTAGTGGCATTGGCCTTGGGGTAGTTCTCAATCAAGAAAATAGGCCAGTGGCTTATTTCAGTGCTACGCTCAAAGGATCAGCCCTAGCCTTATCGACCTATGAGAAGAAATGTTAGTTATGGTCAAAGCTATTAGGCTATGGTGTCCTTACCTATCGGGAAAACCCTTCACTATGCAAATAGATCAAAGGAGTCTCAAATATTTACTGGAGCAGAGAATAACCACCCCAACACAGGCACGTTGGTTGCCTAAACTTATAGGCTATGATTATGTGATTGAATATAAAAAATGGTTTTGAGAATCGAGGAGATGAATCCCTATCCAGAGTGGTAGAGTTCTAGTTCCTATTTGTCTCACAACCCCAAGCAGCTTGGTGGCCAACACTCCAACATGAAGTCCAGCAAGATCCTTTTTATGATAAGTTGAGAAATATGACTTCCTCTACAGATGCTACTCAGATAAGTAGAGAGGAAGGAATGATACAAATGGATTCAGCTCAAGAGATGTGGGGTGCATTAACAAGCACAACTGACGGGCACGAGGGGCACATCGAGGGTACCATAGGGTGTAGCTCGGCACAGAACGTGTAGAGATGGACGCACGAGGGAACCACTACCAATTTTGTTAAAATGTCAGAATCTATTAACGCATTAGCACACCTCCTTCACGCGTTTCTCTCTTCTTTAATCATTGAAATGTAAGACTATATATAGCCCTTAACTGATTGAATAAAGATAAGAAGAATTATACAAATTTCCTCCTCTCATTCTGCAGCTTCTTCCTCTTCTCTCTCGTTTCCTAACTTTTTTTGTTACTATCTATAACACATTACCATTCCATTCTTAGTGCAATGCTAAACAATAATAATAATTAGAATAATGAATCTCAATGTTAAAAGATTAACTCAATGAGTAAAAATAATATGTTTATTGTAAATTATTCCATAATATTATTTTTTATCACTTTTATTTTCTCTAAAAGTCCCCTCAAAATATGGGTCATTTGGCTCAATGTTTTATTATATTATATTATATTTTTATTTGAATTACTTTTTTTTCAAAGCCCACTTTTTTTACAAAATAACAAAAATAGCATCTTTAAAATTTATAAACGCAAAAATAACATTTCTAATATCTAATTAATATATTTTTATTATTAAAAAAAGTCAAACACATAATTTTATATTGAACGCTAATGTATAAATTTTAATTGATCGTAAATGCACGAATCACTAGCAGAACTAATAATAAGTTATCTGAAGGTTGATCTTTAAATGAATTAGCTAGTTATTTTAAAAAATTAATTATCTTCTAAATTAATTAAGAAAAAAAACCGTAAACATTCTATCAAGTATGAGTTGATAGAAAAAAACTAAATTCTAGTTTATTTAATAACTAAAAGATTGCAAGTAAATTAAATTATAACAAGTAAATTGAATTATAGCCGAACTAAGGATGAGAAATGAATATAGGAGATTAACGAGTATAACCCTTCATGGAAAGAATAAATTAAATGATTTAAATAGCAAGTTAGATTTAATCGTAATTTTCCTTTTTAAATAAGTAAACCCAACGTTTATTGATAAGTGCTATTTTATACATATTTTTGTATATCATTTCCTTTATATTTATATATATGTTATTATTATAATGATACAAAATTATTTATTTTATATTTATTGAAAAATATTAATTTTCTAGATTTTTGAAATTTTTCTAGAATTTTTATGTATTTTTTATGTATTTTTATTTGATATTTGGATTAACTTAGAAAGTAGGCAGATGTGTTTCATAACTTAACTTATCCTTGTAACTATCGCTGCTTATTATATTTTTTAACTATCATAGCTTATCCTATCTTTCTAACATATGGTGCACACTAATACTATCCCCATTAGAATACCAATAATCCTATATATTTACATTTGAATTTGATTTCTATCTTTTACAAATACAAAACAACACCTCATAAAATACAATTGTTTGAGTATGGTTGAAATTCACATTACTCGCACATTGAAGGTTATCTGGGCAGGCCCACAGATATATGTTTACCATGTAACCCATTCTTTTCATCCTTCCCTAGCCTTGAACTTAGGACTTAACCCTTAAGTACCTCAGGTTCTTAGAAGTTGGTACCATCTGAACTAGTAGTCCAGATGGTACCAACTTCTATGAATATATAGCTAAAAGGGTTCAGGTTACTGGTTCAAAGCTGAGAAAGGCAAAAGAAACTCGATAAACTAGGCAGGAACAAATCACGGTTCCCTAAAACCTAGGGGACCCACAAGGATATTATCTAAACCCATCACAAGATGTTGGTAAAAAGGGCATCTTTTGATGTTTGAGTATTGTTGAAATTCACATTACTCGCATATTGAAGGGTATTTGGGTGGGCTTATAGATCTATGTTCACCGTATAACCCATTTCTTTCACCTTTCCCCAGCCTCGAACCTGAGACCTAGCCCTTAAGTACCTTGGGTTCTTAGAAGCTGATATCATCTGGACTAGTGAACATAGATTTGTGGGCCCGCCCAGATATCCTTCAATGTGCAAGTAATGTGAATTTCAACCATGCTAAAACAACAATCAATATCAGAATTTGTAGATTTAGATATAGAATTAAGATAGAGGCAAAAACTAAAAACAAGATTCAAAGAGACAATCAAATGATTTGAAGATAAGATTAAAGAACATAAATCTTAAGATTTGTTCTTCTTTCTTTTATTGTTATCATGAATAATATTTGAATTTGTTGTTTTTCATGAGTTGTTAATTTAATATTTAAGTGATTTCAAAGTCCTAGACATGGACTACAATATTTAATAAGAACAGTAATATTTTATTCAACTATTCTTCTTTATTATGTATGAATTCTTAGTTTTAATCTAAAAGAGTCTCCAACTTAGTACTCAATCAGGATAAGAAGATACAAATCCTAAAGGATTTGTCTCCTCAAGTAATGAGAAAAACAAATATAATAATCAACAAAAAGATCTTGAGTAATTAGTTACAAAATTAGACAAAAAATATAATCATATGTAGCATAGAAAGAAGTATTAGATGGAAGATATAATTAAATAGTTTTCCACTTAGAGTCTTAATTCTATGTGTTTAACGTAGAATATCAAGACTCAGATTATACTTATAATATAACTTATCATTCAAACACAATTAAGTAATAAGGCAAACCCAAATAGAACTACTATCTATGTGGTAACATCCTTGGGTTGTTTATGCCAACCACTTGGTAGCAAACAATTCACTAAAAAATAACACAATTATAATTCTTACAGAAATAAAACCACTAATACCTCTATTATCCAGGATCTCTATTCGAGCTGCTTATTGTTACTGTTGTCTCAATTAGAGAACATAAAATCGTGCAAGTATACACGGTCACAAGTAATAAAATTGGTAAGTAAAGTATCGTTCCCATGGAGATTTGTTACTACAGTTTGTTGAGTACTAAAATTGTTTCTCTCTGATTTTATCCAAAACGATCGTTGATTTAGAAAACGTTAAAGAAAAGAGTTAACAAAATAAAAGAAATCTAGGATTGGAGTTTTTCACCAAATTAATCAACTCCAATAATATTATTTTCTTTTGATTTATATTTTTTAGTACATTTAATTTGTCAACCGAAAACTTCTAATTTTATTCATACATCTCTTCCGAGCTCCGTATAAACACACTTCGTTAAATTAATTCACTATATCTCTATGAGAATTAAATTCACCAAGATTCATTACATTCTAAGTTTTCAAATGGCCACACATACAATTAGGGTATATTCCTATCCTTCATCATACATGTCATTCTAGCTATGAGCAATATACACAAAAATGTCTCTTCCAAGTTTATTTCTGTGCCATGGATCAATTTGATAAAATTCGTAAATAATCAAAAAGCATTAAGCACAGATAGAATAAACAAATCAAACGTCTTATAAATCTATCAAAAATAATTAAAATCAAAGCTTCATAAATTTAGATCAAATGCAACCCTAGAAAAATTAAATTACTTCATAAACTTAAAATAAAATTACAACAGATACAAAAAATTAGAAGAAGAAGAAAGGATATTAAAACATTTCGTAGCGAAAATATTTGGCACACATAGAACACAACAGAAGCCAAAAATGGCCTCTGCGTGTTCCAAAGTCTAGCCCTTAACACCACAAAAATTCTAAACTCCCAAAAACTTTTAAAAACTCTCAAACTATCTCCTATTTATAACATCAAATTTCTAAAAAAAATACATTTAAAAATATTTTTTTTTAATACAAGCGGGGCACAACAATGGATGGGGAAAATAATAAAATATTTCGCGTGGGGGACAAAACTGGTATCGAAAACGAGTTTAAATCTGAGTGGGAGAGAGCCTCGCGTTTTTGATTTTCTTTTTCCATAAAAAAGGTACCACATGTTGCGCTCTGATTCATTGCAAGGAATAGTAGGACACGTGGCAGTACCTCATTGGTTGTAGGGAACGGGCGCACGATAGATTGTCGCACGGGATTGGGGTGCACGAAACGTGGGAGACAACGGCTGCAACGCGGGCTTGATCCTGCGCTTTCGCGATCATCGTAACATGCCACGTGTCATAATATAATTTGCTGGAAGGAAAAGTGGGACACTTGGCAGATTGTGATTCGTAGAATAATCGGGCGCACGTGGATCGATCGCACGGGAAAAGAGGCGCTCGAACATGTGGGACAGCTTTGGAACGCATCAGACACGTGGGTCCCACCCTACACGCCAGCCTGCATGGCAGGTAGGCCCTACTCCGGCACCGAGCCGCGTGATAGAGGAAACCCTGCACCCACTCTCTTTGGTCGGGTTTGAATAACACGCGCGCATCCTAACCGTTTATGCTTTGATCTGACGGTCCACGTTGAAGCGTGGATGATACCGCGTGGATTCTTCTCTCCTACGCAGAAAATAACTTTTATTAATTGCATTTTAACCCACAAATATATTTCAAATTACATTTTAAACTTTGTTTAATTACAATATAGCCCTTTTCTAATTTAAATTAAATTTTAAACTTTTAATAATTGAAATTAAGCCCGATTTTAATTTAAATTATATTTTCAACTTTTATTAATTGCAATTAAGCACTCTTTTATTTGAAATTGTATTTTTGGGCATAAAATTGCAATTAAGTAAGTTTTTGATAAAAATTAATTAATTTTCTTAAAATATATAAAAAACAATAAATACTAATTTATTAAACTAAAATTAACTAAAAATATGAAGAACATAGCAATAATAATTAATAAAATAGATGAAAATAACTATATAAAATATAGTTATCAACACCCCCAAACTTAAGTTTTTGCTAGTCCTCAGCAAAAGGAAGGAAATAAAACAAAGATAACTGCATTTAGAATAGTGATTTTCAAAATATTTCTTTTCAGTCTTTCCAAATTACATAACTCAAAGAAATAAAAGAAATTTATCTAAGCATCAAAATCAATTTAAAAGTATATAACGTTTTCACAATGAATTTTAGTGTGTGTGTAGTCTTTTCATATTTCATCACATGCAATCCGGATCAGTTTATAAAAATAAAATCAAACAAATTTTCATGAAATCACAAATCTCATAAGTTTATTTTTCATTTCTCTCTCCACTAATGTAGACAAACACAAAACACCAAATCAATAGGACTTTATTAAGCTTGTAATGTGTGGCTTAAGTAAAGGTAGGATAAAGGATAATATTTAGCTCAAAAATTTTCCCAAGCATAACATTTTAGGATTGAAAAAGATAACTTCTATCATCACAATAATTACTTCCCAATTTGGAATTTAGCATCACATACCATAATCTTTTTTTTTCGTTCTTTTTCATTTCATTTTTTTTTTCTTCTTTTTTTCTTCTTTTTTTTCTCTCAGTATCCCTTTTTCCGATATATCTTTAAATATTTACTAACAATTGTCAAATGTTATTGAGATAAGAAAAATAGATATATCCACACACACACACACACACACACACACACACACACACACACACACACATATATATATATATATATATTAAGGTAAGTTTTTGAAATGAGAAAAAAATATATATAAACTTTGAAGCTCAAAAGGAGTATACTATGGATAATGTATGTGAAGGTAGATAGAAAGGCTCAAACGATCCAAAGATGGCCTAAATCATTTTCATAGTTAAATGTTATCTATAATTTCGTCTCGAGAGAAAATCAAACAAATTTTAAAAACTGTGACACCACAAAAATCAATCGAATTCCATACTCACATAAACTTTCTCTAAATTATCATAGCAACTCAAAAATCAAGACTAGTGCTCATGAATATTTATTCTTGTAAAAATGAAGCATACGTAAAAATTATTCAGCACTTAGACAATATTCAAATTTTTCAAAGCGCTATGCATCATTTAAACTGAAGAAATAAAAATAACTAACTATTCATTGCAAAATATCTTAAATTAACCAAACAAACAAAAAAAAATTTCACAAGCAAGAACATCCAAAAAGTATTTCAATTATGTTCAATATATCTACCACCCCCAAACTTAATATACACATTGTCCTCAATGTGTGAAAGTTAAAGAACATATGAGATGGGTTTAAAGAAACTTCCTCGTTTGTTTGATTGGTTAAGCCAAAATAGCTTCATTACCTCCAATTTGCACCTACGAAAAATAAATAAAATAAAATAACAACACAACAAAATATAAAAACTAATATATGCGAAAAAAAATAAAACACATAACATAAAATATATATATAATAATAATAGAACACATGGGTTGCCTCCCCAAAAGTGCTTGATTTATAGTCTTCAGCTTGACTTCTCAATTTGTTTTTCTTGTTGTAAGTTAAGATTTGTGTGTCAAACAAAATCTCAACTTACGAGAAAATTGAAAAATAAATTAAGCAACAAACAATAACCATAAAATTCTTTTTTTTTCTTTTTGTGAGTTAAGATTTGTGTGTCAAACAAAATCTCAACCCAAGAGAAAATTGAAAAATAAATTAAACACGCAACAATAAAAAAAACAAGAAATTTTTTTTTTGAATTAAAATCACATTGATTGGTATTAATATCAACAATAAAAATAGTAAACAAATCCTCGACAACGGCACCAAAAACTTGTTGTCTCTATTAGAGAACATAAAATCGTGCAAGTATACACGGTCACAAGTAATAAAATTTGTAAGTAAAGTATCATTCCCACGGAGATTTGTTACTACAGTTTGTTGAGTACTAAAATTATTTCTCTCTGATTTTATCCAAAATGATCGTTGATTTAGAAAAAGTTAAAGAAAAGAGTTAAAAATAAAAGAAATCTAGGATTGCAGTTTTTCACCAAATTAATCAACTCCAATAATATTATTTTCTTTTGATTTATATTTTTTAGTACATTTAATTTGTCAACCGAAAACTTCTAATTTTATTCATATATCTCTTCCGAGCTCCATATAAACACACCTCGTTAAATTAATTCACTATATCTCTATGAGAATTAAATTCACCAAGATTCATTACGTTCTAATGTTTTCAAATGACCACACATACAATTAGGGTATATTCCTATCATTCATCATACATGTCATTCTAGCTATGAGCAATATACACAAAAATGTCTCTTCTAAGTTTATTTCTGTGCCACAGATCAATTTGATAAAATTCGTAAATAATCAAAAAGCATTAAACACAAATAGAATAAACAAATCAAACGTCTTATAAATCTATCAAAAATAATTAAAATCAAAGCTTCATAAATTTAGATCAAATGCAACCCTAGAAAAATTAAATTACTTCATAAACTTAAAATAAAATTACAACAGATACAGAAAAATTAGAAGAAGAAGAAAGGAAATTAAAACATTTCATAGCGAAAATATTTGGCACACATAGAACACAACAGAAGCCAAAAATGGCCTCTGCGTGTTCCAAAGTCCAGCCTCTAACACCACAAAAATTCTAAACTCCCAAAAACTTTTAAAAACTCTCAAACTATCCCCTATTTATAACATCAAATTTCTAAAAAAAATACATTTAAAAATATATTTTTTTAATACACGTGGGGCACAACAATGGATGGGGAAAATAATAAAATATTTCGCGTGGAGGATAAAACTGGTATCGAAAACGAGTTTAAATCTGAGTGGGAGAGAGCCTCGCGTTTCTGATTTTCTTTTTCCATAAAAAAGGTGCCACGTGTTGCGCTCTGATTCATTGCAAGGAATAGTGGGACACGTGGCAGTACCTCATTGGTTGTAGGGAACGGGCGCACGATAGATTGTCGCACGGGATTGGGGTGCACGAAACGTGGGAGACAACGGCTGCAACGCGGGCTTGATCCTACGCTTTCGCGATCATCGTAACATGCCACGTGTCATAATATAATTTGCTGGAAGGAAAAGTGGGACACTTGGCAGATTGTGATTCGTAGAATAACCGGGCGCACATGGATCGACTGCACGGGAAAAGAGGCGCTCGAACATGTGCGACAGCTTTGGAACGCATCAGACATGTGGGTCCCACCCTACACGCCGGCCTGCATGGCAGGTGGGCCCTACTCGGGCACCGAGCCGCGTGATAGAGGAAACCCTGCACTCACTCTCTTTGGTCGAGTTTGAATAACACGCGCGCATCCTAACCGTTTATGCTTTGATCTGACGGTCCACGTTGAAGCGTGGATGATACCGCGTGGATTCTTCTCTCCTACGCAGAAAAATACCTTTTATTAATTGCATTTTAACCCACAAATATATTTCAAATTACATTTTAAACTTTGTTTAATTACAATATAGCCCTTTTTCTAATTTAAATTAAATTTTAAACTTTTAATAATTGAAATTAAGCCCGATTTTAATTTAAATTATATTTTCAACTTTTATTAATTGCAATTAAGCACTCTTTTATTTGAAATTGTATTTTTGGGCATAAAATTGCAATTAAGTAAGTTTTCGATACAAATTATTTAATTTTCTTAAAATATATAAAAAATAGTAAATACTAATTTATTAAACTAAAATTAACTAAAAATATGAAGAACATAGCAATAATAATTAATAAAATAGATGAAAGTAACTATATAAAATACAGTTATCAGTTACCCTTGCTTGTTGCCTCCATAATAACTTAGTTCAAAACACCAATCCGATTCTCTTCCAAATCCAACACTACCCAATATGGTGTGATTAATAATGTGTAATGAAAATAAGTAACATTCTTGAGGACTTTCATCAATCACGATTACCCAATAATCACTGTGGGAACTACTATCAACCATTAAGGATAAATAGTCAAAGTGAGACATTATTAATCACTTATTACAAATAGTTAATTATATGAGAACTCAAATACTTCAAATCAAACCACTCTTACAAAGTTGTTCTTATAAATTTCATAAAATAGTCCCCCATGCTATTTTACGTTCACACAGATGTACCACAATTACCAAAACAATTTCAAGATAACTAGTAAAGACGGAATTCAAAATGATAGAAAATTTGGTAGAGTTTCAGTAGGTTTTTCGAATTAATTACAGTAGTTAATAGGGGTATTTATAGACAACTACCAATGGATAACCAATCTCATTGTGGCCTCACCGACCATTTCATCGTGGTTTCGATGAGGGGATCCGGCGAAGACCCTGCTAAAATGTATAAAAATCTCATTATTCCCATTAGAAAATTGCCAATAACTTTTTGTAAATACATACATATGAACAAAAAAAATCTGCCACACGTAGCCTAGTTTGCATACTAAAACAACTAATCTCATGGTGTGTGAAAAACATGCTTTCAATCATAGTGTTTCTAACTAAGTGTGTGTGCATTGTTGGGATTGGTCCAATTTTTAGATAGAGAAACTAGAGAGAAGTCAGAGTAATTGATGGAATATGTGGATCTTCTAGAGAGTCTATATATATATATATGTCGGTTGAATGCAACGTTTATGTCATAGTGTGTTAGAGGGGTATAAGAGTAAAGCAAAATACATTTAAAGCTTGAGGCGACAAACCCAAAGCTCAGGCTAACATCTCAAGGTTTGGGATGACCCTATGGCTTGGGATGATGTCTCAAGGCTCATGGTAACCCTAAGGCTCGGGCTGATGTCTCAACTCTCAAAATGACCTCATGGCTCTAGATGATGTCTCAAGGCTTAGGCTCAACAAAGGTCAAGTAGCAAGGCATTCCTTATGCTCAAACATCAATCCCTTTACTCTTTTAGCTTCGTTCTTCAATTGAGGTGGAAGAGTAAAATGTTCAACAAGCGAATAGGATTTACATCCTTATGCATGATGTCAAGCTCTTTCTTAACATCCATATATAGAAGGTGTTGGACAAAATGGTCTACATGGTGTGAAACCCTACCTTTTTGAGCTTAAGCTGATCAACTCTCTTTGATGGAGAATGCTTTACCTTTTATGAGCTTGAGGTGATCAACTCTTTGAAGGAAAGTGTTCTACCTTTTTTTGAGGACGAGATGATCAACTCCTTTTGAGGGAGAGCACTCTACCTAATTTGAGCTCAAGATGATAAACTCTATTTGAGGGATAACTCTGTACCTTTTCTGAGCTTGAGATGATCAACCCTATTTGATGGAGAACACTCTACCTTTTCTGAGTTTGAGGTGATCAACTCTTAGAGGGAGAGCATTCTACCTTTTAGGAGCTTGAGGTGATCAACTCTCCGAGGGAAAGCCTTCTACCTATTTTGAGGACGAGGTGATAAAATCTCTTTGAGGGAGAGCGTTATACCTTGTCTAAGCTCGAGGTGATCAGCTCTTTTTGATGGAGAACACTCTACCTTTCTGAGCTTTGGGTGATAAACTCTCTGAGGGAGAGCGTTCTACCCTTTTTAAGGAAAAGGTGATCAACTTTTTTTAGGACAAGGTGATCAACTCTTTTTGAAGGATAACATTTTACCTGGTTTGAGCTTGAGGTGATCAACTTCCTATGATGGAGAGCACTCTACCTTTTCTAAGATTGAGGTGATAAACTCTCTAAGGGAGCACGTTTTACCTTTTTTGAGGACAAGGTGATAAACTCTCTTTGAGGGAAAGCGTTATACCTTTTCTAAGCTTAAGATAATAAACTCTCTTTAAGGGAGAGTACTCTACCTTTTCTAAGCTTAAGGTGATCAATTCTCTTTGATGGAGAACACTCTACCATTTTTTAGCTTGATGTGATCAACTCTCTTTGATGGAGAATGCTCTACCATTTTTGAGCTTGACGTGATCAACTCTCTTTGATAGAGAATGCTCTACATTTTTTTGAGTTTGAGGTGATCAATTCTCTGAGGGAAAGCATTCTACCTTTTCTTTGGACGAGGTGATCAACTATTTTTGAGGGAGAACACTCTACCTAGTCTGAGCTTGAGGTGATCAACGCCCTTTGAGGGAGAGTGTTCTACCTTTTCTGAGCTTGAGGTTATCAACTCTCTTTGATGGAGAGCATTGTACCTTTTCTAAGTTTGAGGTGATCAACTCTCTAAGAGAGAGCATTCTATCTTTTCTGAGCTTGGGGTGATCAACTCTCTTTTATGGAAATCAATATACCATTTATGAGCTTGAGTTGATCATTTCTCTTTGATGGAGAGTGCCCTACCTTTTCTAAGTTTGAGGTGATCAACTTTTTAAGGGAGAGCATTCTACCTTTTTTTAGGACAAGTATGTAATATTAGGAAAGAGCGAGTACTTGCAAGAAATCACCTAATATATATATTTATACAAGGATGGTACATGAAGATGGTAAAATAAGGTACATTAGAAGTGTAAGGTTTTTCTTGTCTTAAATCGGTAGATCTCGCATCTCATTTAAATTGACGAACTGTACTAGACATCTACCTCTAGGTCCTTTTTTTAAGAGGCCCATGTTGTGTTTTCTCCTTGGGAGTGGCCTCTCTTATAGTGGCATTACAACAAATTTTGGCCTTTCCTTGGTCTCCCCTTATCTCTTTTATGCCATCCTTAGTTAGAAATTTGATGACTTCGTAGAAGGTGGACAAAACTGCCTTTATCTTGTGTATCCATGGCCTGACTAGGATGGTGTTGTAATGAGTTGGGACATTGATTACCACAAAATTGGTCATCACTATAGATCCTTTAGCCATGATAGGTAGAACTACCATTCCAATTGCATAGGTGGTGCTACGGTTGAATTCCACCAGAGGTAGCTCTCTTTTTGCAATATCTCATTCTTTTATACCTAAGGCCCTTGTTATTGATAGAAAAAAAGGTCAACTGAGCTCCCAGTGTCAATCATGATCCGATAAACATCACAAAATCCTATTATTAAAATTATTACCAAGGGGACTATATGAGGAGACGAGGCGTCATCCATCTCAGTGAAGGTGATTTCAATAGAAGACCTTTTTTTCAGATTGTAAACATGTGGGGAGCTACATAAGTCTCTGGCATATCTTTTACCCAAGTTATTAGAGATTCCATTAAGCATGAGCCTTTCATGTATGTTATTAGAGCTACCACCCTCCTCTTCTACTATTTCTTCCTATAAGGTCTTTTAAATATCGACTCCCCTAAGGCCCTATATTCCCAGACCATTGGATACTTCTCCTATGATTTGGTGTGAAGAGCTTGTTTTTGTTGATCTTGTCATCTTGGTTAGCCCTGTCTTGGCTCATCCTTCTTTTCTCTTTTTCTAGAACAGCCTTCATAACTACCTTGCTATTCTTAACCAAATCTAGCTTTCTTTCTATATTGACAAATTTTCTTGCCTCTCCATAAGCTTTCTCCAAAGTTTGTGGGATTGTCATGGTTAGTTCTACAAATAAATCAGAATACTTTAGGAGACCTCGCCTGATGGCCTCTATCATAATATAGCTCAAGTAATCTGATATCTCTAGCCTTTCTTCTTTAAACCTTCTAATATATTCTTTAGTAGAATCACCACTTCCCTAGGTGATTGAGAAGAGGTGGTGTGAATCCTTCCTCAATGGCTTGTTGTAGACATAATTGGTGATAAACAACCTATCAAACTTTGAGAAGGAGGTTATGGTATGGGGTGCCAGGGTATTGAACCACTTCTGTACACTATCACAAAAGGTGGTAGCAAATAACTTACACATCATGGCGTCTTTCTTGCCTTGAGTGAGGCTCAAGAGGCCATAACTATCTTGAAGTTTTGCACGTGAGTTACCGGATCTTTGATCCCTTCATAGTTTAGGAACTTGGGAGAAATGAACTTGGCTTATTGCTCGTCAAGTTCTATTTCATCAGAAAAGGGGAAGACACACAATTGTGCATAGTACCTATCCATATTATAAGGGGCCTTGCCTTTTTCATGCCTTTCATTGGCCAATTTCAAGGCCTAGTCTTGCTTTTTGTTAACTTTTTCCAATGCATGAAATCACACCTCCCAGCTTTTTCTCTCATGAAACCATTGCTCGTTGCTAGGTCTCGCCGAACTAGAAAATGGGTCCTCTTCAACTTCCTGTTCACCCTGGTTAAGCTCGGGCATGACGTGTTCTGATTTTTTTCTACCAATAGGGTTAACGGCTCAATCATTGAAGGTTCTTCTACTTGATTGGGAGCATAGTGATCTATTTTTTGCCTGGTCTCCTCGAGGTCACTTCTTAACTTGAGAAGTTGACTAGCCAACTCTCAATAAGAGTTTGTTTTCATTCTAGCCTCTCCATGGGTTGGTGAGGTGTTGTCCAATGCTGATGGTTCTTTCTCATTTGCTAGTCTTAGTCGACCTTCAGCACGTGTCCCTACCATGGTGGTAAGGAACAAGTGATCATGATTTTAGGGGTAACTAGTAAGTGGAATTGGTGTTTGGTTTCTTAAGTCTCTCTCAGAATTTGGGGTGAATCCTAAAAAATATGGGATCAGAAGCTAAAGCTTGACCTCAGAATTTGAGCCTCATGGTAGGCACCAAAATGTTAGGATTGGTCTGATTTGCATAGAGAGAAACTAGAGATAATTTAGACTAATTGATGGAATGTGTGGATCTCTTAGGGAGTCCTTGTATATATAGAGTCTTATATGTATAGGTGTTGGTTAAATAGGGGGTTTATGTCATAGCATGTCAGAGGGGTATAAAAGTAAAGCAAAGCACATTTAAAGCTTGAGGTCAACCACTCTAAAGCTCGGGTTGATGTCTAAGGCTCAGGATGACCTCATGGCTTGAGCTGACGTCTAAAGGCTCTAGCTGATGTCTCAAGGCTTAGGCTGAACCCAAGGCTCGTGCTAACGTCTCAAGGCTCGAGTTGACCCCAAGGCTCGGGTTGATGTCTCAAGGCTCAACTTGAACCCAAGGCTTGGGCTGACATTTCAAGGCATGAGCTAACCCTAAGGCTCGGGCTGACGTCTCAAGGCTTGGGCTAACCCTGTGGCTCGAGCTAGCGTATCAAGGCTCGGGCTCAATAAAGGTCAGGAAATATGTCATTCCTTATGCCCAAACATGCATTACTAATCTATAGTAACCAAATTTACACAAAAGAAGACATAATACTGAGTAAAGTAAATAGACTCTCTGTTTTATACACAAAAAATCAACAAAAGACACATAGTACAACATAACTTACATAATCTTTATATGAATTTTCTTGATTATTCAATTATATAATTGAATAATCAGATTAATTTCTCTTTAATCAATTTAATCATATTGAGTCCCACAATTCTCAATTAATCAATAACTTCTTAGGTTAGGCTTGAAAATGATCAATTGACAAACTAAGAAAAATACATAAACTAAGATCCTCCATTAATTAATAAATTTCTTGATTGGACTTAAAATTATAAATTAATTAATTGATAAACTAAGGAAAATATAGAAACTAAGATCCTCCATTAATTAATAACTTTGTTGATTAGGCTTGAAATTAATTAATTGGTGAACTTAAGATAAATATATTCTTTAATTATAAATCAAGATTTTTTCATTATTAATTTATATTAAAGATTATATTTTAACTATCAAATTTAATCTCAATTAATCAATAACATCCTTGATCAGACTTGAAATTAATCAATGAAATTAAATTAAACTTTTATTCATTTATGCATGCACATGTGATATGTCTAATGCATAGTTTTAAAATATTTTCTTCAATTATAAATCAAGATTTAATCTATCATTAATTTATAATTACATATATGAAGAGCATGAAAAAGAAATAAATAAAACTTTTATTTAATTAAACCATAAAAGTGTTCTTTCAATCATTCGAAGCAAATACTAAAATCGTATTTTACATAAACTAGCCAATCAAAGTTAAGTTAATCTCAATTAATTTAACTATAAAAGACATCATATTACAAAGAAAAAATAAGATATAACAATAAAAATAGTCCCTTTTGATAAATATAATTTCAAATCTCTAAATGAGTTGTCATTACCTTCTTCAAATCCTTGGATTTTCTTCACAATTGGGAGGTTTTCTCTATGTATCTGTATATTATAGATGGTGGAATGGCTATGGGTGCTAGTGGTTGTTAATATGGCTTGATATATATTTACTAGGGGTTAGGGTTGTATTTATAGGTTAAACTTAGGATTAAACATGTTTAAAATACGTACTAGGGTTTCTGGCAGACTTTTACACTTACGTAGTGACATGCTATATTCTACGCCATGGCTTTGCATTGAATGTTGATTCTTCAATTGCAACCCAAAAGTATTGTGCCATAACATGGAATAAGTTAAGTAGTGACATACACAAAACTTCAAAAAACACAAGTCAGATCTGATAACCTTATGCCACATCATGTTATATGTTGGGCTATGACATGTACAAAATTCCTAGAATCACCAATTGGAAAAAAGAGTACCTCGTTACACCATGAAATATGTCTTTGTCGTGATGTGTATAGAATTTTTGGTCTTTGGATATTTTAGTTTATTCCAACTTATGTGAATTGTTATTAATGGTTTTGTTTTCACTATTTTTATTCATGTTTGTCCAATATTTTTCTAAAAATATTTTAACATATAAAACACGAAAATACATTCTAAAATAAGATAAAAGTAAAATAAAACATAAAATAATAAATATAGGTAAAAATATTATTCATTAAATATTATTTATTTTAAATAATAATTATTTAAAATTATTTAATTAATATTAAACACTGTTTAATTAAAATACATCTAGTTTTATTAAGATATAAGAACAAACAGTAACGGTTCGACCTCAACATGATTAAGGCGGTCGCCTTAAGCCCTACTTCAATGAGGGCCTCATAATTATTCATGATTTATTCACTTCCTTTATTTGCATGAGCTTGTGTATTGGCTTCTTTTCGAAAAAAATATTAATATAAAATTTTATTTTAGATATTGTTTTCTTCAACTTTAAAATTCTAGTAAATGCACAATTGTATGTCTAGCGGTGGAAAAAATAAGACTCAATACTAGCCCCGTAATATGCAATCTTAATTATTGTTATTAGTAGGTACATATTTTTTTAAAATTATTTTAAAATTTAATTATTTGATATTAAAATACAAACATCATCGTAATTATAATCCTCAATACTAGCAGAAAAATAATAATGATCTCAATTACCATTTTTTTTCTTGAAATAATAACCTCATCATATTATATACAACTTATCTAATGAAATTATATATTTATTATCATAAAATATATAAGATTTAAATTATTCATTTTTATACCAATTATTAATTTTATATGGTGTGAATTATTAAAAAAAAGATATCAATTTTTTTATTCAAATTTCTTATATTTCAAAGAAAATATTTAAAAACTTCAGCAATTTGTTTTTTATAATTCTATTGTGGAAGATAATATAAATACTTTGTGCTATTAATCGTAGAACTAACCATATAGCTTCAAAAACTTGATAGCACTTTAAACTTTCTTTCAAGTACGCTATTTCTTATTGATAAAATAATTAGCTTATCTTGTCTTTAAATTGGTATTTAAAAAAATGATTTAATATAATATTATGTCCATGGGAGGAGAAAAAAGGTGACAACATTTTAAGAATTTTTTTAATTTATATGATTTTTAATTTTTTTTTAATTTTTATCTAGTAATTACAACTATTTTATTTGTTAGAATAAAATTTCTTATATTGTAAAAATATTTTATTATTTGAATTTAAGATAAGAATTATAGATTTCTTTATCCACAAATGTCAAAAGAAAATTTTTAGTTTAATATAAAAATATTTTTATAAAAGATTAAAAATTAAATTTTAGACATAAATTATTGTAAATACTTGGTCCCATCTTAAAATTTAATCTTGGACCACGAGATGCCTTTAGCTGTCCTCGAGAATAAACATTGAGTAAAGACATTATGTTTCTTATAAACTCTTTTTTTTTATTGACGTAAAACTTTCATTTTCTCTGACAAATCTTACCTTAAGATTATGAGTGTTGATTGAGAAAAAAGATTCTCCCTCACATTTGTTTTCACATATAAATTTTAAATTTGCATGAATTGAGACTTTTATTCAGACGTTCTCAATCAATTAGGCTTTCTTTTGTTATGTTTATATATGATCCGGATAATGTACATTAATATTGTAACATTTTCATATGTATAGGAGATTAAAAAAAAAAAATTGTCCTATTCTTTGGTAATTAACAATGGAAAAGATACGTGAAATGGGTATTAAATGAATATCAGATGGGTAAAAGAAAAAAAAATGAATATCACAAAATTTCATTAATCATCTTAACATATTTTCGGTTTAGTAAGGAAAGAATTAAAGGTAAAAGAAACGCAACTGAAACAAATGAAGATGGGCATGAGGAATTATGAACCTAATTAAGCATTAGGAGACACCACTTAGCTATATATCATCCAAAAAGAGAGGAGAGAGAACGTACCTTTGAACAACCTTGTGATCAGACTCGGAAGAATTATGTGTTATTGCGAGGGTGAATCTAAACAGTTTTACTCTTTTCTTCTTCTGTTTTATTGGTGGGTAAAAGTTATTGAGATTTAAGTAATATTTGGTCGGAAAGAATGAAAAGAAATCAGAATTAATTTCTTTCATTTTGTGTGTTTGATTGGATGAAATAAAAGAACGAAATGAAATCGATTACTAAAGAATAAGGAATTGTAATTCCTTCTCCCCTTTAACAATCATGATTCTATTCTCATCTAATTTTTTTTTCCCAATTTTACCTTCATTTCAAATATAACCCTAAACTCAAATCACAAATCCCAAATCCCAAAACCCAAAACACAAAATCCAAAACCCTAAATCTCAAAACCCAAAACCCTAAATCTCAAAACCTAAAACCCTAAATCCAAATCCTAAAACCCTAAACCCAAAACCCTAAATCCCTAAACCTTAAACCCTAAACCTTAAATCCCTAAACCTCAAATATCAAATCTCTAAACCTTAAACCCTAAAACCTAAATCCCAAAATCCTAAACCCTAAATCCTAAAACCTAAATCCCAAAACCCTAAACCCTAAAACCTAAATCTCAAAACCCTAAACCCAAAAACTCGAAACCCCTAAACCTTAAACCCTAAACCCCAAATTTCAAATCCTAAAATCCTAAATCCTAAACCCTAAATCCAAAATCCCAAACTCTAAAACCCTAAACCCTTTTTAGAAAAATAATAATTTTAACCCTAAACCTTAACCCACAAATATAACCCTAAACCCTAAACCCTAAACCCCAAATCCTAAATCCCTAAACCCTAAATCTCAAATCCTAAACCTCAAAACCCTAAACCCTATTTTGAAAAATAATAATTTTAATAATATATATTTTTTAATTAAGTAATAATTATTTAGAAAAATAATGATTTCAATAATGTATTTTATCTGACGAAAAAATAGTAATTAAATGATATTATTTGAACTTTATTGAATGTAGGGATATTAAGGTAATTTATAGTTTTTTTATTCCATTTTAGTGGTAAATCAAACACTGTAATCTTGATTTCGAGCTTAATTCCAGTGGTCAAACCAAACAATATTGTTTCCTTTCCATTTCATTTCATTTTGATTCCAATTTCGATTTCGATTTTGATTTTGATTTCGATTCCATTCCATGAACCAAACGTCACTTTAGAGCTCTTAGGCTCTCCACTCTCGTGGCAGAAATGGGTAGTTCCAAATGCATTTAGATGAGCCCTGCATGCTCAAAGACACATATGATCTCTGTAATGTTGTCATTGATCAATCTGCTTATTTTTCTCTCTTCTAGTTTTTAGTTTTTCAATTTAACGGTTTTTTTATTTTATTTTATAGATTTTATGTTTCTTTTGTTTCTCTTTACTTTACTTGTTGTACTTGTGATTGTTAGTCAGTAAGTTAAAAAAAACTCAATTCATTAATCTCAGTAATTAAAAAGAATAATTTATTTGATCTTGATCTCATACCAATGTGGCAAATATATCTCGAATTAAAAACGTAAAATATAAAAGGAAAAATAAAAAATTTATCAAAATGTAATTTTTAATTATTATTATAATATTGGTAAAAATATTAATATTAACTAAATTAATAAATAAAAAATAACAATTAATTTTTTGAAAATAAAATAAAATAAAAGATAAAATTAAATTAAATTTATATTAAAATATTCTAATATATATAATTTTAAGAAAAATAATAACTTAAAAATATACACAATATAATTGAGGTTAAAAAGATGATTATTGAATTAGTTTTAAAATTTAAATTGTATTAATTTATAATAATTTATAAATAAATTTATCTATCATTTAAAATATCAAATAGTTTATTTTATAATAAATGTTACATTTTAAAGTTTTGATTTTTTTAGAGAAGTTATGTATATTTTATTAAATATTGTTTATATTCAATTACACATTTTTGAAATAAAAAATATACTAATTCACAAAATAATATGGTTTATTTCATATATCATTATAAATCTTTAAAAGTTCAGTTTATAAAAAAAATTTATAGTTTGTGATTTCAAGTTATTTCTAGAAAATTACACACATTTTGCTAATAATTGTTTAGATTTAAAAGAATATTTTTACTCATTTTCAAAATATAAATTGTATTAATGTAAAAATATTGTTATGAATCATTATATATACGATTAGAATTTTCTAAAAGTTAGTTTCTTATAAATTTTACCTGTTTGTTGTTTTGATTTTTCTATACAAAGTTATGCTTATTTAACTAATGATTTTTAAAATATTTTTGTTTCATTTTTGAAATATAAACTATACTATCTCAAAAAATATTATGAATAATTTCATATATCATTAAAAAGTTCTAGAATCTAGTTTCTAAAAACTTTTACGGTTTATAATTTAGATTTTTTTATAAAAATTTATGTTTAGCTCGACTCTTTAAAAAGTTAAAAATTTAAAAATTTAAATTAAGAATTACTTTTCAAACAAGTAATATCCAATTTTCAATTTATATTTTCTAAAATTTGGTTATCAAATTAATTTTTTTCCTAAAATATTTTGAAATTAAAAATTTAGTTCTAAAACTTAGAAATTAGAAATTGAAATGGTTATGAAACATAGCCTAAATGTTTAATTAATTTAAATAAATTTAATAAAAAATTTAGAGAATTATGCACGAATTCTCCAGTTAGATTAATTAGTCCATTTTATTATCTTTATTAAAATCGAGAACTTTGTAAGTTTATATGAACTCTTATTTTGCTTGTATTTACTTATGAATAATAGAAATTATAACCTCCTTTGTTCTCTCCAAAATGATGTTATTAAATTCTACGTGATATTCGAACTTTAAATCTCATATAATATTTTTGAGGTAATATTTATGGGTGCTATTCGATTTGTCCTTTGTTGATTGTGTTCATCCTAATTTGTTAGATTTTGGTAATATGTTTATATCTTCGTAATGGTTGAAGATAAGAATGATTCACTTCAATAAATTAGTATGCATTTAGACGAAAAAATCTACTCTTATTTGAATTATGTGATTGAAAAAAAAAATTAGAAGGTAAAATTATGTGACTGAAAAGAGTATATGTTTGTTAAAAGTTTGAGACGTTGATAATTTAAAAGTTATTAACTTAGATTAATAATTTTGTAATACATTCGATATGATGTCAATTTGCGAAGTTTGAGAAGGTAAAGGATGTTTGGGATCATTTAACTAATTATTCACATAGTATAATTTTACAAATAATATCAGTTAGAATATGATATTCGAGCCTTAGAATAAAAGAATTTAAATATTCAAAAATTTTATTTAGCTACGATAAATTTATGGGACCAATTAACACTTACTAGAATTGTTGGCTTTTACACCTTATATTACCGGTGGACAAGAGTGGCGATTGGTTCAATTTTGATGAATCTTCGTGATAATTTTGAAGGAGTTCGTGGGAGCATTTTATGTTACAATAGGAAATGCTGATTTGGTAGTTATAGAATTGTTGGTTGAGGGGATATGTTTTAAATCACCGGCTAGGAAGGGCATTCTCCCAACACCCAACCCATCTATCTTAATGACATCCTAACGGTCACCTTTCAGTAAGTAGAACCTAAATTATTTGAAAGCCACACTTAATGAATGTGCCTTTTGTAACACAAGGGCCACTAAAAGGCTCAATGTCCTAATCTGAGTAGAGCCGAGCAACAACGGAGAGCTAGAAATATGTTGTAGCAACAACAATTTGCCTTACAGCCACCCTAATCTAACATTGCAGCGGTTGATTAATTAATCTGACAGGATGAAAGGAGTGAATTAGTTTTCTTAGAGATATTTGTAAATATTATAGGAGTAAAAATATTATTCTTTTAAGCTATGATGGTTGACTTATATTTTGCATAACAAGCCAATAAACTCAATCTGATAAAAGTCTTCCATTTATCTTAAACTTTCACGCTTTCTAGTTTCTGTTACTCAATTACTCTTTATTGCCAGCCAGTAAAACCAATAGGTTGAAACTAAAGTTAACATGTGCTATTCGTCTCAAGTTAAAACTAAATTACTCTGATATGACTAGCTCAAGTACTAGTTAATAATCAGAATATCCATCTAAAAATTCAGGGAATAGGCCTCTCATCTCGGTGTCTTGATCCAGGATACTATCAACGAATGAGTTTGATGAAGATGAACATCCTTTAGCCTGGTTGCTAGTTCCAATGGTTGATCCAACACCACATGCTTGAGAACAACTCTCATTTTCAATTGCTTTTGCTCTACACTCACTCACTTTATTAAACTTGGGCTGAGATGTGTCACTCTGCAATAAACTTACTAGGTTGGTTGATGAAAAACTTTCCAAAAAGTTATGATTTTGTTCCTCTTGTGATTCACCATATTGGACACAAGGGTCATGAAGGAGATATCCAGTCCAGTTAAGTGAAGATGGTGAAATTTGAGACTCGGATTGTTGGCAAGAGAAAGATGTTGGTGAATTCAACTCAGTGACATGAGAAGTAGAAGAAGATGATGATGATGAACAAGAGGAGGTTATTTCATTTAAAAAGAATGGTTGGTATGTACCATAATCTTGATTCATTGTTTGAAATTGACTTAAAAATTGTGAAGAAAGGTCGGTCCTTAATGAGTTATCTTGGATTTGTTGCTGTATTGCAGGCCTTAACATCGTATTGGCATATTGGTATGATCCAATACAGGCAGAAGATGACTGTGTGCTGAAAGATGTAATTTGACAGTTTGCAGCTGATTTAGGAAAGCAGCTAATATTTTCATAGTCAGAAAGAACATGAGAAATTGGCTTATGGGTTACTGGATCAATTCCCATATTGGAAAGCCTTTTCCTCAGTTTGGTGTTCCAGTAATTCTTGACATCATTGTCTGTTCTTCCAGGTAATTCCCTAGCAATCATAGACCACCTGCAATATATGTAATAATGGGTTTAATAATAAAAAGTGATTTTAGAATAAAGTACTTTCATAAAAAATACATTGTTTGTGTCTTTTTTATTTGAGCCCTGAAAGCCCTCCCTCAATAAAAAAAACAAAATCCGTTTGGATTGTTGTCACAAGCAGAAGCAACTAGAGCCTGAAAAGGAAAATAAAGAATCAACACACCTGCTTCCTATTGCTCTATGAAGATTAATGATAAGAACTTCTTCTTGAGAAGTGAAATTGTCATGTTTGAGATCTGGTTTCAAGTAATTAGTCCACCTTAGCCTACAACTCTTCCCACATCTGTTAAGTCCTGTGAACAGAACTCATATTGCAAACATGTTATTCATACAAACCAGAGAAAACGTTTTTTCATTAGTAGAAAAATATGTAAAGAACCAAACTCAAACCTGCTTTCTTAGGAACCAAAGTCCAATTTCCACAACCATATTTGGATATGCAGGCAAGTAATTTTGCATCTTCCTCTGCTTTCCAAAGACCTCTCTTCACATTTAATTTGTCACAACAAGATGGCCTTCCCATTGTCTCAGAAATTAAGAGAGGAAAAGAAAGAGAAAGAGAGAGAAGAAAGTCTACTATGTTATTTTGATGATATAAGTTTCAGAGCTTTTGCTTTTACATATAAAAAGAGGATTTGAGTGCCTTAAGCAAATTGAGAAGGCAAGAAATGCATGCATTTGCGATTTTCAATAACCAGAAATGCATGATTATTTTCATCTTCTTAGAGAATCAGTTTAGCATGACATCACAAATTAGTTATTTCATTTTCATTTTCTCTCACTCATATGCTTGGCTCCAATCGAATCTAATTCAGGTTCAATTTGGGTGAACCATTTGCTTAAGCACTATATTAACCCTTTATTTTACAACTCTATATAAGCTGTTTAAGTTCATGAAGCCAAATCAGCATGACAGTTTTCTGAACTAGCCCAGAAAATTCAGTTGCATTACATTTGATGCTAATTATCTAAATAGATTAGAAGAAAAAATATTAGATTGGTAGATCAAAAACTAACTTTTAATGATGGGAAAATCTTTAATGGATTTATTTTATCTGTCTTCGTAGATTTGTTGATTTAAAAACTCAATTTCAATATTTTTTTTTAGCTCATGGGCCCCACAAAAAGATGATGAGGGCATCTCATCTCCACAAAATAACACTTTCAAGTCGTTTCGCTGTAGTGTTTGATTGTTAGGGACTTAGCTGGGGACATTTACAAATATTTTTTTAATGGAAACTTTTCTGGTATCCTTTCACTGCTCTCAAGTTACTGTCCCTCCCTGTTTCTTCTGGTTTTTTAGTACATTCGTTTCTTTTGATAATTTAAATGTTGTTGTGCAGGAGATGAGTGAGACTCAATGAGCTACTATATTATTTTCTCTTCGACAGATATTTTTAAATACACATTGTCGTTTCTTTCTCACTGGGAAAAAAAACATTTGCTTTATGCTATTGACCTATTGTGATATCGTCTATAGAAATTGCTCGAAGCTTGTTTTGAAAATTTGGGTATATTATTAAGTCCTTACTATATTGTATAAAAAGATAAAGATAAAGGTGGGTTTAATATATTTTAAAACTTGATTGATTGGGGTGAGCTATATTATTCTTGTAATAAAAAAATTGATTCAACGAGGAAAATTTTACACCAGATTTTAAATGTTCATTTTTAGGGATATTTTTGGGTTTCATTAAATGTTCATTTTTAGGGGCATTTTTGGGTTTACATTAATTGAATAAAAAAAAAACGAAAAACGCATAGAAAAGTATCAAATGTAGCTATAATATTAATTGAACTAAAAAAATAAAAAATAAATAGAAAAGCAAAACATACATAGAGGTCTGTGTTCCCATTCTTATATTTTCTTACCCGTAAAATTGATGAGAACGGCATGAGAGATAAGCTAGAGCTATTTAAAGGGGCCTTACAGTAGTTTATTAGATTTTATCAAGTTTTCTCGGTTTCTAAAAGGGGTCTTAAATTTCTAAAATACACTCAGATTTCTCAAATTTTATCCAGATTTTTTGGTTTGTAAAGGGAATTTTGTCTTCCATTTTTTTTATCCTATAAACAGTGGTTTATGGCTTTGCTTATACTATGAAATGAACAAATTAGAGGAATCCTGCGAGGAGAAGAACAATAGGAGTGGTTGTAACTTTTTCCAATGGGTTGATGGACCTATTTTTCGAAGAAGTTCAGAAGTAATTGTTGGTTTATTGGATCGTATAAATGGTTTGGAAGAGATAAATCGAAGATAGAGAAATTTTTTACTATCTCTTTGATTGTATCTTGATTAACATTTTAGATTTTTAAGGAGTATGTGGATGTTAGATATGTGATGGGAAGAAATTTTTTTGATCAGGTTTATATATGCAGTTTACTATGAATTGAGTCATATCTTTCTTGATCTTTCTCCACCAATAGGTCTTCTGTAAATCATGATACATCTTGAACTTCTAAGAGTTACCATAATTTGTTCTATATGCTTCCCCTATGATTTCTTGTCTTAAGGTGTCTTTATTTGGACCCGTTATCTTCCCGTGGAGATGAAATGCTCCTTTAGCACAAGTCTATCTATCCACCATTTCACAAATTTTAGGATAGTTAGATTGAGTCATTTGTAGGTAAAAACTTGATAGTTGAATTTTATATATTTAGCAAAAAACTCTTTAAATATATAAATCACTTATAATAAGTAATAAGTATATTCACAATGTCAGTCTAAAGAAATACTCCATGATTTTAAATAATTAGACTAATTTCTTAACAACTTAGATGAAAATAAAACAAAACTTAAACATTTTATCACAATATTTGGTTTTAAAAATTCTAATATAATAACACTAATTAAAAATAATAAAAAGATAGAAATAAAAATTATTCAAACAATTCCAGGTAGATAAAGAAATAATAATTAATGAAGATTTATGTGAATAATTAACTAATTAACTATGTTTGCTCAGAATTAATTAAGTTATTAAAAATATAAATTAAGGTTATTGATTATTACTTTTTTATATGAAATATCTTTTAACGAGGATTAGTTTTTTATTAATCAAATCAATTAAAATCTTTTGACAATGATCATTAATTGATAGATTAAATTACGCTTTATTCATAGGAAAATAGAAAATCATTAAAATCAATGCTTTGGATGGAGTCACCAATTTAAACTTTTATTTAAGGTGTTGAAATTAAATTTAGATATTGTTTCTAAAACCTAACTTCTATATTTTAAATTTATTACAAAAAAAATATATTGTCAATATATAATTAATAATACATTTTGTAAAAATCTTAAATAAAGAAATAATCTCAATTATTTTATAAAAATATTTACCTAAATTAATCTTTATGAACATGGAAACAAATTAATTTTTCTTAGTAATAATCAGTCATAAATGCTCAAATTTACTAAATGATTAGTAAATCGAAAATAACATTTATAAAAATACACAAAGATTGAATATGTAAATAAAATTAAATGAATACAAATAAGATTTACAATACCTATTAAAGATGGACAAGTTTTTCTTGTTTCGTATTTATGATCTTAATCCTTAATGTATTCTTTGATATATATATATATATATATATATATATATTGTGATATGGAGTACCTCTAAAAGATCTATATTATTATTTATGAATCTAACCTATTGTAGAAAACTGAAGAAAAAAGAACTATAACTATTCCTAAACTCTAATGTGTAAAAACTAATGTGGTTACATACCTAAACCTAAAACATAAGGTTTTATTTATAGCTAAGGCTAGCATCAGAGGGTTTCAAGTTGATTAATGAAAATGCATTGTGGCCCAAATTTTCTACTGTCGTGGCACGTGATTCGTATTACTTTACCAATGTCAACCCTAAACATGTGGTGTCGTAGTGCAATATTTCTCTACCATAGCATAGAACGAACTTTGTGCCCAATAAATTCATACAATGAAGAGTGCACTGTGACACACTGTATTCTTTACTTTGACATAGAATACTTGATTTTAATTCTTGTTCTACACTGCTTACATACTAGTTGGTCTTACATGTATTATTCCTTTAAACCTTTACGATATAAATGAGTGCTTCAGTTGTAATTCTTCATGTATTGATCAGTTTATTAATTTACAGCTAAAAATACCTGAAATATAATAAAAAATACTCATGATTTCATATAGATTTGCATAAATAATGATAAAAATATGCATATTCAAATCTATTTATTTACATTTAAACTCAATTAAACCATAAAATATTTGTGTTTTTCAAGCACTCATCACCACTTTTATATTCTTTAACAGTGTAGTACAATGCAACAAGCTGTATAAAATCATCATACAAAGTCAACACATAATCCTTCTATTATCCAAGTTGTTTCTTGATATCCAATATCATTTGTGTGACAAATCTTGAGTTATGACTCAATGCTATAGTATATACTTTTCCTATATGATATTGTAGAGTATAATCATAATCTTGAATGTATTCCACCTACGAGTTTGCTTAAATTCATAATCCTTTTATATATCTCCATAGGAAATACAATAGTTTTGCTAGCTCTTTGTTGCTAGCATGAGTGTCAAGGTGCATATTCTCATTTTGTTGTCCTACTATCCTTTTGTGAAGTTAAAAGTCCATTATCCCAAGTTGATTGATGTATTCTCAATGGACCCGTCTTCATTAATCTTCATAATTCTCAAGGTTGGTTCCTTTAAATTTTCTTCACTCTTCCAATAGCATAAATTTTTGTCATCTTTCTACATGCAAACATAGTTCATCTTCCAAAATCAATCGGATGATATATTTAAGTATTCCAAGGCATTTCGAATATATATCTTGTTTACTACTTCAGATAATCAGTCTCTATACGATCATTTAAGTGTTTCCAAGTCTTTTTTGCAGTGTGTAAGTATATACCACATGGGATGCTTCATTACTCGATATGACAATTAAATATGTAACTGATAATCCTACCTTCAACTCTTATAGAGTTGCTTCACGTTCACGTTCTTTATTTGATACAAAATTGATGCCCTTATGAGTCAATTATACAAGGGGTATCAAGATCTCCAAAATAGATTTTCTCTAGTTTCACGTAAAATCATTGATTTCTAATCATTTCAAAGTATTCCTTCTATGAGTTCTGGCTTCTCTATACCAAACAGTAGCTCGAATCTCGTGAATGAATAGTGATGAGGATCCAAGGTTGACTTTATCTATAACTCCAAAAAATAGTTGTTTTTTTTCAAAAGATGTTACAAGCTCATATAATGCTTGAAAAGTAGTTTTGTACATTCGATTCTTTAACTCATAAGTGATGATGACCTAACTTTAGAACAATCCAATGAATATAGGGTAAATAATATTTTTCGCTCTAATGAACCCAAATCTCTTCCAAAGCCAACACCATCCTATGTGATGTGATCAGAAATCATATATCAGTAATGAGTAATGTGAAAAATCAACACAACCACCGTCGGACATGAACATCCAATAACCTTAGTAGAACACACATTCAATCCATTATTGCACAAATTCAAATATACGAGAACTCAAATAGTTCAGCTTAATCTACACTCACATAAATGTTCTCACATATAAAATGTTGGAAGAAGGAAACAACCAATCAATTCACGACTCATTGCTACATATGCTCCTTATAAAAAACTAACTCGTAAACACCACTTGGAGTACTCACCATTCAAAAGTATGATTTTGTACTTCAAGTCTTGGGTTTTTTTCCAATTTTTTGTCATTGTTTTTGTCTTTGGATTTCATTTGATATTTTTCTTTAAATTCTTCATATATATTTTTCTTGTTCTTTTTATTCTGTGTTTAATCTATCTTTGTTCTTCAAAAAAAACAAGAGAGCTGCTTTTGTTTAGGGTTTCAAAAGAAAAAGTTATGAATTGAGGTTGAGAATTTTAACTGTTATAACTCTTTAGTTGCGCCTCAAAATGGCTATTATAGTATATCGAATCGAAGCTCATTTCGATTCCTAAAATTTCAATGAAGTATTAGCTCAACTCTCCTCGATTTTTGGAACAAATTCCATGGTTTAGACTACTTACCAATGTCTTAAAGTTTTTTCGCAACTTTTTATGGTGTTTTCGGTTCTTGTTCTTACGGGTTCTGTCCTGATCATTTTAACCAAGTTCTTAGCAATTCAATTGTTACTATTCCTTTTGAGTTCATGTTTTCCCAATTTGTTTGTCTTAAGTATCTATCTCATTTGGAATTGGAGCCTGGGTTTCTCTAAATAGGTAACTTTTCTTCATCTCCCTCTTGTTGAATTTTTGATTTAAAAAAATGGGTTTTTTTTGGTTTTCTCCGTCCATGAGTCATAAATCACAAAAAAAAGGAAACAGATTTTGCATTTTAAGTCTTGCATTTTTTTCCATTTTTTTATTTCATTTCATATTCATCTTTAAATTCTTCATATATATTTTTCTTGTTCTTTTTATTCTATGTTCAATCTATCTTTGTTCTTCAAAAAAACAAGAGAGTTGTTGCTGTTCACGGTTTCAAAAGATATAGTTATTTATTGGGATTGCGACTTTAAACTGTTATAACTCTTTAGTTGTGCCTCGAAATGGCTATTATAGTATATCAAATCGAAGCTCGTATCGATTCCTAACATTTCAATGAAGCATTAGTTCAGTTCTCCTCGTTTTTGGGCATAAATTCCATCATTTACACAACTTACTAATGTCTAAAAGTTTTATCGCACCTTTTTGTGGTGTTTTTGGTTCTTTTTCTTAAGGGTTCTGCCCCGATCATCTTAACCACGTTCTTAGCAATTCAATTGTTCCTATTCCTTTTGAGTTTAGGTTTTCTGAAGTTGTTCGCCTAAAGTATCAGCCTCATTTGGAATTGGGGCCTTGGTTTTTCAAAACATGTTACCTTTCTTCATCTCTCTCTTGTTGAATTTTTTATTTGAAAAAATTGGTTATTTTTTTGGTTTTCACCATTCATGAGTCATAAACCACAAAAATAAAGAAAGAGATGTTGCACTTCAAGTCTTGCCTTTTTTTCCAATTTTGTTGTCATTGTTTTTGTTTTTAGATTTCGTTTCATATTTTTCTTTAAATTCTTCATATATATTTTTCTTATTCTTTTTATTATGTGTTCAATCTATCTTTGTTCTTAAAAAACAAGAGAGTTGCTACTGTTCACGGTTTCAAAAGAAAACATTATTAATTGGGGTTTCAAATTTAAACTCTTATAACTCTTTAGTTGTGCCTTAAAACGGCTATTATAGTATATCGAATCAAAGCTCGTTCCGATTCCAAAATTTTCAATGAAGTATTAGTTCAGTTCTCCTCGTTTTTGGCACAAATTCCATCATTTACAATACTTACTGATGTCTTAAAGTTTTGTCGCACCTTTTTGTGGTGTTTTTGATTCTTGTTCTTACGGGTTTTGTACCGATCATCTTAACCACATTTTTAGCAACTCAATTTTTTCAATTCCTTTTGAGTTTAGGTTTTCCCTAGTTGTTCGCCCAAAGTATCCGCATCATTTGGAATCGAAGCTTTGGTTTTTCAAAATAGGTTATCTTTCTTCATCTTTCTCTTGTTGAATTTTAGATTTAAAAAAATTGGTTTGTGTTTTGTTTTCTCCGTACATAAGTCATAAATCACAGAAAAGAAAGAAAGAGATTTTGTACTTCAAGGCTTGCGTTTTTTTCAATTTTGTTGTCGTTGTTTTTGTCCTTGGATTTATTTTCATATTTTTCTTGTTCTTTTTATTCTATGTTCATTCGATCTCTAATCTTCAAAAAAACACGAGAGTTACTGCTGTTCATGGTTTCAAAAGAAAAAGTTATTAATTGGGGTTGAGACTTTAAATTGTTATAACTCTTTAGTTGTGCCTCGAAACGGCTATTATAGTATATCGAATCGAAGCCCGTTTTGATTCCTAAAATTTCAATGAAGCACTAGTACAGTTCTCTTAGTTTTTGGGCACAAATTCCATCGTTTACACTACTTACTGATGTCTTAAAGATTTTTCGCACCTTTTTGTGGTGTTTTTGGTTCTTGTTCTTACGTTATCTATCCCGATCATCTTAATCACGTTCTTAGCAATTCAATTGTTCGTATATATTCCTTTTGAGTTCATGTTTTCCCAAGTTGTTTGGGTAAAGTATTCGCCACATTTGGAATCGGAGCCTTGGTTTTTCAAAATAGGTTACCTTTCTTTATCTCTCTCTTGTCAAATTTTAGATTTAAAAAAATTTGTTATTTTTTGGTTTTCTCTGTACATGAGTCATAGATCGCAAAAAAAGAGATTTTGTACTTCAAGTCTTGCATTTTTTTCAAATTTTGGATTCGTTGTTTTTGTCTTTGGATTTCGTTTCATATTTTTCTTTGAATTCTTCAAATATATTTTTATTGTTCTTTTTATTCTGTGTTCAATCGATCTCTAATGTTCAAAAAATAAGAGAGATGTTGTTGTTCACGGTTTTAAAAGAAAAAGTTATTAATTGGGGTTGCAACTTTAAACTGTTATAACTCTTTAGTTGTGCCTCGTAACGACTATTATAATATATCGAATCGAAACTCGTTTAGATTCCTAAATTTTAAAATAAGCTTTAGTTCAGTTCTCCTCATTTTCAGGCACAAATTCCATGGTTTACACTACTTATGATGTCTTAAAGTTTTGTCACCCCATTTTGTGGTGTTTTCGGTAGTTGTTCTTACAGGTTTTGTCCCGATCATCTTAACTATGTTCTTAGAAATTCAATTGTTCCTATTCCTTTTGAGTTCATGTTTTCCCAAGTTATTTGCCTAAAGTATCCGCATCATTTGGAATCAGAGCCTTGGTTTTTCTAAAGAGGTTATCTTTCTTCATCTTTCTCTTGTTGTATTTTAGATTTTAATTTTTTTTTTGTTTTTCTCTGTTCATGAGTCAAAAATCACAAATTGTTTTTTGATTTTGTACTTCAAGTCTTGCGTTTTTCCCATTTTGTTGTCGTTGTTTTTGTCTTTGGATTTCGTTTCATATTTTTCTTTAAATTCTTCATATATATTTTTCTTGTTCTTTTTATTCTATGTTCAATCTATCTTTGTTCTTAAAAAAAAGAGAGATGCTACTAAAGTATCCACATCATTTGGAATTGGATCCTTGGTTTTCCAAAACAGGTTATCTTTCTTCATCTTTCTCTTGTTGTATTTTAGATTTAAAAAAATTGGTTATTTTTTGTTTTTCTCCAGTCATGAGTCAAAAATCACAAAAAAAAACTGATTTTGTACTTCAAGTCTTGCATTTTTTTCCAATTTTTTTGTCATGGTTTTTGTCTTTGGATTTCATTTAATATTTTTCTTTAAATGCTTCATATATATTTTTGTTGTTGTTTTTATTCCGTATTCAATCTATATTTGTTCTTCAAAAAAACAAGAGAGTTGCTGTTGTTCACATTTTCAAAAGAAAAAGTTATTAATTGGGGTTACGACTTTAAACTGTTATAACTCTTTAGTTGTGCCTCCAAACTGCTATTATAATATATTGAATCAAAGCTCGTTTTGATTCCAAAAAATTTCAAAGTAGTTTTAGTTCAATTCTCCTCATTTTTGGCACAAACTCTATGTTTTATACTACTTACCGATGTCTTAAAGTTTTGTCGCACCTTTTTGTGGTGTTTTTGGTTCTTGTTCTTATGGGTTCTGTCCCGATCATCTTAACCATGTTCTTAGCTATTCAATTGTTCCTATTCCTTTTGAGTTCCTATTTTCCCAAGTTGTTCGCCTAAAGTATCCGCTTCATTTGGAATCGGAGCCTTGGTTTTTTAGAAAAGGTTAACTTTCTTTATCTCTCTCGTATTGAATTTTAGATATAAAAAAATTGGTTAGTTTTTGGTTTTCTCCTTACATGAGTCATAGATAAAAAAAATATAAAAAGATTTTGTACTTCAAGTCTTGCGTTTTTTCCAATTTTGTTGTCGCTGTTTTTGTCTTTGGATTTTGTTTAATATTTTTCTTTAAATTATTTATATATATATATATTTTTCTTTTTATTCCGTGTTCAATCTATCTTTGTTCTTCAAAAACATAAGAGAGCTGCTGCTGTTCACGGTTTCAAAAGAAAAAGTTATAAATTGGGGTTGCAACTTTAACCGGTTATTACTCTTTAGTTATTCCTTGAAACGACTATGATAGTATATTGAATCAAAGCTTATTTCAATTCCTAAAATTTCAATGAAGCATTAATTCAGTTCTCCTAGTTTTTGGGCACAAATTTCATGGTTTACACTACTTTTTGATGTCTTAAAGTTTTTTCGCACCTTTTTGTGGTGTTTTTGATTCTTGTTCTTACGGGTTCTTTCCTGATCATCTTAACCATGTTCTTAGCAATTCAATTGTTCCTATTCCGTTTGAGTTCATGTTTTCCCAAGTTGTTTGGTTAAAGTATCCACCTCATTTTGAATTGGAGCCTTGGTTTTTCAAAACAAGTTACCTTTCTTTATATCTCTCTTGTTGAATTTTATATTTAAAAAATTGGTTATTTTTTGGTTTTCTCTGTATATGAGTCATAGATCACAAAAAAAAAGATTTTGTACTTCAAGTTTACGTTTTTTTCCAATTTTGTTATCGCTATTTTTGTCTTTGGATTTCGTTGAATATTTTTCTTTAAATTCTTCATATATATTTTTCTTGTTCTTTTTATTCCATGTTCAATCTATCTTTGTTCTTCAAAAAAACAAGAGAGTTGATGTTGTTCATGATTTCAAAAGAAAAAATTATTAATTGGGGTTGCGACTTTAGACTATTATAACTCTTTAGTTTTGCCTCGAAATGGTTATTATAATATATCAAATCGACGCTCGTTTCAATTCCTAAAATTTCAAAGAAGCTTTAGTTCAGTTCTCCTTGTTTTCAGGCACAAATTCCATGGTTTACACTACTTACGATGTCTTAAAGTTTTGTCACACCATTTTGTGGTGTTTTCGATTCTTGTTCTTATGGGTTCTGTCCCGATCATCTTAACCATGTTCTTAGCAATTCAATTGTTCCTATTCCTTTTAAGTTCATGTTTTCCCAAGTTATTCGCCTAAAGTATCCACCTCATTTGGAATCAGAGCCTTGGTTCTTCTAAAGAGGTTATCTTTCTTCATCTCTCTCTTGTTGAATTTTAGATTTAAAAAAATTGTTTATGTTTTGGTTTTCACCGTTCAAGAGTCATAAATCACAAAAAAGAAAGAAAGAGATTTTGTACTTCATGTCTTGCTTTTTTTCCCAATTTTGTTTTCCTTGTTTTATGTCTTTGGATTTTGTTTCATATTTTTCTTTAAATTTTTCATATATATTTTTCTTGTTCTTTTTATTCCTTGTTCAATCTATCTTTGTTCTTCAAAAAAACAAGAGAGCTACTAATGTTCACGGTTTCCAAAGAAAAAATTTATAAATTGAGGTTGCAACTTTAAACTATTAAAACTCTTTAGTTGTGCCTCGAAATGGATATTTTAGTATATCAAATCAAAGCTCGTTTCGATTTCTAAAATTTCAATGAAGCATTAGTTCAGTTCTACTAGTTTTGGGCACAAATTCCATGGTTTACACTACTTACTGATGTCTTAAAGTTTTGTCGCACTTTTTGTGGTGTTTTTGATTCTTGTTCTTACGGATTCTATCTCGATCATCTTAATCGTTTTCTTAACAATTCAATTGTTCCTATTCCTTTTGAGTTCATGTTTTCCTAAGTTGTTTGCCTAAAGTATCTGCCTTATTTGGAAATGGAGCCTTGGTTTTTCTAAACAAGTTATCTTTCTTCATCTCTCTCTTGTTGAATTTTAGATTTAAAAAAATTGTTTATTTTTTGGTTTTCTCCGTTCAGGAGTCAAAAATCAAAACAAAAAAGATAGAGATTTTGTACTTCAAGTCTTGCAATTTTTTAAAATTTTGTTATCGTTGTTTTTGTCTTTAGATTTTGTGTCATATTTTTCTTTAAATTCTTCATATATATTTTTATTTTTCTTTTTATTCTGTGTTCAATCTATCTTTGTTCTTCAAAAAATCAAGAGAGTTGTTGTTCACGATTTCAAAAGAAAAAGTTATTAATTGGGGTTGCGACTTTAAACTATTATAACTCTTTTGTTGTGCTTCGAAACGGCTATTATAGTATATCGAATTGAACCTCATTTCGATTCCTAAAATTTCAATGAAGCATTAGTTCAGTTCTCCTCGTTTTTTGGCACAAATTCCATGATTTACACTACTTACCGATGTCTTAATGGTTTGTAGCACCTTTTTGTTGTGTTTTCTGTTCTTGTTCTTACGGGTTCTGTACGATCATTTTGTACTAAAAAAAACAAGAAAGCTACTACTTTTCATAGTTTCAAAAGAAAATGTTATTAATTGTGGTTGGGACTTCAAACTGTTATGAATCTTTAGGTGTACCTTGATATGACTATTATAGTATATCAAATCGAAGCTCATTTTGATTCCTAAAATTTAAGCGAAACATTAGTTCAATTCCATCGTTTATGCTACTTACCGATGTCTTAAAGTTTTGTTGCACCTTTTTGTGGTTTTTTCGGTTCTTACTCTTATAGGTTGTGACTCGATCATCTAAACCACATTCTTAGCAATTCAATTGTTCTATTCCTTTTGAGTTCATGTTTTCCCAAGTTATTCGCCTAATGTATTTGCCTCATTTCGAATCGGAGCATTGGTTTTTCAAAACATGTTATCTTTTTTCATCTCTCTCTTGTTGAAGTTTAGGTTTAAAAAAATTGGTTATTTTTTTGTTTTTTCTATTCAGGAGTCATAAATCACAAAAAAAAGAAAGAGATTTTGTAATTCAAGTCTTGCGTTTTTTTCCAATTTTGTTGTCGTTATTTTGGTCTTTTGATGCGTATTTTCGCAAGTGTACGAATCGTTCAAGTAATAAAGTGTACAAAAGTACGGATATCGAACCCACAAGGAATGACGTTACTAAGTACCAAAATTGACTAATCCTAATTTTATTTGAAAACCCAATTGTTGAAATTGTTTAAGAAGAAAATTAACTTAAAAAT
Organism: Hippophae gyantsensis; assembly: GCA_030763125.1. Classification (NCBI taxonomy): domain Eukaryota; kingdom Viridiplantae; phylum Streptophyta; class Magnoliopsida; order Rosales; family Elaeagnaceae; genus Hippophae; species Hippophae gyantsensis. The sequence continues at coordinate 36,439,827 of CM061030.1, forward strand.
AAACGTAAATAACACAATTGAATGTTGTACACAAATGATTAAAAATGCTAAGGCATTTGATTTCGCTAAATCAATTCAATCCGATTTCAAGTCATGTTATATGAGAATCAAAGCTAAAAGTGATGGTTGAAAAACCCAAATTTACCTAATACTCTCTCTCGAGTTATATTAGAATTACTTATCTAAGAAAACCAACAATATTTCTATGAAGATTTAATCACAAACAAGCACATTACGATTTATGGAATTTCTAGAATAACCACATACATCATGCATTAGGTCTCACACTCGCATTCAACATACGGTATTTATCACAAGAAGCATTCATTACACATCTCCTCTCGGTCTCAATATAATGCAACAAATCATCTAAATCTTGGCCAGAAATTTAAAAGCATTAAGCGTGGAAATAAATACTCAACTTGAAAACAATGAACTCATATAACAATAACAAAAGAAATCATATTTTCTTGATTCAACTACATCATAGCCTTAGCAAAAAATGAATTAGTTCATAATGGAAATAAGAACAAACATTATCTCAATTGAATCCATGAAAAACAAATCTAAATAAAATGCGGAAAATGAAAGCTAAGGAGAAGAGATGAAAAACTCTTGAAGATGAACACTTGGTAGCAACAATGGTGATAATCCTTCAAGCTTCTCCAAACTTTCTCTCCAAAATTGCCTTCTCTCCTCAAAAAATGTCTCAAATCTCCTCCTCTCTGTTGTGCCTCTTTCTCCATCTTATGGTATATATAGATCTAGGGTTTTGGGGGCAATTTTGGAACAAAACAACATAAAATATGTGTTTTCAGACGAAACTCGCCGGCGGCGACATTATTCTCACTGCAACGAGATTTCTGGAAAAATTAAAATTTTGGTTCCTCTGATTCTCACCGATGGCAAAATAATATCGTTCGCGGCGAGATTTGCATCTGCCAAAATCCATGCTCTTGGGAAAATTTTCGCCGTGCTCTCTGTAAGATTTTCACTGACGGCGAGAATTATCTCGCCAGCGGCGGAATTTCTAAACTTTGAAACTTTGTTTTCTTTTTATTTTCACTCAATGCCTATCATTGAAATTTGTCCCAAACTTCTCCAAAATCATGATTTTACCTGAAATTCACTTTAAACACAAAATACCCATGAAATGACATTTGTGGATTAAATAATCAAATAAACACAATTTTCACACAAATATCAACATTTAAATCATAACAAAAATGCAATAATTTGACTCTTATCATCTTTGAATTTCATTTCATTTTTTTTAAAGTATTCATATATAATTTTCTTGTTCTTTTTATTTTGTGTTCAATCTATCTTTGTTCTTAAAAAAAACAAGAGAGTTGCTACTATTCATGGTTTCAATAGAAAAATTTATTAAATGGGGTTGCAACTTTAAACTGCTATAAATCTTTAGATGTGCCTTGAAATGACTATTATTGTATATCGAATTGAAGCTCGTTTCGATTCCTAAAATTTCAAAGAAGCATTAGTTCAGTTCTCCTCATTTTTGGGCACAAATTCCATGGTTTACACTATACCGATGTCATAAAGTTTTCTCGCACCTTTTTGTAGTGTTTTCGGTTCTTGTTCTTATGGGTTCTATCCCGATCATCTTAATCATCTTCTTAGCAATTCAATTGTTCCTATTCCTTTTGAGTTCATGTTTTCCCAAGTTGTTCGCCTATAGTATCCACCTCATTTGGAATCGAAGCCTTGGTTTTTTCAAAATAGGTTACCTTTCTGTATCTCTCTCTTGTAGAATTTTATATTTAAAAAAATTAACTATTTTTTGGTTTTCTCCATTCATGAGTCATAAATCACAAAAAAAAAAGATTTTGTACTTCAAGTTGATCGCCTCACAAATTATGTGTGCAATGAATACGCAAGTATACGTATCGTAACAAGTAATATAATGAGAAATAAAGATCATTCCCACAAAGATTATATTTTTAGAAACAAATTTTTAAAACTAAAAATAATACAAATAATTGTTTTGGTGTTTTTATATCTTAAGAAAAAATTTTAAAATAACTAAAAGTAAATAGCAATAATTACTTAAATCATATTTTGTGACTAAAAAGATATATGAAAAAATATATAAGAATACTTAATCCCCAAATTTTCTAAACATGCGAATCACTAAAATCCCCCAATATAATATCAATTAATTACATGATCAATTGAATCTAACCTAACATGTATTCCTTTCTCAAGTAAACTACACACCATATAGTAATTAATTTAATCACTCTCATGCCAATTAAATTGTATACTACTCATTAAGTTCATCAATTATGGATCACATACATAAGAATCATACATCTATCCCTAGAAATTATGCATGTTATTTAATCAAGACAAACAATTAAATAATTTTCTCAAATCTATTTAATTGCCTTTATAGATAAATTGTTGGCCAAACAATTAATAGCATAAAAATCAGATTAAATAATATAATTAATTTAATATTATAATTGAGAAAAAATATTAGATCATCACATGATGAAAATTGGATTCATAAGATCCCTAGATTAATAAATTAATTACACATAATTGTGTTCATAAAGCTTATATTTTTCATAAAGAAAGACATAAAATTAATAAAGAAAAGAGTAGAAAAAGAAATACAATCAATCTCTTGAATTGTAGAATTAATTTCCTCTTGAATCTCCACCAAAATTATGTCTTTTCTTCAATTTTTCTGTATTTTTATCTCTAAAAACTGACCAAAATTATACTAATGGAGGCTAATTAGGGTTTATGGAGTGATTAGAGGCTTAAATAAAGCTCAGGTATGATCTGGACCATCCGATCAGCTTCAAATCAAGGGCTACGATCAAAACAAGTAACATTGATAGTTTTAGCCAATCACATCACGACACGTGGCAGCATAAATTCATTGGGCGAATCAAGAAGTGACATGTGGTAGGGGAGACCGGTCAGAGACAACGCTCATCGAGTCAGCAAGATGGGGTGAGACGTGATTCACGGGAACAGATGGCGTGGTGCATGGGTGGAATGGTCAGAGCAATGGTGTGGTGACACATGTCATGGTGCATTGACCGATTTCCAAACTCATATTTAATGTCGTGCTGACACGTGGTGCATGTTTTGTCCTCCTCATACCCGACGTGATGTGATTCGCTCTCTGTGCTTGCATGGCTTGCCCAGTCAGCTCCTCTGTTTGCGTTGCATGCCACATGGTAGCTTCTGAGTGGTCTTGTATTAAAAATTCATAAAAAATCCAGAAAAATTCGAGAAAAATCCCAAAAAATCCCAAACTTATATTTTCACCCCTTTTCACCAAAAAGTTTATATTTTAATTTTTTTAGCCATAAAAATACTATTTATTAAATAAAACAAGTAAATATTAAGTAAAAAAGTGTGCTAATGACTCTATTTTCATAGAGTCATCACACCCCCAAACTTAAATCTTTGCTTGTCCTTAAGTAAAGCTAAGTATAACTAAATAAAACAACTTGGGTAGTATATTCATAAATATACTTCTATTAGTACATGCATATTTAACGAAAACTTTCTATGATAAAGAGGTTCACATATTCATCGATCAACGTTCCATCAATACAAGGATATGCAAGGTTTTTGAAAAATTGATTCATATGTGTGTGCTGCACATGATATCATCCAATGCACTCATGAAATCAACTTATATGAGCATACTAATCAATTCAATCTTAGAACAAGTCTCATAAGTCAATTTTTCACATCCCTCTCCACTAATATAAATATGAACTTAGCTCAAGATCAATAAGGACTTTACATGGTTGTAATGTAAGGCTTAGGTGGGGGGTCGATAGATGTAGAGATTTTAGGGTTTTTCCACACCTTGCTTTTTTTTTCATCATGCACTTTTAAACTACAATTGAGCTTTTACTTGATATTTTAGTGCACCCTATTTTGACATTCTTTTCATTTTTTTTATTCCACATCTCTTTTTTTTCTTTTTGTTGGTTACTTCATAACACCCCCAAACTTATTTTCAATTCTATTTTATTTTTCTTTAGTGGGATACTTGTGTTGTGAGTTTTGCTTCTTCTTTTTTTACAAGATGCATTACATTTCACCTTACTCTAAAGCATAACACATGATTCATCTTTTTCTTTTCTTTTCATACAAGCTAAAGGTGCAAGGGTAAAGGTAATACTTATTAGTTAGGAATTAAATGTGGCTTACAGATATAAAAGGTTCTTTGTTAGGCTCAAATCGATGACTAAAGATATTAACAATGGTTAGCTTGAAAGGCTTAATCGATCCAAATAAGGCCTAAATCATTTCTCTTGCTAAATACTCTTTAGGATTTTGCCTCAAGAGATGATCAAATAGATTCTAAAATTGGTAGATCTAATTGACTCACATAACTCACTACAAACTTTCTCTCAATAAGCACACCAAAATCAATCATGAACATGTGCATAAAAGTTGAATCAATTCAATCAAAACTAGCAAGCATATCACATGATTAATGTAAATATCTTAACAAATATGTTACATTCCTTATCCTAGTCATGACAACCAATTTTTATCATTGAGTTCATAAGTTTAATATCAAGTATGCATGCATTTAGTTTTCATATATTTATCAATTTCTACCCAAATCATGATTAAAAACAGCCTAAAAATTAAAAAAATCCCTAAAAATTTAAAATGCATACTGCATACTAAATACTAATGTAGAGAATGAGGTTCCCTCCCCCAAACTTAAATTACACATTGTCCCCAATGTGCACATATAAATATGAAAAAGTAAAGAAAAACTCCCTTAATTATGGCACACCACATCTTTCATTGAAATGCTCATTCTTGTTGTGCCATTGCTCTTCACATTTATTCACCTACAAAACAAAAATAATGAAAATATAAGTAAAATAATGTTGGGTTGCCTCCCAACTAGCATCACATTTAACGTCCTTGACTAGATAGTCCTATTAAGTCCTAAGGCACATCCCTTTGTATCCATTTAATTTTGAGTTTTCCTGGAAACAACTTGAGTCTTGATTTGTTCAATAATACTTTATGTTTTGACTCGTAAGCACGGTGCTCAATTCTCTTCTCATGCCATATTTTTGTTTTCCTTTTGAACTTCTTGGCATTCTTATAAGCACTCCACCGTAACTCATCCAATTTATGTATTTCTAATAGCTTTTTCACCTCTTCATTGGACTCTTTCACTTTCATACTTGATCGAGGATAGGAGGGTAGAAGTGTGAGGTCTAAACTTGGTAGCTCTTCAATTGATGGTTTGAGTTTAGATCCTATCTCAAAATTTTCCATTATCGCCTTTGATACATACATGAGGGATGTGTCCTCCAAAAAGTTCACATAGTCCACAATATCAACCTTCGATGCCATACTTTTAAAGTTATAATAGATTGAGTTATTTTCTGGTGAGTTTATATCCTTGTTTATAGCAATATGTGTTAAAGTCTTAAGTTTGGGTGATGCAACATATTCTTTTAATCCATTCCCACAATCAGTAACATTTATCCTTAAACATTCATTAGCATTATCAATATCAGAGGGTTCAGATTCTTTAAAAACTTTAAATATTACTTGTTCATCTTGTACTCTCATTGTAAGTTCACCTTTTTGTACATCAACGAGTGCCCTTCTGGTTGCTAAGAATGGACGACCAAGTATGATAGGAATGTCACGATCCTCTTCCATGTCTAGCACAATAAAGTTTGTTGGAAAGGTGAATTTGTCAACTTTTACTAACAAATCTTCTACCACACCTTGAGGTCTCTTAATCGATCTATATGCCATTTGTAATGTTACCGAAGTGGGTTTTGCTTTACCAAACCCTAATCTCTTGAATACCGATAATAGCATAAGGTTAATACTAGAACCCAAAGTCACATAGTGCCTTGCCAAAATGGATGTTCCCAATAGTGCAAGGGATGTCAAAACTACCTGGATCTTTTAGTTTTTGTGGTAGTTTTCTATTAAGGATGGCACTACAACCTTCAGTCAAGGTTATTGTTTCATGATCTTCAAGCCTTCTTTTCTTTGATAGTATATCCTTCATCAATTTGGCATAAGATGGAATTTGTTCAAGTGCCTTTGCAAATGGTATGTTTATGTGTAGCTTCTTGAAGACTACTAGAAATTTTGAAAACTACATAACTGACTGTTGCTTTTTGCAGTTTTTGAGGGAAAGGAATAATAGGTTTGTAAAGGTTGCTCTTTTTTGGCTGAATTATTTCCTTTCCATTACTCTCTTTATCCACTAATTCCTCTTCCTCCTTTTAGTTTCTGGTTCCTCCTCATCCTTTTCTATCTTATGTTCTTATTCTAAATGTTTTCCACTCCTCAAGGCTATGGCATTGCATTAGTCCTTACCTTCTCTTCTTGGGTTTACAATTGTGTCACTTGGAAGGTTCCCTTGAGGCCTTTGACTTATAGACTAAGAAAGTTGCCCCATTTGGTTCTCCAAATTTCGAATTGAAGCCTCTTGAGTTGACACTTTTGTATTCACTAATTGGATGAATTCTTTCATCATCCCCATTAAAGCACTTGTATTGTCCTTAGTAGGTGGCTTCTTTTCTTGGGCTTATGATTATTGTCGTTGTTGAAAACTTGGTGGTGGAAATGATTGATGGTTGAATTGACTACCACCTTGAATGTTTTTATTTCTCCAAGAGAAATTTGGATGTTGTTTCCATCCTAGGTTATATGTGTTTGAGTATGGATTATTGTTTCGATTCACATTACCCACATAGCAAATGGATTCAGGATTATTTGGACAATTATCAAACAAATGAGATCCTCCACAAAACACATGCTCTTGGGAAAATTTTCGCCGTGCTCTCTGTAAGATTTTCACTGACGGCGAGAATTATCTCGCCAGCGGCGGAATTTCTAAACTTTGAAACTTTGTTTTCTTTTTATTTTCACTCAATGCCTATCATTGAAATTTGTCCCAAACTTCTCCAAAATCATGATTTTACCTGAAATTCACTTTAAACACAAAATATCCATGAAATGACATTTGTGGATTAAATAATCAAATAAACACAATTTTCACACAAATATCAACATTTAAATCATAACAAAAATGCAATAATTTGACTCTTATCATCTTTGAATTTCATTTCATTTTTTTTAAAGTATTCATATATAATTTTCTTGTTCTTTTTATTTTGTGTTCAATCTATCTTTGTTCTTAAAAAAAACAAGAGAGTTGCTACTATTCATGGTTTCAATAGAAAAATTTATTAAATGGGGTTGCAACTTTAAACTGCTATAAATCTTTAGATGTGCCTTGAAATGACTATTATTGTATATTGAATTGAAGCTCGTTTCGATTCCTAAAATTTCAAAGAAGCATTAGTTTAGTTCTCCTCATTTTTGGGCACAAATTCCATGGTTTACACTACTTACCGATGTCTTAAAGTTTTGTCGCAACCTTTTCTGGTGTTTTTGGTTCTTGTTCTTACCGGTTCTGTCCCGATCATCTTAACCACGTTCTTAGATATTGAATTGTTCCTATTCCTTTTAAGTTCATGTTTTCCCAAGTTGTTCGCCTAAAGTATTTGGCTCATTTGGAATTAGAGGCTTGGTTTTTCAAAACATGTTATCTTTCTTCATCACCCTCTTGTTGAATTTTAGATTTAAAAAAATAATTATTTGTTGGTTTTCTTCATTCATAGTCATATATCACAAAAAAGAGATTTTGTACTTCTAGTCTTGCCTTTTTTCCCAATTTTATTATCGCTCTTTTAGTTTTTGTATTTTATTTCATATTTTCCTTTAAATTATTCATATATATTTTTCTTTTTCTTTTTTATTTTGTGTCCAATCAATCTTTCTGCTTCAAAAAATCAAGAGAGTTGCTGCTGATCACAGTTTCAGAAGAAAAAGTTATTAATTGAGGTTGTGACTTTAAACTATTATAATTCTTTAGTTGTGCCTCGAAATGACTATTATAGTATATTGAATCGAAGCTCGTTAGAATTCCTAAATTTTCAATGAACCATTAGTTCAAATCTCCTTGTTTTTAGGTAAAAATTCTATCGTTTACACTACTTACCGATGTCTTCAAGTTTTGTTGCAATTTTTTGTGGTGTTTTCGGTTCTTGTTCTTACAGGTTCTGTCTCGATCATCTTAACCACGTTCTTTGGAATTCAATTGTTTATATTCCTTTTGAGTTCATGTTTTCCGAAGTTGTTCGCCTAAAGTATCTGCCTCATTTGGAATCGGAGGCTTGGTTTTTCAAAACATGTTATCTTTCTTCATCACTCTCTTGTTGAATTTTAGATTTAAAAAATTGGTTATTTTTTGGTTTTCTCCATACTTGAGTCAAAAATCAGAGAAAAAAAGAAGGTGATTTTTTATTTCAAGTCTTGCGTCTTTTTCCAATTTTGTTGTCGTTGTTTTTGTCTTGGATTTCATCTCATATTTTTCTTTAAATTCTTCATATATATTTTTCTTATTCTTTTTATTCTGTGTTCAATCGATATCTGTTCTTCAAAAAAACAATAGAGATGCTACTATTCAAGGTTTTAAAAGGAAAAATTATTAATTGGAGTTGTGACTTTAAACTGTTATAACTCTTTAGTTGTGCTTTGAAACGACTATTATAGTAAATTGAATCAAAGCTCGTTTGAATTTTCCAATTTTCCATGATGCATTAGTTTAGTTCTCCTCGTTTTTGAGCATAAATTCCATGGTTTACACTACTTATCGATATCTTAAATTTTTGTAGCAACTTTTTGTGGTGTTTTTGGTTCTTGTTCTTACAGGTTTTGTTCGGATCATCTTAACAACTTTCTTTACAATTCAATTGTTCCAATTCTTTTTGAGTTCATTTTTCCAAAAGTTGTTTACCTAAAGTATCTGGCTCATTTAGAATTAGAGGCTTGGTTTTTCAAAACATGTTATCTTTCTTCATCACCCTCTTGTTGAATTTTAGATTTAAAATATTTAATTATTTTTTGGTTTTCTTTGTTCATAGTCATAAATCACAAAAAAAGAAAGAGATTTTGTACTTCAAGTCTTGCCTTTTTTTCCAATTTTGTTGATGTTGTTTTTTTTTGTATTTTGTTTCATATTTTCCTTTAAATTCTTCATATATATTTTTCGTTTTCTTTTTATTCTGAGTTCAATCTATCTTTGTTCTTCAAAAAATCAAGAGAGTTGCTACTGTTCATGGTTTCCGAAGAAAAAGTTATTAATTGAGGTTGCGACTTTAAACTATTATAATTCTTTAGTTGTGCCTCGAAACGACTATTATAGTATTTCGAATAGAAGCTCGTTAGAATTGCTAAATTTTCAATGATGCATTAGTTTAGTTTCCTCATATTTGGGCATAAATTCCATGGTTTACACTACCTATCGATGTGTTAAATTTTTTTCACACCTTTTTGTGGTGTTTTCGGTTCTTGTTCTTATCGGTTCTGTCTTGATAATCTTAACCACATTCTTAGAAATTCAATTTTTACTATTCCTTTTGAGTTCATGTTTTTCGAAGTTGTTCGCCTAAAGTATTCGCGGCATTTGGTATCGGAGCCTTGGTTTTTCTAAACAGGTTATCTTTCTTCATCTCTCTCTTGTAGAATTTTAGATTTAAAAAAATTGTTTATGTTTTTGGTTTTCTCCGTTCATGAGTCAAAAATCACAACAAAAAAGAAAGAGATTTTACACTTGAAGTCTTGCATTATTTTCCAATTTCGCTGTCATTGTTTTTTTTTGGATTTCGTTTCATATTTTTCTTTAAATTATTCATATGTATTTTTCTTGTTCTTTTTATTTTGTGTTCAATCTATCTTTGTTCTTCAAAAAAACAAGAGAGTTGTTGCTGTTCATGGTTTCAAAAGAAAAAAGTTATTAATTGGGGTTGCGACTTTAAACTGTTATAACTCTTTAGTTGTGCCTTGAAACGGCTATTATAGTACATCGAATTGAAGTTCGATTCGATTCCTAAAATTTCAATGAAGCATTAGTTCAGTTTGCCTCATTTTTGGGCACAAATTTCATCGTTTACACTACCTACCGATGTCTTAAAATTTTTGGAGCACCTTTTTGTGGTGTTTTTGGTTCTTGTTCTTGCTGGTTCTGTCCCGATCATCTTAACCACGTTCATAGAAATTCAATTTTTCCTATTCCTTTTGAGTTCATATTTTCCCAAGTTGTTCGCCTAAAGTATTCGTGCCATTTGGTATCGGAGCCTTGGTTTTTCTAAATAGATTATCTTTCTTCATCTTTCTCTTGTAGAATTTTAGATTTGAAAACATGTTTATTTTTTGGTTTCCTCCATTCATGAGTCATACATCACAAAAAAAAAGAGATTTTGCACTTTAAGTCATGCATTTTTTTTCCAATTTTGCTGTCATTGTTTTTGTCTTTGGATTTCGTTTCATATTTTTCTTTAAATTCTTCATATGTATTTTTCTTGTTCTTTTTATTCTATGTTCAATCTATCTTTGTTCTTCAAAAAAAAACAAGAGAGTTGTTGTTGTTCTCCTCATTTTTGGACACAAACTCCATGGTTTACACTACTTACCATTGTCTTAATGTTTTGTCGCATCTTTTTGTGGTGTTTTTAGTTCTGTTTGGTACAGGTTTTGTCTCGATCATCTTAATCACGTTCTTAGCAAATCAATTGTTCCTATTCCTTATTAGTTCATGTTTTCCTAAGTTGTTCGCCTAAAGTATCCGCCTCCTTTGGAATCAGAGCCTTCGTTTTCCAAAACATGTTATCTTTCTTCATCTATCTCTTGTTGAATTTTAGATTTAAAAAAATTGGTTATTTTTTGTTTTCTCAATTCATGAGTCATAAATCTAAAAAAAAAGAACAAGATTTTGTACTTCAAGTCTTCTGTTTTTTTCCGAATTTTGTGATCGTTGTTTTTGTCTTTCGATTTTGACTCATTTTTTTCTTTAAATTCTTCATATATATTTTTCTTGTTCATTTTATTCTATGTTCAATCTATTTTTGTTCTTCAAAAATTTAACAAAGCTGCTTCTGTTCACGGTTTCAAAAGAAAACATTATTAATTGGGGTTGCGACTTTAAATTGTTATAACTCTTTAGTTGTCCTTCCAAATGGTTATTATAGAATATCAACTAGAAGCCCATTTCGATTCCTAAAACTTCAATGAAGCATTCGTTCAATTCTCCTCGTTTTTGGGCATAAGCTCCAACGTTTACACTACATACCAATGTCTTAAAGTTTTGTCACATCTTTTTGTGGTGTTATTAGTTTTTATTCATACGAGTTCTGTCTCGATCATCGTAATCAAGTTCAGGGCAATTCAATTGTTCCTATTCCTTTTGAGTTCATGTTTCCCCAAGTTGTTTAGCTAAAGTATCTGCCTCCTTTGGAATCGGACCCTTGGTTTTTCAAAACATGTTATCTTTCTTCGTCTCACTCTTGTTAAATTTTAGAGTTTTAAAAATTGGTTATTTTTTGGATTTCCCCATTCATGGGTCATAAATCGCAAAGGCAAAGAACGAGATTTTGTACTTTAAGTCTTGTGTTTTTTTCCAATTTTGTTGTCTTTGGTTTTGAATTCATATTTTTCTTTAAATTCTTCATCTATATTTTTCTTTTTCTTTTTATTCTATGTTTAATCTATCTTTGTTCTTCAAAAATTTAACAGAGCTGCTTCTGTTCACGGTTTCAAAAGAAAACATTATTAATTGGGGTTGCGACTTTAAATTGTTATAACTCTTTAGTTGTGCCTCTAAATGGCTATTATAGAATATCGAATAGAAGCCCGTTTCGATTCCTAAAACTTCATTGAAGCATTCGTTCAGTTCCCCTCGGTTTTGGCCCAAGCTCCATCATTTGCACTATTTACCAATGTCTTAAAGTTTTGTCGCATCTTTTTGTGGTGTTTTCAGTTCTTCTTCTTACGGGTTCTGTCTCGATCATCTTAATCATGTTCTTGGCAATTCAATTGTTCCTATTCCTTTTGAGTTCATGCTTTCCCAAGTTGTTTGCCTAAAGTATCCACCTCCTTTGGAATCAAAGCCTTGGTTTTTCAAAACATATTATCTTTCTTCATCTTTCTTATGGAATTTTAGATTTAAAAAAATTGGTTAATTTTTGTTTTCTCCATTAGTGAGTCATAAATCTAAAAAAAAGAACAAGATTTTGTACTTCAAGTCCTCCAGTTTTTTCAAATTTTGTTATCGTTATTTTTGTCTTTGGATTTCGATTCATATTTTTTTAAATTCTTCATATATATTTTTCTTTCATTTTTTATTTGTTGATCAATCTATCTTTGTTCTTTAAATAAACAAGAGTGCTGCTACTATTCACGGTTTCAAAAGAAAAATTTATTTATTATGGTTGTGAATTTAAATTGTTATAACTCTTTAGTTATGCCTCGAAATGGCTATTATAGTATATCGAATAGAAGCTCGTTTTGATTCCTAAAATTTTGAATGAAGCATTAGTTCAGTTCTCCTCGTTTTAGGGCATAGAATCTGTCGTTTACACTACTTACTAATGTCTTAAAGTTTTTTCACACCTTATGGTGGTGTTTTCGGTTCTTATTCTTACGGGTTCTATCTCGATCATCTTAATCACGTTCTTAGCAATTCAACAGTTCCAATTCATTTTGAGTTTATGTTTTCCGAAGTTATTCGCCTAAAGTATCCATCTCCTTGGGAATGGGATCCTTGGTTTTTCACAACATGTTATCTTTCTTCATCTATCTCTTGTTGAATTTTAGATTTTAAAAAATTGGTTATTTTTTGTTTTCTCCATTCATGAGTCATAAATCTAAAAAAAGAAGAAGAAGATTTTGTACGTCAAGCCCTCTGTTTTTCCAATTTTGTTTTCGTTATTTTTGTCATTGGATTTCGATTCATATATTTTTTTAAATTCTTCATATATATTTTTCTTGTTATTTTTATTCGGTGATCAACCTAGCTTTGTTCTTTAAATAAACAAGAGTGCTACTACTGTTCACGGTTTCAAAAGAAATATTTATTTATTGGGGTTGTGAATTTAAATTGTTATAACTCTTTAGTTGTGCCTTGAAATGGCCATTATAGTATATCGAATAGAAGCTCATTTAAATTCCTAAAATTTTGAATGAAGCATTAGTTCAGTTCTCCTCGTTTTTGGGCATAAAATCCATCGTTTACACTACATACTAATGTCTTAAAGTTTTGTCGCACCTTATTGTGGTGCTTTTGGTTCTAATTCTTATGGGTTCTATCTCGGTCATTTTAATCACGTTCTTAGCAATTCAATAGTTCCTATTCATTTTGAGTTCATGTTTTCCCAAGTTGTTTGCCTAAAGTATCCATCTCCTTGGGAATTAGAGCCTTGGTTTTTCAAAACATGTTATCTTTCTTCATCTATCTCTTGCTGAATTTTAGATTTAAAAAAAATTGGTTATTTTTTGTTTTCTCTATTCATGTGTCATAAATCTAAAAAAAAAAGAACAAGATTTTGTACTTCAAGTCCTCCACTTTTTTCCAATTTTGTTATCGTTGTTTTTGTTTTTGGATTTCGATTCATATTTTTCTTTAAATTATTCATATATATTTTTCTTGTTCTTTTAATTCGATGTTCAATCTATCTTTGTTCTTTAAATAAACAAGAGTGTTGCTACTGTTGACAGTTTCAAAAGAAAAATTTATTTATTGGGGTTGTGAATTTAAATTGTTATAACTCTTTAGTTGTGCCTCAAAATGGTTATTATAATATATCGAATAAAAGCTCCTTTCGATTCCTAAAATTTTGAATGAAGCATTTCTTCAGTTCTCCTCGTTTTTGAGCACAAACTCCATCGTACACACTACTTACTAATGTCTTAAAGTTTTGTCGCACCTTATTATGGTGTTTTCGCTTCTGTCTTGATCATCTTAATCACGTTCTTACCAATTCAATAGTTCCTATTCATTTTGAGTTCATGTTTTCCCAAGTTGTTCGCCTAAAGTATCCATCTCCTTGGGAATTAGAGCCTTGGTTTTTCAAAACATGTTATCTTTCTTCATCTATCTCTTGCTGAATTTTAGATTTAAAAAAATTGGTTATTTTTTGTTTTCTCTATTCATGTGTCATAAATCTAAAAAAAAAAAGAACAAGTTTTTGTACTTCAAGTCCTCCACTTTTTTCCAATTTTGTTATCGTTGTTTTTTTTTTTGGATTTCGATTCATATTTTTCTTTAAATTCTTCATATATATTTTTCTTGTTCTTTTAATTCGAGGTTCAATCTATCTTTGTTCTTTAAATAAACAAGAGAGTTGCTACTGTTGACGGTTTCAAAAGAAAAATTTATTTATTGGAGTTGTGAAATTAAATTGTTATAACTCTTTAGTTGTGCCTCAAAATGGTTATTATAATCTATCGAATAAAAGCTCGTTTTGATTCCTAAAATTTTGAATGAAGCATTTCTTCAGTTCTCCTCGTTTTTGGGCACAAACTCCATCGTTTACACTAGTTACTAATGTCTTAAAGTTTTGTTGCACCTTATTATGGTGTTTTCGCTTCTGTCTCGATCATCTTAATCACGTTTTTAGCAATTCAATAGTTCCTATTCATTTTGAGTTCATGTTTTCCCAAGTTGTTCGACTAAAGTATCCGCCTCCTTAGGAATCGGAGCCTTGGCTTTTCAAAACATGTTATCTTTCTTCATCTATCTCTTGTTGAATTTTAGATTTAAAAAAATTGGTTATTTTTTGTATTATCTATTCATGAGTCATAAATCTAAAAAAAAAAGAACAAGATTTCCAATTTTGTTTTCGCTGTTATTGTCCTTTTATTTCGATTAATATTTTTCTTTAAATTCCCCATATATATTTTTCTTGTTCATTTTATTCTATGCTCAATCTATCTTTGTTCTTCAAATAAACAAGAGAGTTGCTATTGTTTACGATTTCAAAAGAAAGGTTTCTTAATATGGGTTGCGACATTAAATTGTTATAATTCTTTAGTTGTGCCTCTAAATGGCTATTATAGTATATCGTATAGAAGCTCTTTTCGATTCCTAAATTTCTATGAAGCATTCATTCAATTCTAATCATTTTTGGGCAATAGCTCCATCGTTTACACTAGTTACGAATCTCTTAAAGTTTTGTCGCACCTTTTTGGGTGTTTTTGGTTCTTCTTCATACGGTTTCTACTCGATCATATTCACCACGTTCTTAAAAATTCAATTTTTCCTAGTCCTTTTGAGTTCATGTTTTCCCATGTTGTTTGCCTAAAGTATCCGCCTCCGTTGGAATTGGAGCCTTGGTTTTTCAGAACATGTTATCTTTCTTCATCTATCTCTTGTTGAATCTTAGATTTAAAAAAATTGGTTATTTTTTGTTTTATCTGTTCATGCGTCATAAATCTAAAAAAAAGAACAAGATTTTGTACTTCAAGTCTTCTGTATTTTTCCAATTTTGTTATCGCTGTTATTGTATTTTTATTTCGATTCATATTTTTCTTTAAGTTCACCATATATATTTTTCTTGTTCATTTTATTCTATGTTCAATCTATCTTTGTTCTTCAAATAAACAAGAGAGTTGTCGTTGTTTATGATTTCAAAAGAAAAGGTTATTAATTGGGGTTGCAACATTAAATTGTTGTAATTCTTTAGTTGTGCCTATAAATGGCTATTATAGTACATCAAATAGAAGCTCCTCATGATTCCTAAATTTCTATGAAGCAATTCATTCAGTTCAAATAATTTTTGAGCAACAGCTCCATCGTTTACATTAGTTACGAATCTCTTAAAGTTTTGTCGCACCTTTTTGTGGTGTTTTTGGTTCTTCTTCATACGGGTTCTGTCTCGATCATATTCACCTCTTTCTTAGAAATTCAATTTTTCCTAGTCCTTTTGAGTTCATGTTTTCCCAAGTTGTTTGCCTAAAGTATCCGCCTCCGTTGGAATCGGAGCCATGGTTTTTCAGAACATGTTATCTTTCTTCATCTATCTCTTGTTGAATCTTAGATTTAAAAAAATTGGTTATTTTTTGTTTTATATATTCATGCGTCATAAATCTAAAAAAAAGAACAAGATTTTGTACTTCAAGTCTTCTGTATTTTTCCAATTTTGTTATCGCTGTTATTGTATTTTTATTTCGATTTATATTTTTCTTTAAATTCATCATATATATTTTTCTTGTTCATTTTATTCTATGTTCAATCTATCGTAGTTCTTCAAATGAACAAGAGAGTTGTTGTTGTTTACAATTTCAAAAGAAAAGGTTATTAATTGGGGTTGCGACATTAAATTGCTATAACTCTTTAGTCGTGCCTCTAAATGGCTATTATAGTATATCGAATATAAGTTCGTTTCAAGTCCTAAAAATTCAATGAAGGATTCGTTCAATTCTCCTATTTTTTGGGCACAAACTCCATCGTTTACAATACTTACGAATCTCTTAAAGTTTTGTCGCACCTTTTTGTGGTGCTTTCGGATCTTCTTCATACGGGTTTTGTCTCGATAATATTCACCTCTTTCTTAGAAATTCAATTTTTCCTAGTCCTTTTGACTTCATGTTTTCCCAAGTTGTTTGCCTAAAGTATCCGCCTCCGTTGGAATTGGAGCCTTGGTTTTTCAGAACATTTAGTAGTGCCCCTTAATGGCTATTATAGTATATCGAATATTAGTTCGTTTTGTTTCCTAAATCTTCAATGAAGGATTCGTTCAATTCTCCTCGTTTTTGGGCACAAACTCCATCGTTTACACTACTTACGAATCTCTTAAAGTTTTGTCGCACCTTTTTGTGGTTTTTAGGTTCTTATTCTTACGGGTTCTTTCTCGATCATATTCACCACGTTCTTAGAAATTCAATTTTTCCTATTCCTTTTGAGTTCATGTTTTCCCAAGTTGTTTGCCCAAAGTATCCGCCTCCTTTGGAATCGGAGCCTTGGTTTTTCAAAACATATTATCTTTCTTCATCTATCTCTTGTTTAATTTTAGATTTAAAAAAATTGGTTATTTTTTGTTTTCTCTATTAACGAGTCATAAATCTCAAAATAAAAGAGAAGAACAAGATTTTGTACTTCAAGTCTTCTGTATTTTTCCAATTTTGATATCGTTGTTTTTGTCCTTTGATTTCGATTCATATTTTTCTTTAAATTCATCATATATATTTTTCTTCTTCATTTTATTCTATGTTCAATCTATCTTAGTTCTTTAAATAAACAAGAGAGTTGTTGCAGTTTACGATTTCAAAAGAAAAGGTTATTAATTGGGGGTGCGACATTAAATTGTTATAACTCTTTAGTAGTGCCTGTAAATGGCTATTATAGTATATCAAATATAAGTTCGTTTTGATTCCTAAATATTCAATGAAGGATTCGTTCAATTCTCCTCGTTTTTGGACACAAACTCCATCGTTTACACTACTTACGAATCTCTTAAAGTTTTGTTGTAACATTTTGCGGTGTTTTCGGATATTCTTCTTTCGGGTTCTTTCTCGATCATATTCACCACGTTCTTAGAAATTCAATTTTTCCTATTCCTTTTGAGTTCATGTTTACCCAAGTTGTTTGCCCAAAGTATCCTCCTCCATTGGAATCAAAGCCTTGATTTTTCAAAACATGTTATCTTTCTTCATCTATCTCTTGTGGAATTTTAGATTTAAAAAAATTGATATTTTTTTGCCTTCTCCGTTCATGAGTCATAAATCTTAAAAAAAAAAGAACAAGATTTTGTACTTCAAGCCTTCTATATTTTTCCAATTTTGATATCGTTGTTTTTGTCTTTTGATTTTGATTCATATTTTTCTTTAAATTCATCATATATATTTTTCTTGTTCATTTTATTCTATGTTTCATCTATCTTAGTTCTTCAAATAAACAAGAGAGTTGTTGCTATTTACGATTTCAAAAGAAAAAGGTTATTAATTGGGGTTGCAACATTAAATTGTTATAATTCTATAGTCGTGCCTCTAAATGGCTATTATAGTATATCGTATAGAAGCTCTCTTCGATTCCTAAATTTCTATGAAGCATTCATTCAATTCTAATCATTTTTGGACAACAGCTACATCGTTTACACTACTTACGAATCTCTTAAAGTTTTTTCGCAACTTTTTAAGGTGTTTTCGGATCTTCTTCTTACGGGTTCTTTCTCGATCATATTCACCACGTTCTTAGAAATTCAATTTTTCCTATTCCTTTCGAGTTCATGTTTTCCCAAGTTGTTTGCCCAAAGTATCCGCCTCCTTCAGAATCGAAGCCTTGGTTTTTCAAAACAAGTTATCTTTCTTCATCTATCTCCCTTTGAATTTTAGATTTAAAAAAATGGTTATTTTTGGTTTTCCCTATTCACAAGTCATAAATCTCAAAATAAAAGAAAAGAAAAAGATTTTGTACTTCAAGTCTTCTGTATTTTTCCAATTTTGATATCGTTGTTTTTGTTTTTTGATTTCGATTCATATTTTTCTTTAAATTCATCATATATATTTTTCTTGTTCATTTTATTATATGTTCCATCTATATTAGTTTTTTAAATAAACAAGAGAGTTGTTGCTATTTACGATTTCAAAAGAAAAAGGTTATTAATTGGGGGTGCGACATTAAATTGTTATAACTCTTTAGTCGTGAATGTAAATGGCTATTATAGTATATCGAATATAAGTTCCTTTCGATTCCTAAATATTCAATGAAGGATTCCTTCAGTTCTCCTCGTTTTTGGGCACAAACTTCATCATTTACACTACTCACGAATCTCTTAAAGTTTTGTGGCAACCTTTTGGGGTGTTTTCGGATATTCTTCTTACGGGTTCTTTCTCTATCATATTCACCACGTTCTTAGAAATTCAATTTTTCCTATTATATTTGAGTTCATGGTTTCCCAAGTTGTTTGCAAAAAGTATCCGCCTCCTTTGGAATTGGAGCCTTGGTTTTTCAAAACATGTTATCTTTCTTCATGTATCTCTTGTTGAATTTTAGATTTAAAAATATTGGTTATTTTTTGTTTTCTCTATTCACGAGACATAAATCTCAAAATAAAAGAAAAGAACAAGATTTTGTACTTGAAGTCTTCTGTATTTTTCCAATTTTGATATCGTTGTTTTTGTCTTTTGATTTGGATTCATATTTTTCTTTAAATTCATCATATATATTTTTCTTCTTCATTTTATTCTATGTTCAATCTATCTTAGTTCTTCAAATAAACAAGAGAGTTGTTGTTGTTTACGATTTCAAAAGAAAAGGTTATTAATTGGGGGTGCGACATTAAATTGTTATAACTCTTTAGTAGTACCTCTAAATGGCTATAATAGTATATCGAATATTAGTTCGTTTCGATTCCTAAATCTTCAATGAAGGATTCGTTCAGTTCTCCTCGTTTTGGGCACGAACTCCATCGTTTACACTACTTACGAATCTCTTAAAGTTTTTTCACTCATTTTTGTGGTTTTTAGGTTCTTATTCTTACGGGTTCTTTCTCGATCATATTCACCATGTTCTTAGAAATTCAATTTTTCCTATTCCTTTTGAGTTCATGTTTTCCCAAGTTGTTTGCCCAAAGTATCCACCTCCTTTGCAATCGGAGCCTTGGTTTTTCAAAACATATTATCTTTCTTCATCTATATCTTGTTGAATTTTAGATTTAAAAAAATTGGTTATTTTTTGTTTTCTCTATTAACGATTCATAAATCTCAAAATAAAAGAGAAGAACAAGATTCTGTACTTCAAGTCTTCTTTATTTTTCCAATTTTGATATCGTTGTTTTTGTCTTTAGATTTCGATTCATATTTTTCTTTAAATTCATCATATATATTTTTCTTGTTCATTTTATTCTATGTTCAATCTAACTTAGTTTTTTAAATAAACAAGAGAGTTGTTGCTATTTACGATTTCAAAAGAAAAGGTTATTAATTGGGGGTGCGACATTAAATTGTTATAACTCTTTAGTAGTGCCTCTAAATGGCAATTATAGTATATCGAATATAAGTTCTTTTCGATTAATAAATCTTCAATGAAGGATTCGTTCAGTTCTCCTCATTTTTGGGCACAAACTTCATCGTTTACACAACTTACGAATCTCTTAAAGTTTTGTCGCAACTTTTTAAGGTGTTTTCGGATCTTCTTCTTATGGGTTCTTTCTCGATCATATTCACCACATTCTTAGAAATTCAATTTTTCTTATTCCTTTTGAGTTCATGTTTTCCCAAGTTGTTTGCCTAAAGTATCCGCCTCCATTGGAATCGAAGCCTTGATTTTTCAGAACATGTTATCTTTCTTCATCTATCTCTTGTTGAATTTTAGATTTAAAAAAATTGATATTTTTTTGCCTTCTCCGTTCATGAGTCATAAATCTTAAAAAAAAAGAACAAGATTTTGTACTTCAAGTCTTTTTTATTTTTCCAATTTTGATATCGTTGTTTTTGTCTTTTGATTTGGATTCATATTTTTCTTTAAATTCATCATATATATTTTTCTTGTTCATTTTATTCTATGTTCAATCTATCTTAGTTCTTCAAATAAACAAGAGAGTTGTTGTTGTTTACGATTTCAAAAGAAAAGGTTATTAATTGGGGTTGCGACATTAAATTGTTATAACTCTTTAGTCGTGCCTCTAAATGGCTATTATAGTATATCGAATATAAGTTCATTTCGATTCCTAAACCTTCAATGAAGGATTCGTTCAGTTCTCCTCATTTTTGGGAACAAACTCCATCGTTTACACTACTTACGAATCTCTTAAAGTTTTTTTGCAACTTTTTATGGTGTTTTCGGATCTTCTTCTTACGGGTTCTTTCTCGATCATATTCACCACGTTCTTAGAAATTCAATTTTTCCTATTCCTTTTGAGTTCATGTTTTCCCAAGTTGTTTGCCCAAAGTATCCGCCACCTTTGGAATCGGAGCCTTGGTTTTTCAAAACATATTATCTTTCTTCATCTATCTCTTGTTTACTTTTAGATTTAAAAAAATTGGTTGTTTTTTGTTTTCTCTATTAACGAGTCATAAATCTCAAAATAAAAGAGAAGAACAAGGTTTTGTAATTCAAGTCTTCTATATTTTTCCAATTTTGATATCGTTGTTTTTTTCCTTTGATTTCGATTCATATTTTTCTTTAAATTCATCATATATATTTTTCTTCTTCATTTTATTCTATGTTCAATCTATCTTAGTTCTTTAAATAAACAAGAGACTTGTTGCAGTTTACGATTTCAAAAGAAAAGGTTATTAATTGGGGGTGCGACATTAAATTGTTATAACTCTTTAGTAGTGCCTCTAAATGGCTATTATAGTATATCGAATATAAGTTCGTTTCGATTCCTAAATCTTCAATGAAGGATTCGTTCAGTTCTCCTCGTTTTTGGGCACAAACTCCATCGTTTACACTACTTACGAATCTCTTAAAGTTTTGTCGCATCCTTTTGTGGTGTTTAAGGATCTTCTTCTTACGGGTTCTTTCTCGATCATATTCACCACGTTCTTAGAAATTCAATTTTTCCTATTCCTTTTGAGTTCATGTTTTCCCAAGTTGTTTGCCCAAAGTATCCGCCTCCTTTGGAATCGGAGCCTTGGTTTTTCAAAACATGTTATCTTTCTTCATGTATCTCTTGTTGAATTTTAGATTTAAAAAAATTGGTTATTTTTTGTTTTCTCTATTCACGAGACATAAATCTCAAAATAAAAGAAAAGAACAAGATTTTGTACTTGAAGTCTTCTGTATTTTTCCAATTTTGATATCGTTGTTTTTGTCTTTTGATTTGGATTCATATTTTTCTTTAAATTCATCATATATATTTTTCTTGTTCATTTTATTTTATGTTCAATCTATCTTAGTTTTTGAATAAACAAGAGAGTTGTTGCTATTTACGATTTCAAAAGAAAAGGTTATTAATCGGGGGTGCGACATTAAATTGTTATAACTCTTTAGTAGTGCCTCTAAATGGCTATTATAGTATATCGAATATAAGTTCGTTTCGATTCCTAAATCTTCAATGAAGGATTCGTTCAGTTCTCCTCGTTTTTGGGCACAAACTCCATCGTTTACACTACTTACGAATCTCTTAAAGTTTTGTCGCAACTTTTTATGGTGTTTTCGGATCTTCTTCTTACGGGTTCTTTCTCGATCATATTCACCACATTCTTAGAAATTCAATTTTTCTTATTCCTTTTGAGTTCATGTTTTCCCAAGTTGTTTGCCCAAAGTATCCGCCTCCTTTGGAATCGAAGCCTTGGTTTTTCAAAACTTGTTATCTTTCTTCATCTATCTCTTGTTGAATTTTAGATTTACAAAAATTGGTTATTTTTGGTTTTCTCTGTTCACGAGTCATAAATCTCAAAATAAAAAAAAGAACAAGATTTTGTATTTCAAATCTTCTGTATTTTTCCAATTTTGTTATGGCTGTTATTGTCTTTTGTTATCGCTGTTATTGTCTTTTTATTTTGATTCAAATTTTTCTTTAAATTCATCATATATATTTTTCTTCTTCATTTTATTCTATGTTCAATCTATCTTAGTTCTTCAAATAAACAAGAGAGTTGTTGTTGTTTACGATTTCAAAAGAAAAGGTTATTAATTGGGGGTGCGACATTAAATTGTTATAACTCTTTAGTCGTGCCTCTAAATGGCTATTATAGTATATCGAATATAAGTTCCTTTCGATTCCTAAATCTTCAATGAAGGATTCGTTCAGTTCTCCTCCTTTTTGGGCACAAACTCCATCCTTTACACTACTTACGAATCTCTTAAGGTTTTGTCGCAACTTTTTATGGTGTTTTCGGATCTTCTTCTTACGGGTTATTTCACGATAATATTCACCATGTTCGTAGAAATTCAATTTTTCCTATTCCTTTTGAGTTCATGTTTTCCCAAGTTGTTTGCCCCAATATCCGCCTCCTTTGGAATTGGAGCCTTGGTTTTTCAAAACATGTTATCTTTCTTCATGTATCTCTTGTTGAATTTTAGATTTAAAAAAATTGGTTATTTTTTGTTTTCTCTATTAACGAGTCATAAATCTCAAAATAAAAAAAGAACAAGATTTTGTACTTCAAGTCTTCTGTATTTTTCCAATTTTGTTATCGCTGTTATTGTCTTTTGATTTCGATTCATATTTTTCTTTAAATTCATCATATATATTTTTCTTGTTCATTTTATTCTATGTTCAATATATCTTAGTTCTTCAAATAAACAAGAGAGTTGTTGCTGTTTACGATTTCAAAAGAAAAGGTTATTAATTGGGGGTGCGACATTAAATTGTTATAACTCTTTAGTAGTGCCTCTAAATGGGTATTATAGTTTATCGAATATAAGTTCGTTTCGGTCCCTAAATCTTCAATGAAGGATTCGTTCAGTTCTCCTCGTTTTTGGGCACAAACTCCATCGTTTACACCACTTACGAATCTCTTAAAGTTTTGTCGCAACCTTTTATGGTGTTTTCGGATATTCTTCTTACGGGTTCTTTCTCGATCATATTCACCACAATCTTAGAAATTCAATTTTTCCTATTCCTTTTGAGTTCATCTTTTCCCAAGTTGTTTGCCCAAAGTATCCGCCCCCTTTGGAATCGAAGTCTTGGTTTTTCAAAACATGTTATCTTTCTTCATGTATCTCTTGTTGAATTTTAGATTTAAAAAAATTGGTTATTTTTTGTTTTCTCTATTAACGATTCATAAATCTCACAATAAAAGAGAAGACCAAGATTTTGTACTTCAAGTCTTTTGTATTTTTGCAATTTTGAGATCGTTGTTTTTGTCTTTTGATTTCGATTCATATTTTTCTTTAAATTCATCATATATATTTTTCTTGTTCATTTTATTCTATGTTCAATCTATCTTAGTTCTTCAAATAAACAAGAGAGTTGTTGCTGTTTACGATTTCAAAAGAAAAGGTTATTAATTGGGGTTGCGACATTAAATTGTTATAACTCTTTAGTCGTGCCTCTAAATGGCTATTATAGTATATCGAATATAAGTTCATTTCGATTCCTAAAACTTCAATGAAGGATTCGTTCAGTTCTCCTCCTTTTTGGGCACAAACTCCATCATTTACACTACTTACGAATCTCTTAAGGTTTTGTCGCAACTTTTTATGGTGTTTTCGGATCTTCTTCTGATGGGTTTTTTCTCGATCATATTCACCACGTTCTTAGAAATTCAATGTTTCTTATTCCTTTTTAGTTCATATTTTCCCAAGTTGTTTGCCTAAAGTATCCGCCTCCTTTGGAATCGAAGACTTGATTTTTCAGAACATGTTATCTTTCTTCATGTATCTCTTGTTGAATTTTAGATTTAAAAAAATTGGTTATTTTTGGCCTTCTCCGTTCATGAGTCATAAATCTTAAAATAGAAAAAAGAACAAGATTTTGTACTTCAAGTCTTCTGTATTTTTCCAATTTTGATATCGTTGTTTTTGTCTTTTGATTTGGATTCATATTTTTCTTTAAATTCATCATATATATTTTTCTTGTTCATTTTATTCTATGTTCAATATATCTTAGTTCTTCAAATAAACAAGAGAGTTGTTGCTGGTTACGATTTCAAAAGAAAAGGTTATTAATTGGGGTTGCGACATTAAATTGCTACAAATCTTTAGTAGTGCCTCTAAATGGCAATTATAGTATATCGAATATAAGTTCATTTCGATTCCTAAACATTCAATGAAGGATTCGTTCAGTTCTCCTCGTTTTTTGGCACAAAATCCATCGTTTACACTACTTACGAATCTCTTAATGTTTTGTCGCATCTTTTTATGGTGTTTTCGGATATTCTTCATATGGGTTCTTTCTCGATCATATTCACCACATTCTTAGAAATTCAATTTTTCTTATTCCTTATGAGTTCATGTTTTCCCAAGTTGTTTGCCCAAAGTATCCGCCTCCTTTGGAATCGAAGCCTTGGTTTTTCAAAACATGTTATCTTTCTTCATGTATCTCTTGTTGAATTTTAGATTTAAAAAAATTGGTTATTTTTTGTTTTCTCTATTCACGAGACATAAATCTCAAAATAAAAGAAAAGAACAAGATTTTGTACTTGAAGTCTTCTGTATTTTTCCAATTTTGATATCGTTGTTTTTGTCTTTTGATTTGGATTCATATTTTTCTTTAAATTCATCATATATATTTTTCTTCTTCATTTTATTCTATGTTCAATCTATCTTAGTTCTTCAAATAAACAAGAGAGTTGTTGTTGTTTACGATTTCAAAAGAAAAGGTTATTAATTGGGGGTGCGACATTAAATTGTTATAACTCTTTAGTCGTGCCTCTAAATGGCTATTATAGTATATCGAATATAAGTTCGTTTCGATTCCTAAACCTTCAATGAAGGATTCGTTCAGGTCTCCTCGTTTTTGGGCACAAACTAAATCGTTTACACTACTTACGAATCTCTTAAAGTTTTATCGCACCTTTTTGTGGTGTTTTTAGATCTTCTTCTTACGGGTTCTTTCTCGATCATATTCACCACGTTCTTAGAAATTCAATTTTTCCTATTCCTTTTGAGTTCATGTTTTCCCAAGTTGTTTGCCCAAAGTATCCGCCTCCTTTGGAATTGGAGCCTTGGTTTTTCAAAACATGTTATCTTTCTTCATGTATCTCTTGTTGAATTTTAGATTTAAAAAAATTGTTTTTTTTGGTTTTCTCTATTCACATGTCATAAATCTCAAAATAAAAGAAAAGAACAAGATTTTGTACTTCAAGTCTTCTTTATTTTTCCAATTTTGATATCGTAGTTTTTGTCTTTTGATTTCGATTCATATTTTTCTTTAAATTCATCATATATATTTTTCTTGTTCATTTTATTTTATGTTCAATCTATCTTAGTTTTTTAAATAAACAAGAGAGTTGTTGCTATTTACGATTTCAAAAGAAAAGGTTATTAATTGGGGGTGCGACATTAAATTGTTATAACTCTTTAGTAGTGCCTCTAAATGGCTATTATAGTATATCGAATATAAGTTCGTTTCGATTCCTAAACCTTCAATGAAGGATTCGTCCAGTTCTCCTCGTTTTTGGGCCCAAAATCCATCGTTTACACTACTTACGAATCTCTTAAAGTTTTGTCGCACCTTTTTGTGGTGTTTTTGAATCTTCTTCTTACGGGTTCTTTCTTGATCATATTCATTACGTTTTTAGAAATTCAATTTTTCCTATTATATTTGAGTTCATGGTTTCCCAAGTTGTTTGCAAAAAGTATCCTCCTCCTTTGGAATCGAAGCCTTGGTTTTTCAAAACATATTATCTTTCTTCATCTACCTCTTGTTGAATTTTAGATTTAAAAAAATTGGTTATTTTTTGTTTTCTCTATTCACGAGTCATAAATCTCAAAATAAAAAAAAGAACAAGATTTTGTACTTCAAGTCTTCTGTATTTTTCCAATTTTGATATCGTTGTTTTTGTCTTTTGATTTGGATTCATATTTTTCTTTAAATTCATCATATATATTTTTCTTGTTCATTTTATTCTATGTTCAATCTATCTTAGTTCTTCAAATAAACAAGAGAGTTGTTGTTGTTTACGATTTCAAAAGAAAAGGTTATTAATTGGGGTTGCGACATTAAATTGTTATAACTCTTTAGTCGTGCCTCTAAATGGCTATTATAGTATATCGAATATAAGTTCATTTCGATTCCTAAACCTTCAATGAAGGATTCGTTCAGTTCTCCTCCTTTTTGGGCACAAACTCCATCATTTACACTACTTACGAATCTCTTAAGGTTTTGTCGCAACCTTTTGTGGTGTTTTCGGATCTTCTTCTTACGGGTTATTTCACGATCATATTCACCACGTTCTTAGAAATTCAATTTTTCCTATTCCTTTTGAGTTCATGTTTTCCCAAGTTGTTTGCCCAAAGTATCCGCCTCCTTTGGAATTGGAGCCTTGGTTTTTCAAAACATGTTATCTTTCTTCATGTATCTCTTGTTGAATTTTAGATTTAAAAAATTGGTTATTTTTTGTTTTCTCTATTCACGAGTCATAAAGCTCAAAATAAAAAAAGAACATGATTTTGTATTTCAAGTCTTCTGCATTTTTCGAATTTTTATATCGTTGTTTTTGTCTTTTGATTTGGATTCATATTTTTCTTTAAATTCATCATATATATTTTTCTTGTTCATTTTATTCTATGTTCAATCTATCTTAGTTCTTCAAATAAACAGGAGAGTTGTTGCTGTTTACGATTTCAAAAGAAATGGTTATTAATTGGGGTTGTGACATTAAATTGTTATAACTCTTTAGTCGTGCCTCTAAATGGCTATTACAGTATATCAAATATAAGTTCGTTCAGATTCCTAAACCTTCAATGAAGGATTCGTTCAGTTCTCCTCGTCTTTGCGCACAAACTCCACCGTTTACACTACTTACGAATCTCTTAAAGTTTTGTCGCACCTTTTTGTGGTGTTTTCGAATCTTCTTCTTACGGGTTGTTTCTCGATCATATTCACCACGTTTTTAGATATTCAATTTTTCCTATTATTTTTGAGTTCTTGTTTTCCCAAGTTGTTTGCCCAAAGTATCCGCCTCCTTTGGAATCGGAGCCTTGGTTTTCAAAACATATTATCTTTCTTCATCTATCTCTTGTTGAATTTTAGATTTAAAAAAATTGGTTATATTTTGTTTTCTCTATTCATGAGTCATATATCTTCAAATAAAAAAAAAGAACGAGATTTTGTACTTCAAGTGTTCTGTATTTTTCCAATTTTGATATCGTTGTTTTTTCCTTTTGATTTGGATTCATATTTTTCTTTAAATTCCTCATATATAATTTTCTTGTTCATTTTATTCTATGTTCAATCTATCTTAGGTCTTCAAATAAACAAGAGAGTGGTTGATGTTTACGATTTCAAAAGAAAAGGTTATTAATTGGGGTTGCGACATTAAATTGTTATAACTCTTTAGTCGTGCCTCTAAATGGCTATTATAGTATATCGAATATAAGTTCATTTCGATTCCTAAATCTTCAATGAAGGTTTCCTTCAGTTCTCCTCATTTTTGGGCACAAACTCCATCGTTTACACTACTTACGAATCTCTTAAAGTTTTGTCGCAACCTTTTGTGGTGTTTTTGGATCTTCTTCTTATGGGTTCTTTCTCGATCATATTCACCACATTCTTAGAAATTCAATTTTTCTTATTCCTTTTGAGTTCATGTTTTCCCAAGTTGTTTGCCTAAAGTATCCGCCTCCATTGGAATCGAAGCCTTGATTTTTCAGAACATGTTATCTTTCTTCATCTATCTCTTGTTGAATTTTAGATTTAAAAAAATTGATATTTTTTGATTTCTCTATTCATGAGTCCTAAATATCAAAATAAAAAAAGAACAAGATTTTGTACTTCAAGTCTTCTGTATTTTTCCAATTTTGATATCGTTGTTTTTGTCTTTTGATTTGGATTCATATTTTTCTTTAAATTCATCATATATATTTTTCTTCTTCATTTTATTCTATGTTCAATCTATCTTAGTTCTTCAAATAAACAAGAGAGTTGTTGTTGTTTACGATTTCAAAAGAAAAGGTTATTAATTGGGGTTGCGACATTAAATTGTTATAACTCTTTAGTCGTGCCTCTAAATGGCTATTATAGTATATCAAATATAAGTTCGTTTCGATTCCTAAACCTTCAATGAAGGATTCGTTCAGTTCTCCTCGTGTTTGGGCACAAACTCCATCGTTTACACTTCTTACGAATCTCTTAAAGATTTGTCGCACCTTTTTGTGGTGTTTTCGGATCTTCTTCTTCCGGGTTCTTTCTGATCATATTCATCACGTTCTTAGAAATTCAATTTTTCCTATTCTATTTGAGTTCATGTTTTCCCAAGTTGTTTGCCCAAAGTATCCGCCTCCTTTGGAATCCGAGCCTTGGTTTTTCAAAACATGTTATCTTTCTTCATCTATCTCTTGTTGAATTTTAGATTTAAAAAAATTGGTTATTTTTTGATTTCTCTATTCACGAGTCATAAATCTCAAATAAAAAAAAGAACAAGATTTTGTACTTCAAGTCATCTGTATTTTTCCAATTTTGATATCGTTGTTTTTTCCTTTTGATTTGGATTCATATTTTTCTTTAAATTCCTCATATATAATTTTCTTGTTCATTTTATTCTATGTTCAATCTATCTTAGGTCTTCAAATAAACAAGAGAGTGGTTGCTGTTTACGATTTCAAAAGAAAAGGTTATTAATTGGGGTTGCGACATTAAATTGTTATAACTCTTTAGTCGTGCCTCTAAATGGCTATTATAGTATATCGAATATAAGTTCCTTTCGATTCCTAAATCTTCAATGAAGGATTCGTTCAGTTCTCCTCGTGTTTGGGCACAAAATCCATCGTTTACACTACTTACGAATCTCTTAAAGTTTTGTCGCAACTTTTTGTGGTGTTTTCGGATCTTCTTCTTACGGGTTCTTTCTCGATCATATTCACCACGTTCTTAGAAATTCAATTTTTCCTATTCCTTTTGAGTTCATGTTTTCCCAAGTTGTTTGCCCAAAGTATCCGCCTCCTTTGGAATCGGAGCCTTGGTTTTTCAAAACATGTTATCTTTCTTCATCTATCTCTTGTTGAATTTTAGATTTAAAAAAATTGGTTATTTTTTGTTTTCTCTATTCACGAGTCATAAATCTCAAAATAAAAAAAGAACAAGATTTTGTACTTCAAGTCTTCTGTATTTTTCCAATTTTGTTATCGCTGTTATTGTCTTTTGATTTCGATTCATATTTTTCTTTAAATTCATCATATATATTTTTCTTGTTCATTTTATTCTATGTTCAATCTATCTTAGTTCTTCAAATAAACAAGAGAGTTGTTGTTGTTTACGATTTCAAAAGAAAAGGTTATTAATTGGGGTTGCGACATTAAATTGTTATAACTCTTTAGTCGTGCCTCTAAATGGCTATTATAGTATATCGAATATAAGTTCATTTCGATTCCTAAACCTTCAATGAAGGATTCGTTCAGTTCTCCTCCTTTTTGGGCACAAACTCCATCATTTACACTACTTACGAATCTCTTAAAGTTTTATCGCACCTTTTTGTGGCGTTTTCAGATCTTCTTCTTAAGGGTTCTTTCTCGATCATATTCACCACGTTCTTAGAAATTCAATTTTTCCTATTCCTTTTGAGTTCATGTTTTCCCAAGTTGTTTGCCCAAAGTATCCGCCCCTTTGGAATCGAAGCCTTGGTTTTTCAAAACATGTTATCTTTCTTCATCTATCTCTTGTTGAATTTTAGATTTAAAAAAATTGGTTATTTTTGGTTTTCTCTATTCACAAGTCATAAATCTCAAAATAAAAAAAAGAACAAGATTTTGTATTTCAAATCTTCTGTATTTTTCCAATTTTGTTATGGCTGTTATTGTCTTTTGTTATCGCTGTTATTGTCTTTTTATTTTGATTCAAATTTTTCTTTAAATTCATCATATATATTTTTCTTGTTCGTTTTATTCTATGTTCAATCTATCTTATTTCTACAAATAAACAAGAGAGTTGTTGTTGTTTACGATTTCAAAAGAAAAGGTTATTAATTGGGGTTGCGACATTAAATTGTTATAACTCTTTAGTCGTGCCTCTAAATGGCTATTATAGTATATCGAATATAAGTTCATTTCGATTCCTAAACCTTCAATGAAGGATTCGTTCAGTTCTCCTCCTTTTTGGGCACAAACTCCATCATTTACACTACTTACGAATCTCTTAAGGTTTTGTCGCAACTTTTTGTGGTGTTTTCGGATCTTCTTCTTACGGGTTATTTCACGATCATATTCACCACGTTCTTAGAAATTTAATTTTTCCTATTCCTTTTGATTTCATGTTTTCCCAATTTGTTTGCCCAAAGTATTCGCATCCTTTGGAATTGGAGCCTTGGTTTTTCAAAACATATTATCTTTCTTCATGTATCTCTTGTTGAATTTTAGATTTAAAAAAATAGGTTATTTTTTGTTTTCTCTATTCACGAGTCATAAATCTCAAAATAAAAAAAGAACAAGATTTTGTACTTCAAGTCTTCTGTATTTTTCCAATTTTGTTATGGCTGTTATTGTCTTTTGATTTCGATTCATATTTTTCTTTAAATTCATCATATATATTTTTCTTGTTCATTTTATTCTATGTTCAATATATCTTAGTTCTTCAAATAAACAAGAGAGTTGTTGTTGTTTACGATTTCAAAAGAAAAGGTTATTAATTGGGGTTGCGACATTAAATTGTTATAAATCTTTAGTCGTGCCTCTAAATGGCTATTATAGTATATCGAATATAAGTTCATTTCGATTCCTAAATCTTCAATGAAGGTTTCCTTCAGTTCTCCTCGTTTTTGGGCACAAACTCCATCGTTTACACTACTTACGAATCTCTTAAAGTTTTGTCGCAACCTTTTGTGGTGTTTAAGGATCTTCTTCTTATGGGTTCTTTCTCGATCATATTCACCACATTCTTAGAAATTCAATTTTTCTTATTCCTTTTGAGTTCATGTTTTCCCAAGTTGTTTGCCCAAAGTATCCGCCTCCATTGGAATCGAAGCCTTGGTTTTTCAAAACATGTTATCTTTCTTCATGTATCTCTTGTTGAATTTTAGATTTAAAAAAATTGGTTATTTTTTGTTTTCTCTATTCACGAGTCATAAATCTCAAAATAAAAAAAGAACAAGATTTTGTACTTCAAGTCTTCTGTATTTTTCCAATTTTGATATCGTTGTTTTTGTCTTTTGATTTGGATTCATATTTTTCTTTAAATTCATCATATATATTTTTCTTGTTCATTTTATTCTATGTTCAATCTATCTTAGTTCTTCAAATAAACAAGAGAGTTGTTGTTGTTTACGATTTCAAAAGAAAAGGTTATTAATTGGGGTTGCGACATTAAATTGTTATAACTCTTTAGTCGTGCCTCTAAATGGCTATTATAGTATATCGAATATAAGTTCATTTCGATTCCTAAACCTTCAATGAAGGATTCGTTCAGTTCTCCTCGTTTTTGGGCACAAACTCCATCGTTTACACTACTTACGAATCTCTTAAAGTTTTGTCGCAACCTTTTGTGGTGTTTTCGGATATTCTTCTTATGGGTTCTTTCTGGATCATATTCATTACGTTTTTAGAAATTCAATTTTTTCTATTCCTTATGAGTTCATGTTTTCCCAAGTTGTTTGCCCAAAGTATCCGCCTCCTTTGGAATCGGAGCGTTGGTTTTTCAAAACATGTTATCTTTCTTCATGTATCTCTTGTTGAATTTTAGATTTAAAAAATTGGTTATTTTTAGTTTTCTCTATTCACGAGTCATAAATCTCAAAATAAAAAAAAGAACAAGATTTTGTACATGAAGTCTTCTATATTTTTTTCAATTTTGTTATAGCTGTTATTGTCTTTTGATTTCGATTCATATTTTTCTTTAAATTCATCATATATATTTTTCTTGTTCATTTTATTCTATGTTCAATCTATCTTAGTTCTTCAAATAAACAAGAGAGTTGTTGTTGTTTACGATTTCAAAAGAAAAGGTTATTAATTGGGGGTGCGACATTAAATTGTTATAACTCTTTAGTCGTGCCTCTAAATGGCTATTATAGTATATCGAATATAAGTTCCTTTCGATTCCTAAATCTTCAATGAAGGATTCGTTCAGTTCTCCTCGTGTTTGGGCACAAAATCCATCGTTTACACTACTTACGAATCTCTTAAAGTTTTGTCGCAACTTTTTGTGGTGTTTTCGGATCTCCTTCTTATGGGTTCTTTCTCGATCATATTCACCACGTTCTTAGAAATTCAATTTTTCCTATTCCTTTTGAGTTCATATTTTCCCAAGTGGTTTGCCCAAAGTATCCGCCTCCTTTCGAATCGGAGCCTTGGTTTTTCAAAACATGTTATCTTTCTTCATGTATCTCTTGTTGAATTTTAGATTTAAAAAAATTGGTTATTTTTTGTTTTCTCTATTCACGAGTCATAAATCTCAAAATAAAAAAAAGAACAAGATTTTGTACTTCTAGTCTTCTGTATTTTTCCAATTTTGTTATCGTTGTTATTGTCTTTTGATTTCGATTCATATTTTTCTTTAAATTCATCATATATATTTTTCATGTTCATTTTATTCTATGTTCAATCTATCTTAGGTCTTCAAATAAACAAGAGAGTGGTTGTTGTTTACGATTTCAATAGAAAAGGTTATTAATTGGGGTTGCGACATTAAATTGCTAAAACTCTTTAGTCGTGCCTCTAAATGGCTATTATAGTATAGCGAATATAAGTTCGTTTCGATTCCTAAACCTTCAATGAAGGATTCGTCCAGTTCTCCTCGTTTTTGGGCCCAAAATCCATCGTTTACACTACTTACGAATCTCTTAAAGTTTTGTCGCACCTTTTTGTGGTGTTTTTGAATCTTCTTCTTACGGGTTCTTTCTTGATCATATTCATTACGTTTTTAGAAATTCAATTTTTCCTATTATATTTGAGTTCATGTTTTCCCAAGTTGTTTGCCCAAAGCATCCGCCTCCTTTGGAATCGGAGCGTTGGTTTTTCAAAACATGTTATCTTTCTTCATGTATCTCTTGTTGAATTTTAGATTTAAAAAATTGGTTATTTTTAGTTTTCTCTATTCACAAGTCATAAATCTCAAAATAAAAAAAAAGAACAAGATTTTGTACTTCTAGTCTTCTGTATTTTTCCAATTTTGTTATCGTTGTTATTGTCTTTTGATTTCGATTCATATTTTTCTTTAAATTCATCATATATATTTTTCTTGTTCATTTTATTCTATGTTCAATCTATCTTAGTTCTTTAAATAAACAAGAGAGTTGTTGTTGTTTACGATTTCAAAAGAAAAGGTTATTTATTGGGGGTGCGACATTAAATTGTTATAACTCTTTAGTCGTGCATCTAAATGGCTATTATAGTATAGCGAATATAAGTTCGTTTCGATTCCTAAACCTTCGATGAAGGATTCGTCCAGTTCTCCTCATTTTTGGGCACAAACTACATCGTTTACACTACTTAGGAATCTCTTAAAGTTTTGTCGCACCTTTTTGTGGTGTTTTTGAATCTTCTTCTTACGGGTTCTTTCTCGATCATATTCACCACGATCTTAGAAATTCAATTTTTTCTATTCATTATGAGTTCATGTTTTCCCAAGTTGTTTGCCCAAAGTATCCGCCTCCTTTGGAATCGGAGCCTTGGTTTTTCAAAACATGTTATCTTTCTTCATGTATCTCTTGTTGAATTTTAGATTTAAAAAAATTGGTTATTTTTTGTTTTCTCTATTCACGAGACATAAATCTCAAAATAAAAGAAAAGAACAAGATTTTGTACTTGAAGTCTTCTGTATTTTTCCAATTTTGTTATCGTTGTTATTGTCTTTTGATTTCGATTCATATTTTTCTTTAAATTCATCATATATATTTTTCTTGTTCATTTTATTCTATGTTCAATCTATCTTAGTTCTTCAAATAAACAAGAGAGTTGTTGTTGTTTACGATTTCAAAAGAAAAGGTTATTAATTGGGGTTGCGACATTAAATTGTTATAACTCTTTAGTCGTGCCTCTAAATGGCTATTATAGTATATCGAATATAAGTTCATTTCGATTCCTAAACCTTCAATGAAGGATTCGTTCAGTTCTCCTCCTTTTTGGGCACAAACTCCATCATTTACACTACTTACGAATCTCTTAAGGTTTTGTCGCAACCTTTTGTGGTGTTTTCAGATCTTCTTCTTACGGGTTATTTCACGATCATATTTACCACGTTCTTAGATATTCAATTTTTCCTATTCCTTTTGAGTTCATATTTTCCCAAGTTGTTTGCCCAAAGTATCCGCCTCCTTTGGAATTGGAGCCTTGGTTTTTCAAAACATGTTATCTTTCTTGTTGTATCTCTTGTTTAATTTTAGATTTAAAAAATTGGTTATTTTTTGTTTTCTCTATTCACGAGTCATAAAGCTCAAAATTAAAAAAGAACAAGATTTTGAACTTCAAGTCTTCTGTATTTTTCCAATTTTGATATCGTTGTTTTTGTCTTTTGATTTGGATTCATATTTTTCTTTAAATTCATCATATATATTTTTCTTCTTCATTTTATTCTATGTTCAATCTATCTTAGTTCTTCAAATAAACAAGAGAGTTGTTGTTGTTTACGATTTCAAAAGAAAAGGTTATTAATTGGGGTTGCGACATTAAATTGTTATAACTCTTTAGTCGTGCCTCTAAATGGCTATTATAGTATATCGAATATAAGTTCATTTCGATTCCTAAACCTTCAATGAAGGATTCGTTCAGTTCTCCTCCTTTTTGGGCACAAACTCCATCATTTACACTACTTACGAATCTCTTAAGGTTTTGTCGCAACTTTTTGTGGTGTTTTCGGATCTTCTACTTAAGGGTTATTTCACGATCATATTCACCAAGTTCTTAGAAATTTAATTTTTCCTATTCCTTTTGATTTCATGTTTTCCCAATTTGTTTGCCCAAAGTATCCGTATCCTTTGGAATCGGAGCCTTGGTTTTTCAAAACATGTTATCTTTCTTCATGTATCTCTTGTTGAATTTTAGATTTAAAAAAATAGGTTATTTTTTGTTTTCTCTATTCATGAGTCATAAATATCAAAATAAAAAAAGAACAAGATTTTGTACTTCAAGTCTTCTGTATTTTTCCAATTTTGTTATGGCTGTTATTGTCTTTTGATTTCGATTCATATTTTTCTTTAAATTCATCATATTTATTTTTCTTGTTCATTTTATTCTATGTTCAATCTATCTTAGTTCTTCAAATAAACAAGAGAGTTGTTGTTGTTTACGATTTCAAAAGAAAGGGTTATTAATTGGGGTTGCGACATTAAATTGTTATAACTCTTTAGTCGTGCCTCTAAATGGCTATTATAGTATATCGAATATAAGTTCATTTCGATTCCTAACCCTTCAATGAAGGATTTGTTCAATTCTCCTCATTTTTGGGCACAAACTCCATTGTTTACACTACTTACGAATCTCTTAAAGTTTTGTCGCAACCTTTTGTGGTGTTTTCGGATCTTCTTCTAATGGGTTCTTTCTATCATATTCACCACGTTCTTAGAAATTCAATTTTTCCTATTCCTTTTGAGTTCATGTTTTTCCAAGTTGTTTGCCCAAAGTATCCTCCTCCTTTGGAATTGGAGCCTTGGTTTTTCAAAACATGTTAACTTTCTTCATGTATCTCTTGTTGAATTTTAGATTTAAAAAAAGTGGTTATTTTTTGTTTTCTCTATTCACGAGTCATAAAGCTCAAAATAAAAACAGAACAAGATTTTGTATTTCAAGTCTTCTATATTTTTCGAATTTTTATATCGTTGTTTTTGTCTTTTGATTTGGATTCATATTTTTCTTTAAATTCATCATTCATATTTTTCTTGTTCATTTTATTCTATGTTCAATCTATCTTAGTTCCTCAAATAAACAAGAGAGTTGTTGTTGTTTTCGATTTCAAACGAAAAGGTTATTAATTGGGGTTGCGACATTAAATTGTTACAACTCTTTAGTCGTGCCTCTAAATTTCTTTTATAGTTTATCGAATATAAGTTCATTTTGATTCCTAAACCTTCAATGAAGGATTCGTTCAGTTCTCCTCCTTTTTGGGCACAAACTCCATCATTTACACTACTTACGAATCTCTTAAGGTTTTGTCGCAACCTTTTGTGGTGTTTTCGGATCTTCTTCTTATGGGTTATTTCACGATCATATTCACCACGTTCTTAGTAATTCAATTTTTCCTATTCCTTTTGAGTTCATGTTTTCCCAAGTTGTTTGCCCAAAGTATCCGCCTCCTTTGGAATTGGTGCCTTGGTTTTTCAAAACATGTTATCTTTCTTCTTGTATCTCTTGTTTAATTTTAGATTTAAAAAAATTGGTTATTTTTTGTTTTCTCTATTCACGAGTCATAAAGCTCAAAATAAAAAAAGAACATGATTTTGTATTTCAAGTCTTCTGTATTTTTCGAATTTTGTTATCGTTGTTTTTGTCTTTTGATTTGGATTCATATTTTTCTTTAAATTCATCATATATATTTTTCTTGTTCATATTATTCTATGTTCAATCTATCTTAGTTCTTCAAATAAAAAAGAGAGTTGTGGTTGTTTACGATTTGAAAAGAAATGGTTATTAATTGGGGTTACGACATTAAATTGTTATAACTCTTTAGTTGTGCCTCTAAATGGCTATTATAGTATATCGAATTTAAGTTCATTTCAATTCCTAAACCTTCAATGAAGGTTTCGTTCAGTTCTCCTCCTTTTTGGGCACAAACTCCATCATTTACACTACTTACGAATCTCTTAAGGTTTTGTCGCAACCTTTTGTGGGGTTTTCAGATTTTCTTCTTACGGGTTATTTCACGATCATATTCACCACGTTCTTAGTAATTCAATTTTTCCTATTCCTTTTGAGTTCATGTTTTCCCAAGTTGTTTGCCCAAAGTATCCGCCTCCTTTGGAATTGGAGCCTTGGTTTTTCAAAACATGTTATCTTTCTTCATGTATCTCTTGTTGAATTTTAGATTTAAAAAAATTGGTTATTTTTTGTTTTCTCTATTCACGAGTCATAAAGCTCAAAATAAAAAAAGAACAAGATTTTGTATTTCAAGTCTTCTGTATTTTTCGAATTTTGATATCGTTGTTTTTGTCTTTTGATTTGGATTCATATTTTTCTTTAAATTCATCATATATATTTTTCTTGTTCATTTTATTCTATGTTCAATCTATCTTAGTTCTTCAAATAAAATAGTGAGTTGTTGCTGTTTACGATTTCAAAAGAAAAGGTTATTAATTGGGGGTGCGACATTAAATTGTTATAACTCTTTAGTCGTGAATCTAAATGGCTATTATAGTATATCGAATATAAGTTCATTTCGATTCCTAAATATTCAATGAAGGATTCCTTCAGTTCTTTTCGTTTTTGGGCACAAACTCCATCATTTACATTACTTACGAATCTCTTAAAGTTTTGTGGAAACTTTTTAAGGTGTTTTTGGATCTTCTACTTATGGGTTCTTTCTCGATCATATTCACCACATTCTTAGAAATTCAATTTTTCTTATTCCTTTTGAGTTCATGTTTTCCCAAGTTGTTTGCTTAAAGTGTCCTCATCCATTGGAATCAAAGCCTTGATTTTTCAAAACATGTTATCTTTCTTCATCTATCTCTTGTTGAATTTTAGATTTAAAAAAATTGGTTATTTTTTGTTTTCTCTATTCACGAGTCATAAATCTCAAAATAAAAAAGAACAAGATTTTGTACTTCAAGTCTTCTGTATTTTTCCAATTTTGATATCG
Organism: Hippophae gyantsensis; assembly: GCA_030763125.1. NCBI lineage: Eukaryota > Viridiplantae > Streptophyta > Magnoliopsida > Rosales > Elaeagnaceae > Hippophae > Hippophae gyantsensis. The sequence goes on from CM061030.1 coordinate 36,477,995, forward strand.
TTGTTTTTGTCCATTGATTTCGATTCATATTTTTCTTTAAATTCATCATATATATTTTTCTTCTTCATTTTATTCTATGTTCAATCTATCTTAGTTCTTCAAATAAACAAGAGAGTTGTTGTTGTTTACGATTTCAAAAGAAAAGGTTATTAATTGGCGGTGCGACATTAAATTGTTCTAACTCTTTAGTAGTGCCTCTAAATGGCTATTATAGTATGTCAAATATTAGTTTGTTTCGATTAATAAATCTTCAATGGAGGATTCGTTCAATTCTCCTCGTTTTGGGCACAAACTTCATCGTTTACACTACTTACGAATATCTTAAATTTTGTCGCAACCTTTTGTGGTGTTTTCGGATATTCTTCTTACGGGTTCTTTCTCGATCATATTCACCACGTTCTTAGAAATTCAATTTTTCCTATTCCTTTTGAGTTCATGTTTTCCCAAGTTGTTTGCCCAAAGTATCCGCCTCCTTTGGAATCGGAGCCTTGGTTTTTCAAAACATGTTATCTTTCTTCATCTATCTCTTGTTTAATTTTAGATTTAAAAAAATTGGTTATTTTTTGTTTTCTCTATTCACGAGTCATAAATCTCAAAATAAAAGAAAAGAACAAGATTTTGTACTTCAAGTCTTATGTATTTTTCCAATTTTGTTATCGTTGTTATTGTCTTTTTATTTCGATTCATATTTTTCTTTAAATTCATCATATATATTTTTCTTGTTCATTTTATTCTATGTTCAATCTATCTTAGTTCTTCAAATAAACAAGAGAGTTGTTGCTGTTTACGATTTCAAAAGAAAAGGTTATTAATTGGGGTTGCGACATTAAATTGCTATAACTCTTTAGTCGTGCCTCTAAATGGCTATTATAGTATATCGAGTATAAGTTCGTTTCGATTCCTAAACCTTCAATGAAGGATTCGTTCAGTTCTCCTCGTTTTTGCGCACAAACTGCACCGTTTAAACTACTTACGAATCTCTTAAAGTTTTGTCGCACCTTTTTATGATGTTTTCGGATCTTCTTCTTACAGGTTCTTTCTCGATCATATTCATCACGTTTTTAGAAATTCAATTTTTCCTATTCCTTTTGAGTTCATGTTTTCCCAAGTTGTTTGCCCAAAGTATCCGCCTCCTTTGGAATCGGAGCCTTGGTTTTTCAAAACATATTATCTTTCTTCATGTATCTCTTGTTGAATTTTAGATTTAAAAAAATTGGTTATTTTTTGTTTTCTCTATTCACGAGTCATAAATCTCAAAATAAAAAAGAACAAGATTTTGTACTTCAAGTGTTCTGTATTTTTCCAATTTTGTTATCGTTGTTATTGTCTTTTGATTTCGATTCATATTTTTCTTTAAATTCATCATATATATTTTTCTTGTTCATTTTATTCTATGTTCAATCTATCTTAGGTCTTCAAATAAACAAGAGAGTGGTTGCTGTTTACGATTTCAAAAGAAAAGGTTATTAATTGGGGTTGCGACATTAAATTGTTATAACTCTTTAGTCGTGCCTCTAAATGGCTATTATAGTATATCGAATATAAGTTCGTTTCGATTCCTAAACCTTCAATGAAGGATTCGTTCAGTTCTCCTCGTTTTTGCGCACAAACTCCACCGTTTAAACTATTTATGAATCTCTTAAAGTTTTTTCGTAACTTTTTATATTGTTTTCGGATCTTTTTGTTACGGGTTCTTTCTCTATCATATTCACCACTTTCTTAGAAATTTAATTTTTTCTATTCCATTTGAGTTCATGTTTTCCCAAGTTGTTTGCCCAAAGTATCCGCCTCCTTTGGAATCGGAGCCTTGGTTTTTCAAAACATATTATCTTTCTTCATGTATGTCTTGTTGAATATTAGATTTAAAAAAATTGGTTATTTTTTGTTTTCTCTATTCACGAGTCATAAATCTCAAAATAAAAAAGAACAAGATTTTGTACTTCAAGTCTTCTGTATTTTTCCAATTTTGTTATGGCTGTTATTGTCTTTTGATTTCGATTCATATTTTTCTTTAAATTCATCATATATATTTTTCTTGTTCATTTTATTTTATGTCCAATCTATCTTAGTTCTTCAAATAAACAAGAGAGTTGTTGCTGTTTACGATTTCAAAAGAAAAGGTTATTAATTGGGGTTGCGACATTAAATTGCTATAACTCTTTAGTCATGCCTCTAAATGGCTATTATAGTATATCGAATATAAGTTTGTTTCGATTCCTAAACCTTCAATGAAGGATTCGTTCAATTCTCCTCGTTTTTGGGCACAAACTCCATCGTTTACACTACTTACGAATCTCTTAAAGTTTTGTCGCAACCTTTTGTGGTGTTTTCGGATCTTCTTCTTATGGGTTCTTTCTCGATCATATTCACCACATTCTTAGAAATTCAATTTTTCTTATTCCTTTTGAGTTCATGTTTTCCCAAGTTGTTTGCCTAAAGTATCCGCCTCCATTGGAATCCGAGCCTTGGTTTTTCAAAACATGTTATCTTTCTTCATCTATCTCTTGTTGAATTTTAGATTTAAAAAAATTGGTTATTTTTTGATTTCTCTATTCACGAGTCATAAATCTCAAATAAAAAAAGAACAAGATTTTGTACTTCAAGTCATCTGTATTTTTCCAATTTTGTTATCGTTGTTATTGTCTTTTTATTTCGATTCATATTTTTCTTTAAATTCATCATATATATTTTTCTTGTTCATTTTATTCTATGTTCAATCTATCTTAGTTCTTCAAATAAACAAGAAGGTTGTTGCTGTTTACGATTTCAAAAGAAAAGGTTATTAATTGGGGTTGTGACATTAAATTGTTATAACTCTTTAGTCCGTCCTCTAAATGGCTATTACAGTATAGCGAATATAAGTTCGTTTCGATTCCTAAACCTTCAATGAAGGATTTGTTCAGTTCTCCTCGTGTTTGGGCACAAACTCCATCGTTTACACTTCTTACGAATCTCTTAAAGATTTGTCGCACCTTTTTGTGGTGTTTTCGGATCTTCTTCTTCCGGGTTCTTTCTGATCATATTCATCACGTTCTTAGAAATTCAATTTTTCCTATTCCTTTTGATTTCATGTTTTCCCAATTTGTTTGCCCAAAGTATCCGCATCCTTTGGAATTGGAGCCTTGGTTTTTCAAAACATATTATCTTTCTTCATGTATCTCTTGTTGAATTTTAGATTTAAAAAAATAGGTTATTTTTTGTTTTCTCTATTCATGAGTCATAAATATCAAAATAAAAAAAGAACAAGATTTTGTACTTCAAGTCTTCTGTATTTTTCCAATTTTGTTATGGCTGTTATTGTCTTTTGATTTCGATTCATATTTTTCTTTAAATTCATCATATATATTTTTCTTGTTCATTTTATTCTATGTTCAATCTATCTTAGTTCTTCAAATAAACAAGAGAGTTGTTGTTGTTTACGATTTCAAAAGAAAAGGTTATTAATTGGGGTTGCGACATTAAATTGCTATAACTCTTTAGTCGTGCCTCTAAATGGCTATTATAGTATATCGAATATAAGTTCGTTTCGATTCCTAAACCTTCAATGAACGATTCGTTCAGTTCTCCTCGTTTTTGGGCACAAACTCCATCGTTTACACTACTTACGAATCTCTTAAAGTTTTGTCGCACCTTTTTGTGGTGTTTTTGGATCTTCTCCTTACGGGTTCTTTCTCGATCATATTCACCACGTTCTTAGAAATTCAATTTTTTCTATTCCTTTTGATTTCATGTTTTCCCAAGTTGTTTGCCGAAAGTATCCGCCTTCTTTGGAATCGGAGCCTTGATTTTTCAAAACATGTTATCTTTCTTCATGTATCTCTTGTTGAATTTTAGATTTAAAAAAATTGGTTATTTTTTGTTTTCTCTATTCACGAGTCATAAATCTCAAAATTAAAAAAAGAACAAGATTTTGTACTTCAAGTCTTCTGTATGTTTCCAATTTTGTTATCGCTGTTATTGTCTTTTGATTTCGATTTATATTTTTCTTTAAATTCATCATATATATTTTTCTTGTTCATTTTATTCTATGTTCAATCTATCTTAGTTCTTCAAATAAACAAGAGAGTTGTTGTTGTTTACGATTTCAAAAGAAATGGTTATTAATTGGGGTTGCGACATTAAATTGCTATAACTCTTTAGTCGTGCCTCTAAATGGCTATTATAGTATATCGAATATAAGTTCGTTTCGATTCCTAAACCTTCAATGAAGGATTCGTTCAGTTCTCCTCGTTTTTTGGCACAAACTCCATCGTTTACACTACTTACGAATCTCTTAAAGTTTTGTTGCAACCTTTTGTGGTGTTCTTGAATCTTCTTCTTACGGGTTCTTTCTCGATCATATTCACCACGATCTTAGAAATTCAATTTTTCCTATTCCTTTTGAGTTCATGTTTTCCCAAGTTGTTTGCCCAAAGTATCCGCCTCCTTTGGAATCGGAGCCTTGGTTTTTCAAAACATGTTATCTTTCTTCATGTATCTCTTGTTGAATTTTAGATTTAAAAAAATTGGTTATTTTTTGTTTTCTCTATTCACGAGTCATAAATCTCAAAATAAAAAAAGAACAAGATTTTGTACTTCAAGTCTTCTGTATTTTTCCAATTTTGTTATCGTTGTTATTGTCTTTTGATTTCGATTCATATTTTTCTTTAAATTCATCATATATATTTTTCTTGTTCATTTTATTCTATGTTCAATCTATCTTAGTTCTTCAAATAAACAAGAGAGTTGTTGTTGTTTACAATTTCAAAAGAAATGGTTATTAATTGGGGTTGTGACATTAAATTGTTATAACTCTTTAGTCGTGCCTCTAAATGGCAATTTCAGTATATCAAATATAAGTTCGTTTCGATTCCTAAACCTTCAATGAAGGATTCGTTCAGTTCTCCTCGTTTTTGCGCACAAACTCCACCGTTTACACTACTTACGAATCTCTTAAAGTTTTGTCGCACCTTTTTGTGGTGTTTTTGAATCTTCTTCTTACGGGTTCTTTCTCGATCATATTCACCACGTTCTTAGAAATTCAATTTTTCCTATTCTATTTGAGTTCATGTTTTCCCAAGTTGTTTGCCCAAAGTATCCGCCTCCTTTGGAATGGGAGCGTTGGTTTTTCAAAACATGTTATCTTTCTTCATGTATCTCTTGTTGAATTTTAGATTTAAAAAATTGGTTATTTTTTGTTTTCTCCATTCACGAGTCATAAATCTCAAAATAAAAAAAAGAACAAGATTTTGTACTTCAAGTGTTCTGTATTTTTCCAATTTTGTTATCGTTGTTATTGTCTTTTGATTTCGATTCATATTTTTCTTTAAATTCATCATATATATTTTTCTTGTTCATTTTATTCTATGTTCAATCTATCTTAGTTCTTCAAATAAACAAGAGAGTTGTTGTTGTTTACAATTTCAAAAGAAATGATTATTAATTGGGGTTGTGACATTAAATTGTTATAGTCTTTAGTCATGCCTCTAAATGGCAATTTCAGTATATCAAATATAAGTTCGTTTCGATTCCTAAACCTTCAATGAAGGATTCGTTCAGGTCTCCTCGTTTTGGGCACAAACTAAATCATTTACACTACTTACGAATCTCTTAAAGTTTTATCGCACCTTTTTGTGGCGTTTTCAGATCTTCTTCTTAAGGGTTCTTTCTCGATCATATTCACCACGTTCTTAGAAATTCAATGTTTCTTATTCCTTTTTAGTTCATGTTTTCCCAAGTTGTTTGCCCAAAGTATCCGCCTCCTTTGGAATCGGAGCCTTGGTTTTTCAAAACATGTTATCTTTCTTCATGTATCTCTTGTTGAATTTTAGATTTAAAAAAATTGGTTATTTTTTGTTTTCTCTATTCACGAGTCATAAATCTCAAAATAAAAAAAGAACAAGATTTTGTACTTCAAGTCTTCTGTATTTTTCCAATTTTGTTATCGTTGTTATTGTCTTTTGATTTCGATTCATATTTTTCTTTAAATTCATCATATATATTTTTCTTGTTCATTTTATTCTATGTTCAATCTATCTTAGTTCTTCAAATAAACAAGAGAGTTGTTGCTGTTTACGATTTCAAAAGAAAAGGTTATTAATTGGGGTTGCGACATTAAATTGCTATAACTCTTTAGTCGTGCCTCTAAATGGCTATTATAGTATATCGAATATAAGTTCGTTTCGATTCCTAAACCTTCAATGAAGGATTCGTTCAGTTCTCCTCGTTTTTGGGCACAAACTCCATCGTTTACACTACTTACGAATCTCTTAAAGTTTTGTCGCAACCTTTTGTGGTGTTTTTGGATCTTCTTCTTATGGGTTCTTTCTCGATCATATTCACCACATTCTTAGAAATTCAATTTTTCCTATTCCTTTTGAGTTCATGTTTTCCCAAGTTGTTTGCCCAAAGTATCCGCCTCCTTTGGAATCGGAGCCTTGGTTTTTCAAAACTTGTTATCTTTCTTCATGTATCTCTTGCTGAGTTTTAGATTTAAAAAATTGGTTATTTTTTGTTTTCTCTATTCACGAGTCATAAATCTCAAAATAAAAAAAGAACAAGATTTTGTACTTCAAGTCTTCTGTATTTTTCCAATTTTGTTATCGCTGTTATTGTCTTTTGATTTCGATTCATATTTTTCTTTAAATTCATCATATATATTTTTCTTGTTCATTTTATTCTATGTTCAATCTATCTTAGTTCTTCAAATAAACAAGAGAGTTGTTGCTGTTTACGATTTCAAAAGAAAAGGTTATTAATTGGGGTTGCGACATTAAATTGCTATAACTCTTTAGTCGTGCCTCTAAATGGCTATTATAGTATATCGAATATAAGTTCATTTCGATTCCTAAATCTTCAATGAAGGTTCCTTCAGTTCTCCTCATTTTTGGGCAAAAACTCCATCGTTTACACTACTTACGAATCTCTTAAGGTTTTGTCGCAACCTTTTGTGGTGTTTTCGGATCTTCTTCTTACAGGTTCTTTCTCGATCATATTCACCACGTTCTTTGAAATTTAATTTTTCCTATTCCTTTTGAGTTCATGTTTTCCCAAGTTGTTTGCCCAAGTATCCGCCTCCTTTGGAATCGGAGCCTTGGTTTTTCAAAACATATTATCTTTCTTCATGTATCTCTTGTTGAATTTTAGATTTAAAAAAATTGGTTATTTTTTGTTTTCTCTATTCACGAGTCATAAATCTCAAAATAAAAAAGAACAAGATTTTGTACTTCAAGTGTTCTGTATTTTTCCAATTTTGTTATCGTTGTTATTGTCTTTTGATTTCGATTCATAGTTTTCTCTAAATTCATCATATATATTTTTCTTCTTCATTTTATTCTATGTTCAATCTATCTTAGGTCTTCAAATAAATAAGAGAGTTGTTGCTGTTTACGATTTCAAAAGAAAAGGTTATTAATTGGGGTTGTGACATTAAATTGTTATAACTCTTTAGTCGGGCCTCAAAATGACTATTACAGTATATCGAATATAAGTTCGTTTCGATTCCTAAACCTTCAATGAAGGATTCGTCCAGTTCTCCTCGGTTTTGGGCCCAAAATCCATCGTTTACACTACTTACGAATCTCTTAAAGTTTTATCGCAACTTTTTGTAGTGTTTTCGGATCTTCTTCTTGCAAGTTCTCTCTCGATCATATTCACCATGTTCTTAGAAATTCAATTTTTCCTATTCCTTTGAGTTCATGTTTTCCCAAGTTGTTTGCCGAAAGTATCCTCCTTCTTTGGAATCGGAGCCTTGATTTTTCAAAACGTGTTATCTTTCTTCATGTATCTCTTGTTGAATTTTAGATTTAAAAAAATTGGTTATTTTTTGTTTTCTCTATTCACGAGTCATAAATCTAAAAATAAGAAAAAGAACAAGATTTTGTACTTCAAGTCTTCTGTATTTTTCCAATTTTGTTACCGTTGTTATTGTCTTTTGATTTCGATTCATATTTTTCTTTAAATTCATCATATATATTTTTCTTGTTCATTTTATTCTATGTTCAATCTATCTTAGTTCTTCAAATAAACAAGAGAGTTGTTGTTGTTTACGATTTCAAAAGAAAAGGTTATTAATTGGGGTTGCGACATTAAATTGCTATAACTCTTTAGTCGTGCCTCTAAATGGCTATTATAGTATATCGAATATAAGTTCGTTTCGATTCCTAAACCTTCAATGAAGGATTCGTTCAGTTGTCCTCGTTTTTGGGCACAAACTCCATCGTTTACACTACTTACGAATCTCTTAAAATTTTGTCACAACTTTTTATGGTGTTTTCGAATCTTCTTCTTACAGGTTCTTTCTCGATCATATTCACCACGTTCTTAGAAATTCAATTTTTCCTATTCCTTTTGAGTTCATGTTTTCCCAAGTTGTTTGCCCAAAGTATCCGCCTCCTTTGGAATCGGAGCCTTGGTTTTTCAAAACATGTTATCTTTCTTCATGTATCTCTTGTTGAATTTTAGATTTAAAAAAATTGTTTATTTTTTGTTTTCTCTATTCACGAGTCATAAATCTCAAAATAAAAAAAGAACAAGATTTTGTACTTCAAGTCTTCTGTATTTTTCCAATTTTGTTATCTTTGTTATTGTCTTTTGATTTCGATTCATATTTTTCTTTAAATTCATCATATATATTTTTCTTGTTCATTTTATTCTATGTTCAATCTATCTTAGTTCTTCAAATAAACAAGAGAGTTGTTGTTGTTTACGATTTCAAAAGAAAAGGTTATTAATTGGGGTTGCGACATTAAATTGCTATAACTCTTTAGTCGTGCCTCTAAATGGCAATTATAGTATATCAAATATAAGTTTGTTTCGATTCCTAAACCTTCAATGAAGGATTCGTCCAGTTCTCCTCGTTTTTGGGCCCAAAATCCATAATTACACTACTTACGAATCTCTTAAACTTTTGTCGCAACTTTTTGTGGTGTTTTCGGATCTTCTTCTTGGAAGTTCTTTCTCGATCATATTCACCATGTTCTTAGAAATTCAATTTTTCCTATTATATTTGAGTTCATGGTTTCCCAAGTTGTTTGCAAAAAGTATCCTCCTCCTTTGGAATCGAAGCCTTGGTTTTTCAAAACATATTATATTTCTTCATCTACCTCTTGTTGAATTTTAGATTTAAAAAAATTGGTTATTTTTTGTTTTCTCTATTCACGAGTCATAAATCTCAAAATAAAAAAAAAGAACAAGATTTTGTACTTCTAGTCTTCTGTATTTTTCCAATTTTGTTATCGTTGTTATTGTCTTTTGATTTCGATTCATATTTTTCTTTAAATTCATCATATATATTTTTCTTGTTCATTTTATTCTATGTTCAATCTATCTTAGGTCTTCAAATAAACAAGAGAGTGGTTGCTGTTTACGATTTCAATAGAAAAGGTTATTAATTGGGGTTGCGACGTTAAATTGCTAAAACTCTTTAGTCGTGCCTCTAAATGGCTATTATAGTATAGCGAATATAAGTTCGTTTCGATTCCTAAACATTCAATGAAGGATTCGTCCAGTTCTCCTCGTTTTTGGGCCCAAAATCCATCGTTTACACTACTTACGAATCTCTTAAAGTTTTGTCGCACCTTTTTGTGGTGTTTTTGAATCTTCTTCTTACGGGTTCTTTCTCGATCATATTCATTACGTTTTTAGAAATTCAATTTTTCCTATTCTATTTGAGTTCATGTTTTCCCAAGTTGTTTGCCCAAAGTATCCGCCTCCTTTGGAATCGGAGCCTTGGTTTTTCTAAACATATTATCTTTCTTCATCTATCTCTTGTTGAATTTTAGATTAGAAAAATTGGTTATTTTTTGTTTTCTCTATTCACGAGTCATAAATCTTCAAATAAAAAAGAACAAGATTTTGTACTTCAAGTCTTATGTATTTTTCAAATTTTGTTATCGTTGTTATTGTCTTTTTATTTCGATTAATATTTTTCTTTAAATTCATCATATATATTTTTCTTGTTCATTTTATTCTATGTTCAATCTATCTTAGATCTTCAAATAAACAAGAAGGTTGTTGCTGTTTACGATTTCAAAAGAAAAGGTTATTAATTGGGGTTGTGACATTAAATTGTTATAACTCTTTAGTCGTGCCTCTAAATGGCTATTATAGTATAGCGAATATAAGTTCGTTTCGATTCCTAAACCTTCAATGAAGGATTCGTTCAGTTCTCCTTGTGTTTGGGCACAAACTCCATCGTTTACACTTCTTACGAATCTCTTAAAATTTTGTCGCACCTTTTTGTGGTGTTTTCGGATCTTCTTCTTACGGGTTCTTTCTCGATCATATTCACCACGTTCTTAGAAATTCAATTTTTCCTATTCCTTTTGAGTTCATGTTTTCCCAAGTTGTTTGCCCAAAGTATCCGCCTCCTTTGGAATCGGAGCCTTGGTTTTTCAAAACATGTTATCTTTCTTCATGTATCTCTTGTTGAATTTTAGATTTAAAAAAATTGGTTATTTTTTGTTTTCTCTATTCACGAGTCATAAATCTCAAAATAAAAGAAAAGAACAAGATTTTGTACTTGAAGTCTTCTTATTTTTCCAATTTTGTTATCGTTGTTATTGTCTTTTGATTTCGATTCATATTTTTCTTTAAATTCATCATATATATTTTTCTTGTTCATTTTATTCTATGTTCAATCTATCTTAGTTCTTTAAATAAACAAGAAGGTTGTTGCTGTTTAGGATTTCAAAAGAAAAGATTATTAATTGGGGTTGTGACATTAAATTGTTATAACTCTTAAGTCATGTCTCTAAATGGCTATTATAGTATATCGAATATAAGTTCATTTCGATTCCTAAATCTTCAATGAAGGTTTCCTTCAGTTCTCCTCGTTTTTGGGCACAAACTCCATCGTTTACACTACTTACGAATCTCTTAAAGTTTTGTCGCAACCTTTGGTGGTGTTTTCTTATCTTCTTCTTGCAAGTTTTCTCTCGATCATTTTCACCACGTTCTTAGAAATTCAATTTTTCCTATTCCTTTGAGTTCATGTTTTCCCAAGTTGTTTGCTCAAAGTATCCGCCTCCTTTGGAATCGGAGCGTTGGATTTTCAAAACATGTTATCTTTCTTCATGTATCTCTTGTTGAATTTTAGATTTAAAAAAATTGGTTATTTTTTGTTTTCTCTATTCACGAGTCATAAATCTCAAAATAAAAAAAAGAACAAGATTTTGTACTTTTAGTCTTCCGTATTTTTCCAATTTTGTTATCGCTGTTATTGTCTTTTGATTTCGATTCATATTTTTCTTTAAATTCATCATATATATTTTTCTTGTTCATTTTATTCTATGTTCAATCTATCTTAGGTCTTCAAATAAACAAGAGAGTTGTTGCTGTTTACGATTTCAAAAGAAAAGGTTATTAATTGGGGTTGCGACATTAAATTGCTATAACTCTTTAGTCGTGCCTCTAAATGGCTATTATAGTATATCGAGTATAAGTTCGTTTCGATTCCTAAACCTTCAATGAAGGATTTGTTCAGTTCTCCTCGTGTTTGGGCACAAACTCCATCGTTTACACTTCTTACGAATCTCTTAAAGTGTTGTCGCACCTTTTTGTGGTGTTTTCGGATCTTCTTCTTGGAAGTTCTTTCTCGATCATATTCACCACGTTCTTAGAAATTCAATTTTTTCAATTCCTTTTGAGTTCATGTTTTCCCAAGTTGTTTGCCCAAAGTATCCGCCTCCTTTGGAATCGGAGCCTTGGTTTTTCAAAACATGTTATCTTTCTTCATGTATCTCTTGTTGAATTTTAGATTTAAAAAAATTGGTTATTTTTTGTTTTCTCTATTCACGAGTCATAAATCTCAAAATAAAAAAAGAACAAGATTTTGTACTTCAAGTCTTCTGTATTTTTCCAATTTTGTTATCGTTGTTATTGTCTTTTGATTTCGATTCATATTTTTCTTTAAATTCATCATATATATTTTTCTTGTTCATTTTATTCTATGTTCAATCTATCTTAGTTCTTCAAATAAACAAGAGAGTTGTTGCTGTTTACGATTTCAAAAGAAAAGGTTATTAATTGGGGTTGCGACATTAAATTGCTATAACTCTTTAGTCGTGCCTCTAAATGGCTATTATAGTATAGCGAATATAAGTTCGTTTCGATTCCTAAACCTTCAATGAAGGATTCGTCTAGTTCTCCTCGTTTTTGGGCACAAACTCCATCGTTTACACTACTTATGTATCTCTTAAAGTTTTGTCGCAACCTTTTGTGGTGTTTTTGGATATTCTTCTTATTGGTTCTTTCTCGATCATATTCACCACGTTCTTAGAAATTCAATTTTTTCAATTCCTTTTGAGTTCATGTTTTCCCAAGTTGTTTGCCCAAAGTATCCGCCTCCTTTGGAATCGGAGCCTTGGTTTTTCAAAACATGTTATCTTTCTTCATGTATCTCTTGTTGAATTTTAGATTTAAAAAAATTGGTTATTTTTTGTTTTCTCTATTCACGAGTCATAAATCTCAAAATAAAAAAAGAACAAGATTTTGTACTTCAAGTGTTCTGTATTTTTCCAATTTTGTTATCGTTGTTATTGTCTTTTGATTTCGATTCATATTTTTCTTTAAATTCATCATATATATTTTTCTTGTTCATTTTATTCTATGTTCAATCTATCTTATGTCTTCAAATAAACAAGAGAGTTGTTGCTGTTTACGATTTCAAAAGAAAAGGTTATTAATTGGGGTTGCGACATTAAATTGCTAAAACTCTTTAGTCGTGCCTCTAAATGGCTATTATAGTATAGCGAATATAAGTTCGTTTCGATTCCTAAACCTTCAATGAAGGATTCGTCCAGTTCTCCTCATTTTTGGGCACAAACTCCATCGTTTACACTACTTACGAATCTCTTAAAGTTTTGTCGCAACCTTTTGTGGTGTTTTTGGATCTTCTTCTTATAGGTTCTTTCTCGATCATATTCACCACGTTCTTAGAAATTCAATTTTTCCTATTCCTTTTGAGTTCATGTTTTCCCAAGTTGTTTGCCCAAAGTATCCGCCTTCTTTGGAATCGGAGCCTTGATTTTTCAAAACATGTTATCTTTCTTCATGTATCTCTTGTTGAATTTTAGATTTGAAAAAATTGGTTATTTTTTGTTTTCTCTATTCACGAGTCATAAATCTCAAAATAAAAAAAAGAACAAGATTTTGTACTTCAAGTCTTCTGTATTTTTCCAATTTTGTTACCGTTGTTATTGTCTTTTGATTTCGATTCATATTTTTCTTTAAATTCATCATATATATTTTTCTTGTTCATTTTATTCTATGTTCAATCTATCTTAGTTCTTCAAATAAACAAGAGAGTTGTTGCTGTTTACGATTTCAAAAGAAAAGGTTATTAATTGGGGTTGCGACATTAAATTGCTATAACTCTTTAGTCGTGCCTCTAAATGGCTATTATAGTATATCGAGTATAAGTTCGTTTCGATTCCTAAACCTTCAATGAAGGATTCGTTCAGTTCTCCTCGTTTTGGGGCACAAACTCCATCGTTTACACTACTTATGAATCTCTTAAAGTTTTGTGGCAACTTTTTGTGGTGTTTTCGGATCTTCTTATTATAGGTTCTTTCTCGATCATATTCACCACGTTCTTAGAAATTCAATTTTTCCTATTCCTTTTGAGTTCATGTTTTCCCAAGTTGTTTGCCCAAAGTATCCGCCTCCTTTGGAATCGGAGCCTTGGTTTTCCAAAACATGTTATCTTTCTTCATGTATCTCTTGTTGAATTTTAGATTTAAAAAAATTGGTTATTTTTTGTTTTCTCTATTCACGAGTCATAAATCTCAAAATTAAAAAAAGAACAAGATTTTGTACTTCAAGTGTTCTGTATTTTTCCAATTTTGTTATCGTTGTTATTGCCTTTTGATTTCGATTCATATTTTTCTTTAAATTCATCATATATATTTTTCTTGTTCATTTTATTCTATGTTCAATCTATCTTAGTTCTTCAAATAAACAAGATAGTTGTTGTTGTTTAGGATTTCCAAACAAAAGGTTATTAATTGGGGTTGCGACATTAAATTGCTATAACTCTTTAGTCATGCCTCTAAATGGCTTTTATAGTATATCGAATATAAGTTTGTTTCGATTCCTAAACCTTCAATGAAGGATTCGTTCAGTTGTCCTCGTTTTTGGGCACAAACTCCATCGTTTACACTACTTATGAATCTCTTAAAGTTTTGTCGCAACCTTTTATGGTGTTTTCGGATATTCTTATTATAGGTTCTTTCTCGATCATATTCACCACGTTCTTCGAAATTCAATTTTTCCTATTCCTTTGGAGTTCATGTTTTCCCAAGTTGTTTGCCCAAAGTATCCGCCTCCTTTGGAATCGGAGCGTTGGTTTTTGAAAACATGTTATCTTTCTTCATGTATCTCTTGTTGAATTTTAGATTTTAAAAAATTGGTAATTTTTTGTTTTCTCCATTCACGAGTCATAAATCTCAAAATAAAAAAAGAACAAGATTTTGTACTTCAAGTGTTCTGTATTTTTCCAATTTTGTTATCGTTGTTATTGTCTTTTGATTTCGATTCATATTTTTCTTTAAATTCATCATATATATTTTTCTTGTTCATTTTATTCTATGTTCAATCTATCTTAGTTCTTCAAATAAACAAGAGAGTTGTTGCTGTTTACGATTTCAAAAGAAATGGTTATTAATTGGGGTTGCGACATTAAATTGCTTAAACTCTTTAGTCGTGCCTCTAAATGGCTATTATAGTATAGCGAATATAAGTTCGTTTCGATTCCTAAACCTTCAATGAAGGATTCGTCTAGTTCTCCTCGTTTTTGGGCACAAACTCCATCGTTTACACTACTTATGAATCTCTTAAAGTTTTTTTGTAACTTTTTATGGTGTTTTCGGATCTTCTTCTTACAGGTTCTTTCCCGATCATATTCATCACGTTTTTAGAAATTCAATTTTTCCTATTCCTTTTGAGTTCATGTTTTCCCAAGTTGTTTGCCCAAAGTATCCGCCTCCTTTGGAATCGGAGCCTTGGTTTTTCAAAACATATTATCTTTCTTCATGTATCTCTTGTTGAATTTTAGATTTAAAAAAATTGGTTATTTTTTGTTTTCTCTATTCACGAGTCATAAATCTCAAAATAAAAAAGAACAAGATTTTGTACTTCAAGTGTTCTGTATTTTTCCAATTTTGTTATCGTTGTTATTGTCTTTTGATTTCGATTCATTGTTTTCTTTAAATTCATCATATATATTTTTCTTCTTCATTTTATTCTATGTTCAATCTATCTTAGTTCTTCAAATAAACAAGAGAGTTGTTGCTGTTTACGATTTCAAAAGAAATGGTTATTAATTGGGGTTGCGACATTAAATTGCTATAACTCTTTAGTCGTGCCTCTAAATGGCAATTTCAGTATATCAAATATAAGTTCGTTTCGATTCCTAAACCTTCAATGAAGGATTCGTTCAGTTCTCTTCGTTTTTGCGCACAAACTCCACCGTTTACACTACTTACTAATCTCTTAAAGTTTTGTCGCACCTTTTGTGGTGTTTTCGGATATTCTTATTATAGGTTCTTTCTCGATCATATTCACCACGTTCTTCGAAATTCAATTTTTCCTATTCCTTTGGGATTCATGTTTTCCCAAGTTGTTTGCCCAAAGTATCCGCCTCCTTTGGAATCGGAGCCTTGGTTTTTCAAAACATGTTATCTTTCTTCATGTTCTCTTGTTGAATTTTAGATTTAAAAAAATTGGTTATTTTTTGTTTTCTCTATTCACCAGTCATAAATCTCAAAATAAAAAAAGAACAAGATTTTGTACTTCAAGTCTTCTGTATTTTTCCAATTTTGTTATCGCTGTTATTGTCTTTTGATTTCGATTCATATTTTTCTTTAAATTCATCAAATATATTTTTCTTGTTCATTATATTCTATGTTCAATCTATCTTAGGTCTTCAAATAAACAAGAGTGTTGTTGCTGTTTACGATTTCAAAAGAAAAGGTTATTAATTGGGGTTGCGACATTAAATTGCTTAAACTCTTTAGTCGTGCCTCTAAATGGCTATTATAGTATAGCGAATATAAGTTCGTTTCGATTCCTAAACCTTCAATGAAGGATTCGTCCAGTTCTCCTCGTTTTTGGGCACAAAATCCATCGTTTACACTACTTACGAATCTCTTAAAGTTTTGTCGCAACTTTTTGTGGTGTTTTCGGATCTTCTTCTTGCAGGTTCTTTCTCGATCATATTCCCCACATTCTTAGAAATTCAATTTTTCCTATTCCTTTTGAGTTCATGTTTTCCCAAGTTGTTTTCCCAAAGCATCTGACTCCTTTGGAATCGGAGCGTTGGTTTTTCAAAACATGTTATCTTTCTTCATGTATCTCTTGTTGAATTTTAGATTAAAAAATTGGTTATTTTTTGTTTTCTCTATTCACGAGTCATAAATCTCAAAATAAAAAAAAAGAACAAGATTTTGTACTTCAAGTGTTCTGTATTTTTCCAATTTTGTTATCGTTGTTATTGTCTTTGGATTTCGATTCATATTTTTCTTTAAATTCATCATATATATTTTTCTTGTTCATTTTATTCTATGTTCAATCTATCTTACTTCTTCAAATAAACAAGAGAGTTGTTGCTGTTTACGATTTCAAAAGAAATGGTTATTAATTGGGGTTGCGACATTAAATTGCTTAAACTCTTTAGTCGTGCCTCTAAATGGCTATTATAGTATAGCGAATATAAGTTCGTTTCGATTCCTAAACCTTCAATGAAGGATTCGTCAAGTTCTCCTCGTTTTTGGGCACAAAATCCATCGTTTACACTACTTATGAATATCTTAAAGTTTTGTCGCAACTTTTTGTGGTGTTTTCGGATGTTCTTCTTGTAGGTTCTTTCTCGATCATATTCACCACATTCTTAGAAATTCAATTTTTCCTATTCCTTTTGAGTTCATGTTTTCCCAAGTTGTTTGCCCAAAGTATCCGCCTCCTTTGGAATCGGAGCGTTGGTTTTTCAAAACATGTTATCTTTCTTCATGTATCTCTTGTTGAATTTTAGATTTAAAAAAATTGGTTATTTTTGTTTTCTCTATTCACGAGTCATAAATCTCAAAATAAAAAAAAGAACAAGATTTTGTACTTCAAGTCTTCTGTATTTTTCCAATTTTGTTATCGTTGTTATTGTCTTTTGATTTCGATTCATATTTTTCTCTAAATTCATCATATATATTTTTCTTGTTCATTTTATTCTATGTTCAATCTATCTTAGGTCTTCAAATAAAAAAGAGAGTTGTTGCTGTTTACGATTTCAAAAGAAATGGTTATTAATTGGGGTTGTGACATTAAATTGTTATAACTCTTTAGTCGGGCCTCTAAATGGCTATTAAAGTATAGCGAATATAAGTTCGTTTCGATTCCTAAACCTTCAATGAAGGATTCGTCCAGTTGTCCACATTTTTGGGCACAAACTCCATCGTTTACACTACTTACGAATCTATTAAAGTTTTTTCGTAACTTTTTATGGTGTTTTCGGATCTTCTTGTTACGGGTTCTTTCTCTATCATATTCACCACTTTCTTAGAAATTCAATTTTTCCTATTCCATTTGAGTTCATGTTTTCCCAAGTTGTTTGCCCAAAGTATCCGCCTCCTTTGCAATCAGAGTCTTCGTTTTTCAAAACATGTTATCTTTCTTCATCTATCTCTTGTTTAATTTTAGATTTAAAAAAATTGGTTATTTTTTGTTTTCTCTATTCACGAGTCATAAATCTCAAAATAAAAGAAAAGAACAAGATTTTGTACTTTTAGTCTTCCGTATTTTTCCAATTTTGTTATCGCTGTTATTGTCTTTTGATTTCGATTCATATTTTTCTTTAAATTCATCATATATATTTTTCTTGTTCATTTTATTCTATGTTCAATCTATCTTAGTTCTTCAAATAAACAAGAGAGTTGTTGTTGTTTACGATTTCAAAAGAAATGGTTATTAATTGGGGTTGCGACATTAAATTGCTTAAACTCTTTAGTCGTGCCTCTAAATGGCTATTATAGTATAGCGAATATAAGTTCGTTTCGATTCCTAAACCTTCAATGAAGGATTCGTCAAGTTCTCCTCGTTTTTGGGCACAAAATCCATCGTTTACACTACTTACAAATCTCTTAAAGTTTTGTCGCAACTTTTTGTGGTGTTTTCGGATATTCTTCTTGCAGGTTCTTTCTCGATCATATTCACCACGTTCTTCGAAATTCAATTTTTTCTATTCCTTATGAGTTCATGTTTTCCCAAGTTGTTTGCCCAAAGTATCCGCCTCCTTTGGAATCGGAGCCTTGGTTTTTCAAAACATGTTATCTTTCTTCATGTATCTCTTGTTGAATTTTAGATTTAAAAAAATTGGTTATTTTTTGTTTTCTCTATTCACGAGTCATAAATCTCAAAATAAAAAAAGAACAAGATTTTGTACTTCAAGTGTTCTGTATTTTTCCAATTTTGTTATCGTTGTTATTGTCTTTTGATTTCGATTCATATTTTTCTTTAAATTCATCATATATATTTTTCATGTTCATTTTATTCTATGTTCAATCTATATTAGGTCTTCAAATAAACAAGAGAGTGGTTTTTGTTTACGATTTCAATACGAAAGGTTATTAATTGGGGTTGCGACATTAAATTGCTAAAACTCTTTAGTCGTGCCTCTAAATGGCTATTATAGTATAGCGAATATAAGTTCGTTTCGATTCCTAAACCTTCAATGAAGGATTCGTCCAGTTCTCCTCGTTTTTGGGCACAAACTCCATCGTTTACACTACTTATGAATCTCTTAAAGTTTTGTCGCAACCTTTTATGGTGTTTTCGGATATTCTTATTATAGGTTCTTTCTCGATCATATTCACCACGTTCTTCGAAATTCAATTTTTCCTATTCCTTTGGAGTTCATGTTTTCCCAAGTTGTTTGCCCAAAGTATCCGCCTCCTTTGGAATCGGAGCCTTGGTTTTCCAAAACATGTTATCTTTCTTCATGTATCTCTTGTTGAATTTTAGATTTAAAAAAATTGGTTATTTTTTGTTTTCTCTATTCACGAGTCATAAATCTCAAAATAAAAAAAAGAACAAGATTTTGTACTTCAAGTGTTCTGTATTTTTCCAATTTTGTTATCGTTGTTATTGTCTTTTGATTTCGATTCATATTTTTCTTTAAATTCATCATATATATTTTTCTTGTTCATTTTATTCTATGTTCAATCTATCTTAGTTCTTCAAATAAACAAGAGAGTTGTTGCTGTTTACGATTTCAAAAGAAATGGTTATTAATTGGGGTTGCGACATTAAATTGCTTAAACTCTTTAGTCGTGCCTCTAAATGGCTATTATAGTATAGCGAATATAAGTTCGTTTCGATTCCTAAACCTTCAATGAAGGATTCGTCCAGTTCTCCTCGTTTTTGGGCACAAAATCCATCGTTTACACTACTTACGAATCTCTTAAAGTTTTGTCGCAACTTTTTGTGGTGTTTTCGGATCTTCTTCTTGCAGGTTCTTTCTCGATCATATTCACCACATTCTTAGAAATTCAATTTTTTCTATTCCTTTTGAGTTCATGTTTTCCCAAGTTGTTTGCCGAAAGTATCCGCCTCCTTTGGAATCGGAGCCTTGGTTTTCCAAAACATGTTATCTTTCTTCATGTATCTCTTGTTGAATTTTAGATTTAAAAAAATTGGTTATTTTTTGTTTTCTCCATTCACGAGTCATAAATCTCAAAATAAAAAAAAGAACAAGCTTTTGTACATCAAGTCTTCTGTATTTTTTCAATTTTGTTATCGCTGTTATTGTCTTTTGATTTGATTCATATTTTTCTTTAAATTCATCATATATATTTTTCTTGTTCATTTTATTCTATGTTCAATCTATCTTAGTTCTTCAAATAAACAAGATAGTTGTTGCTGTTTACGATTTCAAAGAAATGGTTATTAATTGGGGTTGCGACATTAACTTGCTTAAACTCTTTAGTCGTGCCTCTAAATGGCTTTTATAGTATATCGAATATAAGTTTGTTTCGATTCCTAAACCTTCAATGAAGGATTCGTTCAGTTGTCCTCGTTTTTGGGCACAAACTCCATCGTTTACACTACTTACGAATCTCTTAAAGTTTTGTCGCAACCTTTTGTGGTGTTTTCGGATATTCTTATTATAGGTTCTTTCTCGATCATATTGACCACGTTCTTCGAAATTCAATTTTTTCTATTCCTTTTGAGTTCATGTTTTCCCAAGTTGTTTGCCCAAAGTATCCGCCTTTTTTGGAATCGGAGCGTTGGTTTTTCAAAACATGTTATCTTTCTTCATTTATCTCTTGTTGAATTTTAGATTTAAAAAAAATTGGTTATTTTTTGTTTTCTCTATTCACGAGTCATAAAGCTCAAAATAAAAAAAGAACATGATTTTGTATTT
Organism: Hippophae gyantsensis; assembly: GCA_030763125.1. Classification (NCBI taxonomy): domain Eukaryota; kingdom Viridiplantae; phylum Streptophyta; class Magnoliopsida; order Rosales; family Elaeagnaceae; genus Hippophae; species Hippophae gyantsensis. Next base: position 36,498,384 of record CM061030.1, read on the forward strand.
CAAGTGTTCTGTATTTTTCCAATTTTGTTATGGCTGTTATTGTCTTTTGATTGCGATTCATGTTTTTCTTTAAATTCATCATATATATTTTTCTTGTTCATTTTATTCTATGTTCAATCTATCTTAGTTCTTCAAATAAACAAGAAAGTTGTTGTTGTTTACGATTTCAAAAGAAAAGGTTATTAATTGGGGTTACGACATTAAATTTTTATAACTCTTTAGTCGTGCCTCTAAATGGCTATTATAGTATATCGAATAAAAGTTCATTTCGATTCCTAAACCTTCAATGAAGGATTCGTTCAGGTCTTCTCGTTTTTATCGCACCTTTTTGTGGTGTTTTTAGATCTTCTTCTTACGGGTTCTTTCTCGATCATATTCACCACGTTCTTAGAAATTCAATTTTTCCTATTCCTTTTGAGTTCATGTTTTCCCAAGTTGTTTGCCCAAGTATCCGCCTCCTTTGGAATTGGAGCCTTGGTTTTTCAAAACATGTTATCTTTCTTCATGTATCTCTTGTTGAATTTTAGATTTAAAAAAATTTGTTATTTTTTGTTTTCTCTATTCACGAGTCATAAATCTCAAAATAAAAAAAGAACAAGATTTTGTACTTCAAGTCTTCTGTATTTTTCCAATTTTGTTATGGCTGTTATTGTCTTTTGATTTCATTTCAAATTTTTCTTTAAATTCATCATATATATTTTTCTTCTTCATTTTATTCTATGTTCAATATATCTTAGTTCTTCAAATAAACAAGAGAGTTTTTGTTGTTTACGATTTCAAAAGAAATGGTTATTAATTGGGGTTGTGACATTAAATTGCTATAACACTTTAGTCATGCCTCTAAATGGCTATTATAGTATATCGAATATAAGTTCGTTTCGATTCCTAAACCTTTAATGAAGGATTCGTCCAGTTCTCCTCGTTTTTGGGCACAAAATCCATCGTTTACACTACTTACGAATCTCTTAAAGTTTTGTCGCAACCTTTTGTGGTGTTTTTGGATCTTCTTCTTACAGGTTCTTTCTCGATCATATTCACCACATTCTTAGAAATTCAATTTTTCCTATTCCTTTTGAGCTCATGTTTTCCCAAGTTGTTTGCCCAAAGTATCCGCCTCCTTTGGAATCGGAGCCTTGGTTTTTCAAAACATGTTATCTTTCTTCATGTATCTCTTGTTGAATTTTAGATTTAAAAAAATTGGTTATTTTTTGTTTTCTCTATTCACGAGTCATAAATCTCAAAATAAAAGAAAAGAACAAGATTTTGTACTTGAAGTCTTCTGTATTTTCCAATTTTGTTATCGTTGTTATTGCCTTTTTATTTCGATTCATATTTTTCTATAAATTCATAATATATATTTATCTTGTTCATTTTATTCTATGTTCAATGTATCTTAGTTCTTGAAATAAACAAGAAGGTTGTTGCTGTTTACGATTTCAAAAGAAAAGGTTATTTATTGGGGGTGCGACATTAAATTGTTATAACTCTTTAGTTGTGCCTCTAAATGGCTATTATATTATATCGAATATAAGTTAATTTTGATTCGTAAATCTTTCAATGAAGCATTCGTTGGCTTCTCCTGGGTTTTAGACTTTGATCGGGGCAAAGCAGCATCGCCGATCCTCGCCTGCTCATTTGGTTTTATCTATTTATAAAACTCTCGCAAGTGCACGAATCATTACGTAGAAAATGATATGTATACTCCCAAGGTCGATCTAAGGAAGGAATGTATGTGGTTTTTAATTTATTATTCAAACTTTTAAAAACGAAATTAAATCCTAAACATCCTGTCACGATATTTTAGGGTTTTGTGTTTTTAATCTACTTACATAAAAATAAACATAGATTCAATAAACATTTATGCAAATTTTATCATTTATAATGGTGGAGTATTTATGGATATAATAATTAAGTTAATTATGCTTGCTCATATTAATTAGGTTATTAAAGATATGATTTGATATTTATTGATTCTCTCTTTTTTATATGAGTACCACCTTTGGTGGGGTTAGATATTCTTTGTTAACTATGGGTGGGGTTGATAACTAATTTGGTTAATTAAATTAATTGGTTTTTCTAAGAGATTGAAAATGAACCATTTAAATGCCACCTTTGGTGGGGTGAGACATTTTAAACTTTATTCAAGGTGTCCAAATTAAACCTAAGAATTTAATTATCCGAGTACTAACTTTCAAGTTTTAAAACCACTACTGAAAACATGTTGTTAATACATTTTCAGATAATAATTCTTATAAAAACTTTTGAAATAGAGCTTCACTCTAACTACCGGGCGATTGTACCAACAAATAAAAGAGCACTACTCTAAATTAGACCGGATAACTAAACCTTAAAATCTAATTTTTCATTTAAGTTTGTAATGAAAAATAATATATTTCTCTCTAACATTCTTAATATAAAATCTTGAATAAAAATAAAATCAATTCATTTTAGAGATTTTTACCTATTTAATATTTATGAGCATAACAACGTTATTATTATATCATGTTTACAAATAGCCAACACAGCTTAAATTTAATCACGGACAAATTAAATATAACATGTAAGAATAAAGCATAAAAAATAAGCGTAAAGAAAATAAAATCATACGAACTTGATGCTATTCCCGTTGTTGGAAAACACTCAGTGAATTTGAACTCCCATTTATTGAATCGAAAAGCTAATAAATTACAAAACATATAACTAGTTCTTCCCAAAAAGGAAAAACTCTAAAACTAAGAGAAATAAAATAAGAAAAGTTAAAAACTAAAAAAAACAAAAAAAATCTAAGAAAAGAGAGAAAGAGAGAGAGAAGAGAATGTGTTTTTGAGGCAGTGTTTAGAAGTGAAGAGAAGCATTGTTTATAGGTGAAGATGGAGAGAAAAAGTGGGGAAAAAATGTTAAAAAATTATGAAAACGTGAGTGGTATTGTGATCATCTTGAGAACGTCAGCATGACAGGTGGTCAACAGCGTGAAAAATGGGCGAAATGGCGCGTGGAACTGGGAATGGGCGCGTTGATGTGGCGTGAGCTCTTGGCCAAGTGATCTGTGCGGCACGATTTTTCTCCTTTTTGACATTTTTGACCTTTTTTGACCCATTTTATCCAATTTTTTCCATATTTATTGACCTTTCCCCGTTTATTTATTAATATATTTGTGATGTATTGCTTCGTATTCCTTTTTTGAGTCTTTAAGTTACGTTTTTAAGCCAAAATACCTGAAAAACAATAAAAATACCCGTGATTCCGAAAAAGACAAATATATATAAATATATGATAAAACATATAAATATATATATATATATATATATATTAATCAATTAATGTGCATAAAATCATGGTTATTTTAGTGCTTTTTGAGCACTCATCAGGCACAAAATCCATCGTTTACTCTACTTACGAATCTCTTAAAGTTTTATCGCAACTTTTTATGGTGTTTTCGGATCTTCTTCTTACAGGTTCTTTCTCGATCATATTCACCACGTTCTTAGAAATTCAATTTTTCCTATTCCTTTTGATTTCATGTTTTCCCTATTTCTTTGTCCAAAGTATCAGCATCTTTTGGTCTGGTAGCTTTGTTTTTTCAAAACATGTTATTTTTTTTCTTTTATCTCTTGTTGAATTTTAGATTTAAAAAAATGGTTATTTTTTGTTTTCTCTATTCACGAGTCATAAATCTCAAAATAAAAGAAAAGAACAAGATTTTGTACTTGAAAGTCTTCTATATTTTTCCAATTTTGATATCGTTGTTTTTGTCTTTTGATTTGGATTCATATTTTTCTTTAAATTCATCATATATATTTTTCTTCTTCATTTTATTCTATGTTCAATCTATCTTAGTTCTTCAAATAAACAAGAGAGTTGTTGTTGTTTACGATCTCAAAAGAAAAGGTTATTAATTAGGGGTGCGACATTAAATTGTTATAACTCTTTAGACGTGCCTCTAAATGGCTATTATAGTATATCGAATATAAGTTCATTTCGATTCCTAAATCTTCAATGAAGGTTTCCTTCAGTTCTCCCCATTTTTGGGCACAAACGCCATCGTTTACACTACTTACGAATCTCTTAAAGTTTTGTCGCAACCTTTTGTGGTGTTTTTGGATCTTCTTCTTATGGGTTCTTTCTCGATCATATTCACCACATTCTTAGAAATTCAATTTTTCTTATTCCTCTTGAGTTCATGTTTTCCCAAGTTGTTTGCCTAAAGTATCCGCCTCCATTGGAATCGAAGCCTTGATTTTTCAGAACATGTTATCTTTCTTCATCTATCTCTTGTTGAATTTTAGATTTAAAAAAATTGATATTTTTTTGCCTTCTCCGTTCATGAGTCATAAATCTTAAAAAAAGAACAATATTTTGTACTTCAAGTCTTCTGTATTTTTCCAATTTTGTTATGGCTGTTATTGTCTTTTGATTTCGATTCATTTTTTTCATTAAATTCATCATATATATTTTTCTTGTTCATTTTATTCTTTGTTCAATATATCTTAGTTCTTCAAATAAACAAGAGAGTTGTTGCTAGTTACGATTTCAAAAGAAAAGGTTATTAATTGGGGTTGTGACATTAAATTGTTATAAATCTTTAGTCGTGCCTCTAAATGGGTTTTATAGTATATCGAATATAAGTTCATTTCGATTCCTAAACATTCAATGAAGGATTCGTTCAATTCTCCTCCTTTTTGGGCACAAACTCCATCATTTACACTACTTACGAATCTCTTAAGGTTTTGTCGCAACTTTTTATGGTGTTTTCGGATCTTCTTCTTACGGGTTATTTCACGATAATATTCACCATGTTCTTAGAAATTCAATTTTTCCTATTCCTTTTGAGTTCATGTTTTCCCAAGTTGTTTGCCCCAATATTCGCCTCCTTTGGAATTGGAGCCTTGGTTTTTCAAAATATGTTATCTTTCTTCATGTATCTCTTGTTCAATTTTAGATTTAAAAAAATTGGTTATTTTTTGTTTTCTCTATTAACGAGTCATAAATCTCAAAATAAAAAAAAGAACAAGATTTTCTACTTTTAGTCTTCCGTATTTTTCCAATTTTGTTATCGTTGTTATTGTCTTCTGATTTCGATTCATTGTTTTCTTTAAATTCATCATATATATTTTTCTTCTTCATTTTATTCTATGTTCAATCTATCTTAGGTCTTCAAATAAATAAGAGAGTTGTTGCTGTTTACGATTTCAAAAGAAAAGGTTATTAATTGGGGTTGCGACATTAAATTGCTAAAACTCTTTAGTCGTGATTCTAAATGGCTATTATAGTATAGCGAATATAAGTTCGTTTCGATTCCTAAACCTTCAATGAAGGATTCGTCTAGTTCTCCTCGTTTTTGGGCACAAACTCCATCGTTTACACTACTTATGAATCTCTTAAAGTTTTTTTGTAACTTTTTATGGTGTTTTCGAATCTTCTTGTTACGAGTTCTTTCTCTATCATATTCACCACTTTCTTAGAAATTCAGGTTTTCCTATTCCTTTTGAGTTCATGTTTTCCCAAGTTGTTTGCCGAAAGAATCCGCCTTATTTGGAATCGGAGTCTTGGTTTTTCAAAACATGTTATCTTTCTTCATGTATCTCTTGTTTTATTTTAGATTTAAAAATATTGGTTATTTTTTGTTTTCTCTATTCACGAGTCATAAATCTCAAAATAAAAAAAAGAACAAGATTTTGTACTTCTAGTCTTCTGTATTTTTCCAATTTTGTTATCGTTGTTATTGTCTTTTGATTTCGATTCATATTTTTCTTTAAATTCATCATATATATTTTTCTTGTTCATTTTATTCTATGTTCAATCTATCTTAGGTCTTCAAATAAATAAGAGAGTTGTTGCTATTTACGATTTCAAAAGAAAAGGTTATTAATTGGGGTTGCGACATTAAATTTCTAAAACTCTTTAGTCGTGCCTCTAAATGGCTATTATAGTATAGCGAATATAAGTTTGTTTCGGTTCCTAAACCTTCAAAGAAGGATTCGTTCAGTTGTCCTCGTTTTGGGGCCCAAACTCCATCGTTTACACTACTTATAAATCTCTTAAAGTTTTGTCGCAACTTTTTGTGGTGTTTTCGGATCTTCTTATTATAGGTTCTTTCTCGATCATATTCACCACATTCTTCGAAATTCAATTTTTCCTATTCCTTTTGAGTTCATGTTTTCCCAAGTTGTTTTCCCAAAGCATCTGACTCCTTTGGAATCGGAGCGTTGGTTTTTCAAAACATGTTATCTTTCTTCATGTATCTCTTGTTGAATTTTAGATTAAAAAATTGGTTATTTTTTGTTTTCTCTATTCACGAGTCATAAATCTCAAAATAAAAAAAAAGAACAAGATTTTGTACTTTTAGTCTTCCGTATTTTTCCAAATTTGTTATCGCTGTTATTGTCTTTTGATTTCGATTCATGTTTTTCTTTAAATTCATCATATATATTTTTCTTGTTCATTTTATTCTATGTTCAATCTATCTTAGTTCTTCAAATAAACAAGAGAGTTGTTGCCTTTACGATTTCAAAAGAAATGGTTATTAATTGGGGTTGCGACATTAAATTGCTTAAACTCTTTAGTCGTGCCTCTAAATGGCTATTATAGTATAGCGAATATAAGTTCGTTTCGATTCCTAAACCTTCAATGAAGGATTCGTCAAGTTCTCCTCGTTTTTGGGCACAAAATCCATCGTTTACACTACTTATGAATCTCTTAAAGTTTTGTCGCAACTTTTTGTGGTGTTTTCGGATATTCTTATTATAGGTTCTTTCTCGATCATATTCACCACGATCTTAGAAATTCAATTTTTCCTATTCCTTTTGAGTTCATGTTTTCCCAAGTTGTTTGCCGAAAGTATCCGCCTTATTTGGAATCGGAGCCTTGGTTTTTCAAAACATGTTATCTTTCTTCTTGTATCTCTTGTTTTATTTTAGATTTAAAAATATTGGTTATTTTTTGTTTTCTCTATTCACGAGTCATAAATCTCAAAATAAAAAAAAGAACAAGATTTTGTACTTTTAGTCTTCCGTATTTTTCCAATTTTGTTATCGTTGTTATTGTCTTTTGATTTCGATTCATATTTTTCTTTAAATTCATCATATATATTTTTCTTGTTCATTTTATTCTATGTTCAATCTATCTTAGTTCTTCAAATAAACAAGAAGGTTGTTATTGTTTACGATTTCAAAAGAAAAGGTTATTAATTGGGCTTGTGACATTAAATTGTTATGACTCTTTAGTCGGGCCTCTAAATGGCTATTACAGTATAGCGAATATAAGTTCGTTTCGATTCTTAAACCTTCAATGAAGGATTCGTTCAGTTGTCCTCGTTTTGGGGCACAAACTCCTTCGTTTACACTACTTACGACTCTCTTAAAGTTTTGTCGCAACCTTTTGTGGTGTTTTCGGATATTCTTATTATAGGTTCTTTCTGGATCATATTCACCACGTTCTTCGAAATTCAATTTTTTCTATTCATTATGAGTTCATGTTTTCCCAAGTTGTTTGCCCAAAGTATCCGCCTCCTTTGGAATCGGAGCGTTGGTTTTTTAAAACATGTTATCTTTCTTCATGTATCTCTGGTTGAATTTTAGATTTAAAAAAATTGGTTATTTTTTGTTTTCTCTATTCACAAGTCATAAATCTCAAAATAAAAAAAAAGAACAAGATTTTGTACTTCTAGTCTTCTGTATTTTTCCAATTTTGTTATCGTTGTTATTGTCTTTTGATTTCGATTCATATTTTTCTTTAAATTCATCATATATATTTTTCTTGTTCATTTTATTCTATGTTCAATCTATCTTAGTTCTTCAAATAAACAAGAGAGTTGTTGCTGTTTACGATTTCAATAGAAAAGGTTATTAATTGGGGTTGCGACATTAAATTGCTAAAACTCTTTAGTCGTGCCTCTAAATGGCTATTATAGTATAGCGAATATAAGTTCGTTTCGATTCCTAAACCTTCAATGAAGGATTCGTCCAGTTCCCCTCGTTTTTGGGCCCAAAATCCATCGTTTACACTACTTATGAATCTCTTAAAGATTTGTCGCACCTTTTGTGATGTTTTTGAATCTTCTTCTTACGGGTTCTTTCTTGTTCATATTCATTACGTTTTTAGAAATTCAATTTTTCCTATTCCTTTTGAGTTCATGGTTTCCCAAGTTGTTTGCAAAAAGTATCCTGCTCCTTTGGAATGAGAGCCTTGGTTTTTCAAAACTTGTTATCTTTCTTCATGTATCTCTTGTTGAATTTTAGATTTAAAAATATTGGTTATTTTTTGTTTTCTCTATTCACGAGTCATAAATCTCAAAATAAAAAAAAGAACAAGATTTTGTACTTTTAGTCTTCCGTATTTTTCCAATTTTGTTATCGTTGTTATTGTCTTTTGATTTCGATTCATATTTTTCTTTAAATTCATCATATATATTTTTCTTGTTCATTTTATTCTATGTTCAATCTATCTTAGTTCTTCAAATAAACAAGAGAGTTGTTGCTGTTTACGATTTCAAAGAAATGGTTATTAATTGGGGTTGCGACATTAAATTGCTTAAACTCTTTAGTCGTGCCTCTAAATGGCTATTATAGTATAGCGAATATAAGTTCGTTTCGATTCCTAAACCTTCAATGAAGGATTCCTTCAGTTCTCCTCGTTTTTTGGCACAAACTCCATCGTTTACACTACTTATGTATCTCTTAAAGTTTTGTCGCAACCTTTTGTGGTGTTTTCGGATATTCTTATTATAGGTTCTTTCTCGATCATATTCACCACGTTCTTCGAAATTCAATTTTTTCTATTCCTTATGAGTTCATGTTTTCCCAAGTTGTTTGCCCAAAGTATCCGCCTCCTTTGGAATCGGAGCCTTGGTTTTTCAAAACATGTTATCTTTCTTCATGTATCTCTTGTTGAATTTTAGATTTAAAAATATTGGTTATTTTTTGTTTTCTCTATTCACGAGTCATAAATCTCAAAATAAAAAAAAAGAACAAGATTTTGTACTTCAAGTGTTCTGTATTTTTCCAATTTTGTTATCGTTGTTATTGTCTTTTGATTTCGATTCATATTTTTCTTTAAATTCATCATATATATTTTTCTTGTTCATTTTATTCTATGTTCAATCTATCTTAGTTCTTCAAATAGACAAGAGAGTTGTTGCTGTTTACGATTTCAAAAGAAATGGTTATTAATTGGGGTTGCGACATTAAATTGCTTAAACTCTTTAGTCGTGCCTCTAAATGGCTATTATAGTATAGCGAATATAAGTTCGTTTCGATTCCTAAACCTTCAATGAAGGATTCGTTTAGTTGTCCTCGTTTTGGGGCACAAACTCCATCGTTTACACTACTTATGAATCTCTTAAAGTTTTGTCGCAACCTTTTGTGGTGTTTTCGGATATTCTTATTATAGGTTCTTTCTCGATCATATTCACCACGATCTTAGAAATTCAATTTTTTCTATTCCTTTTGAGTTCATGTTTTCCCAAGTTGTTTGCCGAAAGTATCCGCCTTCTTTGGAATCGGAGCCTTGGTTTTTCAAAACATGTTATCTTTCTTCATGTATCTCTTGTTGAATTTTAGATTTAAAAATATTGGTTATTTTTTGTTTTCTCTATTCACGAGTCATAAATCTCAAAATAAAAAAAGAACAAGATTTTGTACTTTTAGTCTTCCGTATTTTTCCAATTTTGTTATCGTTGTTATTGTCTTTTGATTTCGATTCATATTTTTCTTTAAATTCATCATATATATTTTTCTTGTTCATTTTATTCTATGTTCAATCTATCTTAGTTCTTCAAATAAACAAGAGAGTTGTTGCTGTTTACGATTTCAAAAGAAATGGTTATTAATTGGGGTTGCGACATTAAATTGCTTAAACTCTTTAGTCGTGCCTCTAAATGGCTATTATAGTATAGCGAATATAAGTTCGTTTCGATTCCTAAACCTTCAATGAAGGATTCGTCAAGTTCTCCTCGTTTTTGGGCACAAAATCCATCGTTTACACTACTTATAAATATCTTAAAGTTTTTTGCAACTTTTTGTGGTGTTTTCGGATCTTCTTATTATAGGTTCTTTCTCGATCATATTCACCACATTCTTCGAAATTCAATTTTTCCTATTCCTTTTGAGTTCATGTTTTCCCAAGTTGTTTGCCCAAAGTATCCGACTCCTTTGGAATCGGAGCGTTGGTTTTTCAAAACATGTTATCTTTCTTCATGTATCTCTTGTTGAATTTTAGATTTAAAAAAATTGGTTATTTTTTGTTTTCTCTATTCACGAGTCATAAATCTCAAAATAAAAAAAGAACAAGATTTTGTACTTTTAGTCTTTTGTATTTTTCCAATTTTGTTATCGCTGTTATTGTCTTTTGATTTCGATTCATATTTTTCTTTAAATTCATCAAATATATTTTTCTTGTTCATTTTATTCTATGTTCAATCTATGTTAGGTCTTCAAATAAACAAGAGAGTGGTTATTGTTTACGATTTCAAAAGAAAGGTTATTAATTGGGGTTACGACATAAAATTGCTAAAACTCTTTAGTCGTGCCTCTAAATGGCTATTATAGTATAGCGAATATAAGTTCGTTTCGATTCCTAAACCTTCAATGAAGGATTCGTTTAGTTCTCCTCGTTTTTGGGCACAAAATCCATCGTTTACACTACTTACAAATCTCTTAAAGTTTTGTCGCAACCTTTTGTGGTGTTTTCGGATATTCTTATTATAGGTTCTTTCTCGATCATATTCACCACGTTCTTCGAAATTCAATTTTTCTATTCCTTATGAGTTCATGTTTTCCCAAGTTGTTTGCCCAAAGTATCCGCCTCCTTTGGAATCGGAGCGTTGGTATTTCAAAACATGTTATCTTTCTTCATGTATCTCTTGTTGAATTTTAGATTTAAAAATATTGGTTATTTTTTGTTTTCTCTATTCACGAGTCATAAATCTCAAAATAAAAAAAGAACAAGATTTTGTACTTTTAGTCTTCCGTATTTTTCCAATTTTGTTATCGCTGTTATTGTCTTTTGATTTCGATTCATATTTTTCTTTAAATTCATCATATATATTTTTCTTGTTCATTTTATTCTATGTTCAATCTATCTTAGTTCTTCAAATAAACAAGAGAGTTGTTGCTGTTTACGATTTCAAAAGAAATGGTTATTAATTGGGGTTGCGACATTAAATTGCTTAAACTCTTTAGTCGTGCCTCTAAATGGCTATTATAGTATAGCGAATATAAGTTTGTTTCGATTCCTAAACCTTCAATGAAGGATTCGTTCAGTTGTCCTCGTTTTGGGGCACAAACTCCATCGTTTACACTACTTATGAATCTCTTAAAGTTTTGTCGCAACCTTTTGTGGTGTTTTCGGATATTCTTATTATAGGTTCTTTCTCGATCATATTCACCACGTTCTTCGAAATTCAATTTTTTCTATTCCTTATGAGTTCATGTTTTCCCAAGTTGTTTGCCCAAAGTATCCGCCTCCTTTGGAATCGGAGCGTTGGTTTTTCAAAACATGTTATCTTTCTTCATGTATCTCTTGTTGAATTTTAGATTTAAAAATATTGGTTATTTTTTGTTTTCTCTATTCACGAGTCATAAATCTCAAAATAAAAAAAAAGAACAAGATTTTGTACTTTTAGTCTTCCGTATTTTTCCAATTTTGTTATCGCTGTTATTGTCTTTTGATTTCGATTCATATTTTTCTTTAAATTCATCATATATATTTTTCTTGTTCATTTTATTCTATGTTCAATCTATCTTAGTTCTTCAAATAAACAAGAGAGTTGTTGTTGTTTACGATTTCAAAAGAAATGGTTATTAATTGGGGTTGCGACATTAAATTGCTTAAACTCTTTAGTCGTGCCTCTAAATGGCTATTATAGTATAGCGAATATAAGTTTGTTTCGATTCCTAAACCTTCAATGAAGGATTCGTTCAGTTGTCCTCGTTTTGGGGCACAAACTCCATCGTTTACACTACTTATGAATCTCTTAAATTTTTGTCGCAACCTTTTGTGGTGTTTTCGGATATTCTTATTATAGGTTCTTTCTCGATCATATTCACCACGTTCTTCGAAATTCAATTTTTTCTATTCCTTATGAGTTCATGTTTTCCCAAGTTGTTTGCCCAAAGTATCCGCCTCCTTTGGAATCGGAGCCTTGGTTTTTCAAAACATGTTATCTTTCTTCATGTATCTCTTGTTGAATTTTAGATTTAAAAAAATTGGTTATTTTTTGTTTTCTCTATTCACGAGTCATAAATCTCAAAATAAAAAAAGAACAAGATTTTGTACTTTTAGTCTTCCGTATTTTTTCAATTTTGTTATCACTGTTATTGTCTTTTGATTTGATTCATATTTTTTTTAAATTCATCATATATATTTTTCTTGTTCATTTTATTCTATGTTCAATCTATCTTAGTTCTTCAAATAAACAAGAGAGTTGTTGCTGTTTACGATTTCAAAAGAAATGGTTATTAATTGGGGTTGCGACATTAAATTGCTTAAACTCTTTAGTCGTGCCTCTAAATGGCTATTATAGTATAGCGAATATAAGTTCGTTTCGATTCCTAAACCTTCAATGAAGGATTCGTCCAGTTCTCCTCGTTTTTGGGAACAAAATCCATCGTTTACACTACTTATGAATCTCTTAAAGTTTTGTCGCAACTTTTTGTGGTGTTTTCGGATATTCTTATTATAGGTTCTTTCTCGATCATATTCACCACGATCTTAGAAATTCAATTTTTTCTATTCCTTTTGAGTTCATGTTTTCCCAAGTTGTTTGCCGAAAGTATCCGCCTTATTTGGAATTGGAGCCTTGGTTTTTCAAAACATGTTATCTTTCTTCATGTATCTCTTGTTTTATTTTAGATTTAAAAATATTGGTTATTTTTTGTTTTCTCTATTCACGAGTCATAAATCTCAAAATAAAAAAAAAGAACAAGATTTTGTACTTTTAGTCTTCCGTATTTTTCCAATTTTGTTATCGTTGTTATTGTCTTTTGATTTCGATTCATGTTTTTCTTTAAATTCATCATATATATTTTTCTTGTTCATTTTATTCTATGTTCAATCTATCTTAGTTCTTCAAATAAACAAGAGAGTTGTTGCTGTTTACGATTTCAAAAGAAATGGTTATTAATTGGGGTTGCGACATTAAATTGCTTAAACTCTTTAGTCGTGCCTCTAAATGGCTATTATAGTATAGCGAATATAAGTTCGTTTCGATTCCTAAACCTTCAATGAAGGATTCGTCCAGTTCTCCTCGTTTTTGGGCCCAAAATCCATCGTTTACACTACTTACGAATCTCTTAAAGTTTTGTCGCAACCTTTTGTGGTGTTTTCGGATATTCTTATTATAGGTTCTTTCTCGATCATATTCACCACGTTCTTAGAAATTCAATTTTTTCTATTCCTTTTGAGTTCATGTTTTCCCAAGTTGTTTGCCCAAAGTATCCGCCTCCTTTGGAATCGGAGCGTTGGTTTTTCAAAACATGTTATCTTTCTTCATGTATCTCTTGTTGAATTTTAGATTTAAAAAAATTGGTTATTTTTTGTTTTCTCTATTCACGAGTCATAAATCTCAAAATAAAAAAAAGAACAAGATTTTGTACATGAAGTCTTCTATATTTTTTTCAATTTTGTTATAGCTGTTATTGTCTTTTGATTTCGATTCATATTTTTCTTTAAATTCATCATATATATTTTTCTTGTTCATTTTATTCTATGTTCAATCTATCTTAGTTCTTCAAATAAACAAGAGAGTTGTTGCTGTTTACGATTTCAAAGAAATGGTTATTAATTGGGGTTGCGACATTAAATTGCTTAAACTCTTTAGTCGTGCCTCTAAATGGCTATTATAGTATAGCGAATATAAGTTCGTTTCGATTCCTAAACCTTCAATGAAGGATTCGTTTAGTTGTCCTCGTTTTTGGGCACAAACTCCATCGTTTACACTACTTATGAATCTCTTAAAGTTTTGTCGCAACCTTTTGTGGTGTTTTCGGATATTCTTATTATAGGTTCTTTCTCGATCATATTCACCACGTTCTTCGAAATTCAATTTTTTCTATTCCTTATGAGTTCATGTTTTCCCAAGTTGTTTGCAAAAAGTATCCGCCTCCTTTGGAATCGGAGCCTTGGTTTTTCAAAACATATTTTCTTTCTTCATCTACCTCTTGTTGAATTTTTGATTTAAAAAAATTGGTTATTTTTTGTTTTCTCTATTCACGACTCATAAATCTCAAAATAAAAAAAAAGAACCAGATTTTGTACTTTTAGTCTTCCGTATTTTTCCAATTTTGTTATCGCTGTTATTGTCTTTTGATTTCGATTCATATTTTTCTTTAAATTCATCATATATATTTTTCTTGTTCATTTTATTCTATGTTCAATCTATCTTAGTTCTTCAAATAAACAAGAGAGTTGTTGCTGTTTACGATTTCAAAGAAATGGTTATTAATTGGGGTTGCGACATTAAATTGCTTAAACTCTTTAGTCGTGCCTCTAAATGGCTATTATAGTATAGCGAATATAAGTTCGTTTCGATTCCTAAACCTTCAATGAAGGATTCGTCAAGTTCTCCTCGTTTTTGGGCACAAAATCCATCGTTTACACTACTTACAAATCTCTTAAAGTTTTGTCGCAACCTTTTGTGGTGTTTTCGGATATTCTTATTATAGGTTCTTTCTCGATCATATTCACCACGTTCTTCGAAATTCAATTTTTTCTATTCCTTATGAGTTCATGTTTTCCCAAGTTGTTTGCCCAAAGTATCCGCCTCCTTTGGAATCAGAGCGTTGGTTTTTCAAAACATGTTATCTTTCTTCATGTATCTCTGGTTGAATTTTAGATTTAAAAATATTGGTTATTTTTTGTTTTCTCTATTCACGAGTCATAAATCTCAAAATAAAAAAAAAGAACAAGATTTTGTACTTTTAGTGTTCCGTATTTTTCCAATTTTGTTATCGTTGTTATTGTCTTTTGATTTCGATTCATATTTTTCTTTAAATTCATCATATATATTTTTCTTTTTCATTTTATTCTATGTTCAATCTATCTTAGTTCTTCAAATAAACAAGAGAGTTGTTGCTGTTTACGATTTCAAAGAAATGGTTATTAATTGGGGTTGCGACATTAAATTGCTTAAACTCTTTAGTCGTGCCTCTAAATGGCTATTATAGTATAGCGAATATAAGTTCGTTTCGATTCCTAAACCTTCAATGAAGGATTCGTTTAGTTGTCCTCGTTTTTGGGCACAAACTCCATCGTTTACACTACTTATGAATCTCTTAAAGTTTTGTCGCAACCTTTTGTGGTGTTTTCGGATATTCTTATTATAGGTTCTTTCTCGATCATATTCACCACGTTCTTCGAAATTCAATTTTTTCTATTCCTTTTGAGTTCATGTTTTCCCAAGTTGTTTGCCCAAAGTATCCGCCTCCTTTGGAATCGGAGCGTTGGTTTTTCAAAACATGTTATCTTTCTTCATGTATCTCTTGTTGAATTTTAGATTTAAAAATATTGGTTATTTTTTGTTTTCTCTATTCACGAGTCATAAATCTCAAAATAAAAAAAGAACAAGATTTTGTACTTTTAGTCTTCCGTATTTTTCCAATTTTGTTATCGTTGTTATTGTCTTTTGATTTCGATTCATATTTTTCTTTAAATTCATCATATATATTTTTCTTGTTCATTTTATTCTATGTTCAATCTATCTTAGTTCTTCAAATAAACAAGAGAGTTGTTGCTGTTTACGATTTCAAAAGAAATGGTTATTAATTGGGGTTGCGACATTAAATTGCTTAAACTCTTTAGTCGTGCCTCTAAATGGCTATTATAGTATAGCGAATATAAGTTCGTTTCGATTCCTAAACCTTCAATGCAGGATTCGTCCAGTTCTCCTCGTTTTTGGGCACAAACTCCATCGTTTACACTACTTATGTATCTCTTAAAGTTTTGTCGCAACCTTTTGTGGTGGTTTCGGATATTATTCTTATAGGTTCTTTCTCGATCATATTCACCATGTTCTTAGAAATTCAATTTTTTCTATTCCTTTTGAGTTCATGTTTTCCCAATTTGTTTGCCGAAAGTATCCGCCTCCTTTGGAATCGGAGCCTGGGTTTTTCAAAACATGTTATCTTTCTTCATGTATCTCTTGTTGAATTTTAGATTTAAAAAAATTGGTTATTTTTTGTTTTCTCTATTCACGAGTCATAAATCTCAAAATAAAAAAAGAACAAGATTTTGTACTTTTAGTCTTCCGTATTTTTCCAATTTTGTTATCGTTGTTATTGTCTTTTGATTTCGATTCATATTTTTCTTTAAATTCATCATATATATTTTTCTTGTTCATTTTATTCTATGTTCAATCTATCTTAGTTCTTCAAATAAACAAGAGAGTTGTTGCTGTTTACGATTTCAAAGAAATGGTTATTAATTGGGGTTGCGACATTAAATTGCTTAAACTCTTTAGTCGTGCCTCTAAATGGCTATTATAGTATAGCGAATATAAGTTCGTTTCGATTCCTAAACCTTCAATGAAGGATTCGTTTAGTTGTCCTCGTTTTTGGGCACAAACTCCATCGTTTACACTACTTATGAATCTCTTAAAGTTTTGTCGCAACCTTTTGTGGTGTTTTCGGATATTCTTATTATAGGTTCTTTCTCGATCATATTCACCACGTTCTTCGAAATTCAATTTTTTCTATTCCTTATGAGTTCATGTTTTCCCAAGTTGTTTGCCGAAAGTATCCGCCTTATTTGGAATCGGAGCCTTGGTTTTTCAAAACATGTTATCTTTCTTCATGTATCTCTTGTTGAATTTTAGATTTAAAAATATTGGTTATTTTTTGTTTTCTCTATTCACGAGTCATAAATCTCAAAATAAAAAAAGAACAAGATTTTGTACTTTTAGTCTTCCGTATTTTTCCAATTTTGTTATCGTTGTTATTGTCTTTTGATTTCGATTCATATTTTTCTTTAAATTCATCATATATATTTTTCTTGTTCATTTTATTCTATGTTCAATCTATCTTAGTTCTTCAAATAAACAAGAGAGTTGTTGCTGTTTACGATTTCAAAAGAAATGGTTATTAATTGGGGTTGCGACATTAAATTGCTTAAACTCTTTAGTCGTGCCTCTAAATGGCTATTATAGTATAGCGAATATAAGTTCGTTTCGATTCCTAAACCTTCAATGAAGGATTCGTTTAGTTGTCCTCGTTTTTGGGCACAAAATCCATCGTTTACACTACTTATGAATCTCTTAAAGTTTTGTCGCAACCTTTTGTGGTGTTTTCGGATATTCTTATTATAGGTTCTTTCTCGATCATATTCACCACGTTCTTCGAAATTCAATTTTTTCTATTCCTTATGAGTTCATGTTTTCCCAAGTTGTTTGCCCAAAGTATCCGCCTCCTTTGGAATCGGAGCGTTGGTTTTTCAAAACATGTTATCTTTCTTCATGTATCTCTTGTTGAATTTTAGATTTAAAAATATTGGTTATTTTTTGTTTTCTCTATTCACGAGTCATAAATCTCAAAATAAAAAAAGAACAAGATTTTGTACTTTTAGTCTTCCGTATTTTTCCAATTTTGTTATCGTTGTTATTGTCTTTTGATTTCGATTCATATTTTTCTTTAAATTCATCATATATATTTTTCTTGTTCATTTTATTCTATGTTCAATCTATCTTAGTTCTTCAAATAAACAAGAGAGTTGTTGCTGTTTACGATTTCAAAGAAATGGTTATTAATTGGGGTTGCGACATTAAATTGCTTAAACTCTTTAGTCGTGCCTCTAAATGGCTATTATAGTATAGCGAATATAAGTTCGTTTCGATTCCTAAACCTTCAATGAAGGATTCGTTCAGTTGTCCTCGTTTTTGGGCACAAAATCCATCGTTTACACTACTTACGAATCTCTTAAAGTTTTGTCGCAACCTTTTGTGGTGTTTTCGGATATTCTTATTATAGGTTCTTTCTCGATCATATTCACCACGTTCTTCGAAATTCAATTTTTTCTATTCCTTTTGAGTTCATGTTTTCCCAAGTCGTTTGCCGAAAGTATCCGCCTTATTTGGAATTGGAGCCTTGGTTTTTCAAAACATGTTATCTTTCTTCATTTATCTCTTGTTGAATTTTAGATTTAAAAATATTGGTTATTTTTTGTTTTCTCTATTCACGAGTCATAAATCTCAAAATAAAAAAAGAACAAGATTTTGTACTTTTAGTCTTCCGTATTTTTCCAATTTTGTTATCGTTGTTATTGTCTTTTGATTTCGATTCATATTTTTCTTTAAATTCATCATATATATTTTTCTTGTTCATTTTATTCTATGTTCAATCTATCTTAGTTCTTCAAATAAACAAGAGAGTTGTTGTTGTTTACGATTTCAAAGAAATGGTTATTAATTGGGGTTGCGACATTAAATTGCTAAAACTCTTTAGTCGTGCCTCTAAATGGCTATTATAGTATAGCGAATATAAGTTCGTTTCGATTCCTAAACCTTCAATGAAGGATTCGTCCAGTTCTCCTCGTTTTTGGGCCCAAAATCCATCGTTTACACTACTTACGAATCTCTTAAAGTTTTGTCGCACCTTTTTGTGGTGTTTTTGAATCTTCTTCTTACGGGTTCTTTCTTGATCATATTCATTACGTTTTTAGAAATTCAATTTTTCCTATTATATTTGAGTTCATGGTTTCCCAAGTTGTTTGCAAAAAGTATCCTCCTCCTTTGGAATCGAAGCCTTGGTTTTTCAAAACATATTATCTTTCTTCATCTACCTCTTGTTGAATTTTAGATTTAAAAAAATTGGTTATTTTTTGTTTTCTCTTTTCACGAGTCATAAATCTCAAAATAAAAAAAAGAACAAGATTTTCTACTTTTAGTCTTCCGTATTTTTCCAATTTTGTTATCGCTGTTATTGTCTTTTGATTTCGATTCATATTTTTCTTTAAATTCATCATATATATTTTTCTTGTTCATTTTATTCTATGTTCAATCTATCTTAGTTCTTCAAATAAACAAGAGAGTTGTTGCTGTTTACGATTTCAAAGAAATGGTTATTAATTGGGGTTGCGACATTAAATTGCTTAAACTCTTTAGTCGTGCCTCTAAATGGCTATTATAGTATAGCGAATATAAGTTCGTTTCGATTCCTAAACCTTCAATGAAGGATTCGTTCAGTTGTCCTCGTTTTGGGGCACAAACTCCATCGTTTACACTACTTATGAATCTCTTAAAGTTTTGTCGCAACTTTTTGTGGTGTTTTCGGATATTCTTATTATAGGTTCTTTCTCGATCATATTCACCACGATCTTAGAAATTCAATTTTTTCTATTCCTTTTGAGTTCATGTTTTCCCAAGTTGTTTGCCCAAAGAATCCGCCTTATTTGGAATTGGAGCCTTGGTTTTTCAAAACATGTTATCTTTCTTCATGTATCTCTTGTTTTATTTTAGATTTAAAAATATTGGTTATTTTTTGTTTTCTCTATTCACGAGTCATAAATCTCAAAATAAAAAAAAGAACAAAATTTTGTACTTTTAGTCTTCCGAATTTTTCCAATTTTGTTATCGGTGTTATTGTCTTTTGATTTTGATTCATGTTTTTCTTTAAATTCATCATATATATTTTTCTTGCTCATTTTATTCTATGTTCAATCTATCTTATTTCTTCAAATAAACAAGATAGTTGTTGCTGTTTACGATTTCAAAGAAATGGTTATTAATTGGGGTTGCAACATTAACTTGCTTAAACTCTTTAGTCGTGCCTCTAAATGGCTATTATAGTATAGCGAATATAAGTTCGTTTCGATTCCTAAACCTTCAATGAAGGATTCGTTTAGTTGTCCTCGTTTTTGGGCACAAACTCCATCGTTTACACTACTTATGAATCTCTTAAAGTTTTGTCGCAACCTTTTGTGGTGTTTTCGGATATTCTTATTATAGGTTCTTTCTCGATCATATTCACCACGTTCTTCGAAATTCAATTTTTTCTATTCCTTATGAGTTCATGTTTTCCCAAGTTGTTTGCCCAAAGTATCCACCTCCTTTGGAATCGGAGCGTTGGTTTTTCAAAACATGTTATCTTTCTTCATGTATCTCTTGTTGAATTTTAGATTTAAAAATATTGGTTATTTTTTGTTTTCTCTATTCACGAGTCATAAATCTCAAAATAAAAAAAGAACAAGATTTTGTACTTTTAGTCTTCCGTATTTTTCCAATTTTGTTATCGTTGTTATTGTCTCTTGATTTCGATTCATATTTTTCTTTAAATTCATCATATATATTTTTCTTGTTCATTTTATTCTATGTTCAATCTATCTTAGTTCTTCAAATAAACAAGAGAGTTGTTGATGTTTACGATTTCAGAGAAATGGTTATTAATTGGGGTTGCGACATTAAATTGTTTAAACTCTTTAGTCGTGCCTCTAAATGGCTATTATAGTATAGCGAATATAAGTTCGTTTCGATTCCTAAACCTTCAATGAAGGATTCGTTTAGTTGTCCTCGTTTTGGGGCACAAACTCCATCGTTTACACTACTTATGAATCTCTTAAAGTTTTGTCGCAACTTTTTGTGGTGTTTTTGGATCTTCTTCTTACAGGTTCTTTCTCGATCATATTCACCACGTTCTTAGAAATTCAAATTTTTTCTATTCCTTTTGATTTCATATTTTCCCAAGTTGTTTGCCGAAAGTATCCGCCTTCTTTGGAATCGGAGCCTTGGTTTTTCAAAACATGTTATCTTTCTTCATGTATCTCTTGTTGAATTTTAGATTTAAAAATATTGGTTATTTTTTGTTTTCTCTATTCACGAGTCATAAATCTCAAAATAAAAAAAGAACAAGATTTTGTACTTTTAGTCTTCCGTATTTTTCCAATTTTGTTATCGTTGTTATTGTCTTTTGATTTCGATTCATATTTTTCTTTAAATTCATCATATATATTTTTCTTGTTCATTTTATTCTATGTTCAATCTATCTTAGTTCTTCAAATAAACAAGAGAGTTGTTGCTGTTTACGATTTCAAAGAAATGGTTATTAATTGGGGTTGCGACATTAAATTTCTTAAACTCTTTAGTCGTGCCTCTAAATGGCTATTATAGTATAGCGAATATAAGTTCGTTTCGATTCCTAAACCTTCAATGAAGGATTCGTCAAGTTCTCCTCGTTTTTGGGCACAAAATCCATCGTTTACACTACTTACAAATCTCTTAAAGTTTTGTCGCAACCTTTTGTGGTGTTTTCGGATATTCTTATTATAGGTTCTTTCTCGATCATATTCACCACGTTCTTCGAAATTCAATTTTTTCTATTCCTTATGAGTTCATGTTTTCCCAAGTTGTTTGCCCAAAGTATCCGCCTCCTTTGGAATCGGAGCGTTGGTTTTTCAAAACATGTTATCTTTCTTCATGTATCTCTTGTTGAATTTTAGATTTAAAAATATTGGTTATTTTTTGTTTTCTCTATTCACGAGTCATAAATCTCAAAATAAAAAAAGAACAAGATTTTGTACTTTTAGTCTTCCGTATTTTTCCAATTTTGTTATCGTTGTTATTGTCTTTTGATTTCGATTCATATTTTTCTTTAAATTCATCATATATATTTTTCTTGTTCATTTTATTCTATGTTCAATCTATCTTAGTTCTTCAAATAAACAAGAGAGTTGTTGCTGTTTACGATTTCAAAGAAATGGTTATTAATTGGGGTTGCGACATTAAATTGCTTAAACTCTTTAGTCGTGCCTCTAAATGGCTATTATAGTATAGCGAATATAAGTTCGTTTCGATTCCTAAACCTTCAATGAAGGATTCGTTTAGTTGTCCTCGTTTTTGGGCACAAACTCCATCGTTTACACTACTTATGAATCTCTTAAAGTTTTGTCGCAACCTTTTGTGGTGTTTTCGGATATTCTTATTATAGGTTCTTTCTCGATCATATTCACCACGTTCTTCGAAATTCAATTTTTTCTATTCCTTATGAGTTCATGTTTTCCCAAGTTGTTTGCCCAAAGTATCCGCCTTTTTTGGAATCGGAGCGTTGGTTTTTCAAAACATGTTATCTTTCTTCATTTATCTCTTGTTGAATTTTAGATTTAAAAATATTGGTTATTTTTTGTTTTCTCTATTCACGAGTCATAAATCTCAAAATAAAAAAAAGAACAAGATTTTGTACTTTTAGTCTTCCGTATTTTTCCAATTTTGTTATCGCTGTTATTGTCTTTTGATTTCGATTCATGTTTTTCTTTAAATTCATCATATATATTTTTCTTGTTCATTTTATTCTATGTTCAATCTATCTTAGTTCTTCAAATAAACAAGATAGTTGTTGTTGTTTACGATTTCAAAAGAAATGGTTATTAATTGGGGTTGCGACATTAAATTGCTTAAACTCTTTAGTCGTGCCTCTAAATGGCTATTATAGTATAGCGAATATAAGTTCGTTTCGATTCCTAAACCTTCAATGAAGGATTCGTTTAGTTGTCCTCGTTTTGGGGCACAAACTCCATCGTTTACACTACTTATGAATCTCTTAAAGTTTTGTCGCAACTTTTTGTGGTGTTTTCGGATATTCTTATTATAGGTTCTTTCTCGATCATATTCACCACGATCTTAGAAATTCAATTTTTTCTATTCCTTTTGAGTTCATGTTTTCCCAAGTTGTTTGCCGAAAGTATCCGCCTTATTTGGAATCGGAGCCTTGGTTTTTCAAAACATGTTATCTTTCTTCATGTATCTCTTGTTTTATTTTAGATTTAAAAATATTGGTTATTTTTTGTTTTCTCTATTCACGAGTCATAAATCTCAAAATAAAAAAAGAACAAGATTTTGTACTTTTAGTCTTCCGTATTTTTCCAATTTTGTTATCGTTGTTATTGTCTTTTGATTTCGATTCATATTTTTCTTTAAATTCATCATATATATTTTTCTTGTTCATTTTATTCTATGTTCAATCTATCTTAGTTCTTCAAATAAACAAGAGAGTTGTTGCTGTTTACGATTTCAAAGAAATGGTTATTAATTGGGGTTGCGACATTAAATTGCTTAAACTCTTTAGTCGTGCCTCTAAATGGCTATTATAGTATAGCGAATATAAGTTCGTTTCGATTCCTAAACCTTCAATGAAGGATTCGTTTAGTTGTCCTCGTTTTTGGGCACAAACTCCATCGTTTACACTACTTATGAATCTCTTAAAGTTTTGTCGCAACCTTTTGTGGTGTTTTCGGATATTCTTATTATAGGTTCTTTCTCGATCATATTCACCACGATCTTAGAAATTCAATTTTTTCTATTCCTTTTGAGTTCATGTTTTCCCAAGTTGTTTGCCGAAAGTATCCGCCTTATTTGGAATCGGAGCCTTGGTTTTTCAAAACATGTTATCTTTCTTCATGTATCTCTTGTTTTATTTTAGATTTAAAAATATTGGTTATTTTTTGTTTTCTCTATTCACGAGTCATAAATCTCAAAATAAAAAAAAGAACAAGATTTTGTACTTTTAGTCTTCCGTATTTTTCCAATTTTGTTATCGCTGTTATTGTCTTTTGATTTCGATTCATGTTTTTCTTTAAATTCATCATATATATTTTTCTTGTTCATTTTATTCTATGTTCAATCTATCTTAGTTCTTCAAATAAACAAGAGAGTTGTTGCTGTTTACGATTTCAAAAGAAATGGTTATTAATTGGGGTTGCGACATTAAATTGCTTAAACTCTTTAGTCGTGCCTCTAAATGGCTATTATAGTATAGCGAATATAAGTTCGTTTCGATTCCTAAACCTTCAATGAAGGATTCGTTCAGTTGTCCTCGTTTTGGGGCACAAACTCCATCGTTTACACTACTTATGAATCTCTTAAAGTTTTGTCGCAACCTTTTGTGGTGTTTTCGGATATTCTTATTATAGGTTCTTTCTCGATCATATTCACCACGTTCTTAGAAATTCAATTTTTCCTATTCCTTTTGAGTTCATGTTTTCCCAAGTTGTTTGCCCCAATATCCGCCTCCTTTGGAATTGGAGCCTTGGTTTTTCAAAACATGTTATCTTTCTTCATGTATCTCTTGTTGAATTTTAGATTTAAAAATATTGGTTATTTTTTGTTTTCTCTATTCACGAGTCATAAATCTCAAAATAAAAAAAGAACAAGATTTTGTACTTTTAGTCTTCCGTATTTTTCCAATTTTGTTATCGTTGTTATTGTCTTTTGATTTCGATTCATATTTTTCTTTAAATTCATCATATATATTTTTCTTGTTCATTTTATTCTATGTTCAATCTATCTTAGTTCTTCAAATAAACAAGAGAGTTGTTGCTGTTTACGATTTCAAAGAAATGGTTATTAATTGGGGTTGCGACATTAAATTGCTTAAACTCTTTAGTCGTGCCTCTAAATGGCTATTATAGTATATCGAATATAAGTTTGTTTCGATTCCTAAACCTTCAATGAAGGATTCGTTCAGTTGTCCTCGTTTTGGGGCACAAACTCCTTCGTTTACACTACTTATGACTCTCTTAAAGTTTTGTCGCAACCTTTTGTGGTGTTTTCGGATATTCTTATTATAGGTTCTTTCTCGATCATATTCACCACGTTCTTCGAAATTCAATTTTTTCTATTCCTTATGAGTTCATGTTTTCCCAAGTTGTTTGCCCAAAGTATCCGCCTCCTTTGGAATCGGAGCGTTGGTTTTTCAAAACATGTTATCTTTCTTCATGTATCTCTTGTTGAATTTTAGATTTAAAAATATTGGTTATTTTTTGTTTTCTCTATTCACGAGTCATAAATCTCAAAATAAAAAAAAGAACAAGATTTTGTACTTTTAGTCTTCCGTATTTTTCCAATTTTGTTATCGTTGTTATTGTCTTTTGATTTCGATTCATGTTTTTCTTTAAATTCATCATATATATTTTTCTTGATCATTTTATTCTATGTTCAATTTATCTTAATTCTTCAAATAAACAAGATAGTTGTTGCTGTTTACGATTTCAAAATAAATGGTTATTAATTGGGGCCGCGACATTAAATTGCTTAAACTCTTTAGTCGTGCCTCTAAATGGCTATTATAGTATAGAGAATATAAGTTTGTTTCGTTTCCTAAACCTTCAATGAAGGATTCGTTCGATTCTCCTCGTTTTTGGGCACAAAATCCATCGTTTACACTACTTATGAATCTCTTAAAGTTTTGTCGCAACCTTTTGTGGTGTTTTCGGATATTCTTATTATAGGTTCTTTCTCGATCATATTCACCACGTTCTTCGAAATTCAATTTTTTCTATTCCTTATGAGTTCATGTTTTCCCAAGTTGTTTGCCCAAAGTATCCGCCTTATTTGGAATCGGAGCCTTGGTTTTTCAAAACATGTTATCTTTCTTCATGTATCTCTTGTTGAATTTTAGATTTAAAAAAATTGGTTATTTTTTGTTTTCTCCATTCACGAGTCATAAATCTCAAAATAAAAAAAGAACAAGATTTTGTACTTTTAGTCTTCCGTATTTTTCCAATTTTGTTATCGTTGTTATTGTCTTTTGATTTCGATTCATATTTTTCTTTAAATTCATCATATATATTTTTCTTGTTCATTTTATTCTATGTTCAATCTATCTTAGTTCTTCAAATAAACAAGAGAGTTGTTGTTGTTTACGATTTCAAAGAAATGGTTATTAATTGGGGTTGCGACATTAAATTGCTTAAACTCTTTAGTCGTGCCTCTAAATGGCTATTATAGTATAGCGAATATAAGTTCGTTTCGATTCCTAAACCTTCAATGAAGGATTCGTTTAGTTGTCCTCGTTTTGGGGCACAAACTCCATCGTTTACACTACTTATGAATCTCTTAAAGTTTTGTCGCAACTTTTTGTGGTGTTTTTGGATATTATTATTATAGGTTCTTTCTCGATCATATTCACCACGATCTTAGAAATTCAATTTTTTCTATTCCTTTTGAGTTCATGTTTTCCCAAGTCGTTTGCCGAAAGTATCCGCCTTATTTGGAATTGGAGCCTTGGTTTTTCAAAACATGTTATCTTTCTTCATGTATCTCTTGTTTTATTTTAGATTTAAAAATACTGGTTATTTTTTGTTTTCTCTATTCACGAGTCATAAATCTCAAAATAAAAAAGAAGAAGAAGATTTTGTACTTTTAGTCTTCCGTATTTTTCCAATTTTGTTATCGCTGTTATTGTCTTTTGATTTCGATTCATGTTTTTCTTTAAATTCATCATATATATTTTTCTTGTTCATTTTATTCTATGTTCAATCTATCTTAGTTCTTCAAATAGACAAGAGAGTTATTCTTTGTTTACGATTTCAAAGAAATGGTTATTAATTGGGGTTGCAACATTAACTTGCTTAAACTCTTTAGTCGTGCCTCTAAATGGCTATTATAGTATAGCGAATATAAGTTCGTTTCGATTCCTAAACCTTCAATGAAGGATTCGTTTAGTTGTCCTCGTTTTTGGGCACAAACTCCATCGTTTACACTACTTATGAATCTCTTAAAGTTTTGTCGCAACTTTTTGTGGTGTTTTCGGATCTTCTTCTTACAGGTTCTTTCTCGATCATATTCACCACGTTCTTAGAAATTCAATATTTTCTATTCCTTTTGAGTTCATATTTTCCCAAGTTGTTTGCCGAAAGTATCCGCCTTCTTTGGAATCGGAGCCTTGGTTTTTCAAAACATGTTATCTTTCTTCATGTATCTCTTGTTTTATTTTAGATTTAAAAATATTGGTTATTTTTTGTTTTCTCTATTCACGAGTCATAAATCTCAAAATAAAAAAAAAGAACAAGATTTGGTACTTTTAGTCTTCCGTATTTTTCCAATTTTGTTATCGTTGTTATTGTCTTTTGATTTCGATTCACGTTTTTCTTTAAATTCATCATATATATTTTTCTTGTTCGTTTTATTCTATGTTCAATCTATCTTTGTTCTTCAAATAAACAAGAGAGTTGTTCTTTGTTTACGATTTCAAAAGAAATGGTTATTAATTGGGGTTGCGACATTAAATTGCTTAAACTCTTTAGTCGTGCCTCTAAATGGCTATTATAGTATAGCGAATATAAGTT